>OY856415.1:384047471-385308186 GCA_963693085.1 Alisma plantago-aquatica | reverse complement strand
ACTCGATTGGAGGGAAGTTGTGTTACCATATGCCCACCCAGATATTGATAGACTTGGTGAGGCAGAAGGCGGGGTCATATTGTGGCCCAAAGCAGATGTCCTCTACACGACTGAAATTCTAAGATAAATTTACATTGATTTAGACTGTTAATGTGTATATATGATGTCAACTGATCTGAAATTATATATACAGGTTAAAAAGAAGACACCAGGAGCACCTAGGCCTCCACCTCCACTTCCCGCATTATCAACTTGGGTTCCAACTGACCTATCATACACGTTAGGTCCTGCTTGTAGGGGAATGGCATGTTGGCTACGGGCACATAATATACATTGCCCTATAATTGTTTCTTTAGATGCAGATTATGCAGGTCAATCATACGACAGCTCTTTATTTATACAAGATATCATTGAGCTGTTTAAGTATGATTGGTTGAATACATCAATGATAGAGACATGGATAAGGTGAGATCTTGTTTATACATCCATATACCTTGTGTAAGATCTGGTGATCTGGTTTCTTATATATTAGTGCATACACATATATGTTTTGCAGCTACTTAGTCGAAGATCATTGCAAACAATTTGCATATGATCATGTGGGATTTTTGATTCCATCATTGATTAGTATGGTAACTAAAGACCCTAATAGTATTCAACAATACTGTATAGATGCTTTTACAATTTTTGGTCAGCGAATGAAGATGATAATAATAGCTCCATTCAATGTCAAGTAAGTTTACTTTATTTATAATTTGGACTTAAGAAAATTCCATTTTTATTTTGCATTTTGAGTTATTAATTGTTAACTTTTTACCTGTAGCGGTAAACATTGGGAGTTACTAGTTATTGTCCCCGGGACGTTCACTGTTTATTATCTAGATCCCGCAGGAAGTACATTAAACACTAAAATTGGACACGTAATGAGAATGCCATTATTCTAGTGAGAAATATTTCATTTTTATATTCGTTAACATCTTTTATTACATTACTATTTACTTATGCAATTTACTGTGTTATATTAACATGTAGGGGTTTAGATGCATTCAAAAAGGTTGGAGGAAAGGTCCCAAGGAAAAAGAACCAGCCATTGTCTTGGGAGAACATAAAAGTAAGTTCTCGACTCCCCGACTCCAATGTATATATTATTGATGTGAATTGTGCTTAGTTGTATTATTTTGTATGTTTCAATTTATAGTGCGCTACACAAGACAATGGCTGGGCATGCGCATACTATGTGATGCGATTTATGCAGATGATTATCAAACATGCCGCATTGGACATCGATACCATACATGAGGTATTATATATAGTCTCATTAGTTAGTATGAAATATATCAATCTTATTTTTATATTATTACTTATATATATACATCATTCTCTTTGCAGGTGTTTAAAACTGACCACACTATAGGCAAACGCTTAAAAAATGTACATGCTCCATATATGAGGGAAGCATTAAATGAAGTAAGAGAAGAATGGGCAATAGCCATACAAACAGTGGCAATTGTAAGATATAATTGGGATGTTGATAGTGGTGCTGAATGATACTTTGTAAATGAATGTTTCTGAATGTTAAAACATGTATTTGAATGATTCTATATGTGTGAACGTGAGAATTGAATTGATGTCTGAATGTATCTACTTGTGTGAATCTTTTTTTGTTAATTTTGCAGGTTTGTGGACTGTTTGTAGCCGATATCAATGGATGTCGTAAACCTGCAGTTCAGAAAACTGAACTGCAGGTTCTCATCCTGCTGACCAGCCACAGCAGGCCTGCAAACTGATATGAAAAAAAGAAATAGATATAGGCGTCGGTTATTTACAGATAACCGTCCGCACAGACCTACAGCGTCGAGTTTTTGTAAAGGAACGACGCCTGATGTGACCAAAGCAGTACTTGGTCTCTAATACATGTAGGCGTCGGTCTGTTAGTAGACAACCGACGCCAAAGGGCTTTCCTAGATGTCGCCGTTTTCTGTGGCGCAAACGCTTTTGGCGTCGATTGTTTATAAACACCCGACGCTTTTAGTTTAAATAGACGTCGGGTGAAAAACTGACGCTGAAGTTTTCGACCTTTAGCGGCGCTCACATAGGCGTTGGCAGGACACCGACACCAAAAGGGGTTAAACAACCGACGCTAAAGGAGGTTTCTGTAGTAGTGAACTAAACAAAAGAGCAAAAAGGAGAGAAGAAAGAGGTAGAAGATCATAGTATCTCATGGAAGATGCTTCTCCTTCACCTCCAAGCTTATGTAGAATGAAGCACCTCCCTCTAAGGATGGCAATGGCATGAGAAGGTATGGGATTATGGTGAAAAAACATAGAAAAAATGAAGTGGAAATGGAGAAATGGAAGTAGGTGGAGCTCTTGAATGCAAGGAAAGGTGGAAGTAAATTCTAGAGGTGGCTAAGGAGTAGGTAACCTAGTGTTGTGACTGCCACCCATGTATATATAGGTGGTGGTGGAAGTACTAGGGTAATTGGGGGTAGTATTGGAAATTTAGTGTAGAAAAGCTAGGTTTTAGGTGGCAGCACGGCCGTGCTGGGTGGGGGTCAGAACACCTATGGTGTTTGAGAATAGCCTTGGTGAGAAGTGGAAAATGTCAGGTTGGATGTGGTAAAATGAAGCCCAGTAGAACGGTCGTGTTGGGTAGTACACCCGTGGTGGGGGCTAGGAGAACGGTCATACTGGGTAGCACGGCCATGGTGGGCGAGATGGAGTGGAGGTTGTTCTCTTCAATATGCCCACTCTAATCTTCGACAGCACGGCCATGCTGGCTAGCACAACCATTTTGGCAGATCATTGGCATGGCCGTGTTGTCTAGCACGGTCGTTTTAGTGGAGTTATTGTAGCATGTCAAATGATGAGGTGTTATTGTGATTTTGACATCAGTGAGCACAAGCATTCTTTGGCACCACAGTCATGTTGAGGTCTTCAATGGAGTTTTAAGCTCCATTCTTTAAAATCCACGGACTTATTTGCTTGGGTTGATTCTTGGCCACCAAGGGTAGGTTGGGAATCTTTGTGGTCTTTTTTGGACCCCTCTATCTCACTCATCCATCCAAACATGGTCCAAGTACTTGAAAAATATGCAAAGAATGTCCATAAGTGCATTTGATAGAAATATGCATGTTGAGGGAATAAAATTGCATTCTACCATGTTTATATGTGATTGAAATGCAAAAAGACACAAGATGGAACCCTAAAATAGGGTTGCATTAAGACCCAATATATCTTTGTGGACTACTAAATTCATGATTATTTCATTCTACAAAGACAATCCCTTCTGAGAGAAAGAATCCATTCATAAAGGGAGGGATAGTAACTACCATTGCCTTAGTCCTAGGATGTGATCAAAGGGCCTCACAAAAGCTCAAGAGACAAAATGTGTGGATTTGATTTATCTTGATCCATTGCACATTATCGCCTTACGGAATGACAAAATCATCCACAATATCAATCCCAGCATCCTGGTATCACCCTAAAGCTACCCATTCACACCAATGTTTTGGTTGCTGACATGGTCCAATAGAATATTTCATAAGAGCTTTTGCAATTTGGGAGAGTGAGCATCCCAAGGAGGTCTACAAGGCTCCACCAGTGGATGATTACCTTTTGGGAGAAGAAGATACCAATGCGTTAGAGTAGCATCATCAACATACACGATAACAAACTCAACACATAAGAAAAAGGGGAGAGGAAGATGACACACAACTACTTCCAACAAATGCTATTGACATGCCCACAATATAGGCACAATTGGATGGGATTCAATAGAGTCACCATAACATGTGGTTAGATCAATAGCATATGCATCATCCCTATCAACCATATGTAGCACTACCAGACATGCAGGTGTGCAAACCCAAATGGGGAGAGGGTTCTTGGGAGATGTGTAGGGGTACATAGTCACATACCCACCTCCATAGGTATATTACTATGATAGTTATTACTAGTACCCTTCACCCTAGGGAGGACCATTAGATTCATCACCTCCAACAGTGATAACACCCTATTACTCCTGAGGTTTTGTTTCATATGAAGGACATAATGATTCAAAATCTTGGGTGGGAGAGAGATATATATGCACCTCTCTTCTCATTTTGATACCTATTCCCCCTATCTCACCTTGTTTTGAATGATTATTATGTATTCACCACTCATATCTAGATTAGGTTTTTGTTGTTTTGCATACATGCATGCCATATACTTTACTTTCTTGCATTTTTGCATAATTTTTCAAAAAAATAATTATTTTTTATGTCATGTTATGCATTAAATTGCATGTATATTTTAGTAAGTTGTTGAGTATATTTATGTAGGATTTGTTTTTAGGCCCATTTGTTGCTTTGTAGTGTGAATCTCAATGTGAACAGGGGAACTTGGCACCAGTTTGACCAATTCTACCCAAACTTGGAACTCTTTTCCTTTAAGCATGATTTTATCTAATCTCTACAATTTGATATGAAATTCTTGATCTTTGAAAAATGTATGTCGCATTTTCATGATATACTACGAAATGGCCTCAATATTTGACTTTACACATGTAAATCGCCTCTTTCATGTTTGTGAATGTTTGGTTGTA
This sequence comes from Alisma plantago-aquatica, assembly GCA_963693085.1. Classification (NCBI taxonomy): domain Eukaryota; kingdom Viridiplantae; phylum Streptophyta; class Magnoliopsida; order Alismatales; family Alismataceae; genus Alisma; species Alisma plantago-aquatica. The sequence goes on along the minus strand of OY856415.1, from coordinate 385,303,599 downwards.
GCAAGCCACAAATGCTTAGGATTTGTGAGATTTCATAATAGAATGGTTGTTATATTGGTTCATTCATGAGGTTTGCCGTTTATTGATAAAGATTGTTGAGTAGCCCTCGTGCCAGATTTTTGTATCAAGAGCCACACTAATGGCCCCTCTATTGACCCATTTTTTTTCATTGTTCCATATCTCCCTCCTCATGAAGACAAGCTAAAAAAAAGTAAGCCTTGGTCACCCTCTAAAACCTTAGGATGTCCAACACTTCCTACCCTTTATTTCACTCCTACCAGCACTATGTTGGTACATAGGTGGCCTTTCACATCAGTTAATTAAGGTATTCAATGTCAGTTTTGAGGTGACGCCTAGGTGGGTGATGTAGCGGCTACAAAGTTAGATTCTTAAGGAAGAGGAAACTGACAAAGTGACATTGTGGCAGTTCAAGAAACCAACATCTAGGATAATATACACTAAAGTAAAAGACTTCCCTATTAGCAAGTTTTGTCTAAATTATGATCTATAAAATTGGTTTAACGGTGAAAATTGACGTGGTAAAAAGTTAAAACATTGATTTTTGGACAAAACCGATGTTGAAGGAAGGTAAAATTTAGATTGCTAAAAATGCTCAAAGTCATGATTTCTTTAGAAATTGACTTTACACTATTTCAATGTCAAATTTTGTACACAAAAATGATGTAGTAGATTGGCTTACCAGTTAATGATATTACTGATAATATTGTGTAGTAACATGGTTTTTGTTTTCTAAAGCCAACATCACAATATTTCAACAACGATTTTGCTTCAATAAAACAACATTGAAATATGCAAATTTTTTAAATAATAGGTTTGTAAACCTATCATATGGTTTTCAACATGATGAAGAACCTACTATTCTACTTAACAATAGGTTCCATCATGTGTTTAGCTTAACAACATGTCATTTTTGAACCTATAAAACCTACAGTAAAAACACATACTCCATATCCACATGTTTAATTTCCCCATTGCATTCATATGCATATATTTGAAATGCAAATGTCTTAGCACACACATTCACGATTTTCCTACACATTCACATTCACATCTTCAATCTCCCAGTTGGTTGTGAATCAAAACCCAAACTCACTTACATTCATTATAATTTAATTTCAAATATAGAGTTTCAAATACTTATGATCCATCGCATATATAATCATATAAACAATAAGATTTTCCGACAAGGAGTGGCTCAAGTGGTCAAGCACAGTGTCTCCTCATGAAGGGACCCGGGTTCAAATCCCAATTGTCGCCTTGATTTACCACCCTTCAGGGTATTCGGCATCCACCACGGGCATGGGGGGGAGAGAGAAATCTTTCTCTCTTAATCCCATATAAACAATAAGATTCAAACTTTCATACATGATCATCAATCTCAATGGGATTCACAATCAAGTTCTTCTAAAGCACTTTGCCCACGACTCCAATTACTCATATAGAGTGTCTCATGCATAAGGTTATTGGGTATTAAATACTACACAAACAATGATATAATCATATGATAATATTCTATAAAATATGATTTTTAATTCAAATTAAATTATACACTTGTGAATAAAATATGTATTATATGTTGTATATTTCGGATGTCTTTTGATGTTGTTCTGACAGTGACATCGATATACTTAATCACATAGTATCCACACACCGAATCATTATATTGTGTAGGGCACTATGAATTAACAATTATGCAAGACGTTAATAAATAAGAATAAGTAGGGTTGGCATTATATCTAGAGTCATAAAACTACCTTAACACTCCTCTAAGATAATATTTTCTTTTTTCTATCTACAGCTCCTATGGAATCACATAATGCTTTTATCCCCCATATAGGTTAAAGTAATAAATGTTGTACGATTAAGTCATTAAATAATGATGTAGACATTAATTAATTCATTAGCAGATAAAGAATCTATACTTATACTAAAATTGGGAATTTTAATTTGTGTCACCACTTACTCACTAACTTGCTACCCAATGGGTCACGATAAAAAAAAATTAATGTGCTTTGAATGATTGTTGATAATTCCCGATGTTTATTGTTTAATAAAGAACAAGGCAAACAATCAATCAAACTCCATATGAATATAGATAATTCATAAGATGAAGTTACAAGCAAAGAAATGGAAACTTACCTAACATTGAAAGTAGCCAAAATCGCATCCTTTTGAACAGTGGAAAAAATCTTAATTGCATAGAAAAATAATCAAAATATAGTTGTTTTTCTCTCTATTAACACTAGTAATCAGTGATGGAATTAGGAATGCCACATTGTCTCATTTAAACATTGTAGTCTCGACATATAAGTAGTTGTAAGAATATATGCAATGGTATTGAAAAGAATTGAAAGTATATATTAACATAGAGTGAGGTATTTATCCATAATATGTCACCATATCCAAATTTCTAACATGCATGCATTTATACATTCATACTCAAAAAACTCCTTAACATCTTGAACAAATATGTTAGTTTCATCATCTTGTTCTATGGAATCCTTTGACATATTAATACACATATTTGTCCCTTGTGGAATACTCTCTAACCATTAATATAAGCCTTGATATTAAGGACCTAGCCAGTCAAACAATTCATGTAGAATCATTGTAGGTGCATGCAACTTTGGAGGAGGAACTATAGGGGACTTCTTAGGTATTGGGGTTTGTTAGTATTCTTGTATAAATTAACAACATATATAGGTGAATAAAATATACCAACAAATATAAGTGCAATATACATTTTTTGTACCTTCCCATAGACAATCCAGTTTTTGGGCCACCCAACCACACCACCTTCTACAGCTAATGTATTATATTCTTCATGAGGTATCAAAAATGGTGTGTCTTCCATTAGTGGATGGACAAATTGAGGAGATACACAAATCACATCATTTTTAATTGAAGTACAATTTAGTGTCCCATCACCGCATGGAAAAACATCATCCTCAGCCACGAAATTGAATACGTGATCATGAAATGCATGACATCATTTTCTTGCCACCAACAATTTTGTATAGTATTATATATATTGGTAAAGCGACCTCTATATCTAATTGGAAAATTATTATATCACAAGAAACTTTACATCATTAGGTGGCCTTGGAAATTTCATGGGAGTACACCCAATACTATCATGTACATGGTCAGAAGAGTAGCATACGACAGTTTGAGAAGGTTGAGACGGATGAAAGGTTGCCATTGCTTCTTGTTTTCTTTGTTGTATCAACTCATCTATCTCCTCATGTGACATACCACAGCTCTTGGCAAATACATATGGTTGTTATGATAATACAACATATGCTTTTATCCCAACACCAAATCCTATGCCCATAACATGGCCAAGATGCTCTTGAGTATGAAGAGAAGCTATCAATTCATACATTCAACCCTCAGGGATGAACTTGCCTTCTTTTTTTTCTCATGGAGCTCTTGCAAATCATCGATGGAACTAGTCAGTAAAACTTGATTGTCAATGAGAACAGACATGCATTGTTAGATATAAACTTTACCATTTTCTAAGCCATCTCAGTGGTTGTGGGGTTAGAAATTACTCCTTGGTTTTTAGTTCTAGCATTTATCTACTCCTCATGTCATAGTAATGGATGTGGAATTCGAGTAGTGCTCGATTCTTCCCATGATGATTGCACATTTATATGTTTTGGCAATGAAAGTCATAACCATCAGGACCCAACATATGGTCATGCACATTCTTTGCATGCCTTTCTTGTTGAGCATCATGTGTAGTCTGGTTAATCCAAAAGATATGTTAATTACTTGAAACTTGAACTTGTTTGATTCATCATAAGTGTATATTAAATTATGTAATATCAAATTATGTAATATCTTGAACTCATCATATTTCCTTGAAGCACAAAATTTCTCCCACACAACATCATCAAGATTTATGTATTGCTCCGTGGCAAGCTTCTTCATCTTTTCACTATTCATGTATTCTCTTGTCAGATGAGTCTTAAAATTCCTCCACATTTTTCCACAGTGTTGTAGCACATTTTTACGATGATTTTTTTTATTTCTAGAAATGAGTAACTATAGAACAAAAAAATCAAGAAATTTAGTATAAATGTATATAACTCACATTTATGTTCTTCCATATGAGGTCTTTCATGGCAGCATTGACTTTATGCTAAGATTCTATGACAATTGACATTTTCTATGAGCAAGAACTTCACAATAGTGCCTGAAAGCACTATGATTCTTCCCTATAGGAGTCATGTTAGCATCAAAAGTAATTGCCAATTTCTCACCATTGGTCTTAAGCATCATTCACCTATACATGAGGGTGATGCCTCTAGTGTGTGAGGTAGCAGCCTCAGTAACAAACTCAGTGGCAACCTCCTCAACATATTTCTCAGCCTCCTCACAATGCTCACATCCTCATTGTGCTCCGCCTCTCATGGTGAAATCATCATTGTCATATTCCATGCTATAACAATATACAAAATAACACATAAATAATAGGTGTTAGAATCATGCAAACCTAGCATATAGAACATACATAAATGATTTAGAAACATGCACAATATTTTGCATCTAATGATATGTACATTTTGCATAACAATAGGTATGCCTATAGTGCTTGTCAATTAGTATTCCTTCTTTGTGATTTTAATGCATTTAGTTGTCCATCAGTCTTAGCTTCAACATTTGGACTTGCAAAGCCAGTCGAAAATGGATTGGAGTCATCATACTTGCAGTAAGTATTCTATATCAATGGCCCTCCAATGAACTGTATTTTTTCACAAAGAATGATAGACCAAAATACTAACTTCATGTGTAATGTCATGATGAATGTCTTAGTCTTCTCATCAATCTTTTCAAAATTCACTAATGTGAAAACCATATACACTTGAGCTCCTTTGTTGTTATCAACCCAATTACACATTGTTGTTATCATCCAATTACACCTAAATATGTGAAATCTAAACTCTATGTAGTCAAATTTTCATATGTTTTCAGTGACAGTGTAGTAAGGCATCTAACTTCTCATGGACTCTTATCTTTCGTACTAGAAAATACAATGAAGATGCTTGAATGTTGACCACACTATTTTGGATGACACTCCTAACATCTGGACACATTGTGTAGTATTTATGTTAAAACCTTCATAACATATAACATCGTTTTTAGGTTTCAAGGTGGGACATTTGATGTTCTTATAAACATCATTTGGTGTTTGAGATAGTTTACGGAAGACTTTCTCTTTAAACCATCTAATAAATGTTTGATTATGCTCTCTAGAAAGACACATTGAACTAGATCGAGGATATTTTCTCTTGATAAAATTTGTGTCTTTGATGAAATAAATACCCACTTTGTCAATGATTTGTAAAACTTACAAATGAGCTTGTTCCCACATTTTATGACAATTTCTTTTAACCCATTCTCCTAGGGTCCCTATGCCAAAATAAGTCTCAATGTGACAAGACTTTTTAATGGAAGGAATTTCATTGTTAGTCAAAAAATATTGCAAAAGTGCATCACCTCCCTAGCCACATTACCCTCAATAATACTCCCTTTGGGTCGTCATGATTTTAAACATCACCTTTAAACACACTAATGCATTGTTCAAAAAGAATACATCTAATGCAAGAAAATTGGACCCAACATCTTTAGTTCCCTATTCAAATTGACAACAAGGTGTACCATGATATGAAAGAATGAAGGAGGGTCATAATGATTTTGAACATCACCTTTAAACACATGAATGTATTGTACAAAAACGATACATCTAATGCAAGAAAATTGAACCCAACATCTTTAGCTCCCTATTAAAATTGACAAGAAGGTGTACCATGATATCAAAGAATGGAGGAAAATACATCTCAAGTTGGCACAAGGTAGCGGTCACTTCTCTTTGAAAATTATCAAGATTCTTAAGATCTATAATTTTTCTGCATAGAGTGTCAAAGAAGAATATGGGTTACTGCAAACCTTACATAATTCAACAATGTATTTCCCTTGAATCGGAAATCCAATCAGGTGATTTCCTCAAAGCCCGAACCGGCCAGCAAGCATATGTTCGGTTCAAGCCCGAACTGGTACGTATAATATGGTTCTAGAAATTGGAGAGGAGCAGGATACCCCCCAGGTCGCTCTCGCCTCAAGCCTGAGTTCGAGTTAGGAGTTTGAGTTATGAGTTATTGAGTTATTGAGATACATCAAATAGAAACCAAAAAAATTTGTTGCAATAAGGTGTAACAATCATGAGATTTAAAATGATCAACTTCAGATCCTTCATTGAAATTGATCTATGAATATTAGAAGAGTATCCTTGTGGTACCTTAACATCAAGTAACCACTCTTAAAAATATCTTTTCTAATATTTAGATAAAGTTTCACAAGTATGAGGTAAATATATGACGTGGACATTGATAACCTTTGTTGTAAATTCTTTCTTTCTACCCATTTCATGTAGGTCTATTCTAGATTTGATGTCATCTTCAGTCTTTCTTGGTATATTCAATAAATTACCAATGATGTAGTCACATACATTCTTCTCAACATGCATGACATTGATATAGTACCTAATTGGTAAACAATTCCAATAAGGAAGATCCTATAATATTGACCCCTTTATAAATAAATATTTATCACATGCGGGGGTAGTACATGGTCTCTTACCATATATGTTGGCAATGCATTTGTACTCATTCATAAACATCCTCCCTGACATAGGGTTTTAGGGCACTCCATTCCTCACTTGACCCATTAAATGCTTAGCACAACCTGTCATAAGGATGTGCTTTTGGGAAAAAAACTTCGACCAACATATATAATCTGAATCACCATATATGAGTTGTATTGAATCAATATTTTTCTCACATATAGGATATTTAGTTCCTTCAATGTTGTATCTAGACATATTCATTTATGTTTAAAAGTCATTAATCTTGAAAAAACATAGAATTCATTTTAAAGGTCTCGTAATGTGAAACATCATTAATCACAACTCCTTCTTACTAGAGTTTTTTTATATCATCAACTAGAGGTTCAAGGTATTAATATCATGTCCAGGTTGTTTGGGTTCTAATATCAACAGTGATAGCATGAAATACTTAATTTTTTATACAAATAAGAAGAAAGATTTATATAAAAACCATAAGAAGTCGAGTGTTATGTTGCTATTTAATGTACTGTATGGACTCATCTTGTCTGTACAAAGTCCAAGTATTAAATTCTTAACTTCTTCATTAATTTAGGGTACAATGTATAAAACTTCTTCAGTTTTTTGGGGGAATCTAACGCATTTTGTAGGACCTTTTGTTGTTTATATTTACTTCTACATGCCAAGATAAATTTTCTGCATCTAACAAATTAGCAAACAAGTGTTGAAACCATGGTATTATAGGTAGATACCAAAATCACATTGGTAGGAGAGCATGTCTTTGTCTTACTCAAAGTTGTCATTTTGTAACCAGATGTGTCACATTTTGGACAATCTTGCAAATTAAAATAGTCCTTTTATAATAATACATAGTTATGCATGCATGTTTACTTCAAGAAGAATTTCTTTCAACAAATATAACAGAGACGTGGATTTTTTTTTTGCTCCACATGTTGTTATCCTTTAGGGTATACAATATAAACACAACATTCAGCCTCATAAACTTTTATACCTAATTATAATAGTTTCTCACCATATTTTATCAATTTACTAAATAAGGAAGGTGGACCAATAAGATTTACCCCACAACTACCTAGCATAGCATCAAACATGTTCAAAATTGGTTTGTCACATCAAGATCATTGGTAATATCTTCTTCAACACAAGTAATGCTATCAACATCTACTAGCCTCATAGTAGGAATCTATCTATGCAAGTAGAATAATTTATAGTCATGTATGAACCTATTTCACATGACATGACTTTTGATTTCATCAACAATGTTGAATTTCAAGGTTAGTGCAATTCTATAGAGGCAAGAGAACCTATCTCTAAGTCGTCTCCTATGTTCCTCTACAAATCTTGTAACTCATCAAGACCACTTATAAATTCTTCAGTACAACAAATTTCAATGAACATCCAATGTTGATCTATTCCAACCCTAAACTGACTCTTCACTGAGTATTGAATTGACTTGGTGTTGAATACATAAATTTTAAAATAAAATATGTTTGAATTGAGACCAAATTAGTTTCTAAAACAATAATTAGCATACATGTTGATGAATGTGTACCACCTATCCCATTATTGAACACTTAATCTCACTAGTAGGTGTGTGGTGTGTGTTTTACTTTTAAGAATATTTCGGTAACATTTCCTCACATGATCCAAGACTGATGTATTTGTGAAAATACCCACCTACATATATGCCCAGAGAACAAATGGGGAAACTGTCAAAATATTCTTAGAAACCAAACATGTGTTATAAACTCACATTTAAGTGAGATATAGTGTTCAACAATAGTTTCAAATCAAGGATTATCCAAGATTTACTCTAAATGAGTAAACCTTTGACAAGTTTCAAGGCCAACATGATATATGTCTTTAGCATTCATATTGATTATTGTGTACCACCTATCCCAATATTGAACACTTTATCTCACTAGTAAGTGTAAAATGCATGTTTGGCTTTCAAGAATATTTTGACAACAGTTCCCCACAATCATCCAATTATAGTGATGTAGATGGAAATATACTCACCTTCATATGTACCCAGAGAAAAACCAAGGAAACTGATGTAGAAATATTTTTGAAATTAAACAAAGATTATATACTCACAACCTAAGTGAGATTAAGTGTTCAAAAGTAGTCCAGGATTAGGGACTATCCAACATCTACCACTAATGAGTAAATTTTACATAGGTTTCTATGCCTACAACATATATGTCTATTCAAGAATAAGGATTTAGGATTTATATATTAGGGGTTTAGATTTTAGGGTTTAAATTTTAAATTTTAGGTAAATGCATTCCAATTTTATTCTAATTCAAGTTTGTTTAGGTAAATTCATATCATTTTGGTGTATTAATTCTTAGTAGAATTATTTATCTATACAATATTCAAAATGAATAATATACGCAATATAGAGAATAAAAAAACATCCATCATAAATTAATGTATACAATTATGCATTCTATACAAATCAAAAAAAGATATTATGCATGCAACTTCAATTCTAATTACATGAAATTATACATTAATTCCAATTATACAAAAATTGAACGCAAAAAGTAGATTGTAAAGATATATATATATAAGTAATTCTATCTAAAATCCAATTATACAAAAATTTATTGCAAAATAAAGCAAAAAGTTAAGCAAAACAAAGTAAAAAGGTAGAAAAACACCGCAAAAGAGCGGTCAGTAACAGTTCGGCGTAGCAGCAACAACTTGGCAACAACTACATTGGTGAAATCAAAGGTAGTATGTAACATCCCAAAAAACGACTAAAATAAGTTAAGCATATTAATAGAATTTGTTCCCAAAAATTATTTTCAAAACCTTGAGTCTTGATGTGACGAACCCAAATAATTAATGTGTACTATTAAGATTAAGATACAAGGATAGTGAAAATGAAATACATATTCTTTCTTTGCCTTCTTTATGCGTAAAGGAATTCTTATATATAAAATAAATTAATTTCACTCTTTCTCTCTCCTATATAACCCTGCATCCCTTAAATATAAAGCAAACCCTAACTAATGGAAACTAACTTTGAGGTATGAACTAAAGATAAAATTTGTTGGTCATTAATTGACTTGAAGATCCATAATCTAATTTAAGGTACATTAATCAATAAATGCGTACACTAAGCTGACTATTCACAAATTGGCCATCAAAAATAGAAATGACCTAAGTAGAAGTGTTCTAGACTCTAAGATACATTTATGTTCAACATTTGAGATCCAATTGACTTTGTTTGACAATCTAAACAATTTTGGGAAGCTTCCTATCTGGATTAAATTAGACATTTAGTGAATCAACTATTAACCCAAAGTACTGATTTTTTTTGGCCCTTTAGTCTGTATCTGGGTTGAACTGGGGCACACATGCATCGACTTGTGGCAAGGTTATCTCCTCCACCCATGACTAGCACCAGTTTGGCTCTACAGTGCTCCGTTTCCCTTCCCCTATTGGTCCCCATCTCTGATCAATGTTGTAAGACAATAGGTTGTTTTTCACCATCCTTTCATCCTTTTGGTCAAATCCATACTAAACCATGTACTGATTCAAGCCTTCGGACCCTCAAAACCCTAGACTCATTGGGACTTCCCTGGTTTCCTCCTCCAATGTGGATCCAAGTTATCATACACCATTCAACCCATACATAATAATTAGAATTCTTATCTGACACCTCGAGAAACCTTGCTACACCTTGTGTTTGCCCTCCGACATCTCCCTCTTGGTCCCCATGAGATCACCCCACTATAGCTGGATCGGGTTTCCATCTAGGTAAGTCAAAGCTTTTTGACCACCTCCGAGGCACCTAATAGCCTCCACATAGTATCATGAAGTTTTTCCCCAAGTCTAATTTGACTAAATCATTGAAACTGTTGCTTTCCCATTTTCCCCTTTTATTTTTGTCAAACTGCATAGCTTAGTTATTCTAGAGTAGCTTGCTACTGTTTTATCAATTTTTTTGACACAAGTTTAGGTCAGTCATCACGAGGCTCCTTGAGTTGTTGGTTTTGCCAATATTTCACCGAAGTCCAATTTTCAATGTTCGTTGCATTGGCAGAAGGTGTTTCTTAGCCATCTAGTTGATGTAGACTATGTGCACCAACCCACCAAGTCCAACCAATGGCAAAAGAGGTGAGTAGAACCATGGTTTTCAACAAATAAGAAGTTTGAGAGAGATTTGGGTGTTAGTTTCTCACTAAGACTCAGTTGTCTTTGATTATGATACAAAGATGAAGGTCCCAAGTGATCATATGCCCACTTTACCCTTGACAAATGCTAATGCCTAGCATAGGAAGGATTTGAATTTTGACACCCTTGTTGATCTTCTATGTGGTCCTTGTATGCGAGATAGGTGGTTGTCTCTGAGCCCACTGTCGAAATGTATAAGGATAGGCTTGCGTGGATTTTCTCTTATTTATAATTGGTCTATACTTTGGAAAATCATAATAAATTATCCACTGGTTAGAAAATTTTGCAATACTTGTTGGAAAGATAAGAACAAGAGGAACATTAATATATTGGTTTCATAGTTTGTTTGGCCTCGAATTTCCATCGATACCTAAAGAACCCTAAACTCTAGAAGTTTGTTTGAATATTAATGGCTAATTGATGTTAAATGTTTAAATATGGTAATTAGGGCTCAACCGACCTAATATCATGATTAGGGTTTCATTAACCTAATAAGAGGAACTAGGATCATCTCTGAGAGAGAGGTAAGTGGTCCATGCTCTTTGAACATAAGTATTGGTTGATTTTAAGTATGTATTTATAATGAATGTTATAAATGGATTGTGTATTGTTTCAATTGTTAAAAGTTAACGAATTCATAATGAATTGAATTTTAAGTTTATCTCCATTAGATATTGTATCATATTTCATGCACATTAAAGATAAAACTATAGGTAAGATCTTAGAGAAAACTAGGAGTTTAAAAGAGAAAGAAATGATTCAAAGATATTTTATAAAAGATCCTCCTAAAAGTCTCCTCAGAGTAAAACTAAGAGGCAATTTGGTGCATAAGAGAATAGGCACTTCAGTGCATAAGAGAAGAGGGACTTATGTGCAAACTCGAGGCCATATAGGTCAAGATAAAAGAAATGATCTAAAAGCAACTATGTCCTTTCTAACATTTTTAATGTTTGAAGTTTATTTTCAGTTCATGTTCTCTTTATAATATAATATGTTCAATTTCATAAACAAACTGTTTGATGCATGAATGGGTCATGATTCTCATAGAAAAAGAGTGAGCTTAGAGGAATGGATCTATCTAACGTGAAAGGACTAGCTCAAGGATCTTCAAAATAAAAGACCTAGTGGGGTGCTGACTATACCTAATTTAGATTTGTTTCATGTTTATGAGGAAGTGTATGTTGTTTTAGCGTGAACATGTGTAGTTTGGTTCATGTGTCAGTTATATTGATGACTTCAGTATGCGAATGTTTATCTTTAACCTATGTTGGGTTCCATATGAACTCTATTTTTATGCAATGAATATCATGATTGTAACACCCCCCTGAAGTGAATGAAATCTATGCTTATGATATATGTTGAGTATGTTTCTACAAGTGGGTTGTTAGACATTAGCGGTAGTAGAGGTGGTAGTATTAGTAGCAACAATAGCGGTGGCAGTGGTAGCAGTAGAAATGGCTGATGGTAGTGGAGTAGCAGGCAAAAGGCACAGGTAGCAGCACCGGTGGTGATGGCTGGTGTAGGTGATGGTGGCACTAAGTGAGAGAGAGGGAAGGAGTTAGCAATGTTGTGTGTTTACTAATGAATCATTAAGGAACTGGGGGAAGAAGAAAGGGTTCAATGGAGAGACAAAGAGAAATGTTGGATAGAAATAAACCATGGATGTTATTAATAGACTATGATGTCAGTTCTAGGGAAGAAATCGACATTGTATCTGAAAGACACCCAAGTTTTTGATATTACGTTGGTTTTAGTTCAAAATGGACATAACAATGAAGCATTTCTACATTATTTTAGGGCCTAAAACTAAAATCACCCTTCTATAGAATCTCAGATATTTCTTGTAATTATCATAACCATTTTGTCTTCGTTTCCATTTCAAAACCAACATAAGCTAATTTGGAGGGAACAAATATCTTATGGAGGAGCATCACAGTAGCACTGCAATCTTGGTTTCATTTTACAAAATCAACATTATATTATGCTAATCAAATATGAATTTTGAGATGTTACTTCGGTTTTGGTTAGTATAACTAACACCACAAGTTTTTTAGGGATCTTTTGTTTCATGTGTAGCATATTTGGGTAGGTAATTGTATTCGTGTACATAAAACCAACATGATATTTTGTTGTCCAAAAACTTTCCAAGAAAACAAATTCTTTGAGTTGTTTGTAACATTAGTTTTAGGTTGCGAAAGTGACGTAGTAACAAAAGCGGTGATTGATTTTTTTCCCTCAATGGCCACTACCGATTTATTACGCAATATTGTTTCAGAAACCTACATTTACATATTGTTGTGTTGTTTTTTATAAAATTGACATTATATCTATTCACACCACATGCCAAAATGTACTATTGATATGCCTAATTACATCAAGGGCACATAAAAAGAAAATTCCAAAAAAAATAAAAGGTGTGCCAATGTAATTACACCTAAATGAAGAAAAGAAGAGTGCTCATGTCCAATAGCACTCTAATCTCTTACTAAGATCATGTTCTTCCGGTTACATGCCCATTGAGCTAGCAAACATTAAACCTAGCTCACTTCACCTTATACATAGCCATACTTCATTTATAGTGGATATAAGTATGAAATTAAAGGCATGAAGTTGAAACAACACTCCTACTCATTTTTTGTCATAATCATCATGAGACAGCTTCAATCAGAGCTATATAACAACCATACGAAATAATGTTTATTTTATGCCCTATATTAAAAATTTGTAGGCTCAGTGCTAAGGCCACAACTACCTTGTGAAAATAGGAGAGGCAAGAAAATGGAATACATGTATCTAGTCATTATTGAGCCCATTCAGTTAATATACATCATTTTCAATACATTTCTCATTTCTTAATTATTAAGAAAATAGAAAAGATATCAAGTTGGAGCATACTTGAATACAAGTATATTTTAAGCTTGGGTCAGTATTGAATCCCTTGATTGGGCCTTAATCTTGTGTCATGTTGCCCATTATTCACATTTAGATGTTTCATAATGCAATCAATCCCCAATAATAGGGGCTTTATATGAAGTGTACCTATGGATGTTATTTTCATTAAATTTATGTACTTTGACCACTACTTGATGGAAAGGATATAAGAAGGTAAATTCTAGGGTTTCTTCATGGTTGGAGGAGTCCAAAATGAATCAAATATCACTCCCAAACTAACCCTAATTGATAGAAAAACTACATTGAAAGAAAAAGCTCCATGTATTGATCAAATTCGAGACTAAAGTGCTACAACAAGACCCCAAACAACTAGTAACTCAGCATGACCGTGTTTCAAGACAAAATACATACTTGAATCCAAGATGAAGCTACCCAGGACAAGCAGTCAGCACAACCATTCTCACCAGAACAACCATGGTGCTCATCAGTTAGAATGCTTGTGTTGTCCAACACATTCGTGCCAGCTAGTACTCAGAATGACCCTTCTTTAGAGAACGACCCTTCCTCAACCAATCCACCATAATTGTACTACTCATCATGATCAATCTACCTCAAGCCTACCACTGAAGTGATGCCCAACATGTCCATGCTACCTCAACTCAAAAACCCAAAATTAATCAAATCATTTTACATTCCAAGATGACTATTTTACACCTCCACAACCATTCTCATACACACCCACCATGGTCATTTTGCCCAGATTGTTCATGCTACATACTAAACCCTAATGCTCCCATACTATGATTTTACCAGCTTGCCCCAACTTAGCCTTATGATTCCCCCAATACTATATAAACATTAGTGGTGACTAGAGAACAAGGATAGCTCCCATGGGCATTCATTCCACCCACCCACCTCTTACCTACCATGTTCCCTCTCCCATACATCATCTTCCACCCCCAAAGTCCTAACTTTTAGTGTGTTGGCCACTATCTACTCCATTTCCATGCCATTCTACCTTGGAGGAGTGAAGTGCTCAAGCTTGTAGCTACTAGATAAGAGGATTTCAATGACTACTTTGATCTCCGTGCCTTATTTTATCTCTTTCTTCTCCATTTTTATACTTTCCATTATCATGACAGCTAAGCCCCCTTGGTGGGCTGTTTGGGGGCAATAAATGTGACTTTGATACCGTGTCGGGGAATTATTATTGTAAACACTATATTTTCATTTAGAAATTTTATCTTTATGCTTTTATCTCCTTTTTCCATCTCTTTCCAAGTGGATTGATGCTTGAAATCGCATAAGTCTAGGACAATGGAGTATATGTGAATTTTTGGGGAAAAGCTTCTAACTCCAACTAGTAGATACTTAGCTAGATGACCCTCTTCCTATATGTCCATCCACTCTCTTATTCTTAAGTGTGAGATCTAAGTGGCTAGTAGTGGCCTCATTCAATGTGTTTAACAAAGAGCATGCATATAGGTTGGATGGAGGGTGAAAGGAGGTGAAAATACCTTATTCTTACACTCTGCAATTCCGCTAAGTACATTAGGAAAATCATGCATATAGACCTAGACTAGTGTGATTATGATTGAATTGTACATATACCCTTAGTAGTTGAACCTCATAAGGTTGGATAGGGGGTAATAGAAACTAGTTCCTCTATGTACATCCTATAACGTCCATGCTCAACTGGTAGTATAGGAAAATTTACCATTATCTCACAATGTTGTTTGGTTAGATAACATGGTTTGACTGAATGTGTTGCATGATATGACCCTAATTACATTGATAATCACATCTATCCCAAAACAGCCCACTCTGACGATTAATTGCCTAAAACCTAATTTCTCATTTCATTATCTAGTGTTAACTAAGTTATCTTCCTTACTTTTTTGCTTAGCTAATTGCCTTGCTCGTGTTAGGTTTCCCTTTCTAGAGTAGTTAGATCTTGTCTTTAGTCTCTTGTGCTAGGTGTTGCTAGTTTAGTCCATTGCTTTCCTTCCTAGTGTAACTGTTAATCTAGTGTTATTTCATTGCTCTCTTTCTTTCCTTCCTTAACTAATTGTCAAGTTTAGTGTAATAGGATTACTTTTGTTAGTATAGTATTAATTTCTAGTCTAATATAATGTAGATGATTTTCTTGCTCAGTTAGTTATCACTAATTGTGTAGGGTTAACTTAGGTTTAATTCTTGCTCTTTCTTGCTTGTTTACCTTAGTGTAACTCAAACTCAAAGTCAAACCCTAAACCCTACACTCCATAATAGGAACCTAGTAAAGAAAAACTAGCTCTAGCACCCCATCTCGCCTTGTGTATTGATCCCTAACTTGTATGCTCTTTGTGTTATAATACAAACCATGCGCTTGCAGCTAAAAGTGTTTTGTGTAACTGAGCGTGTACAGTAGGTCCATACAAATCTTGGTTAGCAACACCTGCCTCACTCAGGTTAATGGAGATGTTTGTTGGGTGGTGAAGATAGGGAAAATGTAAACTTGGTCATGACGAGTTTGATCTTTTGGCTTCATTGTCATTGTTAATAAAAAAGGTGTTTTTTGGGTTGGTTGTTGGCTTCATGATTTCAAGAAAGAGACTACGGGGTAAAGAAAGTATCGTTATGGTTGAGAGTGGCAATGATTAGGTCTTGTGGATGTAGAGCAGGTGTTTGTAGACCAAAACAAGTAGTTGTGACGTTGGACAGGTGGTAGGATGTTGGATGCATAGTATAGGAAGGTGGGTTGTAGGTTCTTATCCACAGTCATAGTTGGAGTTGCACCTATATATAGATCAAGATAAAAACATGTACTAGGGTTCAACTCTGAGAACCACCGTCAAGGAGAGAGAGATGGGGTTATATAGTAAGTGAGAGAAGAGGTCAAAGTTGGTGATGGTAAATAGTGATGTTAACAATATTATTTCTTTTGATGGATTGGAGAAACATGTTATCAGGGCATTTTCTACAGCTTGATTGACCCTTTAGCACCCACGTAGGAAGAGGAAATCGTTAAGTCAAGGAGGGGTGAGGAAGAGGAGGGTCGATGACCATTTTGTTCTCTTTTAGGGGAACACCTCCATGTTTTCCTCCTTCTAAGAGTTGGAATGTTGAATAACCTCAGAAGATTAAATAGGTTGGTGCTTCCATTTTCTATTTGAAATGCTAAAATCCCTTCTCTATAAGCAGAGAATGCATCTCTAAAATGGAAAGATAATACATCACTACTTAGGATCAACATCTGAGTAAGTCATAGAATATGACCTTGGCTATGCCTCCCAATAATAAGTCTTTTTTAAATTCATATTTAGTTTCACTCTCTCTCTCTCAATCCCACAATATAACAAATTTCAAAATTTTATATCATGTATATAATACCTCTACCTTAACTACAAATTAATCAAAAAATCCTAGTGTTGAATATCAATGTTACAAAAACATAAAAACTCGTTTATATTCCTAATAATTCATATCCCATTATCTCCATTAATTATTTTGCGTCAAATTGCTAATAATTCAAAATAAGCTCAATCCAAAGACAATGACTAATAATTAGGTGACGATAACCCATAGTGGTTCCTAACTTAATTAGGTTCTACCGGCTAAACATGATATCAAATTTGTACATAATACGCAAGATGAATTCAAATATAGTTCAAACATCATGTAGAAAAATCAAAATATAGATTTCAAGAGGTGGATTTATGTATTGTAGCTCTGTAATATAATGATTGCTAAATTTTAGTATGTTACAAAGGGGGTGACACAATGTGTTCAAGTGAAGGCAC
This sequence comes from Alisma plantago-aquatica, assembly GCA_963693085.1. Taxonomy (NCBI): domain Eukaryota; kingdom Viridiplantae; phylum Streptophyta; class Magnoliopsida; order Alismatales; family Alismataceae; genus Alisma; species Alisma plantago-aquatica. The sequence goes on along the minus strand of OY856415.1, from coordinate 385,286,067 downwards.
AACATGCTACCCTTCAAAAATTAGGATGAAAGTTTCTAGTCATGAACGCATTGTGTCAGGATAAGACATGTCACATTTTGCCATAGCCACAAGCCCTAACCCCAATGACCAACACATCATGTCATATGATGGGCATGCCATGTCTGCCACCTCCAAAGGTTGTAGTTTTACCAATTATGATGCTTCATGACTGTTGAAAGGCACACCATGTATGATGTCCTTTAGGGCTCTCTTTTCCATTCACTTGTAATGAGAGGAAAGGCATTAAGGGGAAGAATCACAATATGGTGTAATTTGTAACAACTTGTTTTTATATTAACCATCTAATTAGGGTTTACTTGGATGAGTGTATAATTATCCAGATTGATCATTGTTTAAAGCTTGATTAATGATGGTAGTCTAATTTGTGATTATTTAAACCTAATGACAACCATTAAATATCATTTTATTTCAAAATAATTAGGGTTCGAGAATTGAAAACTCTAGATGCCAAAATTAGTGTTTCACTACATATGAATAAATAATTTGATAAATATAGTGATATATTAAATGAGTTTTACATATTTATATACAATTATCATTTACTTGAAATTTGGTTATGACTTGTAGAACTCAAATATAAGTGTTCTTGAAAAATATCAGAATTTTAGAATGTTTTACTACCTATTTGTTGGTTGAGTTATCCTAGGACAAACTTAGTCGACCACGCATTCATGCTAAAATATAGCAGTATGATATTTGCATTTTATCTTTGAATTGGTATATCCAATTGATAAAAAATTTAACTGGTACTTGGAAACTCTATTATAGGCATCATGTTAAATTTATAATTTTTGGATAACATTTAAGTCTTATAGAGTGTGATGTCGATCGGGTTTCTCATCAGTAACAACTCGAATGACCATGTTGCAAACTTAAGTATAGCAGTTTAGTGTTTGATTTATTTATTTATTTATTGATAAATCTTAATGATCTTAAAATTTACTAGATCTCTTAAATTATGTATCAACAAAATTATAAATTTTCATAATTTTTATAATTAGTAGTCCTCACATGAATGTGGGTCGTTTTATATAATATACATAATAATGAATTGGGAATGATCATTTGAGATTAGATGTAGGAAGATGTAACATAACCCATTATTTTAAGCTAAATAAAATAGTATTATAGGATACAAAATTATCTTTGTTAATTATAAGAACACCATTGGAAGTCAATGACATGGTACACTCAACTAATTACAAGAAAGTATATGGATAAGAATAATTGAATGGTGATGACAAGTTATAAATGAAATCAATGAAATGTGCATGATGAAGTATATAGTCTATACATTTTGATTACATGTGTGTTGACCTAAATTGCATGAAATATATTAAAATTAGACTATAAAAGATTTCAATGAGAGAGAAACATTATATATTAAGTACATTTAGAATGATTGATTTTAAGAATAGTGGTGACCATCATATTAAAGAAGTTAAAATCTACAGAATATGAACTGAAAGGAAAATGATGAAAATTAGTAGATGGATCTAAGAACCTAACCCGACCCTAAAATGATGAGCTATGTGATGCTAATGAATAATGATCTCAAGTGAGGGATTAAAGAATGCATATGAGTATGGCTTAATTAAATTACAATATGAGGAACAAGGATATGGATTGGTTCTTAGGAATGTTCTCTTGGGTTGTAATTGTATGTTAGGATACTTGTGTAGGGAGTGGGATCCAAGAGGGGATCCACTCCCTACTAATATTTGAGGAATAAACCATCTAATCCAAACATAATAACAAGTATGTTGGAGTAGGTGTACATCTTTTTATTTCTCAAATACTGGTATCAAAAGACCATTGTATAGCAGTGGAATAAAATCATGACCATATTCAATTTTACAAGCTTACATCATCATCTTCCATATAGCGTTCACATGAAAGTTACAACATAAGGATCTAAGTAGAGGGATATCCATCTATCTCAACTCTATCTCCCTTAAATCTCCACCTAGTAGGTCCATGTCACCTCATTCACTCTTCTAAGTCCTACAAATGGGGTAGGAAGCATACCCCAACAAGAGGAGAAATAGTAGAAGATATCAACATAAAGGCCGGTTTGTGCATATTAAATATGGATTGAGCAATATAAGGAATAAAGGACATCAAATAAACAAGGCTTCCCATAGAAGAGGAAAGAACCACCCTCGAGTGGGTATCAAAAGAATAAGAATTTTCAAGAAGATGATAAACAATAATAAGAGATTTTTTACCTTGAAATAATGTCACAATAATAATATCACAAAACAAAAAAAGTTGCCAGGTGAGTAATAGGAAGACTAGAACATACTAAAAAGCATGGTAGGAACCCATATGTATTCCATACCAAAGGGCAGGAAGACTAAAACCTCAGTGCCAACCAAAAATAGTATTTTGCATGAGAATAAAACCAAGTGCATGGCGGGGGAGTAAAAATCAATGCCCAGTATCATATGTGGCTGGGGAATAAAACCATGTGCATGTAACCATTATAAGTGGTAGGGGAAAAAACCCCAGTGCCTATATGGTGTCACTACTTCTAGTTATGACTAGTCAATCACTCTTTCATATAGAGCAGGCAAGATAAAGTATAGTCAATATGAAATAACAGGATGTGAACATCCAACAATTGTAATGTGGGGTCAGAGGACCCATAAACAAATATATAATCATTTCCACAATAAGATGCTTCACATGATTACAAAAGTTCACAACTTGAAGATTAAGATTTCACAAGGATTAAAATGAATAAGATTTAAATAAGAGATCGATAAGAGTATCCAATAAATTAAGATGATCATAAGATTAGAAATAAAATATAATCCTTCACATGAAATAAAGTCATGTATCAGATAGATAAGAACTCCACAATTCCAAAACTAATTTTCTTTTATTTTTGAGATATAATTAATTTATTATGAATTTCAAAAGAAATGACCAATTGGAAATTTAGTTAAAGTCATGTATACATTATTATCCAAATTGAAGTTCTGGATGAGATTGCCAGTAAAGGTCAGCTACTATGCTCGACCTACAACCAATTGGGCGCACAAAGCAGGGCATCACAGAAAGTAAACAAGGGTGAAAAGATAGATATGCCCATGCAAAGTGTGACTAATACAAAATAAAAATGAGGATAGAACTATAAAGAAACCATCAATCATCTTCTTCGAAATTCTCCACCCTCGCGTGAGGAAAAATAGCTGCAAGCTCACTCCAATGATTCAAATCTGATCACCCTACATGAAGATAGAAAATTGGAAGCATCGAGGAGTTCCTCACACTCCTATGGATTCATTGACCCAAAGAACTGAGTCATGATGGCTTTCATGGCATGAGCACCCTGCTCAGTCATCGACGCCACTAGAGCAACGTGTGGAGATCGAAAACACTAGAACCAACCAAGGCAAACATGCCCAATACGTTGGATAAGTTCTAGAAGAGGCAACCATGATGTAAACACCACAAAAGTGTGATTTAAACACGGACATCACACCTCCACGTCGAGGATGTCTTAGTAGAAGGAAAAAGGGGGAAATAGAAAACTCACCTCAACTAGGGCAATTGAAGGTGTCAAAAGTCTCACCTAATCATCAGGGTATGATTCAAGGGGTTAGTAGTCTCATTGAGAATCAGAGGGGTGCCGCCAACCCCAGTGCTGCTCCAAAGAACTGATAGGAGTTGGGGCACGATGGCTGCGGGCAATCATTAGAAAAATAATACTAGAACTCGATGCCCTGGGGTATTGCTATGATATTGGCATATTTATAAGGTTCTTAAGACTTGATGAGAGGATGAGATGGCTCAGAAAGGAAAATAGGGCAGGAACATGGAAATGTTAAGAGACGTGGAACGAACTAGAGACGATGCTACAAAGCCCTAATATTTATAGGGTCTATCGATTTGGAAAGAGTTGAGGAAGGTGATGGAGAAGAAGTTGGAAGGAAAAGGAGTAAAGGAGAGGGAGGTGTGCGAGAGACTTGGAGGAGGGAGTCGAGTTCATGATTCATCGGGGAACCAGGCGAGTGGAGGTAGGAGATAAAATAGTCATCATTGGCTTTGATCCAATGGCCCAGAAATGGCCTGATTTTTGGCAAGAAAATTAAAAAATTGTCATATAATGAATAAATACAAGTAACTTTAGGAAAATCAAAATAATAAATGCAATGGATTTATATGACTTATATGTTTCTTTCCTAAATCCGTTTGAGGGGTCAAACAAAGTCAAAATTATACCAAAATTTTCAACTAGACTAATTAGGACATGCATAATCCATTTTGGCAATAAATTTTACTTTCAAAGACATCTAATAGTTTATTTAATATAATTCAATGATATCATATACTTTATTTCCTCAATGAATTTGAGGCATCCAAAGACACCCAAAAGATATGATACTTAGCCTACAAAATTAAATATGAGAAGTTTGATTTTGATCTTAATTTTATATTTTGGGAATGTCTACCATTTTATTTAATATTTTGATCTTAAGTCATATTCTCTCTCCTAAATTACACTAGGATAGATAAGTTTGTCAAATTAATGTGAAAATTTATATATAAACTAATTTTGGTATGTGGATTTTGAATTTGGGGTTTGTTTTCTACTTTTGAATATTTTTAGTAAATAAAGTTATTTTTGGGGTTTACACTATTGGTTTTTCTCATATTTCCTTCTCTAAATAAAATTAGGATAATTATTATAGTTTAAATAAAGTGAAACTTGGCAACCAAGGTAACTGGGACCCAAGCAATACGAATTTCACATTAGATTGGGATTTTGAAATTTCTTTTCATGAGTCATATTATCATTAGGACCTTTGGCTCATTAGCATTATATTTACTAAAGTAATATATATTTATCATCAAGACTTACTTAATTGGGCCCTATTAATTTCACATCTTTACAAAATGAGTTATATTATTATTATTATTATTATTATTATTATTATTATTATTATTATTATTATTATTATTATTATTATTATTATGCACGAAATTTCCACATTTTACTCATGTAACATACTTAGTCCATTAATTCCAATTCCATTTAACTAATTGTACACGAAATTTTCAATTCTCATTCTAATATATGTGTTAAGCACATTATCCTCTTATTTAGTCATTCTATCAAAGAAAATATATGTAACATATTTCATGAATTTATTTACATGTTGGCACATAATTAATTTATTATATAAATGTATTTTAAATTTTTATCCTTATTTGGTGAAATTTAAGAAACAAGTCTCACTTACCTTCTAATCATGGAATATGGTAGGATTCTAGGTTCTGGTTCGTTACAACTTATATTGAGGGTGACCTTTTCTGATAGACTTCAAATGAGATCACTTATGTGTTGAATAGTAGTCTTAAATAAAGAGGGGGAAATGTAAGAGGGAAAGTATTAAATGTGGTATTCATGTTTATACTTGAAATTCATTTAAATCCATAGAAATTGGATAAAGTAAATATGTGTTGCATGTTAAGCCTACTAAGCATGATGAATGACATGAGATGTCTATTTGCTTATATTGTTGTTAGTTCTAATATCTATGTTAATACTCAATGAGAATTATGATATGAAATGACGAATAAAATTTACATTCTTTGATTACTTCTGAGAAACCCTGATGAGGGTGAATGCTAGACAATGAGATTATGACTTGGGATTAAAACCCACTGATGATGATAAAACCTTGACGGGGGTAAATGTTGGACAATGAGATTGTGTCTATGTCTGAAAGTCCATTGATGATGACTTTTATGAGATGATGTGGAAATGTAAAGAATTATATGTGTTGCAAATTATATATTGTTGTGCTTCTTATTTTCTTCATTCTCTTTCTCAATAATCCTAATCTATTTTGTGTTATCTTAGTTACATGAGAATACACACATATGATACATGATGTTTTGAATTCTTTTAAGATGATTGAAAGAGATTAATGACAAGTGAAATTATGACACTTCTAGTTAGGTGCCTTGACTACTGTGAGTTTGTCTTGAGGTCCATAGTTGGAAAACAAAATGGATCTCCTTGTAGTACTCGATGAATTATGAGAAAGATTTCTGGAGTGTGGATCGAGACCTTAAAGGTTAAACCACCAGGGTTAGGAGTGAGTCATCCAGAGTGGCTCTGACCCTAACTCCTTACTGTGAAAGTCTATGTCCATGAGGAATAGACTCTGACAAAATGAAATTTGTGAAATATAAAAATATGAGAAATGCTATGATATGTGATATATTATCTTGTTGTCTCGTATACCCAAGATGATGATGTGAGCCTCTTTAGGCAACCCTGAGGTGTACCAGTGTCTGTTGTTGATAATTTAGAGTGGTTGAATAAACCCTAAGATAGTGACGATGATTCGTTGACACGAGAATCGGGCGTGGTGACTTCTACTTGGTGAGGTACAAGCCAAGTAGTTTCTAGGAAAATGAATAAAAGTCGACAAGCTACGTAGAATATGATTTGAATATTGTTACATTCCTTGTACTGCTAGCCATTGGATATTATGTTTCTTATTGTGGAGAATAATCATTCTTTTATAGATATTATCTATTTCACATTCTGGTCTATTTTGTTGACAAGTAGTAAATGTTGGTATTTACATCTCTGAACATTATTTGGATTGCTTTTCATTTGATAGTATTGTTTGGTAGACATGTCTTATGTGTACTTCAGTTTCAGGACTACAGAATGTTTCCTGGTCTGACTGGTGGGGTGTCACAAAAATGATTTTATTGTTATGTGTTGATTCAAAATGTTTTTATCTTGAATTATTACTCATACTAAAGGATTGCTAATCTGAACTAATAAGTATATACGGATTTGTTCATAGACATGCTCTATAAGATATTTTGAAGTTGGATTCATGTAAGTGATTACTTTTTTTTATTGATTTTAGATTTTATTATATGTCAGAACTATTTGCTAGACTTTTTGATGTTTGCATGTTTCTTTAAAATTCATTACACCCGATGTTGAAGCATGTACTCAGCTTGAGTGGGATGTATCCACTCATCGAGGCTCTATATGAGTCTCATGAGGTTGTTTCGAATATTTTTAGGCATAATTCTAGTCAACAGAGATGTAGTGACAACACTGTACAAGATTTGGGCCAAGATACTTGCGTGTCGGCTAAAGAAGTGGCTACCCGACCTGATATCTGAAGAACAATGCGCTTTTGTTAAGGGGCGCAAGATTGCTGACTGTGCCCTCCTGGCGACGGAGTTTATGACGGGTTTCAACACAAGAAGATCAAATGCCAAGGCGTGTATCAAGATTGACCTTACCAAGGCGTATGACCACATTCGTTGGGATGTGTTGTGGGGCATTATGGATGCGATGGGCTTCTCAAGTAGGTGGGTTAATCTCATAAAGCAGTGCGTGACTACGACTTCGTTTTCTATCCTGCTCAATGGTGCCCCTGAAGGTATGTTCAGGGCCACAAATGGCCTTAGACAGGGGGATCCTTTGTCCCCCCTCCTTTTCACCCTGGTGATGGAGGGGCTGACCACGATGATTAAAGAAGCGGTGACGAGGAACAACATTAGATCTTTCAAGATCAAAGGCACAAGAGTTCTCAACCATCTAATTTTCGCGGATGACGTGATGCTCTTCTCCACGGGTCACGCGAAGAGATTGAAGGAGTACAAGAAGCTGCTTGAGCGATTTGGTAAGGCTACTGGTCTTTACATCAGTACCATAAAATCGCACATATACCTTTCCAAATCTTGCGACAGCAGACGTGGAAGACTCAAAGCGGCAGTCGGTCTTCGCATAGGCAAGCTACCTACCAAATACCTTGGAGTACCGATAGCTGGTGGTAGAGGTAACTCTGCTGATTTTATGTTTTGCCTTGACAGAATCAGGCATAAAATTGCTGGATGGATAGGGATTCATATGTCGATGGCTGGGAGGTTGTTGCTCATTCGCACTGTCATCCAGATGATGATCAGGTACTGGAGTGAGCTGTGTATCATTCCCAATCCGACCTCGGACAGCATTACGAGACTGATTACCAATTTCGTATGGGGTGGCAAGCACCATGGCATAGGGTGGGGGACTATTGCCAGAAGCTACAACCAGGGAGGTTTGAATGTCAGTAAGGTGGAAGACATCATTAAATCTGCAAACCTTCGTAGACTGGACAGATTTCTAACTGACGGAAAAAGTGTTTGGGTGAAGTGGATGAGACAGAGATATGGGTCTATCCCCCAACCCTGTTCTTTGTCCTCTAGAGTTTGGGATGCTTTGTGCAAATCTTGGCAGCAGGTTGGCCACCTGTATAGTGTGGACTCTGACGGTCTCTACCTACTCTCCAGTCAGTTGAAACCGTGGATCCACATTGACACAGGTCCCCCTATCCTTTGGGCTAAGGTTTTGTGGGGCAAAGGCTTTGTTCCTAAATGGAGCACAACCTGTTATAGAGTCTTTCTTGGCAGGTTACCCACTAAAGACCGCATGAGGAGATGGGGTCTAAATGTACATCCGGCCTGCTGCTTTTGCCAAGAAGATGAAGACCACAACCACCTTTTCCACGAATGCAGCAAAGCGAGACATATCTGGGCGTTGATTTGGCTCAAGAACGGCTGGGGTCTGCACACATCCAGCAGCCTGCATGAGACTATGATGCATATCATAGCAAGAAGCTCAAATCAGTATGAGTTAGCTTTCGGTGGTCTTTGCCTCACAAATGCTTGCTTTAACATTTGGAAGGTCAGGAACATGCTAATTCATAAAAGAACAGAGAACCAAGACGTGTTTCATGAGGTGGAACGCGATCTGACTGCTGTGATGAAGGCTAAGAAGAGCCTCGCCAGAGGGCTAAGCCCTTTAGCTAGTTTATACTGGGGTTTTTTGTATAGATAACCCGTGTATACTTTTGTTATGACTAGCTTTTGTATAGTATAGCCTTGCTATACCCCCTTTTTGGCAATATATTTACCCATTTCCAAAAAAAAAAGAGATGTAGTGACAAAGACGATGTAAGTATAAGAATTATCTAGCTAGATTACAATATCCTTGTACTCTCTCTTTCTCGGGATGGGTAGTGTATGAAATTGTTCACTAATGTACTAGCATATGATGTAAATTGAACTTCATGAGAGCAATAAGATTTGTAAGATTTGATTTTGGTTTATTGGAGTTGAATAATAATTGTGATATCTTAATGTAATGTCCTTTATGTGACATTGGTTTATGAAAAATTGTGAAGAAAGAAAAAGGGAAAATTTATCTACACTTTTCATATACTATTTTAATCGCCTTTGTTGTGAATATGTTTTTTGTTTCATAATTGGGATTAAGCTTAAGGTTCTCTCTAATGGTTGGTAGTTATGTTAATCAACAAAGAGGGTTGGACTGTTGGTAAGGTATGCCCAGAGAGCCAATCATATGATGATTGACATGGCATATAACATAAAAGATTTGATTAATAATAGTCATAAAGACAAGCTTCCAATTTGTTATATTTCACTCATTCACTCAGTTATGAGATAATGAGGAAACATTATGAATGTCTAAAGAATGACAATACTCAATAATGTATGTCTTCAAGTACGTGACTTAAACAATGATATCATATGAATGCTAAGAGTATGTACATTCTTATTATGTCCCTAGTCAATTGTTATTGTGGAAGGCAGATAGACACTAGTAACACAGAAGATTAAAGTGTGAGTTGGTTGATGATAGAATCTCATTAGTCATGATATGGTATATCAAACCAAGCACACAGATACATGTTACAGAACAATGTATCAGACAGATCCACCTTGAGAGTGACACATGGAAACCATCATTGATGGTCATAATCATATCTCATAGTGAAGGTGGTGATTGTGATTCTTAGATCTTAAGCTGCTACACTCATTACATGTCATTTGGTATACTTTGACATCATCAAATGTAACCCAAAATAAGGATTGTTATAACGGTGATGATTGGGTAGCTGTGACATAGAGGGACTGACTGTGAGTGATGTAGATGGGATTTGTCCCTTATATTGTAGTTTGATATCCCGGACACTTGATAAGAGAGACTCAGAAACACATGTTCATGCACATGTGAATCAAAATATGATATTGATGTCACATATATCTCAGACAGACTGCTCTTGTTTCAAGAAACATGGATTGAACATTGAGAGGATGATGATTCCATGCCTCAAGTTCATTTTAGATATCAGATACAAAGGAATTATATAATCGTAGCATCACCTTACACAGATTGTAGGTTGAAGTTGTTCTCCAACTTTTCATTCACTTGATTAGCACTGATGTGCGATTAGGCACCACTCTTTGCTTGTGATGTCATAAGTTAGTTATGGACATTCACTGCCAATGTGATATGGACCTATAGGGTCACACACATAGGAACTCACCTAGAATAGGAGATTTATCATGAATGGATTGATTACCAAAGTGTTTGGGTACTCAATTCGAGCAACAAATCAGCTGACTGGACTTCCAACCGACCAGTTCAAGTGTTGAGACGACTGTTTGGAGTGTTAGGTTGATTGGAACTAAATTGGCTGAGTTCTGAAGGAATTAGGCACCAACCAATCAGCTCATTGGATGAACCGGTCAGCTCAGAACCGGTGAGATGACTAGTTCACCTATTGAACCGATCGGATAGGTTGTGTCAACTAAAGGTTCTAGTAGCTTTCCCAAATTTGTGAGGAAATTGATTGTTTCACTTGTTCAATTCAATCGGTATAAAATGTTTAGTATTAATTGGAAATGATTTTCCCAAATTCATATGTGATTAGAAAACATGCAAAATGACCATTTTAGGCTACAAACTAATCATCTCACTTGTGAATCGACTGTTTCAGGATTCGCATGGTGTAAAAAATCATGATCTTTTGGTCCCTTCCACTCCCACACATATTGAGAACCCAGAGCCTAACCCCTCCTATAAATAGAGGGTTACCGGAGGCTTCCCAGAACATAACTCAATTGCCTCTGAAAATTGTTGTCCTCTCTGATTGTGGTAACCAATAGAGATCATGAGCAAGTGCTACCCATTAATGGGAGAGATAGCAAGGGAGAAACAATTATGGGAGAGCAAGTTGGTGACTAGTACACCAATGGGAGGGACAACTCCTTCAAGTCTGTTCTAATAGAATGACATGAGTTCTAGTTGGTTCTTGTGGAATTCTCTAAAGGTGAGAAGGTCGTTGTCTGTGGCTAGGAGGACAATGTCAACCTGGAGTCTGTGGCGAGACCTAGAGTTGCAACATACCCCATTTGAGATTGTTGTCCGTGGTGAAGACCAAGATTTGCATAAACACCGTCCAAGAGAAACTAATAGATAGTTGCACTACAATGAGTTATAGTCACTAGACTTGCTCTAGGACCAAGTATGAACTCGTTAACGTATATTTCCTATTTCATAGTGGTTGACGCGATCATACTATTATGAAGAATACAGATAGATAAAATATTTATTTCGGATGCCTTTCTCTGTGCTCGTATTTCCCAACATGGACAGACTGATGGTGTTTGATATGAGACAAGGTCTCTAAGGAAGATCTACAAGTGCCAAAATCATGTTCTTTGGTGACATGATGCTTCTACTTAGAGGAGATGACTTCCTCTATGATGTTTTTGAAGCATTTCAACATAGAGATGACGTTGGAAGAGAGGCACATTGTCAACCAATATACCCCTGGGGGAATAAGAAATTTCTAGTCTTGATGATAGATGCACCATCGTATGCAACTTTTCTCCATTAGGATTGATAATGATGCTTTGACAATATGTAACTAAGAGAAAATGGTATATTATATGTGTTGTATATGAACATGGCTAGCCTTTGTATATGGGACTAATCCTAATATACAACAAATATTATCTAGCAAGGTTGATCACCCTGTACACTAATTTTATGCTCATTTCTAACATTGGTCATTGTCTCCTTATGGCTACTACTGCTCCAAGTCTACATTTTCTCTTACAAAGATATCCTTTCTTATGCATGTGGCAACTCCTCATGTCTACTCACTTTGAAGATCGCAGATGGTTGATGACGTACCTAGCGTGCCATATGTTGAGTCACACTGATAATGTTGTCATCTCGTTCAATGGATGACAATCTTTAGTAGGTTTATGATCAAGTCTACCAGATTAATAGTGTGGTCTCTATTCATACCAAAAAACTTTTCTAAGTTTCAAACTCCTTCTAAATGTTTTGGGTGGATTTTTTAACAAATTCTATTTATTATTCTCATCATCCTTTTGAACTTGGGGTTTTACTTCAAATATATTAACTCACTTGGACTTAGCATATTGTTGCATTATATATTTAATTTTTGACACTTGTCTCGTTATCAATATAAGGAAAATTGATAATCACTTGGCACAATGGAAGGGGGCAACGTGATGGCATACTCTTTACACCATTTACGTCTCCAAACTTCTTGCCAGATTGATAGATTGAGAGCTCATATTGGGCGCTCCTTGTTCCCAAGGTGGGTAAATGATGAGGAGTCCCTCTATGGACCAAGGGGCTTACCCAATGATAGTATATCATCCTTTAGTGCATGGAACATAAATTGTGTATCCCTCTCTTTCATCCACTTTGATCTCAAATTAGTGGCACGACTTCTACTACCTTTTAATCCAACCAACTAGTTTGTTCTTGTAAGACCTACTATCTGTGAAGCAGATTGACATGAATGAGTCTCACTTAGGTGCATCCTTCAAGCAAGGTGGGATCATATTTCATAAAGCACCTACCACTAAAATCATATAAACAAAGGGAAGTGCTTCCACCTCCCCTAATAGGCTTATACCTTGCCTAGTTGACTAGCATTCAACTAGTAGGCATCAACTATGGCTTTGTAGAGGAATGGTAGGTAATGCATGGACATATTTGTTGTAGAGGATTCACTTCCTATAGTAAATCAACTTGATTAGGCTCCCATATCCAAGGGTCTAGTTTGATGAACCTATCTGGATGGGTTGTGGATGATAGGTAGTCATAGAGAAATCAATCACATGTTCCATTGCATTTTCCTCTTAAAGAGGTGGGGAAGAACCACAAATGGCACCTCTATGTTCTCCTTGGCCTTGCGGTTGCAAGTAACTTTAAAAAAGGACTAGTGACACAGCTTGTTGCCCACTTATTTTCTACTTGGATGTAAATTTTTCATAATCTTTTTTAAAAATATATAAAAAAGAATAATTGAACTTTTTTATCATTCTTTATCAAAATCCAACAAATCAAATTGTAGTAGTTGTTGGAAGTTCAAAACTTAAAGAGTTTAGAATTAAAGAACTTGCAAACATTTTGTACATGACTTAGACCTTAGGGTGTCTTTGATATGTGATGAAACAGAATACAAGGGGAAGGAGACGAATATAAGTAAGAGAAGGAGAACGGGAAGGAGAAGAAGAAACAAAAACAATTTAAAGGATTATTCAATTATGATTGTCTATAGAAATGAATACGAGTGAAAAATATTTAGAAAATATTATTTTTTTAAATGGATATGGGCTAAGGTGGGATGTTTTTATTTATAAAACTCACTCTACAAGAATGTAATATATGTAATCAAATAGTGAATGGATATAATGAGAATTATTTTTGATATAAACGATGACAACTCACGTGTTTACATAAGAAGTGTAGAACCAATTTAGCAACAATATTCTTCTTGAAAACATAAATGTTGATAGGAAATTATTTTACATAAAAAATAAAAATTATTGGAAGTGCATGGTCTTGTATTCTTACAAGGTTTGTAACTAATTATTGATTATTTATAGCATCCAATACAAAAAGACAATTAGTCATGTTGTCAATTTATCATGAAATACATGGATTTCTTGTTGAATATTGTAGTACCATACTAAGACTTCGAGGTAATGTACTATATTTGATTATTACAATTTTGTTAGTAAATTAAAAAAAATAACAATATAATCTTAACTATACCTCTTATATATGCATATCTATATTATAGTTTGTAGATGAAGAACTCTATAGATATGAGGCACTTGACGAAATTAGAGAAACCTGGTGCAAGTACTTCATAAGGGTTGTATAAATTGCAATTTAGATAATGGACAATTGTATAAGTATACTTTTAGCTTTTGATCAATATGTTGTATGAGTTGCTTTTCAATGCTTATATATATATATATATATATATATATATATATATATATATATATATATATATATATATATATATATCAACTTTGGTTGAAATTAAAGTTGGTACTAATTTGAGTTATTGGGTATAATTGGCTTGCGCTGATGTAGGTTATTGTGGATTGTGGAGTTTGTGCATTAATGAATCGATTAAATTGAATTGGATACAAGTTCGTGCTTTGAAGGTGAGTTGGCATCAGATGGATTGATATATGCATAATGGTGTTTATTGGTTTATACGTATGTGATATAATCCTATTAGCTGGTATGTATGCAATATATATGGTTTGATAGTTGTTTGAAGAGATTTTTTTGTTTGTACATTCACAAAAATAATTCAAAGTTGTTTGGAATTTCTTTGCATGATTTGGGAATTTTGTAGTTGCTAGATATTGTTGTCTTGTGTGAACTTATTGGTTTGATTATATGATGATGTTAGTTGATTTATATATATGACATTGTTTCTTTGCGATTTGATTTGGATGTTGATTCTTGTGTGGAGTATTAATTTCTTTGATGCTTATTATAAGTCTTAAAAAATGTATTGTATGAACATGCTAAATTAGTCTGTAAAATTGTAGTTTTTTTCTAAATAATTTGGCAGTCCTGTGCATATCGTTGTTGTGACTTGAATCTGATACTTTGTAGTAACAAATTAAGAATATAACTATTTTGGTGTCTCATGTCAACCACACCAGAAGGACATACCACAAGGAACTACTTTGCATCTGAAGAATTAGATACATCTCTGATACTCTCACTTTCTCTTAAGAATAACACCAAGTCAATTGCACATGATACAAATCTTTCTGATAATAACAAAAATCATATAGACAACATAAAAGATATAGCATCATGGTCAGACATACAATCCTTTACAAACTTTGTAAACAAACTAGGCATTACTTTTGAAGACGATACTCATGCATAGGGCCCTTGATAACATTGAAAACTACATGAATTAGAGAAATCATAGATACATCCATGATGAATATACATGTCTCGACAACTTGCATATATGTGAATTATCTTAGAAACCTTCAGACCATTTCCTACACTTTACCAATATGAAGATCTCTTCCTGGAATGTATGTGGGGCTTCTAGTCTTTACAAAAGAAAAGAAATCATGAGACACATCTACAAAAATAACATTAACATCATTAATATTCAGGAAACCAAATCCACTCTAACACCTTTTGCTCTTAAAACCATTGGGGGAAAACACATTAACATTTTACATCAAATTCCACTGGTTGGTTTTAAAGGTGGTTTGCTCATTGGTCTTAAAAGTAGCATCTTCGACACTACACATTCGGAGATACATAGATTCTCCATCTCCCTCCACATCACAAACATCACGGATAATTTTAGTTGGATCTTCACTGGTATCTATGGAGAGCCTAGCTCTAATAAATCGGAATACATGGATGAGATCATGTAGTTATGGAGAATTTCCATGACAAACCCCGGCTCATAGGTGGAGATCTCAAACTTACTACACATCCATCAGACAAACTCAACCCCACCTCATTAGTAGGAAATATGTACCCCACTGACTATACTTTCTCACAAGTCATCTCACAGTACCACTTGGTTGATATTCCTCCCGCAAACGCTCGCTTTACTTGGCATCATAATCAAACCTAGGCTAGACGTGATCACTTCATCTGTTCCACTCTTTGGGAAGACCACTACCCACATCCTTTATTTCTATTGCTTAGCGACCCATCTCTGATCATTTCTCTATCATCATTGACACTAAACTTGAAAGATGGGGGCACAAACCCTTCCATTTTGAAAATTTCTAGCTCACCAATCCTACCTACCTAGATCTTTACACCAGCACCTTGGTTGCTGCCGAAAACCATACTAGAGACTTAGGATACCACATCCACAACACTACAAAAAACATTAGGAGTAACTTGAAAGGTTGGAAGAAGGAAAAAGTTGGAAACCTCACACATAAATTAGCCGATCTTGAACGAAAATATCTCTTCATTGATAATGATCCAACTACTGACCCCTCCCTTGCCCTCACAATCAAAGATGAGCATGAGCATGATAAACATTGTATGGACACCATTTGGAAACAACATGCAAAAATCCAATGGCTTGGGAGGGAGACAAGAACACCAAATTCTTCCATAAAACATGCAATAATAATGCATGTAAAAACATCATCTCCAGATTGTGCATAAATAGAAGTATCACATCAAATAATCATATGATAACCAACCATATTGTCCAACATTTTGAATGCATTTTCAACATTGGACATAAGCCTGGTGCGCTCCCGCTAGAGGCTTGCAACGAATGCAATCCACGAGGTCGGGAGGCACGGGATGAGATGGGATCTTTAGCTTTCGAAATTTGTAAGGTCTCAGGCTAGCTACCTACTTCTACTAAGACAATATACCCGCAAGCGCACGGGGTCTTGTCGTAGTACAGGTAAGGCGGCAAGTACGGGGTCGAACCTCGGAGATAGAGGGGGCACTAGAGTTAGAGAGGGTGAGCTATGTTCCTAGTGCGGAGAGTAGGGTTTTTAGGGTTTGAAGGTTTGTTTGGTTGATTATGCTAAGTGAGCGAGTAAGGAAAGACAAAATGACACTAAGTTATCAAACAACTAAATTAGCAATTTAAGTTAACAGACTATCTAAACAAGAGCAAGAACGAACTACGCTAGACTAAACAAGCAACTAGCAATTAAGAAACTACACTAAGCACTAATAAGAGCAAAGGCCTGGATTAACACTAGCGATCAAAACTAGGCAGAAGACTACACTTAACTAAAGCAATTGAACTAAGCTAGCATTAACAAGCAAAGCAGGTAATTGGGGTTTTAAACAATTAGATGAGGGAGGTGGGCCGTTTGGGAATGTGACCTTAACATTAGTTGGGGGAAGTCACCATAATAAGCAATTAGCATATCTCATTCTAGATTACCAAACCAAACAACGAGGTAGGTGCCATGAGGATTTACCCTAAGCTACTAATTGGAGAACTAGGGCTAGGTGTAATTCTCATAGGACATACCAAGTCTAGGTCTCTAGGATAAGTGGTATTAGTCAATTGAGGACCAAGGGTGAGGATGGGAGTAAAGATGAGGATATTTGACCTCATGCCACTAGCCACCTCAGCCTTTAGGAAATCCTAGGCAGTTGAACTAATCACACTTATACTAGTCACTTAGAACTCACATTTGCATATAGGAAGGAGGTGATTATGTAGGAAGATAGGGGGCTAGCTAGGGATCCGAATTAAGGACCTAGGAGCCAATCCTACGATAGCTACATAGAAACCAAAACATCCTAGGGACAAATGTTTTCAAACACCACAAGGCAAGCAATTAATGTAATTAAACAACAACCACAAGCACAAGTAATGGGAAATGAGATAAAAGCAAAGGCAATCATCATAGAAATGAAATATGTTCATTACAAATTATATTCCCCCAACATGGTATCAAAGTCACATTTTTGTCCCAAACAGCCCACCCAAGGGGGCTTAGCTACACATAATCAAACTAGGAACAAAAGAAAGGGGTAGAAGAAGGGAAAACGCCATGAAGCTCGATGTAGTTGACTCCTTCTTCACCTCCAAGCAGCTGCAGCCGTCCTCACTCCTCCAATGATGCAAAGGTGCATGAAAATGGCGGGGATTATGGATAGAAACCTAGAGAAACTAGGTTTCCATGGTGGAAATGAGTGGAAAGTGGATGGAAATGGGGTAGATTGCAAGGAAATGGATGGATTGGAGCAATGGAAGCAAAGGAGTTGCTAGGGTGCGGCTAGGGGTGCTCTAGAGGTGCTAGCCTCGAGCCCTAGAAGCATCTATTGCTTATATAGGAGCTAGGGTTAAGTGGGGGTAGAATGGGAAAAGCAGTGGAAAAATGCATAGGGTAGGTGGTCACCACGGTCGTGGTGAATGTGCCACGGCCGTGGTGGGGGTAGTGGTGGACGACCGTGGGGTGGTGAACACGGTCGTGGGGTGAAGGTGGTGGTGAAAAAGCAAAGTAGGGTGGTGGCCACGGCCGTGGCGGAGTGCCACGGTCGTGGTGGGTTAGGGTGCACCACGGCCGTGTTGGGTAACACGGCCGTTTTGGAGGAGTCAGGCTGACCGTGGGGAGGGACCACGGGCGTTTTGCTCGTCATTGGCCACGGTCGTGGCCGGGTGGCCACGGTCGTGGGTGAACTCTAAATTCTCCTGTTGCGACCTGTTGAGCTTTGGCAATAAAGCCACGACCATGGCCTTGGGGCCACGGCCGTGTTCTCTTCTCTTGACCACGACCGTGCTGATGGCCACGGTCATGTTGCCTTCATTGGCCACGGTCGTGGCTGGGTGGCCACGGTCGTGGGTGAACTTTAAATTCTCCTGTTGCGACCTGTTGAGCTTTGGCAATAAAGCCACAGCCGTGGCCTTGGGGCCACGACCGTGGTGAGGCTTGACTTCTTTAATTCTCTTCTAACTTCGTCAATTTCGGATGTCTTTGCTCGGGGATGAGTCTTGGCTACTAGAGATAGGTTGAGGGAGACTTTGGGGCCTTCTTTGGGTCCCTCTCTCCCCCTCGTCCATCTAAGAAAGGTCCAAGTACCTGAAAAACAGTGCAAAGAACATCCATAAGCGTATTTGCAATGGTAATCATATTGGGGAGAATAACATGTAATTCTAATGCATTTGAATGTGATAAAGGTACGAAATGACACAAGATACAGCCCTAGAATAGGGTTGGATCACCACCCCAAACTTGAAACATACTTGTCCTCAAGTATGCTCCAACTCAATCTCTTTTCTATTTTCCATAATCAAAGATATGACAAATACAATATGATAGGCGACAAATGCTAAATGGGATCAATGGTGACTAGGTACATGCAAATCACTTCCCTCCTCTTCTACTTTCACAAACCAACCATGAAGGGAGCACAGAGCACAAGAACTTCACATATAATGCATGGATTGCACAAGTTATCAATATCTCATCCATAAGGTTCCGGGTAGACCGTTTCATGATGATGTTAATTGCCGATGACTAGGAGTGTTGTTTCACCTTCATGCCTTCAACCTTATGCTTCAAGTTATGCCAAATAACCCACATGGCTGCGGAAAAGGGATAAAGTGAGCTAGGTTTAATGTTTCCTAGCTTCATGGGTATGAAAAGTGAAGAAAGGGTTGCGGTAAGGTTTGGAGTGTTTTTACACACTCATCTTTTCTTTATTTGAATGCTCTTAAACAGGAGCATCCTTTTATTTTCTTTTTGTTTTTCTTTTTGTTTTTCTTTGCCCTTGGTGTAGGTAGGGCACAGGGTGGATAGAGTAAAGCAGGGAGATAGATATGTGGTCACCCCAAACTTTTGGAGGTGGCCACGGCTAATGTGTGCACTTTTGGCATCCTTTTATGAGGCGGAGAGGTATGAAGATGATGAAAGAGTGGTCGGGTCAAAAGGGGGGTCACTTGGCATAATCTTCCACATAAGGTCTCTTGCATGAAAACTAGTCCGACACTTCACCATAGATATCACATCACATGAATGAACCAAATGAAATCCATATATCAATCAAGTAACTCCACAAACATTAAACGTTCTATGCTTGATCGGATCACAGTTCAATCACACCAACACATTCCCAAGGGAGGCGACGAGCATGTAAGAAGTCGCTCATTGATACCACAAAGCACTTCATCATAGCATATCATCTTGTATTTGTCAAAGATAAGCAATTTCATTCAATATGGTAAAGATTGAGTCAAAACATGCTTTTTGGACAAGAAACATCAAATATGGGCAAAATTGGTCAAAAAGGTGTCAAATTGCACTAGATCACATTCAAACACAATTTTAGGTAAAAAGCAAGTAAATCCTAGCTAAAGCATACAAAAATTAGCAAAAATCTACATGAGATGCAATGCATGATATGGGAAAGCAAGGCAAGTAAAATTTTGAAAAATTACTCAAAAATGCATGAAATTAAACTACATGACAGGCGACACAGCAATGAACAAAACAAAAACAGCAATCTAAAACAAAATAGCCAGGTGAAACAAAATGACAGAATGAGGGAAAGGGTGGTGCATACCGCCCTACCCACCCCAAACTTTAGAATCATGCTGTCCGCAGCATGAAACTACAGCTTAGGGTAGATAGGGGAAGAATCAAGGCTGTGGTGGCTGGTCCGGCATCTGAGGAGGATCTGGAGGAGGAGCTGAGTCTGGAGTCGAGCTGGACGGAGGATGCTGATAGTATTGCCCCCAGTAGTCGTCCTGGGGTGGAGGATATGCCTGTGGATGTCCAGCTATACCACCCCAAAAGTCTGCACCCCATTCGGGGTTTCGTACTGCTTGGGCGTGATGGTATTGGTACAAGTGGTTGATCTGGTAGTGCATCTGCTGTTGATCTTGCCACATGTATTGCTGGACAAGATGCATGTCATCTTGAGTCTTTTGGATGTTCTCGAGGTGTGCCTGGATGGTGGCCATGTCGTAGACGTTCCCCGCGGGTGGTTGCAGCTGGGATGTTCCCTCATCCCTCCTTCTTGTTCTTCGGGGCTTCCGTTCTTCTTCTGCTTCATGCTCCTGCCCTTGCACATTAGATTCAGCAACATCTTCATGTGCGGCAGTGGCTTCCCTTACATAAGTCTCTCTCGGGTGGTCTAGCTGCCATGCCCTCAAATTCTCCCTCATCCTGTCGCCAGGTCCAAATGTGGATAATAGAGGCTTTGCATGGTATGGCAGCTCAAGCTCAAAATCTTGCACACTAGTGGCCAAATAGATCATTCTTTTGTTCTTTATCTTTATTGTGTGCGAACACGTCAGATAATTGAGGTCAACGAACTCTGCCCCAATCGCGCCTTGTGCCCCCGAGAGATCGTATCCCAATGCTAGTGCAATCGAAGTCACAAATCCACCCATAACAAAAGGCTTTGAACTCTTATAAGGTATGGATTTCATATGATCTATCAAAAGGACTCCGAGGTCGACATATCTCTTGTATTGCATACTGATCAAGACAAGCATATCCTTTTGAGAAATGATGCCCTGGTTGTCGTATCTGCCCACAATCGTATTTGCTAGGACCTTTTGCACGTAGCGCATCTGCGGGTTACTTATGGCTGCAGTCTTTGATCTACCTGCATTGTAGTCCTCCCTGCCCGTGTAGGCCCGCCAATAGTGCACATAGTCAAAACTGACCTCTCTTTCTAACAGGCCATCGTCAAATTTGATTGCTTCTTCAGGACTAGGGGCGAAGATGGCATTCAACTCAGTGGAA
Source organism: Alisma plantago-aquatica (assembly GCA_963693085.1). NCBI lineage: Eukaryota > Viridiplantae > Streptophyta > Magnoliopsida > Alismatales > Alismataceae > Alisma > Alisma plantago-aquatica. The sequence goes on along the minus strand of OY856415.1, from coordinate 385,264,596 downwards.
GTGAGGGTGTGCATGTTGCCCATTATGGCAAATCTGAGTGCATCACAACCCCTCACTTTTGTCTTCTCCAGAGTGGCAAAGAATTCTTGGGTTATAGCAGGATATGTAGGTTGGGTGTGAAAAGAATGTTCCACAACCCAATCTTCTTTAAGTTCTTTTCCACTGCCTCCTTGATTCCAAGTTCTTCAATTGTCTTCTCGCAGCCGTACCTGGAGGCGACGACTCGCCTTGTCAAGCACTTGGGGTAAATAAGAGGAGTTTTCTTTTGCCTGTGTCCTCTACCATAGGACACTCCCACCTGTGCTTTTCCCAGGGTCTTCTCTCTGTCCACCTCCAAGTGTGCCAGAATATCATCCTCTTCGGACAAGAGTTCCATCTCTTCCTCCTCGCTATCGTGCTCTTCCTCCATTGCATAAGATTGCGACCCCGAACTGGTATCAAAATTGTACCAGTGGGCCGACTTCTCCTCGTTATGTTGCAATTGTCGTGAGTGTTGCGGCTGCACCTCACGTCTCCCCGCTGCGCTGGATGTTGAGTGGCGGGGTGGTGCGGGCTTTGGAGGCAGTCTGGATGAGGACGGCGCTGCTTTGGATCGCTGGTTTCTTTTTGCGGCCGCCGGCTCGATCTCATCTATGAGGTGGTCCAAGTCAATCCCCATGGATTCCTCTTCTTCTTCGTCCTCCCCCTCGTAGGTAGCGTCTGTGATATGATGACTATCGGATGAGCGGGTGTGGGATACGCTCACCGATTGCGATCGGCGGAGGGAATGGTGGGCGGAAGTGGTAGGTGATGGGGTGTGGGATGGGACGGATACATCGGAGGAAGCGTTTTTAGAACGCCGTTTCCCTCCGGTGAGGATATTGGTCCCCTTTGTGATAGCTTTCCCAATTTTCTTCATGGCGATGGTGGAGGTGGATGTGGTGATTTTCGGATTTTTATGGGAGAGGTGTTGTGGATGTGGTTTTGTGGGTGGAATGGAAGGATAAAGACGTATGGATGGTGGGTATAGGATTTGTGGTTGATTTGGGCGAGAATGGAGGGTTTTATGTGGGTTTTTGGTGGAGGTGGCTGCTGGGCGGAATGGAGATGGAAATGGAGATGGAGGTGCGATTGGGAGAGATTGGACGGTGGGAATGGGAGTGGGAAGGCTGGGGAACGATTTGGGATTGATTGGGGATCAAAAGGAGGTGGATTTGGGGGTTAGGGATGACCCACGGGGGAGCTCCAGGTCATTTTCTGCCGCCACGGGTGTTTGCTGTAGGTGGAAGACAAAGGAATGAAGAGGGGGTCGTGTTTGGTCGTTTAAAAGATATATTTTTTTTCTTGAACCGGGTTCGGCCACGGTCGTGGTGGAGGGCCACGGTCGTGGCCAGGGTTGGGTAGCACGGCCGTGGCGGGTGCCACGGTCGTGTTGTCGATGAAGAGCTCCCAGGTCTGACCTCGCCACGGTCGTGGCACTGTCCTTGCGCCACGGTCGTGGTCGCCTTGCCACGGTCGTGGCCGATCTTCGAAACAACCTGTAACTTTGGCCAATTTGGTGCTTTAATTCCCACGGTCGTGGCCGGCCGTATTCACCACGGTCGTGGTCTTGTTACCACGGTCGTGGCCGTTCTTCAAGACAACCTGTGGCAATTTTGGCAAAAATTTCCCACTGTCGTGGCCGTGTCCCACGGTCGTGGTTAGCAGCATGCGCCACGGTCGTGGTCGACTTGCCACGGTCGTGGTGGATTGTCTTTTCAATATTCAAACTCAGAAACTTGATCTTTCGGCTTGATTTGTTCTTATTGCCACAGATTTGAATTAACGGCCTTGACTTACTTCTAAAACCTCTCCCTCTACTGTCTAACACCTGCGCATCATCAAAACTCAAACAAAACTGTAAAGCACGAGTGTGCGTGTGTGTATTCGTGTAAAACAAAACGAAAGTATCAAAAGAAGGGTTTGAGAATCTCAAACCGCGTGGGTTGCCTCCCACTAGCGCTAAATTTTACGCCTTCAGCCGGGCTTATTGATTGTTGTGCTCCTTCATTTCTTTGGAACTTTCAAGAGATCTTTGTAGTAAATCCCTTTCTCATCCTCATCTTCATCTTCATCACATTCTTCTTCTACCATCATGACAATGTCAAAATCTTGGTTGGCTTTGTCCGGGCCGACCTCCACAATAGGTTTTAGCCTTTGCCCGTTGACAGTGAATTCCTTAGTTCCTTCTTTTGCACTAATGACCACTGCACCGGATGGGTACACCTTCTTGACTAGGTAAGGTCCTTCCCATCTCGATCGGAGTTTCCCGGGGAAGAATTTCATTCTAGAATCATGGAGCCATACCCAGTTACCAGGCTCAAACTTCTTCTTTCTTATGATCTTTTCATGCAAGAACTTGGTTCTTTCCTAGTAACTTTTAGACATTTCATATGCCTCATGCCTCATTTCATCCAGCTCATGCAATTGAAACTTTCTTTTCATTCCGGCGTTCTCTTCATCGAAGTCCATTTTCTTCAAGGCCCAAAGTGCCTTGTGTTGCATCTCGACTGGCAAATGGAAACTCTTACCATAGACAAGTTTGAACGGTGTAGTGCCAATCGGGGCTTTGTAAGCAGTTCTATATGCCCATAAAGCTTCATCGAGGCGAAGTGACCAATCCTTGCGGTCCGGTCGCACCGTCTTCTCCAGAATGAGCTTTATCTCCCGATTTGCTAACTCAACTTGACCACTCGTTTGAGGGTGGTAAGGAGTAGCTACACGGTGGTTCACTCCATGTCTCTTTAACAACCCTTCAAAAGTGCGGTGGATGAAATGACTTCCGCCATCACTAATCATAGCCCTCGGAATACCAAAGCGGCTGAAGATGTTGGATTTCACGAAGTCACACACCACCTTGTGATCATTAGTCCTTGTTGCCACAGCCTCAATCCATTTTGACACATAATCGACGACAACCAAGATGTAGACAAATCCAAAAGAGGGAGGGAAGGGACCCATAAAGTCAATCCCCCAAACATCAAACACCTCTACCACAAGAATAGGTGATAAAGGCATCATGTCCCTCTTGGAAATAGTGCCCACTTTTTGGCACTTGATGCAGCTTTTGCAAAAGTTATGCGCATCCTTGAACAAAGTCGGCCAATAGAATCCACATTGTAGAATTTTGGCGGCTGTGCGTTTCCCTCCAAAATGACCCCCACAAACTCCGGAATGGCACATAGATAAGACTTCTTGCTGCTCCATCTCCGGAATACACCTTCTAATGAGTTGGTCCGGGCAGTACTTGAAGAGGTGAGGGTCGTCCCAAATGTAGTTTTTCACCATAGCAAACAATCTCTTGCTCTCCTCTCTCGTCCACATGCTTGGTATCCTTCCACTGGCCAGGAAATTTGCTATGTGCTTGTACCATGGCTTTTGGACAGATGAAACTAAGAGGAGTTGCTCATGTGGCATTGTCTCTTTTATCGGACTTGTAACTTCAAATGGCCCCTCAAGGCGGGAGAGATGATCTGCCGCACCATTTTCTCTTCCTTTCTTATCTACAATTTCGATGTCAAATTCTTGGAGCAACAAAATCCATCGGATCAACCTTGGCTTGGAGTCTTTCTTGTACATAAGATATTTCAACGCAGCATGGTCCGTGTAGATTGTCACTTTGTTTTGCAGGAGATACGGCCTGAACTTGTCAAGAGCAAAGATCACCGCAAGCAGCTCCTTCTCGGTAGTCGTATAGTTCCTTTGAGCATCATCAAGGTTTTGCTTGCATAATAAATAGCATGAGGAATCCGACCAATACGTTGACCCAGCACAGCCCCCACCGCCATATCGGATGCATCTGTCATGATCTCAAACGGCAGAGAGAAATCTGGGGGTTGCATAATAGGGGCAGAAATGAGCCTCTCTTTCAAATGACTGAAGGCTTCAACACATTTATCATCAAATTGGAATTCAACATCCTTTTCAAGCAATCGGCAGAGAGGTCGTGATATCTTGCTAAAGTCTTTAATAAAACGTCGGTAGAAACCCGCATGTCCCAAGAATGATCGGACATGTCTTACGGTGGAAGGAACAGAAAGGGTGGAGATGAGGCCCACTTTGGCCTTATCGACTTCAATGCCATCTTTAGAAACTCTATGGCCAAGAACTATGCCCTCGGGCACCATGAAGTGGCTCTTCTCCCAAGACAGGACTAAGCGAACTTTCACGCACCTTTCCAGAACAGCATTAAGATGTAGCAAGCACTCATCAAAGGTTTTCCCAAAAACTGAGAAATCATCCATGAACACTTCAAGCGACGAGTCTAGCATATCAGCGAAGATCGAGGTGACACATCTCTGGAATGTGGAAGGGGCATTGCACAGCCCAAATGGCATTCTCCTATAGGCGAATGTACCACTCGGACACGTGAATGTCGTCTTTTCTTGATCCGCTGGATGCACAGCAATCTGAAAATATCCCGAGTATCCATCAAGGAAACAATAGAAACTCTGTCCAGCCAGTCTCTCTAGAATCTGATCAAGGAATGGAAGTGGGTAGTGGTCCTTCTTTGTCTTCTCATTGAGCTTCCGGTAGTCTACGCACATTCTCCACTTGGACTGCTCTCTCACCGGAATAAACTCGCCGTCGGCATTTTCTGCAACTGTAATCCCACCCTTCTTGGGCACAACCTGGATAGGACTCACCCACGTGCTGTCAGAAATGGGATAGATGATCCCTGCATCAAGCAATTTAACAACCTCTTGAGTGACAACGTCTTTCAACTTTGGATTTAATCTCCTTTGCATTTGTCGGGTCGGCCTTGCATCTTCTTCCAAGTATATCCGATGCACACAAATGGAGGGATCGATCCCTCTCAAATCAGCAATAGACCATCCGATAGCTTGGATGTTCCTCCTCAAAACTTCCATCAAGGCATCTTCTTGTTCAGGAGAGAGAATGGAGGAAATGATCACTGGGAGTGTGTCATTTGAGCCAAGGAAGACGTACTTCAATCCCTCAGGAAGTTTCTTTAACTCAAGGGCTGGGGGTGCTTCAAGGGAATTTTTCAAAGGTGCAGAAATAGAAGGAAGGTCCTCACTTGCAGCCACTAGGACTAGCTCATCTACCTCCATTTCTTCATCATCGTCGTCAGGGAACTCAACAATCGGCTCAAGACCTCTACCTTGGGTGGCAGTCTCAATCCACGCGGGTAGAAACTCTTCAACGATTTCATCTAGACATTCTATCAAATAACAATCTTCCTCGGTGGCCCCTATCACTTCAGCTGTTGTAGAAGACTTGAAGATGTTCAATCTGATCTTCATGTGCATGAAAGTAACATACATTGTCCCAGTTCTCACATGGATCACGGCATCAGCCGTGGCTAAGAAAGGTCTCCCCAAGATGATTGGCACCTTTCTAGCTTCCTTTTCCATATCAAGAATGATGAAGTCAGCTGGGAAGAATGCAGAAGTATCCTCATCAAGACGGACCAGCACATCATCCACACGCCCTCTAGGCGTCTTCACAGATCGGTCGGCCAACTGTAGGGTGCAATGGGCCGGCCTCAATTCTCCCATCTGAAGCTCAGCAAAAAGGTCATACGGCATCAAATTTACGCTAGACCCCAAGTCAAGAAGAGCTTGGTCTATGCGGTAGGCTCCGATGTAGCACGAGATGATGGGAGCACCGGGGTCTTTTCTTTTCCGGGGGATGGTGTGTTGGAGAATGGAGCTCACTTGCTCAGTGAGCTTGATCTTCTTAGGCGTCCTCCCCGTTGTCTTTCTTTTGAATGTGTACAATTCTTTAAGAAACTTTGCATAAGACGGGATTTGCTTGATTGCATCTAGAAGAGGTACATTGATTTTTACTTGCTTGAAGATCTCTAGAATATCCTCCGCATGCTTCTTCTTTTTCTTCGCAGCAGAAGGCTCATCAAGTGCATCAGGGTATGGAGGGAGTTGGGAACCCAACCGGTCTAAATCAACGGTGTCCTCTACTGGTATCACTGGACTCACGGTATCACGGTATCACTGCTCGGTATCACGGTATCACTGCTCGGTATCACGGTATCACTGCTGCCTCTTATCACAGTATCATCAACCTGCACCTCAGTATCAACTTGCTCACCATCAGTATCATTCCTGTCAACAACTGTGCCATGGGGCCTCTCCAAGGTCTTGCCACTCCTCAATGTAGTCACTGCCTTTACATGCTCATGGGTGGTAGAAGGGGGAGCTTGTGGAGGTTGTTGTGGCTGTTGAGGTGGTGGAGGTCTTTGGTGAGGGGAGTTGGGATTTTGAAGAATGAATTGGGGTTGCGGTTGTTGTTGTGGTGGGGGGTGGTATTGCGGAGGTGGTTGTTGGTAGGTGTGAGGTGGGGGTGGAGCATATTGATAGTTGAGCGGCGCTTGAGGAGGTGGAGGAGCATAGGGATTTGGTGGGGCTTGGTAAGATGGTGGAGGATAGGCATTCGAAGTGTTCCCCAGAAAGGTCCCGTCATTGTTTGGATTCGGTATTGGTTGAGAGGGGAGTCTACCTTCTTCTCTTCTAGCCAAGGAGAGAGAAATCTGGTCCAACCTCTACTCAAGACGGTGAATAGATTGTCCATGTGCATTGACATCTTTTTTTACCTCATCAAGGCTTCTTAGCCTTCCAAGTACCTCATCTTCAAACTTGGAGCTGTAGCGTGCTTATGCTGCCCCTGTCCTTGTCCATCCTCATTTGATTGTTTCCAAGAGAAATTCGGATGGTTCCTCCACTCGGGAGTGTAGGATTGGGACATTGGGCCCTGGTTGTTGCGGCCACCAAAGGAATGTAAAGCGTTAACTTCTTCGTCTACAGTGTCCACTGCCATTGCGGGCTGGCTTGAAGAGCCACCCACTTGATTCTTCATCATTCTCATCATGTCGGCCATCATTTGCATCATGTCGGGGTCGGCAGCATTGCGCACGGGTGCCACGGAGGAGGGTGGAGGAGTGTAGTTCCGCCCGCAATGCCCCCCTTTCGTAGAAGCTCGATGGCGAGAGTTCTCGGCGAGATGCTCGAACAGTGGCCATGACTCCTCGGGCGGCTTCGCCATGAATGTGCCCCCGCAGGAAGAATCGACGTTGTTTTGACTCTGCTCCTCGAGCTCAGTGTAAAAGGCCTGCACTAGCTGCCAGAGAGGGACCTCATGATGAGGGCACTCGCGAAGTAGCTTCTGGAACCGCTCCCATGCCTCATGGAAGGGTTCGTTCTCTTTCTGGGCGAACGACGTGATGCACCTCCTCATGTAGGACAGCTTGGCTATGGGGAAGAACTTCTTGAGAAACTCGTTCTTCACCTCATTCCAAGTGACGAGCTCTGGCCTCGAGACGTACCATTCCTTGGCTTTCTCCTTGAGGGAGAAAGGGAAGAGAGTCCTCCGGATTGAGTCGTCGGTGGCAGCAGGAGTGCGAAAGGTAGAGCATGTCTCCAAGAATGCATCTATATGGTGATAGGGGTTCTCGTTCTCCAACCCGTAGTACGTGGGGAGAAGCCCCAAGAGTGCCGGTGGGATGGAAAACTGCTGCCCGGGCATCTGATCAACTAGCGTGGCGATGGGGGAATTGTAGTTCCCCGGCGTGAAATACTCATGAAGAGGGCGGTGCGGTGGCGGAGGTGGAACATCTGGTGGTGGGTTGTTCTCGGCCATCTCGGCTTCTCGATGTAGGTTGCGGCGAGCTTGACGCCTTATCCTCCCAATCTCGGGGTCGTAAACCACCAAGTCGGTGCAGGTTGAGCGCGTGCTACGCATGCACAGCTGTCACCTGCGCAAAGCACAAACAAACAACAAGGAACCAAGTTAGCACACCAATATGAAAAAGTAAGACAAAGAATAAACAATAGCAATGGTGAGGGCAAAAGGAAAGGCTAAGCTACACTATCTAACTAGGCCGAGCACCTCTATCCCCGGCAACGGCGCCAGAAAGCTTGGTGCGCTCCCGCTAGAGGCTTGCAACGAATGCAATCCACGAGGTCAGGAGGCACGGGATGAGATGGGATCTTTAGCTTTCGAAATTTGTAAGGTCCCGGGCTAGCTACCTACTTCTACTGAGACAATATACCCGCAAGCGCACGGGGTCTTGTCGTAGTACAGGTAAGGCGGCAAGTACGGGGTCGAACCTCAGAGATAGAGGGGGCACTAGAGTTAGAGAGGGTGAGCTATGTTCCTAGTGCGGAGAGTAGGGTTTTTAGGGTTTGAAGGTTTGTTTGGTTGATTATGCTAAGTGAGCGAGTAAGGAAAGACAAAATGACACTAAGTTATCAAACAACTAAATTAGCAATTTAAGTTAACAGACTATCTAAACAAGAGCAAGAACGAACTACGCTAGACTAAACAAGCAACTAGCAATTAAGAAACTACACTAAGCACTAATAAGAGCAAAGGCCTGGATTAACACTAGCGATCAAAACTAGGCAGAAGACTACACTTAACTAAAGCAATTGAACTAAGCTAGCATTAACAAGCAAAGCAGGTAATTGGGGTTTTAAACAATTAGATGAGGGAGGTGGGCCGTTTGGGAATGTGACCTTAACATTAGTTGGGGGAAGTCACCATAATAAGCAATTAGCATATCTCATTCTAGATTACCAAACCAAACAACGAGGTAGGTGCCATGAGGATTTACCCTAAGCTACTAATTGGAGAACTAGGGCTAGGTGTAATTCTCATAGGACATACCAAGTCTAGGTCTCTAGGATAAGTGGTATTAGTCAATTGAGGACCAAGGGTGAGGATGGGAGTAGAGATGAGGATATTTGACCTCATGCCACTAGCCACCTCAGCCTTTAGGAAATCCTAGGCAGTTGAACTAATCACACTTATACTAGTCACTTAGAACTCACATTTGCATATAGGAAGGAGGTGATTATGTAGGAAGATAGGGGGCTAGCTAGGGATCCGAATTAAGGACCTAGGAGCCAATCCTACGATAGCTACATAGAAACCAAAACATCCTAGGGACAAATGTTTTCCAACACCACAAGGCAAGCAATTAATGTAATTAAACAACAACCACAAGCACAAGTAATGGGAAATGAGATAAAAGCAAAGGCAATCATCATAGAAATGAAATATGTTCATTACAAATTATATTCCCCCAACATGGTATCAAAGTCACATTTTTGTCCCAAACAGCCCACCCAAGGGGGCTTAGCTACACATAATCAAACTAGGAACAAAAGAAAGGGGTAGAAGAAGGGAAAACGCCATGAAGCTCGATGTAGTTGACTCCTTCTTCACCTCCAAGCAGCTGCAGCCGTCCTCACTCCTCCAATGATGCAAAGGTGCATGAAAATGGCGGGGATTATGGATAAAAACCTAGAGAAACTAGGTTTCCATGGTGGAAATGAGTGGAAAGTGGATGGAAATGGGGTAGATTGCAAGGAAATGGATGGATTGGAGCAATGGAAGCAAAGGAGTTGCTAGGGTGTGGCTAGGGGTGCTCTAGAGGTGCTAGCCTCGAGCCCTAGAAGCATCTATTGCTTATATAGGAGCTAGGGTTAAGTGGGGGTAGAATGGGAAAAGCAGTGGAAAAATGCATAGGGTAGGTGGTCACCACGGTCGTGGTGAATGTGCCACGGCCGTGGTGGGGGTAGTGGTGGACGACCGTGGGGTGGTGAACACGGTCGTGGGGTGAAGGTGGTGGTGAAAAAGCAAAGTAGGGTGGTGGCCACGGCCGTGGCGGAGTGCCACGGTCGTGGTGGGTTAGGGTGCACCACGGCCGTGTTGGGTAACACGGCCGTTTTGGAGGAGTCAGGATGACCGTGGGGAGGGACCATGGGCTTTTTGCTCGTCATTGGCCACGGTCGTGGCCGGGTGGCCACGGTCGTAGGCGAACTCTAAATTCTCCTGTTGCGACCTGTTGAGCTTTGGCAATAAAGCCACGACCGTGGCCTTGGGGCCACGGCCGTGTTCTCTTCTCTTGACCACGACTGTGCTGATGGCCACGGTCGTGTTGCCTTCATTGGCCACGGTCGTGGCTGGGTGGCCACGGTCGTGGGTGAACTTTAAATTCTCCTGTTGCGACCTGTTGAGCTTTGGCAATAAAGCCACGGCCGTGGCCTTGGGGCAACGACCGTGGTGAGGCTTGACTTCTTTAATTCTCTTCTAACTTTGTCAATTTCGGATGTCTTTGCTCGTGGATGAGTCTTGGCTACTGGAGATAGGTTGAGGGAGACTTTGGGGCCTTCTTTGGGTCCCTCTCTCCCCCTCATCCATCTAAGAAAGGTCCAAGTACCTGAAAAACAGTGCAAAGAACATCCATAAGCGTATTTGCAATGATAATCATATTGGGGAGAATAACATGTAATTCTAATGCATTTGAATGTGATAAAGGTACGAAATGACAAAAGATACAGCCCTAGAATAGGGTTGGATCAAAGCCCACCTTCCTCTAATCAATAAATTGGAAATATATATGTGGCAGCACTATTCCTACCCCACAGCTCACCATCAGAGACTTCAACCCTGAGGAACTTGATGAAGCTATCCACTCACTTGGGAAAAACAAATCCCCTTGTCCTGATGGTTTAAATATTGAATTCTATCTAGAAAACTGAATTCACATCAAGGAAGATTTCATGCACCTTCTCAGAGCCATTCATCAAAACACTAACTTTCATAAACTCATCATAAACATCAATCAAACAAACATAGCTCTTATGAAGAAGGTAAATCATCCTGACCAGATCACACAATTCTGACCTATCAGTCTTATCAACACCTCATACAAAATCATTGCAAAGGTTCTTACAAATCACATCAAACCCCAACTAGAGAACATCATTCCACATAATCAAAATGATTTCCTCAAAAATTGTAGCATACACGATGCCTTTATTATGGTAAATGAAACCCTCCACCTATTCTAAAGGAAAAAAAACCCTATTTTAGCCATCAAGCTAGACTTAGAGAAAGCTTTCGATTATACAAACTGGGATTGCCTTCTTAGAGCTATGTCAGGCTATGGGTTTCCCAATACCTAGAACAATTGGATCCATGCATGCATCTCCACAAACTTCTTCTCCACCATGATAAATGGATCCCCCTTTAGCCACTTCCACAACACAAATGGGCTTAGACAAGGTGACCCTCTCTCCCCATTTCTTTTCATCATTGTCACATCTATTCTCACAAAAATGATCAAGATTGGTACAATACATGGCCTCATCTCCTCACCCTCAGAATGCCATGAGAACATCATACAATTTGTGGATGACATTACGATTCTAGTCAAACCTGAACACTTTACCATCATTAATATCGTTCGTATCAATGGGCTCTTCTCATACATATCTGGCCTTAAAATAAGCCTTTCCAAATCATCCATCATTGACATCAACACCCCACCAGACCTCATCAATAGATATAAAAACCTCCTCAAGTGTAAGATAGAAAACTTCCCTATTTCTTATCTAGGCCTACCCATCACACCCCACCCTATCACTCACTCTCTTTGGAATCCCATCATTGAGAAAATTAAGCATATGATCTCCTCTTGGACAAATCACTTCCTCAACCTGGTAGGTTGCCTCACCCTCATAAATAGCATCATCACACCAATAACCATACACTATCTCAGTTGCATCCCTCTACCTGGAAAAACCCACAAAATCATTGACACCATCACAAAAAAAAATCCTCTGGAACCATTTCAAAGAAGAAAACTTCAAACGAAAGATCCACCTTGTCAACTGGAACACCATCACAACTCCAGTCAAATACGGAGGATGGGCATCATTAACACCAAAATACATGCCATTTGTCTCATCTCAAAGATGATCAACATTCTTTGCACTAAAACAAACAAAATTTAGAAACATTTCATCCTTAATAAATACTACAAAAACAAACCACCCTGGCACCACACGAGCAGTAGAAAATCTTCCCCACTTTGGAAGTTCATCAACAAAAATTTATACATCATCAAATACCTTATCTCCCCCCCCCCCCACACGCCTAGCAAAATATCAATTTTTGGGTTGACCCGTGGTTCCATCATAATACCATTCAGAACCTGAACACACACCTCCTCATCCCACCACCACTAAAACATCTCAATATTGTTAAAGCACTCCAACTCCTCACCAATAATATCCAAAACTCTATCAAAGTATATCTTCAACATCACTTAAGAGAAAGTACTCTGTCAGATCTCATTCATGAACTAGAATTCAACACCAACAACTAGATTTCTTAGATCTGGGGATAAACTTACTCCCCCAAAGATGCCTACCTTCACTTAACTTACAGAAGTCATATATCTGATATGACTAGCATATGGAAAACTATATGGTTGCAAAGATTAAAAATCTTCTACTGGATGCTCTCAAAAAATAGAATCCCTACAGACCATCATATTACCAATAGAGGTTTTCCAAGGCCTACCAGATGTTACCTTTGTCTAACCAATGAAGAAACCACACAACATCTCTTCATTAGTTGTCCTACCATGCAAAAACTTTTGAAAAAATTCTTCCCACCACACACTACCACCAATAACCTCCTCCTACCAAATTACATGACCGGTATCAAACCACTACCCCATCATACTAGATATCCCCCTGAATATTTGATCATAAACATCTTCTAGAACATCTGGCTAGAAAGAAATAATAGGAAATACAATAATATTTCCCAGCCTACTCAATATATGCTAACTGATATTGAACATTCCTTGTTTATACGTTTGCATTGTAGGGAGGACGTTCACATCAACACATGTGATAGAAGTCGAAGATGACCAAGTCAACATATTCGGAGATCATCATGGTGGAGGATGCTACTCCTTGGAAGACTTAATAGCAGACGATATTGGATTCTAATTTTGTTGTACCATCTCGGTGACAAGAACTGTACCTTCCTAATGTTTCCCTTTACATTTGCTTCATCATGATGTAGAGGTCTACTATTAAGGGGTGTGTCTCCCCCATGAACATATTTACTTTCTATACTATCATTTTGCTTTCATCTCGCTTTATCTCTAGGATGTGGGCTAACATCAGTGTTTGCATGCCCACCTAAATATTTTTTCTGTACCTCATGTTTGCAGACGTCTCTGTTTGTAAGAATTTTTTTAATATATTAAGCATGGATTTTCTATATTAAAAAAAAGAATTGTAGTTCTACAATATTGTTTTAAACCGACATTTGGTCGTGACCGTTGTTCTAAGATAAGTGTTGCAACAATGAGCTACCTACCAACATATTGTGTGCGTTTCTTTTTAGTCAGCATCGCAGATAATAGATTTAAAGAATGAGTTTACAATGTAAGTCATTCGTAATTAAGTTTTTTTAAAGGTCTACTAAAATGAGTTTCTCTCCACATGACAATTACAAAGAGATAAAAGTCAGACGGGCAACTAATTGTCTGTCAGTCTTTTTTGAATGAAAAAATTAATCTTACGACTTATGACTTCCTCCTAATATAAGGAGTACACTATCAAGAGAACATTGATTTTTTTGATGTGTCAATCACATGAAGAATTAAATCAACACTTGTTTTTCGCATATCAAATGGCTAGATTTGTACGGTCGCACCATACTATAGCCACCACCATCAAGACATCCACTACGCTTAATATGTGACACATATTTTGTAATCACAATATGTGACACCCTGCGCCACAAACCAATGAGATAACTCTAAACTAAACACGCAAACAAAACTAAAAAAACAGATTACCAAAAAATACCAAAAATTTGAACCCGATTTCATTAAGCACCAAAGATGCAAAAACCTTTACATATGAGTCCTCACAGGACATTTGCATTAGATATTATAAATCACAAGGTGCTTACATCAACATGTTCTTATTACATATACCATCATCCTTCCACAAGAGAAACTTGTCCCATATATATATATATATATATATATATATATATATATATATATATATATATATATATATATATGTATGTATGTATGTATGTATATATAAGACATATCTTTACATCAAAAGGGCACACAAGCCAAAAATTCGCATCGATATTATAACCACAGAAAATACTGAACTATCCCCAAGACCTAAGTGTACTGGGACGACTCTAGGACTCTAACATCAAAAGACATACAAGCAGCACGCCCAACCTGATCGGCTATTGCCCTTCTTGTTGTTGCTCTGTCTCAGCTGCACGGTCTTTACCTCCTCGTACACATCCACCTAAAAGATGTGAAGAGACCCACGGGGTGAGATCCATATCTCAGCAGGAGATATAACTCTCCACCAATGCTATTATTAACACAGATAAGGTAGTTAAAGGACAGAAGTAAAGCTACAACCATGATAAGTAGATTCATCTAATGATATCAACAAGGTAATTATTATCATCCAATAGTTCAGAAGGAATATGAAGAACATATATAATGTCAAAGTAAGGCTTCAACCAATGTTTTTGTATTTGATCATAAACAATTATGCTACACGGCTAATTTCATATTTTATTATGCCCTGGGGAGATGAGGTATACCACTCATGCTCCAACTGACCACTTCTAAGTCAAAATCAGTGGCATAGAAGATTAAAGGAAGAGTTGGAATTCATTGATCTCTCCACACTCTCGGTCAATCCAAGTCTGTCACAGTGACATATCAAGTCAAACTATGAAAATAACATAGCCTGGCTAGGTATATAGGCACAACAATAGTGAATTGAGCTACGACCCGTAGTTGTACTCCTATTAGGGTATGGCAGATACTGAATCCTATGAAACCTCATAAGTATCATACCATCGAGCTACGGCTGGCAGCCGCACTCCTGCCAGGGTATGGCCCGCAGCCAATCTTGTGAATGCATATACTCAACAGCATATGACTCTGAGCTTCCACTAAGGAAAAATCCATTTCACCATCCAGTAAGTAGTGACGTTGAAGATGGATCTATGAACAAGGCAAACTACATGATTAGGTTCCACTTGATTAGTTAGGCCAATAGGTGTCTTTTAGCATAAGTAAAGTTAATGTAAAAAGCCATAACAAGCTCTACAAAGATAAGGCCATGATACAACTCTAGAAGATATATAATGTATAAGGTGTGGACTTGTCACACTATTACCACATGAGACATGTAACACTACCAAACACAAGGCCATCAAGTCATCACCAGTTTATAGAACCCATTCACATCATTCATGTATCACAAGTATCTCAACATGCCTCATAAAGGCCCATTCAACCTACATCATATCACACCCACCATAGCATACACTACCTATGATAATCAATTTCATATCACCTACAAGGTTAGGGGTTCATAAAAAGTGAACACATCATACACTCTCAATTTAGGGTTAGGTTTCCAAACTATAGTCGATTAGTTTTTGTATCATATAACATCATCAAACCATAGGTGTATCATTTCCCACTTTCTTGGATCATATAAGGGTTAAGTCTCACTTTTAAAATCGAGCATTATGTTATCGAAACAGAACCATGCAAGTTTCATCATGTACTCACGTGTATATGTGCTAACCATGTATACATACATAGGTGTTAACCCACACCATCTACACGTGTTACGACCCACTACCATCTAGGTCACGACCGTCCATATAACCAAGGGTATCGACCTGCCCTAGCCATGTGTTACGACTCTAACACATCCCTCAGTTACGACCGCAACAAACCAAAGCAACTTGGCCCATAAGGACATGGTTTTGACCATTGCAAAGAGAGGGTAGTGACCCATCCCTCAATAGGTTAACATGTAATGACCAAAGTGATCCAACATAAGGTATCGAGCACAACCATCCAAGGGTAGCGACCCCACATGGTCAAGTACCCTATAAACCCTTAGCCCAAAACCAAAATAGGGAGTAACACGACCCAAAGCAGAAGATAACTTCATGGAACATCATCTACATCAAGGTGGAACAATCCACACCAAACGATCACCAAAAACCTAAAACTTGAACAAAGGGAACTCAAAGAAAGTATCACATGCAAAGGTGATAGAACCACGTTTAATACACCTAAAACATAATCTAAAACACCATGAGATATCAAGGTACATGGGCTCAAATAGTATAAACAAAAATCATGGCCGAGAGATATGGAAAAACCACTCTTACATCACAATCACCAAAATCGGGTACAAAAATAGGGTTTCGGATTTCCACCAACTCAAGCATGATTTCCTTTACTAAACAAGTGCTAGAGCTTAGAATCATCTATTAGCATGTTAAGGGCACGTTTTAGAGATATAAAACAGTAGCATTCATGTAAGAAAGAGTGTAATAATAGAGTAGGTTAAGTGTCATATAACCCACCTTAAGAAGATCAACTCCAAAGATCCTCAAGCTCCAAGATCAAGGGATCTAAGCACACGATCCAAAGTTTGTAGAAGCTCCACCAAAGGTTCCTCTTTCGGCCACCAAATCACCTCAAGAACAAGAAGGTACCAAGGTCAAAGAAAACCCAAGAAAAGGAGAAAGAAGGAAACCCTATCTGAACCAAAGTAAGAAGGAGGAAAAAGAGGGAAGAACATCCTCTAGCTATGGCCTATGAATGAAACCCTAGCCGAACTAAAGGAAGAAGGAGGAAAAAGAGGGAAGAACAACCTCTCACTATGGCCTATGACCCTTGTGAGGAGGGTTTTCTTCTCAAGGATGATCATCATGCCTAAACATGGTCCATGGTCGAGAGAAGAGAAGAAGATGGAGGTAGGAGTTCCAAGAAAATGTTGTAGAAGAAAGGCATATACTTACTAAGGTTGAAGATGAGTAAGAATCACCACAAGCACCACATGCAAGAAGAGTTTGGTCACCAAGAGCTCCAAGGTTAGATCTTCTTGCTCCACCAAGATCCAAGATGAGCAAAGGAGCGAGAGGGAGATGGATGGACGAACAGGTCACTTGCATGGATAGATAATGGGTTATATATATGAGGGGTGAGAGAGAAGAGAAAAATATGAGGTGTCGACGTCCTAAGGCACCAATGGGACAACTGTCCACCCAAGAAATCAACATGGAACCACATGCAGCCACCTTAACCACACATGCACAAGATGGTGATATAACCTATGTTGGGTGTCAATCTACTTGGGTCCCTAACATGTGGTTTTGGTTGCAAAACTTCGTGGAGGTCTAAACAAGAGAAAAACATCATGACTAGGTTGAAACAAGATCATCACCATCAAAGAAGTTAAAACATAAGAAGACCAACATCTAAGTCGAAACACATCATCCCAAACCATCATGGTCGTAATGACAACATGCCAAGGCATGTTTTTTGGTGAAACAAAACACATCCAAGACAACCCCTATCTCACTACCTAGGTCGCTACCATCACCAAGATTCAACAAGGTCGAAACAAGGCAACCCTAGGAAACCTTAATCACCACTAAGGATGCCACCACTCATCCAAGGCTCAATCAAAGTGATACTTCTTTCTCCCTCCTATAGATTATATAAAAGGATGGAATACACACTCTAGAAGTGACAAACTGCACATCGACCCCTTACTTTGGGTAAATTGCAATTTGCACCAAAACTATCACACAAACATCATCCAAACAAGCTCAAACTTGAAACTTAAGCTCTATGCAAGCCCTAATTACATCTTCAAATATTACAAACATGTTCTAAGAACCATAAGTAAGTGTAACAAATAGGGTTACCCCAAAACTCATGTTAGGGGTATTATACAATAGCCATCCTAGAGTTGCATATAATAACAAATTTGTTTTTTTGCGATGATCATTTGGGTGATATGGGTTGAGAGAAATAAAGTATTTCAGGATAATAACTTGTCTACTAAATAATAATAGATAAGAATGACACACACTCTATATAATGATTATCTTTTTTGTAGATGAAACATGTATTAGTTGGCTCCAAACTGTCAAGATCACTCTAAATATTGAAGGCAACAAAAATATACAACATATTGTGAATATGAAGAACGTCCTGGAGGAGACATATGAAATTGAAAATTTGTGATTCAATACTTTATTTGAGGGGCATGTTTAAAGGGTTTTTGCCTTATGGCATACTTTTATATATCATTATGTTCTCCTCCACCATGTCATGTTGATATAACACATTTGATGATTACCACCAACAACATGTGGTAGATATTATGTACTTTCACCTCCATACGATTAATAAGAGAATATATATATATATATATAAGTGTGTGTGGGGGGGGTGGGTGGGTGGTGGGTGTGTGTGTTTGTGTGTCATGAATATCATCATCATCATCGTCGTCGTCTAAGCTTCTATCCCAACCATGTTAGGGTCAGCTACATGGATACTTTGTCTCCATTCAGCTCTTTCAAGGCTCATATTCTGAGCAAAACGTAATAGTTCAAAATCTCTCTGTATAAACTCTTCCCATGTAAATTTAGGCCTCCCTCTTCTTCTATTAATAGTGTTTGACTCAATAGTCAAAATCTGTTGCACATGTCCATACCATCTAAGTCAGCCCTCGCACAACTTGTCCCCAATACTCTCCACTCCCACTTTATTCCTGATATAGTCATTTCTTAAGAGATATTTTCTTGTCTTCCCATACATCTGTCTCAACATACACATTTCAGCCACATTCATCTTTTTGAGACCTTGTTTCTTCACCGCCAAACATTCACTCCCATAGAGCATGGCTGGCAGCATAACAGTTCTATAAAACTTACTTTTCAATCTGATAAGGATCTTTTGATCACATAATACTTCAGTTGCACTCCTCCATTTCAACCATCCTGTAGTGATCCTGTGACAAACATCATCTAGGACATCCCCTTCTTTTTGAATAATAGAATCTAAGTAACAAATTTACATTTTAGTATATCTCCATTGAAAAGCTTATAGAAGTGATTTCTCCATTGGTTCTTTATATCATCATCCCTCACCAGCACTCTACCATCTTCATTTTTGATACATTTTACTTGACTCAAGTCTCTTCCTTTTCATTCTCTTATATGATCTAATATATAAATATATATATATATATATCCCCTTCTCTTGTGTTTCACTTCTTATAAATATCCTCAAAGTATCTAGATCTTGCTTGAACAATTGTAATGACCCCCTCCCCCTATTATCCCCAATTAAGGTGAACTGAGAGGGAAAGGGTCATTACTCTAATACAATATGGATGTTTTTATTAATTAACTAAAAATAATTAATAATTTCAATAAATGGAAAAGAGTTTGAACATTATAAAAGGTCAACTCTCCACTATGGATTTACATTGGAAAGGGAAAACTATTGTTTGTTAACTGGAAATATCTCCATGATTATTGGATCTTTTCTTTTGGTGCCTTCTTCTCTGGATGTCCGTTTTTCATTATACATGGAGAAATGATAGCAGATTATCCTAAAACACTAAGAAATAAAAACTCAGACAGTATAACAAGTTATACTGATATGTGGGGGAAACAAAATGTTTGAATGCAAGTGTAACAATGTAGTCAACCACAACAATAATTATGGTTAAAAAAATTGAACAAGCATTTTCTTATTTTAATCTCACCATCCTTATTCTTTTATCTCGATGGTGTACCCTCTCTAAGGGGAGCATATTTATAGGGAACCTTCTCTAAATATTTTGGTCCCTACCGTGGACATTTCACAACCTTCCCTCACCCAATCTAGGTTTTCATACATAGGCCTTCCTTTATGAACCCGGCCTATGGTGATCTTTCTTTTTGGGTCTGGCCTGTGGTGATCTTCCTTTTCGGGATCGATCACCACTCATATCCATGATGACATTAATCACTCCATGCTCTTTAAATCACCAGAGATGATACATGGTTTAAGTAAGTTACATTCATATAATGTGATATCCATAGTGACTTTATAGTCTGTATGAATTGAATAAACAAGCAACATTTTATTTGCAATCAATCCGATAAAGCCTCAGAAAACCACAAAAATTGATTAAGTCAGATAGTCATAGGCGTAACCACATACCTCTCTCAGGAGTACTTGATGTCCAAGAAAAAGTCAACAAGGCAACCAGTCAAGCAACTACTCTAAAATTAAAGCATAATACGCATGTATTATTATGTTATCCCAAATCTACCATTATGACTGACTTGGGTTCCAAGTTAGGTTTTTGGGATCAAATTAGGGTTTCATTAGGGTTTTGGCATCCCAAACCCTAATTATCACTTTTCATGCCCTTTTGGTTTACAAAATCTAGTTTTATCAACATATGCATTTTAAACTCAAGAAAAGCACAGTTCATCAATTTATGGATTGCTAATCTCAAATTAGACCCAAGTTGTCTATTTTATCCAAAAAGATCAATCTTTGATTATTAAGATCAATTGAACATATTAAGATCATTAAAACCTATAAATTAGGGTTCTTATGCATTTACCACATTAAAGATAACAACTTTGGGTACTTTTTGAAGTAGAGATAGAATAAGATCTTGTTATATTTTTATTGCATTCCTTTTTTTTCTGAGAAAGATTAATAGATTACTTGTCTTCATTTGACCATATTATGATTTATGACAATTTTTGCAAATTTTAATTAATTATGGCTAATCGCAAGATGCCACCTAGGCAGCACGCCCCAATCCTGGCCTTGCCAACTAGTCTAGGTTGACCAGTGGGCTTGCACTACCTAGGTTGGGCAAGCTTGCATGACCCACATTATCCACAACGAGAAGGAGGGGAAAGGACGGAGTTACCCTTACGTATTCAGCCAAGAAGGTGGGGTAGATAAGTATTTTCACTGTGAGTCTTTGTCTACCTCTACTCGGCCTTCCTCCTCGAGGCAGCTGGTCAACATGGAGGTTGACTTCGAGACCTACTCCTCCTCCTTGACAAGAATGATTACTAGGGCCTTCGTCGTGCTTCCCTGATCCTATCGAGGGCCTCAATCGCCCAAGAGATGGTCGAATATGATGGAACAAGGTGCAAGGTTCTCTAGAAAGATCC
This sequence comes from Alisma plantago-aquatica, assembly GCA_963693085.1. Classification (NCBI taxonomy): domain Eukaryota; kingdom Viridiplantae; phylum Streptophyta; class Magnoliopsida; order Alismatales; family Alismataceae; genus Alisma; species Alisma plantago-aquatica. The sequence goes on along the minus strand of OY856415.1, from coordinate 385,243,719 downwards.
TAGGAAGGGCAAGGGTGAAGAAAAAAAGGACATATCAATTGGGAGTAGGGAAGCTTTCAGAAGATTAAATGCAATCTCCATGAACACTCAGGTAGGATGTAGAGGAATCATACCCCTTTTATAGCCCTGGGTTGGGCATGGCCGCCCCTATGAATTGGGTGAAACCTAGGTAGACCTTCATAGGTGGAAAAACCTAGGTTAGGTAGGTTCAGTTTGGTCTCGCAAATTCAATGGGCAACTTTCCAAGATTTCTCTATCATCGAGGGAAGAGAAAATATCAAGGGAAAAAGTCGAATCATTGTTCATGTCTTGCCTATTTTGGCGCGAGGCAGGTGATGATCGACTCATCGTTGGATCTTGATCCAACAACCATTAAGGTGTGTGACAAATTAAATATTTGGGTGTAGATAAAGTATGAAAAGGAATGGTGACATTTAATTTATATTCTACTTAATCCTCTCACTTTAGGGATTCTATGAAAAATCCATATCTCTCACATCTTTAATCCCTTTTATCCCAAATTTGAAGGGAAAGTCTTTAATGATTTTATCTAGTTGTGGCCAAGTTTTGGGACCAAAACTCGAAAAGAAAATATCATTTTCTTAATATCCAAGTCTTCCTCTTATAAGGCATATTTTAGGTATCAAATCTATTCTTTTCTCTTTCAACTTTTCTAATATTCTTTTTATTACCTTTCTTATTAGGAACCATGTGGACACAAAATCAAATCATTAGTGGTTATCCATTACCATTTTCTAGAAAATTACATGTAATTCTCAAAAGTTTTGTATTTGTTAACCATTATCTTTTGCATTGTATTTAATTTCTTTTCTCCCTTTTCCTTTATATCCATTATTGTACTAATAAAAACAATAATAACCACGAAATTCACAACAAAGGGAAATTTGCAAGGGAAAGCCATACTTTCAAAACAAGGTACACGAAATTTCCAATATGTCCCCTTTATTCATATAATTACATTTCAATTAAGTAAAATACAAGTCAAAATCGGGTTATAACATCTTTCCCCTCTTATAGGAATTTTATCCTCAAAATTTGACTTATCATACAAACAATTCAGGCTATGACTTTTCCATGTTCGTCTTTATCTCCCATGTGGCTTCATCCTCTCCATGGTGCTTCCAAAGAACCTTTACCATCTCTATCTTTTTATTCCCGAGTTCTTTCACCTTAAAGTCTATTATCTTCACAGGTGACTCAGGGTATGTGTAACATACTAGATCTCGGAGCCTACCTGGCAAGTTGACATTTTAGACTTAGCCAAACAAGGTTGAAGGTTAGACCTAACTAGATGTTTAGTATAACCCCAATGAGATAATGCATGTATAGATCACCTTAAAGTAACCTAATGTTCTAAGCTTAATCTTAGGTTTATAATGGATACACAAAATATGCCACATAAGTCATTTCGGTGGTAATATGAAGATAAGAAACTTATTTGGATGAATAATTTAGATAATGGGCCGTTAATGGGACATATGACATATCTCATAGAAAGAAGTCTCAAAAGTGTAAACAAACTTCAATTTGAAATCTACATATTAAAATTAGCCTACATGTCAAATTTCATCTAATTTGGACCACCTTGAAATATTAGGATAAGTTTAGGAGAGAGAAAATGAGTAAAAGGCATGAGTAATGAATAATGTGATTATATAACTTTAAAATATGTAAATAATGTAAAATTCATATTCAACACATCAAATATAACTTTTGGATGAAGTTTGGCCCAATTTGGATGTTGTTTGTGTAAGCTATACAATTTTAGGTACATTCTGGACTATTCTGCAATTTACCCAATTGGGAGGTTTTCTTTGCAAATTGTCACATGCATTATAATCCTTATATATTCCCTTACTATTCTCACATTTTTTAACCATAGGTTGCCTAGTTGCACCTTGGTTTGAAGGTGTTTCTTTCCAAGGGCATTTTAGGGATTACACTCTTTATAAATGAGCTTATCTTTAGAAGCTATCAACCAATGGGGTTATTTCTTTGATTGGAGGTCAGTTGGTATGGCTTATAAGTTTCCATAAACCAACATTTGATATTCAAGAAGCCTCTATGAGCTATCCTCTTGCATGGCCATGAAAACCCTAGGCTAAGGACTCATGGAAAGCTCCATGGACACCTCATGCTTGACTTCTTCCTTATCCATAAAGGTTTGCATGTCGATAGGCACCCTTAGCATTGGAAACATGGAATGTAACTTGACACCTCATGCTTGAATTCTAACTTATCCATAAAGGCTTGTATGTACATGGAAACCCTTATACATGACACAAGGAAAGTCTCATAGACACCTCATACTTGACCTCTTTCTATATATAGACATATCTACCCCTTCCCAACTCCCAATTTGAAAACTCCTCCTCTTTATTTCCTCTATCTTAGAGTATCATTCCAAATCTGTTTTTCCAAGAAGGTGCTATCCCAAGGTAAAAGGAGGTGCCTACCTTGGTGAAAAGGCTCCTAGGGTTCCAAATTTCTCTATTTAGGATTTCTTAAGCTCCTCCTTGGTGATGTTGACCAAAACTAGTCAGTATCCTCCTTTCCTTCCCTATTTTCATGTGTTTAGTATTCCTCCCACCTTCCTCCAGGTCGGAACCATGGCCTTCCATGGTGAAACCCCACCTAAAACCCATAAACACCTCATCTCCATGTTCTTTTGTTAAGGTTTTTCACCTCTAAAGTGGAGAAGGTTCTTCTTGCTCAAGATAGGAGCTTTATTGGAGAAACCAGCCTCTCTAAGCTTGGGAACCTTACTTATTGGACATGTCCACCTTCCCTAGAGGTTCTTTGGAGGCCTAGGATTGGATCTAGGACTCACTTGGACTATTTATACTCTGAAGTTGAGGTATGATGTATCCCCTATTCTTCTATGTTGAGCAATTCACCTATGCTTATTCATTCTCTTGATCCTACGGACATTAGCCTATACACAATGTCTTTTCTTTTGAAAAACATGGTTAATGTGAACTACCTTATTTGATATCGATCATGTGATCATGAATATTCTTTTGAACTCTTATCTTATGCTTTGTTCATGATGGAACTCTAAAATATGACATGTGATGTCTTTTGCCCATGTATGAGGTGAATGTATATGTTGGTCACTTATGTGGTGACTAGTTTATATATTCTGACTATACTTTGTACTTGCCTCTACATTTAACATGCTATGTGATTCAGTAGTACTAGAGTAGTGTAATTGCATTGGTTTTTATGGCAGATGTGTTATTTCCTGCCAAGCAGATGTGATATTTCCTACTCTTTTGGGATGGAAAGGAACCTCATACCCAGGGCAAGATGTGTGATTATTGGACCATGTTTTATATATTTGGTATATTGGCAGTATTCCTTTCTCTATCAGGAAAAAAGTTTATGAGACTTGGCCGCCTTTGTGTTTATATTGTTCTAGGGCTATGTTTATCTCACATGCATGCAGGTTGATGATATGGGGTGTGTGCCCTAATTATTTACATGTGCTTGTGTGGTAAAATCTTTATGTTTTATTAATGGCAAGTATTCTTTTGTTATCATATTATTTCAATTCCTTTTTTCTTGATACCCATTTGGGTGGTCTGTATCCTTTCCATGGGAAGCCTTTTATATTTGATGTCCTTTATTCCATATATTGCTCAATTTTCTATTTAGTATGCACATACCAGCCTTTGCTGATGTCATCTATTTTCTCTTCTTGCTGGGATTTGCTTCCAACCCTAGGTGAAGGACTTGGATGATAAGGCATGAAGTTTTGGACTAGCTTAAGGAGTTAAAGGTTGGAGACAAAGTTGTTATGGTTTATATTTCCCTCTACTTAGATCTTGATGTTGTATCCTACATGTAAACCCTTATGGGATATTATGATGTACTTTTATAATCTTTTGTGAAAATTGAATATAGTCATTATTTTTATTCCGTTGTTATACTTTGGTTGTTTTGAATACCATTTATTGAAGTTTAAAAAAATTGCACCTATTCCAGCATACCTTTGAGTTTGTTTGGAATGGATGTTTTATTCTTTAAATCTTTAGTAAGGGGGTGATCCCGCCTCCTTATAGCATGGTATCAGAGCCAAGTTAGTAGATGGAATCTGACTATTTCAATTTTGTCTCCCTAGTTAGAATCCTTACCTTACCTTTAAGTGACATGTTTGCCCTAGAGTTGATCAATAGATGATGAAGGGTTGATTTAGGATCATATAGTTTCACATTAGAATAATTATGAATAGATCCTTAAAATAGTTCACAAGTAAAAGATGCATAAGTAACCATAGTAACTTGAGGTTGTTTAGCTTGGCCTTTAGGAAGTTACTAGGACATGAAGTTGAAATCAAAGGTGTCAAGAAAGGATCAGGGTTCGGGGGTTGGCAAGATTTTCCTCCACACCACTAGCATGGTTTATGAGGACTCTCGAATTCATATGATACCGACCTGGCCTGAGCTGATATGAATTGTTCAAAATATCATTCTTTTAGACAATAGTAGCCTTAGGCATCTATTTGATTTATCTTTAGGGACCCTAATATGTTGAACTAGTCTCCTAGGTGTAAAAACTTGTTTGATTATGGATAAGAGCAAGTTAACCCATACTTCATAGTTAGTCTTTACAAGTTATGTTTCTTTTTTTGCATGATGCTTATGTAGTTGGATGGAAGGATGTGTAGTTGAACCTTTTGTACCTAAATAATATTTTTGACTTAATAAGATAAATCCTTTAAGGGGTGGTGAATAAGTTGTTTTCTTATATGTGGATGTTTTGATTTCGAGGACGAAATCCCTTTAAGGGGTGGTGTGCTGTAACATACTAGTTCTCGGACCCTAGCCTGGAAGTTGACATTTTGGACTTAGCCAAACAAGGTTGAAGGTTAGATCTAAATAGATGTTTAGTATAACCCCAATGAGCTAATGCATATATAGATCACCTTAAAGTAACCTAATGTTCTAACTTTAATCTTAGTTTTATAATGAATACATAAAAAATGCCACATAACTCATTTTGGTGGTAATATAAAGATAATAAACTTAATTGGATGAAGAATTTAGATAACGCGTTGTTAATGGGCCATATGACATATATCATAAAAATAAGTCTCAAAAGTGGAAACAAACTTCAAATTCAAAATCTACATATCAAAATTAGCCTACATGTCAAATTTCATCTAATTTGGACCACCTTGAAATATTATGATAAGTTTATGAGAGAGAAAATGAGTAAAAGGCATAAGTAATGAATAATGTGATTATATAACTTCAAAATATATAAAAAATGGAAAATTCATATTCAAAACATCAAAGATAACTTGTGTATGAAGTTTGTTCCAATTTGGATGTTGTTTGTGCAAGTTATGCAATTTTAGGTACATTTTGGACTTTTCTACAATTTACCCGATTGGGAGGTTTTCTTTGCAAATTGTCACATGCATTATAATCCTTATATATTCCCTTACCATTATTGAGTTTTTGAACCATAGGGTGCCTAGTTGCACCTTGGTTTGAAGGTGTTTCTTTCCAAGGGCATTTTAGGGATTACTCTCTTTATAAATGAGCTTATCTTTAGAAGCTATCAACCAATGGGGTTATTTCTTTGATTAGAGGTTGGTTGGTATGGCCTATAAGTGTTCATAAACCAACATTTAATATTCAATAAGCCTCTATGAGCTGTCCTCTTACATGCCCATGAAATCCCTAGGCTAAGGACACATGGAAAGCTCCATGGACACCTCATGCTTGACTTCTTCCTTGTCCATAAAGGTTTGCATGCTCATAGGCACCCTTAGCATTGGACACATGGAAAGTAACTTGACACCTCATGCTTGACTTATTCCTTATCCATAAAGTCTTGCATGTCCATTGACACCCTTATACATGACACATGGAAAGTCTCATAGACACCTCATACTTGACTTCTTTCTTTATATAGCCATATCTACCCCTTCCCAACTCCCAATTTGAAAACTCTTGCTCTCCTTTATTTCCTCTAGATTAGAGTATCATTCCTACTCTATTTTTCCATGAAGGTGTTTTCCCAAGGTAAAAGGAAGTGCCTATCTTGGTGAAGAAGGCTCCTAGGGTTCAAAATTTCTCTATTTAGGATTTCTTAAGCTCCTCCTAGGTGATTTTGACCAAAACTAGTAAGTATCCTCTTTTACTTCCCTATTTTCATGTTGTTAGTCTTCCTTCCACCTTCCTCTAGGTCGGAACCATGACCTTCCATGGTGAAACCCCACCTAGAACCCATAAACACTTCATCTCCATGTTCTTATGTTGGGGTTTTTCACCTCTAAAGTGGAGAAGGTGCTTCTTGCTCGAGATAGGAGCTTTATTGGAGAAACCAACCTCTCTAAGCTTGGGAACCTTACTCATTGGACATGTCCACCTTCCCTAGAGGTTCTTTGGAGGCCTAGTCTTAGATCTAGGACTGACTTGGACAGTTTATACTCTGAAGTTGAGGTATGATGCATCCCCTATTCTGCTATGTTGAGCAATTCACCTATGTGTATTCATTCTCTTTGTCTTATGGACATTAGCCTATACACAATGTCTTTTCTTTTAAAAATCATGGTTCATGTGAACTACCTTATTTGATATTGATCATGTGATCATGGATATTCTTTTGAACTCTTATCTTATGCTTGGTTCATGGTGGAACTCTAAAAGATGACATGTGATGTCTTTTGCCCACTTATGAGGTGGATGTATATGTTGGTCACTTATGTGGTGACTAGTTTATATATTATGACTATACTTTCTACTTGCCTCTACATTTAACATGTTGTGTGATTCAGTAGTACTAGAGTAGTGTAATTGCATTGGTTTTTATGGCAGATGTGTTATTTTCCTACCGAGCAGATGTGATATTTCCTGCTCTTTTGGGATGGAAAGGAACCTCATACCCAGGGCAAGATGTGTGATTCTTGGCCCATGTTTTATATATTTGGTAGATTGGCAATATTCTTTTCTCTATCAGGTTTCAAGTTTATGATACTTGGTCGCCTTTGTGTTTATATTATTCTAGGGCTATGTTTATCTCGCATGCATACAAGTTGATGATATAGGGTGTGTGCCCAAATATTCTTTTGTTATCATATGATTTCAATTCCTTTTCTCTTGATACCCATTTGAGTGGTCCTTATCCTTTCTTTGGGAAGCCTTTTATATTTGATGTCATTTATTCCATATATTGCTCAATTTCTAATTTAGTATGCACATACCAGCCTTTGTTGATGTCATCTATTTTCTCTTCTTGTTGGGGTATGCTTCCAACCCTAGGTAAAGGACTTGAATGATAGGGCATGAAGTTTTGGACTAGATTAAGGAGTTAAAGCTTGGAGACAAAGTTGTTATGGTTTAGATTTCCCTCTACTTATATCTTTATGTTGTATCATACATGTAAACCCTTATCGAATATTATGATTTACTTTTATAATATTTTGTGAAAAATGAATATAGTCATTATTTTTATTCCGCTGCTATACTTTGATTGTTTTGAATACCATTTATTGAAGTTTGAAAACTTTGCACCTATTTCGTCATACCTTTGAGTGTGTTTGGAATGGATGTTTTATTCTTCAAATCTTTAGTAAGGGGGTGATCTTACCTCCTTACAGTATGTTAGTCTCCCTTGGAGTTCAATAGGATATGTGTTCAACACATGGCTAGGATCCTTCACATAACACTTCAAATTGGACACATGGAACACATCGTTCATCATACTATATTGTAGGGATAACGCTAGATGATAAGCGGTTTCACCAATCCGTTCTAGAACCTCAAATGGACCCATGTATCAGGGACTCAATTTTACTTTATTCTTAGCTATAGCTCAGAGGGGTTGGATTTTTAGAAACACACAGTCCCCTACAATGAAGTGCAAATTTGCTCTCTTTGCATCAGCATCTGACTTGTATTGATCTCGAGCTCTCTTCAACATCTACTTGATCAAAGTGACCTTGTCAGTATACAACCATAGTTCCTCTGACCTCAGCAAGGTCCTCTCACTGACATCATCCCAATGAAGCGGTGACCGACATGACCTCCCATAAAGAGCTTCATACGGAGGCATCCTGATAGTGTCTTGGTAGCTATTATTATAGGAAAACTCGGCAAAGGGAAAGTACTACTCCCAAGATTTACCCCAATCAAGCACACATGATCTCAACGGGTCTTTTAATGTCTGGATCATTCTTTCTAATTGTCCACCAGTCTGTGGTGATAGGTTGTGCTGAATTTCAACCTTGTACCGAGTTCTTCATGCACTTGTTTCCATAACTTTGAAGTGAACTTAGGTTGTGATGAATCAAGCACTCCCAAGATTTACCCCAATCAAGCACACATGATCTCAACGGGTCTTTTAATGTCTGGATCATTCTTTCTAATTGTCCACCAGTCTGCGGTGATAGGTTGTGCTGAATTTCAACCTTGTACCGAGTTCTTCATGCACTTGTTTCCATAAATCTTGGGAAAGTACTACTCCCAAGATTTACCCCAATCAAGCACACATGATCTCAACGGGTCTTTTAATGTCTGGATCATTCTTTCTAATTGTCCACCAGTCTGCGGTGATAGGTTGTGCTGAATTTCAACCTTGTACCGAGTTCTTCATGCACTTGTTTCCATAACTTTGAAGTGAACTTAGGGTCACAATCGAAAATAATTAAACTCAAAACACCATACAAACGAACTATTTCTCTAGCACGTAGTTCAGCTAGGTATGACACCTTGGTAGTAATCTTTAGGGAAAGGAAGTGTTCTAACTTGGTTAGGTGGTCCACCACAAACCATATTGCATAATGACCTTTATTTTTCTTGGGGAGACCTACCACAAATTCCATAGTGATCTGGTCCCATCTCCACTCACGAATTTCAATTGATTGCAGTACCCCATCATGTGGCTGGTGTTCAACCTTCACCATCTGGCATGTGAGGAAACTAGATATGTATGAAGCTATGTCTCTCTTCATCCCTGACCACCAAAAGTATCATTATAGGTCCTTAAAAATCTTCATGGTACCAGGATTCACTGTATACTTAGACCCATGAGCTTCTTATAGGATATGAGTCTTCAATGACGAATCCTCAGGAACCCAAATATGACTCTTGTATCGAATTCCACCATCCATACCCACACCCACTGAAAGGTGTGTCTAAGGTTTCTCTAATAAACTCTTCATCTTTTCTAACTCTAGGCTAGCTAACAGGGCTTCTACAAGCTCGGTCAATAGGTCAGACTTGATTTGAATATTGGTAACATGAATCCCATCTACCAATGGTTGTGGAGACCATCGAGCAATGTCTTCTAGTCTCTTCTAGTGACTAACCAAACTAGGTGCACAATTGAGATGCTTTCAGGTACTCCATCCAATGTCTCTGTCATAAGTTTAGGTCTTTCTGAGTCAATAGATATTTCATGCTCTTATGATTGGTGAGGATGTTAAAGTTAGACCCATATAGATAGTGTCACTAATTCTTCAAGCATAGACAATAGCCACAAGTTCCATATCATGGGTTGGATAATTCAATTCACTGGGCTTGAGTTGTAAGGAAGCAAAGGTGACCACATGCTTGTTTTTCTCTAGCATGCATCCTAAGACCACCCTTGATGCGTCAGTGAAGATGATGAAACCCTCAAATCCCAAAGGTATGGTTAGAATGGGGGTGGAGGTAAGCTTTTCCTTCAACTCGTGAAATCTTGCTTCACAGAAATTGGACCATATGAACTTTTCATCTTTCTGAGTGAGCTTGGTTAGAGGTAAGGCGATCTTGGAGAAATCCTTGATGAATCACTGATAATACCTAACCAATCCAGGGAAGCTACATATATCGGAGGCATTCTTTGGAGTTGGCCATTCTTGAACGACCACTACTTTGGCAGGGTCCATCAAAATAGTTCCTCTAAATAGAATGTGCCTGAGGAATACAAATTAGTCTATCCAAAACTCACACTTTGAAAATTTCCCATAAAATCTCTGCTTTCTCAAGATATCAAGGACCTTCGCTAAGTGCTCACTATGTTGGTCTAGGTCATCAAAGTAACTAGGATATCGTCTATGAATACTATGGCAAAAATACCAAGATAGGGTTGAAACACATTATTCATGAGGTTCATGAACACACTTGGGGCGTTGGATAACCCAAAAGGCATAACCAAAAACGTATAATGGCCATAGCCAGTTCAAAAAGCTCTTTTTGGGATATCATCACTATTAGCTCACAATTGATGATAAGAAGACCTCAAGTCGATCTTTGAAAAGACTTGAGCGGTTTTGAGTTGGTCAAACATGTCATCTATATAGGGTAGGGGATACTTATTCTTAATGGTAGCCTAATTTATCATTCTATAGTCTATGCACATCTGGAGTGATTTGTCCTTCTTCTTTATAAAGAGGATCGGTGCTCCCCACGAGGATGTGTTGGGTCAAATAAAACCTTTATCTGACAACTCTTGTAATTGCTTATTTAACTCAAGAAATTCAGCGAGAGTCATTCTATATGGTGTCTAGTAAATTGGGGTTGTCCCGGGAACTAGCTCTATCAAGAAGTCCACTTCTCTCTTCAGAGGTATGTTAGACAAATCATCTGGTAACACATATACATAGTCCCTGACTACCTCTATTTCCTTTAAGGATTGCACCTTCGGTTCTGACTTAGTGACTATCGATAGGAACACTTTGCAAACATTAGCCACTATTTGTTTGCTTTCACTGATGACACATATAGGCTGGTGGTAACATCTTTCCTACCTCTAATGGTAAAGATCACATGACCTGGTCTATTAATTCTTATTTTCTTTTCCTATAGTCTATTTTTATATTAGAATTATACAACCAGTCCATTCCTATATTGACATTAAAGTCATTCATATCAAGTAGGATAAAATTAGTAGAGAGCTCATTAGTCATGTATTTAATAGGTATAACTAGGGTTTTTGTAATGACCCCACCTCCCGGTAACCCCCAATTAAGGGAGACCAAGAGATTAGAGTCGTTATCTAATAACCTAGATCAAAGGTTTGACAAATAATCAATAATAATTATGAAATTCTACTAACTAAACTGAAAACTAGTACAAAACAAAACTTTGCATACGTTTTTCAAAACTGGGATATATACATCTATCTGCATCAGGAGTCTACTCTGACTAATCCTCCTTTGTACTTTATCTATTAATTAATTTCACATATGCCACTTTACTGTTTTCCCTTTTCAAGCTTGTACTGAAAACACCGAAAAATAAAACGTCGGTCAGCATATCAAAATATGTCGGTATGTGGGGACATCCAAAATTTCATAGGTATGGCTAACAATTTAATAATCACAATCAAATTATTTAATAGGACAATTTACATTTTTAATGAGTCATTCTCCACCGCTTTTGCCCTAACCCTGTCATACCCCTCTAGGGTTTCTCTTTTGCCATTGACTTAAGGCCACCTTCTCAATCCCGACCTTGGTGCCTGGGAGTCACCTCTCATGGTGCTCCATAGTCATGCATCATAGATCACCTTCTCATTCCCGAGCTTGGTGTCTGGGGTCACCTCTCATGGTGCCCATGGGTCTACCCTCTTAGGCCTAACCTTTATGGCATCTTCCATTAGGGTGGCATGTAGGTGTGAGAATACACACTTCTTTATAATTATGATAACCATAGTGACTTTATAATTTTGCAAGTATGAACATCCAACTGTTTAGATTGAATTCAATACGAGGAAACATTCGGAAAACCCTCGGGAAACTAATGCAATTAACCATAATTAACCACATACATGTCAGGCTACTTAAAATCTATCCAAATCATCATGCTACTTATGGTTCTATTCCTTTTTAGGGTTTCTTCCCCTTTTTAGGGTTTACTTTGCAATTAGGGTTTCCCTTCATCTTTTGCTATTTAAACTCTAATTTAACGCAATTGATCACAAACCCTAATTATCTCAACATCTAATCCTCAATTTTGGATTTAAGGCATAATTAACCATTATATAAGTCCATTAAGCATCTTTTCATTAAATCTACCCTTTTTATCCTCTTTAACCCATGACAAAGTCATTATGCTCGTTTATCATCAATTTGTAGTTCATTATGCTCTAATACTCATATGAACGTTATTTATCATTAATTATACCTTGATTCATTCAAAAACCCTAATTTCTATATTAAGGTTATTTATCCACAAATTAGGAACTTTAATGCTCGAAATAGCTTGTAATCATGATAACTCAGTTCTATACATGAAATCGAATAATTAAAGCCATTCGTAGTCCTAATTACCATCATTAGGGTTACAAGGCCCATTAAAGCCTATTTATGCACATAAACTCTAAATTAAATGAATTACATGCAAAGTTCATCTTTTCAATCTTAATGTATCTCTTTATGATTAACAGGTTAATATCAACTTTAACCATCAATTAAACCCTACTAATCACATTAATCATATCCAAATAGGGTTTCTTAATTACTATTACACTAAAGTTAACAACTTCCATTACTTTTCGAATTGCAAGCATAATCAGGCTCCAACTACATTTTTAATGGATTCCCCTCGCTTTTCTGAGCAAAATTCATGTATAAACATATGTCATCCGAGATACTATTAAAGAGTTATGATTTTCAGAAGAAATACCTCTCTTGGACCAATCCAGGAGTGCCACATGTCCTTCTCCATGCAACGTATCATGACTTGTTTAAAACATAACCGAATGACCATTATACCCTTGTTAAGTTAGTCAGTACTTCAGCCTGCAGAGGGGCATAGCCGTCCAAAGGGCCATGGTCGTCTTCTTCCTTGGGCCGACGGCCTGCTGCCGTCCTAGCCGTGATGGGGCGGCTCCTCCTCACCTTCCTATAGTCCGGTTCTTGCCGTCAACACCCTCCCTGGCTCCGCCATGCCTCGGCCCACGTGGGGAACCCTCAAGTCACAGGTTGAATGGTAGTATCGGGCCTGCTAAGCTCCGCCACTTGTGGCCATCCTGCAGCCATGCAATTGCTGTAGTGTAAGCTCTAGAGCGCGGGGGTGATGGTTTTGCTCTTCTACGGCGTCGTGGAAGCACTCTGCTTCCATCAAGACCTCGACACCGCCCCTTGGTGTCTGCAGGATATATCAATACCCTCAACTAGGGTTTATACGTAAGGAACAAGGAGGAGAATGTGGGGTCTTTCTCTCTCTCTCTTGGGCTTGAACTAGGTCTTTACCCCTTTATATAGGGTGAGGATCCACGCCCTAAGATGACCATCTATGGGTCAACTAGTCCTTTTTCCAATAGGAATCAAATTCCTTTATAGAGAATAAATTCTTCTCTCTCCTATTTACCTTCTTGATATTCTTTATTGCATGGATAATTAGAAATACGAAAATTCTCTCTCTTACCCTCTTTATTCACGCCTTTCAATATATTAGCCACGAAAATATATTTCCATAAGTAGAAAGTACTTTCTTCTTAACAAACCACACAATTCATTAATTATGTATTCCCATTATCTCTTTATTTTACAATTTTGGTATTTTCTCTTTCTTTCCTCTTTATTGGGACTCCTTGGATCCCAAGAAACTCTAATATTTCAAATCCTTTTTATTGGATACTCATTATCCTTCTAGATGCATCTAAATGCATTATTTCTCATTATCATGTTTATTTCTTATTAAAATAACTCTTTTTGAGAATTTCTCTTTATTTCTCTTTTATTTTCCTCGTTGGTATTACTTTTATCATTAGGAATCCTTGGGATACGAAATTCCACTAAGGATAACTCAATTGTACCTCTTTTTACTTATTTTCCACATTTTATCATTGTTTTCAATTTCTTTCTTAATAAAGAAATACTTAATTGATATTTTCTTTTCTTTTTGCATTATCTTTGCAACTTTGGACTCTTTGGGACCCAAGGAACCCATTGGCACGAAATCCACCTTTGGATTAAGTTCTTTTTCCTTCTAGAGGTTTCCACATCTCTCTTTTCTCAAAACTCAATTATTCATTTATTAATTGAATTTCCTTGTTATTGGGCCCAATAGCCAATAAAGCCCACAACACAATCATCAAGGCTATTGTAAACAAAATCCATTTATTCAAAACAAATTATATCATTATTTGTTCCAATATCTTTAATATGAGAAATTATATTTCTCACCAAAGGAACCCAAAAATTGGGGTTGTAACATCCTTCCCCTCTTATAAGAATTTTGTCCTCAAAATTCCATCAAGCAAACAAACAATTCAGGATAAGCGTTTCATACGTCCATCAGGGCTCCCATGTGGCTTCACCCTTTCCATGGTGCTTCCCAAGAACCTTCATCGTCTCATATTCTTCCATCTGAGTTCTTTCTTACCTTGGTATATCGTACCCTCATAGGTGACTCATGACATTTCAGCCTCTCAAAAGTTGAATAGGTTCAAGACTCGGCACATGGCTTGGGTACCTCACATAGTGCTCTAGATCGAACTCATGGAACACATTATTCATCATGTTATCCTGAGGGGAAAGGTTAAAAACAACCATCTCCACAAATCCATCTCAAATGGACCCATATATCGGGGGACTCAGCTTTCTCAGCTGTAGCTTAGAGGGGTCAGATTTTCACATCACATATTCTCCCACAATGAACTGCATGTCAGTCTGCTTTGCATCAGCTCACGACTCATGTCACCACTGGGCTCTCTCTCTCTCAGCCATTGCACGATCGAAGTGACTTCATCTGCACACATCGTGGTTCTTTTCTGACCTTCACGAGGCCTCCTTTACCAACATCATCTTAATGAAGTGGTCCCCTACACAACCTCCTTCTAGAACTTATTTCATCCCGATAAAAGCTATGGTGGTTATCATCACATCTTATAAAGGACAAGAACTGTCTCTATGTATCACCCTGAATGAGCACACATGCTCTCATCAGACCCTCTAGTCTAGATCATACTAACCATTAATAAGGGGCAATAAATTGTACAAACATTGAGTTCTTCATGTTCCTACTTCCACCTTATGGAAGTGAACCTTTAGGTCATACTCAAGAACCTTTGAACTCGCATCATGGTGTAGTGAACCATCTCTCTCTCTTAAGTAGTCCAACTGAATCTGTCCCTTGACAACATTCTTTCTTTCTCATGTCATCTAGGTAAGGTGATCTACCATAACCCATATTGTATGTTGACCTTCCTTGTCTAGGGGAGACTTACCACAACATCCAAAGTGGAAAACTCTGCTTCCCTCTCAGGGATTCTTTATCCTCTACATCAAAGCACTAGGTTACTGGTGTTCACCCTTCACCTACTATCATGCATGGCAACATACTACATGCACTATCATATCAAGCAGCCAAAGTGCTACTATCACTTACTATCTTTATAGTATCATGGAGTTTGGTGATCTTAAAACCATGATTTCTCATATGTCATGACTCCTCAAGCTTGATACCTTGGTACCCTAAACCACTCTCTTTAGGGTTTCATCACTTTCCTTTCCAAAGAAGTACATCTAAGGTTCTACAACCATCCTTTCATTATATCACAGACTAGGCTGGCTAACCAAACAATCATTTACTTTATTAACTGTTATTGATACATCTAGGCATTAGCCAAACTTATCTCTTTTCCTCATCTTAAGGTTATCCTAACAACCTAAACTTCTTCTAGCTCCCAGCTAAACTAGGAAGCTATATCTCAACTATAGAATTCATTACCACTTCTTATCCTTAGGTGTTAGGTAATGTTGAAGACATACACCTCCATGTATTCTACTTATCATCTCATCTCTAAGTTTGTCTTCATCAAAAAACTCTGAGCTCCTCTTCATGGTGATCAAACTCAACCTTGCATATCTTGCAAATTCCAGATAGCTCATTGTTTCACATCCTCACAAGATGATCTCCTTAATACTCTTAGTGTTTGTAAACCATCCATGTCTCATTCACTCTACAAGGGTATGTTATCATCTCTATCCTCATACCTTTTAGCAACGTTCCAACTCACATCATCTTTATCCTTGGTGTATGGAATGCATATTGTCCTATCTCTCACTCCCATAACAAAAGGAAATAAGCATTTGCCTGCAGTCCAAATACATAGTTCTTCCTATTCCAAGAATAGAGATGGTACATCCCACCTTGCTAGTACACCTTTACATCTAAGTTTAAATGTGCCACATATGTTTCTTCAAACATCACGATATCAAAAATTACTTCCATGGAAAATTGGTCTCGAACCTACTTGGGTCACTACACAATCCTTGGTCATCACCTCTAGGTCTATAGCGTGTCCGAACTTTTGGGGTCATCCCTTTTCCCTTATACACCTTGAGAGTGCCCTACTCATATGCCCTTTGGGTCCCATGAGTTCATGAAGGTGATCAATCTCCTAACCCATGGCCTTTAGACAATGATAGTTGTTACCTCCTGACCCTATGGTCATGTGCAACTAGGGAATTAGGAACTCCTACTTCCATCAGTCTTATCCCTACCTGACCCTAGGATAGCACTAGGATTCTATTATAGTACATGTCCAACTTAGAACCTTACCCATGCCTTCATCATCTTTCTCTGCATTCATGACTGACTTTCATCCCTTCATAGGGGTCATGGCAACCTGCCTACCTTGGTCAGGCCCCATACCGGTTACCGCCATGGTAACACATCAACATGCACTTAGAGATGGTTATCTATGGGTCTACAGGTTCATTCTCATACCATGTACTCATCACTTAGCTTCTCAAGATCATATGAAACCTCTTTAGGTTACCTTAAAATCAACAAAACTGGTATACACCCTACAAAAGGGTCCCTCTCCCAGGATGGGAGGAAACTACACCTTGATAACAGCGGTCACAAACGTCCTTATGTTTAGGGCATGCATCCACATGAACATGCCTAACCCAACAGCTACTAGGGCACAAGCAGACCACCTATTAAACCATGCTAGGTCATACTTGTTCTCTTTCCTCAACATTAGATCAACTTAGTGGTGAGGGGTTCATCAAACATACCCTTAACTTAAGGGGTTTCCTTTACCTCTACGCATGAGGAGTACCATGCTCAAAACTATAGAGACTCAAATCTCATCATGAGCATTGGGTACACTGCTTCCCCTCTTAGGCCTAGGAACCCTAGGTTCACCCTTTGGGTGTCCAACTGCATGCTCAAACTCTTAAGCATGAATCAAGCATGTATAAGGCATGACATGCACTCCCTATCATCCTTCAACTTGAGCAACACATCAGGATCGAGTCCCCCTTAAGGACAACCAACAAGGTATAAGGCCTCACAACTTGTTACCAAACCTCTCCAGGTCTAAGGAACTCTTCTTCCTATCTCAGAAGGTAAACACCTATACCACAGGCACATAGGTACCAAAAGCATCATCCTCTCTCTAGGGTTTGGTTCCGCTAAAGGTAAACAAGATATCATCAGCCTCCAGAGGTCAAGCATGAGGCAACCACTATCATCCACTTAGGTCGCATCATCCTCGACTTTGCATTGTTCCTCATATTTCAGGGTGTTAGGCTTCCAACCATCTTGCTTGGGGGTCCTGTTCTCTCTCTAGAACTAAACCAATCTCTCTATGAGAGGTCCTTTCTTCATGAAGGATCAAGCCCGTAAGCATGCCCCTACCTGAGTGGAGCCTATTTTCAGCTTATGTTTGCTCCAGGTTATCCATAGCTCTTATTTCATAAGCTATCCTGGCCAGGGTTTCAACCTACTGTCATACTACTGATGTACTCAAGGTGCATGTTATCCCTCACTTGCATAAGCTTATAGGGTTTCTATAGGTTCTTCACTAACCTCATCAATGAAGGAGCTATCCTTCACTCAAACATGCACGACCCTTCCCAGGGTTGGGTTGTCAGAGGTGCTAGGTCATCCATCCTCTCATGGCCCATATGGCATCCAGGGCATGTCTATCCAAACATCTGGTCTACCAAGACCACTAACTCATCATGTCATCTCTCCCTCTAACCTTCACTTAGGGTCAGGGTTACCATCATCCTCAAAGGATGTGTTAGGTCTCTACTTTTAATGGAGGTCTCTACCTCCAAGACTAACTCTCTCTACTCATCCTCCTGTCCAGGAGGTCTATCCTCAGGTCTCTCCTGAGGGCAAAGACAACTCGTGTCATACAACCTAAGCATGTATCTAATCCTTTGTGCTTATTATATTAAGCTTATGTCCATGACATCTTATTTACATGCTTTATATTAATTTGGTGGAGAATTCCTTAATCCTTATTGACCTTACCCATACCTCAATAGGGTGAGGAAGAGAGAGAAAACCCTAATCCTTAAGGTCCTTAACAAAATTAAAGTTGAGGAGGGATGAACAAGATGAGAGAGTCCTAAAGGTATCTTATTTTGATTCATACCCTAAGACTTTGGCCAGGCAGTCACACAGATACGGGAATCCTCATATTCTGACTAGTGGTGCGGAGGAAAATATTGCCAGCCCCCGGTCGTGATCCTTTTCTAGACACCTATGTCTTTTGGATAATCATCTAATAACTCCCTTGGGTTCTATGTAATTTATAAAATTTAATAATTATTAAAGATTAAGTGGGGAACCTATGCTCTGATACCAATTGTAACAACCCCACCTCTCGGTAACCCCCACTTAAGGGAGACCAAGAGATCATAGCTATTATCTAATAATCCAGATCAAAGGTTCAACAAATAATCAATAATAATTATGAAATTCTACTAACTAAACTGAAAACTGGTACAAAATAAAGCGTTGCATACCTTTTTCAAAAATGGGATATATACATCTATCTGCATCAGGAGTCTACTCTAACTAGTCCTCCTTTGTACTTTATCTCTTAATTAATTTCACATATGCCACTTTACTATTTGTCCTTTTCAAGCTTGTACCTAAAACGTCGACAAACAAAATGTCGGTCAGCATATTGAAATATGCCGGTATATGGGGACATCCAAAATTTCATAGATATTGCTAACAATTTAATAATCACAATCAAATTATTTACAAGATAATTTACATTTTTAATGTGTCATTTTCCACCGCTTTTGCCCTAACCCTGGCATACCCCTCTAGGGTTTCTCTTTTGCCATTGACTTAAGGCCACCTTCTCAATCCCGAGCTTGATGCCTGGGAGTCACCTCTCATGGTGCTCCATAGTCATGCATCATAGACCACCTTCTCATTTCCGAGCTTGGTGTCTAGGGTCACCTCTCATGGTCCCCATGGGTCTACCCTCTTGGGCCTGACCTTTATGGCATCTTCCATCAGGGTGGCATGTATGTGCGAGAATACACACTTCTTTATAATTATGATAATCATAGTGACTTTAGAGTTTTGCAAGTATGAACATCCAACTGTTTAGATTGCATTCAATACGAGGAAACATTCAAAAAACCCTCGGGAAACTAATGTGATCATACATGTCAGGCTGATTTGAGATAGAATAATCCATTCAATCCAATCAATCAAGTCATCCAATCAAGCGAGTGCAAGAATCCTGAAATTACATTCAATTTCCTTTTTATCAAAATCTATCCAAATCATCATGCTACTTATAGTTCTATTCCTTTTTAGGGTTTCTTCCCCTTTTTAGGGTTTACTTTGCAATTA
Source organism: Alisma plantago-aquatica (assembly GCA_963693085.1). NCBI lineage: Eukaryota > Viridiplantae > Streptophyta > Magnoliopsida > Alismatales > Alismataceae > Alisma > Alisma plantago-aquatica. Next base: position 385,224,130 of record OY856415.1, on the reverse strand, counting down.
GGGTTTCCCTTCATCTTTTACTATTTAAAACTCTAATTTCTAAATATCTCAACATCTAATCCTCAGTTATGGATTTAAGGCATAATTAACCATTATATAAGTCCATTAAGCCTCTTTTCGTTAAAGCTACCCTTTTTATCCTCGTTAACCCATGACAAAGCCATTATGTTCATTTATAATCAATTTGTAGTTCATTATGCTCTAATACTCATATGAACATTATTTATCATTAATTCTACCTTGATTCATTCAAAAACCCTAATTTCTATATTAAGGTTATTTATCCACAACTTAGGAACTTTAATGCTTGAAATATCTTATAATCATGATAACTCAGTTCTATACATGAAATCGAATAATTAAAGCCATTAGTAGTCCTAATTACCATCATTAGGGTTTCAAGGCCCATTAAAGCATATTTATGCACATAAACTCTAAATTAAACGAATTACATGCAAAGTTCATCTTTTTCAATCTTAATCTATCTCTTTATGATTAACAGATTAATATCAACTTTAACCATCAACCCTACTAATCACATTAATCATATCCAAATAGGGATATTACACTAATGTTAACAACTTTCATTACTTTTCAAATTGCAAGCAGAATCATGCTCCAAATACATTTTTAATGGATTCCCCTTGCTCTTCTGAGCAAAATTCATGTATAAACTTTTCTCATCTGAGCTACTATTAAAGAGTTATGATTTTCATAAGAAATACCTGTCATGGGCCAATCCAGGATCACCACGTGTCCTTCTCCATGCAACGTATCACGACTTGTTTAAAACATGACCGAATGACTATTATACCCTCGTTAAGTTAGCCAGTACTTCAGCATGTGGAAGGGCATAACCGTCCAAAGGGCCCTAGTCGTCTTCTTCCTTGGGTCGGCGGCCTGCTGCCACCCTAGCCGCGATGGGGCGGCTCCTCCTCACCTTCCTACATCCCGGTTCTTGCCTCCAACCCCCTCACTGGCTCTGCCATGCCTCGGCGCACGTGGGGAACCCTCAAGTCACAGGTTGAGTGGTAGTATCGGGCCTGCTAAGCTCCGCCACTTGTGGTCATCCTGCAGCCATGCAATTGCTGCAATGTAAGCTCCAGAGCGTGGGGGTGATGGTTGTGATCTTCTACGGCGTTGTGGGAGCACTATGCTTCCATCAAGACCTCGACACCGCCCCTTGGTGTCCGTAGGATAGATCAATACCCTCAACTAGGGTTTATACATAAGGAACAAGGAGGATAACGTGGGATCTTTCTCTCTCTCTCTCTCTCTTGGGCTCGAACCAGGGCTTTACCCCCACGCCCTAAGAGAACCATCTATGGGTCAACTAGTCCTTTTTCCAATAGGAATCAAATTCCTTTATAGAGAAGAAATTCTTATCTCTCCTATTTACCTTCTTGATATTCTTTATTGCATGGATAATTAGAAATATGAAAATTCTCTCTCGTATCCTCTTTATTCATGCCTTTCAATATATTAGCCACGAAAATATATTTCCTTAAGTAGAAAATACTTTCTTCTTAATAAAACCACATAATTCATTAATTATGTATTCCCATTATCTCTTTATTTTGTAATTTTGGTATTTTCTCTTTCTTTCCTCTTTATTGGGACTCCTTGGATCCCAAGAAACTCTATTATTTCGAAATCCTTTTTATTGGATACTCATTATCCTTCAAGATGCATCTAAATGCATTATTTCTCATTATCGTTTATTTCTTATTAAAATATCTCTTTTTGAGAATTTCTCTTTATTTCTCTTTTATTTTCCTCATTGGTATTCCTTTTATCATTAGGAATCCTTAGGATACAAAATTCCACTAAGGATAACTCAATTGTACCTCTTTTTACTTATTTTCCACATTTTATCATTGTTTTCAAGTTCTTTCCTAATAAAGAAATACTTAATTGATCTTTTCTTTTCTTTTTGCATTATCTTTGCAACTTTGGACTCCTTGGGACCCAAGGAACCCATTGGCACAAAATCCACCTTTGGATTAAGTTCTTTTGCCTTCTAGAGGTTTCCACATCTCTCTTTTCTCAAAACTCAATTATTCATTTATTAATTGAATTTCCTTGTTATTGGGCCCAATAGCCAATAAAGCCCACAACACAATCATCAAGGCTATTGTAAACAAAATCCATTTATTTAAAACAAATTATATCATTATTTGTTCCAATATCTTTAATATGAGAAATTACATTTCTCACCAAAGGAACCCAAAAATTGGGGTTGTAACAGTTTTCAAGAGAGACATATAGATTTGACCACTCGAGATAGTGACATCTAAAATATATCCTAAATCCTTGATGTACAAATAAAGCATAGTTGCTAGATTTCTCAAAATGAAAGTATTAGTAGAACCAGAGTCACAAAAGGACTTTTACAGTTTGTCCCATGATAACAATCGTGCCTACATTGTATTCATGATAGTCAAACTACTATTGCATTTCATTTAACAAGATAGGAAAAGAACTCTAAGGGTGGTTACCCTCTATCAGATGGTTGGCATTAGCATGGGCCTCTTCATTGTGATGGCAAAAATGATTTTGTCCCCGCTCTCCTATAGGTGGTGTCAATCCTTGGGGTGTTGCAACTACTGGTTGGTATGCCATGGGTTGGGTCGCCACTGGGCCCGACCTCAAGGGTCGGGGAAAGGACAATTAGCCTTGATATGTTCCTCTTATTGACATCAGAAATACACCTTCTTTTCATGGAAACACCTTCCAAGATGCTTCTTTTCATAGGTGTGACACTCTTGGTGTCAATTTTCCTGACAAGGTTTCCCTCTCCCTTCATTCCTTCCTCTGCCATTGTTACATCCTCACCCCTTCCTATTATCATTTCTTGGAGTAGAAGTACCCTATATGAACCCTAAGTACCCCTTGGGTGGGTCCTGCGTCAAGATGTTTGTCTTCTCCATGTCAAGGGAAAAGTTGAGGGCTTTAGTGAGGGTTGTGGGTTTACTTGCCATAACATGAGGCTTAATCAGAGGGTGCATGCACTGCACAAAATGGTCCACTCGACGTTCTTCAGTTAGCATATATCCAAATTGCTCCAAGAGGCGGAGTATTTGAGAAAAGTCCGCAATAGTCATGTTACCTTGAACCAAAAATGTGAATTGATTTTATTTCCTTCTTGGCAAATGTGGGTATGAATCTTGTTGAGAAGATACCACAAAAGTCTTCCTAGGCCATCATTTCTTCTATCAGATCTTGGCCCATAATGTTATTTTCCCATCATATCTTATATGCTCCTTCCAGAAGGTGTGTGACATAGAGAATCTTCTTGTTTGACTGCACTTCCAGAATGTGAAAGCCATTTTTCACTACCAAGAGTTAAGGGTATGCTTTATCAACCACCTCACTTTTATCTTCACCCTAGAACTTTTTAATAATCATCTAGACAAAGTCCAAAATAGTGGCTCCTAAATGAGGGCGGACCAGGTAGAGGTGCATCATTCTCGTCTGCCACGACATCCATGAGGGCCAAGGCACTAATGGCCTGAGTCATCGTTTTCTGTTGTTCTAGCTAGATTGCATCTAGGGTGTGAACCACCACTTGTCCCATTGTCAGTTTAGGGCCAGATGCATATTCATGGTCGACCTTGGGCTCATCTTCTATCATAGGATCATCCTCAGGGTTTGTCATGTCGAAGGGGGTAGCTTCGGCTTCATGGCCTTTCTCTCTGAAGGCCTTACTTTCCCTCTTCCTTTTCTTGGTGGACTCACCCTCCATGGTCCTTCTCTTCTATGAGGAGGTCCTCTTCTTATAGGAGGGCCTCAATCCAAGGTATTCATCACAAATGATGGTATCCTTGGCTTGGGACATGTTGTTTCACATAAATTAACTTTAGTTTCATTTTTAGGGTATCAAAGAACCATAAAGATTATGTCCAAGACATCTTGTTTACATGCATTTATTATTTGGCCGAGGATTCCTTAGTCCCTAATATCCATGACCCTAGTACTCGGAAAGGGGTAAGAGGGTAGTTATATGTACCTAGGGTTTAGTGGGTGAAGGAGTAGAGAAGGGATGAATTAGAGGAGAAGAATTCCTAGAGGTATTTTATTTTGAGTAAAATCATGTGACTTTGGCTAGGCAAGATGCATAGTTTTGGGAGTCCTCGTAAGCCGACTAGCGATGCAGAGGAAATTTTTACCAGCCCCCAGACCGTGGTCCCTTCTAGACACCATCATCTTTGGAAAGTACTCTAATAATTTTCTTAGCCTCTACATAATTCTTAAAATTTAATAGTTATTAAAAATGAAATAAGAAACCAGGCTCTAATACCAAATGTAATGACCCCCTCCCCCTGTAACTCCAATTAAGGTGGACCGAGAGCGTAAGGGCCATTACTCAAATACAAGATTGATGATTTCGTAAATAACTAAAAATAATTAATAAATTTCAATAAATGGAAAAGAGTGTGAACAATATAAAAGGAAAACTCCCCATTATGGAGTTACATTAGAAAGGGAAAACTATTGTTTGTAGCTGGAAATAAAAGCTAACTATCTATATCATCCAGGATTATATTAGATATTTTCTTCTGGTGCCTTCTTATCTGGATGTCCATTTTTCATCAGACTTGCAAAAATGATAGGAGATTATCCTAAAATGTTGAGAAACAAAAACTCGACCACTATAGCAAGTTATACTAGTATGTGGGGGAAACAAAATGTTCAAATGTAAGTGTAACAATGTAGTCATCCATAGCAACAATTATGATTACAAAAATTGAACAAGCATTTTCTTGTGTTAACCTCACCACCCTTGTCCTTTTATCTCAATGTTATACCCTCTTTAAGGCGAGCTTCTTTATGGGGAACCTTCTCTAAAGGTTTTGGTCCCTACAATGGACATCTCGCAACCTTCCCTCACTAGTGCTAGGTTTTCATACATAGGCCTTCCTTTTTGGGCCTGGCCTATGGTGATCTTCCTTTCTAGGCCTGATCACCAGTCATCTCCATCATGACATTAATCACCCCATGATATTTAACTCACCAAATATAATACAAGGTTTAAGTATGTTAAATTCATATATTGTGATATCCATAGTGACTTTATAGTTTGCAAGAATTAAATAAACAAGCACCCGTTTATTTGCAATCAATTGGGTAAATCCTCATAAAACCACAAAAAATGGTTAAGTTAGATAGTCATAGGTGTAACCACAAACCTTTCTCAGGAGTACTTGATGATCAAGCAAAAAGGCAACAAAGCAACCAATCAAGCAACTACCATGAATTTAAAGCATAATACCCATGTACTATTATTTTATTCAAAATCTACCATTATGACTGACTTGGGTTCCAAGTTAGGGTTTTGGGATCAACTTAGGCTTTTGTCTTCCCAAACCCTAATTATCACTTTTCATGTCCTTTTGGTTTACAAGCCCTAGTTTTATCAACATATGCATTTTAACTCAAGAAAAACCGTAATTCATCAATTTATGGATTGTAAATCTTAAATTAGATCCAAGTTGTCCTTTTTAACCAAAAAGATCAATCTTTGATTATTAAGATCAATTGAACATATTAAGATCATCAAAACCTAGAAATTAGGGTTCTTATGCATTAACCACATTAAAGATAGCAACTTTGAGTACTTTTTGAACTAGAGATAAAATCAGATATTGATTATATTTTTATTTCATTCCTCTTATTTTTCTAAGAAAAATGCATATATTACTTGTCTTTATTTGACTATACTATGATTTATTACAAATTTTGCAAATTTTAATTAATTTTAGCAAATCGCAAGCTACCACCTAGGTAGTGTGCCCAATCCTAGCCTTGCCAACTAGGCTGGGCTGATCACTGGGCTCGCACCACCTAGGTTGTGTGAGCTTGCGTGTCCCACATTATCCACAACAAAAAAGGAGGGGAAAGAACGGAATTACCCTTACATATTCAGCGAAGAAGATGGGGCAGAGAAGTCTTTTCACCACAAGTCTTTGTCTACCTCTTCTCGGCCCTCCTCCATGAGGCAACTGGTCAACATGGAGGTTGACTTTGAGACCTCCTCCTCCTCCTCGACCAGAACAATCACCGGGGCCTTCGTGGTGCTTCCCCGATTCTATCGAGGGCCTCAATCGCCTAGGGGGTGCTCGAAGACGATGGGAGGAGGTACATGTTTCTCCGGCGAGATCCCAGGAAGGACACGAGTGAAGAATGAAAAGGACAAAGCAATTGGGAGTAGGGAAGCATTTGGAGGACCCAATGCAATCTCTGTGAACACCCAAGTAGGATGTAGAGGGATCATACCTCCTTTTATAGCCTTGGGGTTGGGCATGGCCGCCCCTGTGAATTGGGAGAAACCTAGGTAGCCCTCCATAGGTGGTAAAACCTAGATAAGGTAGGTTAGGTCTAGTCTCACGAATAATGGGCAACTTTCCAAGATTGCTCGATCATTAAGGGAAGAGAAAATATCAAGGGAAAAAGTCAGATCACTATTCTCGACTTTCCATCTTGGTGCGAGGTAGGTGATGATTGGCTCACTGTTGGATCTTGAGCCAACAACCCTAAAGGCTCGTGACAAATTAAATATCCAGTTATAGATCAAGTATGAAAAATGGTGTCATTTAATGTATATTCGAATAGATCAAGTATGAAAAATGGTGTCATTTAATGTATATTCGAATTAATCCTCCCACTTTAGGGATTCTAAATAAATCCATATCTCTCACATCTTGAATCCCTTTTATCCCAAATTTTAAGGGAAAGTCTTTAATGATTTTATGTAGTTGTGGTGGGTGAGGTTTTCGACCAAAACTCCAATAAAAATATGCTTTTCTTAATATCCAAGTCTTCCACTTATAAGGCATTTTTGAGGCATCAAATATATTCTTTTCTCTTTCTACTTCTCCATATTCTTTATTTTGATTACCTTTATTATTAGGAACCATGTGGACACAAAATCAAACCATTAGTGGCTATCCATACTACTTTCAAGATAATTCCATAGAATTCTCAAAATTTCTTTATTTATTATCCATTATCTTTTGCATTATATTTAATTTCTTATCTCCCTTTTCCTTTATATCCATTATTGGACCAATAAAAACAATAGTAACCATAATATTCACAACAAAGGGAAAGCTGTAAGGGAAAGGCATACTTCAAAACAAGGTACACCGAATTTCACATATGTGCTCATCATTCTAATAATTACATTTCAATTAAATAAAATATAAGTGAAAACCAAGTTATAACAACAACCTTTTTTGCTTCTTTCTTTGCTTGCTTGTATCTCTGAAAAGTTGCACCATCTGAGATTTGGTCAAGCTCCTATAGATCTCCCTTTTGAGTTTAATAGCTTTATGTACTTCATCATTCCACCACCAAGTCTCTTTCTGTGGAGGCCAGAAAACTTTGGACTCCCCCAAAACCACTTTGGCAAATTTTGTTATACTTAAGCTCATATCATGCCATATAGTGTTAACATCACACTCCAAATTCCATGTGCCATCCTTGATGAGTTTATCATGAAAAGTCAATTTCTTTTCTCCTTTAAGATTCCACCACTTGATCCTACTATCTTGGTTTTTTTATGCTTGCATTTATTGATCTTCAAGTTAATATCTAAAAATCACCAACCTATGTTGGGTGGTGAGTTCTGCCATGAATCACTTTACAATTCTTGCATAGTTTGTGATCCACATTCCTTGTAAGGAAGTTGTTTCTATTTACCAAAATTGTTTTATTCTATTTGTAATATGAGCCCAAGTATGTCTTGGCCCATTAGGGTTTTTCTAGTGTCTATATTCTTCCCCCTTATCCTATTTATAGGAAAAGGTGGTTGTCTCCTACCAATAAGCAAAAACTCTACATGTTAGGAGATTTTTCTCATTAATATCATTTTCCACATAATCAATTTGGTTACACTTTCTCCCACCCTTAAAAGTAATCTTATGAGATTCTCTTTTCTTGTAATGGGTGTTTGTCAAAATCATATCATATACAACTACAAGATCTAATATCTCCTCTCCTCCATTTTTGCTACCATGTCCATAACCACCATGAACTCTCTTGTATCCAACATTGCGACACCCCACATGGCCATTTAACCACTTCAAAATCTAATATCTTCTCTTCTCATCTATCAGTATACCATGCATCAATTTATCCATGTCATCCCAAAATTCCTTCACGAAGGCCAACTTGGGGGCATAGATGCTAATAATGTTAAAAATATTCCTCCCCCCAAGAACAACCTTGATAGCTATGATTCTATCATCCATCCTCGTGATCTTGACAAAATCATCCTTCAACATCTTATCAACAATAATGCCTACGCCATTTTTATATTTGTCAATACATATATACCAAATTTTGTACCATATACCTCCAATCTCTCTACGTCGTTCCGCTGTCTACTTGGTTTCCTACAAGCAAGCTACATTGACTTTTCTTCTAATCATGATATCGACTATCTCCATAGATTTTCCTGTCAAAGAGCCAATATTCCAAGATCCAACTCTAATCTTATTTTTTTGAACATGCTTCTTTACCTGTCTACATTAAAAACGTTACCCTTTCTCATTTTTCACTATATTCGGACAACGATGCAGCGGGACTAGCTTCTTTACCCACACTCATCTAAGATGTAGAAAACCTTACATGTACTTTAACACAACCGGACACCGCCGTGTTGAAATTCCTTACATACTTATCATTGCACCCGGGTACCAATGCATCACGTCGCTAGGTAGAGAAGTTCCAACGGAATTTTTATAAGGATCCATGTCATAAAAAGTGATAAAATTTTATGGTTGGCTATCAACCTACCACCAACCCCCATCTTTTACCCGGGTTTGAGACTGGCTATATTTGCATAAAACATTCAAAACATAGATAGAGTTATATATATCATGAATGATTATAAAAAACCACAAGGAGTGAACTAATAGATGTTGGTCATTTCTCATGATATAATTTTTACCTATTGACATACCTTTGTGCATTTACACTGGTTTTGTCTACTTTATATCCATTCTTCTCATAACCAAAACAACATTAGAAAAATATTAACCTATTTTGTAAATGCTAAAAGCTTTGCGCTTAATACATCCAACCATAATTGTCTTATCTATACTATATAGGAAAGTGCATGGAGGGGGCTCCATGCAATTTTTCCTTTAATTTTTTGAATTATGGATTAATCCTTTATGCCATATAAGAAAGTGTATAGAGGGGTTTCATACAATTTCTCCCTAAAATTATTCGGCTATAACCTCTTCGACTCCTCAAAACCTGTAATCATCCTCCCATATTTATCCCTAGCTTCAAGATATTTAAACATCAATGGAAATCGTCTGCTTTGCCATATTCTTTCCTTTCTTATTTTGCACAAGCCAGTTAATGCGAAATAATCCTCATAAGAGGCCAGCGAATCTGCCAAGATGCATTGTGGGTGGCTTTGCTTTTCGTCTCGGCAACAACTTCTTGAGGGACAACCCTGAACAAAGTGTAGCTAACCGGAGGCACTGGTTATCGTAGAGGGTTGTGGATATATTGAATCTCTTGTGAAAGATGATATGTATCTGCTTAGTCAACCTTTGTGATGTTGGGTGTGCTCAGGTGGCAACCCACAGAAAACCCTAATAAAAAGACTCACGTTTTGCCCCTCGAGGAAGGAGGTCGACGAGCTTCTTTTTAGTTCGTCTGGGGTCTTGCTCCTTGATTCTGTGTCATCTTCTATTTTTCTGATGCTTACCGTACTATACTTCCCTTCAACCGCAACGCCATGTGGTTGGTCTTGGCAGTGTTGACCTGATTAGATTGCATCTAGATTTTAGTTGTGAGTGGGGTCGGCCGTTAGTCGACTCCCGATTCTTCCACATGTTTCCAGTTTTCTCTCTGCGAGGGTTCTCCTGGTGATCACCAGAAGAGCCACTACGTGCAGTGGAGAAATGGTCACTCGCACTAGAGGAGTCATCGTGGGGTCATAGAACGTTGTGCAGGAGGAGCCTTCGCTCGTAGTGGAGCTGATGGAGGAGGAGCGTGGAGGAGGTCGATTGTAACATCCCTGACCTGGGTTATGTACTAATCCTAGGTGTTTTGCTTAATTAAGTGACTATATGATTGTGTTTATCCTTTGAAAAGTAATTAAGGCTTTTGAGGAACCTATATTTCTATTTTAGTCCTTTTTGAATAATGTTGCAACATTGTTTTGTTAATTTTGGACTAAAATGCAAATTACCCAAGTAGACGGGTTAACTTGCAAATTGCACATGTTAAGATGTTCTTCTGATAATGATACATCATAAGAATATATATGATTTAGTGGTAAGGTTTCCACAAGCTTGAGCACCAAGATATAGCTTGTAGAGCAATCCTTATGCTTTAAAACCTAGTTTTGGTTTAAAGTGCAATTTACCCAAAACCTAGGGTCCAACATGTAAAATATACCCCCTAGATGATCTCTCATGTTTCTTGACATCAAGTAGAGAAAAGATAATGGGAAGGGCGCCTCATTTGAATGATCAAGAAGGAAAGATAATCTTGATATTAAAATAACCAAGATTTGAGCAAAAGGCCTTTTATATATACAACTTATTATGATGTTTTCCTTTAAACCTTGTATAATAGAGGAGTTTTGCATGAGGATATAATGTGTAAACGTGGCTAAAGGATGGAGGAAGATTTGGTGGTTTTAATTGGTAAACAAAGAAGATAATCATTTTCTTTTCACTTTCCTTGAAAATACCCATTAATATATAAAACATCCTTAACAACAAAGCAAAGGATCGTTTCCCTTAGTTCCCTCCCTTATCTTCTTGCCTTTACCGACCAAGAAGGAGCTCTGGAGCATAGGAAGGAAGATCAAGCTGGTTTGGTAAGTATGGATCACCATGTACCTCGAATTCATGGTGGAAACCATAAAACAAGGTTGGTTTATTGGTGTTTTTCACACAATTCTTCTTTCTAGCCATCTTCTCCATCCAAAACTTGAAGAAAGAACCTTGGACAACCACTGGAGCTTCATCCACCATTAAAGATATGAAGCTTGGATCTCTATATCAGATCTAAAGGTGGGTTTTATAACTCTAACCCTTAAGCTTTGCTTTTGCATCCTTCTTTCCTAGAATCATTGCTTATACTTCTTCTTTAGATACCTTTGTGTGTTCTTGCTACTATTTCCGTGAAGAACATCCCCTGTTCTTGAGGTAGAAGATGATGACGTTAATTCCTATGTTTATCCAAAAAGTTACTTTATAAAACAGTCTCCAACCTTTTCTCAAACGGTTTCCCAAACCATTTGGGAGCAAACGGTTTCAAACCGTTTGAATGCAAATGGTTTCAACCAAGAGCGCATGGAAGCAAATGGTCCAAGACCGTTTTGAGGTGTTGAACAGGAATTGACCGTTTGGAGGTCTGTTGTGAATAATGTGGACTAATCACTTACCAAAAATCACCAATTAATTCCAAGTGAATCACCAATTGAAGGCCCATCAACCATCTGAACCCTAATCGGGTTAATTGCTGATTTCAATAATTGAATTAAGTTAAAGTTTGGGTTGAGTGGCCCAAACGGTTTCAAAACCGTTTGGGGATCACCCAAACGGTCTCAAGACTGTTTAATGATCACCCAAACGGTCTCAAGACCGTTTGGTGATCACCCAAGACCGTTTGGAGGTCTAGGGTTAAGTAGGTTTGATCAATTGAGGGTTCAATGATATCTAGTTGATGAACAATTGAGTGCTGATTTGGTGACCAAATCTAGGGTTCAAACCCTAAGTGAATGACTTGGTTTATGATGAAATAATAGGCAAACGGTCTCAAGACCGTTTGGAGGATATCCAAACGATTCCAAGACCGTTTGGGGGTCACCCAAGACCGTTTGGAGGTCTAGGGTTGACTATGGTTAAGTGGTTGATGATTTAAAGGCAATAAATTGAAGTTCAATTAATTGTTGACCTAGTGATCAAGTTACTGAGCCAAACCTTAATGGGTTGAGTTAGTTTTCGTGTTGCCTTGAGCAAACGGTCTCAAGACCGTTTGGAGGTCATCCAAACGATCCCAAGACTGTTTGGGGCCATGTCATGACCAAATTGGATGATGGTTCAATGGTTTCAAACCAATTAGACTCATGTTGAAATATGTTGAAGAGTGATCGGTTCCAAACCCTAATTCAATCGATCCAAGCCCTAATTGATGATCAATTGAGGGTCAATTGAGTGTCAAATCAGTTGAGGGTTGACCTAATTGACTCAATTGATGAGTGGCTACCAAGTGCATGATCGATTGAGGGGTTCGACATTGGAAACCCTAACTCAATTGAAGTGGTTAAGACACTTTTTGCTCCATGCAGTTTTGAGATGGTTTGGACCAAACGGTCTCAAGGCCATTTGGGACCAAACAATCCCAAACCGTTTGATCTCATGCGGTTTCAAGATCGGTTATGTTCATGCGGTTTCAAAGTCAAACTTGACCAAACGGTCTCCATGACCAAACGGTCTTCACCCCATCTTGGGAAAATGGTCTTGAGTGTGCAATCTACCAAACGGTTTCAAAAGTCAACAAGACCAAACGGTCTTCAACACCAAACAGTTTCAAGGTCTGCCCAAGACCGTTTGGGGGTTTAGTGTGCAAGACCGTTTGAGGTCTGTGTAGGTCAAAATCATTTGATGCCTTAGTGGTCAAGATGGCTTAGTGGAAGATTAACCTAAACCTCATAGATACATAAAGTGATTAAGGGACCAAGTAATTAGTTGATTAGTGCATGATTATAATCAGTGGTGAACATTATAAAGGTACCCTGATGGGATGAAGTGACTAATACTTTTTGAACAAGTAAGCTTTAATGATAACAATAGTAATGATATAACCCATGATGTCAGTGTTGAATTGACTTAGCCTAATCAAAGGTGATGCAAACATCATCTTATGGAAAGAAGAGAGAGAAAACTTATTATATGAAGGATAATCAAGTAATGAACTCCCAATGTGGATGGATATCTAATTAGGGTATGATTCTTCCTAGAGAGATCATGAAAACCCTAATTATGACAGCTAATGAATCATAACCCTATATGGGGGGTTATAATGGAAGTATCTCTAATGCATGATGATGATGAAATCCTAATCCATAATGATGACATGGTAAACCTTAATTAAAGGTACTTTGCTAATTATTCCTACTTAGGGTGAATAGTAAACCCTAATCTAGGGAAAAGTGATGATGTGAACAGTAAACCCTAATTCTAGGTTATGCTTCTAAGCATGAAACTCTAAGATTGAATTATGAAATAAGGAATCATTATGTCCCTTTTAAGTTAAATAAGATTAATAAACCTAATTGAATTGAATAAGAAACCCTAACCCTAGAAACTAGTCGTGGTGATGTAACACGGTCGTGGTAATTTTCTATAGCACGACCGTGCAAGGTAGCACGGCTGTGGTGTTCTATACCTGACTTGGAAATAATTTGCATTGTGTTGATATAGATATAATGTGCATATTATCAATTGTGTTAGTCATGCAGGTCTTTATAAAGATGTCAGCATAGCGAGGTAAGGGTTATGATGCCATATTCATTGAAGGCACTTTATCAGCTTTGAAATTAATGATATGCTATGTTACCTAGTAAGAGGTAACATATAAGATTGATAAGCTGTATGAGCCATGAGAGATATCTGTATTGCTACAATCATGTTCACATTGTTAAATGACTTGTTACTTGGTAACAAGTGTTTTGCTCAACTAAGGGTTTAAATACCCATATTCTTGAACCATAATGATGAGATGGTTAAGGATTGATATTCCAATGATAACTAGATGTGGAATGAACTTGATATAATTAGTACTCTTTCTTTATAGAAATTTTCTTATTGGTTTATGTTTGAAAACATGCTTGATGCTAAAAGAATGCCATAATGTACTTAAATAATCAAGTTTAATGATATCATGTAGAGCCCTGACCATAGATCCATCATTGTCAGAAGTTAAATGATGGTGAAACAAGTTTTCCTAAGGGAACTCCTGGAGAGCATACTTTTGAGTATGTGGGGGTTATGGATGTGAATATCCTTACGTCCTAATGTGGGAATTGATGTGAGATGTACATTTAATCTCTCGATTCCTCATTATATGTTTATGTCGGAATGATGTATCACTAATCTCCCGATGATGATGTTAATGTTGCATCGATGTGAGATAAACAAGAAATCCCTCGATGGCGAAGAGAGTATAGCATGACACTGCAACTCTAATAGAGAAGTTGCCAGAATACCCTGGAAAACTATTATGGCAGAGACACATGATGTCCTGCATATTGATCCTCACTCTGATTGAGGAAGATGAGGTCATAGAAATCTGGCTCTTCTGATGACATATGTATTGTACCGATTGCGATTTAGTAATGGTCGGTTGGAGTATGAGTGGTATACCTCATCTCCTCAGGGCATAAATATGTTTGAAAAATGTAATCAGCCATATAGCATAATTGCTTAGGTTGAACTACGACAAACAATGATTGATGATACATTGTTTATAGTGCTCTAGTTGAATAACTAGTATACATGTTCTTCATATTCCTCATTGATATATGACTTGTCATTCAATCAAGATATAATTGAAATGATTGCTTATAAATATTGTTCTACTTAGCTTATACAATGTTTTGCTTACTGCTGAATAATTATAGTCCCTCTTCTCTTGTTATTTCAATATGTGCAATAACAATGCTTCTGGCGGAGAGTTATAAATCTCGCTGGGACAATTATTCAATTGTCTCACCCTGTGGGATTCAACTTTTTAGGTAGACGCCTAGGATGAAGGAACCCATCAGTGGGTGGGCAACAACAACAACATGAGGGATAGTAGTGATCCTCAGGTGGAGACATTGTCTGTCGAGTCATGTATATAGAATGTCCTATGTGTCATCTCTGTACTCTCAGGTCCTAGGAGTCGATAGATAGTTTAATATAAATATGAGATTTTGGCTTAATGCCTCGAGATTTTTTTTGTATCTTGCCTTGTACAGTTAACATGGCAGCTGATGGTTGTAATCCTTGAGAGGTGATTTTACAGAGATATAATGATGGAACAATTTGTAAATAACTCAACTTGTTTCTTTATGAAAAAATTTTCACCATTTGCAGATCTATTTATAAAAGGTTTCAATTTTTAAGTGATTTCAGTAATTTCGCTGCTAATTAATCACTTCCGCATCCGTTGATCTCGTTTTGTTAAGTTGGATGCCACAATTAGTGGTATAAGAGCTCTTGGTTCGCTGAGTCTACAGAGACATAGGACTTAGGTTGTTGACTCTGTTCTAGTGCCTTCCAGTATATCTGATAGTGTCTTCTGCTCATTTAGGAGGAGAAGATAAAACTAAAGATGTCTGGATCACACGAGGAACACGTTGCAGAAAGTAGTGTCGCTGCACCCAGAGGAGGTGCAAGAAACCAATAAAGAGAAGAACATGTGCCTGAACCACCCCAGTTCAATCCAACTGACATGGGGAACCTAGCCGTCCAAGCCATGTTTGGGCAGTTCATGACTGCCATGACACACATGACTGATAGGATGCATATACCTGTACCTAGGGCACCTACCCATCTAGAAGGACAAGGAATCAGCAAGACATTTGAACGACTTCGCCGAGTTGGAGCCACAGAGTATGCTGGAACAGTTGACCCATAAGATGCTGACTTATGGTTAACTGAATTAGAGAAGACCTTTAGAATCCTGAACATCCCAGAAGCTAAGAAGGTTAGACATGTTGTGTATCTTCTCAAGGGGAGTGCTGGTCATTGGTGGACCATGGAAGAACAGAAAAGGCCAGGTGTGGAGATTGCATGGGAAGTTTTTCGACGGGAATTTATCAACATATATTTCCCTAAGACGTTCTTTGATGAGAAAATCTCTCAGTTTGAGATGTTAAGACAAGGTCAAATGAACATTAGCGAGTATGAGGATAAGTTTATGGAGCTTTTGCGGTTCCGTCCGCACATGGAGACCATAGATGAAGAAAGGATTAAGCATTTTGAGAAAGGATTAAACACTGGGTTGACCACTCCTATGTCTGCTCTGGAGAATAGGGAAAGGTTTGCTACCTTTGTGGAGTCTGTCAGAAGGGTAGAAAGGTCTGTGTAAGAAAAGAGACAGACCAAGAACAAGAATATGTATCCCCAGTTCCAAGGATCCTCATCTATTTCAAGAAACCTAGTTTTCTGTACCTACACCACCGCCTAGATTTAGTACCCAGACGCAGTGGACATCAAATAGGGGTAGAGGATGAAGCTTACCTTTAGAAGGAGCTCGTAGCTCAACATCTATGTCGGTTACGGGACCACCCATACCATGACAACTGAACAGAAGTTGTTACATATGTGGAAAGATGGGACATCTGATGAAGGATTGCAGAGCTAGAGAAGTGAGTGTAACTCAACCTCAAAGGCAGAATCAACAAGGATCTCAAAGGCGACAGTTTCCAGGTAACACTAGAGGATGTGGATAAGCGTCCCAGGCTGGATCATCGACACCTAGTCATCGAGCACCGAATCAACCACATGCTACTGCAAGATTCTACGCAATGAATCCACCTGATGCAGTGATGAACCCTCGGGTTGTGGCAGGTCAGATGGAGTTGTTATATTCTGATATGTTTACACCTTGCGGTGTATCTGTTTTAATTGATCAGGGTGCTACACACTTTTTTATCACTCGAAGAGTGATTTTTGACTGCAACCTGACCATAAGTCATAGAGAAGATAGTTTGTTGCTAGAAACTCCATTGATGGGATCTACTGTGTTGTAGGAGTTATGTTCTCCCTGCATCCTCTTCTTTTCCGAACATCGCATTTAAGTGGATCTTATACCACTTGAAATGCATGGATTCGATGTAATCCTTGGGATGGATAACTTTGAAAGGTATAAGGTTGTCTTGGATTGTGAGTCCAAGCAAGTTGTGTTCACTGATGATAGTGACACATGGATCTTTCAAGGAGATAGAAAGATTCTACCAACCTATCTTGTGTCAGCTATGGTTGCTGAAAAGCTGATGAGACAAGGATGTTATGCATTCTTGGCCCATGTGGTAGATACTACCATGGAAAGTCCTAACCCTACCGAAGTTTTTGTAGTTAGGGAATTTGAAGATGTATTTCCTGAAGAACTTCCATGTGTACCACCGCCCCGGGAGATTGATTTTGAGATTAATCTAATTCCGGACATGCAACCTATAGCACAAACACTGTATAAGATGGCGCATGCTGAGATGGAAGAATTTAAGAAACAACTGCAAGAGTTGCTCAAGAAGGGTTTCATCTGACTGAGTACTTCACCTTGGGGTGCTCCGGTCCTCTTTGTTAAGAAGAAAGACGGGTCAATGCGGTTGTGCATTGATTATAGCTAGTTAAATAAAGTAACAATAAAGAATAAGTATCCTTTTCCGAGGATTGATGATATCTTTGACCAGTTGTGTGGTGCAATCGTCTTCTCAAAAATAGATTTGAGGTCGGGATATCACCAACTACGTATTAAGGATGATGGCATACCAAAGTCTGTCTTTCGGACAAGGTATGGTCACTATGAGTTCACAGTTATGTCATTTGGACTAACTAATGCACCAGCTACATTTATGGAACTCATGAATAGAATCTTCCGACCTTTTCTCGATCAGTGTGTTATTGTCTTCATAGATGACATTCTGCTCTATACTAGGGATGCTCAGCAGCATGAACAACATCTTCATCAAACTCTAACTTTGCTAAGAGAACACAAGTTATATGCTAAGTTTAGCAAGTGTGAGTTTTGGTTAACAAAAGTTTCTTTCCTTGGACGCGTAATATCTGCCTCAGGTATTCGTGTTGACCCTAAAAAGGTAGAATTTGTTCTGCTATGGGAGCAGCCGAAAACACCGATGGAGATCTGTAGTTTCTTAGGGTTGGCAGGCTATTACCGAAGGTTCATTAAGAACTTTAGTTCTATAGCTTTACCCCTGACTAAGTTGACCAGGAAGGATGTTCCTTTTTCCTGGAGTGATAAGTGTCAACAATCATTTCAACTGTTAAAGGAAAGGTTAACAAGTGCACATGTGCTTGTGTTACCTGAGCAAGGGAAAGGATATATAGGTTTCTGTGATGCCTCTAAGAATGGACTAGGATGTGTGTTGATGCAGGATAAACAAGTAATTTCTTTTTCTTCTCGACATCTTAAGAAACACGAGGAGAATTATCCGACACACGATCTAGAACTAGCTATTGTAGTTCATGCTCTGAAGATCTGGAGGCATTATCTTTATGGAGAGACATTCCAGATTTTCACAGACCATAAGAACCTTACGTATATCTTTTCTCAGCATGAGCTTAACATGAGGCAACGCCACTGGATGGAGTTAATCAAGGACTACGATTGTACAATTGATTACCATCCAGGGAAGGCCAATGTGGTTGTTGATGCTTTGGTAGGAAATCAGCAACACCAGCCCTAGATAAAGCACAATTGAATTCCTTAGTGTGCTCAAGGAGAGATATGCTTATCTCCTTAAGGCAAGACAATGTACATTTAAGAGTATCATTGTTAGCCGGGTTGTTAGCTGAGATGCACATAAAACCTACTCTGAGACAACAGATTAAGGAGGCACAACAAGTTGATGTTGCAGTTCAGCTGATTAGATCGGAGTATGGTAGTGAGAAACGAGATGGTTTCTATGACTCAGATGATCAAGTAGCATGTTATCATGGTAGAATGATAGTACCTGATGTGGATAACTTGAGGAAGTTAATCCTGGAAGAAGCTCATTCTTCAATGTATGCTATGCATCCAGGAAGCACCAAGATGTATCGAAACTTGAAAGATATGTATTGGTGGCCTGGATTGAAAAAAAGATGTTGTTGAGTTTGTTATGCGGTGTCCTACGTGTCAACAAGTTAAAGCTGAACACCAGAATCCTGCAGGAACAATGCAACCTTTACCCATACCACAGTGGAAGTGGGATCATGTAACCATGGACTTTGTGGTTGGTCTACCCAGGACAGCCAAAGGACATGATTCCATATGGGTAATAGTTGATAGGTTGACAAAGACAACACATTTCTTATCTGTCAAAACAACCTATTCTACTGAGAAGCTGGCACAATTATATGTCGATGAGATAGTACGGTTGCATGAGGTCCCAGTTACCGTTGTTTCTGATAGAGGTCCCCAGTTTACGAGTCATTTTAGGGAGCGACTTCATAAAGATTTAGGCACAAAGTTAAGGTTTAGTACAACCTTTCATCCTCAAACTGATGGATAGTCGGAAAGGACTAAACAGACTTTAGAAGACTTGCTTAGAGCATGTGTTCTTTAGTTTACAGGAAGTTGGGATCTACACCTAAGTTTGATAGAGTTTGCCTACAATAACAGCTATCAACATAGCATTGACATGGCACCTTATGAATCTTTGTATGGTAGACGTTGTAGATCTCCTATATGTTGGTATGAAACTGGTGAATATCAACTTTTAGGTCCTAAACTTGTGCAGCAGACCACCGAGAAGATTAAAGTAATACAATAACAGATAAAGACTGCACATGATAGGCAGAAATATTACGCTGATAAGCGTCGTAGAACTTTATAATTCCAAGTTGGAGACAGAGTATACCTCAAGGTCTCACCATGGAAAGTAGTTCTTAGATTTGGAAGGAAAGGAAAGTTAGCTCTAAGATTTATGGGGCCTTACCAAATCATTGAACGGATTGGAAAGGTAGCTTATAAGTTAGAGTTACCACCAGAACTACAAAAGCTACACCCTGTTTTCCCCAGTTCCATGTCAAGGAAATGTCACCCTGATATAGAATCAGTTCTGCAACCTATGGAAGTAGAGTTGAATGAAGATATATCTTATGTTGAAGGACCTGTGTCGATCCTTGACAAAAGAATTAAGAAGCTGAAAAAGAAAGACATAAGTCTTGTGAAAGTCCTCTGGAATCATCGTGGTATTGAAGAATCTATGTGGGAGCTAGATGAAGAGATGAGAAGGAAATATCCTGCTATTTTCTCTTAATATGTTTTGTTGATTTCGGGGACGAAATCCTTGTAAGGGGTGGATAATTTGTAACATCTCTGACCTGGGTTATGTATTAACCGTAGGTGTTTTGCTTAATTAAGTGACTAGATGCTTGTGTTTATCCTTTGAAATGTAATTAAGGCTTTTGAGGAACCTATATTTCTATTTCAGTACTTTTTGAATAATGTTGCAACATTGTTTTGTTAATTTTGGACTAAAATGCAAATTACCCAAGTAGAGGGGTTAACTTGCAAATTGCACATTTTAAGATGTTCCTATAATAATGAGACATCATAAGAATATATATGATGCAGTGGTAAGGTTTCCACAAGCTTGAGCACCAAGATATAGCTTGTAGAGCAATCCTTATGCTTTAAAACCTAGTTTTGGTGTAAAGTGCAATTTACCCAAAACCTAGGGTCCAACATGTAAAATATACCCTCTAGAGGATCTCTCATGTTTCTTGACATCAAGTAGAGCAAAGAGAATGGGAAGGGTGCCTCGTTTGAATGATCAAGAAGGAAAGATAATCTTGATATAAAATAACCAAGATTTGAGCAAAAGGCCTTTTATATATACAACTTATTATGATGTTTTCCTTTAAACCTTGGATAATAGAGGAGTTTTGCATGAGGATATAAGGTGGAAACGTGGCTAAAGGATGGAGGAAGATTTGGTGGTTTTAATTGGTAAATAAATAAGATAATCCTTTTCTTTTCACTTTCCTTGAAAATACCCATAAATATATAAAGCATCCTTAACAACAAAGCAAAGGATCGTTTCCCTTAGTTCCCTCCCTTATATTCTTGCCTTGACCGACCAAGAAGGATCTCTGGAGCAGAGGAAGGACGATCAAGCTGTTTTGGTAAGTATGGATCACCATCTACCTCAAATTCATGGTGGAAACCATAAAACAAGGTTGGTTTATTGGTGTTTTTCACACAATTCTTCTTTTTAGCCATCTTCTCCATTCAAAACTTGAAGAAAGAACCTTGGACAACCACTGAAACTTCATCCACCATTAAAGCTACAAAGCTTGGATCTCTAGATCATATCTAAAGGTGGGTTTAATAACTCTAACCCTTAAGATTTGCTTTTGCATCCTTCTTTCCTAGAATCATTGCTTATACTTCTTCTTTAGACACCTTTGTGTGTTCTTGCTACTATTTCCGTGAAGAACAGCCCATGTTCTTGAGGTAGAAGATGATGACGTTAATTCCTATGTTTATCCAAAAAGTTACTTTAGCAAACGGTCTCCAACCTTTGCTCAAACGGTTTCCCAAACCGTTTGGGAGCAAACGGTTTCAAACCGTTTGAATGCAAACGGCTTCAACCAAGAACGCATGGAAGCAAACGGTCCAAGACCGTTTGGAGGCGTTGACCATTTGGAGGTTTGTTTTGAATAATGTGGACTAATCACTTACAAAAAATCACCAATTAATTCCAAGTGAATCACCAATTGAAGACCCATTAACCATCTAAACCCTAATTGGGTTAATTGCTGAATAATTGAATTAAGTTAAAGTTTGGGTTGAGTGGCCCAAATGGTTTCAAAACCATTTGGGGATCACCCAAACGGTCTCAAGACCATTTGGTGATCAACCAAGACCGTTTGGAGGTATAGGGTTAAGTAGGGTTGATCAATTGAGGGTTCAATGATATCTAGTTGATGAACAATTGAGTGTTGATTTGGTGACCAAATCTAGGGTTCAAACCCTAAGTGAATGACTTGGTTTATGATGAAATAATGGGAAACGGTCTGAAGACCATTTGTAGGATATCTAAAAGATCCCAAGACCATTTGGGGATTTCGTCCCTGAAATCCCAGATAAAGGAAGACAGATGTATTTCATTCATCATACTATCTAGTCTTCACATAACATCTCCTTATTATGGAGGCACCATAAAACTTTGATCAGCACAAAGTGTTTCCATACAAGATTCTCATAGATTCAATACACAAGTCACATGCTCCATTGTTCCTCATCATTGACTATAAAGTCAACTTTGTGTCAAACAACACTTCTCTTGTTCAGAGAAACATCATACATTCTTTATTAATATCATGTTTATGCAGAGCATAAACCCCTAACATATGATGTTCATATTGTTTTATACATCCAGACTAATTTCACAGTTGACCACCCCAGGTAGCCAGCCTAACCCATCTGATAACTCTCAGATACCAGAATCTTTCACATTGGTGTATATCACATGTGTTGGAAATACATCATATATGTCTCTTCCTTTCATCTTAGAACATTAATTGTTTCATATGTCCTCATCTTGGGACCAAAGTCCAAGATAACTAATACTTTTCTAAGTATACAATACATGAACTCCTTTATCTTATGCACATCAAGTGTCCTAAGACCCACTTGATTTCCATGTCCCTAAAAGGAAAGAAAATAAGGATTCATATTCCTCTTATTAATTCATGTATTTTCAACGATTCTTGAACCATTTATTCTTTATCTCATCCTAGGTTCCTTGCCTTTAGTATTGGAATTTGTAAGGATGATTGCATGTCATTATCCCTTTCTTTATTATTATCTAGCATGTTTATGATCATATCATGATCTCATCACATCTCCCATTTCCTCATTATGGGAAAGATCTGTATTATGCGGGCAGCATTATTGAACAAGGTTCATCTCCCATATTCTTATTCTTATCTTATGAGGAGTACATTTTTAGTTCCTCATATAATCATGCTCATCTGAGATTATCTCATACTTATCTTTCTTATGCATGGGATATGAAACATTTATTCATTCTAGATTTATGATTTCATGATACTCATTAGATTGTCTCAGAATGACTACTTGATCAGAGCAATAAAAAAGACAACAATCTAAGAGTTTCCATACCCACTTTATCATCAATAGTTGTATACCTGGACAGGGTATATAAATACTGAGATTAAGTGGTATGCACTTTGTATACTATCATATTCCTCCTATTCATATTATCACAAGCATAAGACTTATCATCTCTGAATTTCATTCAGGCATCTCTTATGTACCTCATCATTTCTCAAGGAGGTAAGAACAACATAAAACATTTGTAATGTTTTACTATGAAAAACATAAGTCCTCATAGGACTAATCAAGGAAAGTTCAATCATTCCCTTTATCAGTTAATCCAGGAATTCATAAACTAACATATTTGCATGACATTATCTTCTCTAACTTGTCATAATACATGAATTATTCACTGCCTCAGGCTAACTCTGCCTCAAAGGTTGATTCAACAGGCTATGGTTGAGCACATACTCAATTTAAGTCCAGAAATTCATCATTTCCTTTTGCTTCAACCTGCTGATGCTAATTACAAATCTTGTTGATATCTATAACATCATCATTGGGACTGGTAATCTAGGTTACACTGCCAAAACTTGATCAACTATATACATTACTGTTGCCCTAAGTTCTCCAACAGTAATACTTAAAGAAGTATTTTTGTATTATAGTTGGATCAGCTAGGGGATTCTCAGGCAATTGTCTCTCTCTTGCATGTTCCCATGCACCTCTTCTTGGTGCAACATTGCTTCTCTCAGCAGCAATCTCCTCATGTGACCCAATCATCTTTAAGTTCTTCTTCTCTTATACGAGTAGAAGACACTATCAGATACACTGGATGACACCAGAACAGACTCTACTACCTTAGTCCTATGTCTCTGTAGACTCAAAAAACCTAGATCTCTGATACCTCTAATTGTGGTGACCGTCTTGCGAAAACATGATTAACTAATGCGGAAGCGAATTCTTTGCAGCGGATTAATGAAAATAACTGAAAATTAAAACTTTTTCAAGAGATCCATTCACAGGAAAACTCTTTAATCCAAGAACCAAAGTATTTCAATTCATCCCAATTTACAAGTATACAACATGTACCATTCCTTCTCAAAGATTACAACACCAACTGTCTTATATACATTATATACAGACAATATATGAATCTCGAGGCATCAAGACAAACCTCATATTGATTCATAAGACACTGACTAAAAACTCTGAGGACCTCATATTACAGAGACGACACATAGGACTACTATCTGTATGACTAGACATACAATATCTCCACCTGAGATCTTATTATTGTCCCTGTTGTTGCTGTTGTTGTTTCTCTTTCCTTGTTCTAGGATTTCTACTTTGCCTCCCATGCATACCTAAAAATGTTACCCACGGGGGTGAGACAATTGAAAATTGCCCCAACGAGAGATATAACTCTCTGCCAAAAATATTGTTATTGCAGTTTATTAAATTAAAACTGAGCAAGGGTTACTTTTACATTACCAGGCATAATTATTCATCATAGAACATAATAAGATAATCTCCATTCTCAAAGAGGTCATTGCATCTACCCATGGTAGATAAGTAATTCATCTGTCTATCTTGCAGAGAATATAAAGAAACATAATTAACATTTATCCACTAAGGAATGCACAAAGAAAATGCAACATCAGCCAATGAATCTACGTATTCAATCCTTAAGCAAACATGCTATACGGTTGATTACATTTTACAATCACACTTATGCTCTGAGGAGATGAGGTATACCGCTCATACTCCAACCGACCACTGCTAGGATTCAAAATCGGTACCATACATAGGTCATCAAAAGAGCCAGATTCTTATGACCTCATCCGTCTCGATCAGTATGAGACCACATGCAGGACATCTCGTGTCTCTACTAACTAGCTAGCCAGGGTATACTGGCACCTTCACAACAGAGTTACAGCGTCAACTGCACTCTCATCGCCAATCGAGAGATTTCTTTTTATCTCCTCGATTCGACATTAAGTATCATTGGGAGATTTGTGATACATCCATCCCGACATATTCATGAAGGATTGAGAGGTTTCTTGTTTACCTTCCAACAATCTCTTCAAGAGGACGTAAGGATGTTTTCGCCCATTTACCCCCCACATATTCAAAATATGTGCTCCGGGTTTTTCCGCGGGCACCTGTTTCACCATCACCTATTCCTGACGATGATGGATATATGGTCAAAGCACTACATGAATAGATTTCACTTGATTTATTAAGTACATTCTCATATTCTTTTTGCATCAGCCAAGTTCTCAAACATAACTTCTTACAACAATGTTATAAAGAGACATGTACTACTTTCATCAGATATTTATCAGTCTTTCAAAGACCCTGGGAACTCAGTCCCTCATTTCAATATTGGGAATTCTCATCCCTTCACATTCTCATCACCATAATCATATGGTTCGGGGTATTCAAACCCTTAACTCATCATTGAGCATTATTATACCTTTTTCAGGTAACTATCACCTTCAGGTCATCTGACCAAGACATTCATGATACTTGTTACACAAGCATCACACCTGGCTCACAAGGCCATGAAATTTCTTGTCACCTCTCACTAGGTAACAACTTACTCATGTGACTCATAGAAGTCCATGTATATTTCTTCTTTTACTAAGCAACAACAACATTAAGGCACATAATGCCAATCAACATTTATTATATAAATGTCACAGCTCAAACTAGCTGTATACATCACCTCATAATATATGTATGGTTATTAGGCATGATAACTGTCATACAAGATATTCATCACATCATGTGATGCAATAGTAACACCATTATTCCTTTACTAGGAATTAGGGTTTACTATCAAATAGGGCTTTTCATTCCTTTTTACCTAAATTAGGGTTAGGGTTCCCCATTTCTCATTAATAAAGATTTCATGATCTCATTATATATCCAACCCTTAATACATTATTCCATACCTCTGGGGCATTCAAGGATATCATATTTGATTATTCTAGAACATTACTTTTATCATATAGCATTAATGATCATCAATTCAAGGTATGAGTTCATTTTTCATCCTCATCATGGTGTGATTATATCATACACATCATTTGGGCTTAACCCCATTCTCAAGGTACATTAATTAACACTCATCAAGGTGCAACAAGACATTACATTTCATTGTAATAGTAGCATAACACACTTCATATGTTTCTTACCCAATTATATTGGATTTGGAGTACATCAAGGCATATAAACCCTGAAGTGTTGAATGTGATAACTATCATATTTTGATGTATCACTTTCTCATCACTTCAGACTCTCCTAAATTAGCCATCTTATCTTGTATTAAGGTATTTCCCTTCTTAATACATTCCATCACTAATCACTTACCTATAGCATATAATGCATAGGCCACACATTAGAGTTGTCCAACTATCTTTAATGATACGGACTTGTCTAATGGTAAAGACATTGCTTACAATTAGGTTGCATATATTCACCACATGAAATGTTTCACCTTTATAAGGCCATTCCTTGTATCTCATAATTAGGGTTTCTTTATACCATTACTTAAGATTAGAATTATGATTCATTGTCATATTATTCAAGATTAGGGCTTTATGTATTATGACTCCTCATTAGAGTCTCACATGCCTTCACCCTTCTTAGGGCCTCTTATCACAACATAACATTAGTACGTCATGTGGTGTTAATACTTAGTTAAGGTTTCTCATGGAATCACCCTCAACTAGGGTTTCTCATGGAATCACCCTCAACTAGGGTTTCCACCATAGTTTCCCACAATTTGGGTCTACTATTCATCTCTATTAGCATTTCATTCAATTATCCATAATTGGAGATTCACTATTCATCCCAATTAGGGATTTACATCTCTTTTCCCTAAATTAGAGTTTCACTTATGATTACCCTATATTAGGGCTACATCCTTACCATGGATTAGGGTTTCATTTAGAATTGCCCTCAATTAGGGTTAGAATTAAATAATCCTGTCAATTAGGGTTTATGTTCATGATTAGGGTTTCATGATCTCTTTACTTAAGGGTCATACCCGTAATCACCACATGAATCATATTCATGTTATGAATTCATGCTAACATCATCTCAACTTGATAAGGTCATATCATCCCTTCAATCAATTACATACAACTATGAATGACATAGTGTACTAAGTCATTGATCCTATAAACAATTAGGGTTCATCCCTTAATTGGCACTAATCACTTAGGTACTAATAGGGTTTCAATCTTTGTACCTTCATTGATTATCATTACTAACCATCATTGGATCAATGAGTCATTCATCATCTCTATTCTTGAGAGATTCAATCACCTTAGACCTCCATTACATAAGGTATCCAATTGAATTGATTAATTGAATCTACAATCAACTTTGACTACTTGACCCCCAAACGGGCTTGGTCTTTCAAAGTTCAAACGGTTTGAAACCGTTTGGTAAAGGTGGTGTTTGAGACCGTTTGCCCAAGTAGGTGAAGACCGTTTGCCCAAGTAGGTGAAGACCGTTTTCCCATCACATCATAAAAAATCCAAGTCAACTAATTAGGGTTTGGATCATTGGATTGATCACCAAATCAGCAATTGATTACACTTTAACTTAGTATCATTGGATCATCAATTGCTTAACCATACTCACCCCTAGACCTCCAAATAGTCTTGGGTGACCTCCAAACGGTCTTGAGACCATTTGGATGAGCTCCAAACGGCCTTAAGACCGTTTGTCTCATCCAACCCTTGGATTCTAATGAAAAATCATTAGGGTTTGAGCTATTGAGTTGATAATCAAATCAACACTTAATTGCAAAGTGATTTGGTACCTTTAGACCTTCAATTGGTCAACCATGCTTAACCCTAGACCTCCAAACGGTCTTGGGTGATCTACAAACGGTCTTGAGACCGTTTGGGTGATTCCCAAACGGTTTTGAAACCGTTTGGGTCAATCAACCCAAAACATCAACTCATTCCAATGCAAAATCAGCACTTAGCCGATTAGGGTTAACACCATATATTTTGTCCTTCAAATACTTAACCATATCCAACACTAGACCTACAACCGGTCTTGGGTGACCCCCAAACGATTTTGAGACCTTTTGGGTAATCCCCAAACGGTTTTGAAACCGTTTTGGTTAAATTACCCAAAAACGTCAAATCAATCAAGTTGAAAATCAGCACTTAATCCAATTAGGGTTTGCCTAATTTATTAGCCTTCAACTCATGATTCCTTTGGAATTAATCCATAAAATTTGGTGAGTTTTTAACAAACATCATTAGGAACAGGAATCTCAAACGTTCAACCTTTGGTCAACCCTCTCAAACGGTTTTGAAACCGTTTGCCCAAAAAGGCAAATAAAATCAAGTTGAAAATCAACACTTAATCCAATTAGGCTTTGCCTAATTGATTGGCCTTCAAATAACGATTCCTTGGGAGTTAACCCATCAAATTTGGTGAGTCATTAACCAACATAATTAGGAACAGTAATCTCAAACGGTAAGCCCTTGGTCAACTCGCTCAAATGGTTTTGAAACCGTTTGCTCCCAAACGGTTTCAAACCGTTTGCTCTCAAACGGTTTGGTGAAACCGCATGAGAAATTAACTCAAAACCGTATGAACCATGATTTATTTGGAAAATGTATCCAAGATGATGTCATAATCATCTACCTTCGTCCCTAAAGTTCTAACAACTTCTGATTTCATGAAATAACCATTTTCAACCAGCAATTATACAAGATAATGAAGGAATCATTGAAATTGTAAGATTAATGGTTGAATAACAATGAAAAAGGGTTCAAGTTATATAACCCACCTCCAATTGAGATCCAAATCTCCATGTCCACGACAAAAATGGTGGATGCAACTCCTTTCACCATTCCAAGGCTCGTCCTCAAGGTTTGAGTGAAAAGGAATGGTTAGAATTTGAAGAGGAGATTGAAATAGGAAGAAAACCTTAATTTATTTTTGATTTCCACCATGGAATCAAGGTGAAATGGATCAAGAACCTTACCAACAGGTTGGGGTCGTCCTACTGATCCTCCCAAGCTCCCTTGATCGTTTCCCAAGCAAGGAGAAGAAGTGTGGTTGAAAAAGCCTTCCATGTGGCTTGTAAAGGGTCTTTTTATAAGAAATTCAAGGAGAGAGAAAGTGCCTTATAACAATTCATTTAATCCCAAAAATGTGGCCGCCTCTTCCCCCATATCTTCCTTAGGCACGAGGCTATCTTGTTTGCCTTTTATCCCTCTCAATTGTCCATGATTTAAAGAAAAGCAAATCAAGCACCTTAAATCATATTATATTAATATCCATATGTGAGTGGATATTTCTTTTTCTTATAAAAGTGTGTGTGAGTTATCCACTCCCTTGGATATTTTCGTGGTCCTTGCAAAGCTCAAGGATGTCACACATATATCTAAATCCAACCATTTTAATTTGTTTGAAGTCCCTTTAATTAATACATTTATTTTTGCCCTAAATCGAATTAGGGTTTCAATTAGGATTAAATCTTGATTATTTAATATCAAGATTCTCTCTCCTCCAACTTAATTAAAATGAGGCCCCCCTCTCATTTTATTTGCTCTACATGATGCCAAGAAGCATTAAGGACCTTATTGAAGTGGTAATTTTCATATTGAACCCTAGGTTTTGGATAAATTGCACTTTACACCAAAACTAGGTTTTAATGCACAAACATTGCTTTATCAGCTCTTTCTTGGTATTCAGGCTTCCATAAGCCACAACTCAGCATCATATTCACTCTCATGATTCTTCAACACATGAGTAACATATTATCATGCACAATTTGCACTTAAACCCCTCAACTTGGGTATTTTGCACATTAGTCCAAAACAAACAAAACATTGATTTCAACAATGTTCAAAAAGGACTAGAATTGCAATATAAGTTCCTCTTGAGCCCTAATTACCTTTCACAAGATGAGATTAAGCATTTAATCATCTTTCTAAATAAAAACACCTAGGGTTAAAGTATAACCCAGGTCAGGGGTGTTACAGTTTGGGGGTCACCCAAGATCGTTTGGAGGTCTAGGGTTGACTATGGTTAAGTGGTTGATGATAAAGGCAATAAATTGAAGTTCAATTAATTGTTGACCTAGTGATCAAGTTACTAAGCCAAACCTTAATGGGTTGAGTTAGTTTTCGTGTTGACTTGAGAAAACGGTCTCAAGACCGTTTGGAGGTCATCCAAACGATCCCAAGACTGTTTGGGGCCATGTCATGACCAAATTGGATGATGGTTCAATGGTTTCAAACCAATTAGACTCATGTTGAAATATGTTGAAGAGTGATCGGTTCCAAACCCTAATCCAATCGATCCAAGCCATGATTGATGATCAATTGAGGGTCAATTGAGTGTCAAATCAGTTGAGGGTTGACCTAATTGACTCAATTGATGAGTGGCTACCAAGTGCATGATCGATTGAGGGGTTCAACATTGGAAACCCTAACTCAATTGAAGTGGTTGAGACACTTTTTGGTCCATGCGGTTTTGAGATGGTTTGGACCAAACGGTCTCAAGACCGTTTGTGTCCAAATGGTCTTAAGACTGTTTGAGTCCGAACGGTCTCCAAACCGTTTGGGACCAAACGATCCCAAACAGTTTGATCTCATGTGGTTTCAAGATCGGTTATGTTCATGCGGTTTCAATGTCAAACTTGACCAAACGGTCTTCACCCCCATCTTGGGCAAACGGTCTGGAGTGTGCACTTTACCAAATGGTTTCAAAAGTCAACAAGACCAAATGGTCTTCAACACCAAACGGTTTCAAGATCTGCCCAAGACCGTTTGGGGGTTTAGTGTGCAAGACCGTTTGAGGTCTGTGTAGGTAAAAATCATTTGATGCCTTAGTGGTCAAGATGGCTTAGTGGTTGATTAACCTAAACCTCATAGATACCTAAAGTGATTAAGGGACCAAGTAATTAGTTGATTAGTTCATGATGATAATCAGTGGTGAACATTATAAAGGTACCCTGATGGGATGAAGTGACTAATACTTTTTGAACAAGTAAGCTTTAATGATCACAATAGTAATGATATAACTCATGATGTCAGTGTTGAATTGACTTAGCCTAATCAAAGGTGATGCAAACATCATCTTATGGAAAGAGGAGAGAAAAAACTTATTATATGAAGGATAATCAAGTAATGAACTCCCAATGTGGATGGATATCTAATTAGGGTATGATTCTTCCGAGAGAGATCATGGAAACCCTAATTATGACAGCTAATGAATTATAACCCTATATGGGGGGTTATAATGGAAGTATCTCTAATGCATGATGATGATGAAATCCTAATCCATAATGATGACATGGTAAACCTTAATTAAAGGTACTTTGCTAATTATTCCTACTTAGGGTGAATAGTAAACCCTAATCTAGGGAAAAGTGATGATGTGAATAGTAAACCCTAATTCTGGGTTATGCTTCTAAGCATGAAACTCTAAGATTGAATTATGAAATAAGGAATCATTATTCCCCTTTTAAGTTAAAGAAGATTAATAAACCTAACTGAATTGAATAAGAAACCCTAACCCTAGAAACCAGCCGTGGTGATGTAACACGATCGTGGTAATTTTCTATAGCACGATCGTGCAAGGTAGCATGATAGTCGTCGTTTTGCACTATCAATCACTAAGATGGTTAATCCTAGAGTTTAAACTTTTTTTACTTCCGGTTTTAAGGGTAGTATAGAAGGGTCGATCCCACAGGACAACTTTAGAGATTTTTTCTTTATCCCAATTATTTTTGAAGAACTATTTTGTTATTTTTTTTTATTTTTAGAACAGAAAGTAAAAGTCGGGTTTGGGGGTTGGTGATTACACTAAGAACTGCAAATGCACTAACAAGAATAAAGAAAATGCACAAGGGAAATTTTTGACTATTGTTAGCACAAAAAGAACTATATGAATTGAAAAGACTAAGAATTAAAGAAAGCAAGGCAAGCAAGATAGTTGGTGATTGAAATCAAGAGAAGGGAATCGAGGCTCGTAGGGGTTTTCACCACCTTAGCCTAGGTGATAACAACTAAATCTTAAATGACGATTCAATGAAGGCTTGTGGATTTTAAACTCACAAAAGAGAAACTCCACATGAGCCCATTGGTCTTGGTGCTCATGCTTCCTAGTTTATCATCCTAAGAGACGAAAATCCACGGTCATATCAAAACGTCTATGTAATCGATTTTATTGTTCTAAATCCGGATTTCCATGGTCATATCCATCCGGATTAACATGCAATCCGAAGATCAATCAAGTAAAATCGATTACCATCTAATCGTTCGAGATTAAGTCGCTAAAACCATGGCTAAGGGGTTATTCCCCTTGCCCCGATAAGAAACTACTCACACATGGAGAAATAGGAGATGGAGGAAGAAAGAGATGAAGCCATAGTCTAGCCCAGAGATCAGGAAATTAATCCTTATGCTAGAGACGATGAAACGGCTTAACTCTTTGTTCCTTGCTCCGGAAAAGAAATTGGAAGAAAGTGGATTAAAGACTAGAGCGGAGATAGAAGACCAGAACGGGAAAGAAAGGAAGTGCTTGAACCAAAGTCTACTTTATTGCATAATAAGGGATGATACAATATTAAAAGTTGCAGAATTCCAAATACAAGAAAATCCAAGATGGTCTAAGAGGAGGAAGTGCCCCTCCTTTTATAGTAGAAGGAGGGGGGAAGTACATTTAGGTTTAGGGTTCATTGGGTGCTGACGGCTGGGAATTTCTGCAGTCTGTGCGCCGCCAACCGACCGGTTAGGTAACCAGTCGATCGGTTGGAAGGTTCTGGAACGTCCAACAGTCAACCACACGATCGGCTGCTTACCCTAGTTAGGGTGGCGGCGTAAGAGAACAACTACTGCTTGGTAATGGGCATTAGCCGAGCGGCTGTTGCTGGACTCGGGCGATCCCAGTCGTCGCTTGGTGAGATCAACGATCGATGCTTTTGGAGCGAAACGAGCGTTTCATGCAGTCAGACGATCGGTTTGATTCATTGAAACGATCGGTTGAGTTACCAAACGATCGGCTCATGACCTGAAACTGCAATAAAATGCACATGAATGTCAATTTTGTGATAGAATGAGAAAATATCAATTTAGGCAACTTTCATGAGATATATGGAGGAATTCTAAGTGACAAGTTTAATAATTCGCAGAAAAAGATGTGCTCAAAAGCACGTATCAAAATACCGCGGACTTAAAGTTGTGCTTGTCCTCAAGCAATTGAAAAATCAAAAAGATTCCAAGAAATTTGGAATAACAAGTTCATCCTCCCTTGATTAACAATCTTTCTATCCTTTTCATGGCCAAGCGACCCATCTCCTAGAACCACAAATTGCAAGCACCATGTTTCTCAAGAAAACATTTTTCATAACTTAAAATTTTTTAGACTTATACTTTGTAAAGACAGCCTCGAT
This sequence comes from Alisma plantago-aquatica, assembly GCA_963693085.1. Taxonomy (NCBI): domain Eukaryota; kingdom Viridiplantae; phylum Streptophyta; class Magnoliopsida; order Alismatales; family Alismataceae; genus Alisma; species Alisma plantago-aquatica. Next base: position 385,190,871 of record OY856415.1, on the reverse strand, counting down.
CTAACTTGCGATTCGACATTCATCATTTTCATTCTTTTTTTTATTGTTGCACGAGATAAAGAATTTGAGGTGTGATGGAATAAATCCCTCCTCTATTCGACTTGGGATATTATTTCATGGACTTGTGATTACATTGACCACAATTTTTTTTTGTGTACCCTTTTTGGCATCTTTTGATGGTACGCCCCAATGTGGGGTATGGAAGAAGGGCATGCCACCCCGGACTTAGGGTTTGGCGTGCGATTTATTTTTCCCGTGCAACAAAAACTTTTTTTTGAATGAATGTCGGTGCATAAGACAGAAGAGGCATGTAGCTACATTATATAAGAGAAAAAACAATTAAGTTAATCTAATGCTAAAATTAAGAAAATTTGCATTTGATTCTATTTGATACTCTAAGGCTTGCCATCGTTTCCAAAAATTGCTATCATGATCAGAGGGAACTTGTTATTGCAAAGTTTATTGAAATAAAAACGATAATGCAATTGATTTTTGAAGATGAAGAACAACATTTGGCCGGCTAGATAAAGGCCTTATGTTTGAAAGTAAACAAAGCAAAACAAATAAAATGCAGAAAGTAAATTTTTTGAAAAGGGAAGATAAAAGGGTGGATCACGTACCACCCACCCCCGCCCCAGACTTAGAATTTTGCTCGGCTCGAGCAAACTCTAAGAGTGAGATGGAGGGAAGATTTACTGCGGTGGAGGGTGCTGCTGGTGGGAGGAGTAGTAGTTTGCCCAATAAGAAGAATCAGGGTCTGGATAACTCTGGTATGCTCCATACTCGTCATAAGTTGGTCGACTAGGGGCATAGTGACCGCAATCCACATGCCAAGACTCCTGCGAACGCTGCATCAGGTACATGTGATTGAGTTGGTGGCCCTATCTCTGCTGCTCCTACTGTATCTCATCCAACTGAGTCTGGATCTCGTAGAAGCCATAAGGACCGGAATCATCATCTGGTCGCCGCCTGGTGCGTTGTCTAGAAGGTGGCGGTGGTGGTACTGTGACGTCGTCGTGTGCCTCTAGAGAGAGACTCCTCCTGTGAGGCTGAGACTCGGGGAAGGTGTCTGGATCTGGATGCTCCAGGCAGAATCTCTGGATGTGGCTTGGTAAATCGGTCAAATCATAAACATAGTTTGCTGCTGCAAACCGCGAATGCAACGGGAGCTGGAGGACCACCTGAGTGTCCTTGAACAAAAGGTAATAAACACCTTCGGTGCCCAAACAGATAAACCTACTATTTTTCAAATAGTGGGTGTTGATGAGGTGATTTTTGAGCTCAAGTGGAGGGAAGGCGATGTGGGTGTAGCCCAAAAAGATGGCGAGTTGGGTTACATAATGGCCAATGCGGAAAGAAGAGGAAGTGGCTCGGCTAGCTTGGGTACCAAATTGCTCAATGATAGCATTGCCCCAGTTAAAAGGTTCCTCATGAATAAGACACCAAAGAGCATAGAGTTCTACCTGAGTAATTGCACCTTGAGTACCTTCCCGACTGAAAATGGTGCAAGCCAGAATACGGTGAAGATAACGGAACACCGGGTTGTGAATCTGCGAGGCCTTGGGCCCACTAGGAAGACGGGGAAGAAGCCCGGTGATCTCTGCCCAGAACTTGTCTCTATCATAACTGTCTGGGTAGGAGTCGTGAGACCGCGCCATACACTGATCCAGCCAATAGTCATCCCTGCCGTCGAGGATGAACGAAGTGAGTTGCCTGGTAGAGGACTCCAGATTTCCCCCAAAAATCCGGTATTTGCAGCTCGAGTTTCCAAAAGAACTGTGTAACCGGCGGAAAGTGCTCATAAACTCGAGGGTGAGATCACAGTAGATCGAAGTGACGCGGTAGGGAAAAATCAGCATGTCGTTTCTGCAGAGGATGTCTTCGACGGCGTCGCCAATGCCCAAAGCATCAAGGGTGGTGCCTCACGCCCAACGAGGAAGAGAGACCCCAATCGCGAACATCTCCTCATAACGCTTGCGGTGGTCAGCACTGGTGAACTGGTCATAGCTACCCGGAATAGGTGCTATCCGGGGTGAACGAGGAGCGGTTGTGTCTGGATCATTCTCTACCTTCTAAGTTCCCTCCATCTCGCGGAGAAACTCATCTGCCTCGTCAATGTCCTGAAGCATCTCCTCGGCTAGCTCGGGAGAAGACTCGCCCGTAGGAGAGGGTGTGCGGAATCGGATTCTGGGCTGTGAACTGGACCGGTGAGGAGGATCGGTAGAAGAGGATGCAGGGGCCTTGCCCTTGCCCTTGCGGAAACGACTGAACATCACTACTGGTGACGCCAAACGGTCATTTGAACTGCCAAACGCTCGTCTAGGAGGCTGAGCTGATCGGCTCGTGGGCTGAGACGAGCGGCTGAACAAACAGGTGCAAACTGGCAATCGGTCGATCGGCTGAAAAAAAACAGGTGCCAACCGCTCGGCTGAAACTAGCAATCGGGTCGCTGGCTCAAGGAAGAAACCGAGGAGGTGCAAACAGGGCCCGAGGAACAACGACGTCAATCGGCGAGACGAACGGCTCTCGTCCCAGTCGGACGGCTGCAAAGCGGGGCGGTCGGCTGGCTGATGCGAGTTTAAGCGGGCGGTCAGCTGAGCGATGTCGGTCGTTGGCTGAGGCGGCGAAAGGAGATCAGACGGCCGACTGACCGGTGAGGTTGGTCGGTCGGACGGTCAGGCGGGCGGCTGGCTGAGCAAGGCCAGTCGGTGGCTGAGGCGGCGGGCGGAGATCCAGACGGACGGCTAAACGGTGAGGTCGGCCGGTCGGATGGTCAGGCGAGCGGCTCGTCGGCGAGGACGGGCAGCTGGCTCAGGCGAGGAGCGGAAGGAACCAACGCTCGATCGAGAGAAAGCCAAAATGGGAGTGGCCCGGCTAGGGTTTGTGAGAGGGAAGAAAAACACGTGCATCTCTTGCGTTAAATGGAGCAGACTACCATTGACCCGATCGGTCGGATTGCCGAACCGATCGGCTGGAATGCCTAGGCAGCAAAAAGGACAGAGACTGAGCTAGAACGAGTCGAGCGTCTGGGATCCCCGAAACGATCGGCTTGGGCTCAAAACGGTCGTCTGGATCTCTGAGCCGATCGGCTCGACAGAAGGAAACAAAGAAGCAAACAAGAAGGGAAGATAGTGTTTGGCTGCCTCCAAACTAGCGCCTTATTTTACGTCGTGGCTCGACCAACCAGATTAATTGGAATTCGGGGAAGGTGAAGGGTCAGTGAGGTTCAGATCCTGCAAAGGTGGAAACTTAGTTGAGTCAGAAGTGAGAACATCTTTGGTAGTGATATATCTTTTGAGACGATGCCCATTGACTTTAAACTCGCCCAGAACTTTATCCCAAAGAAGAAAAGCACCATGTGGATAAGCACACTTGACAATGTAAGGGCCGTACCATCACGACTTGAGTTTTCTAGGGAAAAGTCGCAATCTAGAATTAAAAACTAGGACTTGATCCCCTTCTTTAATGTCTTTGCGCTTGATATGGCCATCATGCCACATTTTAGTTCGGTCTTTGTAGATTCTTGCGTTTTCATAGGCAGTCATTCGAAGTTCATCAAGCTCATTCATTTGGAGGAAACGTTTCTCTCCAGCCATGGAAAGATCGAAATTCAAACTTTTGATGGCCCAACTTGCTTTGTGCTCTAGTTCTATTGGTAAGTGACATGACTTACCGTAGATCAGTCTGAAAGGGGTGGTGCCAATGGGTGTTTTGTAGGCAGTACGATATGCCCACAGGGCGTCATTGATTTTTAATGCCCAATCCTTCCTAGTGCGACCAACCGTTTTTCTAAAATTGATTTTATTTGTCTGTTGGATACTTCTACCTTCCCACTGGTCTGAGGGTGGTAAGGAGTGGCAACCTTGTGATAAACCCCGTATTTTTTCAAAAGAGCCTCAAAACTATTCTCCAAAAAATGGGATCCCCCGTCAGAAATGACGGTGCGAGGTACTCCAAATCTAGGAAAAATGACATCTTTAAAAAGTTTCTTAACGGGTTTAGAGTCACATGTTTTAGTAGGTATTTTTTCAACCCACTTTGACACATAATCGGCCGCGACTAAAATGTAAGTAAACCCATAAGAAGAAGGAAATGGGCCCATATAGTCGATCCCCCAAACATCAAAAATTTCTAATTCTTGCCAAGAGGTGAGAGGCATTTGGTCACGTTTGGAAATATTACTTGTCCTTTGACATTGGTCACATGAAAGCACATAATCATATGAGTCTTTGAAGATGGTGGGCCAAAAGAATCTGCATTGTAGAACTTTCCTAGCCGTTTTTTGGGAACTCATGTGACCACCATAGGGGCCAGAGTGACATTGTTCCAAAATGGCAATGTTTTCTTCATGGGACACACAACGACGATATAGACCATCGGCGCAAAGTCGAAACAAATAAGGCTCATCCCAATAATAATTTTTGACATCATGTAAAAATTTAGCTTTATAATGTCCCGTATACTCGGGATGCAATACACCTGCAGCTAAATAGTTTACAAAATCAGCAAACCAAGGAAATTGGGAGTCAAGTTTGAGCAATTGGTCATCGGGTAAGGATTCATTTATTGGAGTTTCATCAATGGGGTTATAGCTAAGTCTACTCAGGTGGTCAGCCACAACATTTTCAGATCCCTTTTTGTCTAGGATCTCAAGATTGAATTCCTGCAACAACAAAATCCATCTTATGAGTCTAGGCTTGGCATCCTTTTTGGTCATGAGGTAACGAATAGCTGCATGATCAGTGTAAACAACAACCTTCGAACCAACAAGATATGAGCGAAATTTATCGAATCCATAGACAATGGCTAGCATTTCTTTTTCGGTTACTGTGTAATTTCGCTGAGCCTTATCTAAGGTCTTGGATGCATAATAAATGACATGGTGTTTTTTGTCAATTCTTTGTCCTAAAATGGCACCTACAGCAAAGTCACTAGCATCACACATGACTTCAAAGGGTAAGGCCCAGTCAGGAGCACGAATGATGGGGGTGGTGGTGAGAGCCTTTTTCAAACATAAGAATCTCTCCATGCATGCCGTATCAAAATGGAAAGGCACCTCCTTTTGAAGAAGATTGGTGAGAGGTTTTGTAATTTTGGAAAAGTCACGGATGAATCGTCGATAAAAATCGGCATGTCCTAAGAATGCTTGGATGTCTTTGACTGAGGTGGGAGGGGGCAGCTTGGTGATGACCTCAATCTTGGCTTGGTCAACTTCAATGCCTTGGTTGCTCACCTTATGGCCTAGAACAATACCCTCTTTGACCATGAAGTGACATTTTTCCCAATTAAGGACTAAATGTGACTCGATGCATCTGTCAAGAACAAGGGAGAGGTTCCCAAGGAAAGAAGTGAAACTATCTCCATAGATAGAGAAATTGTCCATGAACACCTCCATGACAGTCTCAGTTAACCCTGAAAAAATGGCAGACATACATCTTTGAAAAGTGGCTGGTGCATTGCACAAGCCAAAGGGCATTCGTCTAAAAGTGTATGTGCCAAAAGGGCATATGAAGGTGGTTTTCTCTTGGTCTTCTGGATGAATGGGGATCTGGTAAAAACCCGAGTAGCCATCTAAATAACAAAAGTATTGTTGATGAGCTAAACGTTTAAGAACTTGATCAAGGAAGGGAAGAGGGAAGTGGTCTTTCCTAGTTTCTTTGTTGAGTTTCCTGTAGTCAATGCACATCCTCCACCCTGTGACTGTACGAGTGGAGATAAGCTCATTCTTCTCATTCCTAACGACTGTGGTCCCACCCTTTTTGGGGACGATCTGGACCGGGCTGACCCAAGGAGAGTCAGAGATGGGGTAGATGATTCCTGCAGTCAAAAGTTTAATCACTTCAAGACGGACGACTTCCTTCATGTGTGGGTTGAGTTTCCTTTGTGGGTCTCGGGAAGGTTTACTGTTTTCAATCATTGGGATTTTGTGAATGCAAATGGATTGATCTATCCCAACCAAGTCCGTCATTTTGTACCCTAAGGTTGTTCTCCTTTTCCTAAGTTCTCCCATAAGCATGATTTCCTGTTCAATGGTAAGATTAGAATTGATAATAACCGAGCATAATTGTTGTTCATCCAAAAACACATATTTCAGACCTATGGGAAGAGCCTTCATTTCCGGGGCCTTAGGTGGTTGAGGTTGTTCTTCTATGGTGGAGAGCATCTTAAGGTCTTCAATCTCAGTACTTGGGATTTCCTCAAAGTTGTCCAAGTGAATCTTAAGTTGATTTGATGGTTCATTGTCAAAATCACATTCGGCGGGGATGGTGAGAGCAGTGCATAGGGGGGTCATCAACTAATTCCCATTCTTGCCTTAATTGGTCTAATTCATCAATGCAATCAAGGAGGTAGACTTCTTCCTCAAGGCTAGGTCCCTTCATACTTTCAAACACCCTAAACTCTAGGTTTTGCTTCCCTAGTCTTAACACAATGGTACCAACCTCAACATCAATTAAGGCACGAGCAGTGGCTAAGAAGGGATGTCCGAAAATGAGGGGATAGAGTAAATCTTCCTTGATATCCATGATCACAAAATCACAAGGGACATAAGCATCATTTCCAACTTTAACCGGAATGTCTTCTATGATCCCCATGGGCTTGGTTGTGGATGAGTCTGCCAGTTGGATGGTCATGGCTGTGGGTAACATATCATTTAATCCCAACCTTTTGCAAAGACTATATGGCATGATGGATATACTAGCTCCTAAATCTGCTAGGCCTTTCCTACAAGCATTTTCACCTAAGTAACATCCTATTCCAAAAGAACCTGGATCCTTCTGTTTTTTTGGCATCTTACTTAGGATAATGTCAGAGGTAGTTCTAGCAAGTTTAACAGTCTCGTATTCTTTTGTAACATACTTCCTAGTCAAGAGGGATTTCATATACTTGGACCAGGTGGGCATGTCTGCCAAAGCATCAAGGAAGGGAATGTCGACATGTATTTTTTTCATAGCTTCCCTAAACTTCATGAAGCGGGCATCAAGTCTTGTTTGTTTGAGGCGGTCTTGATAGGGAGGTCGGGGTTTGTAAACTGGTTCTTCATCTTCCACTTGAGGGGTTTCAGGGATGGATGGTTTAGGTGTGACTTCGGGTTCGACAACTACCATGTCCTCATCCTTGAATTCTAGAGGTGGGTCTGAAGATTTTTCTTAGAGGGAAGGGGTGTGCACTTTTCCCGAATGGGTAGAGACTACCTTGAGTTGTTCAGGATGTTTGGGGTTGTTTTTAGGTTGTCCTGCAAAAGTCCCGACAGGAGGTTTTTTTTGGGCAAACAAACGAGCTAACTGTGCGTCAGTTGCCTTTTGATGGGCTTGAATGGCCACGAGGGTTTTTTCTATGCTTGCCCAGTTGGGATGACTAGGGGGAGGAGGAGGGACGGCGTTTTGAGGTGGTTGGGGGGGGGTTGAGGTTGGTTTGGATTTTGGGGTGGAAGGTTTAGGTTTTAGAATTGCTGGTAGGGTTGTCGATTTTGGTGATTTCCAAAGTTTCTTTGATTGTTGTATGGGAATCTAGGTGGTGGTCGGTTGTGACTTTGAGGGTAGGGAGGCCTTTGTTAAAGTTGGGTAGAGTTCTCGGCACCTGAAGGGTTCCCATACTGAAAACCAGGGTGATTTCTAGGTTGGTTGGGATTGTAGTAACCTTGGCCTGGTATTGTATGGATCGAATTAAGGTTTTCTGGTTGTTGACCTACTTCAGGTTGCATGGGCATGTTGTAGAGGTATTGACAGTGGAGGGTGGTATGGTCGTATCCTTGGCAAATACCACAAAGGGAATCCATGGCTTTTAGTTGTTGGAGTGACTCCCTAAGGGTGACTAACGATGACTCTAACCGATCTTGTTTTAAGGCAATCAATTTTAGGCTTTCCGCTATGCTTTGGATATCATTATTAACTTCTGCCTTGGCTACCTTAAGGATTCCTCCAATCCCTCTTCTAGCCCTTGTTTCGGAAGCCCGTTTAACTACCTCCCATGCACTACTTAAACTTTGATGCATGAAATTTCCTCCAGATGAGGAGTCAAGAAAAAATTTGGTATCATCATCAACACCACGATAGAAAATCTCTATGAGTTGGGCTTGAGAGATGTCATGGTGGGGACACTTCCTAAGTAAATCCTTGAATCTTTTCTAGGCTTCACCTAAAGTCTCTCCTGGGGACATAGAAAAGTGAGTTATTTGACCCCTAAGTTCATAGGTGAGAGATGGGGGGTAGAATTTTTCAAGGAACTTGTTTTGCAGAACCTCCCAAGTTGTGACATGTTCCTCACTCTCCATGGTGTTGTACCAACTACTGGCTTGGCCGGAGAGGGAATACTTAAACAACCTAAGGCAGATGGCATCTTCAGAGACACCTGGGATTTTGTTCAAAGAGCAAAGGTCAATGAACTTCTGAAGGTGATCTTGACAACTTTCCCCATTGTTGCCAGAGAAGGGGTGAGTTTGCAGCATGGTGATCCATTGTGTTCGAATTTCGAATTGTGGAGCCATGATATCAGGAGGTATAACAGGATGTTGTGCATAGGCTGTTTTGGGGACAGAAAAGTCTTTTAATTGTTTTTGCCTTTCAGTTTCCCTCCTATCAGCTTCTATGGTTTCTTGTTCAGCACTAAAGGTTGCTCGCAAAGCGGCTTCTCTTTCTTCTTGTTCGGCTTGGATGATCTCTCTTTGAGCTGCGAGAGCTTGGTCGATTCTACGGGCGACCTCGTCTTCATTCATTGTTGCTAGATTTTGACGGTTTCGACGATGAAAGGTCCTTTCTATTTCCGGATCGAACGGTTGAAAATTGTCGTTCGGGCGTCGCATGCACAAATAAAGCAGTTAATCGTGTGCATAAAAAACGGACTGCCGGAATGGAAACTCGGAAGAAAGAGGAGTACACTTACGGAATGTTACTCGGAAGGTATGAAAAAAGGAAAAAAAGTTTTTCAAATTTGTTTTTGGGGTTCGAAAAAAACAATCTGTTGTCCCCGGCAACGGCGCCAAATTGATAGTCGTCGTTTTGCACTATCAATCACTAAGATGGTTAATCCTAGAGTTTAAACCTTTTTTACTTCCGGTTTTAAGGGTAGTATAGAAGGGTCGATCCCACAGGACAACTTTAGAGATTGTTTCTTTTATCCCAATTATTTTTGAAGAATTATTTTGTTATTTTTTTGTATTTTTAGAACAGAAAGTAAAAGTCGGGTTTGGGGGTTGGTGATTACACTAAGAATTGCAAATGCACTAACAAGAATAAAGAAAATGCACAAGGGAAATTTTTGACTATTGTTAGCACAAAAAGAACTATATGAATTGAAAAGACTAAGAATTAAAGAAAGCAAGGCAAGCAAGATAGTCGGTGATTGAAATCAAGAGAAGGGAATCGAGGCTCGTAGGGGTTTCCACCACCTTAGCCTAGGTGATAACAACTAAATCTTAAACGACGATTCGATGAAGGCTTGCGGATTTTAAACTCACAAAAGAGAAACTCCACATGAGCCCATTGGTCTTGGTGCTCATGCTTCCTAGTTTATCATCCTAAGAGATGAAAATCCACGGTCATATCAAAACGTCTATGTAATCGATTTTATTGTTCTAAATCCGGATTTCCATGGTCATATCCATCCGGATTAACATGCAATCCGAAGATCAATCAAGTAAAATCGATTACCATCTAATCATTCGAGATTAAGTCGCTAAAACCATGGCTAAGGGGTTATTCCCCTTGCCCCGATAAGAAACTACTCACACATGGAGAAATAGGAGATGGAGGAAGAAAGAGATGAAGCCATAGTCTAGCCCAGAGATCAGGAAATTAATCCTTATGCTAGAGACGATGAAACGACTTAACTCTTTGTTCCTTGCTCCGGAAAAGAAAATTGGAAGAAAGTGGATTAAAGACTAGAGCGGAGATAGAAGACCAGAACGGGAAAGAAAGGAAGTGCTTGAACCAAAGTCTACTTTATTGCATAATAAGGGATGATACAATATTAAAAGTTGCAGAATTCCAAATACAAGAAAATCCAAGATGGTCTAAGAGGAGGAAGTGCCCCTCCTTTTATAGTAGAAGGAGGGGGGAAGTACATTTAGGTTTAGGGTTCATTGGGTGCTGACGGATGGGAATTTCTGCAGTCTGCGCGCCGCCAACCGACCGGTTAGGTAACCAGCCGATCGGTTGGAAGGTTCTGGAACGTCCAACAGTCAGCCACACGATCGGATGCTTACCCTAGTTAGGGTGGCGGCATAAGAGAACAACTGCTGCTTGGTAATGGGCATTAGCCGAGCGGTTGTAGCTGGAGTCGGGCGATCCCAGTCGTCGCTTGGTGAGATCAACGATCGATGCTTTTGGAGCGAAACGGGCGTTTCATGCAGTCAGACGATTGGTTTGATTCATTGAAACGATCGGTTGAGTTACCAAATGATCGTCTCATGACCTGAAACTGCAATAAAATGCACATGAATGTTAATTTTATGATAGAATGAGAAAATATCAATTTGTGCAACTTTCATGAGATATATGGAGGAATTCTAAGTGACAAGTTTAATAATTCGTAGAAAAAGATGTGCTCAAAAGCACACATCATAGCACGGTCGTGGTGTTCTATACCTGACTTGGCAATAATTTGCATTGTGCTGATATAGATATAATGTGCATATTATCAATTTTGTTAGTCATTCAGGTCTTTATAAAGATGTCAGCATAGCCAGGTAAGGGTTATGATGCCATATTCATTGAAGGTACTTTATAAGCTTTGAAAGTAATGATATGCTATGTTAACTAGTAACAGGTAACATATAAGATTGATAAGCTGTATGAGCCATGAGAGATATCTGTATTGCTACAATCATGTTCACATTGTTAAATGACTTGTTACTTGGTAACAAGTGTTTTGCTCAACTAAGGGTTTAAATACCCATATTCTTGAACCATAATGATGAGATGGTTAAGGATTGATATTCCAATGATAACTAGATGTGGAATGAACTTGATATAATTAGTACTCTTTCTTTATAGAAATTGTCTTATTGGTTTATGTTTGAAAACATGCTTGATGCTAAAAGAATGCCATAATGTACTTAAATAATCAAGTATATTGATATCATGTAGAGCTCTGACCATAGATCCATCATTGTCAGAAGTTAAATGATGGTGAAATAGGTTTTCCTAAGGGAACTCCTCGAGAGCATACTTTTGAGTATGTGGGGGTTATGGACGTGAATATCCTTACGTCCTAATGTGGGAATTGATGTGAGATGTACATTTAATCTATCGATTCCTCATTATATGTGAATGTCGGGATGATGTATCACTAATCTCCCGATGATGATCCTAATGCTGCATCGATGTGAGATAAATAAGAAATCCCTCGATGGCGAAGAGAGTACAACATGCCACTGTAACTGTCGCGCCCCAATCTCACATTAACCACAAACCACGAGATTAGGACGCGGCAGGATGGGATTTACACATAACCAACCTTTCGTCACTTTTGAAAACAAATAAAGACTTTTTAAAGATAACCAATTAAAGCTGTAAACAGAAAACTAAACCAAACTGCAGAAAACTTTTCCATTAAACTGACATCAAGATACAAGCAAAGTCTACAGCATAATACTTTGATTAACATAAAGAAAAACATAACAATTAATTTACATCTTTGTACAAATTCTCTCTCTTACTCACACCTTGTCCCGAAGATCGAGGGGAATGGACTAAGAGACCTCTAACTAGACTAACTACAAACCTTCTATGAACTAGGCATAAGGATGAAACGATCCTTCTGATTCCTGTTGTTGATGCTGACCTGAAAATGTTTTGAGTAGAGGTATGAGCCTACTCGCTCAGTGAATAACATTTCACTAACTATCACTAAACAACTCGTCAGGTTTATAAACTAAAAATAAGCAAATATGCAGTTCAAGCAGGGCAGTTCTATTGACTTAGCAAATAAACAGATAATAATCACATTTCTAATCGTCAACAGGTATCTCAGGCAGATAAGCAGTTATATAAATTTACTGTGATCCTACATGATTATTTATTTATTTTATTATTATGCCCTAAATATATGCAGTTTACTCTGCATATAAAGATCCGTAGCAAGTTCATGCTACGGTCCCACCGTACAAGACTTAGCGACACACCCGGGAAATGCTAAGTCTGACACCAGCCCTGCTCTGCCACAGGACCCCTGGCTCTCCGGCCAGACACATAGGCTCTACGGCCTCAAGGCACTACTCTGAGTGCTCTAGACTCCTCCTCTAACCTGAGTACACAGACGCAGGGAGTCTCACTGGGTTACCACCAGAATTACTCAACCGGTTGGTGTTGGATAACCCCTTTTTCCCAGTACCACCGAAATTACTCAATCGGTTGGTGTTGGACACTGCCTATCAATCCTCGTTCCACCAGAATTACTCAACCAGTTGATGTTGGACACGAGTTTCACCCCTAAGTTGCAGATACCTCTTAGGGGTTCTACGGTGTTAGGGCATCTAAGTCTATTAACTGACTAACAAATAAACAATTAAACAAGAATATTTCAAAGCAACTATAAGACATAGAATTTTCCTCTTTTTCATCTTTCATAGCACACATTTCAAGTTCCAATGAACTAATCATTCTTTAATGTATATGCTACACTGTTTAAGAGTCATATCAACTGATACTGAAGTAAATACAAAGAAATCGAGTCCGATGGTGATAAATAAATGAAATATTACTCACCCACTTCGGTGTGTTCGTTTACACCAAAAAACGTCCACAAACACGCCTAATTCTGCCCTTTACAGCAGCGTGCACGTCGTGCACCTAGGCTGTATGTCGTGCACCTTCAGTGCATGATAGTTCTACCTTTCTGTGACTCTGCACGCCGTGCAAACTGACTTTTACACGCCGTGCAACCTGGGCAGAAACTCGTCCCACTTCCTGTGACTTTGCACGCCGTGCAAACTGACTTTGCACGCCGTGCAAACTGACTTTGCATGCCGTGCAACCTGGCCGACTTTCTATTTTCTTCTCTGTAACTTTGCACGCCCGCGCAGGTTGGTTTGCACGCCGTGCAACCTGTGCAGAAACAAAAATCCCGAAATCAGTTTTTCCTGTAACCCTACACGCCGTGCAAACTGAGTTTGCACGCCGTGCAACCTGCGCAGAACAGAAATTGCAGAAATAGAAGAGAAGATTGGGGTCGATTCGGTGGACGATTCTTACCCGAATCACTCCTATAGCTTCGGAATGACCTAGCAAGCACTTGGCAAGAAGAAAGAACGGAGGGGAAAGCACCGTTCGCTCCCTAGACCATCTCCATGGTCGTCTTCTTCGCGGCTGCAGGAGGAAGAAGAACGTGAAGAAGAAGAAGATGATGCAGCTGGTTGATTTGGCTGGAGAAGATGAAGAAATTGAAGAAGAACGGAGAAGAAGGGCTTGATTGCCCAGCTTTTCTTCTCTAGCTCGCTCTCTCTCTCTCTCCCTCTCCTTGTTTCTCGTCTAGCGGCAACCGAAGGAATGAACGTTTCGTTCATTCCAAGGTCGGCTAACGAAGAGATGAAGGAAAAACTAAAGAAGGGATAAGGAAGGGCGCTCAGGGGGCCGGATGCAAATTACCCAAGAACTTTCAGAAATTACTTATAGGTCCCTGAACACCAAAAAGTTCATATCTTTTTACTCGTAGGTCGGTTTCGCGTGATTTCTCTGGAAACGGATCAAGCATAAACTTGTTCTCAACCTTAGGACAAGAGAACAAACTAATGATACATTAACACTTTTCTCAAACTCAAATCATAATTAACAAAAACAGGCTTATATCTTAGCAAAGCAGCTAAACTCATCTTAATCACTTACTTACCGGATAAGCTCAACGCGGGTCGTAACAGTAACTCTAATAGCGAAGTTGCCAGAATACCCTGGAAAGCTATTATGGTAGAGACACAGGATGTCCTGCATATTAATCCTCACTCTGACTGAGGAAGATGAGGTCATGGAAATCGGTCTCTTCTGAAGACCTATGTATGGCACCGATTGCGATTTAGTAATGGTCGGTTGGAGTATGAGCGGTATGTTGGATCCTAGATGGGTGACTTAGGTGCTCTAGAGGGGGGTGAATAGAGCTGAAAGAACTTAAACAAAATTCATTAAACCTTCAAAATATATGACAAGATAAGGTTGCTAAATATGTAATTTGAGTGCAACTAAATCATGCATAGCAAGGATAAGAGAGATTGAACATGCACCAATTAGACAAGCTATTTAGAGTGGTTCCACACTTCAAACTAGAAGTGTGTCAGTCCACTTGCCTAGAGAGGTCAACCTCTAGGACTTCAAACAATTGCACTCTTATATTCACTTATAAGACATACAATACAAGACCAACAAAGGACTTACCTATCCAATACAAAGAGTCTTCAACCTTACCAAGGACTTACCCACTTTGCAAGAGTCTTCGGCCTTCTCCAAGGACTTACCCACTCTTGCACAAGTCTTCGGCCTTGTAGGAATTACCCACTCTTCTTGGATCTTCCGCCTTTGACTTCACCTTCACTCGGAGAAGCTTTCCACCAAGGTCTTACCCACTTGAGCTTGAGTCTTCTGCCTTCTCCAAGGGCTTACCCACTCTAGCTCCAAGTCTTTAGCCTTGATCTTCACCAAGGGACGCCTTCCCTTGTTCTTCTTCACCTCTCTTGGACAAGAGAGAGAACCTTCATCTTCAAGATAGGAAATGAGAGATGGGGAGGTGGTGGAAGTGAGAGCCTCACAAGATATACAAATAGAAACTAGCTCTCTTACAAATCTCCTACTCACTCTAATGGATGTAGCAAGTGATTAAGCTTAGAGAGAGAGAGGAGGCTGTAGGAAGCACTCAACTATAGAATAGGAACCTCACAAGGAGTTTGCAATGAATGCTCTCAACCTTGGAATGAAACCCAAGGGGTCCTATTTATAGCTGGGGATGCCTCTTAACCTTTAGGAACACTTAAGAACAAAAACTAGCCATTTTGTGGCTTGCAACGGATCTATTTTCACTTGTTGCAACTCCACAACGGCTAGAAACACTTTTCTGCACTTTTCTGTACAGTGCATTCGGTCGAGTTTCTATATGTGTAACTCGACCGATCAAGTAGCAGGCAGCCCGATATTGAAAGGATCGGTCGAGTTTGTTCTGAGGAAACTCGACCGACCATTCCAACTGGAACTAACCTACTACCCAGTCGGTCGAGTTCTGTGAGTGCAAAACTCGACCGATGCAATCTTCAGAAAATCGATCAAGGTTTGATCGGTAGAGTTTCAGGGTGTGAAACTGGACCGACCAAGTACCTGGAATTGATTTTTGAAGTTGCATTAAAAGTGTTCTAATAATCGTTCTAAGTGCTCTTGGTATTTTTCTAAGCTTAATTACAAGTCATGCAATCATTACAAGTGATTTACAACATGATTCTAATGGATATACATCATATTACAAAAGTGTGCACTTGTATGACTTTGACTTGTGTTTTCTCCAATTTGAGATGCGCAAGTTAGGGCAATTGGAGTGTGTCTATACCTAATCTGAAATTACTCAAGTAGAAGCATTAGACACAAATATGTGGAATGGTTAGTCATCATCAAAACACGGGTTTAGTCAATTTAGATGTGAGTCAACATTGACCTAATTGACCTTGAGTCAACATTCTCCCCCTTTTTGAAGATGACAAACCATTCCATAAATGTATTGAAAGCATTTAAGGAAATTCATACCTTTGGAGAAACCTAGGGGTTTCAATAGAATGGAGTTCATATGCTCCCCCTCAATTGATGCGTGTGGAGTTTTCATACTCCCCCTCAATTGATGCTATTTCTCCTGTATGGTTAGCTTTCATAACATTTATAGAAACTATGTCTTCTACTCATATATGTCTACACATATATGTCTCCTCCCCTTTACCTTCTCCTCTTTACATGGACATTCTTCTCCTCTTCATGTAAGACATGCCTTCTTCCTTTTTTGAAAAGAAGACATACCTTTCTCCCCCTTTGTCATTTCAAAAAGTGGGGTTATGAAGAAAATAAGAAACATCACTTGTTAAAGAGAAAGGAGATAACACAAATATACAAGGAGAGTAGAAGAGCACAGATAGGGACTTGTCCAAGCATAGAAAGAAAAGCAAGTTAAAGCATATACTTGAACAACCCAAAAATGCAAGATGAGGTGCTGCAGAAAAACTATAAGTTGCAATTTTGACCCTCAAGATGATGGAGTTTGATCAAAAACCACCAGAGCTCATGGCGAAGCGATGAGTCTTGCTTAGAAGGCCGTTTCTGCATGAAAAACACCAGTCTTGCACCAAAAACTGAAATTGGAGCAAAATATGCATAAAAACCAAAAATACTCCAATTTCTACATACAACGTAGCTCTATGTGCCCTGCATCACAATGTTATGCAAGAAGCTCAAGATAGAAGATAAGCAATTTAAAGAACAATCTTGAGCATGTATGAGACGCCAGCATAACATATAGATGATCAAATATACCAATTATTGGCAGGGTTAGAACTACATGTATGTGAGCTACTAGTAGATGATATCACAAGTTAGGACTACTAGTAGGATCTAGATCATAGCAAAGAGATAAGCAAGATAAAGCAATCTATGAGTAGAGGTAGAGATATATCCAAACAAAGAGATATGCAATTTTAGAAGCATGAAAGGATATAACTCACTAGATATGCATCCTTACCATAAGATGATTACCCCTAAGAACCTCAAGGTTGTATCAAAACAAGATATACACCTAGATAGATGTAGCAAGTTAGAGTACAACGGAAGCGATTTTAGACACAACCAAGAGATCTAAAGAGATCATCATCAAAACCTACAAAACAACTCAAAGCAAGTAATTGCAAGATATAGATATACCAATTTAGAGCAATTAGAGAGATAGAGTTGTAAGCAAGATATGGAATTTAGAACATGGCAATATTCATATATAAAGATACCAAAAGAGTGCCAAAGAATAAGGCTATTGGTTGAGAAAATCTAGTTTAGAGAGAAATTCTCATCCAATAAGCCAACTGTGTATTCTGTGCACAGTGTTATCGGTCGAGTTCTGAGCATTGACAACTCGACCGATGACAGCTGTTGGCAACACTCTTGGTGCCTATCGGTCGAGTTTTAATAGGGCAAACTCGACCCACAGAGCAGCTGTCAACAAGCACACCTATTTTATAAAAACATATTTAAAGGCATTCTAAAAATACAAACCATATCCAAACATGTCTAAGCAAGTTAGTAATGCACTATAGAAGCATTAGAAACAGTTTTTGAGCAAGAGTGTGAAGAGAATCACAAAATACTACTTTTAACTCAAAAACCATATGTATAGTGCACACTAACTTGACAAAAACAAGTTAGAAATGGTTATAAGAAATAAAACCATTACCTTTATGCTTACCATTGCTTTTCCACTTGTTGTCACCCTCTACACATCTCACCTTTCTTCTTTCATGTGGATTGAGAAGTAAATTTGCAATTCAATAGCTCAAGTCAATCCATTTGCAAGTACCTACAAGAAGAAAGATGAAATGGTCCCCAATCATGTTTTTGGGTCCGGAGGAGTTAGCTTAGCAACCCAAATCCTATTTCTCTTGGGTGCTTTCCTAAAAGGACAACAATTAGAATAATGACCTAATTCATTGCAATAGTTGCATGTGCCCATAGTCTTGGAACTAGAGGATTCTCCATGGAATATTGTAGGTCCTTTATCTTTGTTGTTCCCTTGACTACTATCATACCCTAAACCATGTCTACCAATTTCTTTAGTAGTATGGTCTAGGATTTGATTAAGATTCTTTTTACCAACTAAGAATCTTTGCAAAGAAGATCTTAAACTATCATTATCATGCTTAAGAGAAGCAATAGTAGAAGACAATTGATTAATATTATCTCTAGCATGTAAAAGATCATTTTCTAAGCAAAGAGATTTAGTTGAATAAGAATCTCTATCAATATGAAGAGCAGCAACATCATTCTCTCTATTTGTAGAACTAGAACAAGATTCATGCCCATTGATTTTAGCAAGCAAGGAGGCATTTTCATATTTAAGCACCACTAATTCTCTTTGATAAGAATAGATTTATTTTCTCCTAGCATCATCAATAAGCTTGAGTTCTACGTTTTTAGTTTTAAGAGTATCAAGCTCATGCATGAGAGGATCAACAATTAAAGTATGCTCTTCATTTGAACTAGGCATGAGAGGTTGAGCTTCTAGAAATTTAATCTTATCAAGTAAACTAGCATTTTCAAGTTTAAGAGAGTCTACTTGGCTAATACAATCATTTTTATCAATAAGCAAGCAAGAATTTGCATATTCAAGATCATCTAGTTCTATATACAAATTATCAACAATTTTAGCATGCTTTTTCTTTTTCTTTTTAGAAGACTTATAAGAGGCACTAATATCATGAATAATAGCAAATAAAGATTCTTTATCTAAAGAGTCTAGATTTACCTCATTTGAGTCTTCACTTGTTGATGCTACAAGAGCAAAATGACATTCTCCTTCATCACTAGAGCTTGAGCTTGATCCTTCACATGAATCTTCACTTGAGCTTGAGTTGGAGGAGCCGCTTGAGCTTGAGTGCCATTTCCCCTTCTTGTGAAGATGGGTCTTTTTGCCTTGAGGGCAATCTTCCTTGTAGTGACCCTTCTTTCCACATGTGAAGCACTGGATGGAGGAGGACTTGCCTTTATGGAGTCTACCCTTGGAGTACATGGCATCTTCTTCAACTTGAGAGGATGGAGAAGCTTGACCAACAATAGCTTTGATTTGAGCTTTGATTTCAGCCTTCTTCATTCTCTTGAGTTCTTTCTCCTCTTGTCTTTCTAATTCCTCTCTCTTGTCAAGTGTGGCTTCATGAGCTTGTAGATTTCCAATGAGCTCTTCAATAGGAATATCCCTAAGAGATCTTGCTTCTTCAATAGAAGTCACCTTGGATTCCCACCTCTTGGAGAGAGTTCTAAGGATCTTTGAGTTGATCTCTCCACTAGACATAGGATGTCCTAGAACAGCAAGACCATTCAAGATGGTGTTGAGCCTTGAGTACATGTTGGCTATGCTCTCCTCCTTTCCCATCTTGAAGTTTTCAAGCAACCCTTTGAGCATGTAGACTTTGCTTTCCTTCACTTGATTTGTCCCTTCATAAATGATGCAAAGCTTTCTCCATACCTCATAGGCCGTCTCACAAGAGGAAATCCGGTTGAACTCGATGGGGGTCATGGAGGCATAAAGGATGTGCATGGCTCTTGCATTCAAGGTTGCTTTCATCAAGGTGGCTTCATCCCATTCTTCAATGTTTGTCTTTGGTAGAATGTATGGGCTGTTCACCATTTGCCACATCTCAAGACTTGATCCTTGGATGAAGAATTGAAGTCTTCTTCTCCAATAGAGGAGGTTGCTCCCATCAAAGATTGGAAGGCCGGTCGAGAGTCTCCCTCCTAGGTAGTCACCCATCTTCTCCTACTTGTTGATGTATGCTTGGAGAAGACCCGCTCTGATACCACTTGTTGGATCCTATATGGGTGACTTAGGTGCTCTAGAGGGGGGTGAATAGAGCTGAAAGCACTTAAACAAAATTCATTAAACCTTCAAAATATATGACAAGATAAGGTTGCTAAATAGGTAATTTGAGTGCAGCTAAATCATGCATAGCAAGGATAAGAGATATTGAACATGCACCAATTAGACAAGCTATTTAGAGTGGTTCCACACTTCAAACTAGAAGTGTGTCAGTCCACTTGCCTAGAGAGGTCAACCTCTAGGACTTCAAACAATTGCACTCTTATATTCACTTATAAGACATACAATACAAGACCAACAAAGGACTTACCTATCCAATACAAAGAGTCGTCAACCTTACCAAGGACTTACCCACTTTGCAAGAGTCTTCGGCCTTCTCCAAGGACTTACCCACTCTTGCACAAGTCTTCGGCCTTGTAGGAATTACCCACTCTTCTTGGATCTTCTGCCTTTGACTTCACCTTCACTCGGATAAGCTTTCCACCAAGGTCTTACCCACTTGACCTTGAGTCTTCTGTCTTCTCCAAGGGCTTACCCACTCTAGCTCCAAGTCTTTAGCCTTGATCTTCACCAAGGGACGCCTTCCCTTGTTCTTCTTCACCTCTCTTGGACAAGAGAGAGAACCTTCATCTTCAAGATAGGAAATGAGAGATGGGGAGGTGGTGGAAGTGAGAGCCTCACAAGATATACAAATAGAAACTAGCTCTCTTACAAATCTCCTACTCACTCTAATGGATGTAGCAAGTTATTAAGCTTAGAGAGAGAGAGGAGGCTGTAGGAAGCACTCAACTATAGAATAGGAACCTCACAAGGAGTTTGCAATGAATGCTCTCAACCTTGGAATGAAACCCAAGGGGTCCTATTTATAGCTGGGGATGCCTCTTAACCTTTGGGAACACTTAAGAACGAAAACTAGCCGTTTTGTGGCTTGCAAAGAATCTATTTTCACTTGTTGCAACTCCACAACGACTAGAAACACTTTTCTGCACCTTTCCGTACAGTGCATTCGGTCGAGTTTCTATATGTGTAACTCGACCGATCAAGTAGCAGGCAGCCCGATATTGAAAGGATTGGTCGAGTTTGTTCTGAGGAAACTCGACCGACCATTCCAATTGGAACTGGCCTACTACCCAGTCAGTCGAGTTCTGTGAGTGCAAAACTCGACCGATGCAATCTTCAGAAAATCGATCAAGGTTTGATCGGTCGAGTTTCAGGGTGTGAAACTGGACCGACCAAGTGCCTGTAATTGATTTTTGAAGTTGCATTAAAAGTGTTCTAATAATCGTTCTAAGTGCTCCTGGTATTTTTCTAAGCTTAATTACAAGTCATACAATCATTACAAGTGATTTACAACATGATTCTAATGGATATACATCATATTACAAAAGTGTGCACTTGTATGACTTTGACTTGTATTTTCTCGAATTTGAGATGCGCAAGTTAGGGCAATTGGAGTGTGTCTATACCTAATCTAAAATTACTCAAGTAGAAGTATTAGACACAAATATGTGGAATGGTTAGTCATCATCAAAACACGGGTTTAGTCAGTTTAGATGTGAGTCAACATTGACCTAATTGACCTTGAGTCAACATTCTCCCCCTTTTTGAAGATGAAAAACCATTCCATAAATGTATTGAAAGCATTTAAGGAAATTCATACCTTTAGAGAAACCTAGGGGTTTCAATAGAATGGAGTTCATATGCTCCCCCTCAATTGATGCGAGTGGAGTTTTCATACTCCCCCTCAATTGATGTTATTTCTCCTGTATGGTTAGCTTTCATAACATTTATAGAAACTATGTCTTCTACTCATATATGTCTACACATATATGTCTCCTCCCCTTTACCTTCTCCTCTTTACATGGACATTCTTCTCCTCTTCATGTAAGACATGCCTTCTTCCTATTTTGAAAAGAAGACATACCTTTCTCCCCCTTTGTCATTTCAAAAAGTGGGGTTATGAAGAAAATAAGAAACATCACTTGTTAAAGAGAAAGGAGATAACACAAATATATAAGGAGAGTAGAAGAGCACAAATAGGGACTTGTCCAAGCATAGAAAGAAAAGCAAGTTAAAGCATATACTTGAACAACCCAAAAATGCAAGATGAGGTGCTGCAGAAAAACTATAAGTTGCAATTTTGACCCTCAAGATGATGGAGTTTGATCAAAAACCACCAGAGCTCATGGCGAAGCGATGAGTCTTGCTTAGAAGGCCGTTTCTGCATGAAAAACACCAGTCTTGCACCAAAAACTGAAATTGGAGCAAAATATGCATAAAAAACAAAAATACTCCAATTTCTACATACAACGTAGCTCCATGTGCCCTGCATCACAATGTTATGCAAGAAGCTCAAGATAGAAGATAAGCAATTTCAAGAACAATCTTGAGCATGTATGAGACACCAGCATAACATATAGATGATCAAATATACCAATTATTGACAGGGTTAAAACTACATGTACGTGAGCTACTAGTAGATGATATCACAAGTTAGGACTACTAGTAGGATCTAGATCATAGCAAAGAGATAAGCAAGATAAAGCAAGCTATGAGTAGATGTAGAGATATATACAAACAAAGAGATATGCAATTTTAGAAGCATGAAAGGATATAACTCACTAGATATGCATCCTTACCATAAGATGATTACCCCTAAGAACCTCAAGGTTGTATCAAAACAAGATATACACCTAGATAGATGTAGCAAGTTAGAGTACAACGGAAGCGATTTTAGACACAACCAAGAGATCTAAAGAGATCATCATCAAAACCTGCAAAACAACTCAAAGCAAGTAATTGCAAGATATAGATATACCCATTTAGAGCAATTAGAGAGATAGAGTTGTAAGCAAGATATGCAATTTAGAACATGGCAATATTCATATATAAAGATACCAAAAGAGTGCCAAAGAATAAGGCTATTGGTTGAGAAAATCTAGTTTAGAGAGAAATTCTCATCCAATAAGCCAACTGTGTATTCTGTGCACAGTGTTATCGGTCGAGTTCTGAGCATTGACAACTCGACCGATGACAGCTGTTGGAAACACTCTTGGTGCCTATCGGTCGAGTTTCAATAGGGCAAACTAGACCGACAGAGCAGTTGTCAACAAGCACACCTATTTTATAAAAACATATTTAAAGGCATGCTAAAAATACAAACCATATCCAAACATGTCTAAGCAAGTTAGTAATGCACTATAGAAGCATTAGAAATAGATTTTGAGCAAGAGTGTGAAGAGAATCACAAAATACTACTTTTAACTCAAAAACCATATGTATAGTGCACACTAACTTGACAAAAACAAGTTAGAAATGGTTATAAGCAATAAAACCATTACCTTTATGCTTACCATTGCTTTTCCACTTGTTGTCACCCTCTACACATCTCACCTTTCTTCTTTCATGTGGATTGAGAAGCAAATTTGCAATTCAATAGCTCAAGTCAATCCATTTGCAAGTACCTACAAGAAGAAAGATGAAATGGTCCCCAATCATGTTTTTGGGTCCGGAGGAGTTAGCTTAGCAACCCAAATCCTATTTCTCTTGGGTGCTTTCCTAAAAGGACAACAATTAGAATAATGACCTAATTCATTGCAATAGTTGCATGTGCCCATAGTCTTGGAACTAGAGGATTCTCCATGGAATATTGGAGGTCCTTTATCTTTGTTGTTCCCTTGACTACTATCATACCCTAAACCATGTCTACCAATTTGTTTAGTAGTATGGTCTAGGATTTGATTAAGATTCTTTTTACCAACTAAGAATCTTTGCAAAGAAGATCTTAAACTATCATTATCATGCTTAAGAGAATCAATAGTAGAAGACAATTGATTAATATTATCTCTAGCATGTAAAAGATCATTTTCTAAGCAAAGAGATTTAGTTGAATAAGAATCTCTATCAATATGAAGAGCAGCAACATCATTCTCTCTATTTGTAGAACTAGAACAAGATTCATGCCCATTGATTTTAGCAAGCAAGGAGGCATTTTCAGATTTAAGCACCACTAATTCTCTTTGATAAGAATAGATTTATTTTCTCCTAGCATCATCAATAAGCTTGAGTTCTACGTTTTCAGTTTTAAGAGTATCAAGCTCATGCATGAGAGGATCAAAAATTAAAGTATGCTCTTCATTTGAACTAGGCATGAGAGGTTGAGCTTCTAGAAATTTAATCTTATCAAGTAAACTAGCATTTTCAAGTTTAAGAGAGTCTACTTGGCTAAGACAATCATTTTTATCAATAAGAAAGCAAGAATTTGCATATTCAAGATCATCTAGTTCTATATACAAATTATCAACAATTTTAGCAAGCTTTTTCTTTTTCTTTTTAGAAGACTTATAAGAGGCACTAATATGATGAATAATAGCAATTAAAGATTCTTTATCTAAAGAGTCTAGATTTACCGCATTTGAGTCTTCACTTGTTGATGCTACAAGAGCAAAATGACATTCTCCTTCATCACTAGAGCTTGAGCTTGATCCTTCACATGAATCTTCACTTGAGCTTGAGTTGGAGGAGCCGCTTGAGCTTGAGTGACATTTCCCCTTCTTGTGAAGATGGGTCTTTTTGCCTTGAGGGCAATCTTCCTTGTAGTGACCCTTCTTTCCACATGTGAAGCACCGGATGGAGGAGTACTTGCCTTTATGGAGTCTACCCTTGGAGTACATGGCATCTTCTTCAACTTGAGAGGATGGAGAAGCTTGACCAACAATAGCCTTGATTTGAGCTTTGATTTCAGCCTTCTTCATTCTCTTGAGTTCTTTCTCCTCTTGTCTTTCTAATTCCTCTCTCTTGTCAAGTGTGGCTTCATGAGCTTGTAGATTTCCAATGAGCTCTTCAATAGGAATATCCCTAAGAGATCTTGCTTCTTCAATAGAAGTCACCTTGGATTCCCACCTCTTGGGGAGAGTTCTAAGGATCTTTGAGTTGATCTCTCAACTAGACATAGGATGTCCTAGAACAGTAAGACCATTCAAGATGGTGTTGAGCCTTGAGTACATGTTGGCTATGCTCTCCTCCTTTCCCATCTTTAAGTTCTCAAACAACCCTTTGAGCATGTAGACTTTGCTTTCCTTCACTTGATCTGTCCCTTCATAAGTGATGCAAAGCTTTCTCCATACCTCATAGGCCGTATCACAAGAGGAAATCCGGTTGAACTCGGTGGGGGTCATGGAGGCATAAAGGATGTGCATGGCTCTTGCATTCAAGGTTGCTTTCATCAAGGTGGCTTCATCCCATTCTTCAATGTTTGTCTTTGGTAGAATGTATGGGCTGTTCACCATTTGCCACATCTCAAGACTTGATCCTTGGATGAAGAATTGAAGTCTTCTTCTCCAATAGAAGAAGTTGCTCCCATCAAAGATTGGAAGGCCGGTCGAGAGTCTCCCTCCTAGGTAGTCACCCATCTTCTCCTACTTGTTGAAATATTCTTGGAGAAGACCCGCTCTGATACCACTTGTTGGATCCTAGATGGGTGACTTAGGTGCTCTAGAGGGGGGGTGAATAGAGCTGAAAGCACTTAAACAAAATTTATTAAACCTTCAAAATATATGACAAGATAAGGTTGCTAAATAGGTAATTTGAGTGCAACTAAATCATGCATAGCAAGGATAAGAGAGATTGAACATGCACTAATTAGACAAGCTATTTAGAGTGGTTCCACACTTCAAACTAGAAGTGTGTCAGTCCACTTGCCTAGAGAGGTCAACCTCTAGGACTTCAAACAATTGCACTCTTATATTCACTTATAAGACATACAATACAAGACCAACAAAGGACTTACCTATCCAATACAAAGAGTCTTCAACCTTACCAAGGACTTACCCACTTTGCAAGAGTCTTCGTCCTTCTCCAAGGACTTACCCACTCTTGCACAAGTCTTCGGCCTTGTAGGAATTACCCACTCTTCTTGGATCTTCCGCCTTTGACTTCACCTTCACTCGGAGAAGCTTTCCACCAAGGTCTTACCCACTTGAGCTTGAGTCTTCTGCCTTCTCCAAGGGCTTACCCACTCTAGCTCCAAGTATTTAGCCTTGATCTTCACCAAGGGACGCCTTCCCTTGTTCTTCTTCACCTCTCTTGGACAAGAGAGAGAACCTTCATCTTCAAGATAGGAAATGAGAGATGGGGAGGTGGTGGAAGTGAGAGCCTCACTAGATATACAAATAGAAACTAGCTCTCTTACAAATCTCCTACTCACTCTAATGGATGTAGCAAGTTATTAAGCTTAGAGAGAGAGAGGAGGCTGTAGGAAGCACTCAACTATAGAATAGGAACCTCACAAGGAGTTTGCAATGAATGCTCTCAACCTTGGAATGAAACCCAAGGGGTCCTATTTATAGCTGGGGATGCCTCTTAACCTTTGGGAACACTTAAGAATGAAAACTAGCCGTTTTGTGGCTTGCAACGGATCTATTTTCACTTGTTGCAACTCCACAACGGCTAGAAACACTTTTCTGCACTTTTCCGTACAATGCATTCGGTCGAGTTTCTATATGTGTAACTCGACCGATCAAGTAGCAGGCAGCCCGATTTTGAAATGATCGGTCGAGTTTGTTCTGAGGAAACTCGACCGACCATTCCAACTGGAACTGGCCTACTACTCAATCGGTCGAGTTCTGTGAGTGCAAAACTCGACCGATGCAATCTTCAGAAAATCGATCAAGGTTTGATCGGTCGAGTTTCAGGGTGTGAAACTGGACCGATCAAACCTTGATCGATTTTCTGAAGATTGCATCGGTCGAGTTTTGCACTCACAGAACTCGACCGATTGAGTAGTAGGCCAGTTCCAGTTGGAATGGTCGGTCGAGTTTCCTCAGAACAAACTCGACCGATCATTTCAAAATCGGGCTGCCTGCTACTTGATCGGTCGAGTTACACATATAGAAACTGGACCGACCAAGTGCCTGTAATTGATTTTTGAAGTTGCAATAAAAGTGTTCTAATAATCATTCTAAGTGCTCCTGGTATTTCTCTAAGCTTAATTACAAGTCATACAATCATTACAAGTGATTTACAACATGATTCTAATGGATATACATCATATTACAAAAGTGTGCACTTGTATGACTTTGACTTGTATTTTCTCCAATTTGAGATGCACAAGTTAGGGCAATTGGAGTGTGTCTATACCTAATCTGAAATTACTCAAGTAGAAGCATTAGACAAAAATATGTGGAATGGTTAGTCATCATCAAAACACGGGTTTAGTCAGTTTAGACGTGAGTCAACATTGACCTAATTGACCTTGAGTCAACATTCTCCCCCTTTTTGAAGATGACAAACCATTCCATAAATGTATTGAAGCATTTAAGGAAATTCATACCTTTGGAGAAACCTAGGGGTTTCAATAGAATGGAGTTCATATGCTCCCCCTTAATTGATGCGTGTGGAGTTTTCATACTCCCCCTCAATTGATGCTATTTCTCCTGTATGGTTAGCTTTCATAACATTTATAGAAACTATGTCTTCTACTCATATATGTCTACACATATATGTCTCCTCCCCTTTACCTTCTCCTCTTTACATGGACATTCTTCTCCTCTTCATGTAAGACATGCCTTCTTCCTATTTTGAAAATAAGACATACCTTTCTCCCCCTTTGTCATTTCAAAAAGTGGGGTTATGAAGAAAATAAGAAACATCACTTGTTAAAGAGAAAGGAAATAACACAAATATATAAGGAGAGTAGAAGAGCAGAGATAGGGACTTGTCCAAGCATAGAAAGAAAAGCAAGTTAAAGCATATACTTGAACAACCCAAAAATGCAAGATGAGGTGCTGTAGAAAAACTATAAGTTGCAATTTTGACCCTCAAGATGATGGAGTTTGATCAAAAACCACCATAGCTCATGGCGAAGTGATGAGTCTTGCTTAAAAGGTCGTTTCTGCATGAAAAACACCAGTCTTGCATCAAAAACTGAAATTGGAGCAAAATATGCATAAAAACCAAAAATACTCCAATTTCTACATACAACGTAGCTCTATGTGCCCTGCATCACAATGCTATGCAAGAAGCTCAAGATAGAAGATAAGCAATTTAAAGAACAATCTTGAGCATGTATGAGACACCAGCATAACATATAGATGATCAAATATACCAATTATTGACAGGGTTAGAACTACGTGTATGTGAGCTACTAGTAGATGATATCACAAGTTAGGACTACTAATAGGATCTAGATCATAGCAAAGAGATAAGCAAGATAAATCAAGCTATGAGTAGATGTAGAGATATATCCAAACAAAGAGATATGCAATTTTAGAAGCATGAAAGGATATAACTCACTAGATATGCATCCTTACCATAAGATGATTACCCCTAAGAACCTCAAGGTTGTATCAAAACAAGATATACACCTAGATAGATGTAGCAAGTTAGAGTACAACGGAAGCGATTTTAGACACAACGAAGAGATCTAAATAGATCATCATCAAAACCTGCAAAACAACTCAAAGCAAGTAATTGCAAGATATAGATATACCAATTTAGAGCAATTAGAGATAGAGTTGTAAGCAAGATATGCAATTTAGAACATGGCAATATTCATTTATAAAGATACCAAAAGAGTGACAAAGAATAAGGCTATTGGTTGAGAAAATCTAGTTTAGAGAGAAATTCTCATCCAATAAGCCAACTGTGTATTCTGTGCACAGTGTTATCGGTCGAGTTCTGAGCATTGACAACTCGACCGATGACAGCTGTTGGCAACACTCTTGGTGCCTATCGGTCGAGTTTCAATAGGGCAAACTCGACGGACAGAGTAGCTGTCAACAAGCACACCTATTTTATAAAAACATATTTAAAGGCATTCTAAAAATACAAACCATATCCAAACATGTCTAAGCAAGTTAGTAATGCACTATAGAAGCATTAGAAACAGTTTTTGAGCAAGAGTGTGAAGAGAATCACAAAATACTACTTTTAACTCAAAAACCATATGTATAGTGCACACTAACTTGACAAAAACAAGTTAGAAATGGTTATAAGCAATAAAACCATTACCTTTATGCTTACCATTGCTTTTCCACTTGTTGTCACCCTCTACACATCTCACCTTTCTTCTTTCATGTGGATTGAGAAGTAAATTTGCAATTCAATAGCTCAAGTCAATCCATTTGCAAGTACCTACAAGAATAAAGATGAAATGGTCCCCAATCATGTTTTTGGGTCCGGAGGAGTTAGCTTAGCAACCCAAATCCTATTTCTCTTGGGTGCTTTCCTAAAAGGACAACAATTAGAATAATGACCTAATTCATTGCAATAGTTGCATGTGCCCATAGTCTTGGAACTAGAGGATTCTCCATGGAATATTGGAGGTCCTTTATCTTTGTTGTTCCCTTGACTACTATCATACCCTAAACCATGTCTACCAATTTGTTTAGTAGTATGGTCTAGGATTTGATTAAGATTCTTTTTCCAACTAAGAATCTTTGCAAAGAAGATCTTAAACTATCATTATCATGCTTAAGAGAAGCAATAGTAGAAGACAATTGATTAATATTATCTCTAGCATGTAAAAGATCATTTTCTAAGCAAAGAGATTTAGTTGAATAAGAATCTCTATCAATATGAAGAGCATCAACATCATTCTCTCTATTTGTAGAACTCGAACAAGATTCATGCCCATTGATTTTAGCAAGCAAGGAGGCATTTTCAGATTTAAGCACCACTAATTCTCTTTGATAAGAATAGATTTATTTTCTCCTAGCATCATCAATAAGCTTGAGTTCTACGTTTTCAGTTTTAAGAGTATCAAGCTCATGCATGAGAGGATCAACAATTAAAGTATGCTCTTCATTTGAACTAGGCATGAGAGGTTGAGCTTCTAGAAATTTAATCTTATCAAGTAAACTAGCATTTTCAAGTTTAAGAGAGTCTACTTGGCTAAGACAATCATTTTTATCAATAAGCAAGCAAGAATTTGCATATTCAAGATCATCTAGTTCTATATACAAATTATCAACAATTTTAGCAAGCTTTTTCTTTTTCTTTTTAGAAGATTTATAAGAGGCACTAATATCATGAATAATAGCAATTAAAGATTCTTTATCTAAAGAGTCTAGATTTACCTCATTTGAGTCTTCACTTGTTGATGCTACAAGAGCAAAATGACATTCTCCTTCATCACTAGAGCTTGAGCTTGATCCTTCACATGAATCTTCACTTGAGCTTGAGTTGGAGGAGCCGCTTGAGCTTGAGTGACATTTCCCCTTCTTGTGAAGATGGGTCTTTTTGCCTTGAGGGCAATCTTCCTTGTAGTGACCCTTCTTTCCACATGTGAAGCACCGGATGGAGGAGGACTTGCCTTTATGGAGTCTACCCTTGGAGTACATGGCATCTTCTTCAACTTGAGAGGATGGAGAAGCTTGACCAACAATAGCCTTGATTTGAGCTTTCATTTCAGCCTTCTTCATTCTCTTGAGTTCTTTCTCCTCTTGTCTTTCGAATTCCTCTCTCTTGTCAAGTGTGGCTTCATGAGCTTGTAGATTTCCAATGAGCTCTTCAATAGGAATATCCCTAAGAGATCTTGCTTCTTCAATAGAAGTCACCTTGGATTCCCACCTCTTGGGGAGAGTTCTAAGGATCTTTGAGTTGATCTCTCTACTATACATAGGATATCCTAGAACAGCAAGACCATTCAAGATGGTGTTGAGCCTTGAGTACATGTTGGCTATGCTCTCCTCCTTTCCCATCTTGAAGTTTCAAGCAACCCTTTGAGCATGTAGACTTTGCTTTCCTTCACTTGATCTGTCCCTTCATAAGTGATGCAAAGCTTTCTCCATACCTCATAGGCCGTCTCACAAGAGGAAATCCAGTTGAACTCGGCGGGGGTCATGGAGGCATAAAGGATGTGCATGGCTCTTGCATTCAAGGTTGCTTTCATTAAGGTGGCTTCATCCCATTCTTCAATGTTTGTCTTTGGTAGAATGTATGGGCTGTTCACCATTTGCCACATCTCAAGACTTGATCCTTGGATGAAGAATTGAAGTCTTCTTCTCCAATAGAGGAAGTTGCTCCCATCAAAGATTGGAAGGCCGGTCGAGAGTCTCCCTCCTAGGTAGTCACCCATCTTCTCCTACTTGTTGAAGTATGCTTGGAGAAGACCCGCTCTGATACCACTTGTTGGATCCTAGATGGGTGACTTAGGTGCTCTAGAGGGGGGGGGTGAATAGAGCTGAAAGCACTTAAACAAAATTCATTAAACCTTCAAAATATATGACAAGATAAGGTTGCTAAATAGGTAATTTGAGTGCAACTAAATCATGCATAGCAGATAAGAGAGATTGAACATGCACCAATTAGACAAGCTATTTAGAGTGGTTCCACACTTCAAACTAGAAGTGTGTCAGTCCACTTGCCTAAAGAGGTCAACCTCTAGGACTTCAAACAATTTCACTCTTATATTCACTTATAAGACATACAATACAAGACCAACAAAGGACTTACCTATCCAATACAAAGAGTCTTCAACCTTACCAAGGACTTACCCACTTTGCAAGAGTCTTCGGCCTTCTCCAAGGACTTACCCACTCTTGCACAAGTCTTCGGCCTTGTAGGAATTACCCACTCTTCTTGGATCTTCCGCCTTTGACTTCACCTTCACTCGGAGAAGCTTTCCACGAAGGTCTTACCCACTTGACCTTGAGTCTTCTGCCTTCTCCAAGGGCTTACCCACTCTAGCTCCAAGTCTTTAGCCTTGATCTTCACCAAGGGACGCCTTCCCTTGTTCTTCTTCACCTCTCTTGGACAAGAGAGAGAACCTTCATCTTCAAGATAGGAAATGAGAGATGGGGATGTGGTGGAAGTGAGAGACTGACAAGATATACAAACAGAAACTAGCTCTCTTACAAATCTCCTACTCACTCTAATGGATGTAGCAAGTGATTAAGCTTAGAGAGAGAGAGGAGGCTGTAGGAAGCACTCAACTATAGAATAGGAACCTCACAAGGAGTTTGCAATGAATGCTCTCAACCTTGGAATGAAACCCAAGGGGTCCTATTTATAGCTGGGGATGCCTCTTAACCTTTGGGAACACTTAAGAACGAAAACTAGCCGTTTTGTGGCTTGCAACGGATCTGTTTTCACTTGTTGCAACTCCACAACGGCTAGAAACACTTTTCTGCACTTTTCCGTACAGTGCATTTGGTCGAGTTTCTATATGTGTAACTCGACCGATCAAGTAGCAGGCAACCCGATATTGAAAGGATCGGTTGAGTTTGTTCTGAGGAAACTCGACCGACCATTCCAAATGGAACTGGCCTACTACCCAGTCGGTCGAGTTCTGTGAGTGCAAAACTCGACCGATGCAATCTTCAGAAAATCAATCAAGGTTTGATCGGTCGAGTTTTAGGGTGTGAAACTGGACCGACCAAGTGCCTGCAATTGATTTTTGAAGTTGCATTAAAAGTGTTCTAATAATCGTTCTAAGTGCTCCTGGTATTTTTCTAAGCTTAATTAGAAGTCATACAATCATTACAAGTGATTTACAATATGATTCTAATGGATATACATCATATTACAAAAGTGTGCACTTGTATGACTTTGACTTGTATTTTCTCCAATTTGAGATGCACAAGTTAGGGCAATTGGAGTGTGTCTATACCTAATCTGAAATTACTCAAGTAGAAGCATTAGACACAAATATGTGGAATGGTTAGTCATCATCAAAACACGGGTTTAGTCAGTTTAGACGTGAGTCAACATTGACCTAATTGACCTCGAGTCAACATTCTCCCCCTTTTTGAAGATGACAAACCATTCCATAAATGTATTGAAAGCATTTAAGGAAATTCATACCTTTGAAGAAACCTAGGGGTTTCAATAGAATGGAGTTCATATGCTCCCCCTCAATTGATGTGTGTGGAGTTTTCATACTCCCCCTCAATTGATGCTATTTCTCCTGTATGGTTAGCTTTCATAACATTTATAGAAACTATGTCTTCTACTCATATATGTCTACACATATATGTCTCCTCCCCTTTACCTTCTCCTCTTTACATGGACATTCTTCTCCTCTTCATGTAAGACATGCCTTCTTCCTATTTTGAAAAGAAGACATACCTTTCTCCCCCTTTGTCATTTCAAAAAGTGGGGTTATGAAGAAAATAAGAAACATCACTTGTTAAAGAGAAAGGAGATAACACAAATATATAAGGAGAGTAGAAGAGCACAGATAGGGACTTGTCCAAGCATAGAAAGAAAAGCAAGTTAAAGCATATACTTGAACAACCCAAAAATGCAAGATGAGGTGCTGCAGAAAAACGATAAGTTGCAATTTTGACCCTCAAGATGATGGAGTTTGATCAAAAACCACCAGAGCTCATGGCGAAGCGATGAGTCTTGCTTAGAAGGCCGTTTCTGCATGAAAAACACCAGTCTTGCACCAAAAATTGAAATTGGAGCAAAATATGCATAAAAAACAAAAATACTCCAATTTCTACATACAACGTAGCTCTATGTGCCCTGCATCACAATGTTATGCAAGAAGCTCAAGATAGAAGATAAGCAATTTAAAGAACAATCTTGAGCATGTATGAGACACCAGCATAACATATAGATGATCAAATATACCAATTATTGACAGGGTTAGAACTACATGTATGTGAGCTACTAGTAGATGATATCACAAGTTAGGACTACTAGTAGGATCTAGATCATAGCAAAGAGATAAGTAAGATAAAGCAAGCTATGAGTAGATGTAGAGATATATCCAAACAAAGAGATATGCAATTTTAGAAGCATGAAAGGATATAACTCACTAGATATGCATCCTTACCATAAGATGATTACCCCTAAGAACCTCAAGGTTGTATCAAAACAAGATATACACCTAGATAGATGTATCAAGTTAGAGTACAACGGAAGCGATTTTAGACACAACAAGAGATCTAAAGAGATCATCATCAAAACCCGCAAAACAACTCAAAGCAGGTAATTGCAAGATATAGATATACCAATTTAGAGCAATTAGAGAGATAGAGTTGTAAGCAAGATATGCAATTTAGAACATGGCAACATTCATATATAAAGATACCAAAAGAGTGCCAAAGAATAAGGCTATTGGTTTAGAAAATCTAGTTTAGAGAGAAATTCTCATCCAATAAGTCAACTGTGTATTCTGTGCACAGTGGTATCGGTCGAGTTCTGAGCATTGACAACTCGACCGATGACAGTTGTTGGCAACACTCTTGGTGCCTATCGGTCGAGTTTCAATAGGGCAAACTCGACCGACAGAGCAGCTGTCAACAAGCACACCTATTTTATAAAAACATATTTAAAGGCATGCTAAAAATACAAACCATATCCAAACATGTCTAAGCAAGTTAGTAATGCACTATAGAAGCATTAGAAACAGTTTTTGAGCAAGAGTGTGAAGAGAATCACAAAATACTACTTTTAACTCAAAAACCATATGTATAGTGCACACTAACTTGACAAAAACAAGTTAGAAATGGTTATAAGCAATAAAACCATTACCTTTATGCTTACCATTGCTTTTCCACTTGTTGTCACCCTCTACACATCTCACCTTTCTTCTTTCATGTGGATTGAGAAGTAAATTTGCAATTCAATAGCTCAAGTCAATCCATTTGCAAGTACCTACAAGAAGAAAGATGAAATGGTCCCCAATCATGTTTTTGGGTCCGAAGGAGTTAGCTTAGCAACCCAAATCCTATTTCTCTTGGGTGCTTTCCTAAAAGGACAACAATTAGAATAATGACCTAATTCATTGCAATAGTTGCATGTGCCCATAGTCTTGGAACTAGATGATTCTCCATGGAATATTGGAGGTCCTTTATCTTTGTTGTTCCCTTGACTACTATCATACCCTAAACCATGACTACCAATTTGTTTAGTAGTATGGTCTAGGATTTGATTAAGATTCTTTTTACCAACTAAGAATCTTTGCAAAGAAGATCTTAAACTATCATTATCATGCTTAAGAGAAGCAATAGTAGAAGACAATTGATTAATATTATCTCTAGCATGTAAAAGATCATTTTCTAAGCAAAGAGATTTAGTTGAATAAGAATCTCTATCAATATGAAGAGCAGCAACATCATTCTCTCTATTTGTAGAACTAGAACAATATTCATGTCCATTGATTTTAGCAAGCAAGGAGGCATTTTCAGATTTAAGCACCACTAATTCTCTTTGATAAGAATCGATTTCTTTTCTCCTAGCAACATCGATAAGCTTGAGTTCTACGTTTTCAGTTTTAAGAGTATCAAGCTCATGCATGAGAGGATCAACAATTAAAGTATGCTCTTCATTTGAACTAGGCATGAGAGGTTGAGCTTCTAGAAATTTAATCTTATCAAGTAAACTAGCATTTTCAAGTTTAAGAGAGTCTACTTGGCTAATACAATCATTTTTATCAATAAGCAAGCAAGAATTTGCATATTCAAGATCATCTAGTTCTATATGCAAATTATCAACAATTTTAGCAAGCTTTTTATTTTTCTTTTTAGAAGACTTATAAGAGGCACTAATATCATGAATAATAGCAATTAAAGATTCTTTATCTAAAGAGTCTAGATTTACCTCATTTGAGTCTTCACTTGTTGATGCTACAAGAGCAAAATGACATTCTCCTTCATCACTAGAGCTTGAGCTTGATCCTTCACATGAATCTTCACTTGAGATTGAGTTGGAGGAGCCGCTTGAGCTTGAGTGCCATTTCCCCTTCTTGTGAAGATGGGTCTTTTTGCCTTGAGGGCAATCTTCCTTGTAGTGACCCTTCTTTCCACATGTGAAGCACCGGATGGAGGAGGACTTGCCTTTGTGGAGTCTACCCTTGGAGTATATGGCATCTTCTTCAACTTGAGAGGATGGAGAAGCTTGACCAACAATAGCCTTGATTTGAGCTTTGATTTCAGCCTTCTTCATTCTCTTGAGTTCTTTCTCCTCTTGTCTTTCTAATTCCTCTCTCTTGTCAAGGGTGGCTTCATGAGCTTGTAGATTTCCAATGAGCTCTTCAATAGGAATATCCCTAAGAGATCTTGCTTCTTCAATAGAAGTCACCTTGGATTCCCACCTCTTGGGGAGAGTTCTAAGGATCTTTGAGTTGATCTCTCCACTAGACATAGGATGTCCTAGAACACCAAGACCATTCAAGATGGTGTTGAGCCTTGAGTACATATTGGCTATGCTCTCCTCCTTTCCCATCTTGAAGTTCTCAAGCAACCCTTTGAGCATGTAGACTTTGCTTTCCTTCACTTGATCTATCCCTTCATAAGTGATGTAAAGCTTTCTCCATACCTCATAGGCCGTCTCACAAGAGGAAATCCGGTTGAACTCGGTGGGGGTCATGGAGGCATAAAGGATGTGCATGGCTCTTGCATTCAAGGTTGCTTTCATCAAGGTGGCTTCATCCCATTCTTCAATGTTTGTCTTTGGTAGAATGTATGGGTTGTTCACCATTTGCCACATCTCAAGACTTGATCCTTGGATGAAGAATTGAAGTCTTCTTCTCCAATAGAGGAAGTTGCTCCCATCAAAGATTGGAAGGCCGGTCGAGAGTCTCCCTCCTAGGTAGTCACCCATCTTCTCCTACTTGTTGAAGTATGCTTGGAGAAGACCCGCTCTGATACCACTTGTTGGATCCTAGATGGGTGACTTAGGTGCTCTAGAGGGGGGGTGAATAGAGCTGAAAGCACTTAAACAAAATTCATTAAACCTTCAAAATATATGACAAGATAAGGTTGCTAAATAGGTAACTTGAGTGCAACTAAATCATGCATAGCAAGGATAAGAGAGATTGAACATGCACCAATTAGACAAGCTATTTAGAGTGGTTCCACACTTCAAACTAGAAGTGTGTCAGTCCACTTGCCTAGAGAGGTCAACCTCTAGGACTTCAAACAATTGCACTCTTATATTCACTTATAAGACATACAATACAAGACCAACAAAGGACTTACCTATCCAATACAAAGAGTCTTCAACCTTACCAAGGACTTACCCACTTTGCAAGAGTCTTTGGACTTCTCCAAGGACTTACCCACTCTTGCACAAGTCTTCGGCCTTGTAGGAATTACCCACTCTTCTTGGATCTTCCGCCTTTGACTTCACCTTCACTCGGAGAAGCTTTCCACCAAGGTCTTACCCACTTGAGCTTGAGTCTTCTGCCTTCTCCAAGGGCTTACTGTTGGTATGTATGCCCTGAGAGCCAATCATGGGATGATTGGTGGGATGCATTAAGATTGATTTGATAAACATCAAAGGCAAGCTTCCAATTCACTCTGGTTCAGTCATATGAGATAGTGATAGAACAGATTGAATGTCTAAAGAATGACAGTACTCAATGATGTTTGCTTTCAGGTTGAGGACCTGAACGATGAGATCATACGGATGCTAAGAGTTTGTACATTCTTGTTATGTCCCTAGTCGGATGTCATTGTGGAAGGTAGATAGACAGCAATGACACACAAGACTAGATTGTGGTGTTGGTTGATGACAGAATCTCATTAGTCATGATATAGAGATATCAAACCAAACACATAGGTACTTGTTAGAGAACAAGGTACCGGACAGACCCACCGTGAGTTTGACACATGGAACCATGAAATGGTAGTCACAGTCAGTACTCACAGTGATGGTGGTGAGTGTGATTCTTAGACCTGAAATCACTGCACTCAACACATGTCGTTGGGCACACTTTGACATCATCAAACGCAGTCTTGAAACATGGGTTGTTATAAAGGTGATGATTGGGTGGCTTTGACACATGGGGCTTTTGAGGGGCGAGTGATAGATATGGGATTTGTCCCTCTTGAGGGAGTTTGATATCCATGGCCACTTGATGAGTAGGATTTAGAAAGGCGTGCACGCATGTGTGAGTCAGTATGGGATACTGATGTCATACATATCTCTTCCAGTCTACTCTGAGATCAAGAAAGTGAGTGAACGTTGATAGGATGACAGATCCATGCCTCGAGTTCATTCGGGATATCAGTGACAAAGGAATTATACACTCGCTGTAACACCATTCACGGATTGTAGGATGAAAGTTGTTCTCCAACTTTCTACTTTCACTTGGGTAGCACTGATGTGTGACTAGGCACCGCTCTGTGCTTGTGAAGTCATAAGTGTTATGGACTTTCACTGCCAACGTGAAATGGACCTGCAGGGTCACACACATAGGATTTAACCTGGAAGAGGAGTTTTTCCACAAGCAATGTTTAGATTGATTACTAAAGGAGTTTAGTAGTTCAATTAAACACTCAATCAGTCGATGGCTCAATATCGTATGGTTCAAGGTGTTGGACGCATTGATTGGAGTATCAGATTGATTGAAATCGCATTTGACTGATTCTGCACAATCTGCACTCCCAACCGGTCGGTTCATGTGATGAACCGGTCGGCTGAGGTTGCTGAACCGGTCGGCTCAAGGGTTGAGTTGATCGGCTCATGCACAGAGTGAAATGATTGGTTCAAGTGTTGAACCGATCGGTTCAACTGGTGCAATCGAGCAACTTGGGAAAGTAGGATTGGTGTGAATTTTCCTTTCGTTTCGATTTCTAATTTGATTGGAAATAGGATTTCCAATTTGATTGGAAATAGTATTGGTATTTCGATGCCAATTGGGAAAGAAACAAGGAAAGTCAATTTGAGCCAGATTAGGACCATGAACCGATCGGTTCAGGGCACCAACCGATCGGTTGGAGTGCCCCAAACGGTCGGCTCATGTCCAACCGACCGGTTCAGTGGCTGAACCGGCCGGTTCAGTAATGAACCGATCAGTTCAGGTTGCGAGATGGTTGCTTTTTGTGGAAAATCCCGAACCCTTCTACTCCTGCTTTTAGTCCCGCATTGCCCGGGATGGAGAACCCTGTCCCATGACTCTCCTATATATAGGGGTACTTGGGGGCTTCTCACAGTACAACTCAGTGCAACCCGTTGCTCTGCGAGTTGTCGTTCTCTCTGGTTTTGGTAACCGTGAGAGAGCCCGAGCAAGTGCTTCCCGCAAAAGGGAGGTGCAGCAAGGGAAGACAATTGTAGTTGCAACAGGAGGCAGGAGAGCAGGTAGGTGACTAGTACGTCTACAGGAGGGTGCGACTCCTTCCACTTCCTTGTGGGACAAGGAGTGTGGAGTTCCAGGTGGTCTGTGTGGACTACTACAGAGGCGGGAGGACACTGCCGCTTTGGAGGACAACTGTCATCCGAAAGTCCGGTTCGAGCAATAGTTGTGAGTCCCGGTGCGACCAGGAGCTGCACAGACACCGTCGAAGTCCGGAGTTGAAGACCGCGCATTGCGCAAGGTATTGTCGCCGAGCAAGCCTCGGGACAAGGTATGATTCCGCAAACCATCCTTTCCTATTTCATAGACGTTGACGTGTTTCCTCGGTATTGGTTGGGGGAGAAAATTTTTGTTTCCGCTGCCTTCTCTGTCTCCCC
This sequence comes from Alisma plantago-aquatica, assembly GCA_963693085.1. Lineage (NCBI taxonomy): Eukaryota > Viridiplantae > Streptophyta > Magnoliopsida > Alismatales > Alismataceae > Alisma > Alisma plantago-aquatica. The sequence goes on along the minus strand of OY856415.1, from coordinate 385,151,937 downwards.
CTAAAACCCAACAGTGGTATCAGAGCCACGTCAACTGCTCTATGTTTTAGGAATATCGATATGATCGATTTTGGTTTTTCGCCTTTATTTATTGCATACGATGCGAATAATATCAGCTTTATGCATGTCCAATCTTAAATCCACAAATCCCTAATTACATATATGATATGTATTATTAAAGCACTCGATACGCGTCACCCTTAAATGAGTTTTGTGGTGGATGTGTGTAGCGTGATTATGGCCTATAAACCCCTATCTGTGATTGGTTGTGTGTGGTTGCTTGCATCTCGGTCTGCGCACCGATCTTCCCTCTCTTATTCCTGATGTAACTCGAAATAATTCGAGATTCTTTCCTACCTTTGCTCCCCCCGAATGTAACTCGGGGTTTCCCTTTTAAAGCAAATGTAATAAATAGAATAGGATTTTATTTCCTGTTATGTCAAAGACCGGCGGACATCAAGATGACTTTTCAGACGGTCGGTTCAAGGAGTGAACCGATGGGTTGATGACCGGTTCGAGGAGCGAGATGAGCGGGTGGCGGACATGACGAGATGCACGATGACCGGGCGAACCGATTGGTTGGAGGAGCCAACCGATTGGCTGGTGGCACCCAGACGACCGGCTAGAGAGTACAGATCATTCATGTGATGAGTTGATCAACTCGGATGGCAAGACACAGAGTTCATCTTGTACAGGTTGCATGTGATGTAGACCTAGATGACCGTGATTCCTCTTGGCTCGAGGAATCACATTAGGATGGCCATAATTATCGCTTTTATCGTTTGTGCGTGTTTACTGTGGGATATAGCATGTACATGATACGTACTATGTATTGTGGTGATTGGATATGTATATGTATATAAAACCAAATCCCTCATTAAATATTAAGTTTTAGATGCCTTCCAAATGTGACACACGTGAAAAGCTTGATCGACCAAGTGTGGGCACGCCAAAGCGTGGTGCACCGTCTATCTCGTGGAAGCGTGAAGGATGAATGTGTGGGTCTGCCCAAGCAGGGTGCATATTCATCGTGTTTGCTTTGGGTTGGACTTAACAAGGTGACCTAGATAGGATCTAGCACCTTGAGGCATAGAGATGATCATTGCAATGAGTTGTATATGACATCTTATCAAGAGTTGCATACGATGCAATTGGCAAAAGTTGCCTACCTGAGAGATCTATGTTATGGGTGACAGCCCTAGCTGGTCCATGACTTAGAGGATTTCAGGATCTTGCCCACTAGAAGGTTGTACGCTGCAATCTTCCGAATTGATGGTGAGGGCTATCAATTTGAAGTAAAATAGTGGGAGAGATAATTAATTAAAGGCCTAATTATATCGTCAAATTTTCAAATCAATCAAATAAGTCAAAAATGAGTTTTGGACTAAAATTGCATATTTTCCTTTTGTAGTTCAAATGGCAACAAACAACAACAACTTTTCTTTGCGATCGGTCCTTAACAAGGACAAGCTGAATGGGACGAACTTCCACGACTGGTATCGGACATTGAGAATTGTTCTCACTCAAGAGCGTAAGCTCTATGTCCTGGATACTCCAATTCCAGAGGAACCTGCTCCAAATGCACCAAAGGCAGAAAGGGATGCTTACAAGAAGCATTCTGATGATGCCATTGATGCAAAGTGCTTGATGTTGTGTTCAATGAACCATGAGTTGCAGAGGCAACATGAGAACATGGGTGTCATAGAGATGATTCTGCATCTCAGGAACATGTATGAAGATCAGGCACGACAAGAGAGGTACAATGTTTCTAGGGCGCTGTTCAAGTGCGTCATGATAGAAGGAGATCCAGTTGGTCCTCACACACTCAAGATGATTGGGTATGTGGAGAACCTACAGAGACTGGGATTTCCACTTAGCCAAGAGTTGTCTACTGACGTGATACTGCAATCGTTGCCAGAATCTTACAGTCAGTTTGTGATGAACTACAACATGAACAACTTTGATAGGCCACTGTCAGATTTATTGGGCATGTTGAGGACAGCCGAGTTACAAATAAAGAAGGACAAGCCTAAGTCCGTGATGGTGATCACGAGCAAGAAGGGCAAGTCCAAGCGCAAGGGCAAGGGCAAAGCTAAGAAAGGTTCTGAAGCTATCCAGGAGTCCAATCCATCTTCAGCTCTCAAGGCCAAGGGAGGTGTGACCAAGAAAGGAAATTGCCACCATTGTCAAAAGCCAGGACATTGGAAAAGGAATTGTCCTCTCTATCTGGAAGAACAAAAGAAGAAAGAGGCGACTGAAGCTTCTACTTAAAGGTGTCATGAAAGTAAACTTGTAACACTTCTGAGATATATGATATCAAGATGTAAAGTGTAAATCATTCTTACTTTGGGCAAGTGTTGCCTTTATAGATAGGAATACTTTAGTTTATTTTCAGTCAATAAGGCATATGAACTGCTATTTCATATCTGCCAATAGATAGAAACACTTTATTTTTGCATATTGTATGACAATGATGGTAATTAATAAAGAGATGTTTCAATTTATAAAGATGTGATCTTTGTGGCAATGCCTTATTTATCTTGTGATATTTGATATGCATAAGATAAGATGATACCTAAAGTTATAGATAACTCAAACAATATAATTAGCATTGATCATGAGAAATTCATTTCTATTTTCCATGTGATGGATAAAGATAGACTCTTTTGGTTAGAGAACCATTAAGGGACATGAATATCTTGGACATGATTAATCAATCTTCACTAATGTAGTGGGAGAGTGATTATCCTATTAGGTATAATACATGTGATGTATTTACATACCTATTGGAATAAATGCTAATACTTCAAATGGTGTTTAGAGAAATACCAATATGAATATCTTGAAGTGTTCAAGACTATCATAAATGAAGTACAAATTTGGTAAAGTATTAATTCTTGGTGAGATCAATGAATAGAATACTTGGACCAAATGTTTGAGATCCTTGTGAGTGATTATGATAAGTGTATCATAGTGAACTCATGATTAAGGCATGATGATGTCTAAATCAAGAAGGAATCATGCTCTAAGGAGTTAGAGAATGATTATCAAATAACTGAATTCTTCTTAATAAATGAATACCCCACACTAATAAAAGGAAATTAAGAATCACAGGGGTTGTGAGTTCTTATATCCCTAACAGATACACCTCAATTATCTATGTGATGAGTTGTTCATGTGATGAGTCAACTATCTAGATGAATATGAGGAACTGAATCTTGAGTTATGGTTTATGACCATTACGTCCTAAAATGACCTCCATGTGAACCATAAGGTATGACCTTGATGGTAGCACTAATTGGATCATATCCATAAGTGCAAATGAGTCTTAAGTGTTAAGACAAATGGATAACATTTTGAGAAGGATGATGCTTGTTGATTGCAACTTAATGACTAAGACATTTGGCATATGGATACTAAAACCGCATTCCCATGAGGAATAAAACTAGGATGTGTACGTGACACAGCCTATAAGGTTTATGAATCCACTAATGCAAATGAAGTCTATAAGTTACAATGGACTAATCAATGTGATTGATTGAGTACAAGCAACTCAAAATTGGATCTTTACTTTGATAATATAGTCAAAGGGTTTGACTGATATGTCAAAGATAAGAAGGGATCTATGATTTAGTGGGAGCGTATTCACATTCCACATATTGATGTGAAATGAAAATGTTCTAAATTGGAAATCCAAAAGTGGAAATTATCTTTAAGGAAGATAGAGATGTTTCCTATGTGATAGGAATAGAGATCTATAGAGATAGTTCTCGAAAATCTCTTGACCTGAAAAGAGAAAGCATACATTGGCAATCTGTACTGAAGTGTTCAGTATGCACGGATTCAGTTCCATATTACATGGAGTTAGTATCCCAAAGCCAAGTGTCCAATTCTTATGAAGAATGGGAACACTAAGAATAGATATGGATCTATCATGTATGTAATCATCCCGTTGTCTTGCATGTATGACATGGCAAGAATAAAATGCATTCATCATCTTATATGTATGACATGACAATATGATGAGATCATCCTGATAACTCGTATGTGGGACATGACGAGTGGATGTCTGTCTGCTTCCAGTAAGAGTTACTGGAATACCATTAGAACTTGATAAGTGCTTGTGAAGTACTAGTTCTATGGATATAAGGAAGAGTTCGATGTAAGGAGTTACATTGATGCGAACTTCCGAAAAGACAGAAAATTAATCGCAAAATATACATAGGATGTATAAAAGTAAATGTTTGTTAATAATTGGAAGTGTTCCAATAAAGCCATTTAAAAGGGAAATGCCGAGTATCAATGTGTTAGTGAACAGCAGTAGATACTATATGGATCTAGAAGTTCATGAGATGAACTTATAGATATTCCACTCATTGATGACAAGTCTGGAATCCTTGATCATGCAATGTTGCTAAAGGTTAGCAAAGGAATACTAGATCGCATATTACGCCAACTCCATCTCATACGTGTGACGTACAACGAAGAGATGTGAGTCATGCAATTTATACAGACTTTGGCAAGGTGTTGCCATTTCTCACTATATTGGCACTAGAAGCACAGTAACATGTGGGACATGTTTGAAGATCACTGTGAATATGATTCATGGGTGATTGGCTCGCAGTGCAAGTGGGAGTCTGTTGGTATGTATGCCCTGAGAGCCAATCATGGGATGATTGGTGGGATGCATTAAGATTTGATAAACATCAAAGGCAAGCTTCCAATTCACTCTGGTTCAGTCATATGAGATAGTGATAGAACAGATTGAATGTCTAAAGAATGACAGTACTCAATGACGTATGCTTTCAGGTTGAGGACCTGAACGATGAGATCATACGGATGCTAAGAGTTTGTACATTCTTGTTATGTCCCTAGTCGGATGTCATTGTGGAAGGTAGATAGACAGTAATGACACACAAGACTAGATTGTGGTGTTGGTTGATGACAGAATCTCATTAGTCATGATATAGAGATATCAAACCAAACACATAGGTACTTGTTAGAGAACAAGGTACCGGACAGACCCACCGTGAGTTTGACACATGGAACCATGAAATGGTAGTCACAGTCAGTACTCACAGTGATGGTGGTGAGTGTGATTCTTAGACCTGAAATCACTGCACTCAACACATGTCGTTGGGCACACTTTGACATCATCAAACGCAGTCCTGAAACATGGGTTGTTATAAAGGTGATGATTGGGTGGCTTTGACACATGGGGCTTTTGAGGGGCGAGTGATAGATATGGGATTTGTCCCTCCTGAGGGAGTTTGATATCCATGGCCACTTGATGAGTAGGATTGAGAAAGGCGTGCACGCATGTGTGAGTCAGTATGGGATACTGATGTCATACATATCTCTTCCAGTCTACTCTGAGATCAAGAAAGTGAGTGAACGTTGATAGGATGACAGATCCATGCCTCGAGTTCATTCGGGATATCAGTGACAAAGGAATTATACACTCGCTGTAACACCATTCACGGATTGTAGGATGAAAGTTGTTCTCCAACTTTCTACTTTCACTTGGGTAGCACTGATGTGTGACTAGGCACCGCTCTGTGCTTGTGAAGTCATAAGTGTTATGGACTTTCACTGCCAACGTGAAATGGACCTGCAGGGTCACACACATAGGATTTAACCTGGAAGAGGAGTTTTTCCACAAGCAATGTTTAGATTGATTACTAAAGGAGTTTAGTAGTTCAATTAAACACTCAATCAGTCGATGGCTCAATATCGTATGGTTCAAGGTGTTGGACGCATTGATTGGAGTATCAGATTGATTGAAATCGCATTTGACTGATTCTGCACAATCTGCACTCCCAACCGGTCGGTTCATGTGATGAACCGGTCGGCTGAGGTTGCTGAACCGGTCGGCTCAAGGGTTGAGTCGATCGGCTCATACACAGAGTGAAACGATTGGTTCAAGTGTTGAACCGATCGGTTCAACTGGTGCAATCGAGCAACTTGGGAAAGTAGGATTGGTGCGAATTTTCCTTTCGTTTCGATTTCTAATTTGATTGGAAATAGGATTTCCAATTTGATTGGAAATAGTATTGGTATTCCGATGCCAATTGGGAAAGAAACAAGGAAAGTCAATTTGAGCCGGATTAGGACCATGAACCGATCGGTTCAGGGCACCAACCGATCGGTTGGAGTGCCCCAAATGGTCAGCTCATGTCCAACCGACCGGTTCAGTGGCTGAACCGACCGGTTCAGTAACGAACCGATCAGTTCAGGTTGCGAGATGGTTGCTTTTTGTGGAAAATCCCGTACCCTTCTACTCCTGCTTTTAGTCCCGCATTGCCCGGGATGGAGAACCCTGTCCCATGACTCTCCTATATATATAGGGGTACTTGGGGGCTTCTCACAGTACAGCTCAGTGCAACTAGTTGCTCTGCGAGTTGTCGTTCTCTCTGGTTTTGGTAACCGTGAGAGAGCCCGAGCAAGTGCTTCCCGCAAAAGGGAGGTGCAGCAAGGGAAGACAACTGCAGTTGCAACAGGAGGCAGGAGAGCAGGTAGGCGACTAGTACGTCTATAGGAGGGTGCGACTCCTTCCACTTCCTTGTGGGACAAGGAGTGTGGAGTTCCAGGTGGTCCGTGTGGACTACTACGGAGGCGGGAGGACACTGCCGCTTTGGAGGACAACTGTCATCCGACAGTCCGGTTCGAGCAGGAGTTGTGAGTCCCGGTGCGACCAGGAGCTGCACAGACACCGTCGAAGTCCGGAGTTGAAGACCACGCATTGTGCGAGGTATTGTTGCCGAGCAAGCCTCGGGACAAGGTATGATTCCGCAAACCATCCTTTCCTATTTCATAGATGTTGACGCGTTTCCTCGGTATGGGTTGGGGGAGAAAATTTTTGTTTCCGCTGCCTTCTCTGTCTCCCCCTAAAACCCAACACTTACCCACTCTAGCTCCAAGTCTTTAGCCTTGATCTTCACCAAGGGACGCCTTCCCTTGTTCTTCTTCACCTCTCTTGGACAAGAGAGAGAACCTTCATCTTCAAGATAGGAAATGAGAGATGGGGTGGTGGTGGAAGTGAGAGCCTCACAAGATATACAAATAGAAACTAGCTCTCTTACAAATCTCCTACTCACTCTAATGGATGTAGCAAGTGATTAAGCTTAGAGAGAGAGAGGAGGCTGTAGGAAGCACTCAACTATAGAATAGGAACCTCACAAGGAGTTTGCAATGAATGCTCTCAACCTTGGAATGAAACCCAAGAGGTCCTATTTATAGCTGGGGATGCCTCTTAACCTTTGGGAACACTTAAGAACGAAAACTAGCCATTTTGTGGCTTGCAACGGATCTATTTTCACTTGTTGCAACTCCACAACGGCTAGAAACACTTTTCTGCACTTTTCCGTACAATGCATTCGGTCGAGTTTCTATATGTGTAACTCGACCGATCAAGTAGCAGGCAGCCCGATATTGAAAGGATCGGTCGAGTTTGTTCTGAGGAAACTCGACCGACCATTCCAACTGGAACTGGCCTACTACCCAGTCGGTCGAGTTCTGTGAGTGCAAAACTCGACCGATCCAATCTTCAGAAAATCGATCAAGGTTTGATCGGTCGAGTTTCAGGGTGTGAAACTGGACCGACCAAGTGCCTGTAATTGATTTTTGAAGTTGCATTAAAAGTGTATCTAATAATCATTCTAAGTGCTCCTGGTATTTTTCTAAGCTTAATTACAAGTCATAAAATCATTACAAGTGATTTACAACATGATTCTAATGGATATACATCATATTACAAAAGTGTGCACTTGTATGACTTTGACTTGTATTTTCTCCAATTTGAGATGCGCAAGTTAGGGCAATTGGAGTGTGTCTATACCTAATCTTAAATTACTCAAGTAGAAGCATTAGACAAAAATATGTGGAATGGTTAGTCATCATCAAAACACGGGTTTAGTCAATTTAGACGTGAGTCAACATTGACCTAATTGACCTTGAGTCAACATTCTCCCCCTTTTTGAAGGTGACAAACCATTCCATAAATGTATTGAAAGCATTTAAGGAAATTCATACCTTTGGAGAAACCTAGGGGTTTCAATAGAATGGAGTTCATATTCTCCCCCTCAATTGATGTGTGTGGAGTTTTCATACTCCCCCTCAATTGATGCTATTTCTCCTGTATGGTTAGTTTTCATAACATTTATAGAAACTATGTCTTCTACTCATATATGTCTACACATATATGTCTCCTCCCCTTTACCTTCTCCTCTTTACATGTACATTCTTCTCCTCTTTATGTAAGACATGCCTTCTTCCTATTTTGAAAATAAGACATACCTTTCTCCCCCTTTGTCATTTCAAAAAGTGGGGTTATGAAGAAAATAAGAAACATCACTTGTTAAAGAGAAAGGAGATAACACAAATATATAAGGAGAGTAGAAGAGCACAGATAGGGACTTGTCCAAGCATAGAAAGAAAAGCAAGTTAAAGCATATACTTGAACAACCCAAAAATGCAAGATGAGGTGCTGCAGAAAAACTATAAGTTGCAATTTTGACCCTCAAGATGATGGAGTTGTTGGTATGTATGCCCTGAGAGCCAATCATGGGATGATTGGTGGGATACATTAAGATTGATTTGATAAACATCAAAAGCAAGCTTCCAATTCTTTCTGGTTCAGTCACATGAGATAGTGATAGAACAGATTGAATGTCTAGAGAATGACAATACTCAATGACGTATGCTTTCAGGTTGAGGACCTGAACGATGAGATCATACGGATGCTAAGAGTTTGTACATTCTTGTTATGTCCCTAGTCGGATGTCATTGTGGAAGGTAGATAGACAACAATGACACACAAGGCTAGATTGTGGTGTTGGTTGATGACAGAATCTCATTAGTCATGATATAGAGATATCAAACCAAACACATAGGTACTTGTTAGAGAACAAGGTACCGGACAGACCCACCGTGAGTTTGACACATGGAACCATGAGATGGTAGTCACAGTCAGTACTCACAGTGATGGTGGTGAGTGTGATTCTTAGACCTGAAATCACTGCACTCAACACATGTCGTTGGGCACACTTTGACATCATCAAACGCAGTCCTGAAACATGGGTTGTTATAAAGGTGATGATTGGGTGGCTTTGACACATGGGGCTTTTGAGGGGTGAGTGATAGATATGGGATTTGTCCCTCCCGAGGGAGTTTGATATCCAAGGCCACTTGATGAGTAGGATTGAGATAGGCGTGCGCACGCATGTGTGAATCAGTATGTGATATTGATGTCATACATATCTCCTTCAATCTACTCTGAGATCAAGAAAGTGAATGAACGTTGACAGGATGACTGCTCCATGCCTCGAGTTCATTCGGGATATCAGCGACAAAGGAATTATACATTCACTGTAACACCATTCACGGATTGTAGGATGAAAGTTGTTCTCCAACTTTCTACTTTCACTTGGGTAGCACTGATGTGTGACTAGGCACCGCTCTTTGCTTGTGAAGTCATAAGTGTTATGGACTTTCACTGCCAACGTGAAATGGACCTGCAGGGTCACACACATAGGATTTAACCTGGAAGAGGAGTTTTTGTCCACAAGCAACGTTTAGATTGATTACTAAAGGAGTTTAGTAGTTCAATTAAACACTCAATCAGTCGATGGCTCAATATCATATGGTTCAAGGTGTTGGACGCATTGATTGGAGTATCGGATTGATTGAAATCACATTTGACTGATTCTGCACAACCTGTACTCCCAACCGATCGGTTCAAGTGTTGAACCGGTCGGCTGAGGTTGCTGAACCGGTCGGCTCAAGTGTTGAGTCGATCGGCTCAATCCCAGGGTGAAACGAGCGGTTCAAGTGTTGAACCGATCGGTTCAACTGGTGCAACCGAGCAAGTTGGGAAAGTCAGGTCGGTGAGAATTTTCCTTGCATTTCACTTGCCCAATTTGATTGGGAAAAGGTTGGTATTCGATACCAATTAGAAACGAAAGTTGGAAAGTCAATCGGGAATCGACCAGGACCACGAACCGACCGGTTCACAAGTGAACCGATCGGCTCATGGGTCCCAACCGATCGGTTGGTGCTCCAACCGACCGGTTCAGGTCCCCAACCGACCGGTTCACTTGTGAACCGATCGGTTCAGGTTGCGAGTCAGTTGCTTTTTGTGGAAAATCTCGAACCCTCCTACTCCTGCTTTAGTCCCGTATTGCCGGGCACAGAGAACCCTGTCCCATGACCCGCCTATATATATAGGGGTATTGGGGGCTTCTCAAAGTACAACTCAGTGCATGTTGATTGCTCTGCAAAGTTGTCGTTCTCTCTGGTTTTGGTAACCGAGAGAGAGCCCGAGCAAGTGCTTCCCGCAAAGGGAGGTGCAGCAAGGGAAGGACAACTACAGTTGCAGTCGACAGCAGGAGAGTGTGTTGGCGACTAGTACGTCAACAGGAGGGTGCGACTCCTTCCACTTCCTTGTGGGACAAGGAGAGTGGAGTTCCAGGTGGTCCGTGTGGACTACTACAGAGGCGGGAGGTCACTGCCGCTCAGGAGGACAACTGTCATCCGACAGTCCGATAGGAGGAGGAGGAGTCAGTCCCGGTGCGACCAGGAGTTGCACAGACACCGTCCAAGACCGGAGTTGAAGACCGTGCACTGCGCGAGGTATTGTCGCCGAGCAAGCCTCGGGACAAGGTATGATTCCGCAAACCATCCTTTCCTATTATATAGACGTTGACGCTTTTCCTCGGTATGGGTTTGGGGAGAAAATTTTTGTTTACGCTGCCTTCTCTGTCTCCCCTAAAACCCAACAGTGGTATCAGAGCCACGTCAACTGCTCTATGTTTTAGGAATATCGATATGATCGATTTTGGTTTGTCGCCTTTAATTATTGCATGCGATGCGAATAATATTGGCTTTATGCATGTCCAATCTTAAATCCACAAATCCCTAATTACATATATGATATGTATTATTAATGCACTCGATACGCGTCGCCCTTAAACGAGTTTTGTGATGGATGTGTGTGGCGTGATTATGGCCTATAAACCCCTATCTGTGTGTGGTTGTTTGTGGTTGCATGCATCTCGGTCTGCGCACCGATCTTCCCTCTCTTATTCCTGATGTAACTCGAAATAATTCGAGGTTCTTTCCTACCTTTGCTCCCCCCGAATATAACTCGGGGTTTCCCTTTTTAAAGCAATGTAATAAATAGGATAGATTTTATTTCCTGTTATGTCGAAGACCGGCGGACATCAAGACGACAGCTGAAACGATCGGTTCAAGGCGTGAACCGATCGGTTGACGTTCCAGACGGTCGGTTCAAGGAGTGAACCGATCGGTTGATGACCGGTTCGAGGAGCGAGACAAGCGGGTGGCGGACATGACGAGATGCACGATGACCAGGCGAACCGATCGGTTGGAGGAGCCAACCGATCGGCTGGTGGCACCCAGACGACCGGCTGGAGAGTACAGATCATTCATGAGATGAGTTGATCAACTCGGAAGGTAAGGCACAGATGTTCATCTTGTACAGGTTGCATGTGATGTAGACCTAGATGACCGTGATTCCTCTTGGCTCGAGGAATCACATTAGGACGGCCATAATCATCGCTTTTTATCGTTTGTGCATGTTTTCTGTGGGATATAGCATGTATATGATACGTACTATGTATTGTGGTGATTGGATATGTATATGTATATAAAAACCAAATCCCTCATTAAAATATTAAGTCTTACATGCCTTCCATTAGCGGCACACATGAAAAGCTCGATCGACCAAGCGTAGGTTACGCCAAAGCGTGGTGCGCCGTCTATCTTGTGGAAGTGTGAAGGGTAGACATGTAGGTTCTGCCAAAGCAGGGTGCATGTTTACCGTGTCGGCTTTTGGGTTAGACTTAACTGGTGATTCTTAGAGCGTCTAAGCCCAGAGGCAAGGAATGTTCATGGCAAGGTGTTGTGCATGTTCATTCAACAAGAGTTGCATATGATGCAATTGGCAAGAGTTGCCTACCTGAGAGATCTAAGTTGTGGGCGATCAGCCAAAGCTGACTCATGACTTAGAAGATTTCAGGATCTTGCCCGCTAGAAGGTTGTACGCTGCAATCTTCCGAATTGATGGTGAGGGCTATCAATTTGAACTAAAATAGTGGGAGCGATAATTAATTGAAGGCCTAATTATATCGTCAACCTTTCAAATCAATCAAACAAGTCAAAAAGAGTTTTGGACTAAAATTGCATATATTTCCTTTTTGTTAATATAAATGGTTAATCAACAAATCACTTTATTTGTGATCGGTCTTTGAGACCAACAAATTAAATGGGAATAATTCCACGACTGGTTAGAATGGTGAGAAGTGTTCTCAAAGAGCGAAAGCTCCAAGTCCTAGTTATACCAGAACCAGATGAACTCGATCCCACCACATCAATGGCTGAAAGTATGCTTATGGAAGCATACTGAGGGTGACATTGATGAGGAGTGTTTGATGTTGTGTTCTCTGAACTATGAGTTGCAGAGACAACATGAGACATATGATGTCTCCAAGATACTGTCCTAGTATGTCATGACAGAAGGAGATCCAGTAAGGTATTCACACACTCAATGTGATTGGGTATGTGGAAAACTTGATTAAGAAGGATTCCCTTTGAGCCAAGAGTTGGCTATTGGTATGATACTGCAAATGTTGTGAGAATCATACAATTCATGATAAGCTACAACATGAACAACTTTGACAAACGTTGACAGAGTTGCTGGATATGTTGAGGATAGTAAAGGCAAGGATGAAGAAAGACTAATCCTAATCTTTGATGTGATCAAAGAAAAGGTAATTCTTAAGGGCAAGGACAAGGGCAAAGCAAAGAAGTGTTCTGATGCTAGCCAGCAATCCAAGCCGTCTTCAGCCTCAAGGCACATGGGGAAAGGGTGTATGAGGGATTGCCCTCTATATCTGGAAGAACAAAAGAAGATGAAGGAGGGGATGGAGATCTCCACCTAAGGTATCATGAAATGAACCGCTTCTTTATTCGAGGTATATGATACCAAGATATGGATATGTCATATGTGATATGCAATATCCACAAAGAAGTGATGGCCTTTGTGAAAGGACCAAGAAAGAAGTACCCATCATTGGAGCAAGCGTTGCTGCCATAGATAGGAGTATCTTTCAGTTTATTTCAGCCTAAAGGGCACGAAATAGAGTTGAGAACTGCTATTTCATATATTGCCAATAGATAGAAACACTTTATTTTTGCATATTGTATGACAATAATGGCAATTAATAAAGTTGATGTTTCAATCTTAAAGATATGATCTTTGTGGCAATACCTTATTTATCTTGTGATACATGGTATGCATAAGATAAAATGATACCTAAAGTTATTGATAACTCAAACAATTAAATTAGCATAAATCATAAGAAATTCATTTCTAGTTTCCATATGATGGATACATCTAGACTCTTTTGGTTAGAGAACCAGTAAGAGACATGAATATCTTGGACATGATTAATCAATCTTCACTAATGTAGTGGGAGAGTGATTATCCTATTAGGTATAATACATGTGATGTATTTACATACCTATTGGAACAAATTCTAATACTTCAAATGGTGTTTAGAGAAATACCAATATGAATATCTTGAAGTGTTCAAGATTATCATAGATGAAGTACAAATTTGGTAAAGTATTAATTCTTGATGAGATCAATGAATAAAATACTTGGACCAAATGTTTGAGATCCTTATGAGTGATTATGATAGTGTATCATAGTGAACTCATGATTAAGGCATGGTGATGTCTAAATCAAGAAGGAATCATACTCTAAGGAGTTAGAGAATGATTATCAAATAACTGAATTCTTCTTAATAAAAGAATACCCCACACTAATAAAGGACATTAAGAATCACAAGGGTTGTGAGTTCTTATATCCTTAACAGATACACCTCAATTATCTATGTGATGAGTTGTTCATGTGATGAGTCAACTATCTAGATGAATATGAGGAACCGAATTTTGAGTTATGGTTTATAACCATTACATCCTAAATGACTTCCATGTGAACCATAAGGTATGACCTTGATGGTAGCACTCATTGGATGAAATCCATAAGTGCAAATGAGTCTTAAGTGTTAAGACACATGGATAACATTTTGAGAAGGATGATGCTTGTTGATTGCAACTTAATGACTGAGACATTTGGCATATGGATACTAAAACCGCATTCCTATGAGGAATAAAACAAGGATGTGTACGTGACACAACCTATAAGGTTTATGAATCCACTAATGCAAATGAAATCTATAAGTTACAATGGACTAATCAATATGATTGATTGAGTACAAGCAACTCAAAATTGAATCTTTACTTTGATGATATAGTCAAAGGGTTTGACTGATATGTCAAAGATAAGGAAGGGATCTGTGATTTAGTGGGAGCGTATTCACATTCCACATATTGATGTGAAATGGAATTGTTCTAGAATGGAAATCCAAAAGTGGAAATTATCTTTAAGGAAGATAGAGATGTTTCCTATGTGATAGGAATAGAGATCTATAGAGATAGTTCTCGAAAACCTCTTGACCTGAAAAGAGAGAGCATACATTGGCAATATGTACTGAAGTGTTCAGTATGCACAGATTCAGTGGGAGAAAACTTGTCCATGTTACATGGAGTTAGTATCCCAAGGCCAAGTGTCCAATTCTTATGAAGAATAGGAACACTAAGAATAGATATGGATCTATCATGTATGTAATCATCCCATTGTCTTGCATGTATGACATGGCAAGAATAAAATGCACTCATCATCTTGTATGTGGGACATAGCAATATGATGTGCTCATCCTGATAACTCGTATGTGGGACATGACGAGTGGATGTCTGTCTACTTCCAGTAAGGGTTACTGGAAAACCATGAGAACTTGATAAGTGCTTGTGAAGTACTAGTTCTTTGGAGATAAGGAAGAGTTCGATGTAAAGAGTTACATTGATGCGAACTTCCGAAAGGACATAAAATTAATCGCAAAATATACATAGGATGTATAAAAGTGAAAGTTTGTTGATAATTGGAAGTGTTCCAATAAAACCATTTAAAAGGGAAATGCCGAGTATCTGTGTGTTAGAGGACAACAGTAGATACTATATGGATCTAGAAGTTCATGAGATGAACTTATAGATATTCCACTCATTGATGACAAGTCCGGAATCCTTGATCATGTAATGTGGCTAAAGG
The DNA here is from genome assembly GCA_963693085.1 of Alisma plantago-aquatica. Taxonomy (NCBI): domain Eukaryota; kingdom Viridiplantae; phylum Streptophyta; class Magnoliopsida; order Alismatales; family Alismataceae; genus Alisma; species Alisma plantago-aquatica. The sequence goes on along the minus strand of OY856415.1, from coordinate 385,136,747 downwards.
TTAGCAAATGGAATACTAGATCGCATATTACGGCAACTCCATCTCATACGTGTGACGTACAACGAAGAGATGTGAGACATGCAATTTGTGCAGACTTTGGCAAGGTGTTGCCATTACTCACTATGTTGGCACTAGAGCACAGTAACATGTGGGACATGTTTGAAGATCGCCATGAATATGATTCATGGGTGATTGGCTCACAGTGCAAGTGGGAGTCTGTTGGTATGTATGCCCTGAGAGCCAATCATGGGATGATTGGTGGGATACATTAAGATTGATTTGATAAACATCAAAGGCAAGCTTCCAATTCTTTCTGGTTCAGTCACATGAGATAGTGATAGAACAGATTGAATGTCTAGAGAATGACAGTACTCAATGACGTATGCTTTCACGTTGATGACCTGAACGATGAGATCATACGGATGCTAAGAGTTTGTACATTCTTGTTATGTCCCTAGTCGGATGTCATTGTGGAAGGTAGATAGACAACAATGACACACAAGGCTAGATTGTGGTGTTGGTTGATGACAAAATCTCATTAGTCATGATATAGAGATATCAAACCAAACACATAGGTACTTGTTAGAGAACAAGGTACCGGACAGACCCACCGTGAGTTTGACACATGGAACCATGAGATGGTAGTCACAGTCAGTACTCACAGTGATGGTGGTGAGTGTGATTCTTAGACCTGAAATCACTGCACTCAACACATGTCGTTGGGCACACTTTGACATCATCAAACGCAGTCTTGAAACATGGGTTGTTATAAAGGTGATGATTGGGTGGCTTTGACACATGGGGCTTTTGAGGGGTGAGTGATAGATATGGGATTTGTCCCTCCCGAGGGAGTTTGATATCCAAGGCCACTTGATGAGTAGGATTGAGATAGGCGTGCGCACGCATGTGTAAATCCGTATGTGATATTGATGTCATACATATCTCCTTCAATCTACTCTGAGATCAAGAAAGTGAATGAACGTTGACAGGATGACTGCTCCATGCCTCGAGTTCATTCGGGATATCAGCGACAAAGGAATTATACATTCACTATAACACCATTCACGGATTGTAGGATGAAAGTTGTTCTCCAACTTTCTACTTTCACTTGGGTAGCACTGATGTGTGACTAGGCACCGCTCTTTGCTTGTGAAGTCATAAGTGTTATGGACTTTCACTGCCAACGTGAAATGGACCTGCAGGGTCACACACATAGGATTTAACCTGGAAGAGGAGTTTTTGTCCACAAGCAACGTTTAGATTGATTACTAAAGGAGTTTAGTAGTTCAATTAAACACTCAATCAGTCGATGGCTCAATATCATATGGTTCAAGGTGTTGGACGCATTGATTGGAGTATCAGATTGATTGAAATCGCATTTGACTGATTCTGCACAACCTGTACTCCCAACCGATCGGTTCAAGTGTTGAACCGGTCGGCTGAGGTTGCTGAACCGGTCGGCTCAAGTGTTGAGTCGATCGGCTCAATCCCAGGGTGAAACGAGCGATTCAATTGTTGAACCGATCGGTTCAACTGGTGCAACCGAGCAAGTTGGGAAAGTCAGGTCGATGAGAATTTTCCTTGCGTTTCACTTGCCCAATTTGATTGGGAATAGGATTGGTATTCGATACCAATTAGAAACGAAAGTTGGAAAGTCAATCGGGAATCGACCAGGACCACGAACCGACCGGTTCACAAGTGAACCGATCGGCTCATGGGTCCCAACCGATCGGTTGGTGCTCCAACCGACCGGTTCAGGTCCCCAACCGACCGGTTCACTTGTGAACCGATCGGTTCAGGTTGCGAGTCAGTTGCTTTTTGTGGAAAATCTCGAACCCTCCTACTCCTGCTTTAGTCCCGTATTGCCGGGCACAGAGAACCCTGTCCCATGACCCGCCTATATATATAGGGGTATTGGGGGCTTCTCAAAGTACAACTCAGTGCATGTTGATTGCTCTGCAAAGTTGTCGTTCTCTCTGGTTTTGGTAACCGAGAGAGAGCCCGAGCAAGTGCTTCCCGCAAAGGGAGGTGCAGCAAGGGAAGGACAACTGCAGTTGCAGTCGACAGCAGGAGAGTGTGTTGGCGACTAGTACGTCAACAGGAGGGTGCGACTCCTTCCACTTCCTTGTGGGACAAGGAGAGTGGAGTTCCAGGTGGTCCGTGTGGACTACTACAGAGGCGGGAGGTCACTGCCGCTCAGGAGGACAACTGTCATCCGACAGTCCGGTAGGAGGAGGAGTCGTCAGTCCCGGTGCGACCAGGAGTTGCACAGACACCGTCCAAGACCGGAGTTGAAGACCGCGCACTGCGCGAGGTATTGTCGCCGAGCAAGCCTCGGGACAAGGTATGATTCCGCAAACCATCCTTTCCTATTATATAGACGTTGACGCTTTTCCTCGGTATGGGTTTGGGGAGAAAATTTTTGTTTCCGCTGCCTTCTCTGTCTCCCCTAAAACCCAACAGGAGTTTGATCAAAAACCACCAGAGCTCATGGCGAAGCGATGAGTCTTGCTTAGAAGGTCGTTTCTGCATGAAAAACACCAGTCTTGCACCAAAAACTGAAATTGGAGCAAAATATGCATAAAAACCAAAAATACTCCAATTTCTACATACAACGTAGCTCTATGTGACCTGCATCACAATGCTATGCAAGAAGCTCAAGATAGAAGATAAGCAATTTCAAGAACAATCTTGAGCATGTATGAGACACCAGCATAACATATAGATGATCAAATACACCAATTATTGACAGGGTTAGAACTACATGTATGTGAGCTACTAGTAGATGATATCACAAGTTAGGACTACTAGTAGGATCTAGATCATAGCAAAGAGATAAGCAAGATAAAGCAAGCTATGAGTAGATGTAGAGATATATCCAAACAAAGAGATATGCAATTTTAGAAGCATGAAAGGATAAAACTCACTAGATATGCATCCTTACCATAAGATGATTACCCCTAAGAACCTCAAGGTTGTATCAAAACAAGATATACACCTAGATAGATGTAGCAAGTTAGAGTACAACGGAAGCGATTTTAGACACAACCAAGAGATCTAAAGAGATCATCATCAAAACCTGCAAAACAACTCAAAGCAAGTGATTGCAAGATATAGATATACCAATTTAGAGCAATTAGAGAGATAGAGTTGTAAGCAAGATATGCAATTTGGAACATGGCAATATTCATTTATAAAGATACCAAAAGAGTGCTAAAGAATAAGGCTATTGGTTGAGAAAATCTAGTTTAGAGAGAAATTCTCATCCAATAAGCCAATTGTGTATTCTGTGCACAGTGTTATCGGTCGAGTTCTGAGCATTGACAACTCGACCGATGACAGATGTTGGCAATACTCTTGGTGCCTATCAGTCGAGTTTCAATAGGGCAAACTCGACCGACAGAGCAGCTGTCAACAAGCACACCTATTTTATAAAAACATATTTAAAGGCATGCTAAAAATACAAACCATATCCAAACATGTCTAAGCAAGTTAGTAATGCACTATAGAAGCATTAGAAACAGTTTTTGAGCAAGAGTGTGAAGAGAATCACAAAATACTACTTTTAACTCAAAAACCATATGTATAGTGCACACTAACTTGACAAAAACAAGTTAGAAATGGTTATAAGCAATAAAACCATTACCTTTATACTTACCATTGCTTTTCCACTTGTTGTCACCCTCTACACATCTCACCTTTCTTCTTTCATGTGGATTGAGAAGTAAATTTGCAATTCAATAGCTCAAGTCAATCCATTTGCAAGTACCTACAAGAAGAAAGATGAAATGGTCCCCAATCATGTTTTTGGGTCCGGAGGAGTTAGCTTAGCAACCCAAATCCTATTTCTCTTGGGTGCTTTCCTAAAAGGACAACAATTAGAATAATGACCTAATTCATTGCAATAGTTGCATGTGCCCATAGTCTTGGAACTAGAGGATTCTCCATGGAATATCGGAGGTCCTTTATCTTTGTTGTTCCCTTGACTACTATCATACCCTAAACCATGTCTACCAATTTGTTTAGTAGTATGGTCTAGGATTTGATTAAGATTCTTTTTACCAACTAAGAATCTTTGCAAAGAAGATCTTAAACTATCATTATCATGCTTAAGAGATGAAATAGTAGAAGACAATTGATTAATATTATCTCTAGCATGTAAAAGATCATTTTCTAAGCAAAGAGATTTAGTTGAATAAGAATCTCTATCAATATGAAGAGCAGCAACATCATTCTCTCTATTTGTAGAACTAGAACAAGATTCATGCCCATTGATTTTAGCAAGCAAGGAGGCATTTTCAGATTTAACCACCACTAATTCTCTTTGATAAGAATATATTTATTTTCTCCTAGCATCATCAATAAGCTTGAGTTCTACGTTTTTAGTTTTAAGAGTATCAAGATCATGCATGAGAGGATCAACAATTAAAGTATGCTCTTCATTTGAACTAGGCATGAGAGGTTGAGCTTCTAGAAATTTGATCTTATCAAGTAAACACTACTACAGAACCTACCTTTAGTGTTGGTTATTTAAAGCCTGTAGTGTTGGTTTATAAGCGACACCTATGTGGGCGACACTAAAAGTCCAACCATTGGTCGTCGGTTCCATAACTGACACCCAAACTCTTCGCGCACCACCGAAAACGCGCCATTATGGGACTATAGTCGTCGGTTATTAGGTAATCACCCGACAACCAAACCCTTCGCGCCACAGTAAGGGCGCCATCTTGGGCACCATCCTTGTTGGTTATCTACAAATAACCGACAACCAAACCCTTCGCGCCACACAAAATAGATGCCGGTTATTTGTAAAAAACCGACACTATAACATTGTGTGTCGGTTATTTACAAATAACCGACGACTATTGTTTTTTTTTTTTGCTGTCAGTCTGCAGACCTGATGTGGCTGGTCGCAGGATGAGAAACCTGTTCAGTTCAGTTATGAACTGTAGGTTTTACGACATCCATTGATATCAGCCGACAACAGGCCGCAAACCTGCAAAATTAACAATAATAAAATAGCACATGTATATAGCAATGCAACCTGCAGTTCCATTTTATTTTCACACATTTATAAACATTCACACATGCTATAAATCTGTAGTTCCATTGATTCACATTCACACATGTAGACTTCATATAGCAACCAACACTTTCATTCATTTTCATTCAAACACATGTAGAAACATCCAGACATGTAGAAACATTCACACATATATTATAATTCAGAAATTCATTTACAAAGTATCATTGTTTAGTCATTATTCACTATCAGGATCCCAATTATATTTTAAAAACCCCACTAATTGTATGGCTATTGCCCATTCTTCTACTACTTCATTTAATTCTCCCATCGTATAGGGAGCATCTACTTTCGGTAAATTCTTTCCTGTATTAGGGTCCATTTTAAACACCTGTAAAGAGAATGATGTATAATTAATGAGCTATAAATAAGATTGATATATTTCATATTATCTCTTGTCAGCTATATAATACCTCAGCAATACAACCGATGTCCATTGCGGCATTTTTGACAAGTATGTGCATATATCGCATGACATAGTATCCACATGCCCATCCGTTGTCTTGTGTAGCACACTATAAATTCAAACATACAAAATATTAAAAAATACAACTAATTAAGCATTGTTCACATAAATAATATATACATATATTGCAGTAGGGAACTTACTTTCATGTTCTTCCAAATTATTGGATTATTCTTTTTCGTGGGGACCTTTCCTCCAGCCTTTTTGTACTCCTCCAAACCCCTACATGTTAATGTAACACAGAACATTACAATTAAATAGTAATGTAATAGCATATGTTAACGGATATGAAAAATGAAATATTTCTCGCCGAAATATTGCCATTTTCATTTTGTGTCCAAATCTTGTATTCAATTTACTCCCCTTAGGATCTAGATAATAGACAGTGAACGTCTCGGGGGCAATAACCAATAACTCCCAATGCTTACCACTAGAGGAAAAAAAGTTATAAATTAATAACTCAAAATTAAAATAAAATGTAATTTTCTTAAGTCCAAATTATAATAAGCAAAATAAACTTACTCTACATTGAATGGAGCCATTATCACTGTCTTCTTTTTTTCAGCAAAAATTGAAAAAGCCTCACAGCAGTATTGTTGAACTGATGTAGGGTCTTTAGCTACTAGACTAATCAAGGATGGAATCAAAAACCCTACATGTTCGAATCCATAATCTGCACATATGTTGTCTAAGTAGCTGCAAAATATGTATTAATTACGCATGCATTAATAAATAAGAAACCAGATCACCAGATCATACACAAGGTATATGGATGTATAAAGAATATCTCACCTTATCCATAGCTCTATCACAGATGTATTTAGCCAATCATTTTGAAACATCTCCAAAATATCTTGTATAAATATTTTTGTTTCGTATGACTGACCTGTAGAATCTGAATCAGAAGAAACAATTATAGGGGAGTATATATCATGTTCCCCTAACCATACTGCCATACCCCTACAGTTAGGACCTAAGGGGACAGGTAGGTCCTGTGGAACCCAACTAGGTAATGCAGGAGGTGGAAGTGGAGGCCTAGATGTTGTGGGTGTCTTCTTTTTAACCTGTATATATATATATATATATATATATAATAATTTCAGATCAACTGTCAGCATATACAAACACTAACAATTGAACGTAATGTAAATTTACCACACCTTTTCAGTAAATAAGACATACGCTTTTTCCCACAATATCACTCCGCCTAGTGCCTCACCAAGCGTTTCACAATCTGGGTGGGCATATGGCAGTTGAAGTGCCTCAAATTGGGGGAATACATGTATCGGGCTCACCCGAATACAACCAGCTGGTACTGGAGACCCGTGACACGTTTCCCCTGGTAGGGATGGGTAAGCCGACGCCTCTGCCACGACATATTCTTTACTTTTTAGACGGCATGGCCTCAACCCCTACAAATTTTTGTGTAAAGAATGTTATATACATATATACATATCATCTTTTTTGAAACGACTACACTGTCATATATACGTATCATCTTGAATTAAAAAACTAGTTACTATGTCATAAAAATACTTACAGTGGATGTGCTAGGTGGTGGGTCTACATGATTACTCCCAACCTCTGCAGTAGGAGTAGGAGTAGAGGCTGCAGTAGGTATTGTCTGGTAAGTGGCAGTCTGAGATGCCTGCCACTTTTGCATTGCTTCTTCGAGTTTCCTGTCAAATAGCTTATCCACCTATACATGGATAAAAGAAACGTCAAATTCTAATTTTTGAATTCTCTTTTACAATAACATCTACAAGGGAAAAATATGTTACCTCTTCTTGTGAAAGTCCCGCTTTTGGGACATGTTTGCGCTGGGATGGCCCAAAATAAGCTTTGATGCCCACACCAGCGCCTGCAGCCCTAACACGTCCAGGATGCTCTGGGTTACCCAGAGCAACTGTCAATTCATCCCTTGTGCCCTCAGGGATGAACTTTCCTTGTTTCCTCAGCTCGTGCAGCTCCCGCTAATCGCCAAAACAAAAAATTGTACTTAAGTAAACAACACAAATAATCAATATTCGAATGATTGTTATAAGAGTTGTATTTTACCATTTTTGCAGCCGCCTCAGCAGTTGCGGCCTTAGTTAATTCTCCCTTCTTATTTTGCCTCCCAGCTATCCAGATATCATGGCGAGGAAGAGGTGTGCTACCTATGGTAGAGGACTCCTGAGTAGCAGCAGACTGAGCAGCAACAGCCTCAGCCTGTAGTCTTTGGCGAACGCCTACATATCCTCTTGGACCCATTGTGTGGTCGTGCACATTCATCGCACGCCTTGATCTTTGTGCATCACTGAGGGCCTAGTTAGTATGCACATTAATGATTTGGTTAGTAACACTAAATGTTAATCTTGAATAACTGAATACAACATATATTAATTAGTGAGATTGAGACTGACGCCTAATACCTTGAATTCATCAGTTTGTCTTGAAGCGACAAACGCGTCCCATTCTTCTTTGTCCAGGAAGTTCCACTGTTCAGTGGCTGTCTTCTTCCTCCTCTCGGCTTCTTTTACGTATTCTCTGGTGAGATTTGTCCTATAGTTCCTTAGGACTCTCCCACAGCGTTGCATCACGCCTTTACGATGCAGCTTTTCATCCAATGCAAATATACTCTGCAAAATAGAATTGCTATTAACTAGTATCCAAAAATTTAGTAATCTACAAAATAGAATTGCAAATTAATAATAACTCACACATAAATCCCTCCATATTGTGTCTTTCTTCTCCTTAGAAACGTTATGCCAAGAATCTAAGTGACAACCACAATGGCTACGAGTAACATATCCAAGATATGAAATAAATGAATTGCGATTCACACCACATGCATTTCCTGCATTATTAAAATCCACAACAAGATTGGGTCCATTGCCCTTTTGCGCAATTAACTTCTTCATCATAGTGATGCCCCTTCTCTTGTCAACTTTTTGTTGTTGTTGATCAAATGCCTCAAGTGCTGCAGATGGTACCTGTGCATCATCAACCTAAAATTTGACAAAATAATTCACATTTAGAAGATATAACTATAAATGGACATATAGATATAAATATATGATATATTTTTAAAACCTACATTGTGAGGCGGCACATTGATGTCCTCACCCTCACGGTAGTCATCAAGATGGTCATCAGGAGAATGGTCAGGAGAATGGTCAGCCATCTGCAAATTCACATTGTAAAGTAATTCACATTATAAATCAGGAGAAGAGGTCTTTGAACAACTGTTTAATCATCTACTTATTTAACTTTAGTTATCAACTGTTTAACTTTATTTATCAACTCATTCATATTTACTTTTCCACTTAAGTATTTATTCATCTACTTATTTGTTTTTATTTATTACTGTTTTAGGAATTATGTAATCATCTACTGATTTATATTAGTTTACCAATTGATTTGTATTTAATGTATTTATTCATCTACTATTTGTATTCATTTATGTACTGATTTGAGAATTGATTAATCATCACTGATTTATAATTTTATATTAGTTAATCAACTGATTTGTATTTATTCATCTACTATTTGTATTCATTTATGTACTGATTTGAGAATTGATTAATCATCACTGATTTATAATTTTATATTAGTTAATCAACTGATTTGTATTTATTCATCTACTATTTGTATTAATTTATGTACTGATTTGAGAATTGATTAATCATCACTGATTTATAATTTTATATTAGTTAATCAAATGATTTGTATTTATTCATCTACTATTTGTATTCATTTATGTACTGATTTGAGAATTGATTAATCATCACTGATTTATAATTTTATATTAGTTAATCAACTGATTTGTATTTATTCATCTACTATTTGTATTCATTTATGTACTGATTTGAGAATTGATTAATCATCACTGATTTATAATTTTATATTAGTTAATCAACTGATTTGTATTTATTCATCTACTATTTGTATTCATTTATGTACTGATTTGAGAATTGATTAATCATCACTGATTTATAATTTTATATTAGTTAATCAACTGATTTGTATTTATTCATCTACTTATTTGTATTTATTTATTACTGTTTTTATTTAGTTATCTATTGATTTGTGTTTATTTAAGTAATAATTTTGATATCTATTGATCGGGGAGTAGCCCGGTTTTGCATTGTAATTTACAGTTATGAATTAATATTGACATTTCTGTTAATTTTGGACTTGTCTCTATGATTACTTCATGAATTATATGTGCATGATCACCATAGGTGATTTCTTAGACCTTAATTGCTTGAGAGAGGGATTATGTGTTGGATAGGTTGTAGAGATACATAACTTAAACCACACTTCCAGAGAAGGCCTATGATTGTGAAGGGAATAACCTATAGAATTCATTAAAGCACCTAAAAAATAATTACATTTCTATGAGAGTTGGGTTTATCTTAAATTAGGTAGTGAATGATGTTGCGAGAGTGGGTAATTCTTGCTACAAGTCTCTTATCCAGGGTTGGGAGAGGTAAATATTAATGAAATGATGTTAATTGTAAATTGAACTGGGGTGAAACCATAATTCTAAGGAAGCCATTCCAATTGCGATCACAATCAATAATTTCAGTTTTACCTCCTGCAATTTAGTCACTTAATCAACCAATCACTCGTTTTCTCAGGCTTATCTAAAAGATCACAAGCTAAAAGATCACAAGCTATAACTATCTATTACATGACTGAAGTGCATATTACCAATTCATTTTCATCATTTGCAATGAATAATGCAAACATGCAATATTAATCTAGGGGATGAGGAAGAAGGAAGAAGCCGGCGTACCTTGAGGTGAAGCTTACAGTGCCGGAGCAAGGAGAGCAGCTGGAGGTGACAGCGAGCGGCGACGACGAGCGGTCTGCGGCAGACAAACGACGGCGAGAGCGTCGGAGACGGCGAGCGGAGAGTTGGAGGTGATGGCGAGCGGCGACGACGAGCGGTCTGCGGCAGAGGAACGACGGCGAGAGCGTCGGCGACGGCGAGCGGAGAGCTGGAGGCGACGGCGACGACGGCGAGCGGCGGCGAGAGCGTCAACGGCGACGACGGCGAGCGGTGTGCGGCAGACGAACGGCGGCGCGGGGAGGAACTGGCAACGGCGGGGGAAATCGCCAGACCTAGCGCGCACGGAAATGAAACAGAGACGATGGGGAAAAGTTCTGTTCGCCACGGCTATTAAGTTGACAATATGTGTCGGTTATTTAAAAAAAAAACGACAACTAAACTAACAGTGTCCGCTCTTTGAAGAAAACCGACGACTATATTACATAATATTCGTCGGTTCATAAATAAAAGACAATCGACAACTATTCCTGTCTCGCGCATCCCCTTTAGTAGTCGGTTATTTATTAAAGAACCGACAACATATGTCAAATTTTGGAGCCAATTTTTTCGCTGGAATTTTGGGTTTGGCGGTTGAGTTTATGTGTCGGTTGTTTATTAAATAACCGACGATTATTGAAAGCGGTACCCGTGTCTGGTCGACCTTCACATATTGGATGTCGGTTTCTGTTAAAAACCGACATATTAGGGTTTATGTGTCGGTTTTTGTATACAACCGACACCTTGAAAACCGACTTTATAAGCCATTTCTGTAGTAGTGAAACTAGCATTTTCAAGTTTAAGAGAGTCTACTTGGCTAAGACAATCATTTTTATCAATAAGCAAGCAATAATTTGCATATTCAAGATCATCTAGTTCTATATGCAAATTATCAACAATTTTAGCAAGCTTTTTCTTTTTCTTTTTAGAAGACTTATAAGAGGCGCTAATATCATGAATAATAGCAATTAAAGATTCTTTATCTAAAGAGTCTAGATTTACCTCATTTGAGTCTTCACTTGTTGATGCTACAAGAGCAAAATGACATTCTCCTTCATCACTAGAGCTTGAGCTTGATCCTTCACATGAATCTTCACTTGAGCTTGAGTTGGAGGAGCCGCTTGAGCTTGAGTGCCATTTCCCCTTCTTGTGAAGATGGGTCTTTTTGCCTTGAGGGCAATCTTCCTTGTAGTGACCCTTCTTTCCACATGTGAAGCACCGGATGGAGGAGGACTTGCCTTTGTGGAGTCTACCCTTGGAGTACATGGCATCTTCTTCAACTTGAGAAGATGGAGAAGCTTGACCAACAATAGCCTTGATTTGAGATTTGATTTCAGCCTTCTTCATTCTCTTGAGTTCTTTCTCCTCTTGTCTTTCTAATTCCTCTCTCTTGTCAAGTGTGGCTTCATGAGCTTGTAGATTTCTAATGAGCTCTTCAATAGGAATATCCCTAAGAGATCTTGCTTCTTCAATAGAAGTCACCTTGGATTCCCACCTCTTGGGGAGAGTTCTAAGGATATTTGAGTTGATCTCTCCACTAGACATAGGATGTCCTAGAATAGCAAGACCATTCAAGATGGTGTTGAGCCTTGAGTACATGTTGGCTATGCTCTCCTCCTTTCCCATCTTGAAGTTCTCAAGCAACCCTTTGAGCATGTAGACTTTGCTTTCCTTCACTTGATCTGTCCCTTCATAAGTGATGCAAAGCTTTCTCCATACCTCATAGGCCGTCTCACAAGAGGAAATCCGGTTGAACTCGGTGGGGGTCATGGAGGCATAAAGGATGTGCATGGCTCTTGCATTCAGGGTTGCTTTCATCAAGGTGGCTTCATCCCATTCTTCAATGTTTGTCTTTGGTAGAATGTATGGGCTGTTCACCATTTGCCACATCTCAAGACTTGATCCTTGGATGAAGAATTGAAGTCTTCTTCTCCAATAGAGGAAGTTTCTCCCATCAAAGATTGGAAGGCCGGTCGAGAGTCTCCCTCCTAGGTAGTCACCCATCTTCTCCTACTTGTTGAAGTATGCTTGGAGAAGACCCGCTCTGATACCACTTGTTGGATCCTAGATGGGTGACTTAGGTGCTCTAGAAGGGGGGGTGAATAGAGCTGAAAGCACTTAAACAAAATTCATTAAACCTTCAAAATATATGACAAGATAAGGTTGCTAAATAGGTAATTTGAGTGCAACTAAATCATGCATAGAAAGGATAAGATAGATTGAACATGCACCAATTAGACAAGCTATTTAGAGTGGTTCCACACTTCAAACTAGAAGTGTATCAGTCCACTTGCCTAGAGAGTCAACCTCTAGGACTTCAAACAATTGCACTCTTATATTCACTTAAAAGACATGCAATACAAGACCAACGAAGGACTTACCTATCCAATACAAAGAGTCTTCAACCTTACCAAGGACTTACCCACTTTGCAAGAGTCTTCGGCCTTCTCCAAGGACTTACCCACTCTTGCACAAGTCTTCGGCCTTGTAGGAATTACCCACTCTTCTTGGATCTTCCGCCTTTGACTTCACCTTCACTCGGAGAAGCTTTCCACCAAGGTCTTACCCACTTGAGCTTGAGTCTTCTGCCTTCTCCAAGGGCTTACCCACTCTAGCTCCAAGTCTTTAGCCTTGATCTTCACCAAGGGACACCTTCCCTTGTTCTTCTTCACCTCTCTTGGACAAGAGAGAGAACCTTCATCTTCAAGATAGGAAATGAGAGATGGGGAGGTGGTGGAAGTGAGAGCCTCACAAGATATACAAATAGAAACTAGCTCTCTTACAAATCTCCTACTCACTCTAATGGATGTAGCAAGTGATTAAGCTTAGAGAGAGAGAGAGGAGGCTGTAGGAAGCACTCAACTATAGAATAGGAACCTCACAAGGAGTTTGCAATGAATGCTCTCAACCTTGGAATGAAACCCAAGGGGTCCTATTTATAGCTGGGGATGCCTCTTAACCTTTGGGAACACTTAAGAACGAAAACTAGCCGTTTTGTGGCTTGCAACGGATCTATTTTCACTTGTTGCAACTCCACAACAGCTAGAAACACTTTTCTGCACTTTTCTGTACAGTGCATTCGGTCGAGTTTCTATATGTGTAACTCGACCGATCAAGTAGCGGGCATCCCGATATTGAAAGGATCGGTCGAGTTTGTTCTGAGGAAACTCGACCGACCATTCCAACTAGAACTGGCCTACTACCCAATCGGTCGAGTTCTGTGAGTGCAAAACTCGACCGATGCAATCTTCAGAAAATCGATCAAGGTTTGATCGGTCGAGTTTCAGGGTGTGAAACTGGACCGACCAAGTGCCTGTAATTGATTTTTGAAGTTGCATTAAAAGTGTTCTAATAATCGTTCTAAGTGCTCCTGGTATTTTTCTAAGCTTAATTACAAGTCATACAATCATTACAAGTGATTTACAACATGATTCTAATGGATATACATCATATTACAAAAGTGTGCACTTGTATGACTTTGACTTGTATTTTCTCCAATTTGAGATGCGCAAGTTAGGGCAATTGGAGTGTGTCTATACCTAATCTGAAATTACTCAAGTAGAAGCATTAGACACAAATATGTGGAATGGTTAGTCATCATCAAAACATGGGTTTAGTCAATTTAGACGTGAGTCAACATTGACCTAATTGACCTTGAGTCAACACGGTATACCTCATCTCCTCAGGGCATAAATATGCATGAAAAATGTAAGCCGTGTAGCATAATTACTTAGGTTGAAATACGAGAAACAATGATTGATGATATATTGTTTATAGTGCTCTAGTTGAATAACTAGTATACATCTTCTTCATATTCCTCATTGATATATGAATTGTCATTCAATCAAGCTATAATTGAAATGATTGCTTATAAATACAGTTCTACTTAGTTTATACAATGTTTTGTTTACTACTGAATAATTATAGTCCTTGTGGTCTTGTTATTTCAATATGTGCAATAACAATGCTTCTGTCGGAGAGTTATAACTCTCGCTGGGACAATTATTCAATTGTCTCACCCGTGGGATTCAACTTTTTAGGTAGACACCGAGGACGAAGGAACCCATCAGTGGGTGGGCAACAACAACATCAACAACATCAGGGACAACAGTGATCCTCAGGTGGAGACACTGTCTGTCGAGTCGTGTATATAGAATTTCCCATGTGTCATCTTTGTACTCTCAGGCCTAGGTGTCGATAGATATTTTAATATAAATATGAGATTTTGGCTTAATGCCTCGAGATTTTTTTATATCTTGCCTTGTATTTAACATGGCAGCTGATGGTTGTAATCCTCGAGAGGTGATTTTACAGAGATGTAATGATGGAACAGTTTGTAAATAACTCAACTTGTTTCTTTATGAAAAAGTTTCACCGTTTGCAGATCTATTTATAAAAAGTTTTAACTTTTAAGTGATTTCAGTAATTCCGCTGCTAATTAATCGCTTCCGCATCCGTTGATCTTGTTTTGTTAAGTTGGATGCCACATCGATGATCTGGTTGGGAAATTGGAGTGGTGTGGGGATGGAGATGAAATGATTCTAGGCGGTGGCAGTCCTCCTTTCCACTCCGGTCTCTGAGCGGGATTCTGTCTTTTGGGCCTAGGAACAAAGAAAGAAGTAGCACACCTTGGGTACGACGAGCAACACGTTCTTGGACCAAATGAAGGTTATTTTTTAGTGTCAGTCTTTGTCTGCTTCATTTCATCATCTCAGTTGCTAAACATAAGGAGTCATTGAGTGAAGTTGGGTGGAGGAAATACCTAATTTAAATAATTTCAACAGAGTTAGAGAAGCAATAACTAGTAGTGAATTCTTTAATCTAAGTCCTGTGATCATAAGAGAGTAGCGATACAATGTTTTCTTACTATAAACACATATTCAATCACTGTGATAGTGAGTATCAGTACTCAGTAAATTTTTTATTGCAAGCATCACGGTGGACATGTTGTTGTTGTTGGGGTGGACCATCGAGAGAGCAGGGAAATGTCCTTTCTTTATGGTGGATAGGAATACTCTAGGCAGTGTATGGTTCTTCCCGGGATCTAGATGTAGTACTGGGTTATTGGAATAAATTAGTGGTGGATGAGATAGTGTGTGCCTTCTCTCTCTTACTGCTGGGTGAGGGAAGGGTGTGTTTATTTATATTTGCCCCATTGTTGTTGTGTTATCAGGGTCTAATATTTAGTTTTTCCAAAATTTAACATGTCTCTGTATCCTCAAAATTTCAGTGATTGGCTGTAGTATCTCATAATTGAAGTATACCTCAATTCAAATGCATACAAGATGTCACATGGTTAGGAGGTCAAGCAAGAGGCCTTTGGTAAAGGGCACATTTTGAATATCGTATAACTCATCCTACTGTACAAGGAACACTCGACAAACTACCTGATGTATTATTATTACATACACATACATTGATAGGACTAGGTCTCTGCCATCGATGTTTAACCACCACCAATCTTCTACATATGGTAAAAGCATAGCATAATCGATCACAATGAAACATTATCAGATCACTTTGTAGTATCAGATTGACTAGGCATCTAATTAAAGGTTACTATGTCTGCATTTCAAGTTTAGTATGTTAGTACATAACTTCTTAGATCATTTAGAACAATTACAAGCATATGATCTGTGTATCTTTCAATTTAGATCTGAAACAACCCATGATTTTTAATGTTCTTACAGGAAACAAGAAAAGATGTGCCACAAAGATATGCCTTTGCTTATGGAAAGTAATTGTTGTTAGGCCGTTGCTTCAAGAAGATAATTGTTACTATGTTTTTCACAACAAAAATCAGAGGTGTACCAGATTCTAGATTGAAGAAAGTTGTATATTTCTATCTTAAAACTATGGCATAATATTCTCTTATTGTGACGAAATGCTACTACAAGGCCATATTGTATTCTAAGTTGTAAGACATGTGAGAAGTTTAAATAAACTTATTAATACATATAGTACAAATTTAACTTCAATCTTCTTTTATTTGTTATAGAAGTCACCATTTTGCTATATTAAGTCACCCGTCCATAACACGGGTTTATGCCTAGCTAAAAAGGAAAATGTGCAGGCTGTCCGTCGATTTCCATGTAGAGATCCATAAATTCATTGATTGAACTTCTATAATTGTAGCACCACGATCAGCTGTGAACCATTGATATCCGTCTCGGATCCATGCAAAGTTCCAAATCAGTACGCGGCTGTACACGAAGGAGAACTTTTCCGAGTTGAGATCCGGATGTAGACCCGTTTCTCGGACTCACCGATATCTGACCCCGGACCCGTATTTAGCAACCGTCATATCCACATAAGAAGATGAGATCCCCGCACCAGGAACCAAACGCTGACAGCTCCACCTCTTCTCCCTCCCCATCCTAAGACCTTATATAAGGAAACTCTCTCGGCCCCGACCACCAACAGATCCCCCAACCTTATATAAGTAGATCTTCTTCCCTCCCTCCTTCCCCGCTCACTGCAGTGCCAACGCTCGTTCTCCACGTCCGAGGTACGGATTCGAACCGGAGTTCTTCCATCCTTCTCCACCCCCTCCAACGTCAGCGTACCGAGAATCTAGGGTTTCCGATTCGGACGGCAAATTGATGACCCTGCGGTTGGTTGGATTGCAGGGGAGAGTGCGCGGGTGGTGGTGGCCATGGCGACGTTCGAGCTGTACCGGAGGTCGACCATTGGGATGGCCCTGACGGAGACCCTAGATGAGATGGTTTCCAGCGGCGCTCTTACTCCCGAACTCGCCATCCAGGTGCTCGTCCAGTTCGACAAGGTATGTATAACTGGACTCCCTCTGTTTCTTCAGTCGACGTTGTTACGGGGTTGTTTCTGATGCTTGTTTTTCTCTGGGGACGATCTAGTCCATGACGGAGGCATTGGAGACGCAGGTTAAGAGCAAGGTCACGATCAAGGTGAGCCCGTTTCCATTGCTGGCTCGCGCCATTATTCTTTCCTTTGCTATTTCTGTGCCGTTTGTAGGAAATCTCTCAACTCGCTGAAGGGGAGGTGATCTAGAATGAATGTAGCTGTTGTAAATTATGTCATTGTTCCAGACGGGAGGATCTAGACTGAATGTAAAGTTAGAAACCGTGTCTCAGAAACTGATGTTTCTGCAGTCTTAGTGTGCTCTGACTTATTTTTGACGACTGTAGACAGAAGTGTGTTGTAACGTATTTTGAGTTTTGACAATTGTAGACCGAAATAAGAGATCGTCATAGGTATAATGACAAAGCAGAATAAGCTTGATATTCCACAGAGCAGAAGAGATCAAACAGAAACGTCTGGAAAAAGCACCTTTGTAATGACTTGCGGAGAATTTGTTTTACAATCTAGTGCATGATTCCTGGTGCTCTTTACGCTGCTTTGGTAAGTAGCTGGTTAGTAAAAGGAAATCTGTAGACAGGCTCTGTACATTGAGTAAACTGAAGAGGCGATGAGATAATTAATAAGGCCAAATTTACGGGATAGCAAAGTAATATGTATGAAGGTGATGGGAAAATGAGGGAGAAACGTGGAAGGTGGAAAACATGCAGATTATTTTCAGGCCATTGGAAATTAGCTTCCAGTGGAGTCTTTTGAGCAAGCTTTTATGGTTTCTTTCTAGAGAATAGGAAGGTGAAGGCTGCTTCACCGTAAGAGGGCAGATAGATGAACACCGAGGTGGATTGTTGTTGTTTCATAGTAAAATTTGGCAAAGAAGCAAGCAAAGTTTGTTCAAATGCAATGTGCAGACGTGGATCCACACCTTATAGTCACCTGCCTATACTGCTCCCCATCATATGAATGCCTTGATGCACAAAGTGTGCTGCCTAACCTTTTTGTATCCTCCTTATAAAACCTTACATGTGGCTTGAAGCATCATTTTAAAATTGTACAGAGAAACATTTGACAAGGAAATAAAAGGAGCAGCACATGTAAAAAGGAGCTGCTCAGGGTCTCTCAAGTCGCCTTACTCCTGTGTTAGGCGCCCGCCTAAACCCGCCTTGGTGTGGAGGTGGTCCTGGCCCAAAATTGTGAACATCCATTAAGGCTGCAAAAAATATGTTGTTCCTCTAAATTTATCCGTAATATAACATCTTTCTACTCTATCCATGTAGCACTAATAACTACATAGATATTTGGATAGTTAACTACTGCATAGATATATTGTGTAGCAATCTAAGTGTCATTGTTGATATATTTTACTAGTGTTTACTTGTCAAGACGTCCAGGCGGTGGGTTTAAGCCAAAGGGCGCCTGCCCAACGCCCTACACTTTTTTGGGCGTTTTTTTTGCAGTGACATTTAAATGTTTGTAAATATAATACTATATGTGATAATGTAATTTTTGTTCAATAAATGTTATTGCAAGTGTAATTTGAATTGATATCTATAGGAGAATCCAGGGCAAGAGAATTAACCGGAAAAAAAAACAACAGTAAGAGGAAGACAAATATGAATTGGAGAGAGAAAACGGAACAAAAAGAAACATGCAAATGGTAAGGGGTTGTGCAGGAAGAAGCCGGAATAAGACAAACACAAGGGCAGTAAAAGGAGATTGAAAGAGGAGGAAGAATTTA
Source organism: Alisma plantago-aquatica (assembly GCA_963693085.1). Taxonomy (NCBI): domain Eukaryota; kingdom Viridiplantae; phylum Streptophyta; class Magnoliopsida; order Alismatales; family Alismataceae; genus Alisma; species Alisma plantago-aquatica. The sequence continues at coordinate 385,117,813 of OY856415.1, read as the reverse complement.
ACAAAACAAAATAAAAAACAGCTGTAGCAGGTGCTGAATTAGAAAATATAGAGGAAGAATAGGTCAGTGAAAATAAATGGAAACATGCAAATAACAGTAGCTGTGAGAGGAAATTTAGGAGGAAGAAATGAGTAAAAGAACATATATATGCAACTAGTAGTTGTAGATTTGAGAGCAGGAGATATAGGACAAATCTGAAATAAGAAATATGCACATACTCACAAAGTAGTAGGATGGGGGATATAGGAGGAATAACTCACAAAAAAAAAGACGTAGCAGCAGTAGGACTTAGGAATAAAATGCAGGAGAAATGATAAAAAAGAAAAGAAAAAGAAGCAAGAACAACGGACATAAAATTTAACAAACACTATGAGGACTTACCAATTTGGCCCAAATCAGACCTAATTTCCCCATGTCGGACCTGTTTTCCCCCAGAGCAGACCTATTTTGCCAAACTTTGACCTGATTTGACCTAAATCAGACCTATTTCAACCATAAAACTCAGAGTGATCTAATTTGACCAAATCTAGACTCGATTCATGCTATTTTAGTCTAAATGTCTTAATTTGAGTCTAAAAGGCCTTAGACGCCCACTTAATGCACTTAATAGGATGGGCGCCTAGTTTGAGGCGCCTTGACAACTAAGGTTTTTGCATAATTAATCATTGTGGACTTACAAATTAGTATGGGTGTAAATATAACATATTTATAGTAATATATTACAATTCATGTATTAATGTAATTAATAAGGGTTTTAAAGTTCATTCTAAAAATAATATACCACAATATTGCTACTAGTGTACTGAAGTACTTGTTATTTTTCACTAATGTACTAATCACTATACACAAATAGAAACTAAATTATGAGATATAGATGTCGAGCTTCTGCATCTATGACTTTATATATGTAAAGAAGTTCATGATAAGTATAATCTTATACTTGTGTATGTGTGTAATTTTGTACAAATATGCATAGAAGTTAAGAACCCGCTTTTTTTTTTTTAAATGTTCGCTTAAACGCCTGTCTGGCATTAAACGGCTACAAGGTCCTGCCGCCTGTCTCCCGCTTTGCACTAATTCGAAGATTGGGCATACCTTAAAAGACTTTTTCTGAGTTGCTAAAAGTCTGTGTGCATTCACTATGCTCCATAATGTACATAGATTTGTAACTTTTGGTTAGGACCAGACTCCAGTTAAATTTTCAGCACATGATTTCTTAGTGTCGTATTCGGCACTGTTATTATAGTTGCTTGCATCATTGAAGCCATGGTAATGGATAGATGCATGTGGAGGAGCCTTCCTTTTATCTTTTGGCTTTTGTAGGTGAAGGAAGTGTGTTGTATATTTGTTTTGATCATAAATCTTGTTTAAAGTTGATTTCGAAGATGGTAAAAATTATTGACATTCCCGAGCATCTTAGAATTGACTGAAACAAAGTCAAAAGCATCATTAACTTATGAAATGTAATATAAGCAAATAAGACTTCAAAAGTCATGTTATCCATCTTTTCTTGAAAGAAAAGCTAGGAAGTGTATGTCAAAGCTCCCATTTCCGTGCTCGTGTTGGACACAAACACTTCTAGGACGCGTCTCGAAACATATTCAACTCTCCCAGCCCTGTGCTATCCATGTCTGAACACGTCCTACTTTTGTGGAGTAAATAAAGGTGAAAATATGCATTGTAAATCTTGTCAATGCTCTATCCGTTATTACTTCATAGGTTTACGAGATACTGTGTGAACAAATTGTAATATGATAGCTTTGCCAATTTAATTTGGAGCTAGAGACAATCTAATGTCACTTAACCACAAAAAAAGTCACTAGGTTGTATCTATCTACTTTGTTTCTCCCATAACTCGTTGGCCATTTTTTCCCTCAGGTTTTGATCAACCATAATAAAGGTTTCTGTAGATAACAGCTAGAAAGTGGGACAAAAGAATACGGTTATTGAATAAAACTTCTAGAGTAAAATCTACTGATACTATATGAAAAAAGGTACACGTGTACTAAATATACGTCTATTATTTGTAGCATATACATTTTTATAATCCCGCTGCCATATTGTTTATGTTTGGAAATTACGATGTCATGTGTCTGCTTCTGTCTGTCCCTATCCTTGTCAATAACTTTTTCTGTGCTTCCTAGAAGAAAATCGAATGATGCTAGTTGGTTAATATATCTGCAAATTTAGGTATTGATGGAAAATATAAAATAAAAAAAAGGCTTTTTTGGATAGATGCTTTTATTATTGGTGATTAAGCTGTCTTTTCTAGTAGAAGCAATGAAGCATGGACACGTTTCTAAACACGGACACAGATACGGATACGGATACGGACACGGGACACAGCAATTTTTTAAAATATAGGACACGGACACGGCATTGGAAGAGAGGATTTTTTAATATATACATATATGTAGATATACTGGATGAATTAAAATTTTCTAAAAAATGGAACGGAATTATATATTTATGTGCAAAAGTATAATATCATATGAATATCAAAGTATGTGTCTGTGAGTGTAATGGAAACAGTACGAAGTAAAAAAATGAAACACCATGCTTTTTTCCAGTAATTACAGTAGATTATAGAGTATATACATGAGTTCTCATTACTCAACTAACCAATTTATTAGGCTTTAATATGTTTCCTGATATACAATTCAGCTTAGGTTTCACATTTTAAATTTTTTCAAACAAATCTATTTGCATCTCTAATCAGATCTCAGCTTATGGTTACATTTCCATAATGACAAGGAAAACACAGTGGCTGTATATTCAGAATCTGCACTCTAAAATGGGCAGCAGCTGCTGCTGAGCTAAGGTGTCCAAGGAGTGTCCGGGCAGTGTCCAGCTGTGTCCGGACTGCAAAAAAATGACCAAAATGGTCAAGACACGTCTTGGCTGTGTCCAAAACGTTTTGGGCTGTGTCCGAGAAGTGTCCGTGTCCAAAACATGTCTGACACGGACACGGGGGCTTCCTAGAAGTGTCCGTGCTTCCTAGAGTAGAAGTACTAAGCAGGAATTCCTTCATTGTAAGTTAAATTCTCTTTCTGGGCCATGGTTATTTGTGCATAATCGATCAAGTTGTTCTTGGCTTCGGAAGTTGAATAAAACAGGGGAAATGGTGAGACACTTTGACAGTTACTTCTATATTAACTTTAAGGCCATAAATTTAAGCGGATTTGATGCTGTATATGTATCTGGATTATGTTGTATAGCATAAATCCATATTTCATTCAAAGCTCAGTCTTTTATTCAATTTATTTTGCACATCTGAGCTTGAAGTGAGATTTTTGGAGACAGACTATCTTGGTTCTTTTTGGCGTTCAACTGATTATGATTTAATATAGTAATCCTGTTTTATGTCCTTTTGGTTTAATATCCAAGTTGGTATTCTAGCTGGACCGTGCCTAATCAACACTACTGTCAAACCACATGAGATTCAGATGAGATGTAATGAAAATGGCGATATGATTGATTGGAAATTTGGAACTATCAACACATTTTGAGGTGTCTGTCATTTATGGTTGTTATACATTCTTGACCTCAACTGTCTATTTTTTATTCGGATATGTTTACATCTGTAAAAAGGAATGATAATGTGCACGGGTTTAAGATTTAATTCGTCTTCTAAATTGGTATGTAGAGCCCTTAATATATGGCAAAATATTGACTAGTGATTTAATTCTGTATATAATATATTATCATGCTCATATAAATTAAAAGCCGATAATTGTACTATTTCGCTATTGGTAGCCTGACACTTTTAGATGTCGCATTTTCTCCCTTCTCATCTGTGCATGTATTGATGCTTGATTTGGTGGTTGGATGGTAGTCTTGATGTTGGACTCCAGGGACAGAAGAGAGATGTATGAAGCATAGATACATACAGGGGGCAGGAGGGGGGCATTAGTAGCCTAACACGGTTAGATGTTGTATTTTCTCCTTTTCTCATCTTTGTGTGTATAAATGCTCGATTTGGTGGTCGGATGAAAGTCCTAAAGTTGGAATCCAGGGACGGAGGAGATGTTTGAAAAAAAAATACATGAGTCAGGAGGGAAGAATTGGTTTAGGGTCTTACTTGGGCACACAATCTTTAATGTTCCATTGCTCTCATTCGTCTTGAATACGTTGATTTGGGGACTCTTGAGTCCTTGACTTCCTTTGCTGAGAAGTGTGCTAAGCTAGTTTTCAAAACCAAAGCAAGGCCTGTCGGCGTCCTCTCTGAAATACCCAAGTGGTGATTAAAGGTCATCCATTTAAAAATAACGGAGAAGAAAAAGAAAACCATCTCCATATGTTGGGAGGGATCAAAATAAAACCATCTCTATGTGTTGGGAGGGACCAAAATAAAAAATAATGGAGATGAAGTTGCAACAAAAGCAATTGCGTTAGCAGTTGATGCCCTTGGCAACGAATATGTGTTAACCCGTTGATTCATCCTGTAGTTGTAGCCAGAAATCCTTCATCAGCTATATGATTATTTGATATGCTTAACAGTGTGTACAAGTACAGCACATGGCACATCTAATTGCTTGTCACAGTGGCTCACCTTTTAATTGCTGATCTATAGATGTCCCACCTGTATGCCATAAATTCATTTGGGGACTAACTTTCTCGTTTTGAGGAGTGTGCTTTGCTAGTTTCAAGACCAGAGCAAGGCTTATAAGGTGTCCTTATCTGAAATGGCCAAGTGATGAATATGGTTAAAAGCTCATCCATATAAAAGATACACGATAAGAAAAAGAGAAACCAGTTCCATTATAGGGTCAGGAATTGAAATTAATTGAAGATTAATGTGCAAGAATCGCATGAACAGGTGTTATCATTGAAATGAGAATGTATTAAACTCATTCATCATTTTGTAACCAGAAATATATCATTAACTAAATGATTGTTTAACATAAAAATGATATGGTAACCTTAACAGTTCAATTCTATTCAATCCGAAAGGGACAGTGCAGGTTGCTCCTACAATTGTTTCATTGTTACGGATTCCGGATACAATTTTGATCCTCTTTTTGTGTTTTCATGGCATGCTCTAATTCTGCCAACTTGCCAAGGAAAACTGTGGGGGGGGGGGCACAAAGGTCTTATTCGTTTCTGGCTCTATGTAACATACACAGATTGGATTGCGTACCAGACTCATGTTGAATTATCGACTTATTGTTGAATTATTATCCATTGATGTCAATTGGAAAGTGCTGTCTAGTTAAGGATGATTCTACATATCATATGTGCATTTTTTGACATCTTAAAGGAAAGCTCTGAAATGTAGATTTCATACTCCGAAGGGTTACATTCATACTGCTACCTGAAGTTGACACAAACCAAAAAATTATATCGACCTTTCAGATGTCACACAATCAATGTTTTAAAAAACATTAAGTGCTAACCGTGCGGACAACACCTTGTAACTAGTTAAGCGGTAAGCGGCCGATTTCTGAAGAAACGGATTTTAGTTTCCTATATAATTTTATACAAAATTACATATATATGTATATAAATACTAATACTGTTTGGAACTTTTATATATATCTAAAGATTCTAAACACTCTACCCAACAATACAAAACACCCAAATAGTTTATAAGATAGCTATAAGACAATAATTATAGCCATAATATAATAAACAATAGATTTGATACATGATACAGAAACATTTCTGCATCACATGTTTACATAGCTAAGCAGTAAACAATAGACTAATTATTGGACACCTTTCTAACTTATTGTTATATGTGCATGTCATCAATTAGTCATACATTACAGCAGTACATTTAATTAAAGTATGCATTCTAAAGTTAGATAATAGTTACATATATTTTACATGTATAAATTACACTTAACAGCAGTACCCTATTATCCCAACTTGCATACAAAGTATGCATTCTATATTAGAACTAGGGCTTCTCATAGGATATTTAATGTATATAAGTTTAATATATTATAGTCAATAATACTTGGGACCATATAGTTTATATAAAGTTACAAGTGTACAGAAAAATTTAAAAAAAGGGACAAAAAAGGGCCAAAAAGCGGGGAAAAAGGGCAAAAAAACGGAAAAAATGGAAGGCTTCAAGTTAGTATCGTTGGGTTAACATGCCTCTTGTTTGGTGACTAAGTCCATTGTGATTTATTCTGGGTTTCTATCTAGACAATATCTATTTCATCTCCTTTGAAGATAATCATTGCATCCCCATCCTTCTGTCTCCCCCTATGAAGCACTAATACTCCAAAATAGGTGTCCTACCAGTACTGAATACATATCTGATACTAATACTCCCTAGATACTCTCTAATACTACCAAATACTTCTTAAGTCGTATTCCTTTTTTTATTAGCAGGATATGACCTCAATGCAGCCAGGATACAACCAACCCATTTAGCGGCCAAGAGAGCACCCCACTCGTGTGATCCCTCAAAATTCCAAAATCATGCGACTTCCAACTCTAGACTCCCCCTATTGTATTGTGATTTGAGAATGAAATTGGTATTTTCTTTTAAAATTTTAAAATAAACATCAAAAAAACTGTTGTATCCATGTTGTACCCGTATCTTATATTTTTGAAAATTGTCGTATCCCTGTACCGTACCCGTACCCGTATCCATTTCTGTATCTATATCCGTGCTTCATAGTAGCTAGCCATACATGAGAGAAGATAGTTTGGTATCACAGATGACACAACTCACTTTACAACACAACATTACATGATACATGAAATGTGAAAGGTTTAGAATATGATATTATCATGTCTTTTTGTAACTTCTGTCTCACATTAATATGAATGAAAGGCCCCTTTTTAAATCATTGTTTGATATTATGGTATTGATTTCCATTTTCTGTAGAAATATTGTGATTTTGAATGAAATTTGATTGTCTTCATCTATTTTTAAAATAAATATATTGCTTATTTTTAAAAATATTAAAATAAATATAAAAAATTTGTCGTATCCATGACGTACCCGTATCCTGTATTTTTGAAAATTGTTATCCCCGTACCCGTACCCGTATCCGGTACGTATCCGTATCCATGCTTCCTAGGAAATGACTATCTCAGGAATAAAGTGGGGGTGGCGAGCATTGAGGACAAGTTGCACGAGGGCCAACTCAGATGGTATGGACATATGCAACACAGACCGATTAATGTGCCTATACGAAGCAATGCTATTGAGTCAAGCACAATAGATAGAAGAAGAGGAAGGCCTAAATTTACATGGGAAGAGCGTATAAAGAGAGATTTTTGAATCTCTACATCTTGATCAGAATATGACCCATGATAGAACTTAATGGAAATGATGGATTCATGTAGCCAACCCCAACATAGTTGGGATTGAGGCTAGATGATGATGATGATGATGATGCTTAGGTTGCTGCTTTGAATGGCCAAGTTTCTCTAGTCTAAATTTTCTGTCTTCGGCTACCACTTGAGGCCCGAAATGCTTTTAGGATGTGGGTTCTAGTACTCTAGTCTCCCTTTCCCTTTTTGTTTGTCTAAGAGCGCAAAGGAATTTCTAATTGAACATTTCTTTAAGGATGAGTAGGGCCTCATGCTTTGGATCAATATGCGTGAAGCTAGTTGTTCTTTTTACTTCATGTTAATAGGTGGATATTGTTGGTGGGTTTCTGACTCAGGTTCCACTGGAATCCTGCCTGTTTTTCCAATAAGCATATTTTCCTATTTATGCCTAGTGAGAGCAACCATCATTTGTCTTGCCTATATGTTGATAAATATGGAAAATGATGTTTGCTTAGCTATAGATAATAAATCGTCCTCACCTCAAATTAACCTAGCTGGATGCCCGAGTTATGCCATGCGATAAGAAAACGATGAGCTTGAGAATAGGTAGCATTTTATATAAGTTCCTCCATTTTCAAGTACAGTAGAATTTTGAATTTTATGTCAGATACTCACATCTTTATTCAATGACGCCAATTCATCAAAAGTAACATGGAATCTATGGTCACTCTCAGACCCTCTTCACTCTCTTCATAAGCCGGTAGGGCTTGTCATCAGTATGAGTTACAATTTTTTCTTATGACGTGTGAACCACCCCCGAGGAGGAGCTACATTGATGACCCACCCCAACAGAGGTAAACTCACTCAAAGGATGGCTAGCGGGACGAGATCAAGGATTGCTGAGCGCAACCAGGGATTGAAACCCAGGTTCCTACTTTGGGGAGCTCGCTTCTTCTCCACCAAGCTACAACCTCACCGACCTATGAGTCACATACTTGCAATAGTGTCATTCCTATATTTTTTTAGTTGAAGACGTTCATGGAGTTATTTTGGCATATACAATAAGTTCTCAACAAGTTATTAATAGTGTTGGCAAAATCATCTAGATGCCACTCACCCCATGCAACCCTCTCCACTCCAAACCAGATTGCATGGATAACCAAGTAATATGGTAATGGTAATTTACCATCACTGATGGTATGTGAATGGATTTACCATATTGAACTAAATCACTGACGCACAATTGCTTTACAACCAGTGTTCTGAAAAGCGGTAATTCGTGTACGAGCAGACATGGTACCGAATAGAGTATATATAGTATGTGGGAGTATAAGCGGGAGTATAGTTTTTTTTAATCTGTTTTGATTTTTTATAGAATTATTATTAATATATATAAATTATATATTAATCACATACAAGTCTTATATTAGTCATATAAGTCATGTTGAAATTGTACAATTAAAATTTGAGTAATCTTATTCTAACGTGAGATTAATCATGTCTTCAAGGTAAGAATTAAACTTGATTTGGTTTGTAACTAAGCATAAATACAAACAAAATGAACTAAACATATACTAAGTAATAAATATAAAGAATATGAATCAGCATTCATCATTGAGGAGCTAATAATAACAATTAGTCATAGATTAGTATTGCAGTAAATAAGTAATAAAAAACATTGATGATATTGGAGAAGGTAACATCAACATTAAGAAGCAATATAGTAAGAGTAGATTCAATAAACATTAAATGGTTTCTTATCAAGAAAAACGTGGAGAGACCAAATCTGTGAAGAGGCGGGAAGGAATGTAACTGTAACGACCAATAGTAGGTTTAGAAAAAGTTATTTAACAAATATATACCGCAGCCATGGGATTTCAATAAGTGCCGACTAATCGTCCGATTATACTCCCAAGCGGCTGACTAATCGTCCCTGGTCCGATTATAGGATCGATTTGGTATATTTGGAGCAATACACCTACCGAACCGGTTATTCGGCCGATCAGGCTGATTTTCTGAACACTGTTTACAACAGCTTTACCTAAAAAGCAACAGACTGCAGTGTAAACATCTGGTATCTATTCTCAGTATTCTGTAGATTATGATCAACATCTGTAGACTTCCATGAGCAAGAAATCTGTTGATGCTGATTTACATGTAAAGTATCTACCGTACTAATGTGATGTTGCATACACGGATTTATCGGTGAAACTTTCAATTTGCTACAGAGAGTTAATGGCCCTACTTCTTGCTTTTTGCTGACAGTAACAAACAGACTGTTGCCAACAGCTGGTACTGGTAATTACCGTGGATGGGCAGCAGTCCCTAAGTGTTGTCTGTGAGGGTGTTACAAGATATAAAAGGAATCATTTCGGAAGAAAACATTAGTTATGCTGGCATTCGTTCTTTACCCCTATTTTGTTATCCTGTGACAAAACGGCCCCCTCATGTGTTTTTCCAGTAATGAAATTGGATGTATGTAGATTGACAGTGTAGTACCCGATCAGGCCAAGTTTGGATAAAGTAGGAGCTTTGTACTAGTACACAGACTGGACGAATTAAAGGTTTGAGTCCACTATTCGGGAAATCGGTCTGCATGGCCACATATACTCCCGCTTATGCCTATCCCTACCCGTACTGCATGTTGCTCATAGGTCCACTAATCGGTCTTGGGCCACATATACTCCCGCTTGGCCGATTAAGTAGACGATTAAACTCCACTTTTTGAAAAGCCCACAACTTATGTCCATACATCATGCACACATGCATACATACACACACATTTCATTATATATTAAAATTTTAAATATGTAGTCATCAATTTATACATATAACAATTTCCAGGCACATTTGTACAATAATATGAATACATTTTGACATATTCATATGTATACAGACATATATGATATACCTACATGTAAAAGCACATAAATTTACATGTATATATGTATACAAAGGAAATCATTTGCTTAGAAGACATATTTAGGACAGAGTACTCTACAGTACTGCACCGGGCAGATCAAGACTGAAAAGAAAATCATTTGCTTTGTATACACTTACTTTGAAAACAGAATTTTGGCAACCTTATTATGTTACTTTTAGGGTGAGGTATTATACGCTGTTTTTGGATCCAGATACAGTTTATTATATTACTTTAAAATCTCCCCACTGATGTTGCCTGAAGTTATAATTACATACCATGAAAATTCAAAATATGCAAAATCACATCCATGGGTTCTGACACTACTTTGACGACCTTATGTTAAAAAATAGATGAAGCTCAATTATAAAAACCACATGTTTACGCTGCTGCGTATAGATCTGTTTGCTTTTCATACTTAACTTTGGAACGCAACAACTAACACCGGTTTATGTTCAACTGTACTCCATTGATTTCCATACATGCAGATGGCACTCAATCAATTGACATGTAACTGTATATAATTGAATTCAATATGCCCAGTTGACGGCGTTTGGACTCCTCATAATTGAATAATTCATTGGTCTGCTGTCTGTATTCTCTACAATTTCCTTGAAATGAAGATGACAAAGATATGCTTTTAGATAGAGAACTGTAATTCTTGTCTTTGTTTGATTTCATGGTGTTTTTAATTGTCAGTCCAGTGAACAAACACTAACCTTGTTGCTGTTGTGTGCTCCTGGATGGATTGCAATTAGCTGAGATCTACCAATTTCTATAATAAATTTGTTGCATTTAATGCTATATGTAGCATCACCAAACAAAGTTTAGTAGGTATCTGCATGTGGTATCTGTAGAAAAGTCATTAGGCAAATGGAATTGATGATTCAAGCATACAGATAGGAAGTTAGATGGGTAGGAAAAATGAAATATGCCACAAAGAAAAGGGATTGAAAAGAATTGTATGCGGAGAATGTTTATTTGATATTTCAAGAAAGAGCAATAATTGTAGGAAGTTTCACATTGAATTTTGAAACAAGCAAAAAGAATCACATAGTATGCGAGCCACCCCATATTTAAGGTCATAGCAGGAAGTTAGGGAAGACTTGCTGGATTGAAGCTCAGTGCTGTTCCAGTTCAGTTGTCTTTTATTTCGAAAAAGAAAAGTAAAAAACAACCATTTTTCTCTTTTCATTAGCGGGGTTCAGATACAGACAGACGTCCACTGGGTTGGGATTAACATATTCCATGGTTGCTTGATGCTTTATATCATAGTTAATGCACGGTTGTTTTGCCAAAGGAATCCTCTGCCGCATAGCTTGCCTTGACACATTTTGTTGTGTTCAGCGCTGAAGCACTTGGTGTCTAGGAACTCCAGATGTGTGGTAACACACTACACAGATTTGTGTTGTAATTTCACTAATTCCATACCACTTTGACACTCTTTTCTCGTGAAACACAAATTTTTGGCTCAAAAGTGGCATGTCTTGGATCTATATGTAGCTGAAGTAACGCTCTAGTCTATGAGATTTTGTTTTTGTGTACTCAAGGAAATACATTTCTCGTCACTTGATTGGATAATTGGTAGAGGCAAATATTGGTTGTGTATTTCCTGCTTTTGACCCCCGTTCTTGGGCAAAATGCTTGACCAAGGAGGATTTAATATGAACTCCCAACTCAGAGAAGTCATAAAGACCGAGGAGCTCTACAATATCTTAAAAACTTAAGTGAAGACGTGTCCTTTGTTTTGTATTAATGCTGTAGAATGAAATTGCATCAAGAGAAAGGCCCATTGAAGCAGCACTCTTTGGAAATGTAAAGGAAATACTAATCCAAGGAACCCATGATCTTCGAGAGAGAGGGTAACAGAGTTAGTGCAACGTAAAGGTGGCACAAACCACAAGACTGAAATCCTGTAATCATACGACCCGATAGAGCACTTTCATGGCCTACTACTTGACTGACTCTGGCTCCAATAATTTTGGTTGAATTACACCTTGACCTAGAGCATCCTATGTTATTTCATTCTCAAATCTTACACCTTGTATGGCCATGCCACCTCTGATTCTTAAGCTGCGATCCAGTTGATGAAACACCGGCCAACTATCTGTTGTGGTGGGACTACAGCTCAAGTAGAGTTTATAATATGCATTCTTGAGTTTGATATTCTATGATACCTCTGAAAATTCACCCTTGTATTGTGGCTGGCTGAGAGATGAAATCTGTTTGACATACCCCAACTAGTTTTATATACACCAGTATTCTCGAAGTCCTGTTCCCCCAGATAATGCTATCTATATTAGATAATGATAAAGTAATATAAACTACTTGACATTTTTATTCTGAATAAAAAGAAACAATTAAAGCTTCAACCTTGCATGTTCTGATATGTTACAACTCTTTCATACTGTGTATGGTGCAATTTATCAAAGCATACCCTGCTGAATATTTGCTTATTGGCTTGCGAATGGGTGTTTTGTTTGGGCGGGGGGAATTCAACTGTCAAAGATGCCATGTAGCTGTAAAAAGGAAGCTTTAAATATGATTGGGATTGATGCTAGAGAAATTCTGTAGGTTCATTGGTTGACGAATTCAATTTCCGTGACTTGCTACTTAATACTCGTGTATAACCTTTTTGTGTCTCGCAGGGGCATCTGCATACCTACAGGTTCTGCGATAATGTCTGGACATTCATCTTACAGAATGCAACATTCAAGAACGAAGACAGTACCGAGAATATAGGAAGGGTGAAGATCGTTGCATGTGACTCGAAGCTGCTGACTCAGTAATTGGGCCCTGGAAAAAGGCACACCTGTATGTGAAACATATTTAGTAATAGGAGTTCTTTTCCTCGCCCTTTGGTAGTACTGTGATCAATTTTCCTTCCGTCAGAACTTTCGTCTTGGAAGACCTGAAACCTTTTATTTGTTTCGGAACATAGCTGTATCTATCCCTGGTATAATGTTTAGTAGATTTGTGAAAAAAATAGAATAAACACCACATGATCTGTTAATATTTGCTTTAGATGGGCATGCATCGTCTGTTCAACATAAGTTGGTCGTTTGCTTGCTGGGCTGTGATTTTACAAGATTTTGATCTGATGAAATTATTGAAGTTGGATGGTTATGAGGCACGTCACTAATTGATATGGATACTGGGCATGGCCCTATCCTTTTGCTCCATCATGTGCCTTGGCTGATAAACTTGGATTAGACGGTAATGGGCGTTATGTATGATGCATCTGGTCTAGCGGCACATTAATATTTATGATTGATTCTGTAACTTGAGCGACGTTTCGTGTGTCTTCTTCCGTGTGCATGGTGAGTACAGTTAGCTCGTTCTAAGGCAATGATCTTTTTGTTGTAAAATGTTCATTTACACCTCTTAAAAATGTTCATGTACATTGTAAAGGTGCTTCCGCGAGACCGTAACTTAGAAATTTCAACTTTCCGTAGTCCGTACCTACGGTCCCTGGCTCTCCGAGTTGAGTTTGTGGTTCTTTTTAGAATAATGCGACACAGATAAAAAATTGGACCAAAATTGGACCAATTTTGGATTGTACCATGCTTAACAACAAAAATAGTGAGGTATGCTTACCTCACTATTTTTGTTGATTAGCATGCTACAATTCAAAAATCGTCTTATTTTGGGTTCAACTTTTGGTTTTGGGTTCAACTTTTGGTCTGCATAGCAGATCTCTTCTTTTTATTTCCTTTTTATCGTTGGTGGACATAGCCCCGGTTTGGAAACAAATTTCCATGTTGCTACTATTTCGAACAATTTGAATATTAAAAGCGGATGTAAGCTGGCCCAGTTGAGGGCCTGAAGCTAGCGTAGGCTAGATCTAGATAATTATTTATCTGGGATCCGTCTGGTTTTTGAAAATTTTGCGGCACATTGATGTCGGAAATGGTGATCCAATCTAGTCATGTCAGAATAAGATCTAGCTCGTTTTGCTAGCCGGATTTGGACTTTGGGCAGTATATTGGTGATAAATATCATTCTTAATAGACGAAGTCTCGTTTTTATGGGCTAAATTTTCTTGACGCGCACACGCCATGACGCGCCTGCCAGCACCTGTCAGTCCCTGCACACTGCACCCTGCTCCTCTGACATCCACATCACGGTCTGCCACTCGGCCAGGCTGGCTACTGGTAGTTTTTTTTTTTTTTACATTTTTTGTTTTGGGCATAACTTTTAAAATATAAAGAATTTTTTAATAAAATAAAATGCATTAGAATGCTTACAAAAAATACTTTCTAATGAGACCCATATTAACATATTTTTAAAAGAAAAAAATATTTACACAAATATGCTTACTATTCTGCTGTTATCACGCTCACTATTCTGCTGTTATCGCGCCCACTATTTTTGTTACTGCGCCCAATATTTTTCTGAATGCGTACGCCCACTTCTCTCCTAAAATGCGCCCACTTTTGAGTCAATGCGCCCATTTCTCTCCTCAATGCGCCCACTTCTCTCCTCAATGCGCCCACTTTTGAGTCAATGCGCCCATTTCTCTCGTCAATGCACCCACTCTCGTTAACGCGCCCATGTTTCTCCTCAATGTGGCCATTTCTTTCCTCAATGCACCCACTTTTGAGTCAATGCGCTCATTTCTGTCTTCAATGCGCCTATTTCTCTCCTTAATGCGCCCAATTTTCTCCTCAATGCGCCCGTTTCTCTCTTCAATGCACCCAGTCTGCTCAATGCACTCATTTCTCTTCAATGCGCCTATTTCTCTCCTCAATGTGCCCACTTTTGAGTCAATGCACTCACTTTTCTCCTCAATGCGCCCATTTCTCTCCTCAATGCGCTCACTTTCGACTCAATGTGCCCATTTATCTCGTTAACGCGCCCACTTTTGAGTCAATGTGCCCATTTCTGTCTTCAATGCGCCTATTTCTCTCCTTAATGCACCACTTTTCTCCTCAATGCGCCCATTTCTCTCTTCAATGCGCCCATTTCTCTCTTCAATGCGTCCATTTCTCTCCTCAATGCGCCCACTTCTCTCCTCAATGCGCCCACTTTCGAGTCAATGCGCCCATATCTCTCTTCAATGCGCCCAGTCGCCCAGTTTTATTTGAATGCGCCTAGTTTTACTTGATCGTGCCCATTTTTATTTGAATGCGCTCACGTTTGCTTCAACGCGCCCATTTCTCTCTTCAATGCGCTCAGTCTGCTCAATGCACTCATTTCTCTTCAATGCGCCCACTTCTCTCCTCAATGCGCCCACTTCTCTCCTCAATGCGCCCACTTTCGAGTAAATTCACACATTTCTCTCGTAAATGCGCCCAGTTTTGCCTGATTGCACCCACTTTTACTTGAATGTGCCCACTTTTACTTACTTGCGCTCACTATTACTTAAATGCGTCCAATTTACGCCCAGTTTTACTTGATCGTGCCCATTTTTATTTGAATGCGCCCACATTTGCTTCAACGCCCCCTTTTTATTTAAATGTGTCCATTTCTAATATTTATGTATATTATTTCTCAAAAATATATTAAATATTAGTCTTGTTGGATTGCATTTTCTGTAACAAATCTAACGCTTTTTATTTCATTAAAAAACTCATTACGTATCAAAAGTTATGTGCAAAATAAACTTTTCTTCATATTTCCGCCTCAGTCTCTCTAAAAAAGCTATCAAATCAGCCCCTCACCTACCTCTGCCACCTCACCTGCAAAACCACTTCCACCCACCCAAACCCCTCTGCCAGCTGGGTCCCGCGCTGGAAACCACCCAGCAGACCGCGTCAAAACGCGAGTCTTCCCTCCCTGCGCGTCACGTGAGGATTTCCGCATTTTTATCTAGTGTCCTACATATTACCAGGAAAAGACAATCCACAAAGACAAGACTGACGTTCTTTTTGTAACTTGTGCCAAACATATAAGTGTTCTCGACGCAGATGGCTACGTAAGACATTTTTTTTTAATAAACGTAGCTCAACATGGCATGCATCTCCTTGTTCTTGGCACCATTTTAAGTTATCAACACTGTTGATAGATCTTTGTCTTGATGGGATGGTGTCCTGTGATCACCGTCGTAGAATTTACGGGTCAAATATAGCATGCTCGTAAGTCGTAACAATGTTGCACTATCTCACATGATATACCTAGATTGAATATATATATATATATATATATATATATATATATATATATATATATATATATATATATATATATATATATATATTAAGGTTGTCAATGGGTAAGAGTAAACCCATTTACCCTTTACCCATACCCTGTAGGGGAAGGGTAAGGGTAAAGGATTTTCTTATCCTTTACCCACCTACCCACTACCCTCTAATCTGCTACGTTAGTGGGTAAGGGTAAGGGTAAGCCATTACCCATACCCTCTAACCCGCTACCTGCCAATATTTATGTATACTATATTAAATGTATGGTCATATGTTGTTTGAATCTATGTAATATTTAATGTTATGGGGTCATCACTTTAAATAATACATTATATTCTTTTATACTTCTTATATAGTTAACTTGGTTGTGTATGCAATACTATTTTGGAGGTGCAAGACACATGTATAGAAGTAGTCTATGTTCTATTAAATAATATGTTGTGTAAAGCAAATATGTATATAATAAGATTTAATCTTTAATGTATCATGTGATACATATGTGAGGTGGTGTTATCTATTTATTTGTACTTTATTTTTTTGGATGCAACAACATTTCAGAGGGTATAAGATATGTATGTTTCTAAGAATAACTCTCTATGACATATTGTCCTTTAATATCATTTTATCGTAGAAATCTTAATCTACTAGGAATAATTGATTTTTTCACACACCAATGTTATGGTACTACCATTTGTACATACATTCAATACAACACTTGTAGAATATTGCTTAGAAACATTTTGGACATTTAAAACCCATTATGGAACATCTTGATATTTCACTCAAATATATGAATGTACTAGCTAGACCATTATCGTTAATATAACCACAAATTTTAAGATGACATATAAATTCCCCACTTCACCCTTACCCTCCTCCCCATTTACTCTGTGGGTAATAGGGTAAGGGTAAGGGTAAGGGGAGGGTAAGGATATTGGTGGAGTGGGGAATTACCCATACCTTTACATGCCAGACTTGGTGGATAAGGGTAAGGGTAAGACCTTACCCTCCCCATACCCTCCCCATTGACAACCCTAATATATATTACACACATATAGGGTAGCGATCAAGTGAGAAACATCCTACAGTGAGAGCATGAGAGACATTTGAATAACTACAAATTCAGATTTATTTTAAATCCAACCGTATATATGGAATAAGCGTCATTTCATTTACCTTTTCATAAAAAATCATTAAAATCAGACATTGTTTGCATGTCCGTATATACACTTTTTACATCCAACGGTCAGCCTGAAATTCAATATAGAGCGTCAAAAAGTGTTTTGTTTTTGTGAATGATCTACAAATCAGATCGTGATAAAAGTTTATAGGAAGGTAAATATTAAGGTATACTTGTAATCTATATGGTTGGATTATGAAGAATTGATCTATGTGGAGAGTTATTCAAATGCCTCTCATGCCGACATCAAGATTTATTTCTCACTGGATCGTTGTCCTCTCTCTCTCTCTCTCTCTCTCTCTCTATATATATATATATATATATATATAACATACATTTTTTAGTTATAATTTGAGCATTCTGATTACGAATTTTTGATTCTGTTAAAGTTTGGGGTAGAGATTTTTCTTTCTTTTAAAGATGTCATTTATAACATTTCCGTAGAATAAAATACGAATTTGACGTTATTTCTACAAAACGAGTCTTTATACTAAGAATGGGGTTGTCTCATTATATTGTGGTGTCTTTCTATCGCAAAATTGGATCCACGAGTAACTAACCTTACTTACATGACCTCAACAACAAATCTATGACATACACACATATATATACATATGATAGACTATGTCTACACAGGGATTAAAAATGTGAGTGAAGTGGAAAAAGGTGCATGATGCAAGAAACCATAATAGATGGACAATCTTGGAGCACCATTGGGGCTATCTTGTCAGGTACCCTTCCCCACCGAATAGACAATATTGTGCGTGCTTGCAAATGTTGTCTCCCAAGAAATGTTGAACAATGTCCGTCAAGTTTGGGACTGCCTTTGTTTTTTCCTTTGACTATGAGCATCATCTTCCATCAATGACCTTAAGTCAATAGGCTAGCCTACCATTTGAGTGGGCTCTTGAAAGCCTAAAGCGCCCATTAACACTTCCAATCAATAAGCCACAACTCATTCTTGAAATCCAAATTATTCAATTTGTATGTTTAAGATATCAAAATGTAACAACCAAAAATAAAAAATCTAACCATTATAATATTTAATTCCATCATATCTCTTCACCACATAGGGTGACACAAAAAGAAACTAATCTATAGTAAAATACTTACAGAGGGTTATCTAACCACATCCAATCTATCTCCTGAGAAAGATCAACTATTCTTGTACAAATCCTCGTCAATCTTGAAAGTATCCTCCTTGTTCCTTACCTAAGGGGTTGCAAGCATACCCCACAAGAGAAGATAAAGTGAAAATATTAAGGAAAAAATGCCAACATGGTCATATTAATAGGAATCGAGAAATATTAGGGTAAAATAAAAATAATAAGGATAAAATGTCAAGATGGTCATATTAATAGGGGTTGAGAAATATTAGGGTAAAAACACAACAAATACAATTTTATCAAAGCTTCAACAAAGAGTAAAATTGAAAATACAAATGGATATCGAAGAGAAACAACATAAAGTATACGAAAGATGCACTTGCCATTATCAAAATATCAACATGTGCTACACAAGCACACTCACATAAATTAGGACACAACCAATCATCGATAATAATCAACCTGCAGGCATTTGACATAAACATAGCACCAACGACAATAAACATGGCGATTAGGGTACATAATCCAAAATCTAACAAAGAATGACACATACCCAAACTCCTAAATATATAAAGGTGGACACATAACCCTAGTATGAGGTACATAATGTCTATCCCAAAACATAACATGAGCACATAACCCAAAACTCCAAAGCATTTATATACATCTAAGGCTACCAAACCAACAAGCATGCAACAATATAGAGGCAAGTGGAAGTTTAGTCATAATATGCTTTCAATGAAATTTATTTAGAAAAATGAATCATATAGAACATCTACCATAAAAATGGAAAAAATAGTTCATCTCCACAATTTAGATTCATCATGGACCACAAAAGTCAACACTTGAAAAATTATAATATGATAAATATAGTTCAATTTCAGAGTCCAATATGAATATAGATAGTTTGAGAATACAAATGATTCAACTCCATAAGATCAGAGCCAAATAGGTCATCATGACATGAAAGATAAAATTCATTATTAAAAATACCTTAAAGAGCCCCAAGAGAGAGAAAAACTAGATCAATTACTCAATATAGAATTTAGGACATGGTCATACCTCAAAACTTGTGTCGACTATAAAAGTCTAAATCCTAGACCTAAACATGATACTTCTTCACCCATTACTGAATTATATGCACAAACTAATTAGTATGTATATTATACACCATAGATTACTAACTCTTATTATAACTCCGACCAAAAAAAACTCTTATTATAACTAGATCTGGATTATGAATTATATTTATTTAGATAGAAGATATTTTTTTTTACTCCAATGAGTATTTAATTGGAATGTTCTTGTAATTATGAATTTTAGAAAATAACGACCAATCAGAAAATTTCGTTAATGTATATAATATAATATTTTTCAAAATCCAACTGAGATGGTCATATCTTGGTTTTCCATTTGTCCTGGGACTACATCAAACTAGGCACACAACTCAATGTGATAAAGTGCAAACAAATACTCAGAGAAAAGGCAAAACTACCCCTACAAGCGCAACAAAATTAAAAACCAGAACAGAGGCATTCTTGGGATTCCACATACGATCATATTCCTCCTTCATTCTCTTTGACACATGTGTCGACAAGTCTACATCATCACTCATAGGTGAGAATGAACTTGTGAAATCATGAAGATCAACATTGAAGGAACACAACTATAGGTAGGCAACAACCTAGTAGTTTCAATGAGACTAAACATAGGCATTGAGGTATCTCAAAAACTAAACCAGACTTTCCTCCATGACTAGATAAGGGAAAGGGAGAGAAAGTAGACTGAAACAAATATGAGAACAAACTCAACAGAATGCATGCACAGGATGATCTTAAGATGTCACCGAGAAAATAGAGGAGCAAACTCAGAGTAAAAGGTATGATAAAATCTCCAAAAACACCATTGTAGTTTTCAAAAAATAGACGAAGTAAGAAATTAAAATCATAGGTAGTTTAATTCTCACTTGGTACGAGCATGCATGATTTAAAGAGGAGGATTGGAGGAAACTTACTACAAGATCTTTTATCCTATGATGGCTGGAGACTCCCAGGGAAGGTCAAAGTGAGTGATGGTGCAAATGGAAATCATGGCGACAATGCACACATATTGAGACCCAATTGATGATGACGAAGAGTCTTGAGAGGTCTGGCAGTGTTATTGAGTAAATATATATGTAGGTTTTTATAGGTGTGGTTGGGCCAATGGAATCGATATGACAAGGGATCATGATGAATTTTGGGCATTTCCAAAATATAGAGAAAGAGAGGTCAAGTAAGAATTTGTTGGATGCATAATCTAATGATGAAGCTGATGGAAGAAGAATCACAAAGAAATGTTATCATGAGAGGGAAAGTTTGTTGAAGGAAATCCTCATCCAGTAGGCTGCATTGTTTACAACAACGACCTTCTCCTACGTGAGTAGAAGATGAGCTATAGGTTGTTAGATCTATATCTAACGTCCAACATTCATCCATGTATTAAAATCAGGAAAACCAAGGTGAAGTTATTAAACGTAAAGGAAGCATTAGTTTAAATGTATAGAAATATTTCTCTAATTGAGGGCGTATCAGACATCAAATTGAACCCATATTTGGTAGGTTACCTATGTGAGGGGTGAGGAATCTATTTTTGATGTAAATTCAACTTTTGGGAACTTCTGACGTGAGAAAACCATTAGTTGAGAAGAAAGACATCTTATAATATTTTACTTATTTGTTATTTCAATTTGCTCTCAAACTTCGATTATAAC
Organism: Alisma plantago-aquatica; assembly: GCA_963693085.1. NCBI lineage: Eukaryota > Viridiplantae > Streptophyta > Magnoliopsida > Alismatales > Alismataceae > Alisma > Alisma plantago-aquatica. The sequence continues at coordinate 385,096,473 of OY856415.1, read as the reverse complement.
TCTATTTATTCACCAACAAGTTATGAGAAATTTCTAGAGTCCTAATACCATTATATTCTCATCATCATAATGGTATTACATTATGTTACACAAAATATGATATCTTTCTTAATTTATATTTTGAAGTACACTTATGTCATTATGAACTTATACATAACCACACGAATAAATCCCTCTTATATTAAGCACTCAAATATTGCTCCTTTACATATGTAAATCACATTATAGACCATACTAATCTTTTACTTATATGTATTTACAACAAATTATTTCATCATCATATTCAAGTCATTATCCGTGTATTAATGACAATGTGACATGTATCAGATACTTAGTGAGTTCCCTTACATATTAAGCATCTTTTAGGTTGTTATATCCATTTTAGATCTATTAATATATCTTGTATTAGTTTGATACCTAATGGTTATAATGCACCATTAAGGGTAAGTTGAGTTAGTCATCCATAAACTAAGGTTATGATGAACATGATCATCTTATTCTTAATCACTATGTTCAAAACCTATGGTGAAGTTCCATATATTTGTTTCATCATTATGTAAGGGTTTATAGATCTAGGATATGATTTTAGTCTCATGTAACCTTAACTTCAGTTTCTCATAGTATATAAGCTTAATGTTCCTTAGGGTACAAAAGAGCTTATTAGGATTTATGTGTACCCTTGTTTGACCAAAACTAAAAGTCTAAGCATACAAGCATCATATCCAAGGGATTACGGTTTAAGAGTCAAGATGATAGGTAATAATATGCTACAACACTCCAACCTTTGAAGAGGATTTGTCCTCAAGATCTAACCATCTTTACACTACTAACTAATTAGACTCCACCCTTAAAAAGGTCAACCTAAAAAGTCAATCAATTCTTTAGGTACAAAGAGGAGTTTATCAAAAACTCATGCACTTCATCACTCATAAGGTATCATGAAACATGGGAAAGGGAAATATAGATATGTCAATCTAACAAAGAGAATAAGGGTTAGCTTCAACATGATCCACTTCATAAATCTCTTGGCCATCCAAAGCAAAGACTCATCCAACACCTCTCTTAACCGGTCTTGTTTCATTGTTTTTGTGTCCATTATTTTGTGAAGGTGCTTGTAGTTGTTATTGTTGAGCTAGTGCATACCATCTCAAAGCTAGGGGCATCTAGGTCGGATATGATCTGGGTTGCTACAATGATGACATAACTTGGAAGTAAGATTGTGGTCTAGACAGATTCTCCACAAAAGGATACTTCCTAGAAGGCTGATGACCATGACACTTAGCACACATGGCCCTCTTGTGTTCTTCTCTTGAGAACTTCCTCTTCTTATTATGGTCTTGGGATTGGTAGCCAAGATAAGCCTAAAATGTCATATCTTTATCTACCAATTGTTGGAAAGAAAGTGGAAGGTCAGGCACTAGAGCACTACCAAAATTGTAGTTGATTCCTACAAGGAACAAACAACACCTCAGCCAAGCCCTTGGAATTCCTTTCCATAACATGATGTAAATACTCCCCTATAGACAAGGAGTGTTGATTTAGGTTGTATAATTTTACTCCTTTTATAGGGCTGCATATAAGATGTATTTCACACATAAGATAACCAAAAATCTCCTCCAAGACTTGGAAGAGATGTATGAAGTCCTTGCAATACTATTCCACCAATGGAGAGTAGGCCCATAAAGTAAGTAGGTGGAAAATATGACCTTTTGGTACTCAGTGCATGTCATAGTATAGAAAGTACGATCCAATGCCAAAACCCATTCATCGGCCTTATCCGCCATGTTGATCTCACCTCCACCTTTGAAGCATGTGGGTTGCATCTTCATTAACTCAGAGAGGGTGTACTTCTTTGGTTTCCATGGAGTAGGTGTTGGCTAAATGGACATCTATAAAATCCCTTTGTTTTGATTATGACAAACATTTCATTCTTATTTATCTGACGAGCTACTTGAGTGTGCAGGATGACACAACTATAAGGGAAATCCAACATGAAGTATTTATATTTTCATGCAAATGTAATCATTGTAAAAACTTGTACAGAATTATAATGTACAAGTACTTAGAATCGCATGTAAATCAAGCATTGGATTTTCCCTAGCTAAACACCTTAGTCATCCATTCAATAGGACCACCTATGCACACACACGTATAACTAGTGCCTAACTTGAAACCTTAAAACAGGATCTATCTCGGTCGACAAACTCCTCGACCGAGATACTCTCGGTCGACCACATTCTCGACCGAGAACGATCCAAGTAGCCATTAGACATATCTGCATATAACTTGAGAAAAGAGAAACCTGTCGGTCGACAAGTCCTCGACCGAGAGGTGTCTCGGTCGACCTTCACTCGACCGAGACAATCTCTGCAATTAGCCGTTAGACTCAACTGACAAGTTAGTTGGCAGTTGGAAATAGACGTTGCATTCAGAGAGCCTGTCGGTCGACAAAACTTCGACCGAGTGGGTGTCTCGGTCGACCATTTCTCGACCGAAATGATCTCTGACAGAATCTGCAGAGTAAAGTAATTAGCCGTTGCAAAATTAACACACTTGTACCTAACGGCTAGTTAAGCACTTAGAAACCCCTAGAAGTTGTCTAGAACGTCCTTAAGCATACTTAGGCCATCCCTATAAATAGGACAAGCCATAGGACACTAGTATACACTTCTTACACTTGCTATACTTGAGAAAATACTTGAGCCCTCTTGTGCAATCTGTGTGAACTGAGCTTTGTGATCAATTGGCCATTTTCCCTTAGCTCAAGCTCGTCCTATAGGCTAGATTTTCCTAACCCTAGCAATCACAAGTCCATCATATTGGCTAGGAAAATCCAAACGCTTGATCTAGGGAAATCAAGCCTTGAGCTACAAGGATAAGTTGTATTTTCTTTTATTCCTTTCTTGTTCCTTGTATTACTTGTACTCTCCTTGCTACTCCAGGTAGGAGGCTGCGGATTGGAGAGGGTGAAGCTCTTCATGGTGAAGAGGAGGACTTTGGACTACTTCAGAAGGCTGTCTTGACGGGAAGCTACTTCGGGAGGAAGGCTACTTCAAGGGGGAGCTTGAAGTTACTTCAAGGAAGGCTGCTTTGAGGTTGGCAGGACTACTTCAAGGTGAAGGCTGTCCAAAGGGTGTTTAGAAAGTATTGTAAATTTTATGTAACATCCTTGAGAGGTAATAAAATTTAGTACTTTCAAAATCCCGGTTGGGTAAGCAACCGGGTAGTGGATTGACTCCTTAGTATTTGCTAAGGTGGAACCACTCTAAACACCTGTGTTCCTCTTCTTAATCTTTAGTTTGGTTGTTTTTTACTTTAAAATCTCTATAAAACTCTATTCACCCCCCCTCTAGAGGTTTTCAGTAGGGACAAGGTTAACCTTCCCCACGAGAGTTGTTGAAAGCAATTGTTGTAGATAGGACACCCTCTTTCTCAAGGATATATCCAAACTCAAGATAGTCATAAATGATGTTGAGGTAGCTGAACTTACTTGATTTAAGATCTCAACTATCGGGAAAAACTCAAACATTGGTGGGGTTAAAGGAGAATCCATCCTTGACATTACGTACTTTAGGTTATGGGGTGTCTCAAAACTAGTTAGGTTATCACGGGTTGAGTTATCTCTAGCTATAAAGGTATGCATGCATAAGGCAAGGCTACCAGATATAAGTGTCCTTAGTAAGAGGTAAACATCCTACGAGAGATAAGATTTAAATAGTTAAATTAACCAATTTCGTTGGCTCTGATACCATACTTATGGAAAGATAGAAATAAAATGACCACAATTTAAGGAGTGGGACCTGAGAGACGATCCACTCCTCACTAAATCAAATAAAAGGAAACATTTCATATGCCAAACACACAAACCATTTTTTTGTAAAGGGGTGAAAATCCAAATTATTCAAATTGCATGTTCAAGATACCAAAATGTAGCAATAGAATATAATATATCTAACTACTACAATATTTTATCCTATGAGAGGCCTTCATCATTCAAGGTGACACAAAAGAAAACTAATCTAAAGCAAAAGACTTGTAGAAGGTTATCTATCCACCTCAAATATATCTCCCAAGAAAGATCATATACTCTTGTAAAAATTTAAGTCAACCTTAGAGGTCTCCTCCATGTTTCCTTACCTAAGGGTTTAGAAGCCTAACCCACAATAGAAGATAAACCAAAATCATCAGCATAAAATACTAGTATGAGCATATTAATAGGCATTGAGAAATATTAGGGTAAAAGGACAATTATAAAATTATCAATGCTTCCAACAAAGAGGGAAAGAAAACATCCAAATGGATATCAAAGATAAACAATATAAAGTATATCAAAGATGAACTTTCCATATATCAACATATCAACATGTTCCATACAAGAATAATTAAATAATTTAGGATACACAACCCATCATCAATAATTATCAATTAGAATGAAGGTGAGATAAGAATATCAATAATGAAATGTAAACAAACTATGTTGGTTAGGGAACCAAAACCTAACACTTGATATAGAATGTCACATAATCAAATTCCCAAATATACATAGAGTAGGCACATAAACCAGGTATAAGGTACATAACCTCCACCACAAAACATAACATGGGCTCATAACCCGAAAATAAAAAGTATCGAAATACCTCTAGGGCTATTAAATCAACAAGAATGAGATAATGTAGATGCATGTGAAAGTTTGCTCATTTTATAGTTCCAATAAAATTTCCATCACAAAATGGATCATATAGAAATATGACCACAAGAGTGGTAAAATAGTTCATATCCACATTTTATATTCATCATGAGACCACGTAAATCATTACTTAAAAACTAGAGTGTTTTTCAAAAATAAGATAAGCATAATTCAACTTTAGAGTCCAACATGACATATAGACAATTCAAGAATATTAGGGACTCAAGTTCATAAGATTATACCCACATATGTCATAAGGACGTGAAAGAGAAAATTCATCACCAAAATACCTCAAAGAGGCCCAAGAGTGAGAAAATTAGATCAATTTCTCAATATATAATTTAGAAATTGCAATATACCTCAAAACATGTGTCAACTACTGAAGTCCAAATATTAGATCCAAACATGATACTTCTTTACTTATTATTGAATAATATGTACAAACTGATAATTAGTATGTACATTATAAACTTTATATTACCGACTCTTATTGTAATTGTATCTAGGTTATGAATTATATTTATTTGGTATGAGGATAATTTTTTTTTATCACAATGGATGTTTATGGAACTTTCTGATAACCAGAGAATTAGTTATGAATTATGCAAATAATGACAATTAGAATATTCAAATAAGCCAAAAATACAACGTCTCAGTAATCATCAATTTGCATGTAGGTGAGATAAACATCACACTACTGAAATATAAATAAAAATGGCAGTTAGGGAACATAACCAAAAACCTATATAAAATATCACATATCCAAACTCCCAAATATATAAAGGTGGACACATAGCCCAGGTATGGGGCACATAACCCCCATCCCAAAACATAACATGGGAACTATAACACCCCACATTTTGAATATGATGGGAAGCATCTATCTTGGGGGGAGTATCACATTAATATGATCATTATAAATAAAAACATAATTCACCATTAAGATTCATACATTGTTCCTTGAATAGGAAACTATAAATGATTTCTATAACATGTCTAGAATTATAATCATCTCTAAACATGGAAAACTAAGCATGAATGTAGTCATATGTACGTGATTGGATTGCCTAATATGGATGTCACCCCACCAGTAATCTCTTGAAGGTCTTCTAGTCCTTGCTTGATCCTCTTGAGTCCTTAATTGCTCCAACTCCTGGAAACATCACGTCCCCAGCCATGCAAAGGGGAAAATCAACACATCAGTAAACATTACTGGCATTTAATAATATGAACAAAATAGAGTATACTTGACATGTGAGAAAAAGTTGACATGAATTAGATATAAGCATTCTTGAATCAGTATTAATATCAAGAATTTAATCATAAATGTATGCATCCCTCTATGATGCCCCCTTAGGAGGACATGATTGCTAGGAAAGCCCTTGATGATAGGAAAGCCCTTGATGACCCCTTGAGGTCCATGATTTGGAAGCATATAAAGACCAGTTCAATTCCAATTAACTTGATCATTAACATTAACATTAACATTAACATTAACATTAACATTAACATTAACATTAACATTAACATTAACATTAACATTAACATTAACATTAACATTAACATTAACATTAACATTAACATTAACATTAACATTAACATTAACATTAACATTAACATTAACATTAACATTAACATTAACATTAACATTAACATTAACATTAACATTAACATTAACATTAACATTAACATTAACATTAACATTGACATTAACATTGACATTAACATTGACATTAACATTAACATTAACATTAACATTAACATTAACATTAACATTAACATTAACATTAACATTAACATTAACATTAACATTAACATTAACATTAACATTAACATTAACATTAACATTAACATGATCCTTGAACTTAACATGATGGTATTTGTCCCTCTTGAAATTGAACATTAATTTTAATGAGTAATTAGCCTTAATCTCTAAACTTAGTGAAAATTATAACCATAGGACATAACATATAGCAATCACCAAGCAACTTGATATAGTGAGCATGATTAAAACATTTACTTGAAATCATAATGTCTACTTATACTTACCATGTAATCAATCATAAATACTTGTGCTCAGTAGCATGACCTGTATACCTTGGAGAAAAGTTGATCCTAAGATGACCTCTATGATGTTTGAGTCAAATCTAAGTCACCCTTCTCTTGTCTTTATTAAGCTCTAAACATCGGTGAAGCAATTCATCTAAGGTGGTGTAGAGAGTCAGGGTGAGGTCTTCATCGCCAGAGATGCACTTTGAGTAGGACTGAGGGCTTTAGAGAATAGGTAGTGACATAAACTAAGGAGGATTAGATCTTGAGATCCCTCGGTGCTATACGGTGCCTTAAATAGGCAAGAGGGGAGACAAAGCACTCTCTACAACTTGGGGTGGCACGGCCGTGGAGAGCCCCAATTGGCCATTTCCTGAATTAACCATGGGAGGATGCGAGTAAAGGGTCATTCAATCTGGGAGAGAGAGATGGACTCATTGGTGAAGAAATCTCCCAAAACAGTGCTTTGATGGTGGAGAAAAAGATCGGGAAAGGGGGCATGTGAAATTGTTGCTGACTCAGGGGCAATGCAGAGGTAGAGGACAACAAAATGACCATCAGATCATTTCTCAGACAGTGTAGGAATCACACACAAAAATAAAAAGCAAAGGTAATGCGTAACATCAATGTAAGGGTGAGGCTTTAGGGAAATGAATGCATTAATGTAATTTCCAATAGTTCCTTAGTCAAACCATATTCAAACTTGTTTAGTTCATTCGAGGGTTCAAACATGGTCCAAATGACCTCAAATTTGAACTATACATTAGTTTGATGGTCTAGAATATTCCTAGACAATTAGATTTCAATTTTGTATGCATTTTGCTCTATAATCTCTATATTGGCCACTATTCCTAATTAGAATGCTTTTAAAGGGTGAAATAATTTTAAAAAAGGCTTTTATTATTGAACCGTTGAGTCAAAATTTGAGATGTACTTTATTCACTCATTTAAGGATCACACGATCACCTGTTTATCCTCTTTTTATGCTTTTTTTCATCTTAAAGGAGAGAGAAAAGAAAAGAGGATCATCTTTGAATTGATTGTACATATAAATGAGAAAAATTTATTTGAGTCTCTTTTTGAGTTTTCTTATTCCATTTTCATATATGAAATACCATTTATGGTATTTTCACATAAAACCCCTCAACTTTTATTATTTAGGAAAAACTGCATTCTATGGTTTAAATTATCTTTCAAAACTGGGATGTGATAGGCACCTAACCCAAAAATCCAAAGCATTTGCATACCTCTTAGGCTAATAAATCAACAAGCATGTGATAATGTAGAAGTAAGTGAAAGTTTAGTCATCATACAATTTCAATGAATTTTTTAATCAAAAAATGGATCGTATAGAACACTCACCACAATAGTGGCAAAAATGGTTCATCTCCATATTTTAGATTCATCATGGGACCAAAAAGTCATCACTTGAAAATTAGGGTTCCTTTATGAAATGAATAAACATAGTTCAACTTTAGAATCCAACATGAAATATAGACAATTTGAGAATACTAGGGACTTAAGTTCATAATATTAGACCCATATAGGCCATCAGGAAAAGAAAGAGAAAATTTTCACCAAAATACCTCAAACATGTCTAAGAGAAAGAAAAATTAGATTAACTACTCAACATAGAATTCAAGGCATGAAACATACCTCAATTAGTAACTGAAGAAGAAACACAACATCATGGGTGTGTGAGATGATATTGTGAGGTCATAGAGAAAATCGAGAGCTAACACCAACTAGAAAGGGTGAGAAAAGCTCTAAAAACACCTTCATAGTTGCCGGAAAATATATGTGATGATGTAAGAAATCAAAATCATAGGTAGTCTAAGCACTAAGTACAAGCATTCAAGATTGAAAATGGAGGATTGGAGGAAACTTATTAGAAGTTCTATTATCCTATGATGGTTGGAGACTCTCAGGGAAGGTCAGACTAGTGATGCAATTCATGGCGAAAATGTGTGTCTTGAGATTTAATTGGTGATGGAGAATAGTCTTCGGAGGGTTGGAGGTGTTATTGGGTAAACACACACACATACACACACAAAAACACACACACACACATATATATATATATATATATATATATATATATATATAGAGAGAGAGAGAGAGAGAGAGAGAGAAAGATAGGGTAGAATACACTCAAGTGTATCTAGAGCACAATACTCTCAAGTAGTTTTCCATGATGCAATATTTTTTTAAATCTAAACCATGGATCTTCTTAAACATCTTGTGAATAACTCATATATAAAATTGATCCCATTTGGACATTTATAAGTCAAGTTATATAGAACACAAAAATAATGCATTTCAAATTAATTTTTTGCATAGATTGTGTAGTCCTCATATGAGTGATTTACACTCATTCATATGGGCTCAAAATTTGTGTGTAGCCTAATTATAGTATGGCAATGAAGATCAATGGTTTACATTTTGCAAAAAAATAGTCTTTATATGTAACAAAACTTGAGTGTACCTTGCAATACGTACACTCGAGTGTATTCTATCCTGACTATATATATATATATATATATATATATATATATATATATATATATATCTATAGGTGTGGTTGGGCCGATGAACCTTGGATGGCAATAGATCACAACCACTTTTGGGTAGTTACAAAACAAGGAGAAAGAGATGCAAGTAAGGGTTCATTGTATGCCTAATCTAATAAGAAAATTAATGGAATAAAAATCACAAATTTCTTTATCAAAAGAGGGAGAACTCGTTGAAGGAAATCTAAGTCGATAGGCTACATTATTTGTGACAAATGCTATCTCCTACGTGACATGTATTAGATATTTATATGAGTTCCCTCACATATTTATCATCTTTTTAGGTTTTGGTCCATTTTATATTTTTAAGATATCTTATATTTTTGATACCTAGTGTTACTAATGCATCATCAAGGGTAGGTTAGGTTAGTCACCCACAAACTAGGGTTTTGATAAACATGCTCATCTTACTCATCATCACTATATTCTAAGCCTAGGGTTAGATTCCATATATCCATTTCATCATCATATGAGGGATTATAGATCTAGGGAATGATTTTACTTTCATGTAAACATTAGCTTGAGTTTATACTTGATTTGATTCATATATATGAAACTAATGTCCCTTAAGGTACAAACAAGTATATTAGGTTTATGTATACCCTTGTTTGACAAAAACTAAAGGTCTAATCATGCAAGCATCATCCAAGGAATTATGATTTCTAGAGTCAAGATTCTAGGTTTTGGTATGTCACATCGTCTTGGGATGTGGCAAAGGTTTTTTTTTTGTATAGAGGTTGTGGTTATCAAAAATGATTATTTCTGCTAGGTGACCCACATTTAGCTTCAACATTTGTCACCCCGCCTCCTTTTTCTTGGAAATTGTAGGTTTGGGCCCTCTCTTATGTGATAGGAGTCGTGATATTGATATGGATCCTATCATTTTAGGGGATAAGAGATGATGTGTTTTTATAAAATGGATATCCACTATGCTCTTATATAATATATCTTGATCATCTTGATCTTTCCAAACTAAACTGTTGTTGATTAAGATCCCTCTACTTCTTGATTGGGTAGGCATTTGACTATATCTTTCATCTCTTATTTCATAAAAGGATATTTCCTTCTTCATAATTTTGCATGTCTAGAAGAAATAGGAATAGGCTGGTGCTTGTAAATTTTAATGCATTATATCCCCTTTATTTACAATAGTTTTGGTCATGACAATGTGTTTCTCATCCACTGGTGGGATAAATCTAGTGAAAGTATATTGATTATCAAACCTGGTTTTCCTAGGGAGAGTCAATATGTTAATGATGCCTCCCATGCATAAGTCCTTAGTATACTACTATTGTTTGCGAGGGAAAAATGTTCAATAAATAGATGCCTGATGTTAATTGATTTTCCTTCACACATTTACTAGATTGCATGCAACTCCTTATTTATGCTTCCAATATTTTCCCTACTAGAAAGGACAATGACAATTTTTTTTATAGAATGCACAAGAGCATAGAGTGTATCTGTGTTCATTTTGATTGCACTTAGTGATGCTTTTCTTCATGTCATATTTGTTCCCAAACATCATATATGTGGATGCCTCTTTCATCATCAACATGTATGCCCATGTCAGTGGTGTTTTCTATATCAACATCATTACTAAAGACACAATAGATCATATTCTTGATTTTAGTGTGTTTTAGTTGATTTTCTCTGACTGGAGTTTGGACTTGTGTCACATTGCTCTCTTTCAACTAATTTCATAGGGACCTTGACCAAGGAGGATATGAATCTTAAGAACTAGGAAGGTTGTACCACATGAGAAAGTGATTTCACAGATTCCTACCCTTGTCAACAAGTTCCTTTCCATTGTAAGTATCACTATGTCATTTAGAATTGCCTCAATGTCAAAGCATGTTTATCTTTAGTATTTCATGGAATACATGGTGTAGGTTGCATCATGGGTGTAATTCCTAGGAATGACTTGACTTTTAATTGCTTTAGATAGGTCATTGATGTTGTTGCACCTTGTGGTTCTTAAATGGATGGCACAACTATTGTACTTGTATAATGGCTAGAACTTGATTTGGTGTAGGTTGTTCTACAACTATTCTTTCTATTGGGAACTGTTGTTTCTAGCTGATTGGATTCCAATTGCGTATCTACAATTGCTTGTTCTATCCTAGGTTTACTCTTAGTTGGATTGGACATAGCTGAGTTTCAACTATTCTTTTCCTACCTTCCTCCTCCCCACTGATAGTGTGTAGTGTGGGTCCATGGTTGAGGCTAGGCACTCATCTCTCCCCGCAAGTAATTATCCTCTACTTTTCTACTTGCAACCTCTAGTCATTTTCACTATCTTTAAGGACTTCCTCTGTTAAAATAGACATATTCTTGGGAATACAAGAGTTATGCTTCAATTTGTTACCAAATAAGTCAAATTGGAGGTGATTATCAATGAGTCAGAATTCTATGATCAATGTGGATCAAAGTATGTGACCTATTTTGAATTATGGGGACTGAATTTCACTACCAACCTTGAATAATGTGGCCATGGATCTATATGTCAGTTCTTCATTTATTGAAGGTTGTAAAGTCTATGACTGACATGTTACTATTAAATGCAACACTTTGATGGACACCTTGCCCTTAATTTGGTCAGTGTGGTCTGGTTAATGCAACAACCTTTACTTTGATCGATGTGTTTTTCTAGCACATAATCGACATAAATTTAGTGTCGTCACTTCAAATTCATATTGAAGCAGATGACTGGTGTGAAGAAGAAAGTATGCCTATCCTTCATGAAGAGCCAAAATGAAGCAAAGAAGGTATAATGGTAAAATGTGATGAAGCATGCTCTAACAACACTTAGTTGATTGTCAGTGATTATTGTTGATTCACAATGGTGAATCCTACCACTTTATTCACTTGGATGACCTAAAATTCATCAAAGAAGATGATCGTTGTGGAGGTGGTGGTGTGAGAGCTTGCACAAACCCTTTTTAACTTCAATTTTCATCCAATTTGGCTTAGAGAATCTCATCCTCTCCCTTCCTAGCTTTACATATCTTTGAGCATGTCAAAGAAGATGAAATGGCAAAAAATAGGGTTGGTGCTAATAGGGGCCAAAGTGATGAACTCATTGTATATTTTGCTTTAGTCAAAGTAGGGGTTTGACACATTTTAGACCCTAAAATAGTCATAAAGTTTTGGTGTTCCTACATTGGGATGTTATCTAAATCGACATGTGTTGCTTACACTCAATATGGATGCAAGAGTTTCTTGGTGTGTGTTGTCTTTACTTGATGTGGATTCATCAACCAATGGGATGTGTGTGGCCTTCACTTGTGCATGTTGGCACATTCCTGTGTGGTTGCACTAAGTGATGGTTAGATGTTGGCATTAGTCTCAAAGTGGTATATGTGACAAGTAACTTGTTGTGATCTGCCTCAAACCATAGATTAAATGCTTTGGTCACCAGATTCATTCAACATCTGCCTAATGCAATTGCATAAGTTAGTTAGGTTTCTCAAAGCAAGCTGTAATTCACTCAAAGTGCCTAGTTTGAAGACATGTTAATCATATGGGGTACTCCAATTGACTTGGGGTTGATGTCATTGGTCAATGTGCAATTTAGGCTTTCTAATACACATCATATTACCTAGATCAAGATTGAATTCAAGATATCACATAATGGAAACATGATAACTGTACTTGTAATTTTGGGTGTATAAGAGTAAAGTTCCAATAACAAAGGCTAAATTAGTACTACATGAACTAAAAATACTTAGATCAAGGTCAAACTAAAGTGTTAAGAGGAAGATAAAGATATTTGAGAAACCTAGGTTTTCTCCTAAAAAACATTGATTTCTAGCCATTAGCTTGACCCTTCAATACATAGGTTGATGTTGGCGCATCAAATAACTGCATATCAACCCTCTTGTAAAAACCCCATCATCATAATAGGTTTTCATCCTTTATCTATTAGAACTCCAAACTTTTCATAGTTGATATACATGATGCCTGACAAGTGGATATTCACCCCCATAAAAGGTCCTCTCCACCATGACTAGAGATTCCTCAAGAAGCATTTAATAGATGAATTAAAAAGTAGGAAGTTGTCACACTCACTATTATATTTTCTACTCAAATGGATATCATGTCATACCTTGGTATCATAACACCCGAGCCCACTTATCAAGTCTTTAAGTAGAGTTTCATGAATGATGATTGGCCCCACAGATTACCACATGTCTCGACCATGTGCTTTGTCCTCACTCTTGCACAACATGAGATTAACTTCCCGACAGGCTATCCATCCTAGTATTACTCTGGGCTAAGTATGCTTACTGACATAGTTCTTAGTGTGAGCTCCCTAAAAAGGAGGTGCACCTTACTATATGGGTAGTCCATTGATTGCTTTTAAAATCATTATATTAGAGGCCTCTAGATCATGAGATGTTACAATATCCTCCACTTAGACTCTTCACATACTCCTTAAGGCTCAACTAAATGGTCTCATAATCACGTCCCCATTTTAGTGCAGACCAAGAATGGTCATGTACACCTAGCTCCCATTCATGGGTACCATTGCAAGGGAGGATCCATCAACTCGTACAGTCATTTCCAACATACCTCAATACTACTAGTCTAAGAATGGCTCCATCAACTCTAATATCCCTTCCCAACATGCCTAGACCACACAACTCATCGACTAGCATGAACATGTTCTTGTGAGACCAACCTGCTAGAAGGAAATAGGTTTTGATACCATTTCTAATGCTTGGTCCCACTCTCCAAGGCTCTAAGTAGAGTTTCAAGAATGATGATTAGCCCCATAGAGAATTACATGGCTTAATTATGTGATTTGTCCTCACTCATGCACATACATGGATTACCTTCCTAATAAGTCTCCCATCCTAACACTACTTTGGGATGAGCATGATTCACAACAGAGTTCTTAGTGATGAGCTCCCTAAAAAGGAGGTCTGCCTTAGTGATATGAGTAGTCCAATCATTTCATTTAAGATCACTTTATTCAAGGCCTCTAAATCTCAAGATGTTATAGGTTATCTCTTTGTATATTTTTGTATTGACAAATTTGTATACAGTTACATATGCTTTTTGAATGAATTTTGTCCATTGCATTTTGCATTATAAATTTGCTTAAAACATTTCCCATGTTGTTTTCGAAGCGCATTAACGTATTTGGATCATATTTGCATTTTTCTTGTGGATTTTTTTGTGAAAAGCATATTAATGATTTCTTGTGGATTTTCTTGTGGATATAGGATGTCAATATTTTACCCCAACTTGACTGATGGCATCATGTTCTACATGTTCAAAATGATTGTTGCTTGACAATGTCCCTCTCAATTAGATTTTCTCAACTAAATCACTATTCTCTTGGAACTCCCCTTAGTATCATTTAATTTAAAATGCATATAGTTATGTTTTATATTGAAAAAATATTTTTGGTTCTTAACATTTCATGTATGAAACTCTATCCTTACATTTTGCAACTACTTTTCTTGATTTGGTGTGCATGATTTAATAATAATGTCAATAAACCTCTTGTCTTTTATTAACCATCTTCCACTATGCTTTGATTTTCTATCTCCTCCTAGTAGTATATGTTTTTGATGATTGCAACCTTGGTATTTAAGTGATATTCGTCTTTAGTTTTGATGCATGTTTTTTAGTGAGTTATATCAATCTGTGACTTCTTGAATTGAACATTTTTGTATAGACATCTGTCTTTATGTTCTTAACATCTATTAGTAGTTTTCAACAAGTGGTACTAGTAGTTTCCATAAAGTAGTATTCAACTAGTTCTATGATTGTAACTTGATCCATATATACTCAAACCTATTCTTTAAATGGTATAAATGTTAGTTTGAGATGCTTTGTTGCATAGTTCTGATGCTTGTTAGAATTCCATTTTTGGTTGTTCCACTAAACATATTAGTTTCTATTATCTTCATTTCTTAAAGAAACCCTTCATTTTAGATACTCTACATCCAACCCCATTTTTATATGACTAGCATAAATAGTTTTATAAATGTACATACACACCAATATCAAGCTTAAGTCATTATAAAGTTTAAAGTCTAACAAAAGATATAACATAAATTGGGAGAAGACATGAAATTAGTTCATTGACACCCCTTCTTTTGGCAATTCATTTATCCCGTTGTCAGGGGTTTCAAACTTGTGACCTCTTGGTCATACAACAACAAATTTATCACTCAAATGCCATGCCCCTAACTTCTCTATAAGGAATAATTATAGTTAAAAGATGTTTATATGTTTATGAAATGGTTTGTCATATTAAGAAAGGGGGAGGGTGTTGACTTGAGATACTACATAGCCTAATCTAATGTTTAGAACCATTTCAATCACTTGTGTCTAATGATTAAAGTTGAGTGATTTCATATTAGACACTCTCGAAATGTCAAAATTTGCAAACTCTACTTTGGAAAATTCAAGTCATACATGCACAAATATCAAGATTAAAGAATAGATAAGTTTCTCCTTATTATTTGTGGTAAATCACTTGTATTGATTGTATGACTCGAATTTAAGCTCATAAGTGTAGTAGTCTTAATTGGAACAAATTGATATTGAACTTAACCTTAATTGAAAATCTACAAATTAGGGATTTCCATCGACTGAGTTCTCATTGGAGACTATGTGCATTCCCAATAAATCATCATAGACTGAGTTAATACGAACACACACCTTGTTTAATGAGTAATAACCAAAGTTGGGTATGTGCATTGACCAAAAATTGGGACTAGAAACTCGACCGATTGACCTAACTTGGTCTAATATGCTAGTGTCATTAGTGGAGTTTAGGCACCATAATCTCAGATAACAACATTGTAACTATAGATTTTTGCAAAGAGCAATACAATCATTAAAGGGATAGAAAAAATGATAATAGATCCATTAGAAATCCTCCACTATTCAATAATGGCTGGAATTAGTCCTAACCGAGTCTAATGTCTTGGAGACATCTTCAACTATAAATTGGACCCATTGGGCTTCATCTCAAGGTTGACCTTCTATGCTTCTTTGCTATGTGAGAGATAAAAGTTGGGGATTTAATGTTCTTTATCCTACTCACCATTATTTCAATAGCATTTTATTTCTTTTTCTATTGAGATCTATTAATGTAGTGCCACTCCTCTTTATATTGAGTTTCATTCATCTATTACTACATTCTTCTTATCGAGATTCATTCTAGTAGTTCTAGGTAGTATTTTTATTTTGTTTTTTTGTACCATGCTACATTTTGGTACCTTTACTTTCTATTTGTAATGTGTTACATTTTGATACATTTATCTTTTGTTTGTATTGTGCTCTATATTTTGATGCCTTTATTGCCATATCATGGGTGACATTCCCATGCCAATGCCTACCGTTATCTATAATGATAAGCCCCACATTACTTCTATCAAACTCAATGATGACAATTTTCTACTTTGGATGAATGTCATTCAAACATTCCTGGAATCATGGGGTAAACTCAAGCTCATCACTGAGGATGCCCATGATGTGCCTAACACTTCCTGGACTACAGGAAACATCCATGTTCTCTCCCATATTTGGGGGTGCATGGAGCCTAAAGTTGTAGTCAAGTACATGTGGCATAGGTGTGACACAATAATGAGGGAAAAAATGAAGCAATTCTTCACTCGGGATGATAACTACTTGTGCATGTACAGTGCCATGGGCAAAATCTTCTCTGAGTAGAAATAGGATCATCCCTTTTCAAAGTATTGTGTGCAATGAAGTCCATGACAAATCATCCGAATTTCCTCTCTCCAATGACCTCTGCTGAGGTCAATAAAGAGAGATAAAATATCCTCACCAGTCACTTCCTCAAAGGTCTTCATCCTTGTCTTTTTGTGGTCCGACAACTAATCTTTGTTGGTATAACCCTTCCATCTATGGACCAAGTATATGCATGCTTGGCCTAGTCTGATATGCTTGCTCCTTGTATATCTCCCACTGCTGCATGTGAACCACCACTGAAAATGGCTACAGTGGCTAGAGGTCGTGGTCATGGGTGAGTCCAACACAAAAAATGCACTTGTTGTGGCAAGTTGGGCCACAATGAAGACATGTGCCACTCAAAGCATGGATATCCAAGACACTATTGAAAAGTATGTGACATGGGATCTACCTATGTTTCTCAAGCACCTGCCTACATTGGTCAAGTATCTATATCGAGAATTGATTATGCACCTCATTCACCACATATATCTTCTCAAACTTCTCATGTCCCCTTGTCCAAAGAGGAGTACAAACACATTTGTCAAGCTGCCCAATATTATGGGGATTCTCCTTTCCACAACAACAAGACTGCATCTTTCTTTTATGATTGACAAGTCAGGGATTTACCTAGTGCTGGTTCTACTACCCACCTAGACACATGTTCTTAAAGCAACCTTGGGGCATCCATGCTTGTTTCTAGTTCTAACTGGATTATGGATTCAGGTGTCTCATAGCATATGACTAGTGTGCCCCATTTTCTAACCACATCTGATTTTTTAATCTCTCACTCCTCTGTCATCATGATGGTTGAGTCAATTAAATGAGTAACTAGATGTGCATTGTTTCTATCTCTTCTAAAATTAAGTTGATTATTGTCCACTTTATTCCAAACTTTCCATACATTTAATGCCTATAGCAAAAATTATTGATTCTCTCTAATGTTTCATAACTTTTGGTCCATATGATTTTATTTTATAGGATTGAAGTAATTTGAAAATGATTGGGAAGGGAGTACTCTCTAGTGATCCTTATTACTTCTCTACTCCCACCCTCTAACCTACCATGAGCCCTTCTTGCATATATGACACTTCAGTTGCATCTACATCATGTCCTTTTATCTTTAGACAAACCTAAACTATTGGATCATTCTTTATCTTCCTATACTTCTGCTTTTTGTAATGCCTATCAAATAGGAAAACACAATATTGCGTCCTTCTCGGGCCATATTTTTGAAAAATCATTAGGTATGTTTTATTTAATTCATAGTGATGTGTGATCCACTTAGGACTACTAATTACAATGGCTATAGATATTTCCTTACATTTTTGGATGATTTTTATAGAGTGACATGGCTTTACCTACTTTGAACTTGTGATGAATTTTTTAAATTAATTCACACGCCTTACAAGTTGGTTTTGTTCAATTTTCAACTCCTATTAAGATTCTTCAAACCAAGAATGCCCTCGAGTATACCCAAAAGGTGGTTGCCTCTTTTTGTGTGACTTACAATTGATTCAAAAATACTTGTGTGCATACTCTCCACAACAAAATGACATTTCCGAGCGTACAAATCATCATTTACTTGAAATTACACACTCTCTTCTCATTCATGCCAAGTCTCATAAGCTTTTGTGATCTGATGCGGTCCTCACTGCATGCTTTCTTATCAATTGCCAACCTTCCTCTGTTCTCGAGAGCATACTCAGTTTTCTATTGTTTACCCTCAATCCACACCATTCCCTCTACTACCTTGGATTTTCGATTATCTCACCTTCCTTCATGATTTTGATCTCAAGGATGACAAGCTTTCCCCCTGAGCTATTCGAACGATGTTTCTCTATTATCCCTTTTCTCAAAAAGGGTACGCATGTATTGAAACTAGCTCTGGAAAAAATCTATATCTCTCCGGATATCACCTTTTATGAAATGAAATGTTCCTTTGATCATACACATACTATGGTCTTGTTTCCTGATCCATTCATCCCACCAACTCCAACACCATCTCCACATCAACAACACCAAAGCGACACACGGAAGATGAGTCACTAACTAAATCTGCATCATCATCATCATTATGAACCAATACTAGTGGCACTACTCAAATGTATACACTCTTTCACTATCAGGCATTCCATTTCAAGAACTTTTTTGTCTAACACATCCTTCTTCTTCTACCTCATCCTTTGCTACTTTCCTTGACACAACGTATGTCTCTAAGTGTCCACAAGATGCTCTATGTCATACTACATGGAAAGATGCCATGATGGAAGAAATGCGGGCTCTCCATGATGATGAGACATGGGATCTTGTGAACCCACCAACAAGCAATAATATTATAGGTTTATGGTGGGTTTCTCTATAAAGCATAAGTGAGATGGTTGGTTGAATAACTCAAGATGTGCCTAGTTGCCAAAGAATTCACCCAAACATTTGACATGGATTTCTTTGAGACATTATCTCTAGTGACAAGTATTGCCTCTGTTTGCATCTTTATCCCCCTTACATCTCACCTTGATTATCCTCTTTATAAGCTTGACATCAAGAATGCATTTCTTCACATATATCTGCTGGAGGAAGTCTACATGTAGCAACCGCTTGGGTTTGTTGATGATGGGATGTCGTCTCAGAAAGTGTATCATCTTTTCCGATCTTTATACGGCCTCAAGAATTTTCCATGGTCCTGGTTCAAAAAGTTAAGTTATGTCCTTATACAACTTAACTTTTAAAGATCAACCACCAACCACTCCTCATTATTCTCCAAGTCTTCCAAAGGAAATGTTCTTGTTGTTGTCTGTGTTGATGACGCATCATCATCACTGGTGATATGATGGGGATATCCCACCTCAAGTAGTCTCTACATGTATATTTCCACATAAAAGACTTGGGAACACTAAAATACTTCCTTGGGATCGAAGTCCTATGCTCAGACTCAAAGATCATCTTGTCACAATGATGTTATGTCTTGGACCTACTTCAAGAGGCCAACATGGTAGAAACCAAACCAGTCTCTAACCTAATGTAATATCATAAGAAGTGTGTGGATGGAGGAGAACTCTTTGTAGATCCAAAGAAGTGTCGTCATATAGTCGGGAGTCTGGTTCACTTGACTATTACTCAACCAGATACTACCTATGTTGTTGGGGTAGTTAGCCAACACATGAGTGTACCACTTCATGCCCACTAGTCTAGTGTTCAATGCATTCTTTTCTATCTCAAGAGTGGTATAGGATAAGGATTGTCTAAAAACGTCCTAAATCTAAGGTAATCTCTGTATTTGGATATGTGTTTGCATATTGGGTTGGTGATTCTAAAGACGGACAATCCACTTCCAGCTATTATGTCATGATTGGCACTCAGTTTCTTGGAGTAAAAAATAAGCAGTGGTAGCTTGCTCTGGACCAAGGTAGAATATCTGGCTATGGATCATGCATGTTGTAATCTAAGTGGGTCTGGTCCATCTTGACTGAGTTTGGAATTTCAAATTCCATTACTTTATATTATGAAAACCAAACACCTATACACATAGCAAAATCTTGTCTTCATTGATCACACAAAACACATTGAAGTTGACTTCCATTTTGTGCGGGACCTGGTCAAAGCCAACTAGATCATCACTCCTCACATAAGGATATGTGATCAAGTTGTAGACATCCTTACCAAACACCTTCCTCCTTCTTTATTCAAGTATATGGGCGTCAAGTTGGGACTTCACAATGTTTATTCTCCAAATTGAGGGTGTGTGTTGGTATATTTGATTAGTTGGGCTTAGGCCCATTGCATTTTTTCATGTTTCTATTTAGTCCATGTACTCGAATCTTGTGTATGGGATACCCAATACTCTTATTTGACTTACTGAAAGCAATCTATTCTTTAATAAGAAATTCACTACAAGAAGGGAGTATACCAATCTCTCAACTCTCCTCACAGAAAATCCCACAGGGAATATTCAATCCATGAGGTAATGCTCAATTCTAGAAGAGAAAGATAAGGAATAATATAACTAAACAAAAGGGGTAAGTATATTACTTTCAATGTTTGAAGTGAAGAATACTCCATGTACTCTAAATACAAACACTTAAAATGCAAGTCTTTTTCCTCCCATTTCTACAAGTGTGGACCAACCGGCCACTACAAGGATGATTTCCCACAAGATAAAATGATCCATCACTACAAAAAGATAATCATAAGCTAAGAGAAGTACAAGAAGAAGGATTACAAATAAATATGAGACAGAGGAACTAGGGACTCTACGTACATAATTAAAAGTTCTTGTATAAGTAAGAGATCTAGTGGAAGTTCTAGGGGAAGTTCTATGGAAGTGACTATGGTGAATACCATTTTATCTTATGGAAAGTTTAATTTAAGATTCAAATAAGTTAGACATAACTTCTACGTCTAAATAATATTTCATTTAGACAATCCATGTTTCTCATACATCTCTCAAATCTTGTAAGTCTAAAAATATGAAGCTTGCTAAGATTGTTGATAACTGTCATTAAGAAAATTAAGATTTTAAACATGATAACATTTTCTTGTAAGATGATTTGTAGATCTTAAGGAACTTAATCTATATCTTAGATTGAAATACAATAGTGTTGATATAGAGAACAATGCTTATGTTAGTCAGTGCTCTTAAATATAAATTTTCAGTTTTCTAGCTTGGATTAATACTCTAGGATTTCAAGTTAGTATGTGTAGTATAGAGAGAGAATTTGTTGCTCTTAATATTGAAAAAGATTTTATATGACTAAATCTCTTTGCTTTGATGCTATTTTTTCATACTATAGATGATATTGCACAATTTGCTTCTACTATTACTTATCACATGCATTCCAATCATATTATGAGATCCTATTTGCAACGATTTTTATGTGGCAAAATAATAATAATGAAATATTACACCATACTATTAAACAAATTGGAAGACATGGTATTGAATTTGATAGTATCCAAAGGAACAAGAAAAGAAACTATCTCAAAGGTTACATGGAATATCCTCTAGTTCCAAGGATAATGCTCTATGCAATTATTGAAAGAATATTGTTCATCATTCTACATATTTCCCTTTTAGAAAGTACCAAAATAGACATGATCTGGGTAGCCAAAATTGTTGGATCCTAGATGGGTGATTAGATGCTCTAGAGGGGGGGGTGAATAGAGCTGAAAGCACTTAAACAAAATTCATTAAACCTTCAAGATATATCACAAGATAAGGTTGCTAAATAGGTAATTTGTAAGCAACTATAATATACATAGCAAGGAAGAGAGAGATTGAACATGCACCAATTAGACAAGCTATTTAGAGTGGTTCCACACTTCAAACTAGAAGTGTGTCAGTCCACTTGCCTAGAGAGGTCAACCTCTAGGACTTCCAAACTATTGCACTCTTATATTAATTCATAAGACATACAATGCATGACCAAACAAAAGACTTACCTATCCAATACAAAGAGTCTTCAACCTTACCAAGGACTTACCCACTTTGCAAGAGGCTTCGGCCTTCTCTAAGGACTTACCCACTCTTGCACAAGTCTTCAGCCTTGCAGGGATCACCCACTCTTCTTGGATCTTCAGCTTTTGACTTCACCTTCACTCAGAGAAGCTTCCACCAAGGTCTTACCCACTTGAGCTGGAGTCTTCTGCCTTCTCCAAGGGCTTACCCACTCTAGCTCCAAGTCTTTAGCCTTGATCTTCACCAAGGGAATCCTTCCCTTGTTCTTCTTAACCTCTCTTAGCCAAGAGAGGGAACCTTCATCTTCATGATTGAAATGAGAGATGGGGAGGTGGTGGAAGTGAGAGCCTCACAAGATATACATGTATGACTAGCTCTCTTACATATTTCCTACTCACTCTAATGGATGTAGCAAGTGATTAAGCTTAGAGAGAGAGGAGGAGGCTGTAGGAAGCACTCAACTATAGAATAGGAACCTCACCTAGAGTTTGCAATGAATGCTCAACCTTGGAATGAAGCCCAAGGGGTCCTATTTATAGATGGGGATGCCTCTTAGCCTTTGGGAACACTTGGGGCCGAAAACTAGCCCTTTTGTGTCTTGCAACGGATATATTTTCACTTGTTGCAACTCCACAACGGCTATAAACACTTTTATGCACTTTTCCATACAGTGCAATCGATCAAGTTTTTATAAGGGTAATTCGACTGATAGAGTAAAAGACAAAGCCGATATTCAGACCATCAGTCGAGTTTGTCCTGGGAAAACTCGACCGACCAATTAAAATCAAATTGGTCAGTTACTCCATTTGTCGAATTCTGTGTAACTACAACTCGACCGATCAAAAGTCATTTTCAAGATCCAATCAGGATCGGTCGAGTTTGCAAGTCACAGAACTCGACCGATGAACAACCTGATGTGAATTTTGGAAAATGGCTTCTGAGTGCTTAAACATTCGATCTAAGTCCTCCTGATTTTTTCTAAGCTTAATTACAAGTCATACAATCATTACAAGTGATTTACAACATGATTCTAAAGGATTTACATCATATTACAAAAATGTGCACTTGTATTGACTTTGGCTTGTCTTTTCTCCAATTTGAGATGCACAAGTTAGGGCAATTGGAGTGTGTCTATTTCTAATCTGAAATCACTCAAGTAGAGGCATTAGACACCAATATGTGGAATGGTTAGTCATCATCAAAACACGGGTTTAGTCAATTTAGACGTGAGTCAACATTGACCTAATTGACCTTGAGTCAACACTCTCCCCCTTTTTGAAGATGACAAACCATTCCATAAATGTATTGAAAGCATTTATGTAAAGTCATACCTTTGGAGAAACCTAGGGGTTTCAATAGAATGGAGTTCATATGCTCCCCCTCAATTGATGCTAGTGGAGTTCTCATACTCCCCCTCAATTGATGCTATTTCTCCTGCATGGTTGGCTTTCATAACATTTATAGAATGTTATGTCTTCTACTCATATATGTTCTACACATATATGTCTTCTCCCATTTACCTTCTCCCTATTACATGGACATACTTCTCCTCTTCATGTAAGACATGCCTTCTTCCTCTTTTAAAAGAAGACATACCTTTCTCCCCCTTTGTCATTTCAAAAAGTGGGGTTATGAAGAAATAAGAAACATCACTTGTTAAAGAGAAAGGAGATAACACAAATATATATATATATATATATATATATATATATATATATATATATATATATATATATATATATATAAGGAGAGTAGAAGATCACAGATAGGGGCTTGTCCAAGCATAGAAAGAAAAGCAAGTTAAAGCATATACTTGAACAACCCAAAATGCAAGATGAAGTGCTGCAGAAAAACAATAAAACATAATTTTGACCCTCAAGATGACGGAATTTGACCAAAAACCATCAGAGCAAACTTTTGAGCTCTAGATTGATATTCAACTACATTTGACTCCATATATGAATTTCCATATGACCTGAAATTGAACTCATGCAAGAATGGTATAAAGGCACATAGATACCAATCTTTCTCTATCTTGTCCTTATTCTGTGCCATGTCAGCCATAAATACCTTTCCAGGTCGCTCTGGCAGTCTAACATACCTTGTTGATTTCTGGAAACCAAACCAACCTGCTTTAAAAGCCTCCATCCTGAGAAGTGCCCATTTCCTGCATGTTTCATCACTCCATCTCTGTTCAAGTGCTTGTGCCTTTCCAACCACAACTTTGCATGTTTCCTCACCTATTATTGACATGCTCTAAACATGGAATTCTGTAGGTCATATCACATGTTTTTTCCTCAAGAATTTGGATTTTTCTGTCCATAAATGTCATACCTTTTGTAAACTTTGTATTTACTGAAGCATATTGTCTTGCATTATTAAAAAGTAACACAATGGAGGAATACTCCAACCCATGTCGAGTCCTTTATATTATCATCATCAAACATATCTTACTAGTTACTATATAATTCTGAACATTGAATACCTTTTCAAGACTAGTACTCTTTTCTCTTTCAAATATCATCATCAAGCATCAAGATATGATATATATGCATGTATGATTTGAGTTCTTTTTATATTCATATTCCATCTCATTTTAGAGTCATATCCATAGTTATGTAGGCATTTGTCTCGGCGCTGGGCAAAAACTTGGTGCCCATGCCCTTAGGTGATCTCAGTGGAGGCTTTTAGGCCTGATTTAAGCCACTTAGAGGTTAAATTAGCATGAATTACGTATGGATTTAATAAAGTCAGATCAACTTGAGTCATTTTAGTGCTGAAATAGGTCTGATTTAGGCTAAATCAGATCTGATTTGACCTAAATCAGACATTTAACCCATAAAATGGTCCAAGTTGATCTAATTTAGCCAAATTAATACCTAATTCATGCCAATTTGGCTTCTAATTTGCTTGAATTGAGCCTAAAACGCCATTGGTGCCCACTCATGTCACCTAAAATTAAGGGAAGTTGAGAGTGATACGTCATACGATCACGCTATGCCATATAAGGTCTGATTCAGGCAAAATTAGGGCAAGTTAGGTCATATTTAGGCCAAATCAGGTCTAACATAGAGCAAGTCAGGTCAAATTAGTCCAGTTGAGTCTAATTTAGGTAATGTTAGGTGTAGGTTAGGCCAAGCTATGATTCACAAGTGGGTTGTGAGGTTACTCCATCTGCAGTTATAAAATTGAGAATGTGGGTGAAGGACGTGGGTTGTTGATTGTGATGAGTGGAATATGTGGAGCTGTAGAAGTGGCATGACCTCATTTTACAAACTGACCACGATTGCAAAACGGATCACGATCTGCAACAACTGCAATGCGTGTGTATACTCTTAAAAATGGCTGCAACCATTTTTATCATTTGAAAATTGAAGAAAACCTGTAAAAAATCTGTGAAAAGAGAGAAACGCTCTAGCCAACCACACCCGAACCCATGACTTCCTACAAAAAAAAGTGTTGTGCCAAAGTCTTCTTCAAGGACTAGATCCCCAAATCCTAAGCTAACAACCCTTTTTTATCTACAAAGAGTTGTCAATGTTCCACAAAGCCCCCTTAATAAGTCTCTTTTTGGTTGTCTTTGGCAAACAATATGATCATAATATCATGCTTTATTAGGCCTCCACACTGAATGTTTTGCAGGGTTTTGAATCATCTAAGATAATGCATCTCCTGGTCTAGGTTTTCTTGATCTACATTTACCAAGTGCATAGCAACCTCCCTGGATATGCCTCTTTTCCAACAGTTGATCTTCTTGGCCCAAGGGTATAGCGTTAATTCTCATGGCCACTTCCAAACAACTATTACACAAACTCACATGTGTTCGTCCTTGGAACAAGATCACCCATTGCCACCTCCTTCTAGTAGGTAACAACCCATTGGCATTCCAACAGGGCATGTTTAATAGTTTTAGAAACACTAGGACAGAACGAGAAAATCAGAATTGACATAGGAGTGTCTATGTGCTAGCCTTTCATAAACTAGGAGGGTTCCGGAGCAAGCCCTTGACATGAAGTGGCTTAGTTTGGGAGAACACAGTGTGAAAGTATGTCCGGCCACCAGTAAGTGGAATCCCCCCATGTGAGTTTATGTAATAGCTGTTTCAAAAGGTGGCACAGATGTGAGTTTATGTTTGTTGCTCCAACAGTTTATGTAAAAGCACCACCTTATGTAATAGTTGTTTCCAACAAACATGAACGAAAGAGGCCACCTGAGTTTATGTAATTGCATCTGTTTATGCAATTGTGATACCAGAAAAAAACATAAAGAAGTGACATGACACTTGATAATTTCCTGGTTGTCCTATGAAGTGAAGGAAGAAACACCTAAGAATATCACATACAACAATTAACAATTTCCCTTGGATGCCCTTGATGATATTGACCCTAAGAAGATCTAATCGATATATGTAAAAATAAGAGCATTCGTAAAAATAACACCATATCAAATCAAGTAGCAGAATCTGAAGAAACTAGAACAACACTTCTATTGGTGAATCAGAAAGCAGTATTTTTCTGGATCAAAATGGTAAATTACCTTAATAATTTCCCATTTCAAATTCTTCCTATATTGCATATCTCTCTTTTGATAAACTTTATGAGTCCTATTCAAATTCATATCAAGAATTCTATGCATTAGTAACTATATATGGAACTTTCAATACATGTATTATGTAATTGAAATTGTTTTATGAAGTACTTACAAATCCATGAGTTTTTCCATGTTCCCACGTAATTTTCCTCGTAATGGATCAAGATAGTGGCATTTACCCCACATAGGGTCGAAGACGCAAAGTATCCAATGTCCCCTATGCATACATGACTATTACATTTTAAGATTAATGTATTTTTAAGCAACATTTAAAAGTAAACAAATAACAGACAATCGACAAAATGTATGCGTACCCCACATTATAAGGCATAAAGAACAATTCTAATCTTTGTTTCTTCCCTCTAATGAACTGATCTGCTATGTACTGCGCCCAAGTATCCACTTTATCATTGTATAGCGGATCTATAAAATGTGGATATCCAAATATATTAAATATATTTCCCGAGGTCACTTTGTTGAACAAATGCCTACAAAAAAACACATATTTAGTCTTTGTACTTGTATAGAAACACATAATTAGTCTTTGTACTTGTATAGTAACTTGTATAGAAACACATATTACTCGTATAGAGACTTACTTTATGTACACTGATATGTGCGAGGCTTCTAGTTGGTCTTTATCATGGCATATTTTAACCAAATCCGGTGTGATAATTAGCTCATGTGTGTAACCTATTACATCTTCAGACATCTGAAGAGAGATGTTATGATTCTCATCATCTTCCACATACACCATCAACAGTTTCATCTTCGTTGGAGGCTTTTTGCATGTTGGCTTGACGGGACTTGAGACTTCATCACAATTTTTTCTAGTTTTTGAATTTCCTGTTTGTGTGCTTATTGATTCCCTCACTTTTCTTTGAGACAATGAGTCTTGGGATTCCTTGCATATGATTATAAAAATAAATAATATAGTTTGGCACACTTTCTTCAGGCATCAACGGGGTATCAATTATCACTTTTTTGTGTTTTGGATCCAATGCCACATTGTGAAGGATAATTGGCTTATTTGTATGAGATATATACACCCTTCCATCAGCTACTGAACATAATGGATTATCCAACATCAAAATACACTTGTGATAGCCCTACAAAAATCAAATATAGATATTGTCAACATGAGAAATGACTATCTCTAACATTTACTACATAACAGACTTGTTGATTACCTCAGGTAGATGTGAGAATTGTGCAAGTGGAAATTAGATTTGGAAGTAGGGTATTGGTATGTATCCCCAACATTGTCAAGATCCTTGCCCGTATTCTTCCCTTCAAGATACTTGATCTTCATGGCCAAAGCTTTAATGGTCTGTTGCATTTGTAACAGCATATGGGATGGTTGATCATCTGTTCGAGCCACACTTTGACAATATTTTATAATTGTTATTCCTGGTCCGGTTGCAAGCAAGACACATAGTTCTTGTAGGGGTGAGTACAAATATGTGGATAGTTCTTATAGGAAAGGCATAGTTGCAAGCAAGACGCATGGACTGATATTCAGATCTGTGTTATGGCGCATGAGGTAAAATTTTAGGAAGGCATAGTTGATATTCGGGTTCTTAACCTTGTGCTATTTCAAGTTTATAATCATACCCTTAAGTTTTTAGTCTTCCCTTCAAATTATTACTTTCCCACCAAATTTTCAAGTTCTATAATGATAACATTCAATATATCAATTTGCATTCCAATTTTGGGTTCCTTGCTTGCTCATTGTAACTGAATAAATGTTCTTGGGAGCTGATGTGTTTTTGACTTGAAGATCAATTATCCTTGGTGATTTTTGCTGTATCACACCATAGTTCAAATAAGACATGACACATACTTGTATAGTTTTTCTTTTTGCTACCCTTTTCTTCATTACTCAATTTGGGTAATTAAATGCATTGTATTACTCACTGATTTCCAAAAAATGAAAAAATAGCCCCAGAGTTTAGCTGAAACAAATATACATTCAAATTGGTGATCCAAAATAGAAGAAGAAACAAAGTCAACACAATAAGTTCTTTCATTACATCCCAAAATATATCACAATAGTGGACAATGACATCAATTGCATGCAGATTATTTAGTGGAATAAGACCACCTAGAAGTAGGGTCAGAACACTACCATATTAAAAGGTTATGAAGGAGGAAGCTCACCTCAATTATGTGTATAAAGTGTAGTTAAAATAGGTGAGAGCACTTGGGGCTTGGTGGAAGAACTATTATCGATATATAAATAGTTGTCCACAAAGTCCAAATCCTAGAATGCACTACATATAGATAATAATAAATAAAAGTGATGTGAGTTTTATATAATGAGAAGATCAAGGGTATTCTAAATCATATACAAAAGATAAAATTAGGGTTCAACATTGCAATGAGTCAAAATAAGAAATTAGACAACAAGGGTGCAAATTGAAATAATACAAAAAAGTCACAACAAGTAGGTCTCAATTTTCATATCCATACATAATAAGAAATTCAAATGCAATTCTAGACCATGAGAATCATATTATGGAAATAATATATTTGAAGAAAATTTTAAGATATTTAGTATAATTTTAGATAATTAATATTAAGGGAAAGAGAGATTATAAATAAATTTCCAAACAAGATTTGAAAGATATGCAATATACATGATTAGATACTTAGTAACTTCCATCAGTCCCAGTTCCACCATTTAAGGTTCAATTTCACCTTTTAACAATTTTAGGTAATTCAATGTTAGTTCCTATTCAATATATAAAACCCCCACAACCATTTAAAATCTTGGAACCATATTTTGTTTTGAGCTATTATATGTAATTTTACATGCCTCAAGTTGCTCACTTTCTCTAGTAACTACACTCTGCGATGAGCTCAGAGCCCTACCACAATGGGCTAGTAGTGCTAATGTGTTTCTACACACCTGACCACCTAGACACATCCAAAGGTTCTTCCACACAAGACCCAAACTCACAACTTTCCTCCACTTCTGGCATTAAAGTCCAACTTGTGTTATTCCCAAAACTCCAAGCTTGAAGTAGATATTTCCTGCTATTATTAGCAAGGAGGAAAATGATCACTTATTTAGTAGTGATCCCAGATGAACCTGAATCCTCATGGTGACCCAAAAACTTAAACTATGGACTCTCAGATTCTCAGAATCAACCGCGGACATACAGAGGTATATCCATGAAACTTCTTTGTCTACTTGGTTCCTTTTTCCATCCAATAACCACATCATAATCCCATTCACAAGAATTAGATATCAAATAAACAACTAAATTAACAAACTATAGTCAGTGATGCAAGCCAAGGGTATCTTAATTGGAAAATATAGTGATCTGTTAAATTGAAATGGCACAAACATATTTACAGTTGGAGTATATCCCTACTAACATACTCCTGCTTACAGTCACCTTGTAGAATCATTCAGTTAAGTTCAACTAGTTAGTGCAATACTTAGTTCAGTAGTAGAGTCACAATTAATTAAAAGACTGGAAAGAAAATAGTGAGGAAAAGTCTTGATATTTGCATATTGCTAGTAGTGAATGATGCATTTTTTTGTCTGAACAAACTCCCGTTGTTTTTTTTAAAGCTTTGTTACATCAAGAGCTAAGTGTAAGGGGAAAATAAAAACTAACATAAAGAATGGTATAGAAGTTGGGCTCATAGATAGGTCCCAAAGAATGAGAGATGAAGAAAGACCAAAATTTCAAGAGGAAAACTTCATAACATAATGAGTCTTCAAACTGATCATATGATCATCTCCAAGAAAAAGTTCAAGGAAGAATCATAAAATCTTAGAATTAGAAAATCTCATATCACAAAGATTTATCTTAACCCATATAAAATATACTTAGAAGAATTCCATAGCTGATTTTCTTCTACTTTCATGAACACTGTTGTTCCTTCCAATCTAAGCAATATGTAGAATAAGAACACAAAGAAGCCTATCATCATGAGAGTTAAGATTAATAATTTCATTCCAACTTATAGGGGAAACATTAAGTCTAAGATTTTCATTATAAATATCAAAGATATTCTTAACATTCTCACAATAGAACATGATATGATCAATATCTTTGTATGCCCTTCTGCATAGGGAACACATTGAAGCAGTTTGGATGCATCTTCTCATGGCATAATCACTTGTGGGATATTTATTGAGAAAATTTTTCCACATATGTAAACAACATCTCTTTGGAATATTGCCTTTCCAGATTCATTTAGATACATCGTTGATTTGATCTTTGGATCTAATAGCATTCCAAGAAACTTTGAAGCTAGGATTTTGTAATTGATTGAATCTAAGCTAGTCATTGCCACCAGATGGTTGAGGTATAGAAGACAAAAAATCACAAAGTCTCAATTATATCTATTTAAAGAACAACTTCATCGACCATCGAAAATGAAAAAGTTTGCTAAACAGTCAACATGACTCCCAAATTTAAGAATAACCTCTTTACAATAATGTCACTCACAAAGGTATTGTTATTAACCCAGGGATCATGCCAAAATTTAATCACTCTCCATTGCCAATATGAAATTCAGTGAACTTCAATAGAATCATTCTTTGTTTAATATTTTTAAAAAAAGGCCAAGAAATATTAGAAGAAATACTAACAGACAAGTAGGTCTCTTTTTTCAGCTATTTTTCACTCACCCATTTGGCCCATAGAGAATCCTCCTTGCTTTCTACATTCCAAGCATTAGGATAAGACATCCATTCAAAACATCCCTAAACTTTTTAAAACCTAGACCACCTTCATTCTTGGGATGAGTGACATGATCCCATTTGACCAGGTGCAAGTTAGATTTATTATCAGTTTTTTCCCACAAGAAGTCTCTACAGATTGTTTCAATAGTGTCAATGATAGATGTAGGTAAAGGGAAAGAGAAGGTCCAATGCAAATGTAGTGTAGATAGAGTAGAAGAGATCAACTCCATTCTACTAGCAGTTGATAGAGTTCTAGCCTTCCAACCCTCCATTCTATTCTTCATGCGATCAATAATCCAAGAACAAACTCCCTTACTCAATTTACCAATGAAAAGAGGAACCCCCAAGTACTTGGAAGGAAAAAAACATTTTGGAAATTTCAAGATATTAAAACATCACGTCTTATAACATCTCTACTGAAAATAATTTCACTCTTATTTGGATTGAATTTAAGATCAGATCAATCACCAAAGACCTTGAATAGATTTAAGACACCTTCAACATTAAGAGGTAAAATTTAATACATTAGAAATCCAATTAATCCAAATCAAAGGAAATTGCATCTTATGCATAATAGTGAAAATGAAAAATCAATTGATAGAATCATAAGCTTTAGTAGGGTCAACCTTAATGCATATTTTCCTCCCAGAACTCTTCTTAGAAAAATCATGAATAACTTCATTTGTCAAGAGTCTAGCATGCTTGATATTGCGACCTTTCATAAAAGCACTTTCATAATCAAGGAGGGAAGGGAGAACAACTTGGAGCCTGTTAGAAAGAACCTTAGAAATAATTTTATAAACTGAATTACAAAGTGTAATAGGGCTTCGGTTTCTAGCTCAGTAAGATCACATCCTCCTTTAGGGATTAGAGTAATAAAATTCCAGTTAGCCTCATTAAGAAGCTTTCCATTTCTAAAGAAATCTTGATCAACCTTGCTAATAGCAAGCCCTATTATGTTCCATGTTTTCATAATGAACAATCCATTAAATCTGTTGGGGCCTGGCGCTTTACGCACATACAAGTTATCAATCACAACATCAATTTCAGCTTGATTAATAGTGGAAATAAGACTCATTCTTTGTGAAGAACAAAGCTTAGATCCATTCCAAGTAAAATCAAACCTACCAGTAGCTTGTTCAGAAGAATTAAATAACTTGAAACAATAATCCAAAACCTCATTCTTTAGTTCAGAAGTATTTAGATCAAATCATTATTAATTTTGAGAGCCTTGATATGATTCCTCTGCCTCCTAGTATTCAACGACAAATAAAATAACCTTTTATTGGTGTCTCCGTACTTCAACCATATAACTCTAGATTTTTGCCTTAGAAAACACTTCTCAAGGTTAGAAATAATAACAACTTCTTTTCTAGATTCTTTAGCTATATCCCAAAGAATAAGATCAATAGGATTCGAATCAGATTCCACTTGACACCTTCTAGTTTTATCTCTTGCAACATTTGCTTGATCTATAAAATTCCCAACTAATCTTTGGTTCCAGACCTTTAGGATATTTTTGGTATTAGTGAGTTTCCTAGACCTGATACATAGTGAAACCCTCTACATAAATATTCCAACTACTTCTAACAATATCCAGAAAGTCATCGCGATGGACCCACGAGTTCATAAACATGAAGGGAGCTTTAACAACTCTATTAGTTCCAAGAATAAGAGTTATGATTTTGTGGTCACTAATTATATTTGAAATAACTTCACCAAAGAACTTGGAAATAGAAGAAAGGGATTCAAAATTATATAGAACATGATCAATCCTAGAAGAAACAAAGTCATCACCATCTTGATGAGGAATCCCTGGGAGCCTATTCCCGACCAAACCCCCCTACAGAGAGGAGGTTGTTTCTTCTTCTGGTAGCATGCCTCAAGTTGCTCACTTTCTCCAGTAACTGCACCCTTCGATGAGCTCAGAGCCCTATCACAATGGGCTAGCAGTGCTAATGTGTTTCTACACACCTGACCACCTAGAAACATCCAAAGGTTCTTCCAAGGAGGAAGTGAATGGAAAGATGAAGAGATTGGCGATTTTGGTCAGAGCTATGAGTCCTTTCCGTACAGAGGTTACCTTGGACTGAAGGGAGCTCAAAGCAGCAGGGCTTTCTGGAGAAGTAGTACGGAAGGCAGTCGTCGTCGTGAGCTCTGTGGCGCTATGGGACGGGGGGGTCGTCATCCGTCTGGCGAAGAGTAGAGGGCAACGACGCTTTCCAGAGAAGTAGTACGGAAGGCATTCGTCGTCGTGAGCTCTACGGAGCTCTGGGATGGGGGGGTCGCCGTCTGTCCATTGTCGGATGCGGCGCTCTGGGATGGTCGTCATCCGTCCGTCGTCGTCTGCGGCTCTCTGAGACGGTGGGGGGCAGTTTGTGCGGTGAAACTGCTGATCAAGTTTGGGGGAAACCAGGCGCGCGGAGGAAAAGAGGAAGCGCAGGGAAACTTTTTTACCTGAAACTGCTGATCAATGTATAATTATTAACCTCTCATCTATACATGTGTATCATATATATTGTAGAATAATTATTAACCTACATGAATCATACACATTGCATATAATATATATATGCAATGTGTATGATTCATGTAGATTAATAATAATTCTGCAATAATATCACATAAGGGTGTTAAATAATTGTTAGTTCTGGGTAAAAAAAATGAACCGGCCCAGTCAATCTCTGACCCAATCTAAAATTGAATTTTTTTAGCAAAATATTTCAAAGACTATTTTGTATGTAAAATAGTAGACACATATGTATAACATGTAAATATAGATGTTGATTAGTTACTATGTTATAATATCACACATGGTGTTAAAAAGTGGTTTTGAGTCAGTCAATTTCGGGACAAAACATGGCCCAGTTAGAGAGTTCAATTGTCAGTGTCGGACTCAAATACAAAACTAGATTTTAATTGTTTGAATGGTGTCTCAATTGAGAACGACCCAGATTGAAAACATTAGATTCGAAAGAAAACTCTGAGCCAGATTTGACAATGAATATAAAAAAAAATCTCTGATTAGATGTTCATGATTATATTTCGTGTGATATAATATTGGGTGGTCAGTTCCGGGTCAAAACATCTACCCAGAGTGAAAAAATTGTCATTCCCACATGACCACACAAAATTAAATTTTGTTCAATCGACCTCTCAAACTGAAACCAACCCATATTAAAAAAATTAAAGCCCAAAAAGAACTCGGACCCATATTTGACAATAATTTTATATGAAAAAATAATTAATTATTTGATTACATGTTCATGATAAAATTCTCTAATAAAAAAATTGGGTTTAGCTCGGTTTCGGGTATATAAAACAAGTCAGAGTCTATTGTATAATCTTGGCATATAACAATGGATTATAGCGTATTGTGTGACTATGATCTATTACAACATGTAGCTATTACAACGGGATACCAGATAGAAGAAGACTTGCAGCGGCACAAGGAGAGGGAGTGCTTGTTCTAGTTTTGGAGGCGGGACTTTGGCGTCGTTCTATTTCCGGAGCGGGAGCGAGAGCTAGAGCGAGGGTTTGGCGCCGTTGTTTTGTTTTCGGAGCGGTAGATATAGAACGGAAGGGAGGCATGTATTGGAAAGTAATCTACCGTCTAAATGAATCAGGATTCAACAAGTTACAAAAAAGAAAACTGTAATTGTTGTTTAAAATCAACAGCTGATCCATTTAAACAATTGTGATTATCTAAAAAGAAAAGGATAAATGTCCACAATCAAATGGATCCTCTTCACGAAAGTAAAAGAGATAATGGTTGGTTTAATATGGTTAATATTGGTTAAGAAAAAAGTTAATGAGGGTCAGGAGCAATCCTTGGGTAAATTAATTAATAGTCTGGGATACATTTCCATAAGGTCAGGGATAATGCTTTGGGAAAATTTTATATACTCATCAAGGACAACATCACAAGGGTCAGGGATAAGCCTTCAGAAAAATTAATACACTTGTTAGGTATTATGTCCTTGAGGAAAAATCCTTCGGCCTTGTTGAGTTTTGTAGTAGTGATTGAGGGGAAATAGTCTTTAGAAAATATTAAAACATGAAACAATGCTAAGTGAGTATTTTTTTTAAACAATTCGGAAATAAATTTTTTTGTTTGGGATAATACGTGAAAATGCATAAATGACAAATAAAACATGAATAATTCGTAAAATTCGGGGAAATACGTGTTTACTATGAAATTCAGGTGTACCATACATCTAATAAAAATGTGTATATTATACGCGAATAATTGAAAAATTTAGAGAATTATGTGAATATGATGTGTTGTTTAACTATGGTCTTTTACAATATGTAGCTATTACAACAGGTGATATCATGTTGTGTAATTATATTATATTACAATGGTTTAGTTTACGTTGTGTAATGGAGGTCTATTACAATGATGTTTTATGTGTGGATATTACAACAAGTTACAACATGTTGTGTAATTATAATATATAACAACAGGTTGGAGTCTGTTGTCTCATGTTGGGATATAACAACAAGTTTTAATATGTTGTATTATGGTGGTCTATTACAACATGTACCAATTTCAACATGTAAAAACTTGTTGTATAATTAATACATACTACAACGGGTGAGTCTGCGTTGTGTAATGATGGTCTATTACAACATGTGACTATTACAACGGGTCAAAATATATTGTGTAAATAACATCTTTTACAACAGTTTTGAATATGTTGTGATACTACAACCTATTACAACACTTTAGCAGTTGTTGTAGTATCCTCCTATACTACAACAGGTTTGGCATGTTGTAAATAACTTGTGTTGTATAAAATATACAATATAAAACACAAAAATGGGCTCGTTGTGATAAGTATGCTAACTACAACACAATCATCAGAACTATTGTCTATCTCCTATTGTAAAAAGCATTTTCTGTAGTAGTACAAATTTCAATGACCAACCCTCACTACTACAGACCAACCTTTGGTGTCAGTTATTTAAGTCCTTTGGCGACGGTTAAAAAGCGACACATATGTGGGAGACACTAAAAGGTGAACTCTTAGACGTCGATTTGAAAACCGATGCCACAACCCTTTGCGCTGCCCAAAACACACCAACAGGGGCACTATAGACATCGGTTATTAGTGGGGAAATCGATGCCAGAACCCTTCATGCCACAAAAAGGGCGCCAGCAGGGGCACTATAGGCGTCGGTTATTAGTAGGGAAACTGACGCCCAAACCCTTCACGCCACAAAAGGGCGCCATCTAGGACACCATCAACATTGATTTCTTAGTAACAACCAATGCCATATCACCTGTCACCATGACCGTGTTGTCTGGCCACATTAACCGGCGATTTTTTGCTATTAACTGACGTTGTAAGCCTTTGTTGTCGGTTTTCGACTAATAACTGACGCCTATGTTTTTATTTTTTTTCTTATTAGTTTGTAGTCTGTTGTGACTGGTCGCAGGATGCAGAAACCTATAGTTTAGTAGAACTGAACTGTAGGTTTACGACATCCATTGATATCAGCCAACAACATGCCACACACCTGCAAAATTAACAAGATTCATTTTCACACATTTAGCAACCTGTAGTTCCATTCAATTTTCACACATGTAGAAACATTCAGACACATGTAGAAACATTCATGTAGCAACCTGTAGTTCCTTTTATTTTCACATTCACACATGTAGAAACATTCAGACACATGTATGTAGCAACCTGTAGTTCCTTTCATTTTCACATTCACACATGTAGAAATATTTAGACACATGTAGAAACATTCATGTAGCAACATGCTGTTCTATTCATTTTCACATTCACACATGTATAAACATTCAGACACATGTAGAAACATTCAGACATGTAGAAATATTCACACATATGACAATTCAGAAAAATTCATTTATAAAATATCATTCTTTAGTCATTATCACTATCAACATCCCAATTATATTTTAAAACCCCCACTACTTGTATGGCTTTTACCCATTCTTCTCTTACATCATTTAATTCTTCTATTGTATAGGAAGCATGTACATCTCATAAGGCCTTACCTGTAGTGGAGTCAGTTTTAAACACATGCAAAGAGAATGATGCATATATATAATTAATAATATATAAATAAGATTGATATATTTCATATTATCTAATGAGACTATATATAATATCTCATGTATGGTATCGATGTCTACTGCGGCATATTTGATAATCATGTGCATAAATCTCATCACATAGTATGCACATGCCCAGCCGTTGTCTTGTGTAGCACACTATAAATTGAAACATACAAAATATTAAAAAATACAACTAAGCACAGTTCACATAAATAATATATACATTAGAGTCGGGAAATTACTTCCACGTTCTCTCAAATTATTGGCTGGTTCTTTTTCCTGGGGACCTTTCTTCCAGCCTTTTTGAACTCATGTAAACTCTTACATGTTAATGTAACACAGTAAATTGCATAATTAAATAGTAATGTAATAACATATGTTAACGGATATAAAAATGAAATATTTCTCACCAGAATAATGCCATGTTCATTGCATGTCCATATTTTGGATTTAATTTAGTCCCCTTAGGATCTAGATAATAGACAGTGAACGTCACGGGGATAATAACTAGTAACTCCCAATGCGTACCCCTAGAGGTAAAAAAGTTAAAAATTAATAACTCAAAATCCACAATAAAAATGTAATTTTCTTAAGTCCAAATTATAAGCAAAGTAAACTTACTCCATATTGAATGGATCTATTATCACCGTCTTCTTATTTTGATCCAAATTTATAAAAGCATCACAGTAGTATTGTTGAACTGAGTCTTTAGCTACTAGACTAATCAAAGATGGAATAAAAAATCATATATGTTCAAATGAAAAATCTGCACATATCTTGTCTAAGTAGCTGCAAAACATGTATTACATATGCATTAATATATAAGAAACTAGATCACCAGATCCTACACAAGGTATATGGATGTATAATCAAGATCTCACCTTATCCATAGCTCTATCACAGATGTATTCGGCCAATCATAGCAAAACAACTCCAAAATATCTTGTATAAATAGTTTATTTTCGTATGATTGACCTGCAACATCCGCATCTATAGAAACATTTATAGGGCAATTTATATCATATTTGCCTAACCATACTGACATACCCCTATAATTAGGACCTAATGGGGCAGGTAGGTCCTGTGGAACCCAACTTGGTAATGTAGGAGGTGGAGGTGGAGGCCTAGATGCTCTAGGTGTCTTTGTTTTAATTTGTATATATAATTTCAGATCAATTGACCTCATATATACACACTAACAATTTAACGTAATGTAAATTTACCATACAATTTCAGTATAGACGACATCCGCTTTGAGCCACAATATCACTCCACCTTCTGCCTCACCAAGTGTTTCACAATTTGGGTGGGCATATGGTAATGGAAGATCCATCCAATTGGGGAATATACGTAGCGGGCTCACACGAACCCAACCATATGGTAATGAAGACCAATGAAACATTTTCCCTAGAAGGGATGGGTAAGATGACGCCTCTGCAACGACGTATTCGTTACTTTTTAGACGACATGGCTTCAACCCCCACAAATTTATGTAAAGAATGTTATATACATATATACATATCATCTTGAAAAGACTAGCTACTATGTCATAAAAATACTTACAACAGATGTGCTAGGTGGTGGGTCTACATGATTACTCCCAACCTCTGCAGTAGGAGTAGAGTGAGATGCCATAGGTACTGTCTGAGTGGCAGTCAGAGATGCCTACCACTTGCTCATTGCTTCATGGAGTGTCTTATCAACTGCTTCCTTGACTCTCTTATCAACTACTTCATAGAATCTCCTATCAACTATCTTATCTACATATACATGGATACAAGAAATGTTAGCTTCTGATTATTGAATTCCCTTTTACAGTAACATTCTAAAAAAAGAATATGTTACCTCTTCTTGTGAAATTCCCACTTTTGGGACATGACGTTGGCATGGTCCAAAGAACGCTTTGATGCCCACACCAGCGCCTGCACCCCTAACACGTCCAGGATGCTCTGGGTTACCCAGAGCAGCTATCAATTCATCCCTTGTGCCCTCAGGGATGAACTTGCCTTGTTTCCTCAGCTCGTGCATCTCCCGCTAATCGCCATCAATAGAAATTGGTAAGTAAACATCACAAATAATCAATATTCGAATGATTGCTCTAAGAGTTGTATTTTATCATTTTTGTAGCTGCCTCAGCAGTCGTAGGCTTCTTTATTTCTCCCTTCTTGTTTTGCCTCCCAGCTATCTAAACATCATGGGAACGCAGAGGTGTGGTACCTATAGTATAGGATTCCTGAGTAGCAGTAGACTGAGCATTACACTCAGCATGTATTCTTTGGCAAACACCTGCATAGCCCTTTGGACTCGTTGTGTGGTCATGCACATTCAGTGCACGCCTTGATCTTTGCGCCTCACTGATAGCCTAGTTAGTATGCACATTGATTTGGTTAGTAACACTAAAGGTTAATCTTGATTAGGTGAATACAACATATATTAATTAAATAGGGAGTAACAACTAATACCTTGAATTCATCAGTGTTTCTTGAAGCAACAAACGCGTCCCATTCTTCTGGGTCCAGGAAGTTCCACTATTCAGTGGCTGACTTCTTCCTCTTCTCACCATCTTTTATGTATTCTCGGGTGATATTTGTCCTATAGTTCCTTAGGACCCTCCCATAGTGTTGCATCACGCATATACGATGCATCTTTTCATCCAACGCAAATATACTCTGCAAAATAGAATTGCTATTAACTAGTATCCAAAAAATTAGTAATCTACAAAATAGAATTGCAAATAATAATAACTCACGCATAAATCCTTCCATATTAAGTCTTTCTTCCCCTTAGGAACTTTATGCCAAGAATCTATATTACAACCACAATGTCTACGAGTAACATACCCAAGATATGAAACAAATGAATTGTAGTTCACTCCAATTGCATTTCCTGCATTATCAAAATCCACAACCAGTTTGGGTCCATTGCCCCTTAGCGCTGTTAACTTCTTCATCATAGTGATGCCCCTTCTCTTGTCAACTTTTTGGTACTGCTCATCAAGTACCTCAAGTGCTTCAGAGGGTACATGTGCATCATCAACCTAAAATTTGACAAAATAAACACACTTACATGATATAACTATAAATGGACATATAGATAGAAATATATGATATATTTTTAAAACTTACATTGTGAGGCAGTGCATTGGTATCCTCACCATGCTCATCATGCCCATGCTCAGCCATCTGAAAATTTCATTAAAAAATCAAACATTTAGCATTTGACATAACTAGAAGATAATGAAACATTAAAAAATGAAACATTGTATAGTTCACATATACAAATGAAACATATAAAAAAAATATAAACATGCATGCCTCTAATATTGCGATTGTTTATCAATTAACAATACTTCATTGTGATCTCTGCGCATATACAAGTCATCATTAGCTTCAATATTATGTGGTGTTGGCAACCCAACTGAGAATGGACTGGAGTCATCATACTTATCATAGTACTCTTCTTCATCTATAGGATATTCAATGAACTATCTTTTACCATGAAGACCAACCGACCATTTATCATTTGTAGGATCATCGATATAAAATACTTGTTTCTCCTGTGATGCCAATATGAATGGTTCACCCTTCTCGCAAATCTTTTCAAAGTTCACTAAAGTGAAACCCAATTCATCAACTATAACTCCTTTGATGTTATCAACCCAATTACATTTGAAGAGTGGAATTCTAAAATCTATGTAGTCAAACTCCCATATGTCTTCAATGACACCGTAATATGACATTTTAGCTTCACATGGACTCTTATCCTTTGCACTTGCAAAAAACATAGTCGACGCTTGAACGATGACCCCACTGTTTTGGACGACACTCTTATCATCTTGGCGCTTTGTGTAATATGTGAATCCATTAATGTCATACCCTTCATAAGACATAACATTCAATTTTGGTTTAAAGGCGAGGCATTTGATAGTTTTAATAATATCATATGGTGTTTGAGATGGTTGATGTAAGACTTTATCTTCAAACCACTTAATAAATGTCTTATTATGCAATCTAGCAAGCCACATTGAATTGGCTTGAGGATATTGTCTCTTGATGAAATCGGTATGTTCCTCGATATAAACACTCACTTCATCCATGTTGTGTAAAATATACAAGTGACCTTGTTCCAACTGCTCACAGCTGATTACTTTCACCTATGATCCCAAAATTCCTTTGCCAAATTGCTCCTCAATATTCTTATCATTACCAGGAGTGTCATTACCACTCAGAAAGTCATTGCAAAAATCCATAACCTCTCTCGCCACATAACCCTCAATAATACTCCCTTCAGGCCGATAACAGTTTCGAACATCACTTTTAAAAACACTCATGTATCGTTCAAAGGGATACATCCAATGCAAGAAAACTGGTCCCAACATTTTCACTTCCCTAGTCAAGTGGACAACAAGATGTACCATGATATCAAAGAACGAAGGAGGGAAATACATATCAAGCTGACATAGGGTAACAACCACTTCTCTTTGCAAAGTATCGAGAGTATCAGGGTCAATAACTTTGTTGTACAAACTGTTGAAAAAGAAACAAAGTCTGGTGGTTGCAAACCTTACATGCTTCAGCAATATAGATCGAATTGCCACGGGCAATATTTGTTGCATTAGAGTGTGACAATCATGAGATTTAAGACCTATCAAATTTAGATCTTTCATTGATACCAATCTACGGATGTCGGATGAGTAACCCTGTGGCCCCTTAACATTTACTAAGCATTCACAAAAAGCTTTCTTCTCCTTTCTAGACAATGTGTAATAAGCGGGAGGTAAGTATGTTCTCTGATTTCCCATTTCACATAATTTTGTTAATTCTGACCTTATTCCCATTTCACGTAGGTCCAGTCTGGATTTTATCCTATCTTTAGTCGTACTTGGTATATTCAACAGAGTACCAATGACGCTATCACATACATTTTTCTCAACGTGCATGACATTGATACAATGCCTGACTATCAAAGAACTCCAATAAGGAAGATCCCAAAATAGTGACTTCTTCTTGAATAAAGATTTGTCACTCCATGTGGCCATAGTACATTGTGATCTCTTACCAAATTTATTGACAAAGTCTTTTACTCTTTCATAAACAACCTCCCCCAATATAGGTTTAGGTTCACCCCATTCCTCATTCCATCCATTGAATGCTTTGCGCTTCCTATGATACAGATGGAATTTTGGAAGAAACCTTTGATGATCAAGATATACAGTCTTGCCGCCATGTTTTAGTCTTATTGAATCAATGTTCTCTTCACATATAGGACACACTTTAGCTCCTTTGACACTATATCTAGACAAATTCTCATATGCTAGAAAGTCATTAATAGTGCAAAACAACATAGCGTGCAAACGAAATGTCTCTCTTCGTGAAGCATCATAGGTCATCACACCTTCACCCCAGAGTTTCTTTAAGTCATCAGTCAGATGTTCAATATAAACATCGATATCATTTCCAGGTTGATTAGGACCCGATATCAACAACGAAAACATAACATACTTATTTTTCATACACAACCAGGGAGGAAGATTGTATATAACAAGCATGACTGTCCAAGTGCTATGTTGGTTGCTCAATGTCTCATATGGATTCATCCCATCTATACAAAGTCCAAGTCTTAGATTCCTGACTTCTTCACAAAATTTAGGGTACAATAGATCAATCTTCTTCCATTGTGGGGAATCATACATGTCGTAGGATCCCATCATTATTTTTCTTAACATCTGTATGCCACCTCAAATTCTTCACATCTATCGGATTATCAAACAAGCGTTGAAACCGTGATATTATAGGTAGATACCACATAACCTTGGCAAGAGAACTAGTTTTGGACTCCCCCGTAGTCGTCAATTTATACCGTGACGCACCACATTTTGGACAATCTTTCAAATCCACATAGTCCTTTTGAAATAATACACAATCATTCAAGCATGCATGTATATTCTTGGCCTCCATTCCCATTGGGAACAATAATTTCTTTACCTAGTATGTTGAGATTGGCAGCTCGTTTCCTTTAGGAAGCACTTCTTTCAACAAAGACAACAATGACGTGAAGCTTTTTCCGCTCCATCTATTGTTAGCTTTCAGCTTATATAATCTCAACACAGTACTAAGATTCGTAAAATTAGTACAACCTATGTATAACAGTATCTCAGCATCATGCACAATGTTTCTAAACATGGGAGGTGGATCAGTTTCGGTGTGCTCTACCCCACAATTATCTAGCATCGCATCAACGATGTCTACTGGAACTGGTTCGTTCACATCTACGTCATCGGAGGCAATAACTTCTTCCACACAAGCACTTCTATCAACATCCACTAGTTTCGGGTTTGAAATCTCTCCATACCAGTGTCATTCTGTATAGCCTTGTATAATCTCATTGCACATGACATGACTTTTGATTTCGTCACCAGTGCTGACTTTCAAGTTGTTACCGCAATGCCTACATGGACAGTAGAACCTATCTCCAGGTTGTTTCCTATGTTCCTTGGCAAATCTAATGAACTGATCAAGACTAGAAAGAAACTCTAGGGTGCAGTGATTGCAAATAGACATCCATGATCTAACCATTCTATGATCAAAGAGAAAACAAGTATATATTACAACAAGATTAGGGTCTAGGGTTAACAGATTAGAGTTTAAGCATTGTTAAAACTTTAGGCTTTAAGGTCTTATATATAATTAATGGTTAAAACATTCTAAGTGAGATTAGGTGTTCAAGAACAATCCCAAACTGGGGACTATCCAAGATTTACTCCTATTGAGTAAATCTTGGACG
The DNA here is from genome assembly GCA_963693085.1 of Alisma plantago-aquatica. NCBI lineage: Eukaryota > Viridiplantae > Streptophyta > Magnoliopsida > Alismatales > Alismataceae > Alisma > Alisma plantago-aquatica. The sequence goes on along the minus strand of OY856415.1, from coordinate 385,051,827 downwards.
GGTTTCTAGGCCAACAAATACACGTGCTTTCATTCTTATATATAATAAATGTGTACCACCTATCCCATTCTTCAACACCTAATCTCACTAGTAAGTGTATAATGTGTATTGGGTTTTCAAGAAAATTTCGATAGCATTTCCCCGCTGTTCTCCAAGTACATATGTACTTAGAGAACAAACGGGGAAATACTGTCGAAATTTTCTTGAAAACCCAATACATATTATACACTTACATCCTAAGTGAGATTAGGTGTTCAAGAACAGTCCCAAACTAGGGACTATCCAAGATTTACTCCTAATAAGTAAATCTTGGATGGGTTTCTAGGCCAACAAATACATGTATGTTGTCATTCTTATACCTACAATCCTAATTTCATCATTCTTATCCTAAGTTTTGTGTAACATCATTTAATCATGCTTGTCAATAAATACTAAATAGTAAATAAACCATGATTCCATATATCAAAGATTTGAATCAGGGGTCAATCTTGAAGTTTTAACTAGAGCTTCATATATCAACATACATACTAGGTCATATTTAAAGTCAAGATTTAGGCATTTAATCACCTTAGGGTGCATACATGATTCACAAGGTATTTCGGTGCACAAAGAATAATATATGTTAACGATTTCGGAGTTCACATAATCATTTTAGAAATAGAAGACCCACATGTGAGTTAATTTTGACATTCAACATCAATGTATCTTTAACACGCATATTTCAAGGTTCAAAGCACATAATCAAATCAAATTAGGATGCTAGAATGGACAAGTTTGAATCTTATTTTAACATGCATCAAAATTTATTGAATTAGGTCAAGCATGAGAATTAGACAAGTTAAAATAGTACATTGATACTAATCAATAGATAAATGAATAAAAACCAGTAGATAATAAAAACAAATCAATAGATAAGTAAATACAAATCAGTAGATAAGTAAATACTAATCAGTTGATGGAAATTAGTAAAATCAAGATATGTAACCTACCTAGCAGTAGGGAAAGCAGAGGCTAGTTCCTTCGGTGACAAGCAACTCCTCCAGCGACCTACAACAGCTCCTCCGACAACCTTAGGCTGGCGGTTGTGGTGGCTGGCGACAGCGGAAAGAAGATGACCGGAGGCGAGCTCCAGAACCAGCGACAGGTGCAGTGGTTTGAGGAGAAGCGGGCGGGAGGAAGAAGAGAGCAGGGTGACAGCTTGATCAGGCGACGACGATGGCAGCGACGACCACAGGAGCAGGCGGCGTCGATCGAGCAGGCTGGAGCATGACCGACGACGTTGGGAGCGGAAGGGTCTGTTTCTCACGATGAAACAAAGATGAATGGGGAAGAGTATGTTTCTCGCGGGGGCTATTAAGTTAACAAAGGTGTCGGTCTTCTATTAAACTGACACCTAATATCCATTAGTGTCAGTTGCCAAAAAAACTGACGTCCATTAGACAATCTTAACTCTAAAAAAATTTGTGGGGACGACGCGCGAAACCTTATCAGCGTCAGGTTTTTCCACAAAAACCGACGACCTTTGGAGGTAATTTTGTTCGTCGTTAAGCGTCGGTTATTAGGTAAAAAACCGACGCTGTATGTGAAACTTTGGGGGTAATTTTTTTCACTCAAAAAATTAGATTTGGCAGGCTATTTTAGGCATCGGTCCATTTTAGGGAGTCGACGCTAGATAAAAAGTGATACCCGTGTCTGGCCGGTCTTCAAATATAGATGTCGGTCTCTGTAATTAGCCGACGATGTAGGATTTAGGCATCAGTTTTCGATAATAACCGACGTCTCTAAATGTGACGTTATAAGGTATTTCTGTAGTAGTGCCTTCATTAGGAAGCATCCTCATCAATCAAAATTTTCATCAACACAGGCCCAATGACCTATAGTAATAGTGCCCTCCTAGGGTTGGTTTGTTCCTAAGGAGTTTTGGTGGTCCTTGAAGGTTTTAGGTTATAAATTTAAAAGTTTGAATCATCTTTGGGATTGTTCTTGTACTTTTCAGATGCACTCTCAGGGCCGATCAGTTGGTTATGATGTTCAGTAGTTCTAGGTTTTAATTTCTGGGGTTTCTCCTTGATTGGGATCCTTGAGCATGTTACCTATTTTATAATGAAATTCTGAAGCTTAATTTCTTGATCCTTAGCTCCCTATTTTGGTGGGTGAGGAACATAAGAGTGCATGAAGATTGAGAGAACTATGTACTATTTATATGTGAGATCTTCATGCATAGTTTCTTTGGTTCTTGTGGAATTCTTTAGGTGGGTCATGATGTGCTCTCTGCCATGGTGGGCATGAAGCCTTTATTTTTTGTTGTGATCATTCTTTCTTTGGGAATTACCTTAGGTTTGATAGTTTTCTATATTGTGTATCCCTTTGATCTGTGTGCCAGTCCTTATTCTCTTTTTCCGTACTGGATAGCTATCTGTTTGGTAGTCTCTCTTTACACCTTTGTATAGAAATTTTATAAAAGGGAAAAAAGGAAAAGGAGTTTTCCTGACAAAAAAAAGTATGAACTAGTACTAAGTGTAGAATAGAAAATGAAAAGTAAATACTTTGCGTGTGTAAGAGTTCAATACAACCTTACAAAGTCAATGTGCTAAGTAAATCCTAAAAAAATTACCTACACGACTGATACATTAAAATTAAGCCAAGGGTGGTTTGAGATGCACCAAGCCAAACTACTGAATAGTGATTGAGCAGTGCAATGGCCACCGTGTAAGGTCTTTAGGTTTATCAGAATCCATTGAACCCTATCTAACCCCAATTAGTTTGAGAATAAACAAAGTAGTGTGCTCAAAGGCCAAACTACTCATGGAGTGATCAAAATCTAGTCCAAAAATATTACGTCTAGATAGATACTCATGTATCGATTTCTATAATACAGTATAAAACAATTGTGACTATTTATATTGCATTCCAATCACATTCCAATTGGTCACATGCCATTAGAGCTATGGCCTCGGCCATGCTCATTCACATTATCATATTGGATGTTGGATAACATAATCTTCAATCATTTGTATATATTCAACAATATATGACTCTAGATTCCCTCTTGTAATACAAGCGCGCAATATGGAAATTGTTTTCTTTCTGGAATTCCATACATAGGGATAGTTCCTATAATCTTAAGAAACTATATGATACGTTACACTTGAAATTATTAAGTCCATTTAACATGAATCTGTTAGGAAATTTAGGAGACATATAAGACAATGGAAATAAAAGTTTTAATGTCGATTCTCTAACTAGTGAGATGGCATCAACAACAATGTATCTAGGAAGGAAGGTTTGCAAGGTTATACATCGTCCTGGAGCAAGTCTAGTGACTTATGCTTGTAGTAGTGTGCACCTTTGTTCAAGAAACAATTTGCTTCTTCAGGCGACACTGGAGTATTCGTCAGCAACAACATCCTGATGCATCACCATGGATGGCAGTTGACGATGTCCTTCTAGAGGGTGAAACCACCTTGCCTCTAGAGCAGTCCATGGTGACCACTAAAAACTCCATGTTGTCATGCCAGAGCCAATGGGAAGGAGTTGTCCCTTTGAACGTCAGTGTACTAGCACCAACTTTCTCTCCCACAATTGTCTCTCCCTTGCTATCCCTCCCTTTTATGGGTACGGTTTGATCGGGCTCTCTTGGTAACCACTACTAGAGAGGAAAACAATTGTCAGAGCTTATTGTTGTGTTTGGGGAGCCCCTAATACCTCTTTGTTTATAGGAGGGTCAGGGTCAGGGTTTCCAGTCCATCGAGGAGTCGAAGAGATAGAATTTCATGAATTTTCCGGAAGCTGAGAAGGATGAACTGGTTGGTTCACTATTGAACTGGTCAGTTCACTGTTGAACTAGTCGGTTCAACCCTTGAATCGATTAGATCATATGCTTTCCTATTTTCAAAATACTGTCATTCAATATTTGATTAATGCATAATCATGACATCAATATCAATCCTTGATCCAATTGAATTGATCATTGAATCAGACAATCCAAATGATGAAACAACCATTTAATTATTGTAACGGTCATTTCATATCATGAAATGGTTGTTTCATATAATGATATAGTTGTTTCATATGTGAAATGGTCATTTCACTTATCCAGCTCATGTTATATTCAACCAATGTTGTTTGCAATTAACCTGACACTCCAATCGATCGGTATAACACTTGAACTGGTCAACTCAGAGTTTAGCCAGTCAATTTTCAACTAAAGTTGTTTAAATTGAATACCTAAACACTTTAGTAATAAAACTAAACAACATTCATGTTACATGAATAAATCCTATTCCAAGTGCATTCTATGTGTGTGACCCTATAGGTCCCAAATTATGTTGGTAGTGAATGTCCATAACCAATTCATGACATCAAAAGCAATGAGTGTATCTATCAACACATCATTGCTACCCAAGTAATCTGGAAAGTTGGAGAACAACTTCAACCTAGAATTTGTAATAAGTTTTATAGTGATCATATAGTTCCATTGTCTCTAAAATCCAGATTGAACTTGAGGCATGGAATTGTCATCCTCTTCAACACTCAATACATGTCCCTTGAACTAGAGAAGACTATCTGAGATGCATGTGATCTCACATATCATATATTGATTCACATGATTACATCCATATGTTTGTCAGTCTCACTTAATAGTGGCCTAGATATCAATCTCCTATAGGAGGGACAAATTCCATCCACATCACTCACACTCAATCCCCATGTGTCACAATGCACGTAAGCATCACCTTTATGGCAACCCTTATCCATGGTCACGCTGGATGATGTCTAAATACATTGAACAGCATGTGATGAGTATACACGTCTAAGAACCACAATCACCACTATCACTATGAGATCTGATTCTGACTACCATTCCATGGTATCCATGTATCACTCTCAAGGTGGGTCTATCTGATACACTGTTCTCTAACATGTACCTATGTGCTTGACTTGATATCATATATCATGACTAATGAGACTCTGTCATCAGTCAACACACACTCTAGTCCTATGAATTATTGTTGTGTATTTTGTTTCCATGGTAATATTTGATTATGAATGCATTAAGAATGTATGTACTCTTATCATACGTATGATCTCATTGTTCAGGTCCTCAACATGAAGACATATATCATCAAGTAACATCATTCTTTAGACATCTCTTATATTTGTGTCATCATATCATGATTGAGACAAACATAATAGATTAAATTACATTCATTATTATCAGATTAATTATCTAATGCCCCATCATAATCATTATATGATTAGCTCTCTGGCACACATGCACACAAACTGCCACTTGTACTTAGAGCCAATCACCCACAAATCTTATTCCAAGTGATCTTAGCATGTTCACCATGATTCTGTTGCACAAGTTCTTATGAAACAGTTTAACGTCATTTTCTTCTAGTCAGAATTTTGCAAGTCTTCACATCTCCTCGTTGTGCAACTTCTCACATGAGATGGAAATGTCATAGTATGTTATCTGAGATTCCTTGCCTAACTAGTAGCTCCATTGTTTTCATAATATCTCTACTATGTCAACAATGGTTGGAACCTCCCACAAGTTCATCTATATGAATGTCTAGATACATATAGTATCCTTTGTTGTTCTCATAACACGAAGATACTTGGCTTCTATTGTAGAATTAAACAACTATGTCTAGCTCATAACTTTTCCAACTTTACAGTTCTCATTTTAAGGTCAAACACAAATATAGATTGTGACTATCAATTTTATTTGTCATTTTGGAAGCTTGCATCGGTGTAACCCTTTACACCCAAACTCTTCCTTATTACCATAATTAAAGAACTAATCCTTTTAGTGCTTCTCAAGTATTTAAGGATGTTCTTTATGGCAGTTTAGTGACTTTCATTGGGATCTGACAAATATCCACTCACTATGTTCAAGACATACGAGACAACTGGATGAGTACATATCCTCTCATCATGTCCAATACATATGAGATAACACGATGAGTATGTATCCTCTTGTTGTCTCCAATACATACAAGATAACAAGATGAGTACATAACATTATATACATGATAGATCCAATTGTAAATACATATGGCATCTCACTCATGTTTTCCCATTCTTCACAAGAATTGGGACACTGGACTCTCGATAGAATAATCCTATAGGACATGGACAAATTTTCTCTCATTGATCCCGACATGATGAACCCTTCAACATATTGCCATTGTATGTGCTCTTACTCATGTCAACAATCATTCTAGATCTATCTCTATAGATATCAATTCCTATCACATAGGATGCTTCTCCTAAACCCTTCATAGAGAAAGTACTATCCTTGCAAGGTTTTGATATTTGTAATATAAGGATGTTATTCCTCATCATAATGTAGAATGTCTATATGCTCCCACTAAATCTTTTATAATCACAAATTTCATCTTCGTTCTGACTTAAGTCAAAAAATTTACTTTCTTTTCAAATCGAAAATTCCAACTCTAAGATGCTTTCTTCTATGCAAAGATTGACTTTTGTAGCTTATAGGATTTATTTGCAATATATGGATTTATAGAACCTTTAGGTTGTGTCATGTACACATACTCTATGATATTCCTATTAAGGAATGCAGTTTAGCATCCATTTTGCCAAATCTCATATTCATATTAAGTTGCAATAGCAAGCATGATCCTAATGGATTTAACCATGAAAAATGGAGAAGAGATTTCATCACATTCAACACTTTGAACTATTTTGAACTCTTTTGTAACCAATATGATCTTATAGGCTTGTACACTACCATCTATGGTGATGTTCTTCTTGAAAATCGAATTGCACCCTATGGTTTTTACCCCTTTAGGTGGTTCCATCAAGGTCATACCTTGTTGGTATGCATGGAATCCATCTTGGATCTAATGGCTTCAATCCATTTCTCATACTATAGCCCCTCAATAGCATTTAGGTAGGTTGTTGAATCATCATATATGACCAACTTACCACCTTCTTGAGCCTTATATATCACAATCTTTCAATCTCTAGGCTTGTTCTACTAGATTAATTAGGTTTTGTGTTACATAAGGAACTTGAGATTCCACAACAATTTGTGTTTCTCCTCATTCTTACTGTACCTCTTTAGGTTCAATGTTTTCTTACTGGTCTTGAACTTTTTGAGTTCTAGTTTTCTCCCACTGATTCCTTTGTAATTAAATTCCTTTTAGGAATACACTCATCCTAGTAACAAACACTTTTGTTATTTGATTGGGATATAATAGTAGTATTCAACATGTATGTGATTTGTGGACTAATCTTTTCAAGAAACTATTTTCTTATATAACCTTTCATTCCTAATCTTTTATTAAAGACATATCAGGATACCTCCCATGCTATATCTCATATGGAGTCTTTTGAACCATCTTAAACGATACATTATTTTAGTCTAAAGCATGTTCCCAAAAGGAAATTGGAAGATTAGCTAGATTTATTGATAATAAGCACCATGACTTAACAAGATGTAATTCCTTCTATCTGACACATATTATGTTTCAGGTGGAGTTCATTGTTATACACTATCATGGTCTCTCTAAAAGGTCCTCAAACTCTTGGTTTATAATATTTCGATCATATCAAAGTGTCTTAATACTTTTACCAAGTTAGTTATGTACTTCATTCATTATCTCCTTGAAAATTTCAAGAGATGTGTACTTGTATTTCATTAAACAAAAATGTACATATCTACTGATAACATCAATAAATATAATGAGGTATTGGTAACTATCTCTAGCATTTATTCTAAAAGGGTTTATATACATCGGTATCTATGAGACCTAATAGAATACTGACTTTCCCGCTACTACTAGTAAAAAGAGATTTTTTCATATTGCACAACAAATAATAGTTGCATGTCTCTATTTGTTCAATAACCAAAAGAGTCTAGACAGTCATCATTATGTATTCTAGAAATGAAATTGCCATTTATGTGATCTAAATGGAAATTTATAGGTATTTGAGTCATCAAGTCATTCAATATATATGTTATATATATTTTTCTATTCAACTATCAAGTATAGATTATAAGATATAAGACATTGCCATATAAGATCTTATCTTTTAAAATGAAACATCAATTTAATCATAACATTCTTTTCCATACAAGATACATGATGTTTTCATCAACAACATATACATAATGGCCATTCACTAATTCTACTATATGCCCATGAATGACATCTTCCAACTGTAATGGCAACAACCCTTACTCCGTACAGTTCTAGCATACTTCTTCTCGAGTCTTGAAGTAGAGATCTCTGTCTTCTTCTTCTTCCTAAGATCCTCCAAATAAAGAGGGCAGTTACTTTTCTAGTGTCCATGCTGATGATAATGGTGGCATTTTCTTTCCTTAACCCTTTTAGTGAAAAGGACAGATTCCTTTTGGACTTACCCTTCTCTGAGTCTTGAGTGCAGAAGACACAGACTTCAACTTTGCCTCAGAACTCTTCTTGGCCTTGCCTTTGCCCTTGTACTCACTTTAACTGATCACCAATACGAGTTTGTCCTTCTTCATTTATGCTTTAACACTAATCAACATGACAAGCAATTCAGACATTAGTTTGGCCAAGTTACTCAAGTGATAGCACTCGATAAACTAGCTATATAATTTAGGCAACAATTGTAGAATCATATCCATGGCCAACATTTGACCTAAAAGAAGTCTCAGTCTCTCCACATGACCAATAATATTGAGGACATGCAGCTCTACGGGATCTCCCCATGTCAGTTTCCACTCAAACAATGATTTGGAGATATTATACCGTGCTTGCTTTACATGATTCGTAATATGTGTTACCATCTTGAGAATGTCCATGTTTTTATGTTGTTCATGCAAATCATAGCTCATACAACTTAGAAAAAGGTCTTTGATGTCTGTGGAATCATTGTCATGCTTCAAATAAGCATCCATTTGATCCTTAGGCACATTTCGAGTGGGTTCCTTTGGCTCTGGTCTTTCAAGGACATAGAGCTTTTGCTCATTGGTAAGAATGCATCTCAAAGTCCTAAATAAAACTTAGAAATAAATCTTGTTTAGTTTGTCCTGTTTAAGGACTAATCACAATAATAACGTGTTTGTGTTTGCCATTATATTCTACAAAAGAATTTTGCAACTTTGTCAGAATATTTTGATTTGATTTGGTAATATCGTTAATATTAATTAGGCTTTAAATTAATTACTGCTCCTACTATTTTGTTCAAATTGATAACCCTCACTACCAATTTGGATGATTGTAGTGTACAACCTTCTAGTGTGCCAAGATCCAAAACAATTGAGTGATTACCTGGCCAACACCAACGTACATGATCAATTATTAAGGTAGGAAACATTTTCCAATTACATCTCATGCAATTCTTGGATAGATGGTATGAGCAACTCTTTTCCATGATCCATCTGCATGCTTCTAGGTACTTAATCCCATCAAGTTCACTTAGTTAAGCCTGAACCAAAACCCAACATGATAATGATGCACCCTGATTGGTAGGCCCACATGACTACCATCACACTTCCACGAGATAGGCAATGCACCACACTTGGCATGCCCATGCATAGTCAATCAAGCTTTTCATCTATGTTGCTAATGGAAATCATCTAAGACTTAATATTTTTAATTGAGGGATTTTATATAAAAATACATATGCATATCCAATCACCACATACTTGTAGTACATATCATATACATGCTATTTCCCACAAACAAGTAATGCAATTATAAAACACGACTTGGTTATTGTAGTTTTCTTAAAGCCACAAGGCATTACTACCGCCTAATGTTTTTATCATTCTTTCTTTGGGGACCACCTCGATTTTGATAATTTTCTATATTTTGTATCCATTTTCCTATGTGCTAGTCCTTATTATCTTTTTTCTTTATGGATAGACTATTAGTTTGGTAGTCTCTCTTTACATCTTTGTATAGTCATTTTATAAAAATGAAAAAAAAGGAAAAGGGGTTTTGGTGACAAAAAAAAGTATGAACTAGTACTAAGTGTATAATAGGAAATGAAAAGTAAATACTTTGAAGGTATAAGAGTTAAATACAACCTTACAAAGTGAATGAGCGAACTAAATCCTAAAAAATTAACTACATGACTGCTATATTAAGATTAAGCCAAGGGTGGTCTGAGATGCACCAAGACAAACCACTAAATAGTGATTAACAAGTTCAATAGCCACCATGTAAGGTATTTACGTTTATTGGAATCCATTAGACCCTACCAAACCCTAGTTAGTTTGAGCATAAACAAAGTAGTGTGCTCAAAGGCCAAACTACTCTTGGAGTGATCAAAAGCCAGTCCACAAAAATTAGGTCTACATAGATACTCATGTATTGGTGCCTATAATATGGTATAAAACCCTTGTAACTATTTTTATTGCATTCCAATCACATTCCAATTGGTCACATATCATCAGAGTTATGGACATGGCCATTCTCATTCACATTATCATATTGGATGTTGGATAAGATAATCTCCAATCATTTATATATACTCAACAATATATGATTCCAGATTCCCTTTTGTGATACAAGAGCGTTATATGGAAACTGTTTTCTTTCTGAAATTCTAAACATAGGAATAGTTCCTACAGTCTCGGGGAACTACATGATACATGTTACACTTGTATTTATTATGCCCATTTATCTTGTATCTATTGGGAAACAAAAATTTTAGGAAGATACGACAACGGAAACAAAAATTTTAATTCCTAATTTCTAAACTAGTAAGATTGTGTAAATAACAATATATTTAGGAAGGAAGGTTTGCAAGGTAATACCTAGTACTAGAGCAAGTCCAATGACTTATCATTGCAGTAGTGTGTACCTTTCTTCATGCAACATCGTGCTTCTTCAAACAACACTTGATCGGTTGTCAGCAACAACCTCGTAGTACAACACCACAGACGGCGACTGATGACGTCCTCCTAGCGGGTGAAACCACCTCACCTCTATAGTATTCCACATGGACCATATGAAACTCCATGTTGTATTACCAAAGCCAACAGGAAGGAGTTGTCCCTTAGAATGACAATGTACTAGCACCGACTTACTCTCCTATAATGGTCTCTCCCTTCTTATCCCTCCCTTTTACTGGTAGGACTTGCTCGGGCTCTCTTAGGTACCACAATCAGAGAGGACAATAATCGTAAGAGCTTATTATTGTGTCTGGGAAGCCCCCAGTACCCCTCCACTTATAGGAGGGCCAGGATCAGGGTTTCCAGTCCATTTGGGAGTCAAATAGACAAAATTTTATGAATTTTTTGGAAGTTGTGAACGGTGAACTGGTCAGTTAACTATTGAACTAGTCAGTTCATATGTGAATCGATTGGTTCAACCATTTGAACCAGTCAAATTATATGTTTTCCTATTTTCAAACATACCGACATTCAATATTTTATTAATGCACAATCATGACATCAACATCAATCCTTGATCCAATAAAATTGATCATTGAACAAGAAATCCAGATAATGAAATGGTCATTTCATTATTGAAAACATTCATTTCTTATCACGAAATGGTCATTTCATATGTGAAATGGTCGTTTCACTTGTCCAGCTGAGGTAATATTCAACCAATGTTGTTTGCAAAAAATTGGCACTACAACTGATCAGTTCAGCACTTGAACCAGTCGATTCAAAGTGCAGTCAATCAATTTTCAACTAGTTTTGTTGAAATTGAATACTTAAACACTTTAGTAATAAAATAAAACATCATTCATGAATAATTCCTATTCTAATTGCATCCTATGTGTGTGACCCTATAGGTCCCAAATTGCATTAGCAGTGAATGTCCATGACCAATTTATGATGTCACAAGCAATGAGCGGTATCTCACAACACATAATTGCTACCCAAGTAATTCGGGAAGTTGAAAAACAACTTCAACCTATAATTTGTGATTAGTGTTACAACCATCTTATAGTCCTATTGTCTCTGATATCCTGTTTGAACTCGAGGCATGGAATCATCATCCTCTACAACATTCAATCCATGTTCCTTGAACTAAAGAATATTGTTTGAGATGCATGTGAGCTCACATATCAAATATTGATTCACGAGTATGGCCATAAATTTCTCAGTCTCACTTATCAATTGGCATGGATATCAATCTCCTATAGGAGGGATAAATCCCATCTACATGATGCACACTCAATCCCCATGTGTCACAATGCACCTGAGCATCACCTTTATGGAAACCCTTATTCAAGGACATGTTGGATGATGTTTAAATACATTGAACAACATGTGATGTGTAACATATCAAAATCTAGAACGTTATCCTATTCCAAGGTTAAGAGGCTAGGGATCTTAGTTCTTTTTTGCTTAGCCAAACAAGGTTGAAGATATACCTAATAGTAGTTTATTGTCACCCTAACATATATGCATGAAAACAAATATGACATAATACCCTCATATTAATCATAAGATCAATAATGGATACATAAAATATGTCACATGAGATAAATGATAAATATATAGAATTTAGTGCACAATAATAATATATGATCCTTTTGATTGTTGATATGGGATACAATTGGAAGAATGATATTAATATTGATCTAGAATTTTCTATGGTCTTTTGGAACTAGGAATGAGAAAAGGAAATAAATAATAACTCCCTAAATAAGAGAATGTGATTTTGAATTATTTAATATGAGAAATAGTAGTAATGATGAATAATGGGATAAAATTCATAAAAGGAGTACTAATTAGATAAAGATAACTTCAGATTCATTTTCTTTGGATATGGTTTGGCTTGGAGACCAAGTTCCACAAGTTTAGGATGATAACAGTCCATATCTATTTTATTTAGAAAAAGGTGATTTTTCTCTAAAAATATGAAATAAAATATATAATGATTCTAAAAGAGACAACTAATCTTAGATTCGAAATCTACATGTTAAAATAAGGCTATATGTGAATCTTCATGGATTTGGATAATCTTTAATGTACATGGTAGATTAGGAGAGACAAAGTGTATAAAATCCAAAATGTTAAATAATGTGATAAATAAATTCAAAGGATAAAATTCATAGTCCATTTATGTTCCATATGTTTTGGTTTGCTTGCGGGTGAAGTTTCACACTAATTAGTGGATTCTAGAAGTCTATAATGTGATAAGAAAGAGAAAACATGAATTACTTTGAAAGAATTAAATAAAATACATAGAGACTCAAAAATAAAAAAAAAATACCAAATTAGGATTCCACATGTTCATATTAAGCTAGGTGCCAAATTTTGTTAAAATCAGAGGTTGTTTGTACCCTTTTTGGAAGAGAGAAATAATTACATAATTTATCATCAATTTATTCAAATCAGAATAGAATTTTATTTATTTGTCACACAGTTTATTTCCTATTATCAAGTACAATTTAGTTTGTTGGATCTTGATCCAATAGAGGATGTGTTTTCCTCTACCCTACACTGAATAGGGAAACCAGGGCTATTCACATAGTTAGTTCTAATGGGGATTTCTCGACCATTACTCGATCTTTTTTTCAAGATTTGTTCTCATGTGCATTCCTTTTTCGACGATGCATCCATTGATACATAAAACTCACTGGTTTTTTAAGTAATTATGAAATGCTCAATTTAGTTTCTTGAACTCTTGAAGCACAACCACCTACAACCCCAAGATAACCACCCCATCTATAAATAGTGGTGCACACTTCTCCGCCATCACCCATTTATTCAAACCCCTACTTCAATTTGCCTGGAGATCCTTCATACACCCATCCTTGAGCATTTTCCTGGGTTCCTAGAGGCAACAATAATGAGAGTAGGGTGATACCAACATACAAATCTTTTGGCTCTATGAGTTTGACTTCTAGTTGGCTTTCTTTTTCTACCTTCAATTATGTCTTTTGTCTCGATTCATGGATTCTCCCAAATCCACACAAACATCTCAATACCATGGTTAGCACAGGGTAGGGGAAGAATCTCGGAGGTGATTTCTCTATTTTACCCCTTTCCTCTCCCTCTTTTATTCATTTTTGTGCTAAGGGGCATAATCATCTTTTCACTGGTTGTCGTAGCTTGACCGGCCAGAGCCACACAGGATTTGACACATGACTTGGTCGCCCATGATTAGACCAAGTCACACGGGCCCAATCTGCTTGTCTTTTCCTTTTGTGGATTTTCTTGCCTATGTGGATTTATCTAATTATCTGATTGGTCAGAACTGCAAAAATCATATCTTTAATCCACTTGTCCAAAAATTACAAATAAATATGATTTGGAATAGGGAAAATGTGATATTTATAATAAAAATGTTTCTAGAGTCTGATTTCCATATTTTTGAAGGTTGATTATTGGAAGTTTAATTAATTATATAAAAATCCTAAAAATTATAACTCTATCATATGAACTCCAAATTTGACAAATAAATATGTTTTCTTGATCATAAAAACATAAGGAATCATTTGGTCTAATTTTGTGACCAAAATATGAGGCTTTCCAAATAGGTCTAAATTTAGGGTTTCTTTGCCCAATATACATTATAAAACCCTAATACATGTGAATAATTTATAATTAGGAAAAAGAGACCCTGGAAACAACTAGGTTGGTGAAGAGTGTTTCTTAGAATCTAAAATAAGGTATGTTTTCATCCCCAATTATTCCATTTGAGCAATGACCTATTTTTATCTTTCTCATGGTCATATGGACAAATAATCTATACAATAATCATTTCTCTTTTGAGAACATATTTCTTGTAGAATACCTTATTTGTTTCTGATCTTGTGATCAATTTATTGTGATGGACATTTTTTTAGACTCTATCATATATATTGTTTCAAGATGGAACTTTACTTGGTGATGCATGCTTGTTTTGCCCACTTTTGTGGAGGTTGCTTATGTCATATATGTGGCGATAAATATTGTTTATTATGACTATACTTTTTACTTGCCTCTACATTAAGCATGTTATGTAACTCAGTAGCCCTAGAGTAGTGTAATTGCATTGGTTTTTGGGTTATGTGCCCTTATTATACTTTTGGGATGGAGGTTATGTGCCCCATACTTGGGTTTCAAGTTTATGAGGCTTGGCCCACATTTTATATTGGGGAGTTTGGTTATGTGCGATTCTCTTCTAGGTTTCAAGTTTATGAGGCTTGGCCGCCATTGACTTTATATTTTTCTAGTGCTATGATTATCTCACATGCATGCAGGTTGATGATGGGTTATGTGCCCTAATTTCATGATATGTGCTTATGAGGCACAACTTTATTGTTTATTTATGGCAAGTAGTTCCTTTTGTTATCTCTTATTTGCAATTCAATTTCTTTTATACCTGATTGGGTAGTCCTTATCTTTTCTATGGGAAGCATTCTTTACTTGATGTTCCTCTACCCCATATATTTCTCAATTCTATTTTAGTAAGCACATATCACTTTTTGTTGATGCCATATTTTCTTTTCCTTTTTTGGGGTACACTGTCAACCCCAGGTATAAGTTAATGAGGAGACAACAAGTTGGAACATGACCTCATCAAGTTTAATTGAGACGTTGGGGGAGAATTTCTTGAATTTGTTAGGTGATCCCCAACTAGTTCTATGTTTAGTTAGTTAGTTTTTCTATTATCTCACCCTGCCTGGTGAAGGTTTGTGATGACAACAAACTTGTAATGGTTAGATACTATATAAATTCCAATACTAATTTTGGTGTTATGATACTTACATGTTAAATGAATTGGTTATCATCCCTTTTATAAAAAAATTATGTTGGTGTTTGGTTATATGGGATTATGCCTTTTTATTTTAGTTGGGAGTGGATCCCATACAACATGCTATCAGAGTCAGTGGTTGTCAATTATCTAACTATTTCAATATTGTCTCCCTTAGGATTTTTTATTTTTTTATTTTTTTACTTATACGTAGTACCCTTGCCTTGTGCTGGCAAAACCCTCATGGTAGGAGATAACTCATATGTTGATAACTAGTTTGGTTATGAAACATCCCAGAACCCTAGGTTTGTGATGCCAAGGATGGATCCTCCCTTTACCCCTCCAACAACTCAAGTTATTCCTCCAATCGGAAGTGGACCATCAGTAGGTCAAGAAACCCCAACCTCTGATGCTGCTAATGTGGGTATAGTCATCTCTCTAGAGAAAGAGTTAGCCATGATTCAATAGCTTGTTACCACATCCATGACAGAGAAGCTGCACCTGTTCCTGATAAGCTTAAGGTGTACTCAATAATGGAACTGTAACGACCCCCACTTGAGTGTCCAAAAGACCTTAAAGTCGTGAATCATTACTCATAAATTCAGGGATCAGATTCAAGAAATAATATAGGATAGTAAACAATTTCCATTAATGAACAAATACTTACATGTTTACATAAAAAGCTCCTCTAAGGAGTTACATAAATTTTAGAAAGAAGTACTTGTACATGTCTGATGATATACCACAAAGACTAAACCTTCATGAATAACTTTAGTGTCTTCAACATCTTTTATCCTATAACCTCATGTCCATGAATCAAGTATACCCGAGACCTAAAATGATAAAAAATAAATACACGTTCAGTAATTTCTATACTGGTACGTGGGTTCATCTAATAATCACAACTATACATATAATCACACATATTATACTTACATATAAGAACATAAAGTTGTTTTCATATTCTAACCCGAATCTAGTCTACTACCTCTGGTGTAATCACTATCCCTCCTGGGCTCTTGTGCATTACCATTAAGATCAGTCTAACCCAGGGTTTAGAATATTATTATTTACTTTACATGATACTCATAGGAACTTTATAATTTGCAAGAAGTAAATAAACAAGCAAGCAGTTTATCATTCGTTCAATCTCTTCGAGAAGCCTTGGCAAACTCAGAATTCGATACATGTACTCATAAGCGTAACCAGGTGTCTTATGTCATTGCGAAAACTATCCAGAAATCTCATATACTTTAAGAGTGCATCCAAACATCCAAGCAACAAAGCATGCAATCTGAAATATACATACTACATATGTGTCACCATGTACATTACATTAACCAGAACTAGATTCGCTCCTAAACTAGGGTTTAGGGTTATCTCGTGTTTGGACTTGGGATTAGGGTTACAAACCATAATTCCATCATATCATGGTTTCTAAGATTACAACATTTAGTTATGCATATTAGGTGAAACCCTATTCATCATCTTAAGCATATTAGGTTATCCATGATACCTAGATCATATTACTAGCATTAAGATCATAGCAAGGCATTCATATTGGTTTCGAAACCCTAAATCTGCATGTATAAGATTATTAATCTAGAAATATCACATTATTCATCATTATTAACGATTTCTTCATTTTACATGAAAAGGTCAGGTATTAACTCAACATTAACCAATCTACTCAATTAAGCACATATTAAAGGAATCAAGGTTTTCCTTCCTATTGCTCACATCAAAACATGTAGTGCATATACTTTTGAAACAGAAAGTATAATTAGACTATGATAATATTTTCTTTGGATTTCTGTCATTATTCGAGCAAGTTCGCATATACTTTTGCTATCATCGGGGCTACCTTAATTAACTACAATTATTGTAAGATTAACTAATGTGAACCAATAAAAAATCGACATGTCAGCAAACTTACTTGCTTTATTTGCAGCAGGCGCCGAGAATAGCATTTAGAGTGAATTACCCTCATGCCCTCGCCCTCTATGCACGCGCTCAGGGGTGTGAGGCTCATTCCCTTTGATCCTTTTCTCGTGACCCAGTCCGGTTTAGGCCCTTTTTCTTTCCCCGCCCGTGCCGGGTCAGTGGCATCGCGCTTCCGCCCTTGTTCTCGCGTGGCTTGCGGACGACGCTTCTGCGTGCGTCAGGCGCCTGCAAGCGCAACAGCGGAGGCAAGGCCACCGCACGCCACCTCCAGGCCACAGCTCCGACCTACCTATTTCCCTCGCCCCCGTCCGCCTCATCAAGGGCTCTGCCAGCCAACTGCTAGCCCATTGGTCATCCACCAAGGTTCCCCTCTCACCGTCGTACATCCTTAAAGCTGCTCGCGCATGTTACGTCTGCATGGTGAAGCACTTCTCAGTGCCCTTGTTGGCGTCGAGCCTCCTGTAGCTTGGAGTGTCGTCCTCAGTCGCCTCTTCGATCTTATACATCTTCTTGTATGCTGATGCCGTCGTAGTAGGTAGTGGGGTTTTGCACCTGTGGTAAGGCACCCACATCACGGCGTTACAACAACGAACACCCTTGGGTTTGGAAGCGACCCACATAACCCCAGGTAACCCATGAGGGAGGCCGAACTGGATGAGGGAAAAGAGAAGGAGTCTTTCGTCCGGTAGGAATCAGTGAACATCATGATGTCGCTGCCTTGACCAGTTCATCCGATGAGGCCGCACGAAGGGATTAGGAGAGTTCCGTCAATCAAGGGCCATATGCAAGCCATCTCGTAGCCAACAGGGGCTGGGTACCACATCCGGGATGGAGGCTGAGGGCTTATGTTGTCTTCGTGTGTGTGTGTGTGTGTGTATATATATATATATATATATATATATATATATATATATATATATATATATGGCTCATTTTTATTGTCCGCGCGGGTAGCTACCCGCCCACCCTTCCAATCATTTTTTTTCAAATTTTTTTTTTCACAATTGTAGAGGACTATTTTGTCAAGCTCTCCAAAAAATTTTAGCCAAAAATAATATCATTTGCCCCTCCAAAGTCAAAAAATCCGTCCTTATATATATCTGCTGTATATTTTGTACAGAGTTATTTTTTTGCCAGCAGTGTTACTTTTTTGACACCATAGTTACTTTTTTTACAGTAGAGTTACAGAGTTTCTTTTTGGGCTGCCAGGTAGCCAAAATCAAGGCTACCCGCACGGGCAATGAATGAATGGCCATATATATATATATATATATATATATATATATATATATATATATATATATATATAGAGAGAGAGAGAGAGGGGGGTTGGAATACACTCTGAGTAGTTTTTCATGATACAATATTTTTTCAAAAATCTAATCCGTTGATCTTCTTAAACATCTTGTGTATAGCTCATACGCAAAATTTGAGCTCATTTGGACATTTATATGTCATGTTATAAAGACCGCAAAAATTATGCATTTAAATTAGTTTCGCGTGTCGATTTTTTTGCCCTTGGATGAGTGACTTACACTCATCCAAATGGGCTCAAAGTTTGTATGTAGCCTAGTTATAGTATGACGGTGAAGATCAATGATTTACATTTTGCAAAAAATAGTCTTGATATGCAAACACACTTGAGTGTATTCATGTGATATGTACACTCGAGTGTATTCTAGCCTGACTATATATATGTGTGTGTATATATATACATATATACACTTTAGTGTGTTTGCATATGAAGACTGTTTTTTTTTTTTGAGCCCATTTGGATGAGTGTAAGTCACTCATCTGAGGGCAACAAAATCAACGCACAAAACTAATTTGAAATGCATAACTTTTGCAGTCATTATAACATGACCTATAAATGTTCAAATGTGCTCAAATTTTATATATGAGTTATTCACAAGATGTTTAAGAAGATCAATGAATTAGATTTTTGAAAAAAAATATTACATCATGAAAAACTACTTGAGTGTATTCTGCACCGAATACACTCGAGTGTATTCTAGCCTGACTATATATATATATATATATATATATATATATATATATATATATATATATATATATATATATATATATATATATATATATATATATACATACATATATATGTACATATATATATACACATATATATACATACATATATATGTACATATATATACATACAAACATATACACAAATATATATACGTACATATATATACATACATATATATACATACATATATATACATATATATATATATATATATGTTCATATATATGTACATACATATATATACATATATATGTACATATATATATATATATATATATATATATATATATATATATATATATATAAAGTCCAGCTAGAATATACTCGAGTGTATGGATCGCACGAATACACTCAAGTGTGTTTGTATATCAAGACTATTTTTTGTAAAATGTAAACCGTTGATCTTCACCGTCACACTATAATTAGGCTACATACAAATTTTGAGCCCATTTCGATCCAAGGGCAACAAAATCGATGTGCGAAACTAATTTGAAATGCATAATTTTACGGTCTTCATAACATGAGCTATACATATCCAAATGTGCTCAAATTTTGCGTATGAGTTGTTCACAGAGATGTTTAATAAGATCAACGGATTAGATTTTCAACAAAAAATTGCATCATGAAAAACTACTTGAGTGTATTCCGCTCCAGATACAGTCAAGTATATTCTAGCCTGACTCCCTCTCTCTCTCTCTCTTTCTATATATATATATATATATATATATATATACATATATATACATATATATACATATATATGTATATATAATATATGTATACACACACACACAGATATATATATATACATATATATGTATATATATGTATATGTTATGCTTATACACACACACATATTCAGGAGAAGTCCTAGACTCTACCATGCAGAAGGAACGCAGGAGAGAAGGAGGGTGTCTGCAGGCTTCTATAAACTGATGCTGTCACAGGATTTGTCCTCCAAGAAAGAAACCTTTCTTTTGATGAAAACCCCTCCTTGGATAATTTAATTTCCTAGTCATTATATAACTCCACATTATCCTAAAACACAGGGAAAACTTCCTTTTCTTATTATCCTCTCAAACTTAAGAGATTTTGGTCTAAATAGTAGGATAATCACTTCAAACTTGCCTTCCAAGTAATTACCAGATAATTACTTACTTAGTTACCTAGGTTACTTAATACTTACCTCGTCTTGGATTTTCGTATATAATCCTATAACTTGATTGTCGTTCGACCAAATATCTTAAGTACTTATTATAGGCATGAGATAAGAGATATTCAATTCCATATTCCAGGGACTCATTGGTAAACCCTAATTAGCCCAATTGGGCTGGAATGGGTCGCTAAGGCCCATGAACCATCTATTGGGCCCTCCAAAGGTTCCATGAGCTTAATCACATTCCCAATTACCAAATTAAGAATTTCATAAACATTGCATCTTATATTATCCTCATATGAACACGTGTTCAAACGCACATTATTTACTTAAATTGAACCATTTAACATGAGCCTAGGGTTTGGAATCCTCAACCAAGATCCCTCAATTCACTTCATTGTTATTTATTCCCTAATTTCATTTAGGCTTGAAATCTACAAATTTCAAGGATGTAACATTCACCCCTCCTTAAAAGGAATTTTGTCCTCAAAATCAGGCCTACTAAGCCTAGGTGAATGATAACTCACATTGTTTTCAAAACTTAGGGTTAGCACCCTACTTAGATGGATTAACAACTTCTCCTTAGTATATCAATTTTTGCCTTATTACTAAGATTGACACTTGAGTTGAAATTCAAGTATATCCACATCTCTAGTATACACATAATATCATCACTTGATGATTTCATTCTCATTAGTAAATTCATTATTACTTGGTGATTTATCTTTTCACCCAAGTTTCCAACCTATGATTCATTATTTTCACACAAGGGTGAGGTGATACCTCTAACCCTAGTTCATGTCATTACGCATACAATGTAAGATATTCGTCCTCTTTATCTCAAATTTAAGAATAACATGTGTCCTCCCAATCTCTCTCACTCGTAATGAGATGAAATAAGAATTTGAGTGCAGCCCAAACACAAAGTTCATTTCATTCCAAGAGAAGAGATGGTACATCCACGCATTACCTTACAATTTCACATTTTAAGTTAGATCATACTCAATATGACTCTAAACATACTTGTTCTTAATTTCATAGTATTTGTATATTCCATGAAGTCAAGTGTCACTTTTCTTACTCTTAAGTTAGGGCAAAACTTCTCTCAAGTTTTCATGACTTCATTATATCTTTTATATTTACACTTCATGTTTTATAAGTCTTAGCCAATTCCTTGAGGTCTCTAGGGGTATAGGTACCTTTGGAGTGATCTCATTCTTATGCATTGAGAGGGTGCCTTTCACATTCACCCATTAGGCTACATGATCCGCATGGAGGTAGCTAATCTCCTGAGTCATGTACCTTGGGTAAACCTAGCTATTACCTCCTGACCACATGGTCATGTGCATTCAGGGCACATCAACTCCCAACCCATCGGTCCTATGTACCTCTAATACACCCTACTTGACCCTAGGATTTCATTAGGACTCTACCCTCCCCAAGGGTTTCTTTGAGATGTCACATCTTTTAAGAACATTATTCTCTCATATAATTCTTTAACCCAGATTGCCTTCATATCTCTCTATCTTTTGAGTACACATTATGTAGTATAGTCCCAACATTGAGCTCGGGCCACCTTCCCATCTAGGGCTTGGTGTCATGTTGATATTCCCTCCTGGGCTTGACCTTCTGTGATCTTCCTCTCCAGGGGCTTGATCCTAAACATCTGCACTGTGGACTTGGGCCACCTCCCTTCCTGGGCTTGGTGCCATATTGGTCATCCCAATCCTAGGCTTGACCATTTCATGACCTTCCCTTCTTGGGCTTGGTCGTCCACTTAGGCCACCTTCCCTTCCTGGGCTTGGTGCCATACTGGTCTTCCCAATCCTGGGCTTGACCACTTGTGTCACTCAGAGATGGCATACTTGGGTTCAAATAATGTAGGTACTTTCATATTTATATCTTTAACTCTTCACCCCTCTAGGTGACAATTAATGTTACCTCAATAGTTAAATATGTTTATTCAACATAACTTTTAAGGGAATGTCCTAGCCTAGGGTGCCTTCTTAGCACATAGGAGGGGGGTTAGGCTCTCTAGCCACAACCTGGTCCCAAGATCTAAGGTTTTGCCTCCCTCATAGGTCATCTTCCCACTCTTGGGTTGACCCTACCTAGGTTGGCACACTAACCATAAAGGTTTCATATTTTCATCTTTATGCATGTTGTAATACATGTAATTTATACAACAGTTGAAATATGGTGTCTTTCAATGAATGGCATGTTGTAATATGGGTACTCTATACAACATGGGGTGCACCCGTTTCAATGAATGGCCTATTGTAGTTCACTAGACACACATGTTGTAATAAGGGTCCATTTTCCAGACACACCCGTTGTAATAGGTGTGGATAACACAACATGTGTTGTTCGTTGTAGTATTTTTTACAACATATCATTAATTGTTTTATTTAATTAGAGTTTGACAGGTCATATCAAACTGATTTTATTGATCAAATTAACCATATCTTAAAAAATTATAATAAATATGAAATTATACTTTTTCCATTTCACAAACAAGCACATAATTGAACAAAATTTCCATCAAATCTTGAAAAAAACTTATATTGAATTTAATAAATAATCAATCATCCATACAAAGATTCAGTATTACAAAGTAGTGAATACACACTCTAGAATCAAACAAAAAATTAACTACAAAGGTTTCACACATTGGTCTATGCTAAAGAACATATGTCTCCCCCTCATGTCATATAATCTGATGTGTGCTCAAGAACACATGTCGCCCACTCATTTCGGACCTCATCAATCTCTTCTTGACTGAAACAACAATCATATACTTCAAGTAATCCTACAATCATATGTCAAAAATATCAACATATTGTCATTTATTCAATGTATTTAGAAATTTGAACAAACTGAAATAATATAATGATAAGTATCTTACACATTCAGGAATATCTATAATTCTCACATCAACAATGTCTCTCATGTACTTCAGTGCATAATACCCAAATTTGTGTTTTTTGGCTACTTTGGGCACTGTATAAAATAAATATGATAATATAGAAGTAACATTTTAATGTTCTAATGGTTCAAGAGTATTCTAGTATATTTTCTCTTAAACTATTAGATTTATTCCACCAAGAGAGATCAAATGTGAGATTAAACTTACATCTAGAACATTGCATATATATTTAACATTGTATCCATTGGCAGTGGCATAGCTAAGAGAGTTGAATAAGACACTACATGAATGTCTAAATAAGGGCAGTAGAACAACTTAGAGAGTTGAAGAAGATAAAACATAAATGGTAGTCAATTTTGGATGGTAAACTTGTGCTGATAATTGTCGAAAATGAAGAAGTGTGAGGTATGAGATCGATTATTTTCATAAACATCAGTTATAATGATTTCACATTCTTTTGTTTGAGAAAGAGAAACATAAATAGTTTCTTGGAATGTGCAAAAGACTATCTTACCACTTTAATGTTGTATGTGATGATACCCATCACCTTGTAGGATGTCCATTCATAATAGCTCCATGCGTGTAACAAAACAAGTGTGGGTGAACTGGATATGGGATGGATGGAACACCATGACATGGTGTGGTGTTAAATTTGCTATCCTGATAGCAAAGTCATTGATGATGTAACCAGACCAGAATTTGCAATAGTAGCTATTGTGAAGGGGAGGGAATCGGTAGAAAGATAAGTGAAAGGCGAGGGAAACATGAGTATTTACCTCATGCTGGTTAGTGGCTGGCTACCCATAAGCACTCAAAATTTGAGAGTTCTTAGTTCACATGAACTCAAACTCCAAAGTCCAAACTTGTCATCTATAACTATGTTAGAGAATTTGTAGTGGTAAAGACAACCCATGTTGCCACCTGGAACAAAGTGTTATCTCTTGAAGAAGAAATATTGTGGATGATAGAATTGTGTCGTTATTGACACTTCACAGCCTCCTTAACATTTACAGGACACTTTTATTGCTTGGGTTAGAGCATTCATTGATGTCTTCACTCTGATATCATCGTCGCAGTGTTAAGATAAACACATCTTGTAGTGGAAGTTATCCTAGGATTGTCTCTCAAATCTCCTTGACTTAAGATAAACACATCAATCTCGCATGCCAAACTTGAAGTGTCACCCATAGGAGTAGCTCTCTCTCTCTTCTCTACAAGGATGATTGGATGTGACATCTTCATTCCTTTATGTTGAACATCTTCTCAGCATCTATTGCATTTGTTGGCAATTAGACTAAAAGCAAGGAAGCAACAAGTATGAGGAGGCGCTTGCCTATGTAGTTATAGAAGAGAGAGCGGTTCACGTAGCCAGAGTTATGTTTGGAACAAATAAAAGAATGTATGAGGACATAAAAGAAGTGATGGTTGCATGTAATTTTAGAGAAGAATAACTGACAATATTTATTTCTATCTTTCTAGTAATAGGCATCTTCAAATAAAGGCATCGGATGTGATACTAATCATAGGCTTGTGCTATAAAGATAATTGGTTATACTAAACTAGAAAAAAGAATTTCACAAGGTATACAAAGGTCAATGAAAGATGTTACATTAATTTTTCATTGATTATATTTACTTTGAGATAATAAAAAAATAACAAATTTGTAGTTTCATGGACTCTCTCATTCTTTATGTGTTAACAATACAATGTCTTTTCTAATTAATTGACTTCCTTGTAGAAAAATAATAAAAAAATAAAAATTCCATAGCAGTCATTTTGACAACATAGTTGATATTAGGAAAACCATCAAGCAATTTTGCAATTTCTTGTGTGGTTTTAAATAAAAAGGTGTGTATCTCAACATTTATAATGTGATGGGTTATATATATTGTACCAACACCAATTACGTGTGTTGGTAAATGTAGTGTATACCAGCTCCAAATACATGTTGTCAGGGCAAGGTGTCGATATTGACTATGTTTCTTGTAGTATTGGTTCGGGTCGGTTCTGGGTACCTATAGTTGTACGACCGACTTCTCAATCCAAAAATGATCCATTTGAGAAATTCAGATCCGGGACCAAACCCAAAGCCATGTTTTATAATTATTTTCTAAGAATAAAAATCAATATGGTGAGGTTAAGGTCCGTCTTATAAGAGTTGAGAATTTCAAGGACTTAATTACATGTTCTTAATTACTCGGTGTTAGGTTGACCAAACATATGTTGAAATTGATGATGGTGTGGCGGATCTTGACAAAAATATTTGGTGGGGGGATTACCATTACATAGTTAAAGTCTACTACAATGTAATTCATCATACATGTTATCTAATTTCTCTCTTGTGTTTGGTAGATACAAGTAAAAATGAACCAAAAATCTTTAAATTGTAACTTAAGTGGTGTATAGGTTTAAAACCAGCATACACTATTTTAAAATTAGCATATGTTATTATATTTACAAAATATGGTATTTTATTCTTTAAATTTTTGAATTAATCAGTAATTAAGACATTTTTAAATGATTGGTCAATACATTTTTCAACACAAATAATCATATTAACAACTAGAAACTCATTACCTATTTTATTAGAAAAAGATTAGCTTGAAAAAGATTGGAGTAGTGACAAAATCAAAAGAGGGAAAATGAGATGGATAAGTCTGAATTGTAAATAATACAAGATGCTATTTTTGAAAAGGAAGAAACATGACGACGTACATGAAGATTAACTAGCATACATTCCTCCAAAATTTTGGCTCTTAAACTCATAAGTCAAATATGTGCACTGAGATGATCGTGCTACTATGTCGTCAATAGTGTATGAGAGCATTTTAGAATAGAAAACTGTAAATACTAAATAATTAAATTATGATTATAGAAAGAAATCCACTGAATTAATACTACTAACACATTAAACTACTTCATATTTAACAAAGACATGATAATATGAAGGGAATGATTGAAATAGAGGAGAAGAGAAAGTTTTTTAGTTTGGGTAGACAAAGTGATATAATAAGAGGGGAATAAATAGGAAAGATTATCATTTACTTTATACCAAAATTTCCACACAAAATTAGAATCAAGATTAAAAAAATGTGGCAAAAATACATGAAGAAAAATCAAGAGGAAAACTAATATATAAAGAAATATTGTAGATAATATTTTGCAAATAAAGTTAATGGAAACTCAAAATATACAATTCAGAATGAAAAAATTTGGAAACAAATTTGAGTGAAAATATGGAGGCAAACAAACAACATTGTTTGAAAAGGAGTAGGTATTACAGAGAGAGAAATTAAGTTATAAGGTGAATATAGATATTGATATAGAGATGAAAAGAAACATTTTGAAATATAGAGATAAGTATTGATGCTTCCCAAAATATATACTAAAAATTAGAATAAATTATATTAAAATATATGACATTTTTCTATTTTAACAAATTTATCTAGAATATATTAAACAATCTATCATCAATTTCTCATGAGTATATATAATCTAGATCTTTACATTGAGGAACTAATCAATTCTAACATGATTAATTATTAATATATAGTATAATTATGGCAAAAATGTGTGTATCATGCATAAATTTTTTTTAATACAATGCTTTTGTTGTGTAATACACTTTTAATGTTTTACAGAAAAAGTCTATACCGAATTATGGACAAAAATTTGAGCAACAAATCATTTTTGAATGTCCATCTTTTCGTTTATGGATATTGTTCTTATGTTAATAATGTAAGTTAATTTGTTTCTCTTGGAAGGCTTAATGCACTATAAGAGGGATGTAAATACATATTGTAACGACAATTGTTGATATTACATGGTGTCACAATATGTTTGTAAATGTGATTAGTAAAATATGTATAATTTTATAATGTTTAAAACATCATTATATTTTTTAGAAATATTGAATAATTATTTATAGTTATACTTCTATCCTAAAAATATCGGTTATCTACGCTTATATCATACTTTTCTTAATATAGTATTCTATCTAAATATAGTGCAAATAAATCACATCAATATAAGTAAGTATATATATATATATATATATATATATATATATATATAGAGAGAGAGAGAGAGAGAGAGTGAGAGAGAGTCAGGCTAGTGTACACTCGAGTGTACCGAAGGCACCATACGCCTTGATCATTTTTAAAGATGCAATAACTTTTTGAGAAATCTAAACCGTTGAACTTTTTAAATATCTTAAGAAGATACTATAAAATAAATTTTAGCTCATTTGTACACTTATAGGTTGTGCATCTAAAGGAGGCAAAAATCATGCATTTCAAATTAGTTTTGTGCGTCGATTTTATTGTCCTTAGATGAGTGACTTACACTCATCCAAACGAGCTCAAATTTTGCATGTGGGCTATTATTATTGTAACCATCAAGATCAATGGATTATATTTTGGAAAAGCATGCTCTAGATAGGGAAACGTCATTGGGGTGTACATCGTGATCTGTACACTTGAGTGTATTCTAGAATCTCTCTCTCTCTCTCTCTCTCTCTCTCTATATATATATATATATATATATATATATATATATATATATATATATGTGTGTGTGTGGGGGGGGTGGGGGGGTGGGTGGGTGTGTGTGTGTATGTATATTCCCACCCCCATCTCATTTTTATTCACCATAGATCAAACCTTGCATATATGTATGTAACTGACAAAGTACTCAAATGGGAAGACAATCTATAATAATATTAGTCTTCAAAAAAAATCTATAATAATATTATAACTATAATCATAACTAATGGAATTTAATTGTAATTACTAAATACTAGCTATGAATTTTCATTTTTAGATAGTTATCCCTTTTTCACCAACTCACACTAATTTCTTTGTTAATGGTAAATTTATGAAATACATTGTGTATTACTATTTTGTACATTACGTTTGCCTATTATTTATTTGACTTCATATTTTATGATTTATTGTAATTACATCTAACAAAGTCATCTCAATGAAATAAAAGATAACTAAAATTTATACTTGACCACTTCCTCCAGCCATAATTTTATCCAATGTTGGTTCTTATTTTACATCTAAATTTATTTCAGAGAAAATTAAATGCATTGTGTGATCAAAATTGTAATTGAATAACTATTAATAGTATTCAACATGTTTGGGGGGGCATCAACACAGTCTAACATATTTTTAAAAATCTCAACATGGTATCTTAGTCTAGAATATTTATCAAAAATCTTTGTGGTGGGGGGCGTCCCCCCCAGCCATCAAGGAGATCCACCACTGGTCGTGAGGTACAGGTAATAATGGAACTCATTAGGTTTTAAAGTGAGACAGAGGAAAGATGAGTGAGAGGGCAAGAGAGGACACATTCATCACATCAATTAAAAAAAAAAAAGTCAAGGCGGTCGGAAGATTTTTTATTTTAGTACTAAGGTTGACACATGTGATTATACAATAGGCAGGAGTTTGTTGTGTAATTATTGTATATAATAACAAGTTGCAGTCTGTTGTACGATCTTGGTATATAACAACAAGTTACATCATGTTGCGTGATTATGGTCTATTACAACATATAGTCATTACAACAAGTAAACTCTTATTGTATGGTAATGGTATATTACAATGGTTTAATGTACGTTGTGTAATGGTGGTGTATTACAATGATTTATCATGTTTGTATATTACAATGGGTCACAACATGTTCTATAATTATAGTATATAACAACATGTCAGATTCTACTGTGTGATCTTGGTATATAACAACGGGTTTCAACATGTTGTATTATAGTAATGCATCACAACATGCACCTATTACAACATGTGAAATCATGTTGTGTGATTATGATATATTATAGCGGGTTAGTCTATGTTGTGTAATTATGGTATATTACAACATGTTATCATGTATGACTATTACAACGGGTCACAGTATGTTGTGTAATTAAGGTCTTTTACAACATATTTGAGTATGTTGTGGTAATATAGTATGTTACAAAAATTAGCACATGTTGTAGTGTCACTTATACTACAACGGGTTTGACACATTGTAAATAACTTGTGTTGTGTAAAATATACAATATACAACATACAAATAGGCTTGTTGTGATAAGATGCTAACTACAACACAACCAGCAGAACTGTTGTGTTTCTCCCGATGTAAAAAACATTTTCTATAGTAGTGAGCTTTGACTGTAGAATCTTACCCAGGGTTTCAACCTAGGGATCTTGATAAGAAAAGGAAGTTCTCAAGTGAAGATCAAAATAAGGATATATGTTCTAGGTGTGGTGGATATCATCCTCCAGGGAAGTTCTCTCAAGATAAGAATCAATCAAAATATCAACCTGACTTCCAAGTTGTATGCCATTATTGCAATGAGCTTGGACATATTCTTCCTAGAAACCCCAACTTCATAATGGTCATGTATCAGATCAACCACAACAACAACCTCAGGTACCTCCTCAGAATAATGGAAACAATAATAAAGGAAGATCGGTGGAAAGGCGTGCTGGAAGGATCTTTGCTTTGGATGGCCAAGAAGTCTATGATGATGATCGTGTGGAAGGTAACCCATAGTCCCATAGTTAGAATTTAAAGTTATGTTTCCTTTTTTGCATGATACCTTTATGGATGAATCTAAGGAAGTGTTTGAGGTTATCCTTGTACTATAAAGTCATTTGACTTTTTAAGATGAATCTTTTAAGGGTTGGTAAATAGTTTATGTTTAGATTTCGAGCACAAAATCCCTTTAAGGGGTGGTATGCTATAACATACCAATATCTAGAACCTTATCCTATTCCAAGGTAAATACGTTAGGGACCTTAGTTCTTTGGGCTTAGCCAAACAAGGTTGAGGATATACCCAATAGTAGTTAATTATAACCCTAACATATATGAATGAAAACAAATATGACATAATACCCTCATATTAATCATAAGGACCAATAATGGATACATAAAATATGTCACATGAGATAAATGATACATATATAGAATTTAGTGCACAATAATAATATATAATCATTTTCGTTGTAGATATGGGACACATTTAGAAGAATGATAATAATGTTGATCTTGAATTTTATATGGTCTTTTGGAACTAGGGATGAAAGAAAGAAAGAAATAATAACTCCTTAAATAAGATAATGTGATATTGAATTATTTAATATGAGACATAGTGGTATTGATGAATTATGGGCTAAAATTCATAAAAGGAGGACTAATTGGATAAAGATAACTTCAGATTTGTTTTCTTTAGATATGTTTAGGATTGAAGGCCAAGTTTCACAAATTTAGGATAATAACAGACCATGTCTATTTTATTCAGAAAATAAAAAGTGAATTTCCTCCAAAAATATGAAACAAAAGATTTAATGATTCTAAAAGAGAAAACTAATCTTAGATTCAAAATCTACGTGTTAAAATCAGGCTATATGTAAATTTTCATGTGATTTGGATAATCTTTATCGTACATGTGTAGATTAGGAGAGAGAAAGTGTGTAAAATCCAAAATGTTAAATAATATTACAAATAGCTTCAAAAGATAAGTTTAATGGTCAATTCGTGCTTCATATGTTTTGGTTTGCTTGTGGGTGAAGTTTTACACTAATTGATGGATTCTAGAAGTCTCTAATGCGATAAGAAAGTGAAAATATAAATTACTTTGAAATAATTAAGTAAAATACTTAGAGACCTAAAAATCAAAAAATAATTCCAAATTAGGACTCTACATGTTCATATTAGGATAGGTGCCAAATTTCATTAAAATCAGAGGTTGTATGTACCATTTTTGAAAGAGAGAGAAATAATTACATAATTTACTCATCACTTTATTCGAATCAGAATAGAATTTCATTTATTTGTCACACGGGTTATTTCCTATTTAATTTTCTTGCACACAATCTAGGGCGTTGGATCTTGATCCAACAGAAGGATGTTTTGTCCTCTACCCCGTGCTGAACTGGGAAACTAGAGCTATTCACACAATTATTTCTAATCAAGATTTCCCGATCATTACTCGATCTTTTCTAGAGATTTTTTTCTCCTGTGCATTCCTTTTTTGATGAAACATCTTTTGATCTATAAGACTCATTGGTTTTTTGAGTAATAATGAAACACCCAATTCAGTTTCTCAGACTCTCTAAGCACAACCACCTAGAACCCTAAGATCACCACTCCACCTACAAATAGTGGTGTGCACTTCTCCTGCGTCACCCATGTTTTTGAACCCCTACTTAAATTTTCCTAGAGATCCTTCATAAACCCATATCTGAGCTTTTCCCTATGTTAACCTAGTGGCGATGATACTGAGAACATGGTGATATTAGCATAAAATTTCTTTGGCTCGGTGAGTTCGACTTCTACTCGGCTTTCATTTTTTGCCTTCAATTCTGTCTTTCGTCTCAATCTGTGGATTCACCCAAATCCACTCTAATAGCTCAATGTCATGGATGGAGCGAGGTAGGGGAAGAATCCTCGAGGTGCTTACCCTATTTTACCCCTTCATCGTCCTCTTTTCTTCATTTGTGTGCTAAGGGGCATACTCGTATTTTCACTAGTTGTCGTAGCTTGACCGGCCAGAGCCATGCGGGCTTTGACCCATGACTTGGACGCCCATGATTGGGTCAAGTCATGCGGGTCTGTTCTGCTTTTCTTTTCTTTTCACAGATTTTCTCGCCTATGTGGATTTATCTAATTATCTGATTGGTCAGAATTGTAAAAATTGTATCTTTTAATCCACTTGTCCAAAAATTATAAATAAATATGATTTGGAATCGAAAAATGTGATATTTATAATAAAATTTTCTAGATTATAATTTCCATGTTTTCAAAGGTTTATTATTGGAAATCTAATTAATTATATATAGAGCCTTAAAAATTGTAACTCTGTCATATAACTCCAAATTTGACAATAGATATGTTTTCTTGATTAAAAAAACATAAAGAATCATTTGTTCTAGGTTTTGTGACCAAAATCCAAGGCTTTCCAAATAGGTCTCAATTTAGGGGTTCTTTACACATAATACATTATAAAACCCTAATACAGTGAATAATTTCTATTTAGGCAAAAGATGCCTTGGAAACAACTAAGTTGGTGAAAAGTGTTTCTAGGACTCTGAAATAAGGTATGTTTTCATCCCCAATTATTTCATTTGAGCAATGACCTATTTTTATCTTTCTCTTGGTCCTATGGAAAAAAAATATACACAATAATCTATTCTCTTTTGAGAATATATTTCTTGTGGAATACCTTATTTGTTTCTGATCTTGTGATCAATTTATTGTGATGGACATTCATATGGACTCTATCCTATATATTGTTTTATTTTGGAACTTTACTTGGTAATGCATGCTCTTTTTGCCCCACTTTTGTGGTGGTTTCTTATATTGTCATATATGTGGTGACAAATCTTGTTTATTCTGACTATACTTTTTACTTGCCTCTACATTAAGTGTGTTATGTGACTTAGTAGCCCTAGATTAGTGTAATTGTATTTATTTTTGGGTTATGTGCCCTTATTATATATTTGGGATAGATGTTATGTGCCCCATACCCGGGTTTCAAGTTTATGAGGCTTCGCCCACATTTTATTGGGGAGTATGGTTATATGAGGCTTGGCCGCCATTGTCTTTATATTGTTCTAGTTTTATGATTATCTCACATGCATGTAGGTTGATGATGGGTTATTGATAACACCAAATTTTGTGATGTTTTTGCCCTTATTTTGTTATCAAAACTACCCTTTTAAACTGTTTTCCTCTCCTTTTTATAGTGTTTTTGAATAAACAGGCCACGCGATGCTATTAACTCAATTTTGTCATCTTTTGCAGAGTTTTCCTCCGTTTTTAACACATTTATCAACAAAAAGGCTCGTCCCGGCCCACGAACACGTTCCACCTGCATCAGCCTCCTTACCAACCTGTCGGCGACACGGTCTCTACCTGATATGGCAGCCCGATACACTGTCGCGCGACACGAGGGCGCCGCGTAAGAGGAAGCGGATGAGTAACACGCCTTCTACCCGACAGGGAGCCGGACCCGCCACGACTGCTGAAGCATGTCACGCGATACAGGCCACCCACCGGTAGGCGCCACTCATCACGACGACCGACAGCCCGACATCCTTGTGTCGGGCGACACGCATATCGGGCACCCATGAAGCCGCAATAAGGGAGCTGAAGGAGGACATGTGGCGTCCGGAGAACCATAACTTCCCCCAACTGCTGCCTATAAATAGCAGCTACAAGAAGCCGAAAAGACAGTTCAGAAATTCTCAAAAGCCAGTGAAGGAAAGCATTTGGAGTTCGCGTGTCGTGCCTCAGAGGTGTGTCGAGCAATTCTAGGTGAGCACTTCCCCATCCCGAGAGGGAGGGAATGGTTCACTTAGGATCGGCCCAGGCATCACTGCAGGCCGATATCGGCCAACAAAGAATGCTCGATAGGAGTACCCGATACCTGGAAGCAACACTCTAGCCCAGAACGATACTGAACCACGATACGCATCGCCAGTCGCGGCATGTCTCCCGAGAGGGTGCCGCCCGACATGACCGTATCGGTCCAGGGCGCCCCGCGCGATACATCTGCCCATCGTGAGCGTGTCTCCTGAGAAGGTGTGTCACCCGACACGTGTGTATCAGGCAAGGCCCCTGGCCGGTATCAGGCTGGAAAGTCTGATATTGTATGTCGCCCTTCTAAATCAAGAAGGTGACACTTATCTTACTTGTTTCAGTCATTTACTCCCTTTATTTATGCAATGTAATCAGACCCTTATTTGTTATTGGAATTGGAAGAGTTTTAATTATCTGCTGCTTTATGTTAGGTAACTTTTGTTGGATGATTGCTATGTTTGACATATGAACTTTAGCTTGTACGCTTGGATCGCATTTCGATTAGCTACCGAATCATGTTTGCCCATTGTAACAGCCTCAAGAGAGGTGTTGTGGCTCTAGTGTTTGGTCTGATACTGGAGTACGAGAGTACCTGGGATCGGAGTCGTTGTAGTAACCTTTCCACCCTAACTTAAGTCTAGCAACCTCAAGAGGGGTGTTGGTGCTTAGTTAGAGGTACCCACTTCGAGAGGAGGGGTATATGATGTTTTCTGCTGCCGCTTGTTTTACCGAGGTTTTCTCCTTCGTTCCTTACTAAAGTAATAGTGTTATCTCTCTGTTTCCATTGCACGAAAACCCTAAAAACTGATAAATGCTTAAAACCTTATTTTTCCTCGTAGCTCCAGTTGGAGATAGAATTCTTTTGTTTTATCGTTCTTATCCTATTGTTTCCCTTGGGGGATTTTATCATCTCCTTGCCCTTGTCGGAGTGTAACATGTCGATTCCGTGTTCTCAACACTACCACCCTTGTCCCTGTATTCGACCCCGTATATCTACTTCGACCCCGTAAACAAAGTTGTGGGGGCCTAGAAGGTTTCGAGTTATAAATTTAAAAGTCTGACTACTTCAAATCCGCCTCCAATTTTAGGACGCGCGATTTAGGCCGGTCAACTTTTTGGCGCCGTTGCTGGGGACAAGGCAAAATGGTACTGTTGATGAACCTGAATCCACTAACTACACTCCAGTGCCTCAAGCTTAGAAATAAGCTGACAGCACTCTCTTTTTCCCTTTTTTATTATTATTTATCTAATTGAGTAATTCTTATTATCAATAACAGATTTCTAACTTTATTTTTACATGCTATGCAGGTACTCAGAGGAAGGCGTTCTGCCCAGCTGAGCAACGACACCAATCAAACATGTCGCCTCATGTTGAACAACCTCTTTCTAAAGGTGAACACCAAGGGAGAGCCAGACCTCTCTCGAGCACCAGTCAAGGCCAAGACTAGGTTTCAAACCAACCAAACTTGGTTGGGCAGTTATTCGCTTTTATAAAGAGACAAGATACAATCATAAACCAGTTGGCGCAGAGTACGCTTCCCCATCCAGGAGTTCTAAACTCCATGCAGTTCCAGATAGCGAATATGCAGACGTGCCAACGTCAAATTGATCAACAGTTGGCCCAGATGGTCGATTTGATGAAGAACCCTTCAAGAAAGATGCTCTCCAGTCCCGAATATGCCAGAATGGTAGTACTCAGATCTGGGAGGACAGTGGAGCGTAATGAGGAGGCCAGACCAGAACCTGAATCGGGGACTGTGGGTGTGAATCACGTAGAAGATGAAAATCGACAAGTTGATGCCAGAGAGCCTGAACAAAGATCTTTTGAGGAGCTACCTGGTGGGATAAGCCCTTACGCTCCCAGGCTACCTTTTCCATACAAATTGATAAAGGCAAACCTGAAGAAGCACCACGAAAAGTTCATGGAGTCAATCAAGAAACTTTATCTTGAAGTTCCCTTTCTGGACGCCTTGGAAGAGATGCCAACTTATGCCAAGTTTCTCAAAGATTTGATTACGAAGAAGAGAAGAGGAGGAAGGATTGAAACTGTGCACCTAGCAGTTGTGTCCTCTGCTTTAGTAAAACTGGATCTTCCCAACAAAAAGAAAGATCCAGGAGCTTTCACAATCCCTTTCTCCATCGGAGACAACATCGAACATAGGGGTCTTGCCGACTTAGGGTCTAGCATCAGCCTTACGCCCCTAAGCTTCTTGCAAAGATTAGGTTTAACTGATATGGTTAGAACCAATATGAGAATTGAACTAGCAGACCATACCTTCAAAAGACCTGTCGGCATTGTTGAAGATGTGCCCATCCGGGTAGGTAATTTCTTCATTCCATGTGATATAGTTGTCATAGATACCATGGAGGACCGCCGCTGTCCTGTCATCTTTGGACGTCCTTTCCTGGCTACGGGAAGGGCGTTGATCGATGTTTCTGAGGGGGTAATCACTATAAGGGTCGGAAATGACCACATAGACTTCAAGGTGAAGGATGTAATGAGAGGACCTTCCCTGTCAGAGTCAGCTTGCTTTGCGGACAGCTACGACTAGCTCTGCGAGGAGATAGAAGAAGGCATCTGAATGGTAGACCCCCTTGCGAGGGCGATAAGTAGTCAGGATTTCGACTTTGAGAGTCCAGACGTTGTGGAGTGTCTCAGCCTTCTTAACCTGTCTGATGAAGATTTGAGCGACGAGGACGAGGTGGTGGAATCTGTCAAATATGCCTCTCTTGAGGGGGAGCCGCGGGAAAAGGCATCCAGGGCCAAGCCTGAATTGAAGCTGTTACTTGAAGGGTTGAAATATGAATTCCTAGATCAAGAAGAAAGGAACCTTGTCATCGTCAATGCCAATATTTCAAAGAACCAGCTGGACAGACTTCTTGAGGAGTTAAGACTCCAACGACGGGCT
Source organism: Alisma plantago-aquatica (assembly GCA_963693085.1). Taxonomy (NCBI): domain Eukaryota; kingdom Viridiplantae; phylum Streptophyta; class Magnoliopsida; order Alismatales; family Alismataceae; genus Alisma; species Alisma plantago-aquatica. The sequence continues at coordinate 385,014,795 of OY856415.1, read as the reverse complement.
ATAGGATACTCAGTGGAAGACATCAAAGGCCTTAGCCCCACTTTATCTATGCATCGCATCAATCTGGAAGAATCTGCCAAACCTCTGGCTCAACCCCAGAGAAAGTTGAATTAGATGCTGAAAGAAGTCATCAAGAAAGAGGTAATCAAGTTAAGGGATGTGGGGATCATTTACCCGATCAGCAATAGTAACTGGGTAAGCCCGATCCACATAGTACCCAAAAAGGGCGGTATGACAGTGGTAAAAGGAGATATGGGCAATGAGGTGGCGGCAAGGACCGTCAAAGGATGGAGAATGTGCATTGATTACAGAAAGCTAAACCAAGCTACAAAAAAGGATCATTTTCCGCTACCTTTTATTGATCAAGTTCTTGAAAGATTAGCACATCATGACTTTTTCTGTTTCTTGGATGGTTTTTCAGGATTTTATCAGGTCCCCATCCTTCCAGACGACCAGGAGAGACAACCTTTACCTGCCTCTACGGCACCTATGCCTTCAGAAGGATGCCCTTCGGCCTCTGCAACGCTCCCGCTATGTTTCAACGATGCATGATATCAATGTTTTTGGATTTTCTGGAAGATATCATGGAAGTTTTCATAGACAATTTTTCAGTCTATGGAAAGGACTTTGATACCTTCCTGAAAAACCTATCTTTGGTTCTACAAAGATGCGAGGAGAACAGTCTAGTTTTGAACTGGGAAAAGTGTCATTTTATGGTACGAGAAGGCATCATTCTAGGACATAAAATCTTAAGGTGTGGCATCGAGGTGGACATTAGCAAAGTTGAAGCCATATTCAAGCTTCCTCCACCGAATTCCGTGACGGGAGTGAGGAGCTTCCTCGGACATGCCGAATATTACCGAAGATTCATAAAGGACTTCTCGAAGATTTCAAAACCATTGCCCAATCTGCTGGTAAAAGATGTTGAATTCATTTTCTCTGATGACTGTCTAATTGCTTTTCAGGCTTTGAAGAATGCTCTTATCTCACCACCCATCCTCCAAGCTCCAGACTGGGATTTACCGTTCGAGCTTATGTGTGACGCCAGCGACTATGCAGTAGGTGCGGTCCTGGGGCAGAAAAAGGATAAAAAGCATCACGTGATCTGCTACGCTAGTCGCACGTTGTATGAAGCTCAGGTAAATTATACAACTACGTAAAAAGAGATGCTCGCGATCGTCTTCACTTTTGATAAGTTCAGGTCGTACCTCATTGGAGCAAAGGTCAAAGTATACACAGATCACGGGGCCATAAGATACCTAATGCAAAAGAAAGACACAAAGCTCAGACTGTTAAGGTGGGCCTTATTGCTATAAGAGTTCGACCATGAGATTATCAATAAGAAGGGTGTAGAAAATGTGGTCGTTGACCACTTATCAAGGATCGTGGCCGAAGGATAGGGGGAACCACCCATCAATGACAACTATGTCGATGAAGCTTTAATGCTGGTTGAAACCAAGGAAGAAGACTTACCCTGGTTCGCAGATATCTACAACTATCTTGCATGTGGAGAAATGCCCCCTGACATCACCTATAACCAGAAGAAGAAGTTGTTCACGGATGTGAAAAATTACTATTGGGACGATCCTCTCCTTTTCAGAAGATGTGCTGATAACTTGTACAGGAGATTCGTTCCCAAAGAAGAAACCCTGAACATTCTTAAAGAGTGCCACGCCTCCCCTTATGGAGGACATCTAGGCAGCGAAAGGACTGCTGCCAAAGTGCTACAATCAGGTTTTTATTGGCCCTCTTTATTCAAAGACGCCGCACATTTTGTAAAGGTCTCCAAAGAATTCCAGTTGACGGGCAATATAGGGCGAAGGAACGAGATGCCAATGGAAAATTGGATTGAAGTAGAGATCTTTGATGTATGGGGGATTGATTCCATGGGGCCATTTCCCCCATCAAGGGGGTATCAGAACATTCTAGTGGCAGTAGATTATGTATCAAAATGGGTAGAAGTTGTGGCAACCCAAACGTGTGACGCCAAGTCAGTAATCAAGCTGTTCGAGAAAACAATTTTCCCTCGATTTGGTGTACCACACACTGTAATAAGTGACGGAGGGTCGCATTTTGGAGAAAGACAGTTTGAAGCACTCCTATGGAAGTATGGAGTTAACCACAAGATCACTACACCCTACCATCCACAGACTTTCGGGCAGGTAGAGGTCTCGAATAGACAAATCAAGCAAATTCTGGAAAAGACTGTCATCCGAACGAGGAAGGATTGGTCAATAAAGCTTGACGATGCACTTGGGCCTACAGGACTGCCTATAAAATGCCCATTGGAACCACCCCCAATAAGTTGATCTACGGAAAATCTTGTCATCTACCTCTTGAGCTGGAACACAAGGCCCTTTGGGCAATCAAATTCTTGAATATGGATATGGAGAAAGTGGGAGAAAAGAGATATTTGTAGTTACAAGAGCTTGAAGAATTAAGTATTCATGCTTATGAGAACGCAAAAATCTATAAACAAAGGACGAAGGTGTGGCATGATGCCCACCTCAGGAGGAAGGACGTAAGCAAAGGTGATAAAGTTTTATTATTTAAATCCTCCATTCGTCTCTTTCCAGGAAAGTTACAAATGAGATGGACGGGGCCCTTCACTATATCAAAGATTTACCCATCAGGAATGATGGAGTTATACGACAAAGATGATCCGACCAAGGTATTTCAAGTAAACGGGAACAGGGTGAAAAGGTACTATGAAGACGAAGCTTTTGTTAGGAGGGCAGAGATCAACTTGCAGGACATGGATGTTGTTGACGGCTAAAAGTGAGGAACCTAAACCGGTCGAGCTGGCGACGCAAACTTCAACGCTCCTTGGGAGGCAGCTCGAGCTTTTTATTCTTTTCCTAGAATAGGACATTATTAACTTTCTTGCAAGACAAATTTATGAATATTTGGACTGTAATAAGGCCCGAGTCAGTGCATGCACCACGTGCGCTGACTTTTCTGTTTTATGGGCCACCACTCTGTTTTATGGACCTTGATGAGTAATACTATCTGAGGTCGTGAGATTTACCTTAGGCCAATGATGTTTTACCCATCAACCATCCTTCACTTTGTTTTTAAGTCTTTCTTCTAGTTTTTATCCTGAATCTTTGTATCAGGCAGCAACTCAACCGGCGCACAGAACGCACCCATATTGGGCGACGGTTTATCAGGCGTCGCATGAGCCGTGTCGGACGACACACCCGGGCGGAAAGCTCTCGTATCGGTCAAGATGTGCAATTACCCTTGATTAGAAGGATGGGACCGTCCGTCTTGGGAACGGCTTGTCCCAACGGCTGACACGCGTCCCGGATTTACCCATTTTACCCTCAGTTGAGATGGCTATATATAGTACGGAGGTTTTACTGTGTCGGGCTATTACTTTTGCTCTTCTAGCTACCCGTATCATGTAGTAATTTCTCCCTTTGCTCTTGTGTCGTCTTGGGTAGCATCAGGTAGCAAAAGGTATAGCTCAACAGCATGTTTGCCTGACACGAGCTTTTTATCGCGCGTAGCGTATCGAGTGGACGACTTTAGTTGATTTTTCATGTATCGCTCGACACACGTGTCGCGCGATACATTTTCCATACGCATTTGCCCGATATGCCACGGTGAGAGATAATTGTGTCTCCCATTCTTGTGCCGCATCGCTTGTTCTTGTTATCGGGCGACACATTTTTTCTCTTTCGAAGAAGTCCCTATCAGGCAATTTGTTTCACACGACTGTATCGTCCGACACTCCCGTGTCGGGCAGCGGGTGTGATGCACAGTTTTCTCTGTATTGCCCAGTACTGAACGACAACCGGACTTTGTATCAGGCTGAATTTTATTGTGCAATCAGTTCTTTTTCTTTTAATGATAACAGATATGGCCCGAACAAAGCAGACCACCTTTCGAGCCAACAAACGCAGCAGAAGAATCGACACTGAAGCCGCAGCTGAAGCAACAACGGTCGGGAAGAAATGTAAGAATCCTGAGGCAGCTGGGCCATCAACCGCTGAGAAGAGAGCAAGTACGGAAGAAGTAACGAGTCCATTTTCTTTCCCAGAGGATGCAGCCAGAACAAGTGCAAAGCTCTCAAGAAAAGAGTCCATTTTCTTTCCCATAGGATGCGGCCAGAGAAAACGCAAGCCACTGGAGAAAGACTTCCACTGATTTTCTCTTTTGGAGATGGTCCTAAACCACCACAGAAGACAGACTATGATAAGGAAATGGACCTCTCTCGGGGCTACCAATTTAAGAATAAGTATTGGAAGAGATAAGTAGACTTCTCTTACTAGTTCAATAGATGATGAAAGTTTAAAGAAACTAAGATTGATGATCAGTCCTTTTATCCATGTTCACAATGGAAGTATCTTAAAAAGTCTACCTGGTTTAAGGGAATGCCTAATAGTAAAAGTGCATGACTGATCTCATTAAATCTTCCAATTCTGAGCCCTCGATTTGCCTTCTGGTACAACCGACTGCAGCATCTTCATCCTCAAATGGATATCAAATAAAGAGACGCCTGACCAACTCCACCACATCGACTACCACAGCAAACAAAGAGAATATGTGTGGGAGTTTCTATCTAGCACAGGCGCACTCACCCGCTAACCCTCACTGGGTTAAGCATTACCCTACCTTATCTACTTCACAACTCTGGGACAAAGTGTGGAGCAAGTTTGGGGGGGTACCATGTACCAGCGAGGGAGGTATAAAAAAAATTTCTTCAAACTTCACCCCTTTTTTGTTCTGCTTGTTCCTCTTCTATATCATGTGTACATATGCATGCTCATACAAAAATTTTGAAAAATTTTGCTTATTTATGTACAAATACACTATATAGTAAAAACCTAATACGACTTCTTGCCAATTTGTTTTCTACGTGCCTAAGGAGATGCAAGTTTTGTTATGTCTTTCTGATAATGCAGCCTCAAACAACAAAAGACTATGACTTTCCATGATAAAAATTTCAGAATATAATCTCACAACAGCTAAGAGACGTGTATGCGGAAGGAAAAAGTTGCCCAAACAGCAAAAATTCCTCTTGTTTTCCCTTACCCAATAAAAATCCCAAAAAGAGAGAATAGTCTTATGAGAGTGAATAAAAGCATGAGAGTTGTGCCAAATGAAAATAAATATATATATACACACTTGTTTTCCAAAAGTACTCATCTTTAGGCATGGTAGATCCGGGGCAGTGGTACGTAGGATGTGAAATCACTGCTCTAAAGCCAACTGACTTGGACTGTAGGGACCACTTGCTCGTTAACGGACCCGTACCTGGATGGACTGATGGGAAACAAGAAAAACCCAAAAATCCTTAAGCCTACCCAAACACACAACTTTCTTCCCCCAAAAGTTGTTTGGTGTGAAAGCTAACTTCGAAATCATGCACCTAAGTCTCTCCGAAGCTGTGGAGAATTTTTTTGCTTAATAAAGCAGGAGAAATAAAGTCTATTGTTTGTGACCGGGCCGTATTCTCAGAAAGACATATCAATGCTCGCTCAATCCCATGGTCCGGAAACTATACCGGTCAAGAAGAAGCATCACAAAATAAAGTTTAAAGATTGATTGAGGACAATCAAAATGCTAAGTTTGAGGGAGTTGATAACACCAAATTTTGTGATGTTTTTGGCCCTTATTTTGTAATCAAAACTGCCCTTTTAAACTGTTTTCCTCTCCTTTTTATAGTGCTTTTGAATAAATAGGTCGCGCGACGCTATTAACTCAATTGTGTCATCTTTTACAGAGTTTTCCTTGGTTTTTAACACATTTATCGACAAAAAGGCCCGTCCCAGCCCACGAACACATTCCACCTGCATCAGCCTCCTTACCAACCTGTCGGCTGACACGGTCACTACCTGATAGGGCAGCCCGATACACTGCCGCACGACACGAGGGCGTCGCGCAAGAGGAAGCGGATGAGCGACACGCCTTCTACCCGACAGGGAGCCAGACCCGCCACGACTGTTGAAGCATGTCGCGTGATACATGCCACCCACCAATAGGTGCCACTCATCACGATGACCGACAGCCCGACATCCTTATGTCGGCCGACACGCATATCGGGCACCCCTGAAGCCACAATAAGGGAGCTGAAGGAGGACACATGACATCCGGAGAACCATAAATTCCCCCAATCGCTGCCTATAAATAGCAGCTACAGGAAGCCGAAAAGATAGTTTGGAAATTCTCAAAAGCCAGCGAAGGAAAGCATCTGGAGTTCACGTGTTGTGCCTCAGAGGTGTGTCGGGCAATTCTAGGTGAGCACTTCCCCATCCTGAAAGGGAGGGAATGGTTCACTTAGGATCGGCCCTGGCATCGCTGCAGGCCGATATCGGCCAACAAAGAACGCCCGATAGGAGTACCTGATACCTGGAAGCAACACTCTAGCCCGGAATGATACCGAACCCCGATATGCATCGCCAGTCGTGGCGTGTCGCCCGAGAGGGTGCCGCCCGACATGATCGTATCGGGTCAGGGCGCCCCACGCCATACATCCGCCCGTCGTGAGCGTGTCACCCGAGAAGGTGTGCTGCCCGACACGTGTGTATAGGGCAAGGCCCCTGCCCGGTATCGGGCTGGAAAGTTTGCTGTTGTCTGCCGCCCTTCTAAATCAAGAAGGCGACACTTATCTTACTTGTTTCAGTCATTTACTCCCTTTATTTATGCAATGTAATCAGACTCTTATTTGTTAATGGAATTGGAAGAGTTTTAATTATCTGCTGCTTTATGTTTGGTAACTTTTGTTGGATGATTGTTGTGTTTGACATCTGAACTCTGGCTTGTATGCTTGGATCGCGTTTCGATTAGCTACCGAATCATGTTTGCCCATTGCAACAGCCTTGAGAGAGGTGTTGTGGCTCTAGTGTTTGGTCTGATACTGGAGTACGAGAGTGCCCGGGATCGAAGTCGTTGTAGTAACCTTTCCACCTTAACTTAAGTCTAGCAACCTCGAGAGGGGTGTTGGTGCTTAGTTAGAGGTACCCACTTTGAGAGGAGGGGTACATGATGTTTTCTGCTGCCGCTTGTTTTACCGAGGTTTTCTCCTTCTTTCCTTACTAAAGCAATAGTGTTATCTCTCTGTTTCCATTGCACGAAAACCCTAAAAACTGATAAATGCTTAAAACCTTATTTTTCCTCGTAGCTCCAGTTGGAGATAGAATTCTTTTATTTTATCGATCTTATCCTACTATTTCCCTTGGGGAATTTTATCATTTCCTTGCCCTTGCTGGAGTGTAACATGTCGATTCCGTGTTCTCAACACTACCACCCTTGTCCCTGTGTTCGACCCTGTATATCTACTTCGACCCCGTAAACAAAGTTGTGGGGGCCTAGAAGGTTTCGGGTTATAAATTTAAAAGTCCGACTACTTCAAATCCGCCTCCAATTTTAGGACGCACGATTTAGGTCGGTCAGTTATGTGCCCTAATTTCATGATATGTGCTTATGTGGTACAACTTTATTATTTATTTATGGCAAGTAATTCCTTTTGTTATCTCTTGTTTGAAAATCAATTTCTTTTATGCCCTATTGGGTAGTCCTTATATTTTCTATGGGAAGCATTCTTTACTTGATGTTCTTGTACTATATTGCTCAATATTATTTAAGTATGCACATACCGGCTTTTTGTTGATGTCATCTTCTCTTTTCTTTTTTGGGGGTATGCTTCCAACCCCATCTATAGGTCAAGGAGGAGACAACCAAGTTGGACCAGGGCCTCTTCAAGCTTAATTGAGACATTGTGGGAGACTTTCTTGAAGTTGTTAGGTGATCCTCAACTAGTACTATGTTTGGTTAATTAGTTTTTCTATTATCTCACCCTGTGTGGTGAAGGCTTGTGATGATAACAAACTTGTAATGGTTAGATACTATATAAATTTTGGTGCTACTTTTGGTGTTACGATACTTACATGTTGAATGAATTGGTTATCATCCCTTTTGCGAAACATTTATGTTAGTGTTTGGTTATATGGGATGATGCCTTTCTATTTTAGTAGGAAGTGGATCCCTTATGGGATCCCACCCCTTACATGATGAGTGTAGTGACTTCAGGTCTAAGAACCACAATCACCACTATCACTATGAGAGCTGATTCTAACTACCTTTCTATGGTATCCATGTATCACTCTCAAGGTGGGTTTGTTCGATACACTATTCTCTAGCATATACATGTGTTCTTGACTTAGATACCATATATCATGACTAATGAGACTCTATCATCAATCAACATACACTCTAGTCTTATGTATTACAATTGTCTATTTTGCTTCCAGAGTAATATCTAACTAGGGACATAACAAGAATTATGTACTGTTATTATACATATGATCTCATTGTTTAGGTCCTCAACCTAAAGACATATGTCAACATCATTCTTTATACATATATTATATATGTGTCATCATCTCATGATTGAGAAAACATAATAGATAGAATTACCTATATTATTATCAAATAAGTTATCTAATGCCACTTCATAATCATCATATGATTGTCTCTATGGGCATACATACATATAGTATCAATGCATCAATCAAGTTAAATAGAAGACCTACAAATAGAATTGTACAATTAAATAAATATAAAAGAACTTCATAAGATATAAAACAATATAAAATATATTATATGTATCCCTTTAAAGTTACAAATTATTATCTTTGGCAATAATAGGACCCAATTCATCAATCTAGGGCACAACAAGGCCAAAATAACCTTATAAGACATATCAATTCCAAGTCAACGCATGGATATCCTATTCACATGAAATGTCACACTTATACTCACACAAAAGCAGTAAAGAACCATATGTAATTTTTTGATAAAAACCCAGTTGTTATGACAGTATCCGAGCTTAATTGGTAAATTAGGGTTTACCTGGATGATTATATGCTTAATTGGATTGATCATTTCTTAAATCTAATTAATGATGATAATTTGATTATGATATTTTAAACCTAAGAAGAACTTTAAGTGTTCTATTGTTTGATAAATTAGGGTTTGAGAAATATAAACCCTACTTGGCTGAAATTAGGGTTTTGATAGTACATGAGTATGAAATTTGATCAAAATAGTAGTACGGTAAATAATTTATCATATTTTATATGTAATTTAGATTTAATTTACATTTGGGTATAATATTTATAACTCAATCGTGCATTTCAGTGAAAATTTTTTGAATGTTTGGATGTTCTTTGAAAGTAATTCTCGGTCGAGATATACTTCAACCGACCATGCTGACAGAATGTTGTTCAACAGTATATTGTTTTATTTTTATTTATTTATTGGTAACTCCAAATGATATGAAATTTTAACTAGAGATCTTAAACTCAATCATAAACAACATGTAAAATTAACATAATTTTTTTATGCGTTTAGACCTTATCAGTAGATGAATTATAGTAACGGATATTTCTACAGAATTCTGGATAGTAGTGCACTACTCGATTTTTAATTATTTAATGAGAGATTGGAATAATCTCAAATTTTAATTGATGCTTAGTAAATCAATTATACACAATATAATAAATTATGATAATTTTTGGAGAAGTTTTGATCTCTAAAACACACGAATTACAGAGACCTTTTTATGACATAAAAATCTGCTAAAATAAGAAAAAGTTTAGTGAGGGGTCAAAGTGTAATTGACCCAAGAAGCTCAATTTCTCTAAATGACATAAAAATCTGCTGAAATAAGAAAAATCTTAGTGAGGGGTCAAAGTGTAATTGACCCAAGCAGCTCAATTTCTCTATATGATCAACCTAACATACAAGGAGCTCTCATAATTCGTGGTTCATTCCAGAGAAACGAAATCCTAGAGAGAGAGGTAGAGTTAGGGTTTGAAAGGAGAAAATTATGGAGATGCTGACCTAGGGTTTTGCGGTTTGAGGAATGATGAAATCATGTAATTATAGCTTCTTTGGATATAGTTTCATGGTGAATCTTCTCTCACATGTCAAAATTTCATCTCTCCTCTGATTTGATCCAAAATGGTATCAAAACTTCCCCATTTCTCACTCTTTCTTCTTAATTCCTCATTTCTAGGGTTTCTGAGTTGAAAGGAAGAAGAATCAGGTGAATTGCTAGGAATTTGATATGGATTCGAGATTTTTAGATATGGGATATGTTTTTAAGGTGTTTTCACACCTTAGGGTGAGTGGGAACTTCCTTTAAACAATATATTGCACGAAAATTGGTTAATTCATCCATAATCTTTAATTGCTAGTATGTGACTACAAACCCTAAATTGTCTATTTATTCTAAGTTGTTGCAAAATGATATGAAATAGATTCTTACTCTATTTGGATGAAGTTCATATGATAAAATCATATTAGAAATGTATACAATACATTATACTGAGAATTCCTTAAGTATTCACAGAGGTTATAAGAGTAAACTAAAATATAGGGAATTTGTCTATGACTAAAATTTGCTGTAAAGTAAATAGAGAAAGTTGCTTATCTAGATTCCCTTGGTTTTGAATGATTTTTTATCTAAATTCATAGTACATATATGTCAGATACTATCTTGGATTTCATTTAAAGTGAGTAGTGTTTGTTTGGTATCTCAGTGAAGAGGGTGAAACCCTAGATGCGAGGAAAGTTGGATATTTGCGAATAGATATCGTGAAATCCATTTGAAGGGATTTTCTTGACATGATAGACTTTATTTATTCAATTTTATTATTGATGCATGATATCCAAGTGAATGGCATGGAAACCCAAATTCAGCTCAATTCTAAGGTTTCATACATATATTGATTTTATATGATTTGTTGATAGTAGTCTTTATTCAGTGAATGTTTATGTCGCATGAAACCTTTATGGGAGCCATGGGAATAAGTTGTTGCCTAGTGAGAGGTGACAAGATGTGTGATGGCCTTGTGAGCCATGAGAATACTTATACAACCAGTGAAATGAATACCTTGGTCTAAGGACCTAGAGGTAATGGTTACATGTTACAGAGGTAACTATGCTATGTGATGATCTAAGGGTTTGAATACCCAGATCCAATAATTATGATAATGATGTGAAGAGATGAGAATTTCCAGTAATGTGATAAGGGATTGAGATCCCAGGTATCATGTGTTGTAAAGATTTGAAAAGTATATGATAGATGTATTACACCTTTCTTTGTAGCATTTGTTGTAATTAAATGAAACCATAAGGGTAGGTTGTTCAATGAATCAAGTATTGTGATATAAATATTCTCAATTATTATTAATAATTCTTGTCATGATAAGTAATTAACTCTTAATTGAGTTATGAGATGCACAACTCAAGATTTTGGTTGATGTGCACGTTCTTTGAGAAATTACAAATAAGTTGCATGTGCTATTGACGATTACTCATATGTCAAGTAATTGACTCTTATCAGTGTAATAAGATGATAAATTGCACGATTCTAGTGTGTATGTGCCAAGTGGACATGTAATCTGTTTATTTAAGAATTTTAGTCTGCATGGATGTATAGTATGTTGATTACTCGATATATTACAGTGTTTTGAATATATTGCTCTGCCAAGTTTAGAATGATATACATGTTGTATTATAACTTCAAATAAGTAGAAGTGACACCATATAGATACCAGAGTCAAGTATAAGTAAGAGAAGGGTACAATGTAGAAAAGAGATTTCTAGGAATAATAAAATAATAGACTATGGAGCCCTGAACACCGTAGAACCCCTATGTGAGGTCTTCGCCTTAGGGGTGAAACAACCTAACCCTCGCAGCGTCCAGCATACAGGGGTCGGAACGTGCTATCAGGTGACACGGGGGACGAAGCCCTAGTGAAAGTCTCCTTAAATTACAGTTTGCAGTGTCCAACATCAACCAGAAGTCCTGGTGGCACTAGAGTACAAAAAAGCCAAGAGGTGGCTTGACTCTCTGCCTGTATGCTTAGGTTAGAGGAGGAGTCCAGTTTAGGCTAGAGAGCCATTTCCCTATTGCAGACCAGGAGAGTAGTCAGACTTAGCATTTCTCGGGTGTGTCTGCTAAGTCTTGTACGGTGTGATCGTAGTGCACTAGGAGTCTTCATATGTAGAGTACACTGCATATGATCAGGGCATAATAAAATGAATGAGAGGTCAAACAAGTGTGTACAGTTATTCAATAATTCTTTGTATGTTTCTGAATTATTAGTTCTCTTTATGATCAATCAAGCATTTTATATATTGATTCACTCTTATATATATTTAGAGTATCCTTCCATATTTATGATTGTCAATTATTAGACTCTCTAAAGCTTTCGGTTGTTATAATTGATATCAATTGCTCAAAAGTATATTTATAATTATATTAGTGCTTTAGACTGATTCTTTGAAGTACTCATTCACTGAGCGAGTAGGCTCACCCCTCTACTCAATTTTTTTAGGGAAATCACATGGACTTGAAGAAGATATCTTTGCATCAGAGTAGATCTGCCACAAGAGTTAAGTCTGAGTATAGTTAAGTTTAGTCGGTCCCTGTCACTCTAGGTCCTTGTATACTCTGAGAAAGAGTTGTAAATGATGTTTTGTATGTTTGTTTCCTTAATAGGAGAGAATGCAAATGATTGTCATGTTGTATGTACATGGAAGTGTGAGAAACATAATGAATGTATGGATGTGTATCATTAATGTTGAGATTATATTAGAGAAATAAAAGTTTAGTTCTCTTGTAAAGTTAGTTTATGTGGTTCAATGCAAGAAAACAAAGAGTTTGAAAAAGAAGAAAAAGTTAAGGGTGATCTTTGTATTACGTTAAATTCTTATTATGTTAAATCCTCAATGTATACCCTAATCTCATGATTAGTGGTAATTGTGAGATCGGGATGTAACACCAAAAGTATGTAAATGTTGTACCTAAAACAAGAATTATCTTAGCAAGTCATTAGTAAGCGTGAACGATAACATTTAAACATCAAGTTTAGGTCCAATGAAATTTTGGCATTATAAAAAATAAGAAATATAGTTAATTAAAATTCATAAACATCTATAAATAGTAAGAAATGTGTGCATTTTGTTTGCCATTAATATAGTATCAAAATACCATAAAAGGAGCATCTTGGGGCACATATGCGCTAAACTCAAAAATTTCTCTCTCAAGCAAGCAATAGAGCAAACCACCATGCATTATCACTAGTGAGTAGGGAAGGAAATGCAAATTCGTTTTCGGATCATATTTCTAAAAATCAGCCCATAAGCGTCACTTTTAGACTCATCAAACAAGTTCTAGCAAGAATTTGGGTTTGTGTGTGAATATAGGCAAAAAACACTTCAAATTTGTATCACTCGCCTATGAAGGAGATAAAACATAATAAATAAAAATCTCCTAAAAAGATTCCTTCCATGTCTAAAATAGCCACTCAAGATCCAAGGTGATCCCCTCCAAGTTTGGTAAAGCAAGCTAGGGCAAAAAGGGAGAGAAAAGACGTGCTTTACTAGACAAGCTAGTTTCCACCATGCAACTCAAGGATCTCGGCCCAAAGTAGAAGATAAAAGGGAATGCAAAGGAAAATAGATCTTATAGGGTAGAAATTACATGGAAGATGGTTGGAGAGCATCTATGGAATCTAGGAACCACCAAGGAACTTTGAATCAACAACATGCAAGTGCATGTAAGCACTTGATCAAGGCTATTAAACATCAAATAGGGGTATATCGGATCTTAATATCCTCCTCCTAGTTTCTAGAATATGACTATATAGCCAAAGAAGTCTGGTGATCGAGATTGGGTTGGGCATATATAGGAATAAGGGTCAAAAGTCTAATAAACTAGCCTCACTTATAACAAACTACTAAGGGGTAGAAAGGGAAACAGTATGCAGGTTCCAAGGTCCAAGCTTACCAAGGGCCCTCACAACTACTATAACTATAGAGGTTCATATTATGTGGATATATAGAAGCTCACACCTTGACCTATCAAGGTCCAATGGTGAGGCTATAGAGAGTAAAAACAAGCTAGTGAGGTGCACATACAAGGCAACATATTCACCTTAAACCACACGCCCAACTATTATGGGTCTACCCATGAGGGACACTTAATATATAGGCACCCATGAGATCTAATAGACATTATATACAGGATGGGAAGGCCAACATATGTTGTCCCTCTTGGTTCAAAAAATGAAACTTGATCATTTAGACTAGGTCTGAAATCAAAGGTTGAACCTCATTCGAACCTACTTTAAAATATTTAAAGGTTATAAAAACAAGAATGGATATGAAATAAAACATGCAACCATATATTTTTTAAACTCAAATTGAACTTACATACTAAACTATGGTGAACTTACATATTAGTCCACAAAAGTCCAAAAAATTGCTACTCAGGGAAAACAAAGAACAAATTGAGTCAAATTAGATATACCACTTAATTAATTGAGTTGAAAACTTAGTAAACCATTCAATTATGATTATTAAACATGATTAGAGGTATATGTAGGTCATGGATCTTAAACATAAACACTTAACAAGGACTTTTCCCTTAAAATACTAAACAAGATCAATTACTTCCTATGCACCTTATCCTCTAACTCCCTCATGGTCTCCTCTACACCATTGTGATTCCACAACACCTTCAAAATAACTACATGATTCTTTCTCAACAGATATATAACTAAACCTCTATGGCCTGGACCATTTGTTGTGTATTTGAATGACACTTAATCAACATACAACATTGGAACATGTTGTGCAACCTATGCATCATGGTGGTGCTTCAACCTACATGCCACCTCACCAACACAATATAAGAAGGGAAAGGTCCCATGAAGCTGGGAGATAAATTACTACTCTTACCAAACCTCAAAATACCTTTTCAAGGTGAGACCTTGAGATACACATGATCTCCAAGCTAGAATTGCAACAATCTATGTTAGTGGTAAGCATATGACGTTGGCAAGTCTTGAGATACCTTCAAGTGTTGTATCACCGCTTTGATCTTCTCTACCACTTGTTGCACTAGCTCAAGACCCAAACACCAATACTCTCCTACCTCAAACCAACAAAGAGGCAATATGAAATGCTTGGCATACAAAGACTAGCACGGTGCCATATCTATGCCCCTTTGGTAATTATTGTTGTAGGATAACTTGATCAAGATTACGTGAATATCCAAACAACCCAAAAATTAGTAAACACATGCCCTCAAAAGATCATCTAGGACATGGATAATTCTATATGATTGATCATTTATATGTGGGTGGAAATCTATGTTGAACCACAACTATGACCCCAAAGTTGTAAGAAAATGCTCCCAAAACCTACTCATGGATTGAGGTCCTCTATCTGACATTATGGTAGCTAGTAAACTGTGTAGACAAATAGTTTCATCCACGTTGATCTATGCCAACTTATTGGAATGTGGGTGGTCTTGACTAGTTAGAAATCATAGACATCATACGTTCAAGGATCACCCAAATGGAATCAAGACCTTTGTTGTCCTAGGAAGACCAACCACAAACTCCACAGTGACATTGTCCCACTTCCACTTAGGAAATAGCATGGGAAGGAACAACCATGCATGAATTTGGTGATCTTCCTTGACTTTTTTATATACTAAACACCTTGCCACAAACTCTATCTTGTCACACTTCAATGTTGGCCACCATAAAAATATTTAAGAATGTGGTACATCTTGAAAATTCCAGGATGCATCACTTGCCTAGAGGAATGTGTCTCTTCAAGTAGCATCTCCCTCAGGCATCTAGCATTTGGAACCACCATCTCATTGTGAAAGAACATTGTTATATTCTCTATCTCATCAAAACCATTATCCTTCCTATTGCCAAACTCTACTCAGGTATTCTATATCACAATATCATCCCACTTTACATCTATAATCTACTATATTGATGTATGATTCAACTATAATTGTGCCACAGAACCCTCTAACACGAAACCCCATATACACATTTCTTTTTCATAGAGACACCAATATATCCCTCTTAATGCAGGCACAAAGTACAATTGTTCTATATATATAGAAGAAGATGAAGATGCCTTTCTACTCAAAGCATCAACTACTAAATTTTTCTTTCCCAGGTGATAGTGTGTAGTAAAGTTGTAATCCTAGGTCAACTCCATCCATGTCATGTGCCTCATTTTTAGTTCCTACTTCAAAAATATGTACTAGAGATCCTTGTGGTTGGTGAACATCTAACAATTCTCCCTATACATATTATTCCTTCAAACTTTCAAAGCTAAACCACCACTGCTAGACATAGGTCATGAGTTGGGTAACTCTCCTCATGCTTCTTAAGCTGTCTAGAATAAAATTTTATCACATTCTTGTATTCCATCAACACACGTACCAACCCATTCTTTAAGGCATCAAAGAAGACAACATAGCCCTTACTAGGCTATGACACAATAACTAGTGGTGCATATAATAACTTCTTCGTCAACAACTACAAACAACATTGACCCTTCTCATGCCAAACAAATAACACATCTTTCCTAATTAGTTTGGTTAATAGAAAAACAATTGCACTAAGTTCCCTTATGAACATATTGCCTAGAAAATATGTTAATGATGTTGCTCATAATCTCTATAGAACATAAAGATATCATCTATGACCACTACCACAAGTTGGTTAAGATATTATCTGAACACTATGTTCATCCAATCCATAATCATTATTAAAGTACTAGTTATTCTAGGCGGCACAACCACAAACTTGTATTGGCCATACTAGTCCTAAAAGAATTCTTAGAAATGTCACTAACCCTTATACTCAACTAATGGTACCCTGATTTCATATATGTCTTTGAGAAAACTATAGTTCTCTTCAGCTATTCAAAAACTCATCTATCATTGGCAACATATACTTTTTCTTGATGGTCACCTTGTTGAGGCATTAATAATGTATACAAAAACTCATAGACTTGTCCTTCTTCTCACAAACAATACCAGAGAACCCCAAGGGGATGTGTCAAACTAGATAAACCCCTTATCCAACAAATTCAACAACTACTTCTTCAACTTCTTTAGCTCTACTACCACCATCAAATAAGGTACTTGTGCTATGGGTTGAGTGCCAAGCACCATATTGATTTCAAAATCAATCTCTCTAGGGGGTGGAACTGTAACATACTAGATCTTAGACCCTACCCTAGAAGTTGACATTTTAGACTTAGTCAAACAAGGTTGAAGGTTAGACCTAAATAGATGTTTAATGTAACCCCAATGAGCTAATGCATGTATAGACCACCATAATGTAACCTAATGTTCAAACATTAATCTTAGGTTTATAATGGATACATAAAATATGCCACATAACTCATTTTGGTGGTAATATGAAGATAAGAAATTTAATTGGATGAATAATTTAGATAATGAGCCGTTAATGGGCCAAATGACATATTTCATATAAATAAGTCTCAAAAGTGGAAACAAACTTCAAATTTGAAATCTACATATCAAAATTAGCCTACATGTCAAATTTCATCTAATTTGGACAACCTTGAAATATTAGGATAATTTCGGAGAGAGAAAATGAGTAAAAGGCATAAGTAATGAATAATGTGATTATATAACTTCAAAATATATAAATAATGGCAAATTCATATCAACACATCAAAGATAACTTGTGGATGAAGTTTGGTCCAATTTGGATGTTGTTTATGCAAGTTATACAATTTTAGGTACATTCTGGACTTTTCTAAAATTTACCCAATTGGGAGGTTTTATTTGTAAATTATCACATGCATTATAATCCTTATATATTCCCATACCATTCCCGAGTTTTTAAACCATAGGGTGCCTAGTTTCACCTTGGTTTGAAGGTGTTTCTTTCCAAGGGCATTTTAGGGATTACTCACTTTATAAATGAGCATATCTTTAGAAGCTATCAACCAATGGGGTTAGTTCTTTGATTGGAGGTCGTTTGGGATGTCCTATAAGTGTCCATAAACTTACATTTGATGTTCGAGAAGCCTCTATGAGTTGTCCTCTTGCGTGGCCATGAAATCCCTAGGCTAAGGACATATGGAAAGCTCCTTGGACACCTCATGCTTGACTTCTTCCTTATCCATAAAGGTTTGCATGTCCAAAGGCACCCTTAACATTGGATACATGGAAAGTAATTTGACACCTCGTTCTTGACTTATTCCTTATCCATAAAGTCTTGCATGTCCATGGACACCCTTATACATGACACATGGAAAGTCTCATAGATACCTCATACTTGATCGCTTTCTTTATATAGCCATATCTATCCCTTCCCAACTCCCAATTCGAAAAATCTTGCTCTCCTTTATTTCCTCTGTCTTAGAGCATCATTCCTACTCTGTTAGGCCACGAAGGTGTTGTCCCAAGGTAAAAGAAGGCTCCTAGGGTTCCAAAATTCTATATTTAGGATTTCTTAAGCTCCTCCTTTGTGATTTTGACCAAAACTAGTATGTATCATCCTTTACTTCCCTATTTTCGTGTTGTTAGTCTTCCTTCCACCTTCCTCCAGGTCATAACCTTGTCCTTCCATGGTGAAACCCCACCTAGAACCCATAAACACCCCATTTCCATGTTCTTTTGTTAGGGTTTTTCGCCTCTAAAGTGGAGAAGGTGCTTCTTGCTCGAGATAGGAGCTTTGTTGGAGAAACCAGCCTCTCTAAGACTGGGAACCTTACTTATTGGACCTGTCCACCTTCTCTATAGGTTCTTTGGAGGCCTAGGCTTGACTTGGACTGTTTAGAATCTAAATTTGAGGTATGATTGCATCCCACATTTATTTCTATATTGAGTAATTTCTATTTTCCTCTTTTAATGTATGATGTACCCCCTATTCTTCTATGTTGATCAATTAACATATGCTTATTCATTCTCTTTGTCCTATGGACATTAGCCTATACAGAATGTCTTTTCTTTTGAAAATCATGGTTCATGTGAACTACCTTATTTGATATTGATCATGTGATCATGGATATTCTTTTGAACTCTTATCTTATGCTTTGTTCATGATGGAACTCTAAAAGATGACATGTGATGTCTTTTGCCCACTTATGAGGTGGATGTATATGTTGGTCACTTATGTGGTGACTAGTTTATATATTCTGACTATACTTTCTACTTTCCTCTACATTTAACATGCTATGTGATTCAGTAGCACTAGAGTAGTGTAATTGCATTGGTTTTTATGGCAGATGTATTATTTCCTGTCGAGCAGATGTGATATTTCCTGATCTTTTAGGATGGAAAGGAACCTCATACCCATGGCAAGATGTGTGATTATTGGCCTATGTTGTATATATTTAGGAGATTGGAAGTATTCCTTTCTCTATCATGTGTCAAGTTTATGAGACTTGGATGCCTTTGTGTTTATATTGTTCTAGGGCTATGTTTATCTCACATGCATGCATGTTGATGATATGGGGTGTGTGCCCTAATTATTTACATGTGCTTGTGTGGCACAATCTTTATGTTTTATTAATGGCAAGTATTTTTTTGTTATCAGATGATTTCAATTCCTTTTCTCTTGATACCCATTTGGGTGGTCCTTATCCTTTTGATGGGAAGCCTTTTATATTTGATGTCCTTTATTCCATATATTTCTCAATTTCCTATTTAGTATGCACATACCAGCCTTTTTTGATGTCATCTATTTTCTCTTCTTGTTGGGTTATGCTTCCAACCCTAGGTGAAGGAAATGGATGATAAGGCATGAAGTTTTGGACTAGCTTAAGGAGTTAAAGCTTGGAGACAAAGTTGTTATGGTTTAGATTTCCCTCTACTTATATCCTTATGTTGTATCATACATGTAAACCCTTATGGGATATTTTGATGTACTTTTGTAACCTTGTGATAAATTGAATATAGTCAACATTTTTATTCCGCTGCTATACTTTGGTTGTTTTGAATACTATTTATTGAATTTTGAAATTTTTGCACCTATTCCAGCATACCTTTGAGTGTGTTTGGGATGGATGTTTTATTCTTCAAATCTTCTTTTTAGTAAGGGGATGATCCCCCTCCTTACAACATGGTGTCAGAGCCCATAGTAGTCAGAATCTGACTATTTTAATTTTATCTCCCTAGTTAGAATCCTCGCCTTACCTTTAAGTGACATGTTTTCCCTAGAGTTTATCAATAGATGATGAAGGGTTGATTTAGGATCCTATAGTTTCACATTAGAATAATGATGAATAGATCCCTAAAATACTTACAACTAAAAGATGCATAAGTAACCATAGTAACTTGAGGTTGTTTAGCTTGGCCTTTAGGCAGCTACTAGGACATGAAGTTGAAAGCAAATTTGTCTAGAAAGGATCAAGGTTTGGGGGCTGGCAAGATTTTCTTCCGTACCACTATCTTGTTATACAAGGACTCCTGAATTCGTATGATACCGGCCTAGACTGAGTTGATATGAATTGTTAAAAATAGCATTCTTTTAGGCAATAGTAGCCTTAGACGTCTATATGATTCATCTTTAGGGACACTAATATGTTTAACTAGTCTCCTAGGTGTAAATACTTGTTTGAGGATAGACAAAAGTAAGTTAACCCATAGTTCATAGTTAGTCTTTGCAAGTTATGTTTCTTTTTTTGCATGATGCGTATGTAGTTGGATGAAAGGAAGTGTAGTTGAACATTTTTTACCTAAAGAATAGTTTTGACTTAATAAGATGAATCCTTTAAGGGGTAATAAATAAGTTTTTTTCTTATATGTCGATATTTTGATTTCGAGGATGAAATTCCTTTAAGGGGTGGTGTGCTTTAACATACTAGATCTCGGACCCTACCATGGAAGTTGACATTCTAGACTTAGCCAAACAAGGTTGAAGGTTAGACCTAAATAGATGTTTAGTATAACCCCAATGAGCTAATTCATGTAGATATCACCTTAATGTAATCTAATGTTCTATCGTTAATCTTAGGTTTATAATGGATACATAAAATATGCCACATAACTCATTTTGGTGGTAATATGAAGATAAGAAACTTAATTGGATGAATAATTTAGATAATGGGCCATATGACATATCTCATAAAAATAAGTCTCAAAAGTGGAAACAAACTTCAAATTCGAAATCTACATATCAAAATTAGCCTACATGTCAAATTTCATCTAATTTGGAAAACCTTGAAATATTAGGATAAGTTTAGGAGAGAGAAAATGAGTAAAAGGCATAAGTAATTAATAATGTGATTATATAACTTCAAATATGAAAATAATGGAAAATTCATATTCAACACATCAAAGATAACTTGTGGATGAATTTTGGTCCAATTTGGATGTTTTTGTGCAAGTTATGCAATTTTAGTTACATTCTGGACTTTTCGAATTTTACCCAATTGGGAAGTTTTCTTTGCAAATTATCACATGCATTATAATCCTTATATATTCCCTTACCATTATAGAGTTTTGAACCGTAGGGTTCCTAGTTTCACCTTGGTTTGAAGGTGTTTCTTTCTAATGGCATTTTAGGGATTACACTCTTTATAAATGAGCTTATCTTTAGAAGCTATCAACAATTGGGTTATTTCTTTGATTGGAGGTCAGTTGGGATGGCCTATAAGTGTCCATAAATTGACATTTGATATTCAAGAAGCCTATATGAGTTATCCTCTTGCATGGCCATGAAATCCCTAGGCTAAGGACACATGGAAAGCTCCATGGACACCTCATGTTTGACTTCTTCCTTATCCATAAAGGTTTTCATGTAAATAGGCACCCTTAGCATTGGACACATGGAATGTAACTTGACACCTCATGCTTGACCTCTTTCTTATCCATAAAGTCTTGAATGTCCATGGACACCCTTATACATGACACATAGAAAGTCTCATAGACACCTCATACTTGACCTCTTTCTTTATATAGCCATATCTACCCCTTCCCAACTCCCAATTCGAAAACTCTTGCTCTCCTTTATTCCCTCTAGCTTAGAGCACCATTCCTACTCTATTTGGCCACGAAGGTGTTGACCTCTTTCTTTATATAGCCATATCTACCCTTTACCAACTCCCAATTCAAAAACTCTTGCTCTCCTTTATTCCCTCTAGCTAAGAGCATCATTCATACTTTGTTTGACCATGAAGGTGTTGTCCCAAGGTACAAGAAGGTGCCTACCTTGGTGAAGAAGGCTCCTAGGGTTCTAAATTTCTCTATTTAGGATTTCTTAAGCTCCTCCTTGGTGATTTTGACCAAAACTAGTAAGTATTATCCTTTCCTTCCCTGTTTTCATGTTGTTAGTCTTCCTTCCACCTTCCTCCAGGTCAGAACCATGGCCTTCCATGGTGAAATACCATCTAGAACCCATGAACACCCCATATCCATGTTCTTTTGTTAGGGTCTTTCACCTCTAAAGTGGAGAAGGTGCTTCTTGCTCGAGATAGGAGCTTTATTGGAGAAACCAGCCTCTCTAAGCCTGGGAACCTTACTTATTGGACATGTCCACTTTCCCTATAGGTTCTTTGGAGGCCTAGGCTTGACTTGGACTGTTTAGACTCTAAAGTTGAGGTATGATTGCATCACACATTTATTTATATATTGAGTAATTTATGTTTCCTCTCTTAATGTATGTTGTGCCCCTTATTCTTCTATGTTGAGAAATTCACCTATGCTTATTCATTCTCTTTGTCCTATGGACATTAGCCTATACACAATGTCTTTTCTTTTGAAAATCATGGTTCACGTGAACTACCTTATTTGATATTGATCATGTGATCATGGATATTCTTTTGGACTCTTATCTTATGCTTTATTCATGATAGAACTCTAAAAGATGACGTGATGTATTTTTCCCACTTATGAGGTGGATGTATATGTTGGTCACTTATGTGGTGACTAGTTTATATATTTTGACTATACTTTGTACTTGCCTCTACATTTAACATGCTATGTGATTCAGTAGCACTAGAGTAGTGTATTTGCATTGGTTTTTATGGCAGGTGTGTTATTTCCTACTGAGAAGATGTGATATTTCCTGCTCTTTTGGGATAGAAAGGAACCTCATACCCAGGGCAAGATGTGTGATTCTTGGCCCATGTTTTGTATATTTGGGAGATTGGAAGTATTCCTTTCTCTATCAGGTTTCAAGTTTATGAGACTTGGCCGTCTTTGTGTTTATATTGTTCTAGGGCTATGTTTATCTCACATGAATGCATGTTGATAATATGGGGTGTGTGTCCTAATTCTTTACATGTGCTTGTGTGGAAAAATCTTTATGTTTTATTAATGGCAAGTATTTTTTTGTTATCATATGATTTCAATTCCTTTTCTCTTGATACCCATTTGGGTGGTCCTTATCCTTTATATGGGAAGCCTTTTATATATGATGTCCTTTATTCCATATATTTCTCAATTTCCTATTTAGTATGCACATACCAACCTTTGTTGATGTCATCTATTTTCTCTTCTTATTGGGGTATGCTTCCAACCCTAGGTGAAGGACTTGGATGATAAGACATGAAGTTTTAGACTAGCTTAAGGGGTTAAAGCTTGGATACAAAGTTGTTATGGTTTAGATTTCCCTCTACTTAGATCCTTATGTTGTATCATACATGTAAACCCTTATGGGATATTTTGATGTACTTTTTTAACCTTGTGATAAATTGAATATAGTCAACATTTTTATTCTGCTTCTATACTTTTATTGTTTTGAATACCATTTATTGAAGTTTGAAAATTTTGCACCTATTCCAGCATACTTTTGAGTGTGTTTGGAATGTATGTTTTATTCTTCAAATCTTTTTTTTAGTAAGGGGGTGATCCCACCTCCTTACAGGAACACCTAGAAACTCCTCAGGTAACATGTCCAGAGTTTCCCACACAACATTAATGTCCTCCATACTTAGACTCCTCACCTTGAAATCAACCACATGCATAAGAAAAGCTTCACAAACCTACATTTTGAACCTCTTTACTATAGTTGCAGACACAAAATATGTTGGAAGCATGTCTTTATGTCCTTGGAAAGTCCATAAGATACTACCATCCTTAAACTCTACAACCCTACAACCACAATACAAAAGAACCTTATACTAAATTGTCCAACCCTAGGATCACATCAAATCTATGCATGTCAAGTGGCATGAGATCCACTCATCTTTCGTGTCTAGAGAAACTAAGAACACACGATGGACACACCTCCTAAATATGATAGAGTCCTCTAAGGGAGTCTCTATCAACAATGACCCAGCTCTACGACTAACATGTCGGCTACAAAGAAGCATCACATGAATGGTGTAAATGAGTGTGTCACACTGAAGTCAACTAAAACATATACATATGAATAAGCGAATAATGCATAATAAAAGAGTTCCACACAACTCCTTATGGTTGAGTCATTGTATATAACTCATCATTTCATATTGTCATCCACGTTCTCTACTAGCTAGTCCTGACGACCCTACGTGTGATGTGTAGCTGCATCCTCATCAACTGCCACTCTGCTACTATGATCCATGTTGGCTCTACCTCTGTAGCTACAATTGGATGATATGAATATGTCAAGTAGGCCTTTACATGTCAAGTCTTTCTGCACTGAAATTATACCCTCCATTCATTATGGAAAGGACTAGAGTAACAATTGTTATAGTGGGGAACAATCTTCTTGATGTAGCATATACTTCTGTGTCATTAACATGGACCTCAAGCTATTTGCCCTAGAAGGTAATAAACTGCATCATTTACCCTTGTGAGGATACCACTATGACTACAATTGTGGCCTCAACTAATACACTACTAACCCATATTATGTTTGTTGATAGGGGATTGAAAACCTCTATTTCTTGCACCTTCCAGACTAATATCCTTGATATTAGATTGCCCTCTTTCTAGAATCAACATAATAATGGCTTAATGATGTCCCTTTATCCTCATCACAAACTCTATAAAGGTAGAAAACTATCGAGCAGTTTCAATGTGGAAGCCAAACAGACAACTCCATGTTAACCCTTCTCAAACTTACAAAATCCTCTCCTCCGTAGAATCTAGATGAGGATAGTGTTGGTTGTATGCCTTGAAGTTTGGTCATATGATGATTTTAATGAGATACATTGTACTTGATTTAATTAATATATTAACATCCATTTGTTATGATTACTTTATACGTGATAATGATTAAACATAATAATGTCCTAAAGATGTTTTACTCAATGGCATGTGATTTTGGGTTGAGAACCTGAACATGAAATCACGTGTATGCTAAGAGTATTCATTCTAATTGAAGTCCCTAGTCAAATATTACTGTAGAAAATAGGATGATAATGATACATAAGACTAGTATGTGTGCTAACTAATAACTATGTATCATTGGTGATGATATTCAATATCAAGTCAAAACACATAGGCACTTGTAAATGAATAAGTGTACTTGACAAACCTACTTTGAGTATGATACATGAAATCTAGTAATGGCAGTCAAAATCATATATAATAGTCACAATGGTGATTGTGGTCCTTAGGCCAAAAGTCAATGACCACAAGTTGTTTAGTGTACTTTAACACTATTCAACACGATCTTGAATAAGGATTGCCATACAAGTAGTGGTTGAATGTGCTATGATACATGCGGACTACTATGAGAGATGTAGATGGAATATGTCCCTCATAGTGAGTGATATCCAGACAAGTTAATGAGCGAGGCTCGAAATGTATGAAAAGGTCATGTGAGTCAACATTTGATTTTTATCTCAAATAGTATGCTTTTGATAAATGGATATAGATTGAAAATTAAGAAGATGATGATTCCAAGTCTTGGATTCAATTTGGATATTGTATACAAAAGGATTATATGATCACTATAACACTGGTCAATATAGAGCATTGAAGTTGTTCTCCAAATTATCCAATAACTAAGGTGGCAATATTCGGTTGCTAGATATCACTAATTGCTTGTGAAGTTGTAATATGATTGTAAACATCACTACCGGGGGCGGAACCAGAAATACACAATAGGGGGGTTGAGTTCCTGGGGGGGCTGAAAAATAAAATATGCACACAATGAGATTCAAACTTGCACCATTTACACAACTAAAGACACAAGTACCACTTCAGCTAGTCACCCTTAATGTCAAATACACTGTAAAACATGTATATATCTAATTATTATTTGTATTTTCATAATACAATTTCATCATTTTTTTGGGGGGGAGGGGGGCTAGAGCCCCCCCCCACCCTCCTTCTTAGTTTTGCCCCTGATCACTACCAACATAGTATAGAATGTATATGGTCACACATATAGGATGCATAGGGAAGAGGAGTATAATTGTGGATACAAGTTGAATTGGTTACCAAAAAGTTCATGTAATCATTTTGAACAATCATAGACTGCATGGAAGCCCAGAAGATTGTCTGGATAGTCCATTTGATTGACTACACAAAACCAGCCCAGATGATTGATTGAATAGTCCAGTCAATCAATTGGGCCTAGTTAAAATTGACTGGCAAAATTCACTTGATATGTTGATCAATTCTAGAATGTTCTGATGTTGTCTAGTCGATTGATTTGAGTGTCCAACCGATGGGACTGGTTGTCTGCAAATAAACCGCTTAAATGCAGCATCCAACTTCTAACAGATCAAACGTGCCCACATACTTTGTAGAACCAGCACGTTTAACCTATCAAACATCTTTCTAGATCTGTAACATCCCAGGATTTGAGGTCTCGGGTTTGATGATCTTAAAAGGAATGATTGGAATACCCATATCACCAAGGTGCACCTCTTTTTTCGGGAACCCATCACTAAAGAACTCCATAGTTAAGAGTGCTTGGCTTGGAGTAGTACTAGGATGGGTGACCAATCGAGAAGTTGATCCTGGCTTGCGCGTCAGTGTGGACAAAGTGCGCAGTTAAGGCTAGTGGTGGTTTGTGGGGCCAATCGTCATTCCTAAAACTCTACTAGAGTCGTGGGCAATGGGCCCAGACATTACAAATGGTATCAGAGTCATAACCCCTCCAGTAGGTGGTTCCCGCATGGGCATGTGGCATGCTAATCTTGAGACGTATGGTCCAGGCATGTAGGAAAGGGTTGTCCATGGTTGACGTAGCCACCCTTGCGCTGGTATTCCGTGATCGGGAGTTGGGTGTCCATGGGCCATTGTGGGTCTGCACTGAAATGGGGTCAGATTATGAGGCCATATATTTGAGCCTTGATGAGGACGTCAAGAGTCTAAGTGGGGGAGATTGTAACATCCCAGGATTTGAGGCCTCGGATATGATGATCTTAAAAGGAATTATTGGACTACCCATATCACCAAGGTGCACCTCTTTTCCGGGATCCCATCACTAAAAAACTCCATAGTTAAGTGTGTTCGGCTTGGAGTAGTACTAGGATGGGTGACCAATTGGGAAGTTGATCCTAGCTTGCGCATCAGTGTGGACAAAGTGCGTAGTTAAGGCTAGTGGTGGTTTGTGGGGCCAGTCGTCATTCCTGAAACTCTACTAGAGTCGTGGGAAATGGGCTCGAGCATTACAAGATCCCTTCAAAGACTCCATATGTGGTGGGCTACCCTTGGTGGAGGAACACAATACCCTATTTGTAAGATATATTGGTGTGGCCATCATCTGACAAAAGACATTCCAAATATATGGATTAGCAAGAACTGCATGATCTAAGAAGGTAGGTGGTATAGGTTGTCCCATCCCATCCTTGAGAAATCTTGCCTTTGGTACCCTCTGATGCTCGTCACCTCTTCTCACTACATTGTTGTTTTCCGTATGAGGATTTTAGCATATTTTCCTCTTCATTCCTTATATAGTTGTCTTGAACAAGAGTGTATTATTCTTTAGAATTGTATTAGTTTGCGTTAAATTATATTGTACAACTATGGATTTTGTTACTTTATGAATGAATTTATCTACAGTACCATCAACCATCCATTCATGAAATAATGTGTGGCTTTCTTTTCTTTTCTTTTTGAAGGAAGAACTACAATCATTAAAATACAGGCATATGGCATCTACAAGATAATAACCTCACAACATGGTACCAATTAAGACTCCTTTGCTTGACTAACATAACACACAGGCTCATATTGGGATGCGATAGGTAAATTACATGTGCAAACCCTCTTCGTTTTGGTTGTCCAAAGTAGCTATCATTAAGGGAAACCGTCAATCTGTGCGAACCCATGAGGATATTAGTGTAGGAGTAAGAACCATCCAAGGAGATCACCATCTTTAACATGCCCAAGACCATCAGCAGAGGGAATAGATCAACCAAACATAGTAGCAAAATCCAGCAACAAACACCCACCAACACAACAACTAAAAACAACATAGACACGAAGGTAAAGCCAGACGAGTGGCCACCCAACCCAAAGAGGAAAGGAAAACTCACACAGACACAGGCTCAAATAGGTAGGGAGAACCCCCTGGAAGCAGCTGAGAAGGGCCAAAACCACCCAACAGAAACTACACAGGGCCAGGTGAGTGGGGGGTGGAGGGTAGAGGGCACACGAAACCCCACCACCTCTCCCGACTACCGCTGCTCAATCCCACGATGCTCAAGCTGCAGCCTGAGGAAGAGGGTAGGAAAACAGAGGGGAAGCACACACTTGAAAGCCCTGACCCCTGCTTGATCTTTCCTCTGTTGCCGTTAAGGGGCACCCTAATCATCGACCGATCAAGGGCCGCCACCCACTGAGACCTGCAAACGGAAAGGGAAAGAGAAACAGAAAACCTCGACCGCCTAGATGTCGCTGCATCGGGACCAGATTCCACCCTTCTTCGCACACCTAGATCAGGATCGCAGGCAGGAGACAAGGCACCAACAAAGCCATCTCGCGCGCAGGTTCGCCTGCCGCCGCGGGGTGGGGAAAATGCCTAACAGTAGAGGAAAACAACAGGACCCCGGCGATCAAGCACCATGACTGGGCATGTGGCATGCCAGTCTTGAGTCGTACGGTCCAGGCATGTAGGAAAGGGTTGTCCATGGTTGACGTAGCCACCCTTGCGCTGGTATTCTGTGATCGGGAGCTGGGTGTCCATGGGCCATTGTGGGTCTGCACTGAAATGGGGTCAGATTATGAGGCCATATATTTGAGCCTTGACGAGGACGTCAAGAGTCTAAGTGGGGGAGATTGTAACATCCCAGGATTTGAGGCCTCGGATATGATGATCTTAAAAGGAATTATTGGACTACCCATATCACCAAGGTGCACCTCCTTTTCTGGGAGTCCATCACTAAAGAACTTCATAGTTAAGTGTGCTCGGCTTGGAGTAGTACTAGGATGGGTGACCAATTGGGAAGTTGATCCTAGCTTGCGTGTCAATGTGGACAAAGTGTGCAGTTAAGGATAGTGGTGGTTTGTGGGGCCAGTCGTCATTCCTGAAACTCTACTAGAGTCGTGGGAAATGGGCTCGAGCATTACAAGATCCCTTCAAAGACTCCATACATGGTGGGCTACCCTTGGTGGAGGAACACAATACCCTATTTGTAAGATATATTGGCGTGGCCATCATCTGACAAAAGACATTCCAAAAATCTGGATTAGCAAGAACTGCATGATCTAAGAAGGTAGGCGGTATAGGTTGTCCCATCCCATCCTTGAGAAATCTTGCCTTTGGTACCCTCTGATGCCCGTCACCTCTTCACACTACATTGTTGTTTTCCGTATGAGGATTTCAGCATATTTTCCTCTTTGTTCCTTATATAGTTGTCTTGAACAAGAGTGTACTACTCTTTAGAATTGTATTAGTTTGCGTTAAATTATATTGTACAACTATGGCTTTTATTACTTTATGAATGAATTTATCTACAATACCATCAACCATCCATTCATGAAATAATGTGTGGCTTTCTTTTCTTTTTTTTGAAGGAAGAACTACAATCATTAAAAGAAAGTCGTATGGCATCTACAAGATAATAACCTCACAACATGGTACCGACTAAGACTCCTTTGCTTGACTAACATAACACACATGCTCATATTGGGATGTGATAGGTAAATTACATGTGCAAACCCTCTTTGTTTTGGCTGTCCAAAGGCTATCATCAAGGGAAACTGTCAATCTGTGCGAACCCATGAGGATATTAGTGTAGGAGTAAGAACCATCCAAGGAGATCACCATCTCTAACATGCACAAGACCATTAGCAGAGGGGATAGCTCAACCAAACATAGTAGCAAAAGCCAGCAACAAACACCCACCAACACAACAACTAAAAACAACATAGACACAAAGGTAAAGCCAGACGAGTGGCCACCCAACCCAAAGAGGAAAGGAAAACTCACACAGACACATGCTCAATATAGGTAGGGAGCACCCCCTGGAAGCAGCTGAGAAGGGCCAAAACTACCCAACGGAAACTACATAGGGCCAGGCGAGTGGGGGTGGAGGGTAGAGGGCACACGAAACCCCACCACCTCTCCCGACTACCGCTGCTCAATCCCATGATGCTCAAGCTGCAGCTTGAGGAAGAGGGTAGGAAAATAGAGGGGAAGCACACACCTGAAAGTCATGACCCATGCTTGATCTTTCCTCTGTTGCCGTTAAGGGGCACCCTAATCGTCGACCGATCAAGGGCCACCGCCCACCGAGACCTATAAACAGAAAGGGAAAGCGAAACAGAAAACCTCGACCACCTAGATGTCGTTGCACTGGGACCAGATTCCACCCTTCGTCGCATACCTGGATCGGGATCGCAGGTAGGAGACAAGGCACCAACAAATCCAGCCCGCGCACAGGTCCGCCTGCCGCCGCGGGGTGGGGAAAACGCCTAACAGCAGAGGAAAACAATAGGACCTTGGCGATCAAGCACCACGACTGGGCGAACGGGGAAGAGCCATGGGGGAGAAGGGATCCGTCGGGCAAGCACTGGCCACCTCCCCCCCCCCTGAGCTGGGAGCGGCCGCCGGGGAGAACCCTAGAAAATCTTCAGAGTGAGAGCGGAGCACTTCACGATAAATTATATTGGTTGTTAGCAGTGGAGACATGTGGCTTTCATAATCTCAAGATGTGTGCGGCCCTTGGGGGGCGGCAAGTGATGAAGCTAAATAATAGATAAATTATCTATTTTTATGTAGTACTAGTTTTAGGGAATGGGGGCATGATATGGAGAATGTAAAGAGTGAGACCTGAAAGGGGATCTACTCAAAATGATATAATACAAGAGCCATGTAATAATAAAGCAGCAGAAACAAAACTATTACAAAGTTGCTTCATGATTTATTTATATAATTGTTCCTCACCATAATAGGTCATTTTACAAAAAAAACTTGAACGAAGTACAAATAAAGCCAGTAGCAGTGGATAACCCTGCCATTCCAAGCTATCCTTAATTCCATGTCAAGTTGGTGATCTTTTGAGATCTTGTCTTCCAATGTACCTAAACCTGGGTAGAAGGAAACATCACCCAGAACATAGGAAACAACATAGAGGTCAGCAAAGGCTGAGTATGTATACATAATAAACTTTGGGCATTATATTGGGGTAAAAGTGCTAAAAGAGATGTTCCCACAAGAAGGGGCTATTTGCAATTAGGTAAGTTCAAGAGAAATGTAACAAAAGAAATTAGGCATATTAAATTTCATATTACAATCATGATAATAAAAGTGTCTTGCCATAGCAATCATCCACATATTCATATTAAAACAATAAACATTTGCATGCATAACATTGTAGACTAAATATACCTAAAACAGGGTCATAACACAATAGGATCATGGCCTAAAAATAAATAACGATGGAAATGCACACCCCGGGCAGAATACGCACGCCCTATATAAGTATGGTTGTACATGAGTACCGCTATTCTAGATAATCTAGTCAAACACGCAACATGCTATAATAGAGCGGAAATACTATGCTTTTAGTCAATATCAAACAAAAGACAACAAGGCAGGAGGGGTCTAAAGACCCATATGACATGTCAAATTAATAATCACAACAGTAAAAGAGATTTATATTAGGAATTAGAAATGTCCATGAATATTAGATTTCCAAGAGAAATAATATTACCAGAGATGCCTCATTAAAGAAATTAGGTTTTAGTCAAATAATGCCCAAAATAAAATAGAGGATGTACATACCTGAACTTCACATCTAAATCTTAACTCAATATATATACTTGATCCTTGAAGTTGAGTTTTCATCCTGTGAATATATTATGCAAGTTAGTCAAATCAAAGCATACATGTGTATCCACCCTATTATGCTATATTAAACCCTTATCCAAATTATTATCACTTAATGGTGTGTTAGACATTTGAATCCTATTAAGTGAATGTATCATTAATTAGATATATGCATTTTAGTTCTTGTATCCATATTTAGTCGTAGAAGTCAAATTTACATATATGCATTATTCCATTTAGGTTTTGTAGTATCATTCTCTTCCTAATAACATGTGTTTCTATATTCTTCCTAACATCATATTTAGCATGCTTATTAGTGTGTGTATACATATTCCATTATATAGTTCTTGAACATGTCTTGAATAGTAGTATTCGATGTATACATGTTTGATGTGGATTTTCACCCAAACTTACATTTACAAATACACATTCTTGTACATATTTTATGTTCCCTTCTACACAAAACTTGATCAACCTAGATAGGTGTATTTCCTAGACCCGTCTGTATTTCTAATTTTCATTTCACTATATAAGTACTTAAAGGTGATTAGGTATATAAATGAATTAACTACATTAGTCAATTTAATAAAGTTTATATGCCAGTTCATGTACATCATTCGCCTCCATATCATTATTAAGTGTATAAACCCACTGAGATTTCAAAATTGATGTATATTGTACTAAGTCATGATTGTATACATGTTGGTATAGTTATAGATTACTAATAATTGTATTTTTTTAGAACCTTCCATCTAGTGATATATTAGCACGTGTATAGATATGCTTTTGAACCTGATACGTGTTACTATAACGGATTAATTATATAATGTATTCTGCATCTTAGACATTATATTTACTATTGATGTATTGTCCAACGATATCATTATCCAATCAAGTTCTCAAGTTAAGTCATATAGGAAATGAGACCACATAAATAAAATACTTCTATTGACATGTAGACCCACTTGACTTTTATTCATCCATGATGTCTTGGACCTTCCCAAGGCAAGGGGCACAGCCTTGGACCAGTCGCAACTCAATTATACATGATGATGGTCGATCTAACAGATTGCAAAATGACATGGAGGACTTGTATGATGGTTGAGCAAGTTGTGGTGATGTTTAAAGGTAGTGTGTGCGGTGGTGATTGTGGTAGCTACTAACCACAGGCGATCACTACTGGGTTGTCACTGGCCACTGCATCGCTAGGTGTTAATGCTTTCTCAGTTACAACAGGACATTCATATGCGTGGAGGAAGGAGAAATGAAGAGGAGGCAAGGAAGGACGAGATGAAGATTGTGTCAAGAGCAGTCACTACTAGGCTGAACGAAGAGATGATCCTTGATGTACAGTGATGACAACTCTGGTGATGGTGTCCATCTCGACAGTAATGTCACCTTCATGTGACCACGTCACCGAAAGTTCTCAGTTTGTAGGTGGCGGGCAGGATGGATCACATTGGTAAGGAGGGATGAGTTGGTTGTGGTTGATGATCAGTGGATATGGTGGCGTTCACCCTTGGGCGCACAACGATGCTTTGTTGCAACCTCTGTAGATTGCAACACTGAATCTGACAGTCGAAGTAGTTGGCGCAGGGTGAGGAATGAGGGCAATGGTGATGGTGGCTTGTTGTTGTGGTTGTTGTTAAGAGTAGAAGCATTGTTATGGTTTAGAGGGCCTAGAAGGAAAAGAGAAGAGGAGGCATAGGCGGAGGGGGATAGGAAGTAGCGACAGAGAAGAAGAGGGTGAGAAGGAGAAGAAGAGATGATCGATGGGGGTTGTGGATCCATGGTGGAACCTAGGAAGGTCTATGGATGAGGCGAGTCTGGAGCCATCAACTGATCTTGCTGCCGCCACTATGGCTAGCGAGTAACCTGTAGATATTTTGGTGGTTTCTAGAGTTGGGGGAAATGGCCGGCGTGCTAGTTTCCTCTAACACATCTTCTAATCTGGGGGAGGGAAGAGAAGTGGTTTGTAGGTTTTGTGGAACTGGGGATGGAGACGAAGAATTAGAAAGGGTGGTAAGGATTAGATGGTAGCTAGGTGTGTTTCTCTGTAGCCGGATTTATGATGGGGTGTTGGGCGCATGGTGCGAGAGGGAAGAAGTAGAGATGGGTGGTGGCTAGGGTTGGCATGGAGAGGAGAGAGACGAGTGGCAGTGAAGGAAAGAAGTAAGGAAAAGGATAAGAAGAGGAGGAGCAGCGGCTTCCGGCTGCCCAAGAGTCGGTCGTCTGTGGAGGTAGGAAAGCGCGAGATGCACGGGGATGGGAGGAAGAAGGTAGGGCAGAATACCAGGTCTAACGGGTTAAGTGGATCGTTAATGAAATCAATGTGATGATTAATTGCTCAAATAAACCTAGGTTTATTGTACTATTCTCTATCATTAATCGATTAGCATTGTAATTAACATCCAATTAGTCTGAAATTTGTTAAATTAGTTTGGTATAATATGTGGAATCCTAATATAACCTTATTTTTAACTTTTGACATCGATGTGTGTATTATTCTACTACTTATGTTCTAGTTTCTCACTTACTACCTTATTATCTTTTTTTAATTCAATTATAGGATAATATGTCATATGGTCTTCATTTTCCTCCACTCACTCCCCTACTAGGATACTAGAGTGAAAGGAAATTTTCAAAACTTACTAAATGATCAGTATATATATACCCAATTAAATACTTAAACTCTCATTTGATCTGACAACCTTGTGGGAAAATAATATTTTGTTATGCATGTGGGATTGGGTTACAACATTTCATCCCTTAAAAGGGATTTTGTCCCCAAAATCTACCCATTTGTAACCTAGACCACCGTAGTGCTTAATATCAATCATATTCCACTATTTTTTTTTACGAAATTAGTTACCCACCTAAATACCCTCTTTGTACTATCAACCAATTGGATTCACCCAAATCCTAAAAATTGAATTTGACTTGATAGAAAAATCTCATTGTATGGATTCATTTTAGTTACCTAGGTAATGTCCATGATATTCATCTTAACAAGATTCCCTCACCTAATTAGGTGATTTCTATGTTTGTTTGACATTATTACTAGAAACTATCTAAGTATTATTTGTTACAACTATTATAACTTCTCATTATTCCTTAAGTTAAGCTGCAACCCTAAGCGTACAAAACTCCATCCCTTAAAATTGTTAATCTATGACTTATCTAATCACCTAGAGGGGCAAAAGGGGTGAATCTAGGTCTTATATATCCAAAGCTTCTAGGCGTACTCTCTACACCACACAGTCCTCGGGTCTCAGGTCGATTGTTCCAACCAAGTTCTACTTTAACTTAAAGGGCTTCTCTACAATTCAAAAACCTTTTGGTGGTGACTTGGTTCCAAAACCATCGATAAAATCTGAAAACTTTTCTTTTGTACATATAAATTAATAATGAAAATAAGTTTGACGATGAAAAACCTACAATAAAAAATCCAAAATTGGTGCCAAAAATTGACCCGAGAACCAAGTCAACCACTTTCTAATATACTACACACTTGGTATTACTCCCATCAATTCATCCTAATAAAAGAGTCTAATCACTAAAACAAATGAAAGGGCATACCAACATATCCTAACATACAACATGCAGGAGAGAAATGGCTTTTTAATGCACATTGTCAACTTCCACATGACCTAGTAGAACACACCCTACTTTATTCTTCACTTTACCCTTATCATGATCTGCACATCTTCAATTAGGACATCAGGGAGTTTTATGGTTGTCCAACCAGTACATGTATAACTAGGGTTTTCTATTGAATGTTTGTTTACAATCATGTATTTTTCACAAGACAAGGAAACTATATAGTTCAATTACCCATCACCTAGTTTACTAGGTAATCTAATTACACAATGGAGGGAGAAGAGGTGAACTTCCTAAGAACATTCTACTAAACTTATAGCTTTCATTTCCTTAAAGAGGCCTATCTAGTTCAATGAGGATGTTATATATCTCTTTTGATTGATGGATTGGGGAAGAGCTATGTGGATATACTCCATTCTATAGTAGGCCTACCATGGAAAATTAAATTGAGGTCATCGCCTAGTGTCAAGGACATCACCACCATTCGACAACTTGTGTCAGAGTTCTATGTTTATCATCGATGCCTGTCCAGTCCTCTCAATGGACATATTCAAGGCATGTTAGAAAAACAACATGGAAAGGATCAAGGATAGAATTAGGGTTAGTCTAATATATGCTTGTTCATTCAACCTACCTTTTAGTCATGAATTATCCACCCAGGATGCTAGGAAATAGAATCTAATGACCATGATATGTCAACCCCTATATAGGAAGATTTCGTACTCCATAAAAGTTGTAGGGTTAACTAGAAATCTTGAAACTGGAGTCTCAATCACACAGTGATTTAGGGGATGAAAACAACCGAATCGGATAGGGATTGAAACCATGCTTCGTATGCCACTACTTAGGATCAATTATGTGGCATCCAACTTATAAAAACAAGATTTACTTAAGCAGAAGTGAATCATTTGCAGCGGATTACTGAAAATCACTAAAAATTAAAACTTTTTGCAAAGAGATCCACACATAGGAAATCTTTTCCTTCAAGAACCAAAGTATAGTATTTACATTCTATTCCATAAGTACACAACATGTACTATCTCTTCTCGAGGATTACAACATCAGCTGCCCTATTCAACATTATATACAGACAACATAAAAACCTCGAGGTATCAAGCCAAAATCTCAAATCGATTCATCAAAAATACTGACTACTGACTCCGAGGACCTGAGAGTACAGAGATGACACATAGGACTACTATCTTTACAAAACTTGGCAGCCAGTGCCTCCACCTGAGTTATCACTTCTGTCTCTGATACTGTTGTTGTGTTTCCCTTGCTATAGGGTTCCTACTTCTTCTTCTGCGTTTATCTAAAAACATTAGATCCCACGGGGGTGAGACAATTGTAAATTGCCCCAGCGGGAGATATAACTCTCCGCCAAAACATTGTTATAGCACTTTATTATAATAAAATTGAGCAGGAGTTCTTATATATATATTAACTGTAATATTAATCATTGAATGAACAGAGTAAAGTAATCTCATTTCTTAAGGAAAACATTGTATCTACTCATGGTAGATTCATAATTCATACATCTACTGGCATTGAATATAAAGAGATATGAAAAACAGCTATCAACTAGAGATGTATAAAAGAAATGTAACATCAGCCAATGAATTTCCATATTCCGTCCTTAAACAAACATGCTAAACGGCTGATTACATTTTACAATCACACTTATGCCCTGAGGAGATGAGGTATACCGTTCATACTCCAACCGACCACTGCGAAGTCGAATAGGTACCATACAAGGTCAATGGTAGAGCCGGCTACCATGACCTCACACATCTCAGTCAGCGTGAGATCACATGCAGGACATCTTGTGTCTCTACTATATAGATTTCCAGGGTATACTGGCAACTTCTCTATTAGAGTTACAGTGGTGTGTTGTACTCTCTTCGCGATCGTGAGATTTCATGTTTATCTCCATCAATCCGGCATTAACATTATTGGTAGATGTTTACTGCATCTGTCCCAATCATCAGGAGATTCGTAATACATCCATCTAGGTATAAGTAATGAAGGATTGAGAGTTTTAATGTTTACCTTTCCCCAATTCCCTCATTAGGATGTCAGGATACATTCGCCCATTGCCCCCACATATTCAAAATATGTGTTTCGGGTTATGCCGCGGAGCACCCGTTTGACCATCACCTATTACTGACGATGATGGATCTATGGTCAGGACTCTACATGATATGATTTCACTTGATTAATTAAGTACATTAGCATATTCTTTTAGCATCAGTCAAGTTCTCAAACATAACTTATTCAGACAAATGCTATAAAGAAACATGTACTATCTTCATCAACCACTTCTCAATCTTTATAAGACATTGGGATCTCAGTCCCTCATTTCATTTCTTTGAAAGTTCACATCCCTCAACAACATCATTATCGTACTTATCAATTTTGGGCATTCATACCCTCAATTCATCACTATCACTGTTACCACTTGTTAGGTAACTATTACCTCCAGGTCCTCAGATTGAGGTATACATAATACTTGTTACACAAGTATCTCACGTGGCTCACAGGGCCTATTAAGTGTTATGTCACCTTTCATTAGGCAACAACTTATTCAAGGAACTCATAAGGTCCATACACATTTTGTTACTTTTACTAAGCAACAGCAACGTTAGGCACATAAGGCCATACAACATATTTATTATATGAATGTCATAGCTCAAATCTGGATATATTCATCATCTCATGATGTCTACATGATTAATAGACATGATAACAGTCATGTAAATCATTTATCACATCATATGAAACAATAGTAACACCACCATCCTTTATCAGGATTAGGGTTATCTATCAAATAGGGCTTTTCATGCCTTTACTCAAAATTAGGGTTAGGGTTTCCCGTCTTACATTAATTAGGGTTTCATGCTCACATTATTAGTTCAACCCTAATATATTGCTCCACACCGCTAGGAGCATTCAAAGATATCATAAGTATTTTCTTATGATCACTATTCTCATCATATGTCATTAATGATCATCAATTCAAGCTATGAGTTCATTTCTCATCCTTATCATGGTATGATTACATCATACTCATTGATTTGACTTAACCCCATTCTCAAGGTATATAAGTCAACATTTATCAAAGTACATTGAGTTCATTACATCTTTATTGTAACAATTTCATATCACATACTCCATGTGTTTCTTATCCAAGAATATTGGATTAGAGGTTCAAAAAGGTATGTCTATACTGAAATGCTGAATGTGATATCTATCATGTCTTGATGTATCACTTTCTTCTCATTTCCATCTTTCTTAAGTTAATCTACTAACCTTGTATTAAGGTATTTCCTTCTTAATACTTTATCCACTAACTTGTCACTTTCATTATATGGTTCATAGATTACACATTAGAATTGTTCCACTATCTTTAATGATGTGAACTTATACAATGGTTGGGCAGTGTTGAATATAGGATAAACCATTATCCATCGCTTTAGATATTTCAACTCTTAGGATATTATCCACATCATTATTAGTATAGCATACATCATTCCTAAGAGTTTCATATCCTCATCATTGTAAGGTGTATAGGGTTGTTACACATGTATGAAATGAGATATATAATTATCTAGGCGTCATCTTATCCTTTAGACCCTTACTCATTATAGTATCAACATTATCATTCATATAGTTCATCACTTTACCCTTGATTGTAATAACCACATCCTACTTTATTATATTGGCCATTATACCATCACTATGGTTGCATATATCATTATATGGCATCACCCTGGATTTAAGTCTCTCATAATATCATTACATCAAGGTCTTACATAACATCATTCTAATTTAGGGATTTTCATGGCATTACTCTAGATCAGGGTTTCTCATTCAATAACACACAATTAGGGTTTACTATTCATTCCAACTAAGGTTTCTCATAACGTCACTCATAATTAGGGTTTCTCATGGATTCACCCTCAATTAGGGTTTCACATGGATTCACCCTCAATTAGGGTTTCACATGGATTCACCCTTAATTAGGGTTTCACATGGAATCACCCTCAATTACGGTTTCACACGGAATCACCCTCAATTAGGGTTTCTCACGAAATTACCCAGAATTTGGATTTCCCATATTATCATCCTGGTTTAGAGTCACAACGCTGCCATTGATTTGGGTTACATCTGATATTGCCCTAGATTTAGGTTAGAGCTCAACAACCTCCTTGATTGTGGTTTCATATTAAGGATCATACCCTAATTACTTAATCATTCATGTTGAAGGTGTTGAGGCTTATCCATTGCATGATTATCATTCATGTAGGAGGTCCTCTCTCTCTCTCATCCTCTATAAGATAATACTACTTCAGACTTGATTAGACTAAATCAACTTAACTTGAAAGAAGAATTGACACTTAATCCATTATGTAATTTCTTTCATAATCATTAAAGATTAATTAACTAAAGGGTACTAATCACCCTGTCTCATTAAGGGTACAATTATTATAATCCCCCTTGGTTCACATCATGTAATGTTCAATTAAATAATTGACCCTTACTCACTTTAAGTATTCATACGGTTTGGTTGATTAACTTCCAAACAATCTTAGTCTCTTAAACTTCAAAAGGTCTCAAACAATTAGACCTCAAACGGTCTTGGTCTAAGGGTTTGAAGCCATTTGGTAAAGGTGGAGCTTGAAACCGTTTGCCAAAGCAAGTACTTAAAACTGTTTGCTAAAGCAAGTACTTGAAACTGTTTGCTAAAGCAAGTACTTGAAACTGTTTTCTAAAGCACTCATGAGATCGATTGGGCCTCAAACTGTTTGGGATCGTTTGGTCCCGAACGGTCTTGAGATCGTTTGGACTCAAACGGTCTTGAGACTGTTTGGTCCAAACCTTCTCAAAATCGATTGGACCAAAGATGGTCTCAACCACTCAAACTGATTTAGGGTTTCCAAGATTGATTCCTTTGTTGATTTAATTCATATAATCACTCATCAATTGAACCTAACACCATGCTTCAATTGAACTTAATAGGTCATCCTTCAACTGATTTAACCCTCATTTGATCATCAATTAGGGTTTTGAATCAATTGGATTAGGGATTGAAATCGATGAACCTTCAATGTTAGTCAATGTGTTATCAATTACTTTGAAACTATCGAACCATCATTCAAATTGGACATGACCTAACCTCCAATGGTCTTGAGGTCGTTTGTATGACCTCCAAACGGTCTTGAGACCATTTTCCCATATCAACATCCAAATCCATGATCTCCAATTAGGGTTTGGGTCATTGGATTGATCATCAAATCAACACTTACTTGTATTTCAATTTGGTATCTCTAGACCTTCCAAAACTCAACCATACTTAATACTAGACCTCCAAACGGTCTTGGGTGACCCTCAAATGGTCTTGAGACTATTTGGGTGATCCCCAAACGGTTTTGAAACCGTTTGGGCTAATCAGCCCAAAGTTCCAAGTCAATTGATTATGAAATCAGCACTTAACCTGATTAGGGTTTGGTGATCGATTGTCCTTCAACTCATGAACCAATTGGAACTAATCAATTATAATTAGTGGGTCATTAACCAAAATTATTATAAACAATCTCCAAATAGTCAACCCTGGTCAACACCTCCAAACGGTTTGAAACCGTTTGCCCTCAAACGGTTTGATGAAACTGTTTCCTTTCAAACGGTTTGAAACCGTTTGCTCCCAAACAGTTTATGAAACTGATTGAGCAACTTTGTTGAAACTGTTTGCACTTGATATTTGGGGAGGTGTGTGCTTAGGATGATGTCATCATCATCAAGATCTAAACTCATGAAACCTGTTGTTGTTTCCATGGTGATTGCATCACTCAACCAAATCAATTATCGTGAATGAAGAAATGATCATTATTTGATAAGGAATTGAACGCAATAACAAAATCAACGGTTAAAATTATAAAACCCGCCTCCAATTGAGCTAAAAATCTCCAAGCTCACGCCAAAAATGTTGGATGAAGCTTTTGCAACTCCCCCTAGGCTCATTCTCAAGCTTTTGGTTGAAAATATTGGCTAGGGTTGAAGGTGGAGTGAAGAAAACAAGAAATCAATGATTTATTTTCGATTTCCACCATGGAATCAAGGGGAAAAGAGGTCAAGAACCTTACCAACAGGTTGGGGGTCGTCCTCCTGGTCCTTCCACGCTCCTTGGTCAGTTTCCAAGCAAAGAGAAGAGGTGGGTTCCGAAAAAGCCTTTGTTTGGGCTAGGAAAGGCTCTTTTTATAAGAAATGCAATGAGAGAGAAAATGTTTTATAAAAGTCTTTTAATTCCAAAAATTGTTGCCACCTTCTCCCCCTTGTTTTCTTGTATGCAAAGGCATATCTATCCCCACTGAGCTCCCTTCCATTATCCAATAATCAAGGGAAAAGAAATTAAGCACCTTAACCCTTATAATAGTAATTTCCATATTTGAGTGGAAATTCTTTTTCTTATAATAATGGTGAGTGGAGTCTTCACCTACTTGGGATATACTCGTGAATTTACAAGGATTAAGGATGTCCACACATATCTGAATCCAACCATATTAATTTTGGTTGAAAGCCCTTCAATTATTTTATTTATTTTTGCATTAAATTGAATTAGGGTTTCAATTAGGCTTAAATCTTGATTATTCTAATATCAAGATTCTCTCTCTTCCAACTTAATTCCAATGAGGCACCCCTCTCATTTTCTTTGCTCTACATGTTGCCAATAATTATTAGGGACCTTATTGAAGTGGTAATTTGCATATTGAACCCTAGGTTTTGGGTAAATTGCACCTTACACCAAAACTAGGTTTATATGTACAAACATTATTTTATATGTTCTTTCTTGGTACTCAATCTACCACAAGCCATGAGGAACATATTATCATTCACAATTTGCAATTTCACCCCTCAACTTGGGTAATTTGCACTTTAGTCCAAATCAAGTAAACCATTATTTCAACATTACTCAAAAAGGACTAAAATTGAAATATAAGTTCCTCTTAGGTCCTAATTACTTTTCACAAGATAAGGTTAAGCATATAATCATCTTTCTTAATCAAAACACCTAGGGTTAAAGTATAACCCAGGTCAGGGATGTTACAAATTATAAACCCCTACCAAGGATTTCGTCCCTGAAATCCCAGATAAAGGAAGACAGATGTTATCTATTCTTCACATATCATCTCCTTACTACGGAGACACCATAAACATTGATCAACACAAAGTGTTTCCATTAAAGATTCTTATATAATCAACACACAAGACACATGCTCCACTGTTCTTCATCATTGACTATGGAATCAATTTTGTGTCAAGTAACACGTTTCTTGTTCAAAGAAACATCATACATTATTTATTAATATCATGTTTATGCAAAGTATGAACCCCTAACATATGGTGTTCATACTATTTTGTATAATCAA
The DNA here is from genome assembly GCA_963693085.1 of Alisma plantago-aquatica. Classification (NCBI taxonomy): domain Eukaryota; kingdom Viridiplantae; phylum Streptophyta; class Magnoliopsida; order Alismatales; family Alismataceae; genus Alisma; species Alisma plantago-aquatica. The sequence continues at coordinate 384,971,789 of OY856415.1, read as the reverse complement.
ACTAATTTCATAGTTGACCACCCCAGGTAGCCAACATAAACCATATGTTATTTCTTAGATACCATAATCTTTCACCTTGATATCTATAACATGTGTTGAGAACACATCACATATTTATCTTCCTTTCATCTTGGAACATTAATTGTTACATATGTCCTCACCTTGGAAACAAAGTCCAAGATAAACTGATACTTTTCTAAGTATCCATCACATGAACATTTTTATCTTATGCACATCAAGTGTCCTAAGACCCACCTGATTGTCATGTCCCTGAAAGGAAAGAAAACAAGGATTCATATTCCTCCTATTAGTTCATGTATTTTCAATTATTCATGAACCATTTATTCTTTATCTCATCCTAGGTTCCTTGCCCTCAGCATAGGAATTTATAAGGATGATTACATAACATTATCCCTTTCTTTATTATTATTAGCATGTTTATGATCATCTCATGATCTCATCACATTTCCCATTTCCTTATTAGGGGAAAGATCTTTATTATACTTACATCTTTATTTAACAGGGTTCATCTCCCTTATTCTTATTCTTATCTTATGAGGAGTACAATTTTTTCTCCTCATACTAACATGCTCATCTGAGATTCTCTCAAACTTCTCTTTCTTAAACTTCTGACACATTTTATTCCGTATTTTTAATTTCATGATACTCATTAGATTGTCTCAGAATGACTACTTGATCAGAGCAATCAAAAAGACAACAATCTAAGAGTTTCCATACTCACTTTATCATCAATAGTTGTATACCTGGCCAGGGTATATAAATACTGAGATCAAGTGGTATGCACTTTGTATACTATCATATTCCTTCTTTTTCATATTATTACAAGCATAAGATTTAACATCACTGGATTTTATCTAGGCATCTCTTCTGTACCTCATCTTTTCTCATAGAGGTAAGAACAACATAAAACATTTGTGATGTTTTACTATGCAAAAAGTAAGTCCTCATAGGACTAATAAAAGAAAGCTCAATCAATTACCTTCTCAACTTAACTCAAGAAACTATAAAAAGACATATTAGAATAACATTATTTTGTCTAACCTGTCATGATTCGTGGATCGTTCATTGCCTCAGGCTGACTCTGCCTCAGAGGTTGATTCTCCATAACATTCATGGCTGAACAATCTCTTGCCAGATGTCCTACCTATCGACATTGGTAGCAAATTCTGGGTGCCAGGTGTGGTCTAGAGGTTTCTTTACCCTTTTTATATAACCATTGCCTTGGTGCACTAGGCCCTAGTTGTACTGATGGTACCAAAAACTTCTTCTTTTTAGAACTGCTAGGCCTCTGTTCCTGGATTTGGATAGGCCTTTTCTCAATTCTCCCTTTATATTCCTTTTCTAGACAATTAGGTCTGATATGTCCAGGCTTCCTACACCTATGGCAGATCCTGGTTTCATATTGTATCCTATTCCTTTCATCAGTATTCATTGCTCCAACATGCTGATGTTGAGCAGGAAACCTATTGGAGTTCAAAACTTTATCATTGGGGGCTAGTAGTCTTGGTTGCATTGCTAATGCACGATCTACTATATCCATCATAGTTGTCCTAAATTGCTCAAACAGGGCAGGAAAAGCTGGGCTCTCTATTATAGTTAGGTCAAACTGGGGATGTGCAGGTATATGTTCCTCTCTGCTCTGATCCCCTACACTCCTTGGTGTAGCATTGCTGCTTTCTGCATCAATCTTCTCATGTGACCCAGTCATCTTCAACTTCTTCTTCTCCTATATGAGCATAAGACACTATTAGATACATTGGAAGACACTAAAATAGACTCTACTACCTTATTCCTATGTCTCTGTAGACTCAGTGAACCTAGAGCTCTGTTACCACTAAATTGTGGCATCCAACTTATAAAAACAAGATTTACTTAAGCGAAAGAGAATCATTTGCATCGGATTATTGAAAATCACTAAAAATTAAAACTTTTTGCAAAGAGATCCACATATAGGAAATCTTTTCTTTCAAGAACCAAAGTATAATATTTACATTATGTTCCATATGTACACAACATGTACTATCTCTTCTCGAGGATTACAACATCAGCTGCCCTATTCAACATTATATATAGACATCATAAAAACCTCGAGACATCAAGCCAATATCTCAGATCAATTCATTAAAAATACTGACTACTAACTCTGAGGACCTGAGAGTATAGAGACGACACATAGGACTACTATCTATACAAAACTTGGCAGCCAGTGCCTCCACCTGAGTTATCATTGTTGTCTCTTATACTGCTTTTGTGTTTCCCTTGCTATAGGGTTCCTACTTCTTCTTCTGTGTTTACCTAAAAACATTGGATCCCACGGGGGTGAGACAATTGTAAATTGCCCCAGCGGGAGATATAACTCTCCGCAAAAACATTGTTATAGCAGTTTATTATAATAAAACTGAGCAGGAGTTCTTATATATATATATATATATATATATATATATATATATATATATATATTAACCGCAATATTAATCACTGAATGAATAGAGTAAAGTAATTTCTTAAGGAAAACATTGTATCTACTCATGGTAGATTCATAATTCATACATCTACTGGCATTGAATATAAAGAGATATGAAAAACATCTATCAGCTAGAGATGTTTAAAAGAAATGTAACATCAGCTAATGAATTTCTGTATTCAGTCCTTAAACAAACATGGTAAACAGTTGACTACATTTTACAATCACACTTATGCCCTGAGGAGATGAGGTATACCGTTCATACTTCAACCGACCACTGCGAAGTCAAAATTGGTACCATACAAGGTCAATGGTAGAGCCGGCTACCAAGACCTCCCACATCTCGGTCAGTGCAAGATCACATGCAGGACATCTTGTGTCTCTGCTATATATCTTTCCAGGGTATACTGGAAACTTCGCTATTAGAGTTACAGTGGCATGTTGTACTCTCTTCACGGTCGTGAGATTTCATGTTCATCTCCATCGATCCGACATTAACATTATTGGGAGATGTGTACAGCATCTGTGCCAATCATCGGAAGATTTGTGATACATCCATCCCAGTATAAGTAATGAAGGATTGAGTGGTTTAATATTTACCTTTCCCCAATTTCCTCATTTGGACATCAGGATACATTCGCCCATTGCCCCCACATAATCAAAATATGCATTCCAGGTTTTTCCGTGGAGCACCCATTTCACCATCACCTATTACTGACGATGATGGATCTATGGTCAGGGCTTTACATGATATGATTTCACTTGATTAATTAAGTACATTAGCATATTCTTTTAGTATCAGTCAAGTTCTCAAACATAACTTATTCAGACAAATGCTATAAAGAAACATGTACTATCTTCATCAACCACTTCTCAGTCTTTATAAGACATTGGGATCTCAGTCCCTCATTTCATTTCTTTGAAAGTTCACATCCCTCAACAACATCATTATCGTACTTATCAATTTTGGGCATTCATACCCTGAATTCATTACTATCACTGTTACCACTTGTTAGGTAATTATTACCTCCAGGTCCTCAAACTGAGGTATACATAATACTTCTTACACAAGTATCTCACATGGCTCACAGGGCCTATTAAGTGTTTTGTCAGCTTTCATTAGACAACAACTTATTCAAGGAACTCATAAGGTCCATACACATTTTGTTACTTTTACTAAGAAACAGCAACGTTAGGCACATAAGGCCATACAACATATTTATTATATGAATTTCATAGCTCAAATCTGGCTATATTCATCATCTCATGATGTCTACACGATTAATAGACATGATAACAGTCATATAAATCATTTATCACATCATATGAAACAATAGTAACACCACCATCCTTTATCAAGATTAGGGTTATCTATCAAATAGGACTTTTCATTCCCTTTACTCAAAATTAGGGTTAGGGTTTCCCATCTTACATTACTTATGGTTTCATGCTCACACTATTAGTTCAACCCTAATATATTGCTCCACACCTCTAGGAGCATTCAAAGATATCATAAGTATTTGCTTATGATCACTATTCTCATCATATGTCATTAATGATCATCAATTCAATGTATGAGTTCATTTCTCATCCTTATCATGGTATGATTACATCATACTCATTGATTTGACTTAACCCCATTCTCAAGGTATATTAGTCAACATTTATCAAAGTACATTGAGTTCATTACATCTTTATTGTAAAAATTTCATATCACATACTCCATGTGTTTCTTATCTAAGAATATTGGATTAGAGGTTCAACAAGGTATGTCTACACTAAAATTTTGAATGTGATATCTATCATGTCTTGATGTATCACTTTCTTCTCATTTCCATCTTTCTTAAGTTAATCTACTAACCTTGTATTAAGGTATTTCCTTCTTAATACTTTCACTAACTTGTCACTTTCATCATATGGTGCATAGATTACACATTAGAATTGTTCCACTATCTTTAATGATGTGAACTTATCCAATGGTTAGGTAGTGTTGAATATAGGATAAACCATTATCCATCACTTTAGATATTTCAACTCTTAGGATATTATCCACATCAATATTTAGTATAGCATACATCATTCCTAAGAGTTTCATATCCTCATCATTATAAGGTGTATAGGGTTGTTACACATGCATGAAATGAGATATATAATGATCTAGGTGTCATCTTGTTCTTTAGACCCTTACTCATTATAGTATCAACATTATCATTAATATAGTTCATCACTTTACCCTTGATTGTAATAACCACATCCTACTTTATTATATTGGCCATTATGCCATCACTATGGTTGCATATATCATTATATGGCATCACCCTGGATTTAAGTCTCTCATAATATCATTACATCAAGGTCTTACATAACATCATTCTAATTTAGGGATTTTCATGGAATTACTCTAGATCAGGGTTTCTCATTCAATAACCCACAATTAGGGTTTACTATTCATTCCAACTAAGGTTTCTCATAACGTCACTCTCAATTAGGGTTTCTCATGGATTCACCCTCAATTAGGGTTTCACATGGATTCACCCTTAATTAGGGTTTCACATGGAATCACCCTCAATTAGAGTTTCACATGGAATCACCCTCAATTAGGGTTTCTCATGAAATTACCCAGAATTTGGATTGCCCATATTATCATCCTGGTTTAGAGTCACAACATTACCCTTGATTTGGGTTACATCTGATATTGCCCTAGATTTAGGTTAGAGCTCAACAACCTCCTTGATTAGGGTTTCATATTAAGTATCATACCCTAATTACTTAATCATTCATGTTGAAGGTGTTGAGGCTTATCCATTACATGATTATCATTCATGTAGGAGGTCCTCTCTCTCTCATCCTCTATAAGATAATACCACTTCAGACTTGATTAGACTAAATCAACTTAACTTGAATGAAGAATTGACACTTAATCCATTATGTCATTTCTTTCATAATCATTAAAGATTAATTATCCAAAGGGTACTAATAACCCTATCTCATTAAGGGTACAATTATTATAATCACCCTTGGTTCACATCATGTAATGTTCAATTAAATAAGTGACCCTTACTCACTTTAAGTATTCATACAGTTTGGTTGATTAACTTCCAAACGATCTTAGTCTCTTAAACTTCAAATGGTCTTGACCAATTAGACCTCAAATGGTCTTGGTCTAAGGGTTTGAAACCGTTTGGTAAAGGTGGTGCTTGAAACCGTTTTCCAAAGCAAGTACTTGAAACTGTTTGCTAAAGCAAGTACTTAAAACCGTTTGTTAAAGCAAGTACTTGAAACTGTTTGCTAAAGCACTCATGAGATCGATTGGGCCAAAAATGGTTTGGGATCGTTTGGTCCCAAACGGTCTTGAGACCGTTTGGTCCCAAATAGTTTTGAGACCGTTTGGTCCAAACCTTCTCAAAACTGATTGGACCAAAGATGGTCTCAACCACTCAAACTGATTTAGGGTTTCCAAGATTGATTCCTTCATTGATTTACTTCATATAATCACTCATCAATTGAACCTAACACCATTCTTCAATTGAACTTAATAGGTCATCCTTAAACTTATTTAACCCTCATTTTATCATCAATTAGGGTTTTGAATCAATTGGATTAGGGATTGAAATCGATGAACCTTCAATGTTAGTCAATGTGTTATCAATTACTTTGAAACTATTGGACCATCATTCAAATTGGACATGACCTGACCTCAAACGGTCTTTAGGTCGTTTGGATGACCTCCAAACGGTCTTGATACCATTTTCCCATCTCAACATCCAAATCCATGATCTCCAATTAGGGTTTGGGTCATTGGATTGATCATCAAATCAACACTTAATTGTATTTCAATTTGGTATCTGTAGACCTTCCAAAACTCAACCATACTTAACCCTAGATCTCCAAACGGTCTTGGGTGACCCTCAAACGGTCTTGAGACCTTTTGTGTGATCCCCAAATGGTTTTGAAACTGTTTGGTCTAATCAACCCAAAGTTCCAAGTCAATTGATTATGAAATCAGCACTTAACCCGATTAGGGTTTGGTGATTGATTGTCCTTCAACTCATGTACCAATTGGAACTAATCAATTATAATTAGTGGGTCATTAACCAACATTATTATCAACAATCTCCAAATGCTCAACCCTGGTCAACACCTCCAAATGGTTTGAAACCATTTGCCCTCAAACGGTTAGATGAAACTATTTCCTTTCAAACGGTTTGAAACTGTTTGCTCCCAAACGGTTTGTGAAATCGATTGAGAAACTTTGTTGAAACTGTTTGCACTTGATATTTGGGGAGGTGTGTGATTAGTATGATTTCATAATCATCAAGATCTAAACTCATGAAACCTGATGTGGTTTCCATGATGATTGCATCACTCAACCAAATCAATTATCGTGAATGAAGAAATGATCATTATTTGATAAGGAATTGAATGCAATAACAAAATCAAGGGTTCAAGTTATAAAACCCACCTCCAATTGATCTCCAAAGCTCCAATATCACGCCAACAATGGTGGATGAAGCTTTTGCAACTCCCCCTAGGCTCCTCCTCAAGCTTTTGGTTGAAAAGATTGGCTAGGGTAGAAGGTGGAGTGAAGAAAACAAGAAATCAATGATTTATTTTCGATTTCCACCATGGAATCAAGGGGAAAATGAAAACTACTAGAGGGGGGTGAATAGAGTTTTATACAAATTTTAATAATTATTTAACTCAAACAATCAACCACAAAAGTATTTGAAGAGGGGACAAGGATTTAGAGTGGTTCCAACTTTAGCAAATACTAAAGTTGTCAGTCCACTACCCGGTTGCTTACCCAACCGGGATTTGGAAAGAAATTAATTTTATTACCTCGCAAGGACTTTACATAAAATTACAATTTCTCTCCCTAAACCCTTCAAGAAGCCTTCACCTAGAAGTAATCGCCCAACCTTGAAGCAGCCTTCACCTAGAAGTAATTGCACCACCTTGAAGCAGCCTTCCTCCTGAAGTAGCTTCCCGTTGCAATAGCCTTCTTGAAGTAGCTTCCCGTGCGATAGCCTTCTTGAAGTAGTTTGAAGTCTACCTTCTCCTCCGAGAAGAACCTTCTCTAATCCGCAGCCTCCAACCCTAGGAGTAGCAAGGAGAATACAAAGAATAAAAAGGAACAAGAAGGAAAATAGAAATTACAACTTATCCTTTTAAGCACAAGGCTTGATTTGCCTATATCAAGCGTATTGATCTCCTAACCAATGAGTGTAGAAGTGTAATTGTTGTGGTAAGGAGATGCTATCCTATAGGACATGAAATGTGAGCAATAGGAATGAATAGCCAATGTAGAACTTTGCTCTATTGCTTCAAAATAGATTGCCAATGAGTATTCACTCTCAAGTGTAGCACAAGTGTAGCTTGGATGTAAAGAGTGTATTTTAGTGTCCTATGGCTTGTCCTATTTATAGGAATGGCCTATGAATGCTTAAGGACGTTCTATACAACTTCTAGGGGTTTCTAAGTGCTTAACTAGCCGTTAGATATAAGTTAGGTGCATTAGTAACGGCTAGTTACTTTATTCTGCAGTTGCTGTCAGAGACCATCTCGGTCGACAATTTGTCGACCGAGATACCTACTCGGTCGAAGTTTTGTCGACCGACAGGCTCTCTGGATCAACGTTCATTTGCAACTGCCAACTACCTTGTTAGCTGTGTCTAACGGCTACTTGAGTCAATCTCGGTCGAGAAGTTTGTCGACCGAGAGTGTCTCGGTCGAGGAGTGTGGTCGACCGAGATTGACCCTATTTCAATCTTTTAATTAAACCACTAAGTATGTGTATGAGTGTGCATATGTGATCCTATTTGAAAGAGATGACCTAACTAAGTGTGGTGTTTAGCTAGGGAGATCTAACGCTTGATTTACATGAAGTCTAAGTACTTGTACATTATATATTTGTACAAGTTTACAATCGATTACATTTGCATGACATTTACAATCATTCAAGCGTATGGATTCCCTAGAACTTTGTCATCACCTTGTTCCTGCACACTTAAGTAGCTCGTTAGATTAATAAGAATGAAATGCTTGTCATCATCGAAACAAAGGGATTTATCATAATGTCCAATTTATCCAACAATCTCCCCCTTTTTGAAGATGACAAACATTTCCTAAAATATGAAATAAGGAAATATAAAGCATGTGAGTTTCATACCTGAAGATTACCTTTTGTAGCCATTCTTGTTTTACAAGTGAGTGTTGGCCATCAAGATGAAACTCATTTATATTTTTGATTATATTCTTTCTCCCCCTTTGTCATTTCAAAAAGATATCCAGGTTGAACATTTTATATTTCTTCTCCCCCTTAATTTTATATTATGCTCCCCCTTAAATAGATATTTTATTAGGAACATGGATTTAATATCATATTTGTCTAATTTATCCACAAATCGTTTCTCAATTATTTGCAAAGGATGTTAAGCCCTAAAGTAAATGAGAATCCTTTTAATCTTAGATTACATAAAATGTCTCCATCCAAATACAAGGGATGTTAAGCCCTGGTTTATTTAGAGAGTTCCTTTAAGTACAAGATATCATTTATAGATTTCTTCATATCCAAGAGTAAAAATACTAAGGTATTAACAAGCTTCAAATGATGTTTACAATGTTTTTGTAAGCTTCTTAATCAAATAGTCAAATTTATTTTTATGAGCTCCCCCTTAATCTTACAATTTAAGCAATTTAATGCTTCTAAGGTCACAAATGATTTTAAATTTTGATTTTGACCTTTATCAAAAGTATACTAAGATTAAGTATAATAAAATGATGTCCAAATAAGCATTTTTTCAAAGCTTATTTTAGGTCGCCCTTGACTACGACCATAGCGCCCCTTGGCTAAATTTTGTTTTAACCAAGAGGCAGAAATTGCAGATCTACAATTAAGCATTCAAATTAGATATCAATTTTGAAGCATGTTAAGTGGTACTTAAAATGAAAACAAATGACAACATGATTAATATCTCAAGTCTTTTAAAGATATCAATTGAGAAATTTTATAACATTGTGCTCTTTGTAGGCATTTCTAAAAGTCATATCACCAATGAATTGTTTTGCTTGCCTATGTAATGATAAAAGCATAAAATGATAAAACAGAGATTTCCTTTAAACTAAGCATAATTTTAGTTTTTGACTTAAATTATTTAGAGAATAAACCAAATTAATCTCATATAAACTTTCAAGGATGATTTCCATGATTTATACTTTATTGTACAGTCATTAATCACAAATAGATAGCAATTTTGATCAATTTCAAAAGAATTCAGCAATTTTATAGCAGTCTGAAAATCAGTGACATGCTCGGTCGACAATTTCTCGACTGAATGTACACTCGGTCGACAGATTCTCGACCGACCAAGTTTCTGGAATATGTTCAGAACTCTTAATCGATTTCAAACAAAAGAGATTATGCAAAATAAAGCTCGATTGTGTTGAGATAAGACATTATGATATCAAGAATCAGTTTAGGTCAAATCTCAACAGTTAATTTTAGGCTACTAAGTTTTAGGAATCCAAGCTAACTCATCATTCTTTTTCTTATATGGGCATGAAAATGAGTAATGTCCAAGACGCATGCAATAATGACAACTAATAGCGTCAACTTCATTTTTCTTTCTAGGAATTGTGTTCCTAGGTACAAATATAATCTTAGTCTTAGATGCTTGAACTCTTTTGGGTTTATTTCTCCTTGGATCATATCCTAAACCTCTTCTTCCATTATAGGAAATTTTCAGAATATTTTCAAGCATGTCATTTCCTCTAAACTCATTTACATTTCTTTGTAACTTAGCAATATCTTTCTTTGCTTGAGCTAAATCGGATACTAGAGAGTTTCTTTCTTTGACAACCTCATCATAATCTAAATGTGAACATAGAATAGGTTGTTTCTGAAGATCATTCACTTGAGTTTGCAAATTTATCTTTTCTAAGGAAAGAAGATTGCAATTAGCTTCTACTGATTTTAACTTAAGAGCATAATCTTCATTTTCCTTTTTGAGATTTTCATTTTCGGATACAAGAACAAGAAGTTTAGCATTTAAATCTTTATTTGATTTCTTAAGTTTCTTCTTGCATTCAATATATTTCTCATGAGTATCTTGAATACTAGCAATTAGATCTTCTTTTGGTAGATCATAAAGACTTACCTCTTCTTCGTCTTCATTTGTTGTGGCAATGAGGCATTCTACTTCTCCTTTTCCATCATCACTGTCATCACTTGAATCATCCCATGCAGCTCGATATGCTCTTTCTTTCTTTTTGTGAGATGATTTCTTCCCTTTCTTGAGTGTTGGACAATCTCCTTTCATATGTCCCTTCTTACCACATTCAAAGCACCTGGAAGAAGAAACACTAGAAGTTTTATTAGTTTTAAAACTTTTATATTGCTTACCATTTACAATGAGAGTTTCTTCTTCACTATCATCCTCACTTGTGTCATGATTGTCTTTAGTTGATGCTTTGAATGCAATATCCTTCTTTTTCCCATGTTGACGTTCACGTTCTCTCCTTTCCTCCTCTGCTAGGGTTGCTTCATGAGCTTCTAGGTTGCCGATAAGTTGCTCCATTTTCAATCGAGTGAGGTCGTTTGCTTCTTCAATAGCTGTCACCTTTGGCTTGTATTTTGGAGGAAGTGATCGAAGGATTTTTGATACCTGATCTTCCTCAAGGACAGGTTTTCCTAGGGCACTTAAACCATTAACAATAGTAGAGAATTTTGCAAACATTTCACTAATAGATTCATCAGGATCCATACGAAAATGTTCAAACTTTGTTTTAAACATGCTAGCTTTGGAATTTTTGACTTGGACTGTACCCTCATAGGTTATGGACAGTCTATGCCAAATATCATAAGCTGTATCACAATTAGATATTCTATTAAATTCTCCTACCGAAATAGAACAATATAAAATGCTTACAGCTTTTGCATTCATTTGGGCCAGCTTTACCGTGTTTGCATCCCATTCCGCAAATTCATTTTGAGGGAGCACATATGGGGTAGACACCATTCTCCATAAATCCCAGTTGATGCCTTGGAAGTAGAACTGCATCCTTCTCTTCCAATATTGATAGTTTGTTCCATCAAACACTGGAGGCCTAGCAACAAATGTCCCTTCAATGTTGAGGTTGTTGAGCACTCCGTCACCCATTTCTTCAAGACCTTGTTAGGGTTCCTTGAAGCCCTCTCTGATACCAACTGAAAGCTACTAGAGGGGGGGGTGAATAGAGTTTTATACAAATTTTAATAATTATTTAACTCAAACAATCAACCACAAAAGTATTTGAAAAGGGGACAAGGATTTAGAGTGGTTCCAACTTTAGCAAATACTAAAGCTGTCAGTCCACTACTCGGTTGCTTACCCAACCGGGATTTGGAAAGAAATTAATTTTATTACCTCGCAAGGACTTTACATAAAATTACAATTTCTCTCCCTAAACCCTTCAAGCAGCCTTCACCTAGAAGTAATCGCCCAACCTTGAAGCAGCCTTCACCTAGAAGTAATTGCACCACCTTGAAGCAGCCTTCCTCCTGAAGTAGCTTCCCGTTGCAATAGCCTTCTTGAAGTAGCTTCCCGTGCGATAGCCTTCTTGAAGTAGCTTGAAGTCCACCTTCTCCTCCGAGAAGAACCTTCTCCAATCCGCAGCCTCCAACCCTAGGAGTAGCAAGGAGAATACAAAGAATAAAAAGGAACAAGAAGGAAAATAGAAATTACAACTTATCCTTTTAAGCACAAGGCTTGATTTGCCTATATCAAGCATATTGATCTCCTAACCAATGAGTGTAGAAGTGTAATTGTTGGGGTAAGGAGATGCTAGCCTATAGGACACGAAATGTGAGCAATAGGAATGAATAGCCAATGTAGAACTTTGCTCTATTGCTTCAAAATAGATTGCCAATGAGTATTCACTCTCAAGTGTAGCACAAGTGTAGCTTGGATGTAAAGAGTGTATTTTAGTGTCCTATGGCTTGTCCTATTTATAGGAATGGCCTATGAATGCTTAAGGACGTTCTATACAACTTCTAGGGGTTTCTAAGTGCTTAACTAGCCGTTAGATATAAGTTAGGTGCATTAGTAACGGCTAGTTACTTTATTCTGCAGTTGCTGTCAGAGACCATCTCGGTCGACAATTTGTCGACCGAGATACCTACTCGGTCGAAGTTTTGTCGACCGACAGGCTCTCTGGATCAACGTTCATTTGCAACTGCCAACTACCTTGTCAGCTGTGTCTAACGGCTACTTGAGTCAATCTCGGTCGAGAAGTTTGTCGACCGAGAGTGTCTCGGTCGAGGAGTGTGGTCGACCGAGATTGACCCTGTTTCAATCTTTTAATTAAACCACTAAGTATGTGTATGAGTGTGCATATGTGATCCTATTTGAAAGAGATGACCTAACTAAGTGTGGTGTTTAGCTAGGGAGATCTAACGCTTGATTTACATGAAGTCTAAGTACTTGTACATTATATATTTGTACAAGTTTACAATCGATTACATTTGCATGACATTTACAATCATTCAAGCATATGGATTCCCTAGAACTTTGTCATCACCTTGTTCCTGCACACTTAAGTAGCTCGTTAGATTAATAAGAATGAAATGTTTGTCATCATCGAAACAAAGGGATTTATCATAATGTCCAATTTATCCAACAGAAAAGAGGTAAAGAACCTTACCAAAAGGTTGGGGGTCGTCCTCCTGGTCCTCCCACACTCCGTGGTCGGTTTCCAAGCAAAGAGAAGAGGTGGGTTCTGAAAAAGCCTTTGTTTGGGCTAGGAAAGGCTCTTTTTATAAGAAATTCAATGAGAGAGAAAATGTTTTATAAAAGTCTTTTAATTCCAAAAAATTTTGCCACATTCTCCCCCTTGGTTTCTTTTATTAAAATGCATATATATCCCCACCGAGCTCCTTTCCATTATCCAAGAATTAAGGAAAAAGAAATTAAGCACCTTAACCCTTATAATAGTAATTTCCATATTTGAGTGGAAATTCTTTTTCTTATAATAATGGTGAGTGGAGTCTTCACCTCCTTGGTATATACTCGTGCCTTTTCAAGGATTAAGGATGTCCACACACATATGAATCCAACCATATTAATTTTTGTTGAAAGCCCTTCAATTATTTTATTTATTTTTGCATTAAATTGAATTAGGGTTTCAATTAGGCTTAAATCTTGATTATTCTAATATCAACATTCTCTCTCTTCCAACTTAATTCCAATGAGGCACCCCTCTCATTTTCTTTGCTCTACATGATTCCAAGAATTATTAGGGACCTTATTGAAGTGGTAATTTGCATATTGAACCCTAGGTTTTGGGTAAATTACACTTTACACCAAAACTAGGATTTCATGCACAAACATTATTTTATCAGTTCTTTCTCGATACTCAAGCTACCACAATCCATGCCTTTGCATCATCTTCATTCTCATGCTGCATCAACACATGAGGAACATATTATCATGCACAATTTGCAATTTAACCCCTCAACTTGGGTAATTTGCACTTTAGTCCAAATCAAGTAAAGCGTTATTTCAACATTACTCAAAAAGAACTAAAATTGAAATATAAGTTCCTCTTAGGCCCTAATTACTTTTCACAAGATAAGGTTAATCATATAATCATCTTTCTTAATCAAAAGACCTAGGGTTAAAGTATAACCCAGGTCAGCAATGTTACAAATTATAAACCCCTAACAAGGATTTTGTCCCCGAAATCCTAGATAAAGGAAGACAGATGTTATTTCATTCTTCATACTATCTAGTATTCACATATCATCTCCTTATTATGGATACACCATAAAACTTTGATCAACACAAAGTGTTTCCATTCAAGATTCTTATAGAATCAACACACAAGACACATGCTCCACTGTTCTTCATCATTGACCGTGGAATCAATTTTGTGTCAAGTAACACTTTTCTTGTTCAAAGAAACATCATACATTCTTTATTAATATCATGTTTATGCAAATCATAAACCCCTAACATATGGTGTTCATACTATTTTGTATAATCAAACTAATTTCATAGTTGACCACTCCAGGTAGCCAACATAAACCATATGTTATTTCTTAGATACCAGAATCTTTCACCTTGATATATATCACATGTGTTGAGAACACATCACATATTTATCTTCCTTTCATATTGGAACATTAATTGTTACATGTGTCCTCACCTTGGAAACAAAGTCCAAGATAAACTAATACTTTTCTAAGTATCCATCACATGAACATTTTTATCTTATGCACATCAAGTGTCCTAAGACCCACCTGATTGCCATGTACCTGAAAGGAAAGAAAACAAGAATTCATATTCCTCCTATTAGTTCATGTATTTTCAATTATTCATGAACCATTTATTCTTTATCTCATCCTAGGTTCCTTGCCCTCAACATAGGAATTTATAAGGATGATTACATAACATTATCCCTTTCTTTATTATTATTAGCATGTTTATGATCATCTCATGATCTCATCACATTTCCCATTTCCTTATTATGGGAAAGATCTTTATTATACTTACATCTTTATTAAACAAGGTTCATCTCCCTTATTCTTATTCTTATCTTATGAGGAGTACACTTTTTGCTACTCATACCAACATGCTCATCTGAGATTCTCTCAGACTTCTCTTTCTTAAACTTATGACACATTTTATTCCATATTTCTAATTTAATGATACTAATTAGATTGTCTCAGAATGACTACTTGATCAGAGCAATAAAAAAGACAACAATCTAAAGTTTCCATACTCACTTTATCATCAATAGTTGTATACCTGGCCAGGGTATATAAATACTAAGATCAAGTGGTATGCACTTTGTATACTATCATATTCCTTCTTTTTCATATTATTACAAGCATAAGATTTAACATCACTGGATTTTATCCAGTCATCTCTTTTGTACCTCATCTTTTCTCATAGAGGTAAGAACAACATAAAACATTTGTGATGTTTTATTATGCAAAAAGTAAGTCCTCATAGGACTAATAAAAGAAAGCTCAATCAATTACCTTCTCAACTTAATTCAAGAAACTATAAAAAGACATATTAGAATAACATTATTTTGTCTAACCTGTCATGATTCGTGGATTGTTCATTACCTCAGGCTGACTCTACCTCAGAGGTTGATTCTCCATAACATTCCTGGCTGAACAATCTCTTTCCATATGTCCTACCTGTCTACATTGGTAGCAAATTCTAGGTGTCAGGTGTGGTCTAGAGGGTTCTTTACCCTTATTAGATAACCATTGCCTTGGTGCACTAGGCACTGGTTGTACTGATGGTACCAAAAACTTCTTCTTTTTAGAACTGCTAGGCCTCTGTTCCTGGATTTGGATAGGCCTTTTCTCAATTCTCCCTTTATATTCCTTTTTTGGACTATTAGGTTTGATATGTCCAGGCTTCCTACACCTATTGTGGGCTCTGATCTCTAATTACCCGAGATAAACACATAAAACTCGAAGTAAACTTAGCGGAAGCGATTCGATTAGCAGCGGAATACTAAAAATTAGCGGAAATTAAAAACTTTTTGAGATAAGATCTTGAAAACATAAAACTCCTTTCATATATTCAAGATAAACTGTTTACATCTCTATTAATTACTTCTTGAGTAATTATACACAGCATGATACAAAATCTCAAGAGTAGAATCAAAATCTCAGACCATGACTCCAAGGACCTGAGAGTACAGAGAACACATAGGACTAACTATCTATCTACACAACTCAGCAGACTGAATCTCCACCTGAGATTTACTACTGCTCCTGGTGTTGCTGCGCTGGTATTGGTCACCTGAAGATTGATTCCTTCGTCCTCGACGACCACCTAAAAAGTTGAAATCTACGGGGTGAGACAATTATAAAAGATTGTCCCAACGAGAGTTATAACTCTCCGCTAGAAGCTTTATATAGCAATCAAAGAAACAACATAAGCAATAGAAGCCTTCAAGATAATCAACAGCAGATAGGTAACTCAGTAGAATATCAATATGTAAGCAATATGAATAACATATGTACTTATGCAATGTAACATCAATCCAGTATCTCATAGTTCATCCTAAGCAGATATACTACGCGGTTGATTATGCTTTACAAACATCCTTAAGCCCTGCGGAGATGAGGTATACCACTCATACTCCAACCGACCACTGTTAAGTCGCCTCGGTATCATACTAGGTCATCGAAAGAGCCAGATTCTCATGAACTTCAACTACCTCAGTCAGATTGAGGATAACATGCAGGACATCTAGTGTCTCTGCTAATATAGCTTACCAGGGTATTCTGGTCCTCCGCTATTAGAGTCACAGTGGCATTCTGTACTCTCTTCGCTATCGAAAGATTTCGTGTTTATCTCTCATTGATGCGGTATAAAAGATTTCCTCTCAGGAGAATAATGTTACATCTCCCTGGTACAGACACATAGTGAAAGGGTTGATGGATTAAGATACATCTACATCAATTCTTACACTAAGATGTAAGGTTTTACACATCTATATACCCCACATACTCAAAAGTATGTGCTCCAGGAGTTCCCTTAGGAAAACCTATTTCACCATCATATAACTTCTGACAATGATGGATCTATGATCAGGGCTCTACATGATATGATTACACTTGATTAGTTAGGTACATTTCAGTATTCTTTTAACATCATATATGTTCTCAAACATTAATCATTAGCATAGCAGCTATGAAAGAAGAATACTAAATGTAACAAGCCTAACTCACATCAATTATCATTTCTCAATTCTCTCATCACAAGTCATCTGTTAAGCATGACCTTGATGGTACTCATGGCTCTCACAGCCCATCAATCTCATAAGATTCCACTCACAAGGCATCAGGATATTTCACTATTCATAAAGCTAACAACATGCTTTCAATGAATATAGTATCATAATCCATACCTGGACATGATCATCCTCATATAGGAACATGCATGGTTAATTCAACTGATAACATTAAATAACTCATTTTAAAGAAGTTGTATCTTCCTACTCTTACAAGAGTTAGGTTTCCCTGACTTTCATCAATTAGGGTTTAAGATTCACGTTACATGTCATCACCCTAGAATTAGGGTTTACTATTCACCTCATGGTGAATTGAACTCATATCATCATTATGTATGAGAAACATCATCATTGATACCCTAAGATTAGATTAAGATTCATAAAATATCATAATTAGGGTTTCCATGATCTCACATAAAGGAATCATACCCTAATCATGCATTATCATGTATAATTGAAGGTATTTCACTTGAGTTTCACTCATATTTGATACTTTCTCTCTCCTCTTACTAACAGGTGGTGATTTTCTCTCTCCTTTTATAGCATATGATGATTACATCACTCCAAAACAGGTTTGGTTAAGTTCTTATTGATTAACATAAGCTAAAACTCCAATATCGATACATCAGGGTTTGATTAGAGCAAGGTATTACTCAATTGTACCCTTCAAGGGTACATTGGTAATTTGCCCCATTGATCACCATCATAGTTCAATTCATTAGTCACTTAGTCCCTTAATGTCCTAGGTTACCATTAGGGTTTAGATTAGATCATCATTGAACCATCTACAACTTCAAGTGATTAAGTATAAAAAACCTTGAAAACCTTCAATCGGTTTCAACCTTCAACCACCAAACGGTCTTGAGACCGTTTGGGTGTGTTGACCGTTTGGGGAGAGTTGACTTCCAAACCGTTTGATCTAAAACGACTTGAGATTGATTGGTCCAAACGACCTTGAGATCGTTTGAGCCCAAACGGTCTTGAGACCGTTTGGTCCAAATGGGCTCAAACCGTTTGGACCTCCAAAGTGGTTCAAAAGTTACAATCGATTATGGTTATGTATGTTGAAGCCCTCAATTGGCCAAATCCATGTTAACAACTTACAAATTGAGTCATTTAGGATGAGCCTTAATCAACTGGACACCAAATTAACCCTCAATTGAAAGCCAATCAGGCTGAAATCCATCTCAATTAGGCTTTCAATCGGATAATCATCAATGTTCAACAATGTGAATCAAAATGAAGTTGAACCTATCAATTGACCTCCAATTGGGCCCAAACTTGGCCCAAACGGTCTTGAGATCGTTTGGATATCCTCCAAATGGTCTTGAGACCGTTTGCCCAAAGTTTGAACAAAAACTAAGTTAATTGGATAAGGGTTGAACTCCAATTAGGTCTAAAATCAGCATTTTTATCAATTCATCAACTTATTGTAATTGGACCCTCAAATCATCAAATTACCTCAACCCTAGACCTTAAAACGGTCTTGGGTTGTCACCAAACGGTATTAAGACCGTTTGGATGAACCCCCAAACGGTCTTGAGACCGTTTGGGTCCTTCAACCCAAAACTCAACAACATCTATACTTGAAAATAGTAATTTCAGCCCGATTAGGGTTAGGGTGTTGAAGTGCCATCAATTCTCAATTGGTAATGAATTAGATTATGATTCTTTGTAGGAATGAAATTAGATATGTTACCAACAGACCCTAAAACGGTCGTCCCTTGGTCAACCCTATCAAATGGTCTTGAGACCGTTTTGATTCAAATGGTCTTGCAAGACCGCATGAGATCAAACAGTTTGAGACCGTTTGATTTCAAACGGTTTGCAACCGTTTGGACCAAAAGGGTCCAAGGTCGTTTGATAAAGTCACCTAGGTATTCACGCCCATCATCTTCAACCTCTGGTCAGGTTGGTTACTCCACCGTTTTGCTTGCAAAAGTGCAAGGAAGAAGGGAGGTAGAAGAAGAACTATGTACAAAATTGCAAGAACAAGACATGTATATAAAGCAAGAGAGTTTAGAGTTATAAAACACGCCTTAAACGTTGTCCTTGGAGCTCCAAGCTTCAAGCCTCTAATGGCTTCTTGAGCTCCACAACTCGGCCAGGGGTGATTCTCCAAGGAAAAGATGAGAATGGTCGGCTAGAACAAGAAGACTAAGTGAGTTAACCATAGAACCAACCTTGTATAATGATTTCACCCAAGAATCCGAGCTTGAAGATGGTTCTTTCTCACCTTATCTCTACTTGGTCGTCTCCCTGAGTTCCAGAGCTCTGCCTTGGTCGGTTGAGGAAGATGAGAAATGAAGAGGATAAAGGATACGTTTAGTTGTTTGCAAAGGAATAATGCTTATATAGTTTAGGCTATTTTCCATCATAAGGACCTCTAGAACATGTGATTTTCATCTAAGTCCCTCCTTGTTTCTAAGGCACGTCCAAGCCATATAAACTTAAGCAAAGTCCATCAAATCTCAAGATCTAAGGGTAAAGAAAACCAACTTTCAACTAGGGTACATATATGAAGGGTCTCCATACCCATACTTGGTGAATTTTATGCACAAAGATCATTTTTCTTATCTGATTATTCATTGATGTATCCCTTTCATCATTTCTACTCTAAATGATGTCAAGGTCATAAAAGATATTCTAGAAGGTGTACTTTACAAGTTTCACCCTCAATTTGGGTAAATTGCACTTTACTCCAAATTAGGGTTTTTAAGCACCAGGATCATTCCGCAAGCTTCATCTGAATGCCCAAGCTTGGGAAATCCATCATACTTCATCATATTCATTCATATGATGTTTCATTATCAGAGGAACATCTTAACCTGTGAAATTTTGCAATTTAAACCCTTAAACTGGGTAATTTGCACATAGGTCCCTGCATTACAAAACAATACTACAACTTCGTTTAAAAGGACAAAATTGAAAGTATATGTTCTGAAGGAACTTAATTACATGTCAAAGAGTAATCACAAGTTTATAATTACATATTTAGGCAAAACATCTAGGGTTAGGTTATAACCCAGGTCAGGAATGTTACAAATCATCCACCCCTTACAAGGATTTTGTCCCCAAAATCAATAAAACATACTAGGAGAAAAGAGCAGGGTATTTCCTTCTCATCTCATCCTCTAGTTCCCAAGTGGCTTCTTCGACACCACGGTGGTTCCAGAGGACTTTCACAAGGCTTATATCTTTCTTCTTTAACTTTTTAGTTATGTTATCAAGGATTGACACTGGTCCTTCCTCATAAGTTATATCTTCATTCAATTCTACTTCCATAGGTTGTAGAACTGACTCGGTGTCGGGGTGACATTTCCTCAGCATAGAAATGTGAAACAGAGGATGTAACTTCTGCAACTCCTGAGGTAACTCTAGTCTATAGGCTACCTTTCCAACTCGCTCAATGATTGGATAAGGCCCCATAAATCTAGGAGATAACTTCCCTTTTCTTCCAAAGTGAAGGACTCCTTTCCAAGGTGAGACCTTAAGATACACTCTGTCTCCAACCTAGAACTCTAAGGGTCTACGAAGTTTATCAGCACACGACTTCTGTCTATCTTGTGCAGTCTTAAGCTATTGTTGTATAACTTTGATCTTCTCTGTAGTCTGCTGCACAAGATCAGGACCTAACAACTGATCCTCACCAGTCTCATACCAACATAAGGGTAATCTACAACGTCTACCATACAATGCTTCATAGGGTGCCATATCAATACTATGTTGATAGATATTATTATAGGCAAACTCTATCAAGCTCAGGTGTAGATCCCAACCCCCGGTAAACTGGAGAACACATGCTCTCAGCAGATCTTCCAAGGTCTGTATAGTCCTTTCAGACTGTCCATCAGTATGTGGGTGAAAGGCTGTACTAAACCTTAACTTGGTGCCTAAGGCTCTGTGTAACTGTTCCCAAAAATGACTTGTAAACTGGGGACCTCTGTCAGAAACTATAGTGACAGGAACTCCGTGCAAACGCACTATCTCTTGAACATACAACTGTGATAACCTTTCAGCAGAATAGGTTGTTTTGACAGGTAAGAAATGCGTTGTATTTGTCAACCTATCAACAATTACCCAAATGGAATCATGTCCTTTGCTTGTCCTGGGTAGGCCAACAACAAAGTCCATGGTCACATGGTCCCACTTCCACTGTGGTATGGGTAAAGGTTGCATTGTTCCTGCAGGCTTCTAGTGTTCAGCCTTAACTTGCTGACACACAGGACACCTCAGAACAAACTCAGCCACATCCTTCTTCATCCCAGGCCACCAATACATATCTTTCAAGTTTCGATACATTTTGGTGCTCCCTGGATGCATAGCATACATTGAAGAATGAGCTTCCTCCAGAACTAACTTCCTCAGGTTATCAACATCTGGCACTATCATCCTCCCATGATAGCATGCTACTTGGTCATCTGAGTCATGGAAACCATCTCGCTTCTCATCACCATACTCAGATCCGATCTGCTGAACTGCAACATCCACTTGTTGTGCTTCCTTTATCTGCTCTCTTAGGGTAGGTTTAATATGCATCTCAGCTAACAAATCGGCTAACAATGACACTTTCAACTGCACATTGTTTTGCCTTAAAGAGATAAGCATATCTCTCCTAGAGCATACTAAGGAACTTAGTTGTGCTCTATCCATGGTTGATGTTGTTGATTTCCTACTCAAGGCATCTACAACCACATTGGTTTTCCCTGGATGGTAATGAATTGTACAATCGTAGTCCTTGATTAACTCCATCCAGCGACGTTGCCTCATGTTAAGCTCATGCTGAGAGAAGATATACTGAAGATTCTTGTGGTCTGTGAAAATATGGAATGTTTCTCCGTAGAGATAATGTCTCCAGATCTTCAAGGCATGAACCACAGTAGCCAACTCTAGATTGTGTGTCGGATAATTCTCCTCGTGTTTCTTAAGCTGTCGGGAAGCGAAAGAAATCACTTGCTTATCCTGCATCAACACACATCCAAGTCCATTCTTGGAGGCATCACAGAAAACTACATATCTTTTTCCTTGCTCAGGTAGCACAAGCACGGGTGCACTTGTCAACCTCTCTTTCAACAGCTGAAAAGACTGTTGACACTTATCACTCCAGGCAAAAGGAACATCTTTCCGAGTCAACTTGGTTAAGGGTAAGGCTATAGAACTGAAGTTATTAATGAACCTTCGATAGTAGCCAGCTAACCCTAGGAAACTTCAAATCTCTGTCGGTGTCTTCGGTTGTTCCCACTGTAGAACAGACTCTACCTTTTTAGGGTCAACACGAATACCCATAGCAGATACCACATGTCCAAGAAAAGATACTTCTGACAACCAAAACTCACACTTGCTAAACTTAGTGTATAGCTTGTGTTCTCTTAACAAGGTCAACGCTTGGCAAAGATGTTGTTCATGTTGTTGAGCATCCTTACTATAGATCAGAATGTCATCTATGTAGATGACTACACACTGATCGAGGAAAGGTCGTAAGATTCTATTCATGAGTTCCATAAATGCAGCTGGTGCATTAGTTAGTCCAAATGACATAACTGTGAACTCATAGTGACCATATCTTGTCCTAAAGGCAGACTTGGATATGTCACTATCCTTAATACAGAGTTGATGATATCCAAACCTTAAGTCTATCTTTGAGAAGACTGTTGCGCCACGCAACTGATCAAAGAGATCATCAATCCTCGGTAGAGGGTACTTATTCTTTATTGTTACTTTATTGAGTTGTCTGTAATCAATGCGCAACCACATTGACCCATCTTTTTTTTTAACAAACAAAACCGGAGCACCCCAAGGTGAGGTACTCGGTCAGATAAAACCCTTCTCAAGTAACTCTTGAAGCTGTTTCTTGAGTTCTGCCATCTCGGCAGGCGCCATCCTATACGTTGTCTGGGCTATAGGTTTTGTATCTGGGACCAAATTGATTTCAAAATCAATTTCCCGAGGCGGTGGTATGTCGGGAAGTTCTTCAGGAAACGCATCCTCAAATTCCCTGACTACAGGAACTTCAACAGGGTTGGGGCTCTCCTTGGTAACATCTACCACATGGGCCAAGAATGCATAACATCCTTGCCTCATCAGCTTGTCAGCAACCATAGATGACACAAGACAGGTGGGCAGAATCTTTCTTTCTCCTTGAAAGATCCATGTGTTGCTTTCATCAGCAAACACAGCCAACTTGGATTCACAATCCAAGACAACTCTATACCTTTCCAAGGTATCCATCCCAAGGATTATATCGAATCCTTGCATATCAAGTGGTATAAGATCCACTTGAATGCGATGATCAGAAAAGAAGAGGATGCAGGGAGAGCATACCTCCTGCAAAATAGCAGACCCACTCAACGGAGTCTCTAACAACAAACTATTTGCCCTATGACTGACTGTCATATTGCAGTTACGAATCACTCTTCGAGCGATAAAGGAGTGTGTAGCACCCGGGTCAATCAAAATAGATACAACATAGGATTTATACATATTAGAATATAAAAGGTTCATCTGACCTGCCACAACCCGTGGATTGATCACTACATTTGGTGGGTTCATAGCATAGAACCTCGCTGTCGCTTGAGGTTGAGTCAGTGCTGATGATCCAGCTTGAGACGCTTGTCCACGTCCTCTAGCTGCTCCTCGAGATTGCCTTATCTGTGATCCCTGTTGACTATGTCTCAGAGGCTGAGTCACACTGACAGGCCTCGATCTGAAGTCTCTCATCAAGTGTCCCACCTTACCACAGTTGTAGCAGCTTCTCTCCTATTGTTGTGGTCTCGGTGGTCCGGTGACTGACATTGATGCAGAACTGTGAGTCTCTTGAGGCGGTTGACTCCGTCCTCTACCTCTACTTGGAGACCATTGAGTTTGAGAACTCAATCTGGGTGGTGGAGGGGTAGGTGCAGAGAATCTAGGCTTCTTAAAATCCCTAGATGAAGAACCCTGGAACTGTGGATATCTCTTTTGGGTTTGCCTCTTCTCAACCACGGACCTCTCTATCCTTCGGACTGACTCAACGAAGGTAGAGAACCTCTCTCAGTTTTCTAGGGCAGACACGGGAGTAGACATGTCCGCATTCAAACCCTTCTCGAACCTCCTGATTCTCTCTTCTTCTGTGGCAGCCATGTGCGGACAGAACCGTACAAACTCCATGAACTTAGCTTCATACTCGCTAATGTTCATCATGACCTACCTCAATCTCTCGAACTGAGAGATCTTCTCATCCAGGAAGGTCTTCAGGAAATATCTGTGAACAAATTCTCGACGAAAATCTTCCCACGAGATCTCTATTCCAGGCCTCTTCTGCTCTTCCATGGTCCACCAGTGACCATCACTTCCCTTGAGAAGATAGACAACATGTCTAACCTTCTTAGCTTCAGGGATGTTAAGGATTCTAAAAGCTTTCTCTAACTCTGTCAACCACAGATCAGCATCTGCGGGGTCGGCTGTCCCAAAGTACTCGGTAGCTCCGACACGATGAAGTCATTCGAACGTCTTACCGATACCTTGTCCTTCAGGCTGGACAGGTGCCCTAGGTGCAGGCATGGGCATCCTGTCGGTTATATGTGTCATGGCAGTCATAAACTGCCCAAACATCGTCTGAACTGCTGGGTTACCCATGTCAGCTGGGTCAAACTGAGGTGGCTCCCTGGGTTTCTCAGGTAAGGGTTGCTCTATTTTTGGGTGCCTTGCACCTTCCCGAGGTGCAGGAGCACTACTTTCCGCCACATACTCTTCATGTGGTTGAGACATCCTTATATATATTCTTCTCCTGAGGAGTAGAAGATTCTATTAGATAAGGAAAAACACTAAGGTTAGACTCGACATCCTAAGTCCTATGTCTCTGTAGACTCAGCGAACCTAGAGCTCTAATACCACTTAATTGTGGGCTCTGATCTCCAATTACTCGAGATAAACACATAAAACTCGAAGTAAACTTAGCGGAAGCGATTCGATTAGCAGCGGAATACTAAAAATCAGCGGGAATTAAAAACTTTTTGAGATAAGATCTTGAAAACATAAAACTCCTTTCATAGATTCAAGATAAACTGTTTACATCTCTATTAATTACTTCTTGAGTAATTATACACAGCATGATACAAAATCTCAAGAGTCAAATCAAAATCTCAGACCATGACTCTAAGGACTTGAGAGTACAGAGAACACATAGGACTAACTATCTATCTACACAACTCAGCAGACTGAATCTCCACTTGAGATCTACTGCTGCTCCTGGTGCTACTGCTTCTACTGGTATTGGTCACCTGAAGATTGATTCCTTTGTCCTCGACGACCACCTAAAAAGTTGAAATCTACGGGGTGAGACAATTTTAAAAGATTGTCCCAGTGAGAGTTATAACTCTTCGCTAGAAGCTTTATATAGCAATCAAAGAAACAACATAAGCA
Organism: Alisma plantago-aquatica; assembly: GCA_963693085.1. Taxonomy (NCBI): domain Eukaryota; kingdom Viridiplantae; phylum Streptophyta; class Magnoliopsida; order Alismatales; family Alismataceae; genus Alisma; species Alisma plantago-aquatica. The sequence continues at coordinate 384,946,105 of OY856415.1, read as the reverse complement.
ATAGAACCCTTCAAGATAATCAACAGTAGATAGGTAACTCAGCAGAATATCAATATGTAAGCAATATGAATAACATATGTACTTATGCAATGTAACATCAATCCAGTATCTCGTAGTTCATCCTAAGCAGATATACTACGCGGCTGATTATGCTTTACAAACATCCTTAAGCCCTGCGGAGATGAGGTATACCGTTCATACTCCAACAGACCACTGTTAAGTCACCTCGGTATCATACTAGGTCATCGAAAGAGTCGGATTCTCATGAACTTCAACTACCTCAGTCAGATTGAGGATAACATGCAGGACATCTAGTGTCTCTACTACTATAGATTACCAAGGTATTCTGGTCCTCCGCTATTAGAGTCACAGTGGCATTTTGTACTCTCTTCGCTATCGAAAGATTTTGTGTTTATCTCTCATTGATGTGGTATAAAAGATTTCCTCTCAGGAGAATAATGTTACATCACCCTGGTACAAACACATAGTGAAAGGGTTGATGGATTAAGATACATCTACATCAATTCTTACACTAAGATGTAAGGTTTTACACATCTATATACCCCACATACTCAAAAGTATGTGCTCCAGGAGTTCCCTTAGGAAAACCTGTTTCACCATCATATAACTTCTGACAATGATGGATCTATGATCAGGGCTCTACATGATATGATTACACTTGATTAGTTAGGTACATTTCAGTATTCTTTTAACATCATATATGTTCTCAAACATTAATCATTAGCATAGCAGCTATGAAAGAAGAATACTAAATGTAACAAGCCTAACTCACATCAATTATCATTTCTCAATTCTCTCATCACAAGTCATCTGTTAAGCATGACCTTGATGGTACTCATGGCTCTCACAGCCCATCAATCTCGTAATATGCCACTCACAAGGCATCAGGATATTTCACTATTCATAAAGCTAACAACATGCTTTCAATGAATATAGTATCATAATCCATACCTGGACATGATAATCCTCATATAGGAACATGCATGGTTAATTCAACTGATAACATTAAATAACTCATTTTAAAGAAGTTGTACCTTCCTACTCTTACAAGAGTTAGGTTTCCCTGACTTTCATCAATTAGGGTTTAAGATTCACATTACATGTCATCACCCTAGAATTAGGGTTTACTATTCACCTCATGGTGAATTGAACTCATATCATCATTATGTATGAGAAACATCATCATTGATACCCTCAGATTAGATTAAGATTAATCAAATATCATAATTAGGGTTTCCATGATCTCACATAAAGGGATCATACCCTAATCATGCATTATCATGTATAATTGAAGGTATTTCACTTGAGTTTCACTCATATTTGATACTTTCGCTCTCCTCTTACTAACAAGTGGTGACTTTCTCTATCCTTTTATGGTAGATGATGATTACATCACTCCAAAACAGGTTGGGTTAAGTTCTTATTGATTAACATAAGCTAAAACTCCAATATCAATACATCAGGGTTTGATTAGAACAAGGTATTACTCAATTGTACCCTTCAAGGGTACATTGGTTATTTGCCCCATTGATCACCATCATAGTTCAATTCATTAGTCACTTAGTCCCTTAATGTACTAGGTTACCATTAGGGTTTAGATTATATCATCATTGAACCATCTACAACTTCAAGTTATTAAGTATAAACAACCTTGAAAACCTTCAAACGGTTTCAACCTTCAACCACCAAACGGTCTTGAGACCGTTTGGCCTCAAATGATCTTGAGACCGTTTGACCTCAAACGGTCTTGAGACTGTTTGACCTCAAACGGTCTTGAGACTATTTGGGTGTGTTGACCGTTTGGGGAGAGTTGACTTCCAAACCGTTTGAAGCTTATGCGGTTTGAAACCGTTTGATCTAAAACGACTTGAGATCGATTGGTCCAAACGACCTTGAGATCGTTTGAGCCCAAACGGTCTTGAGACCATTTGGCCCCAAACAGTCTTGAGACCTTTTGGCCTCAAACGGTCTTGAGACCGTTTGGTCCAAATGGGCTCAAATCGTTTGGACTTCCAAAGTGGTTCAAAAGTTACAATCGATTATGGTTATGTATGTTGAAGCCCTCAATTGGCCAAATCCATGTTAACCACTTAAAAATTGAGTCATTTAGGATGAGCCTTAATCAATTGGACACCAAATTAACCCTCAATTGAAAGCCAATTAGGGTGAAATCCATCTCAATTAGGGTTTCAATCGGATAATCATCAATGTTCAACAATGTGAATCAAAATGAAGTTGAACCTATCAATTGACCTCCAATTGGGCCAAAACTTGGCCCAAACGGTCTTGAGATTGTTTGGATATCCTCAAAACAGTCTTGAGACCGTTTTCCCAAAGTTTGACCAAAAACTAAGTTAATTGGATAAGGGTTGAACTCCAATTAGGTCTAAAATCAGCATTTTTATCAATTCATCAACTTATTGTAATTGGACCCTCAAATCATCAAATTACCTCAACCCTAGACCTTAAAACGGTCTTGGGTTGTCACCAAACGGTCTTAAGACCGTTTGGATGAATCCCCAAATGGTCTTGAGACCGTTTGGGTCCTTCAACCCAAAACTCAAGAAGATCTATACTTGAAAATAGTAATTTTAGCCCGATTAGGGTTAGGGTGTTGAAGTGCCTTCAATTCTCAATTGGTTATGAATTAGATTATGATTCTTTGTAGGAATGAAATTAAATATGTTACCAACAGACCCTCAAACGGTAGTCCCTTGGTCAACCCTATCAAACGGTCTTGCAAGACCGCATGAGATCAAACGGTTTGCAACCGTTTGGACCAAAAGGGTCCAAGGTCGTTTGATAAAGTCACCTAGGTATTCATGCCCATCATCTTCAACCTCTGGTCAGGTTGGTTACTCCACCGTTTTGCTTGCAAAAGTGCAAGGAAGAAGGGAGGTAGAAGAAGAACTAAGTACAAAATTGCAAGAACAAGACTAGTATATAAAGCAAGAGAGTTTAGAGTTATAAAACCCGCCTTAAACGTTGTCCTTGGAGCTCCAAGCTTCCAAGCTTCAAGCCTCTAATGGAGTCTTGAGCTCCACAACTCGTCCAGGGGTGATTCTCCAAGGAAAAGATGAGAATGGTCGGCTAGAACAAGAAGACTAAGTGAGTTAACCATAGAACCAACCTTGTATAATGATTTCACCCAAGAATCTGAGCTTGAAGATGGTTCTTTCTCACCTTAGCTCTACTTGGTCGTCTCCCTGAGGTCCAGAGCTCTGCCTTGGTCGGTTGAGGAAGATGAGAAATGAAGAGGATAAAGGATACATTTAGTTGTTTGCAAAGAAATAGTGCTTATATAGTTTAGGCTATTTTCCATCATAAGGACCTCTAGAACATGGGATTTTCATCTAAGTCCCTCCTTGTTTATAAGGCACGTCCAAGCTATCTAAACTTAATCAAAGTCCATCAAATCTCAAGATCTAAGGGTAAAGAAAACCAACTTTCAACTAGGGTACATATATGAAGGGTCTCCATACCAATACTTGGTGAATTTTATGCACAAAGATCATTTTTCTTATCTGATTATTCATTGATGTATCCCTTTCATCATTTCTACTCTAAATGATGTCAAGGTCATAAAAGATATTCTAGAAGGTGTACTTTACAAGTTTCACCCTCAATTTGGGTAAATTGCACTTTACTCCAAATTAGGGTTTTTAAGCACCATGATCATTCCGCAAGCTTCATCTGAATGCCCAAGCTTGGGAAATCCATCATACTTCATCATATTCATTCATATGATGTTTAATTATCAGAGGAAAATCTTAACCTGTGAAATTTTGCAAGTTAAACCCTTAAATTAGGTAATTTGCACATAGGTCCCTGCATTACAAAACAATACTACAACTTCGTTTAAAAGGACAAAATTGAAAGTATATGTTCCAGAGGAACTTAATTACATGCCAGAGAGTAATCACAAGTGTATAATTACATATTTAGGCAAAACATCTAGGGTTAGGTTATAACCCAGGTCTGGGATGTTACACCTATGGCAGATCCTGGTTTCATATTGTATCCTATTCCTATCATCATTATTCATTGCTCCAACATGCTGATGTTGAGAAGGAAACCTATTAGAGTTCAAAACTTCATCATTGGGGTTGGTAGTCTTGGTTGCATTGCTAATGCATGATCTACTATATGCATCATATCTGTCCTAAATTGCTCAAACAGAGCAGGAAAAGCTGGGCACTCTATTATAGTTAGGTCAAACTGGGGATGTGCAGGTATATGTTCTTCTCTACTCTGATCCCTGCACCCTTTCTTGGTGTAGCATTGCTGCTGTCTGCAGCAATCTTCTCATGTGACCCAGTCATCTTCAAGTTTTTCTTCTCCTATATGAGCAGAAGACACTATCAGATATACTGGAAGACACTAAAACAGACTCTACTACCTTAGTCCTATGTCTCTATAGACTCAGCAAACCTAGAGCTCGGATACCACTAAATTTTGGCATCCAACTTATAAAAACAAGATTTACTTAAGCGGAAGCGAATCATTTGCAGCGGATTACTGAAAATCACTAAAAATTAAAACTTTTTGCAAAGAGATCCACATATAGGAAATATTTTCCTTCAAGAACCAAAGTATAATATTTACATTCTGTTCCATAAGTACACAACATGTACTATCTCTTCTTGAGGATTACAACATCAGCTGCCCTATTCAACATTATATACAGACAACATAAAACCTTGAGGCATCAAGCCAAAATCTCAGACCGATTCATTAAAAATACTGACTACTGACTACGAGGACCTGAGAGTATAGAGACCACACATAGGACTACTATCTATACAAAACTTGGCAGGCAGTGCCTCCACCTGAGTTATCACTGTTGTCTCTGATACTGCTGTTGAGTTTCCCTTGCTATAGGGTTCCTGCTTCTTCTTCTGTGTTTACCTAAAAACATTGGATCCCACGGGGGTGAGACAATTGTAAATTGCCCCAGCGGGAGATATAACTCTCCGCCAAAACATTATTATAGCAGTTTATTATAATAAAACTGAGCAGGAGTTCTTATATATATGTTAACTACAATATTAATCATTGAATGAATAGAGTAAAGTAATCTCCTTTCTTAAGGAAAACATTGTATCTACTCATGGTAGATTCATAATTCATACATCTACTGGCATTGAATATAAAGAGATATGAAAAACATCTATCAACTAGAGATGTATAAAAGAAATGTAACATGAGACAATGAATTTCTGTATTCAGTTCTTAAACAAACATGCTAAATGGTTGATTACATTTTACAATCACACTTATGCCCTGAGGAGATGAGGTATACCATTCATACTCCAACCGACCACTGCGAAGTCGAAATCGATACCATACAAGGTCAATGGTAGAGCCGGCTACCAAGACCTCCCAAATCTTGGTCAGCGCGAGATCACATGTAGGACATCTTGTGTCTCTGCTATATAGCTTTCCATGGTATACTGGCTACTTCGCTATTAGAGTTACAGTGGCATGTTGTACTCTCTTCACGATCGTGAGATTTCATGTTTATCTCCATCAATCTTGACATTAACATTATCGGAAGATGTGTACTCCATCTGTCCCAATCATCGGGAGATTCGTGATACATCCATCACGGTATAAGTAATGAAGGATTGAGAGGTTTAATGTTTACCTTTCCTCAATTCCCTCATTAGGACGTCAGGATACATTCGCCCATTGCCCCCACATATTCAAAATATGCGTTCCGAGTTTTTCCGCGCAACACTCGTTTCACCATCACCTATTACTGACGATGATGGATCTATGTTCAGGGCTCTACATGATATGATTTCACTTGATTAATTAAGTACATTAGTATATTCTTTTAGCATCCGTCAAGTTCTCAAACATAACTTATTCAGACAAATGCTATAAAGAAACATGTACTATCTTCATCAACCACTTCTCAGTCTTTATAAGACATTGGGATCTCAGTCCCTCATTTCATTTCTTTAAAAGTTCACATCCCTCAACAACATCATTATCGTACTTATCAATTTTGGGCTTTCATACCCTCAATTCATCACTATCACTGTTACCACTTGTTAGGTAACTATTACCTCTAGATCCTCAGACCGAGGTATACATAATACTTGTTACACAAGTATCTCACATGTCTCACATGGCCTATTAAGACTTATTCAAGGAACTCATAAGGTCCATACACATTTTGTTACTTTTACTAAGCAACAACAACGTTAGGCACATAAGGCCATACAACATATTTATATATGAATGTCATAGCTCAAATCTGGATATATTCATCATCTCATGATGTTTACATGATTAATAGACATGATAACAGTCATGTAAATCATGTATCACATCATATGAAATAATAGTAACACCACCATCCTTTATCAGGATTAGGGTTATCTATCAAATAGGGCTTTTCATTCCCTTTACTCAAAATTAGGGTTAGGGTTTCCCATCTTACATTACTTAGGGTTTCATGCTCACACTATTAGTTCAACCCTAATATATTGCTCCACACCTCTAGGAGCATTCAAAGATATCATAAGTATTTGCTTATGATCACTATTCTCATCATATGTCATTAATGATCATCAAATCAAGGTATGAGTTCATTTCTCATCCTTATCATGGTATGATTACATCATACTCATTGATTTGACTTAACCCCATTCTCAAGGTATATTAGTCAACATTTATCAAAGTACATTGAGTTCATTACATCTTTATTGTAACAATTTCATATCACATACTCCATGTGTTTCTTATCCAAGAATATTGGATTAGAGGTTCAACAAGGTATGTCTACACTGAAATGTTGAATGTGATATCTATCATGTCTTTATGTATCACTTTCTTCTCATTTCCATCTTTCTTAAGTTAATCTACTAACCTTGTATTAAGGTATTTCCTTCTTAATACTTTATCCACTAACGTGTCACTTTCATTATATGGTGCATAGATTACACATTAGAATTGTTCCACTATCTTTAATGATGTGAACTTATCCAATGGTTAGGTAGTGTTGAATATAGGATAAACCATTATCCATCACTTTAGATATTTCAACTCTTAGGATATTATCCACATCATTATTTAGTATAGCATACATCATTCCTAAGAGTTTCATATCATCATCATTGTAAGGTGTATAGGGTTGTTACACATGCATGAAATGAGATATATATTGATCTAGGTATCATCTTGTCCTTTAGACCCTTACTCATTATAGTATCAACATTATCATTCATATAGTTCATCACTTTACCCTTGATTGTAATAAACACATCCTACTTTATTATATCGGCCATTATACCATCACTATGGTTGCATATATCATTATATGGCATCACCCTAGATTTAAGTCTCTCTTAATATCATTACATCAAGGTCTTACATAACATCATTCTAATTTAGGGATTTTCTTGGCATTACTCTAGATCAGGGTTTCTCATTCAATAACCCACAATTAGGGTTTACTATTCATTCCAACTAAGGTTTCTCATAACATCACTCTCAATTAGGGTTTCTCATGGATTCACCCTCAATTAGGGTTTCACATGGATTCACCCTCAATTAGGGTTTCACATGGATTCACCCTTAATTAGGGTTTCACATGGAATCACCCTCAATTAGGGTTTCACATGGAATCACCCTCAATTAGGGTTTCTCATGAAATTACCCAGAATTTGGATTTCCCATATTATCATCCTGGTTTAGAGTCACAACATTACCCTTGATTTGGGTTACATCTGATATTGCCCTAGATTTAGGTTAGAGCTCAACAACCTCCTTGATTAGGGTTTCATATTAAGGATCATACTCTAATTACTTAATCATTCATGTTGAAGGTGTTGAGTCTTATCCATTACATGATTATAATTCATGTAGGAGGTCCTCTCTCTCTCATCCTTTATAAGATAATACTACTTCAACTTGAATAGACTAAATCAACTTAACTTGAAAGAAGAATTGACACTTAATCCATTATGTCATTTCTTTCATAATCATTAAAGATTAATTATCCAAAGGGTACTAATCACCCTATCTCATTAAGGGTACAATTATTATAATCACCCTTGGTTCACATCATGTAACGTTCAATTAAATAATTGACCCTTACTCACTTTAAGTATTCATATGGTTTGGTTGATTAACTTCCAAACGATCTTAGTCTCTTAAACTTCAAACGGTCTAACCCAATTAGACCTCCAATGATCTTGGTCTAAGGGTTTAAAACTGTTTGGTAAATGTGGTGCTTGAAACCGTTTGCCAAAGCAAGTACTTGAAATTGTTTGCTAAAGCAAGTACTTGAAACCGTTTCCTAAAGCAAGTACTTGAAACCGTTTGCTAAAGCACTCATGAGATTGATTGGGCCTCAAACGGTTTGGGATCATTTGGTCCCAAACGGTCTTGAGACCGTTTGGTCCCAAATGGTCTTGAGACTGTTTGGACTCAAACGGTCTTAATACGGTTTGGTCCAAACCTTCTCAAAACCAATTGGACCAAAGATGGTCTCAACCACTCAAACTGATTCAGGGTTTCCAAGATTGATTCCTTCATTGATTTAATTCATATAATCACTCATCAATTGAACCTAACAACATGCTTCAATTGAACTTAATAGGTCATACTTCAACTGATTTAACCCTCATTTGATCATCAATTAGGTTTTGAATCAATTGGATTAGGGATTGAAATTGATGAACCTTCAATGTTAGTCAATGTGTTATCAATTACTTTGAAACTATTGGACCATCATTCAAATTGGACATGACCTGACCTCAAACGGTCTTGAGGTCATTTGAATGACCTCCAAAAGGTCTTGAGACCGTTTTCCCATCTCAAAATCCAAATCCATGGTCTCCAATTAGGGTTTGGGTCATTGGATTGACCATCGAATCAACACTTAATTGTATTTCAATTTGGTATATCTAGACCTTCCAAAACTCAACCATACTTAACCCTAGACCTCCAAACGGTCTTGAGTGACCCTGAAACGGTCTTGAGACCGTTGGGTGATCCCCAAATGGTTTTGAAACTGTTTGGGCTAATCAACCCAAAGTTCCAAGTCAATTGATTATGAATTCAGCACTTAACCTGATTAGGGTTTGGTGATTGATTGTCCTTCAACTCATGAACCAATTGGAACTAATCAATTATAATTAGTGGGTCATTAACCAACATTATTATCAACAATCTCCAAACGGTCAACCCTGGTCAACACCTCCAAACGGTTTGAAACCATTTGTCCTCAAACGGTTTGATGAAACTATTTCTTTTCAAACGGTTTGAAACTGTTTTCTCCCAAACGGTTTGTGAAACCGATTGAGCAACTTTGTTGAAGCTGTTTGCACTTGATATTTGTGGAGGTGTGTGCTTAGGATGATGTCATCATCATGAAGCTCTAAACTCACGAAACCTTATGTGGTTTCCATGGTGATTGCTTCACTCAACCAAATCAATTATCGTGAATGAAGAAATGATCATTATTTGATAAGGAATTGAATGCAATAACAAAATCAAGCGTATAAGTTATAAAACTCGCCTCCAATTGAGCTCCAAAGCTCCAAGCTCATTCAAAAAATGGTGGATGAATCTTTTGCAACTCCCTCTAGGCTCGTCCTCAAGCTTTTGGTTGAAAAGATTGGCTAGGGTTGAAGGTGGAGTGAAGAAAAGAAGAAATAAACGATTTATTATCGATGTCCACCATGGAATCATGGGGAAAAGAGGTCAAGAACCTTAACAAAAGGTTGGGGGTCGTCCTCCTGGTCCTCCCACGCTCCTTGGTCGATTTCCAAGCAAAGAGAAGAGGTGGGTTCCGAAAAAGCCTTTGTTTGGGCTAGGAAAGGCTCTTTTTATAAGAAATTCAATGAGAGAGAAAATGTTTTATAAAAGTCTTTTCATTCCAAAAATTGTTGACACCTTATCCCCCTTGGTTTCTTGTATGCAAAGGCATATATATCCCCACCGAGATCCCTTCCATTATCCAAGAATCAAGGGAAAAGAAATTAAGCACCTTAACCCTTATAATAGTAATTTCCATATTTGAGTGGAAATTCTTTTTCTTATAATAATGGTGAGTGGAGTCTTCACCTCCTTGGGATATACTCATGACTTTACAAGGATTAATGATTTACAAACACATATGAATCCAAACATATTAATTTTGGTTGAAAGTCCTTCAATTATTTTATTTATTTTTGCATTAAATTGAATTAGGGTTTTAATTAAGCTTAAATCTTGATTATTCTAATATCAAGATTCTCTCTCTTCCAACTTAATTTCAATGAGGCGCCCCTCTCATTTTATTTGCTCTACATGATTCCAAGAATTATTAGGGACCTTATTGAAGTGGTAATTTTCATATTGAACCCTAGGTTTTGGGTAAATTGCACTTTACACCAAAACTAGGTTTTAATGCACAAACATTATTTTATCAGTTCTTTCTTGGTACTCAAGCTACCACAAGCTAGTACTCCGCATAATATTCATTCTCATGATGCATAAACACATGAGGAACATATTATCATGCACAATTTGTAATTTAACCCCTCAACTTCGGTAATTTGCACTGTAGTCTAAATCAAGTAAACCATTATTTCAACATTACTCAAAAATGACTAAAATTGAAATATAAGTTCCTCTTCTGCCCTAATTACTTTTCACAAGATAAGTTTAAGTATATAATCATCTTTATTAATCAAAACACCTAGGGTTAAAGTATAACCCAGGTCAGGGATGTTACAAGTTATGTCAACTACATATAAAGGGTGACCTCTGTAGCTAATTAAGGAACAATATAGGATAACTTGAAATAGTTCAGTTACCGACTGCTTTTAGCTCTGATACCACTTTTTAAAGAGTGAGACCCGAAAGGGGATCCACTCAAAATGATATAATACAAGAGCCATGTAATAATAAAGCAGCAGAAATAAAACTATTACAAAGTTGCTTCATGATTCATTTATACAATTGTTCCTCACCATAATAGGTGATTTTACAAAAAAAAAAACTTGAACTGAGTACAACTAAAGCCATAGCAGAGGGTAACCCTGCCATTCCAAGCTATCCTTAAGTCCATGTCAAGTTGGTGATCTTTTGAGCTCTTATCTTCCAATGTACCTAAACCTGGGTGGAAGGGAACATCACCTAGAACATAGGAAACAACATAGAGGTCAGCAAAGGCTGAGTATGTACACATAATAAACTTTGGGCATTATATTGGGGTAAAAGCACAAAAAGAGATGTTCCCACAAGAAGGGGGCTATTTGCAATTAGGTAAGTTCAAGAGAAATGTAACAAAAGAAATGAGGCTATTAAATTTTAGATTACAAGCATGATAATAAAAGTGTCTTGCCATAGCAATCATCCACATATTCATATTAAAACAATAAACATTTACATGCATAACATTGTAGATTAAATATACCTAAAACAGGGCATAACATCATATGATCATGGCCTAAAAGTAAACAAGGGTGGAAACGCACACCCCGGGCGGAATACACACGCCCTATATAAGTATAGTTGTACATAAGTACCGCTATTCTAGATAATCTAGTCAAATACACAACATGCTATAATAGAGTGGCAAGACTATCATTTTAGTCAATATCAAACAAAAGACAACAAGGCAGGAGGGGCCTAAAGACCAATATGACTGTCAAAATTAATAATCACAGCAGTAAAAGAGATTTATATTAGGAATTAGAAATGTCCATGAATATTATATTTCTAAGAGAAACAATATTACCAGAGATGCCTCATTAAAGAAATTAGGTTTTAGTCAAATAATGCACAAAATAAAATAGAGGATGTACATACCTGAACTTCACAGCTAAATCTTAACTCAATATATATATTTGATCCACGAAGCTGAGTTTTCATCCTATGAATATATTAGGTATGTTAGTCAAATCAAAGCATACATGTGTATCCACCCTAATATGCTATATTAAACCCTTATCCAAATTATTATCACTTAATGATGTGTTAGACCTTGGAATCTTATTAAGTGAATGTATCATTCATTAGATATATGCATTTTAGTTCTTGTATCAATATTTAGTCATAGAAGTCAAATTTACATATATGCATTATTCCATTTAGGTTTTGTAGTATCATTCTCTTCCTAATAACATGTGTTTCTATATTCTTCCTAACATCATATTTAGCATGCTTATTAGTGTGTATATACATATTCCATTATATAGTTCTTGAACATGTCTTGAATAGTAGTATTCGATGTATACATGTTTGATGTGGATTTTCACCCAAACTTACATTTACAAATACACATTCTTGTACATATTTTTTGTGCCCTTCTACACAAAACTTGATCAACCTAGATAGGTGTATTTCCTAGACCCATTTGTATTTCTAATTTTCATTTCACTATATAAGAACTTAAAGGTGATTAGGTATATAAATGAATTGACTACATTAGTCAATGTAATAAAGTTTATATGCCAGTTCATGTACATCATTCTCCTCCATATCATTATTAAGTGTATAAACCCATCGAGATTTTAGAATCCATGTATATTGTACTAAGTCATGACTGTATACATATTGGTATAGTTATAGATTACTAATAACTGTATTTTTTAGAACCTTCCATCTAGTGATATATTAGCACGTGTATAGATATGCTTTTGAACCTGATACATGTTACTATAACAGATTAATTATATAATGTCTTCTACATCTTAGACATTATATTTACTATTGATGTATTAACCAACGATATCATTATCCAATCAAGTTCTCAAGTTAAGTCATATAGGAAACGAGACCACATAAATAAAATACTTATACTGATTTTGTAGACCCACTTGACTTTTGTTCATCCATGATGTCTTGGACCTTCTCAATCGCAACTCAATTGTACATGATAATGGTCGATCTAACAGATTGTAAGATGACATGGAGGACTTGTATGATGGTTGAGCAAGTTGTGGTGATGTTTAAAGGTAACGTGTGTGGTAGTGATTGTGGTGGCTACTAACTGTAGGCGATCACTACTGGGTTGTCACCGGCCACTGCAGAGCTAGGTGTCAATGCTCTCTCGGCTACAACAGGACATTCAGATGCGTGGAGGAAGGAGAAATGAAGAGGAGGCAAGGAAGGACCAGACGAAGATTGTGTCAAGAGCAGTCACTACTAGACTGAATGAAGAGATGATCCTTGATGTACAGTGATGAAAACTCTGGTGATTATGGCCATCTTGACAAATGATGTCACCTTCATGTGACCACTCACCGAAAGTTCTCTGTTTGCAGGTGGCGGGCAGGCTGGATCACGTTGGTAAGGAGGGATGAGTTGGTTGTGGTTGATGATCAGTGGATATGGAGGTGTTCACCCTTGGGCGCACAACGACGCTTTGCTGCAACCTCTGTAGATTGCAACACTGAATCTGACAGCCGAAGTAGTTGGCGTAGGGTGAGGAATGAGGGCAATGGTGATGGTGGCTTGTTGTCGTGGCTGCTGTTAAGAGTAGATGTAACATCCCTGACCTGGGTTATGAACTAACCCTAGGTGTTCTGTCTAATTGAGTTATTAAATGCTTGTGGTTATCTTATGAAATGTAATTAAAGCTTTTGAGGAACTTATATTTCCATTCCAGTCCCTTTTGAACAATGTTGCAATTTTGTTTTGTTAATTTTGGACTAAAGTGAAAATTACCCAAGTAGAGGGGTTAATTTGCAAATTGCACATGTTAAGATGTTCCTCTAATTATGAGACATCATAAGAATGAATATGATGTAGTGGTATGGATTCTCCAAGCTTGAGCACCAAGATATAGCTTGTAGAGCAATCCTTATGCTTTAAAACCTAGTTTTAGTGTAAAGTGCAATTTACCCAAAACCTAGGGTCCAATATGTAAAATATACCCCCTATAGTATCTGTCATGTTTCTTGGCATCAAGTAGAGTAAACAAAATGAGGAGGGCGCCTCATTTGAATGATCAAGTTAGAAAGATAACCATAATATTTAAATAACCAAGTTTTAAGCAAAATGGCCTTATATATATGCAACTTATTAAAGTGTTTCGTTTCTTTTCCTTTTAACCTTGTATAAGGGAGTATTTTTGCATGTGATTAGGAGAAAGAAACTTGGCCATGGAGGGGGCAAGCCATGGTGGAAATGATTAGGAAATAAAAGAGATAACTACCTTTTCCTTTGCCTTGGAAATATCCGAAAAGAATATAAGGATTCTTTTTAACAAAGTAAGGGAACGTTTTCCTTTGTTTCTTTTCTTATCTTCTTGATTTGGATGACTAAGTAGAAGCTCTGGAGCAGAGGAAGGATGACTAAGTTGGTTTGGTAAGTTTGGACCATCACCTATCTCAAATTCATGGTGGAAATCCTAATACAAGGTTGGTTTGTTAGTTTTCCTTACACAACTCTTCTTTCTAGCCATCTTCTCCATCCAAATCTTGAAGAACGGACCTTAGACAACCTTTGTAGCATCATCCACCATTAAAGCCACGGATCTTGGAGCTCTAGATCAGTCCTAGAGGCGGGTTTTATAACTCTAACCCTTAAGTTTTGTTAATGCATCTTCTTCTCCTAAAATTGTTGCTTGTTCTTATTTTTTAGACACTTTTAAGTGTTCTTGCTAGTAAATCCATGAAGAAAAGCCCCTGCTCTTGAGGTAAGAGATGATGACTTTAATACCAATGTTTATCCAAAATTCTACTTTAGCAAACGGTCTCCCACCTCTTGCTCAAACGGTTTGCCAAACCGTTTGGAGCAAACGGTTTCAAAACCATTTGAAAGCAAACAGTTTCACAAGAACGTTTGGGAGCAACCGGTCCAAGACAGTTTGGATGGGTTGACCAGGTGTTGACCATTTAGAGACCTGTTGTAAATAATATGGATTAATCATCCACCAAAAATCATCAAGTAATTCCAAGTAAATCACCAATTGAAGGCCCATTAGTCACCTAAACCCTAATCGAGTCTATTGCTGATTTCAATAAAACAATTATGTTGAAGTTTGGGTTGAGTGGCCCAAACGGTTTCAAAACCATTTGGGAATCACCCAAACGGTCTCACTACTACAGAAATGGCTTATAAAGTTGGTTTTCAAGGTGTCAATTGTATACAGAAACCGACACATAAACCCTACAGTGTCGGTTTTTAACATAAACTGACATCCAATTTGTGAAGGTCGACCAGACACGGGTACCACTTTTATTAAGTGTCGATTATTTAATAAACAACCGACACTTAAAATCAACTGCCAAAACCAAAATTCCAACGAAAAAATTACCTCCAAAATTTGACATATGTTGTCGGTTCTTTATTAAATAACCGACGACTAAAGGGTATGCGCGAGACATGAATAGTTGTCGGTTGTCTTTTATTTATAAACCGACGACTATAATCTAGTATAGTTGTCGGTTATTCATGAAGAACCAACGTTGTTGGTTTAGTAGTCAGTTTTTTTAAATAACCGACACTTATTGTCAACTTAATAGCTCACCAGCGCGACCAACTCTTCCCCTTTCCCTGTTTCATTCCCGATTCCAGCTAGTTAGGTCCGACGATTTGTTGTGCGCCGCTGGTCATTGCTCCGTGCTCGCACCCACCGCTGCTCCGTGCTCCCCCACTACTACTCGCCTGCTGCTCCTCGCCGGTGCCGCTCCTCTCCTGCTGCTCTCCCTTCCGCCGCCGCTCCTCACCGGCGCCGTTCCTCACCGGCGCCGCTCGTTGCCTGCTACTGCAGTTGCTCGCCACTGCCGCTCATTCTCTACTCGCCGTCGGTGCCCTCTCCTTCTCTGCTCTACGCTGGTGCCTCCGTCTCCACACTGCTACCAACAGTAGGCATCCTTTCTTCTTCTTCTTCCTTCTCCCTCTCCTTACCAACAACAACCACGGCCGTGTGGGCTGGCACGGCCTTGGCTGTGTTGGCCGTGAAATTGATATTGATATCACAAGATTTTTCTCAATTGTTGATTATGGATGAATGATCACACCTTTGGACTGACTATGAATATTATCCACTAGATTTAAAATTTTTGGACCTATGGGGTTTTTTTTTCCAGAGTGATGACTCTCGATATTGATTTACAAAACCTTAACTATTGATAATTTGTCTCAATATTGATTCACTAATGACCACCCTATTTGAATTTTAGATCACCCTTGATATATCATTGATAACTTCCATGTACCCACTCTTGAATTTATGGATGATGATTATATTCAACTCTTGATCACAAATTAGGGATAGGATCTCATGTGTACTAGGGTGGGACCTTCCATTGATTTCAATACAATACCATGAGATTGAAATATGATATTTGTCTCAACTAGTTGAAATAAAAAAAATCAAGGATATATAACCCCAACCAGATCGATGTATAAGCTCAAACCCTAAATTTTGGGATTGAAATTCATAATTTACTTTTTAATCAAACATTTCTATTTGCTGTCCTAAATGGTGATCTCTCCAAATTTGTGATCTTTAAATGATATTTGCCACGGCCGTGCCAGCCCACACGACCGTGGTTGCTGTTGGTTATTTATGTACTAATTTTGGTATGATTTAATCATCTACTTAATGTTCTAATCATGTTCTATGATAAGCCTTAGTTAATTTAATATGCATACTTTGTATGTAAGACATAGTAATTGGGTACTGCTGTATATCCAAGTAAATTATATGTAACTAATCATTACATTGATTTTAGAATGCATACTTTGGTTAAATGTACTGCTGTAATTTTTGATCAAGTGATGATATGTAAATGTAGCAATAAGTTAGTAAGGTATCAATGATAAGTCTGCTATAATGTGATGCAAAATAGTTATTGTATCATGCATATCTTAATACTTTTTTCTCTTCTAAGTTTCAAGTCAATTCATCATTACAAGTGATTACATAGATGTTCTAAGGTCGTTTACATAGAAAACCCAAAATGCACACTTGTAGCCATTTTGACTTGAACTTGACCCATTCTAGGGTTTGGATTTTAGATCCTTTTCATGTACCTAATGCCTGTAAACATTCTAGGGTTTGATTTGAACTTGACCCATTCTAGGGTTTGATTTGATTAAACCCTAACATTGATGAAACCCTAACATCAATTGTGATGAAACCCTAACATGTACATATCTATTATTGTGCTTGTTGGCCTAGAAACTTGTCCAAGATTTACTCATTAGGAGTAAATCTTGGATAGTCCCCAGTTTGGGACTGTCTTTGAACACCTAATCTCACTTAGGATGTAAGTGTATAATGTGTATTGGGTTTTTGAGAAAATTTTAGTAGCATTTCCTCGTTTGTTCTCTAAGTACATATGTACTTAGAGAACAGCGGGGAAATGCTGCTAATTTTTTTTTGAAAACCCAATACACATTATTCACTTACTAGTGAGATTAGGTGTTCAAGGATGGGATAGGTGGTACACATTTATTATATATAAGAATGACATCACATGTGTTTGTTGGTCTATAAAGTGAACAATCTTGGATAGTATACCCTAATCTTTTCCTAATATATACTTGTTTTCTCTTTGATCATAGAATGGATAGATCATGGATGTCCATTCACAATCGCTGCACCCCAGAGTTTATTTCTGGTCTTGACCAGTTTATTAGATTTGCCGAGGAACATAGGAAACAACCTGGAGATAGGTTCTACTGTCCATGTAGGCATTGCGGTAACAACTTGAAAGTCAACACTGGTGACGAAATCAAAACTCATGTCATGTGCAACGAGATTATACAAGGCTATACAGAATGGCACTGGCATGGAGAGATTTCAAACCCGAAACCAGTGGATGTTGATAGCAGTTCTTGTGTGGAAGAAGAAATTGCCTACGATGACGTAGATGTGAATGAAACAGTTCCGGTAGACATCATTGATGCGATGCTGGATAGTTGTGGGTTGAGCACACCGATCCACCTCCCATTTTTAGAAACATTATGCATGATGCTGAGATGCCGTTATACACTGGTTGTACTAAGTTTACGAAGCTTAGCGCTGTGTTGCGATTGTATAAGTTGAAAGCTAACAATAGATAGAGCGACAAAAGCTTCACGTCATTGTTGTCTTTGTTGAAAGAAATGCTTCCTGAAGGAAATGAGCTGCCAATCTCAACATGCCAGGTAAAGAAATTGTTGTGCCCAATGGGAATGGATGCCAAGAAGATACACGCATGCCCGAATGATTGTGTATTATTTCAAAAGAACTATGCAGATTTGAAAGATTGTCCAAAATGTGGTGCGTCACGGTATAAATTGACGATTTCGGGGGAGTCCAAAACTGGTTCTCCTGCCAAGGTGATGTGGTATCTACCTATAAAATCACGGTTTCAACGCTTGTTTGCCAATCCGATAGATGTGAAGAATTTGAGGTGGCATGCAGATGTTAAGAAAAATAATGATGGGATCCTACGACATGCGTTTGATTCCCCACAGTGGAAGAAGATTGATATATTGTACCCTGAATTTGGTGAAGAAGTCAGGAATCTAAGACTTGGGCTTTGTACAGACGGGATGAATCCGTACGGGACATTGAGCAGCCAACATAGCATTTGTCCAGTCATGCTTGTTATATACAATCTTCCTCCCTGACTGTGTATGAAAAATAAGTACGTAATGCTGTCGTTGTTGATATCGGGCCCTAAACAACCTGGAAATGACATCGATGTTTATCTTGAACCTCTGATTGATGACTTAAAGAAACTCTGGGGTGAAGGTGTGATGACCTATGATGCTTCACAAAGAGAGACATTTCGTTTGCATGCTATGTTGTTTTGCACTATTAATGACTTTCCAGCATATGGGAATTTGTCTGGATATAGTGCCAAAGGAGCTAAAGCGTGTCCTATATGTGAAGAGAACACTGATTCAACAAGACTAAAACATGGCGGTAAGAATGTATATCTCGGTCATCGAAGGTTCCTTCCAAAATTCCATCCGTATCGTAGGAAGCGCAAAGCATTCAATGGATTGAATGAGGAACAGAGTGCACCTAAACCTATACCAGGGGAGGTTGTTTATGAAAGCATAAAAGACTTTGTCAATGAATTTGGTAAGAGATCACAATGTACTACACTGAGTGACAATTCTTCATTCAAGAAGAAGTCAATATTTTGGGATCTTCCTTATTGGAGTTCTTTGACAGTCAGACATTGTATCGATGTAATGCACGTTGAGAAAAATGTATGTGATAGCATCATTGATACTCTGTTAAATATACCAGGTAAGACTAAAGATGGTATAAAATCAAGACTGGACCTATGTGAAATGGGAATAAGGTCAGAATTAACAGAATTATGTGAAATGGGTAATAAAAGAACATACTTACCTCCCGCTTGTTACACGTTGTCTAGAAAGGAGAAGAAAGCTTTTTGTGAATGCTTGGTAAATATTAAGGTGCCACATGGTTACTCATCCAACATCAGTAGATTGGTATTAATGAAAGATCTGAAGTTGATAGGTCTTAAATCTCATGATTGTCACACTCTAATGCAACAAATATTGCCCGTGGCAATTCGATCTATATTGTCGAAGCATGTAAGGTTTGCAATCACCAGACTTTGTTTCTTTTTCAACAGTCTCTACAACAAAGTTATTGACCCTGAGACTCTTGATAATTTGCAAAGAGAAGTGGTTGTTACCCTATGTCAGCTTGAGATGTATTTCCCTCCTTCGTTCTTTGATATCATGGTACATCTTGTTGTCCACTTGACTAGGGAAGTGAAAATCTTGGGACCGGTTTTCTTGCATTGGATGTATCCCTTTGAACGATACATGAGCGTTTTTAAAGATGATGTTCGAAACCGTTATCGGCCTGAAGGGAGTATTATTGAAGGTTATGTGGCAAGAGAGGTTATGGATTTCTGCAATGACTTTCTCAGTGGTAATGACACTCCTGATAATGACAAGAATATTGACGAGCTATTTGGCAAAGGAATTTTGGGATCACGTGTGAAAGTAATCAGCCGTGAGCAGTTGGAACAAGGTCATTTGTATATTTTATACAACATGGACGAAGTGAACATTTATATCGACGAATATACAAATTTCATCAAAAGACAATATCCTCGAGCCAATACAATGTGGCTTGCTAGAGAGCATAACAAGACTTTTATTAAGTGGTTTGAGGATAAAGTCTTACATCAACTATCTCAAACACCAGATGATATTACTGAAACTATCAAATGCCTCGCCTTTAAACCAAAGTTGACTGTTATGTCTTATGAAGGGTATGACATTAATGGATTCACATATTACACAAAGCGCCAAGATGATAAGAGTGTCATCCAAAACAGTGGGGTCACCCTTCAAGCATCGACTATGTTTTTTGCAAGTGCAAAGGATAAGAGTCCACGTGAAGCTAAAATGTCATATTACGGTGTCATTGAAGACATATGGGAATTTGACTACATAGATTTCAGAATTCCGCTCTTCAAATGTAAATGGGTTGATAACACCAAAGGAGTTATAGTGGATGAATTGGGTTTCACTTTAGTGAACTTTGAAAAGATTGGCGAGAAGGTTGAACCATTCATATTGGCATCACAGGCGAAACAAGTATTTTATATCGATGATCCTGCAAATGATAAATGGTCGGTTGTTCTTCATGGTAAAAGACAGTTCATTGAATATCCTATAGATGAAGAACAATACTATGATAAGTACGATGACTCCAATCCATTCTCAGTTGGGTTGCCAACACCAACAAATATTGAAGCTAATGATGACTTGTATATGCACGGAGATCACAATGAAGGATTGTTAATTGATAAAAAATTGCAATATTAGAGGTATGTTTATTATTCTGAATATTTGAACTTTACAATTTGAACTACTTAAAATTTGAGCTTAATTTATAATGTGAATTACTTTACAATGTGAACTTTACAACTTGAATGTGAATTTGTAGATGTCTGACCATTCTCCTGATGACCGTGCTGGTGATTACCCTGAGGGTGAGGACATCAATGTGCCGCCTCACAATGTAAGTTTTAAAAAAATATCATATATTTATATCTATATGTCCATTTATAGTTATATCTTGTAAATGTGTTTATTTTGTCAAATTTTAGGTTGATGATGCACAGGTACCACCTGGAGCACTTGATGCACTTGATGCACTTGATCAACATCACCAAAAAGTTGACAAGAGAAGGGGAATCACTATGATGAAGAAGTTAATTGCACAAAAGGTCAATGGACCCAAACTTGTTATAGATTTTGATAATGCAGGAAATGCATGTGGTGTGAATCGTAATTCATTTGTTTCATCTTGGGTTTGTTACTTGTAGCCATTGCGGTTGTCGCTTAGATTCTTGGCATAACGTTCCTAAGGAGAAGAAAGACATAATATGGAGGGATTTATGCGTGAGTTGTTATTAATTTGCAATTCTATTTTGTAGATTACTAAATTTTTGGATACTAGTTAATAGCAATTCTATTTTGCAGAGTATATTTGAATTGGATGAAAAGTTGCATCGTAAATGCGTGATGCAACACTGTGGGAGAGTCCTAAGGAACTATAGGACAAATATCACACGAGAATACATAAAAGAAGCTGACAAGAGGAAGAAGACAACCACTGAATAGTGGAACTTCCTGGACAAAGAAGAATGGGAGGCGTTCGTCGCTTCAAGACAAACTGATGAATTCAAGGTATTAGGCGTCAATCTCAATCTCATTATTAATATTCACCTATTCAAGATTAACATTTAGTGTTACTAACCAAATCATTAATGTGCATACTAACTAGGCCCTCAGTGATGTACAAAGATCAAGGCGTGCGATGAATGTGCATGACCACACAATGGGTCCAAGAGGATATGCAGGCATTCGCCAAAGACTACAGTCTGAGGTTGATGCTCAGTCTGCTCCTACTCAGGAGTCATCTACCATAGGTAGCACACCTCTGCCTCGCCATGATATCTGGATAGCTGGGAGACAAAATAAGAAAGGAGAAATAACAAAGGCCGTAACTGCTGAGGCGGCTGAAAAAATGGTAAAATAAAACTCTTACCGCAATCATTCGAATATTGATTATTTGTGTTGTTTACTTAATTACAAATTTTTGTTTTGGCGATTAGCGGGAGCTGTACGAGCTAAGGAAACAAGGCAATTTCATCCCTGAGGGAACAAGGGATGAATTGACAGTTGCTCTGGGTAACCCAGAGCATCCTGGACGTGTTAGGGATGTAGGCGCAGGTGTGGGCATCAAAGCTTTTTTTGGGCCATCTCAGCGCAAACATGTCCAAAAAGTGGGACTTTCACAAGAAGAGGTAACATATTCTTTCTTGATAATGTTACTGTAAAAGAGAATCCAATAATCAGAAGCTAACATTTCTTTTATCCATGTACAGGTCGATAAGATATTTGAGAGGAGACTCCAAGAAGCAATGAAAACCTGGCAGTCATCTCAGATTGCACCTCAGCAGACAGTACCTATAGCTCCTACTATAATAGCTCCTACTGCAGGCTCTACTCCTACTGCAGAGGTTGGGAGTAATCCTGTAGACCCACCTAGCACATCCGCTGTAAGTATTTTTATGATATGTATATGTAGTCGTTTAAAAAAAAGATGATATGTACATATGTATATAACATTCTTTACACAAAAAATTGTAGGGGTTGAAGCGATACCGTCTAAAAAGTAATGAATATGTCGTTGCAGAGGCGTCGGCTTACCCATCCCTACCCGGAGAACAGTTTCACGGGTCTCCATTACCAGCTGGTTGGCTTCGTGTGAGCATGGTACATGTATTGCAAGGATGGGCAGATCTTCAATTGCCATATGCCCACCCAGATTGTGAAACGCTTGGTGAGGCAGAAGGCGGAGTGATATTGTGGCGAAAAGAGGATGTCGTCTTTACTGGAACTGTATGATAAATTTACATTATGTTATATTGTTAGTGTGTGTATATGATGTCAGTTGATCTAAAATTATATATATATATATATATATATATATATATATATATATATATATATATGTACAGGTTAAAAAGAAGACACCCACAACATCTAGGCCTCCACTTCCACCTCCTACATTACCTAGTTGGGTTCCACATGACCTACCTATCCCGTTAGGTCCTAACTGTAGGGGTATGGCAATATGGTTTGGCGAACATGATATAAACTGCCCTATAATTTTTTCTTCCAATTCAGATTCTACAGGTCAGGCATACGAAACCAAACTATTTATACAAGATATTTTGGAGTTGTTTGGATATGCTTGGCTAAATACATCTGTGATAGAGCTATGGATAAGGTGAGATCTTCTTTATACATCCATATACCTTATGTATGATCTGGTGATCTGGTTTCTTATTTATTAATGCATGTGTAATTAATACATATTTTGCAGCTACTTAGACAAGATATGTGCAGATTTTGGATTCGAACATTTAGGGTTTTTGATTCCATCTTTGATTAGTCTAGTAGCTAAAGACCCTACGTCAGTTCAAAAATACTGCTGTGAGGCTTTTAAAATTTTTGCTGTAAATAAGAAGACAGTGATAATGTCTCCAATCAATGTAGAGTAAGTTTACTTTGCTTATTATAATTTGGACTTAAGAAAATTACATTTTTATTGTGGATTTTGAGTTATTAATTTTTAACTTTTTTACCTCTAGTGGTAAGCATTGGGAGTTACTAGTTATTCTCCCTGAGACGTTCACTGTCTATTATCTAGATCCTAAGGGGACTAAATTGAATACAAGATTTGGACACATAATGAAAATGGCATTATTCCGGTGAGAAATATTTCATTTTCATATCCGTTAACATATGTTATTATATTACTATTTAATTGCAATGTTCTATGTTACATTAACATGTAGGGGTTTTGATGAGTTCAAAAAGGCTGGAGGAAAGGTCCCCACGAAAAAGAACCAGCCAATAATTTGGAAGAACGTGAAAGTAAGTTCCCGACTGCAATATATGTATATATTATTTATGTGAACAATGCTTAATTAGGTGTATTTTTTAATATTTTGTATGTTTGAATTTATAGTGTACTACACAAGACAACGGATGGGCATGTGGATACTATGTCATGCGATATATGCACATGATTATCAAACATGCCGCACTAGATATCGAGTGTATTGCTACATTGTTATATAGTCTCATTAGATAATATGATCGAAATATATCAATCTTATTTATAGCTCATTAATTATATTTATACATCATTCTCTTTGCAGGTGTTTAAAACTGACCCCACTACAGGAAAGGACTTACCAGATGTACATGCTCCCTATATGATGGGAGAATTAAATGAAGTAAGAGAAGAATGGGCAACAACCATACAAATAGTGGGGGAATTAAAATATAATTGGGATGCTGATAGCGAATAATGACTAAACAATGATATTATGTAAATAAATTTCTGAATTATAATATACGTGTGAATGTTTCTACATGTCTGGATGTTTCTACATGTGTCTGAGTGAAAAGAATGAAAGTGTTGGTTGCTATATGAATGTTTCTACATGTGTGAATGTGAAATGAATGGAACTACAGATTGCTAGCTACATGAATGTTTCTAAATGTGTGATATAAAATGGAATTGCAGGTTGCATTGCTAAATGCATGTGTGAATATATATATATTTGTTGTTAATTTTGCAGGTTTGTGGCCTGTTGTTGGCTGATATCAATGGATGTCATAAAATTTGTAGTTCAGTTAACTGAACTGCAGGTTTCTCATCCTGCGACCAGCCACAGCAGGTCTGCAGACTGACAAAAAAAAACCAAAACAATAGGCATCGGTTATTTGTATAAAACTGACACACAAAGTTATAGTATCGGTTTTATAGAAATAACCGGCGCCTATTTCCTGTGGCGCGAAGATATATGGTGTCAGTTTCTTACTACAAACCGACACTGATAGGGACCAAGATGGCGCCAATAATAGGCGTCGATAATTGTAAAAAACCGACACTAAAGTTATAGTGTCGGTTTTTTTACAAATAATCGACACCTGTTGTTTTGGCGCGAAGACATATTTTGTCAGTTTTTGGCTTATAACCGACACTGATAGTGCCCAAGATGGCGCCCTTTCTGTGGCGTGAAGGGTTTGGGCATCGGTTTCTTATCTAATAACCGACGCCTATAGTCCCCTGATGGCGCATTTTCGGTCGCGCGCGAAGAGTTTGGGTGTCAGTTCTGGAACCGCCGCGTAATGGGTGACCTTTTAGTGTCGCCCACATAGGTGTCGCTTAGAAACCGACACTAAAGGTAGGTTTTGTAGTAGTGTCTCAAGACCGTTTGGTGATAACCCAAGACCGTTTGAAGGTCTAGGGTTAAGTAGGGTTGACCAATTGAGGGTCCAATGATATCAAGTTGTTAACAATTAAGTGCTGATTTGGTGATCAAACTTAGGGTTCAACCCTTAAGTGAATGACTTGGTTTTTGATGAAATAATGGGAAAACGGTCTCAAGACCTTTTGGAGGATGTCCAAATGATCCCAAGACCGTTTGGGGGTCACCCAAGACCGTTTGGAGGTCTAGGGTTGACTATGGTGAAGTGGGTGTAAATCTAAAGGTGTTAAGTTGAAGTACAATTGATTAGTGACCTAATGATCAAATCAATGAGTCAAACCTTAATAGGTTGGGTTAGTTTTTGATGTTGACTTGAGAAAATGGTCTCAAGACCGTTTAGAGGATGTCCAAATGATCCCAAGACCTTTTGGGGTCAGGTCATGACCAAATTGAATAATGGTTCAATAGTTTCAAATCAATTAGACTCATGTAGAGACATGTTGAAGGGTGATCGACTCCAAACCCTAATCCAATTGATCCAATCCCTAATTGATGATCAATTGAGGGTCAAATCAGTTGAAGGGTTGACCTAATTGACTCAATTGATGAGTGGCTAACAAGTACATGGTTGATTGAGGGGTTCAACATTGAAAACCCTAAATTGATTGAAGTGGTTGAGACACTTTTTGGTCCATGCAGTTTTGAGGTGGTTTGGACCAAACGGTCTCAAGACCGCTTGGGACCAAACGATCCCAAACCGTTTGGTGGCCATGCAGTTTCAAGGTTGGTTTGGTTCAAACGGTTTCAAAGTCAAACCTAACCAAACGGTCAACAAGACCAAACGGTCTTCACCTCATCTTGGGCAAACAGTCTTGAGTATGCGTTTTATCAAACGATTTCAAAAGTCAAAGGAACCAAATGGTCAACACCACCAAACGGTTTCAAGGATTGTTCAAGACCGTTTGGGGGTTTGGTGTGCAAGACCATTTGAGGTCTGAAAAGGTCAAGAACGTTTGATGCCTTAGTGGTCAAGATGGTTTAGTAATTGATTAACCTAAACCTCATAGATACCTAAAGTGATTAAGAGACTAAGTAATTAGTGGATTAGAGTATGTTACAATCAATGGTGATTATTACAAAAGTACCCTTGATGGGATAGAGTGATTAATACTCTTTAAACAAGTGAGCCTTAATGACCACAATAGTAATGACACAACCCATGATGTCAGTGTTGTTTTGACTTAGCCTAATCAAAAGTGATGTGAACATCATTTGATAGAATGAGGAGAGAGAAGACTCCTTATATGAATAAGAATTCAAGTAATACACTTCCAATATGTAAGAAATACATAATATGGGGTAATGTGATGAAATGTGAATAGTAATCCCTAATCTGGGGTAATGTGATGAGATGTGAATAGTAAACCCTAATCTAGGGAAATGTGGTGAAATGAACAGTAAACCCTAATTTTGGGTTATGCCTTTAAGCATAAAACTCTATACTTGAGTATGAAATAAAGAATCATTATGCCTTTTCAACATTAAGGAGTTGAATAACCCTAATTGAATTGAGAAGGGAAACCCTAACCCTAGTAAGGGCTTAGTGGTGAAATCCTTGAATAGAAAAATTATCTTTGTTCTGATATGTGCTAATATAGATATAATGTGCATGTTATCAATTGTGTTAGTCATGCAGATCTTTATCAAGAAGTGATCATAGCCAAGTAAGGGTTATGACGTTATATTCATTGAAAACACTTTATCAATTTTGAAAAGTAATGATATGTTATGTTGCCTAGTAAGAGGTAACATATGAGATTGATAGGTTGTATGAGCCATGAGAAATATCTGCATTGCCATCAAAACAACAATATGTTACTTGGTAACAAGTGTTTTTATGATCTAAGGGTTTGAACACCCATGTTCTTGAATCATAATGATGAGATGGTTAGGGATTGATATCCCAATGATTAACAAGATGTGAAATGAACTTGATATAAGTAGTACTCTTTCTTTATAGCATTTGTCTTATTAGTTTATGTTTGAAAACATGCTTGATGATAAAAATAATACTATAATGTACTTAAATAATCAAGTATAATGATATCATGCAGATCCCTGACCATAGATCCATCATTGTCAGAAGTTAAATGATGGTGAAACATGTTTTCCTAAGGGAACTCCTGGAGAGCATACTTTTGAGTATGTGGGGGTTATGGACGTGAATATCTTTACATCCTAATGTAGGAATTTATGTGAGATGTACAATTAATCTCTCAATCCTTCATTATATGTTTATGCCGGGATGATGTATCACTAATCTCCCGATGGTGTTGTTAATGCCACATCGATGAGAGATAAACAAGAAATCCCTCGATGGCAAAGAGAGTACAGAATGCCACTATAACTCTAATAGCGAAGTTGCCATAATACCCTAGAAAGCTATTATGGCAGAGACACAGGATGTCCTGCATGTTGTTCCTCACACTGACTGAGGATGTTGAGGTCATAGGAATCCGGCTCTTCTGATGACCTATGTATGGTACCGATTGCGATTTTGTAATGGTCGGTTAGAGTATGAGAGGTGTAACTCATCTCCTCAGGGCATAAATATGTTTGAAAAACGTAATCAGCCGTATAGCATAATTTCTTAGGTTGAACTACGAGAAACAATGATTGATGATACATTGTTTATAATGTTCTAGTTGAATAACTAGTATACATGTTCTTCATATTCCTTATTGGTTATATGTCTTATCATTCAATCAAGTTATAATTGAAATGATTGCATAGAGAATACTGCTTTACTTAGCATATTCTATGAATTGCCTGCTGTTAAATAGTTATAGCTCTATTGCTCTTTGTTATTTTAATCTTTGCAATAATAATGCTTCTGGCGGAGAGTTATAAATCTTGCTGGGACAATTATTCAATTGTCTCACCCCCATGGGATTAAATTTTTAGGTAATCGCCGAAGAAGAGGAAGAAACCTTCCAGTGGGTGAGCAACAGCAGCAGCAGCAACATCAGGGACAACAGTGATCCTCAGGTGGATACATTATCTGTCAAGTCTAGTAGATAGAATGTCCTATGTGTCGTCTTTGTACTCTCAGGTCCTAGGAGTCAGTAGATTTTTAAAATAGATCTGAGATTTTTGGCTTAATGCCTTGAGATTTTGTATCTTGCCTTGAACAGTTAACAGGGCAATTGATGATTGTAATCCTCGAGATGGATTTTACAGAGATGTAATGATGAATCAGTCTGTAAATGTTTATGAAAAAGTTTTACATGTTGTGTACCTTTGTGCAAAAAAATTTAAAATTTTGTGATTTTTAGTAATTTCGCTACTAACAAATTGCTTCCGCATTCATTGATCTTGTTTTCGCGATCAGTCGCCACAGTAGAAGCACTGCTATGGTTTAGAGGGCCTAGAAGGAAAAGAGAAGAGGAGACATAGGCGGAGGGGGAGAGGAAGTAGCGACAGAGAAGAAGAGGGTGAGAAGAAGAAGAAGAGATGATCGATGGGGGTTATGGATCCATGGCGGAACCTAGGAAGGTCTATGGATGAGGCGAGTTTGGAGGCATCAGCTGATCTTGCTGCCGCCACTATGATTAGCGAGTAACCTGCAAATCTTTTTGTGGTTGCTGAAGTTAGGGGAAATGGCCAGCACGCTGGTTTCCTCCAAAACGTCTGCTAATCTGGGGGAGGGAAGAGATGTGGTTTCTTTAACGTCCCCGAATTTTGCTGCCTCGAGACTTAGAAGGCTCAAGAGGACAAATACGAGAACGTTAGACAATCGTTTCAGAGAGCGATGCGGAAGCATAATACACATACATGAACATACAACCATAACATTTCTCAACAATAACATGTATATTTACAACATGAATTATTACATCTTGGATTATATTTTCATATTGAAAAATAGAAAATTACACAGTCTAAACATGTATGCTAACCAGGATCTACACAAAAGGTACAATCTGTACAACTTTCTCACATCCTATTCTTTTATCCCATGCTAGCTCTGAACCTAGAAAATACGAGAAACAAAAACATCAACATAAAGTTGGTACGTGGCAGTCAAAAAATGCTATACTATGTTGGCATATAGAAAATAGTTGAAAAAAAAGAAGAAATAAAAATGAAAGCATTATTTAAGGTAGAAAATCAGGTAAAATCAAGTTATTAACCATATTTCAATGGACATGTATTACTATGGTGGACTTAGCACAAACAAATATTATTGGGCCCTATCCCCGTGTACCTTGT
This sequence comes from Alisma plantago-aquatica, assembly GCA_963693085.1. Lineage (NCBI taxonomy): Eukaryota > Viridiplantae > Streptophyta > Magnoliopsida > Alismatales > Alismataceae > Alisma > Alisma plantago-aquatica. The sequence continues at coordinate 384,916,565 of OY856415.1, read as the reverse complement.
ACCATTAGGGATCTCCCCGCGTACCTTGTACCATTAGGGAGGTGCTAGTCAACATTAATACTTTCCCTCTCTAATAGGGAGATTAATTAACCATCAGTAACTACATTCCATTTTCTTTCTTTAGTGTTCTTATTGTTCAAGGCGGAAATGACAATACATATAGACGTACATCCAACAAGATATTCAAATACATGCAAGAAATTACTCATAATTATCATCCAGCAAAACTAGTCTTATACTTATATCCATATACCTGCTTGTTTAGATCAGATATCCAAGAATTTAGAATCAACAAGAATTAAGTCACCCTGCACGGAAAGTAAGGGTACAACATTACTATTGGTCCATGTGACCAAGACTAATATATGTTCTTAGTTATGATTCTTTTCATGCTATCTTATTTGGATCATGGATTATCCATATTTTAATTGGGTTTTGAGATATTATCAGATATGATCCACAATAATATGGTTTAATTAGAAGAAGGTATTTAATTAATCAATTAGAAGATTCTCATAATCTAGGGTTTCTAGGATGGTTGGATAAAAGGAAAGCAACCCTTAGGATATTAATGATTTCATAAAATCAGGGTTCGATTCAGAGTTCAGGACCATTCATGATCACTAATCATCATCCAATAATATTAGATTTGATATAAATATGTACATTTAATTACATGTAGAGAGAGAAGACTAGATTTAGGGGTTCTCCTAATTATTTCATCATTTATCTACTTAGACTAGTGTTTCGAGTTATATAGGAAACGAGGTTTCATCTAGGGTTAAATATATTTTAGAAGGTCAGATATCATCAAGGAAAACCATTATTAATAATTAATTATAATAAAAAAGGTCATTTAGGCTCTAGGCAACTATTTTTGAAATAGGGAACGGATCTAGGTCCTGATCATATTTTATTTGGATAGAGAATATTTTTTTGATGAAAATGATATATTGGTTCGATATTTTCTGATAATCCTAGTATTTTCTATGATTTTTCTAAGACAATCCATTTTTTAAAATAAAAGGGTAAAGAAATTACCTTGATCAACGGCCGAATCCGACTGGATCTACGACTCTCGTTGATTCTAGGATTTGCGAGGGATGGATTGGGTTGCTGACTTGGCACCCGAGGATTGGTCCACACTGACACCTCTATGTCTCTGCTGCTGCTTGCTCGAGCAGCAAGGTGATTACTCTAACGAGGTGTTGAGGCTCCTACTGTGAGGACCAGGGTGTATAGGATGCACCACCACCTTCGTCTTGTGCTTCCCCGTTGATGCGGCTAGCTAGGTGGGTGCAAATCCCTTTGGGGCTTTGTGCCGCCACTGTAGATGGAGAGGTCGTCGAAGTAGGGAGGTTTCGAGGATAGCCATTGATTGGGATCAGTGGGATTTGCCGCGGAGCATCCCAGTAGCGAGGCGAAGATGTTTGGGGGTGGATTTGGTGCGGGGTTCTCTGGGGTAGTGAGGCGATGGTGGTTCTGGAGGTAGAAGATGATGGAATGGGGGAGAGGTGTTCCCGGTGGTTTTGCCAGAATTGATGGTCGAAAAAGGGGAAAGAAGGGTTGGCAAATCTTATGGTAGCCTTAAATGGGAGTGAGGCGGTGTAGAGGGAAAATCCCTAAAGGGGCGCCACCGCCTGTGAGAACCGTGGAGATAAGGGGAGCTCATTCTCCCTGATCCGAGGGTGAGGGGGTTGCGTGAGGGCTTGTTGGGTTCAGTTTGGGGAGACAAGGTCGTCTAGAGGGATGAATCTTCGAGATTTGAAGTGAGGTGGCGACTCGCTGATGATCGGCCTTGTTCTCACCTCCCCGCCCTTTACGGGAGGTTGAAGATGGATTCCCGACCCTTGGATCCCCGCGCGATCCAAAGGGGCAGAATCCTAAGGTCAGAAACGCGCGGACCAACCATAGAAGCCGCGTGACGCATTTATGTGTCACAACCTGGTCATTTAAACCAAAACTTAGGTCCTAGGGTCCAATGTGCATGAATATATGCACCAAAATTCAACTGCTATATCTCCTAATTGGATAATCCATTTGCAACAAAATTTTAGGTGTAGCTTTATAATGTCATGATGTAGTTGTGGCATAAGTTTGGGAATGAAATTCGAAGGTTAGGCATGGTTATTGACTAAGCACATTAATACCTAAAGTTCACCTTCATGTGACACTTAGGGTTTTACATTATGCGAATTTGGTAGGACATTTAGTCAAGGTTGACACCAGAACTTCAACATTGGTTCATATGTATATAATTCCTCAAAAGAATTTATTTCTCTACTCAACAGATCACTAAATGAATGATTGGTCTCATGAGGACTTAATCAATCAGGAAGGGTATTCATTCACAATTGAATTCAATTAGGCATCATAGTCCTCTATCGTATCTCAAATCACCTAATTTGGGTGAAGGAATCCATGATTGTATTACTAATTCCTCAATTTGGTATTTGTCCTCTACATAGAATTCTTGTCACTCAAATAATATATTAGTTATTAAAACTCAAAATCTAGGTTATCACCGTTTCTAAGTTTCGTGGAACTGGGGATGGAGACGAAGAATTAGAAAGGGCGGTAAGGATTAGATGATAGCTAGGTGTGTTTCTCTGTAGCCGGATTTATGATGGGGTGTTGGGTGCAAGGTGCGAGAGGGAAGAAGCAGAGATGGGTGGCAGCTAGGGTTGGCATGGAGAGGAGAGGGACGAGTGGCAGTGAAAGAAAGAAGTAAGGAAAAGGATAAGAAGAGGAGGAGCAGCGGCTTCTGGCTGCCCAAGAGCTGGTTGTCTGTGGAGGTAGGAAAACGCGAGATGCGCGGGGAGGGGAGGAAGAAGGTAGGGCGGCAGACCAGGTCTAACGGGTTAAGTGGATCGTTAATGAAATCAATGTGATGACTAATTGCTCAAATAAACCTAGGTCTATTGTACTATTCTCTGTCATTAATCGATTAGCATTGTAATTAACATCCAATTAGTCTAAAATTTGTTAAATTAGTTTAGTATAATATGTGGAATCCTAATATAACCTTGTTTTTAACTTTTGACATCGATGTGTGTATTATTCTACTACTTATGTTCTAGTTTCTTACTTACTACCTTATTATTATTTTTTAATTCAATTATAGGATAATATGTCATATGGTCTTCATTTTCCTCCACTCACTCCCCTACTAGGATACCAGAGTGAAAGGAAATTTTCAAAACTTACTAAATGATGAGTATATATATATATATATATATATATATATATATATATATATATATATATATATATATAAACCCAATTAAATACTTAAATTCTCATTTGATCTGACAACCTTGTGGGAAAAAGAATATTTTGTTATGCATGTGGGATTGGGTATGTTACAGAGAAAATCCTGGGTGCCGAGTTCAGAACCACTAGTCCTTTTATCCGCAATCAATTCCTAGTCCCCCAATGCAACCAATAACTATTTCCGTCTTATCTGATCTACTCTCCTCACTCGAAAGCCTACACGCCACACTGCCACCGAACCCCACCTTCATACCGCATACACACCACCCAATAGACAAATAGTACAAGACTCCCAACCCGGCAAAACACCAACGCGGATCCACCACCCTCACTATTCCAATTCCGTCTCCCACATCCCGGGCCGCGACGGTGTGGCGAACAAGAACAGTCAGTCTCAAACTGGACGAACGATCCACCGACGACTACCATACGACTATCGCATTTCTTTCCAGAGACTGAACCAGGACATCCAGAAGCAACCCTTCCTCTATCTCTCCCTACCCTCCGCGGACAATCAAAGAGGTTAACTTTTCTTTTCCTCATCTCTTCCCTCTACCGCCCACCCCCTCCCCTCGTGTCGCCCAATTCCTAGGCGTATGAGAGAGACAATGGAACATGGGAGAGTAGCAGGTGCGGGGAAGATCCAACATTACTACCGCAAGTCTGCAAATGCGTTCCATCTATTCAAAGTGTAACATCCGACCCGAGACAGTATGGCTAAATGGGAGTAATGGCTGCGTTTAAAATTTAATGAATCCGAGAAGAGGAATGGTGAGGAAATGAAAATACTATTTAGTCATTATCGTGATAGGTAGCTTTTTCAGGTGAATACATAAAATTTTGCTCTATTATTATCATCATAGAAAAGCATGGCAAAGAATGTTTCTATAAATACATAGAAATTCAGTTTATTTTAGTCCATAAACAAACATGATAAATGATGGAGATTTTTTTTGCTCTCGGAAAAGTTCTCCACGAACTATATGGCAACACATGCATAATCCACTTCTGTCATATTTTCCTTCTAAGTAGAAATAATACAAAAGTTTTTCGTTAATCAGTTCTTTTTCCTTTAGAAAATATATTTAAGTAATATTTCTCTATCTTACTTCTTTGAAGTAAACATTTCCACTAATATCTAATTTTCTATTAAGTCAAATATCTTAACTAAAAATATTTACTTCTCGTATAACTTTTTTTCTTCTCAAAGTATATACATTACTTTCACTAAATTCATTGTCAAGAATTCGTTTGTCCTCCATGAATACACCCCCAGTTAATGATCTTCCAAATTAGTTTAATCCTGAAATTTCATTTTTTTCATAATTTTAAAGATCATGCATATAATTCTACTCCTAACAAAAATTTATTTCCCTCCAAATAACTAATTTTACTCCTAAGAATTCCTTTTTCCTCAAGATGTTAACTAATACCAAACTGCATGTTCTTAAGTGGAGAATTTCCTACCAAAATATTTCCCCTCTAAGAGAAACTCAAATTGCCATCTGTAGTCATCAAGAATTTGTGGCTATAAATTTTCATTTGCCAAAATGTATTCAACAATTGTTAAGAAATAGAACATGCATGTCGTTGAATTTTCTTTATATCATATAACAATTCAATATTTTATTTCTTCATAATTTTAAAGAAACATGCATAAAATTCTATTGCTAACAAAAAAAATATTTCCATCCAAATAACTAATTTTGCTCTAAGAATTCCTTTTTCCTCAAGATGTTTAACTAATACCAAACTACAATTGTTCTTAATTGGAAAATTTCCTACCAAAATATTTCTCCTCTAAGAGAAACTCAAACTAGTTTTCTTTATATCATATGGCAATTCAATATTTTATATGCAAGATGAAATGTGATGAAAAAATGTTTTCATTTATATTGTCAAAATTAATCTGTATTGATTTTGTCAACTAATTGAAAATACATAATTTTACTTGTCTCGGTATTTTTCATAAAAAATTCCTCTCCCTATCTCGGCCAGATAACAAGCAATTTTATATTAGTACTTCCCTTCATCCCTTTCCTCATACAAACATAGTTAATATATATATATATATATATATATATATATATATATATATATTCTTCTCTTTTTTCTATCATCCCCCCTCTTTTTCTTTTTCTCCTTTCTCATATACTCATCTCGTAGCAAATACAACCTAGGCCAACCCAGAAACCCAGTAATGGACCGTACATGCGTTCTTCAGTAGCAACTCGTCTGTCTGACCCATTACTACACGGCTCACATTCATTCCGCCACCCGGGCCCTTGTTGGCTTGGCGGTGGGATGGCCTCAACCTCGCCCAGCTCTGCCCACACACGTAACACCCAGGTTCCTTAGCCTTATCCGGCAGCCGCTGTCCTTTTCCCCCACTCTTCCTCATCTTTCACGCTACGCCGGTCCAATTTGGCCGCCTCCCGCCCGCACCGCACCTGCAGCCCCTGCTCGCCGACTCTATCCATCTTCCTGCGAGCCTGGGGAGGGCAAAAGTTACCGCCACGAATTAGAAGGACGACGACGCTTCCTAGCCTAGGATCTTCGTTTGAGGTATTCTTTGCTTCTTCCTCACGCATCTTGTCTTCGTTTCGCCGGCGGCCTCTCCATTCGATTCTAGTAATTCAGATTGCACGTAGGGCACGTTTGGTTTTCAGGATTCATCTGGATTAACGTGAATCCTGCAGTTGCAAATCCCATGGGCATGTTTGTTTTCTAGGATCTAGCGGGAATTCAAGAAATACTGAATTTCATCGATCCCAGTATTTGTTGATTGCTGGTTTCCGACAATCCAGCAATATATAAATTTTTGTTTGGCTTATTGGATGCCTTCTCGGCGTCGTGGGGACCAGCGGCCGTGTTGCCGAGTCTACGGCTATGCATCAGCTAACGTCTAACAGCAGGTAAAGGAGAGGGCCGCGGACAACTCCTGTGATGTATCTCGGCGTCCTGCCGATCTGAGATGGAAAAACAAATCCAGCAGGTACTGTATGCAAGAAAAGTACGGGATTCCTCTCGTTTTCCATCTCCCTTGAAGCAAACCTAAATTTCAATGTACAGGAAAACAAACGTCCCCTATAAGGATTTGCAGGTTTTGAAAAATGCAGTAGTTTACGTTTGGTTCTTCTGTGTTTTTATCGACAGAATTCGGACCACGTGGGTGCTCTCTTCACACCGAAAATTCGGACTGGTCACCGGCGATAAAAGCGGGCACGCTGTGTGGGTAGTGCCGGCAGTTTTGAGAGAGAGAAAAAAGCACTGCAGGTCAAGGGTTAGAAGGCTGCGCAAGCAGCTGGATGATGGCGTCCGGCACATTTGAAATGGAATCGTTTATCCAGCACTTGCTGTATATGCATAGAGTTGTCAGTTTTTTACACTCCCGCTAAACAAACATATTTTTTACTCAACTGCATCACAAAATCCAATCCAATCCGTCTAGATCCAATAAAACAAACATGCCCGTAATCAGCGGATTTTGGGGATGGATTAGGTCTTTTCTCCAGGTCGTCTTCGGAGCTGGCAATGGGGGCTAGCCGGCGGTAGTTTGCCCAAAATTCAAGGGGCGGTATTGACCGGTGAATGAAACCGGCCGCGACAGATGTCTTTGAAATTTTTTTTTTGTGTGAGTGACGAACCGCAACTAAGAAAAACCAACACAACCCTTTCTCTGATTTCCGTTTGTGAGCCACGTACATGGCGGGGCGGCGGATGATCCCAACCTCCACCTCTCCCCCTTTGTTTATCATCTCAGAGCAGCTCCACGGAAAGGGCACTGCTGCACACCACATCCATCCATTCCATCTCCTTTTCAAGCACTCGGATCAACGCCTGCATTCCTTCCACACCCCGTCACTGACGAACAATCAAGGCGACGATGGATCACGGCTGTGCCAAGAGAAATTGTTAGAGGCTGGGTTGCATATTTTACCGGAGGTTTGGGTTGGGCGGGCAGCTGAAACCACGTCGACTATGGCTGATGTGTTGACAGAGCAGCTAGCACATCAACGCATCTGTTTGTCATGTCTCATAACCATTCACGAACACAGGAGCCTTTGACTAGCACCTGCTAACAAAAAGCTTCTCTTGCTATGCTTGTTTCAAGTGATTATCGAAGAAGTATATATCTATCTGTTCATATATCTAGTAATTAGGGGGACGTTGAATTTCTGTCCATTTATGTCAACACCTTGGAAATCAGTTACACCCTCCTGGTGGTTACCGGGATTCTAAACGTCCTTCTACCCCTATCCAATCCTCGTTTTGCAGCAGATGCTACAAATTATCTCTCTCTGGGTTCCTTTGATCCTTAACTGTTGTCTTGGTCCAATTCGTCAGAAAAAGAGAGGGGGGGACTGAGACGGGAATAGGATGCACTAGCTTATGATTCATCCTTTTCATGGTTACCACTCAAAAAATGTTTGAGAGACTACATTTTCATTTCCCTGACCATTGCTTCCTGGTTTCCTTTTCTTTCTTCTTCTGGGTTAATATATAACTCCCTTGGCTTATTCTCTATTTGCCTTTGCAGGTTTCGCGTTGCACATGCAAGATGTCCTTTATAAGTCACACTGCCACTGCTCCAGCGGTGTCTTCTGAGAGATTTCTAGGTACATTTCTCAGCTTGAAGCAGTACTGTCATACCTTCACAAAAAAAAAGAAAAGAACGAATGACTTCAAATTTAACATCCTTTTAGTATAAAAATAATACGCAACATGTAGTTTTCATGGCGTCAGTGTCACTGGCCCATTTTACTAGGCCATACCTTTTTCTATTCCTATATGAACATTTTTTTTTATCCTGGGCTTGGAATGGGAATTGGGATTTATGTTATACAGAGTAGTGTCTCTTAGGCTTTTCCATTCATGTGAGATTAAAACCAGCTCATTGTTTACGTTTAAGTGGTGTCAAGGTGACCACATGGTTTTAATTTATTTGGTCAAACATGTCTTTGTCAAATATATACATTCTTCTTGTGCTTAATGTTGCAATTGAGGTTCCCTTGTTTGCATCTATGTTTCACATATATGTATAAGTGGTTAATGTTGCAATTAGGGTTCCTGTTGTTGTATGCATAGTACTACTGTCTCTAGGTATATTAGAGACATTAAAAGCGGGAAAAAACGGTCGATTAATTACAAAACGTTGAACCGGCAATTTTGGCAAAATTTAAACGGCCTGGGTGCTGGGCCGATTAATCGGCCGTTTAAATGGCCGCTCAGGCCGTTTTTCAATTCACTGCACACAATACACTTGTAAGCTCACTCTCGTGGTAAGGATTAGCCTTGTTGTCATTCCTCAGTTGCCCATAATTGTTGATTTTGTTGAACTGTAAAAAAATCCACCAACCTTGTCATCTGTCCTACCCCTCCCTTCTCTTCCTCTATCATCACTGTACAACTACCTCCAGCTTCTGTCACTATTATAGTCACCGCAATTGGTGCCAGTGCCAGCAGGAACAGCAGCAGCTGTTGTCATGAGAACTCCCCGTACTAGCAGAAATAGTATCTTATACTGCCGCTGTTGCCACTAGCAGGGTGCTGCGATTGCAGTCGTTCCTCCTTCCCCCTTTTCAGTCACTGCCCACCCTCTTCTATTCATTGTTCTGCCTTACCCTTTTCCTCCATTTCTGCTATGAACCGCGACCACTGGAAGGAGGTGGGGAATGGTGTCTGGAATGGAAGAGTAGATAGAGGATGGTTTTGGGAATAGAAGGGGAAGGAAGAGATGAACAACAATAGCGACATTGCTGTTGTGGCGGCATTCCTTGATGATGTCAATTGCTGCTGGCTGTGGCGTCAATGGTTGCAAGTAGCTGCTTTCATGATTGTGATTGCAAAGGAGGAGCCGCTAGAAGGTGACATAATGAGTCTTCTATATTAGAATTCTTTCGCTATCCATGGGGGTGAAAATATGACCCGCAATAGAGCTGAATGGATAAAGGATCTTCATGTAGCTGAGCACAACATGTTTGGTACTGAGGCTTAGATGATGACACCGACGATGGAATGAGCAATATTGAATAAAGGAGGGGCAATTGGATAATTTAGTCTCTAGATTGAATGTTAACCATTTTTGTCAAATGTTCAAAAGAAACCATTGTTAACTCAAGCTGTAATATTTAGGTGCCTTAACACCCCTACATCGAATTATTGGCTTATGATAAATGAATGTCATAAATGGTTGTTCTTCGGCATGACTTTATATTTTCGTTTGTTACTAGCCGCTTAGTTTGAAGGGATTTCCATAGAGTATATTCTGAACATCTTAGTATGTGGTCAGTTGAAACCAATAAGTCATATCGGCGTCAATTTAAGGATAAATCAATATATAGACATGATTTTAAGTTTGGGAGGAAAATTTGCCTGTCAAAGAGGGTAATAGAATTTATCCAACTATGATTAAAAGCATGCAATAGAGGTAGGGTAAAACACAACTTTACCTGTAAGAAACTGAATCAAGACATTGAGTCATCGTGGTGAAGCATTTTTTTATAATATGTGTTTGCGTGCGTACTTAATTAATAGCATCTAGCTCGTGAATGCATCATTATTAAAAATAACTCAATTATGTATGTATACTTACAAATAGAAAGAAGAATATATGTAAGATCAACAGCTTTCTCTTTGCAAACATTGAGTTGACATGGGATGCGGTATTTGCATGCTCAATGCCCAACAACGAATCATAATACACTAACGGATACATGTTTTAGATGTTATTATTTGTAAACTGCAGCAAGGACAGACCTAGATCATTGATACTGCATTGACGATTGTGAAGTTATAATGGATGCTCCTTTATGGTTGAATATCACATTGGTGTTAGTTGGTTCAGTCAGAGTGCATTACTCTAGTGGCTGCACTAAATGAAAGGACTCCCTTCCCCATTGTGACTAGACCTGTAAATGGATATTCGATATCCGCATATTCGGTTCGAATTCGAGTCCGAAACTAGAGAAAAAAATCCGTATTCGACACAATTCGGATCGGATTCGAATATCGAATATGACATGCGGATATTTTCGAATCGGATATCGGATATAGTGCTATCCGCTCTGAAAAATATCCGCATCCGACTATATTATACAATAGTGAAAATATATAAGCCTTAGTCTAATTTAGATATAACACCATGCATACTTGTATAACTGCATATTGCGCGGCGCTTGCTGCGGAAATTGCGTTTCCGTGTTCTGTGACTTGAACGGGCTTGAAAACATCAAATATTTTTCATTTATAAACTAACTACTAACCTAAACCTAACTATAAAATACCAAATCACAATACCAACAGCGCGTGATTCCACTTCTGCTGCTCTTGCGGCGGCGTGGGTACAGGATGTCGGAGATGTGTTCATCCTCGATTTTGGCTCACAACAACTAGCTATCAGCGGAGATCAGAGGTTAGTGGTCATGGATCTTCTTTATATTCAGCCAATGACGATCGGAGATGAGAGATTGAAAATCTTCTCCAACTTCAGCCAGCAACGAGAAAAGATCATAGGCATCCTCTTCCCCAAATCAACCTGCCTGAAGCTGACCCGAAGAAGAAAGGCGGTGTAGTCCAGATTGACGCCCTGTATAGAGGGGTTTTGGCAATGAAGGAAATATTTTATGGAGCACAACCATCATCTATCTACCTTGCTCAATCTTGTAATAGGTAGAAGTGTTCTGTCAGGTGTGACCTAATCTTCGGCTACCTACCTGGGGTTCGAAAACCATCCGCCGATTTTGAGGAACCTAGCTTGCAGTCCCCATGGAGCTAGAATCCCGTATGTCCCCGTGGATCTAATTTGCACATCTATCTAATACAAGATATCTCGATTTTCCTTTTATTCAAAATGTGATTTTTTAGCAGTTATCTCACAGCCACGACATGTTACAGCTTGACTTGGCAGCTGTTTGTGGTACAATTAAATTTACAAGGGCAAGATGACGAGCTGGTTATAGGAAGTATTCCAGTTAATCCCTGTGTCTCTGAAACTATTTATGTGATGTTCTTGTTCTAAGCCTACCCACCCTACTACTAACACATGTAACGATGACTCTGAAAAAATGTTTTGTATCTATCCGAAGGTGATATATGCACCCGATATAAATTATACAATTCCGTGTTGAATGGTAGAAACTTTATGATATATGCTTCTGTATTCCTTGTATGTTGTCATGGTTATTACTGATGGTTCCAAATATCGTGGGCGGTGGTGGCTTTGAAGAAAACTTTACATTTCGTAGTAATGTAGCAGTGAGATGTTTAAGCATGAAAAATATTGAAGGTCTGTTCTCATTCTATGATCCTTGATTCACCCTGATGGTGTTTTAAATAATGAACTAACCATCTGCTAGTGTTCTTGATGCATTATATATATCAATAGACTCACTTGCAGTAACGATATGTTATATATTAAATAAAACAGAGAATCAATTTGTCCTGCCAAGCCATTTCAATTCAGGAAAATATTGTCGCTCATGATTTTGCACTGAACGAATTTTCGAATTCGGATATTATCCGAGTTCAAATTTTTAATTTCGGATTCGGATTCGAATCAATAATTTAAAGTCCGTCGGATTTCGAATCGAATATCGGATATGATGAAAAAAATCGGATTCGGATGTCGGATATATAGGTATCCGATTCGAATTCGATCCGTTTACAGGCCTAATTGTGACATATTTCATAAACAATGACAAGCTTGCTAAATGCTGCAATAGGCCTGGCCTTAAAGATTTAAATGACAACACTGGGAATTTGACACAGAGCTAGACAATGGTTTCTTGACGGATTAATGGTTGATGCTGTAGCCCAGTGTTGTGGTTTGGTTTTGGTGGTTAGTATTGCCACTTATTTACTGCTTACATGACGGCAACTTATAGGGTGATGTTTTTGTTTCCTCATGCTTAACAAGAACATTTAGCATGCATGTTGCTTGGTAGGAGATGTTTAATTCATATGTCGGTCATCATCCTATGAACAAATTCATTGTTCCAAAATTTTGGTTATCTCACATATTTATTTATAGTTACAAGCTATGTTTGCACGATTAAAAATTGAAAATATCCCGTTCTCAGATAAAAAAAAGTTTCTCGTTGAACGATGACTCTGGGGTGTTACTTGTACATCGAACTTGTTTACTTTCTGTTTAAGGTACATGTTCTATGTTATCTTGCTACGCCTGGCATGCAAGGAAATGAACGTTGCGTTACTAGATGTATTAGCCTGTTGTTTTCAGAAGAGTCTAATTGGTATGGGATTTCACAACTCAGGGCCTCATAACAAGAACTGACTTCTGACCATGTCTCAATGGTATAATGGCACTGTTGTAGTACTATGCCTTTAATATTTCTTTCAATTTTACAATGACCAAGCAGATAAGAACTATGATTGTGATAATGTAATTAGATTTAAGGATAATTCTCCAAAATCTTGCGCAACTTATGGTGTCTTTCATGCAAGTGTGTCATTCCTATAGCCTCTGCTTCCCACTCTTATAGTTATTGACTGAGAAAGGTTGTTTGGCACTCTATAATCTTTTGTTACCAAGTTATTGGGCTTGAAATGAATTGGACTGCTGACATGTTAGGTTAAAAAGCCCATGTGGATGCTACCAGAGAGGGATGCCAAGCTAAACAATTTGGGTTAGAGTACGAAATATTTTATATATGGCCCCCCATGTAAATAATTCTGACACTTTTTTTTAAATGTGAGATGTATCATTATTCAAAGTTGAACATACATTGAGGTGTCAATCTCATGAGTCAAATTATGAAGCTTTGAGAGAGAATTACTTAGTTCGGACTGGGATCTACAGCGCACATACTAGACAACCAATTTAGTTCATACGAGAGATTATGCATGGAGGCCTTTTTTATAATACGGTTATATAGAAGTATAGAGAAAATAAAAGGATCTTCATCTGGTTTTCATTGATATAGAAAAGGCTTATGATCGAGTATGAAAGGAAGTCCTTCAGTGAATTTTTGAGAACAAAGGGGTCCATATCCAATGTATTTTTTTCCATAGAGATGTATACCATGACCACTAGTTTCAAGACTTTGCGCAGGGAGAAATTTCCAAGTTATATTTTCACAGTAGGTGTACATCTAGATTCAAGTTTGAGTCCATATATATATATATATATATATATATATATATATATATATATATATATATATATTATGGATGAGGCGATAAAGCATGTTGATGATATATGATATTGCTCCAAATAGTGAAGCCAAAAATGGAGTTAATCATAACTAGAGAGCTATGGAGAAATGCCTCGGATAATATTGCTAGAAATCAAATAGAGTAGATGCAATTCAGTCTCAGTTGATATAGATTTCTAGAATTAGGTGGACGCTGTGGAACTAAGTTGGATAGACTAGAGCTATGGAGAAATGCCTCGGATAATATTACTAGGAATGAAATAGAGTAGATGCACTTCAGTCTCAGTTGATATAGATTTCTAGACATAGGTGATGGCTGTGGAACTCAGTCGGATAGACGAAATGTTCAAAAACATGTATTTAAGTCTTGTTAATTTGGGTCAATCATTCATACAGAAGGTCAAGGACAAAAGGATGTCTTCCATAGGATCAATGCAGGGTGGATATGTTGAGGGGTATGACAGGTTTATGTGACCATAAGGTTACACTCAGATTAAAAGATAAGCCTTATAGACCATGCTATCTTTGGGTTGTGAAGAAACAAGATATTCAAAATTTGGTACAGACATGAGAATACTAAGGTAGATTTCTAGAAATTCGTGAATAGATCGTGTTAGAAATGTATATATAAGAAATAAAGTGGAGGCTGGTAAGTATTGAGGAAAAACAGGTCTGTTGAATAGAATCAATGTGTAAGATCTAAGGCTGAATCAGATATCATGAATCACGCTATAGTCTAATTCATGGTGCAGGATTTCGACTTCGTGTCGACTTCGCCAGGTGTGGAAGTGGAAGTTTGTGGAAACTTCGAGGAAGTTTCGAGAAGTTTAGACGCAAACTTCGACAAACTTCGATGCTGATTTTTGAAGGAAATGATGTGACTTTGAAGAAACTTCGATTGAAAACTTCTAATTATGTTATACCTCTCTCTTATAATTACTAATTTAACAAAAATACACGATTCATGAGTCTTTAGCCCTAAGTAGGTTGATAATATGATGTGCGCCTGCAATGGTCAAACATGCAATACACATATTAATACAGTTCAAGTGTTGAACATATGTATTATATACAAATATACAACCAAATAGTAGTTACAAGACCCTCTCTAGGAAAGAGTGGCAGAAACAAACATAGGAGTTGATATTAGAAGTTGTGAAAAGGGTTGGAGGCGACACTTATGCATTATATGGCCGTTAGTGCACTAGTTAGAATTAATGTTCCGGGTCATCTCAATTTCGCCCCAACTTCGCCAACTTCGAGGAAACTTCGACAACTTCGGAGAAGTTGAGACGAAAATACATACAAAAAACCCAACTTCGACGAAATCAGGGAAACTTCACCCCGAAGTTTAGACGAAGCCGAAGTATTGAGGATTCGACTTCGCCTAGGCTTGAAGTTCGAAGTTTCGACGAAACTTCGCCCAACTTCGCCGAAGTTTAGTTCCATGGTCTAATTAGTTAATCGAGTTACGAGAACTCATGTATATACTCTAAAAATCTACTATATTTATCGAAAAGATGCAACATGTAGTTTTTTTTACCCCATATTGCTTCTACTACACTCACAAACACACACATTTTCATATGATATTATACATATATATACATTATTCTGGTTAATTTTTAAAGCATTCCAACTCATACAATATATATATGTTGTTTCGGTGTCCTATATTTCATAAAATTTCTGTGTCGTGTTCCATGTCTAGAAACATGTCACTGCTTCCTTGATTAGAACCGTTTTTCTTGTTCTCAAAAGCATTTCCACCTCTACGCTTTACTCACAACCAATTGAGAGAAAAAAACTTGGTAATGTGGACTTGAAGTCGAATTCTTGTATCTTAACTCTCTTTCCATCTTCGATGCGCTTAATAGCAGTGCTCAAGTTCTTGGTTACACACACACACACACGAGTAAAACTAGAATGGAATCAATTCCATGCAGAATTGATTTTTCTTATGCTTTTAATTTTTAAATAAGCATTTAGTGAGAAGAGTAAATGGACAATGTTAATCTGTATCGGTGAACTAGCCATACAAAAAATGAGTTCATTTTATACAGGATTTTCAGTCAAAATAACTGGTTCCACTGCCCTCATGGTCCCGTTCCATGTTTTCACCTGTTTTGCAAAGATCTAGCTAAAGCAGGTGGGTGGGTTGAGTGTGAACTGGTGTCAGTACAGTGGCCCGCTAAAATTAAGCACTTTTGTTTGAATAAAAAAATGCATATGATTATTTGACCTTGAAGACGACTGGTTGACGGAGTTAATTTTGGTGATGATAAACTAGTGTCTGCAAACTACTGATTCGTCTTCATTTAAGCACTCACTGCTGCTTGAATGCATTTAAACGGAAAACATTCTTATTCACTACTAAAGATAAACTAGGTAAAGGAACTGGTGAGATGCTTGCCACCAAAAGTTCGTGATATTATTTGCATCGATATAGGAATAGATGGGTGATATATTGGACAAGATGCCTGATAGCAAAATTCTGAGAGGTTACCTTGGGTAACCAGTGGAACCAACTGATCAGGTTACGAGTTAAACAATGATTATTTTACATGAGTTCACTGTCCAATAATGCTAGTTGATCATGGAGTGAATTGAAGTCTTCCTCACTATTTTTTTATTAGGACATTGCTGCTACACATTCACTTGCATTATGAAGGTATTACAGCTGGCTAATGTGCCCTTGAAATGATCTATAACTCTTATATTGATAGAATTTTATCAATGACATATCCTTGTCTATCATTAGCCTATATGGAGATCTCCCTTTTCTACTACGCCCTAGATTGACATAGGTTAGATATAGTTTGCTAGTATGCCAAATTGTGTAAATAGATTCGAAAATTCTAAATTGTGGCTGGGAGCTCAAAGTCGCTATGTTAGGAATAAGCTAGAATAAGTTCGAAATTTGAGAGGGAGGAGTTTATTCAGGTGTACTCCACCAAGGTGGAATAGAGTGCAACGGTAACTTGAAGGATAGGGAAATGACTTTTCCAGTTATTCAAGCTGATTATACCTCTAACAAAGAAACAGGGTGTTGCTGAATCATTGCATTAGTTGAGTTATTTCCAACCAGCCTCATAGGAGGTCTACATGTATACATAGCAATTTAGATTCCTATTAGAGAAAAGAAGTGAATAAAAGCCAGTAACGGCAGTAATACAATTTAATCATAGTCATGACTTAACATATATATTATCCTCCAAAAGTTTTTAGTGGCTTTAGAAATAATATTTGGTGGGTCACCCCCAGATGCTGACAGCAGCAATCAAATTGGACGGATTGGCTGTGGGTAGTTTCTAATGATTATCTTTACCCATTGCCCAATCCAAAAGGTATGCCTCACATGTAATGACATTGTCTACACTTTCCTCATTTTGATGGGTGAGAAGACCACTCTAATTGTCCATGCATTCAATTACTCCCATAAGAGTTTTCTATGAATCCTTTAGGAACGCTGTAGTAGATGCCTTCCTTTGGCAGTTGGCTGATCTGCTGAAAGGGTAACATAGCTCTTTGCATCTTTAATGGACAAATGCTTCAGTAATAAGAAAATAACTAAATAAGTAATGGTATTTGTCCTTAACTTATAATGACTATGAGCTAATGGAGAGGGCTTTCAAATATAATTTCACACCCCTGGTTTGGACTATGTAATGAGGTGTGCTTAGCAAATCAATTCTTTTTAACTATGCATTGATGAACTAAATAATTGATGGCCTGTCCTCAAGAGCTTCTTCATGAACAGCAGATCCGTGGACATCTATACTTGGTCTTTTACGCTCCTCTTCCTCATCTTCGATTCAATTGGTTCTTTGGTTTAAACTGTCCAATTCTTCCGGGTATTGGCAAGAAAAGAAAGGTCAACTGTATTTGGTAGTAAAGTCATGCAGCCCTAGTGTAGCGAGAAGGCAGGCTCAGAAAAAAGTAAAGGGCATTCTGTTGAAGGTTGGATAATGTGCCAAGGGATAGGAAAGCAATAGCTGAAGCTCGTCCCAAGAGGGAACAGGGAGCCCTTTCCAAGACCTAAGACCTCCAAAGGATGAGTGTAGGAGCCCACACTATAGTAAGACCAGACAAATTCCATTCAGGCTTGACTTGACCTTAGTAGGGGCCACAAAGTTCACTCAGTGTGGTGGGTCCTGGCATTTATACCGTGTATGAGATAATGGCTGCAGCAGCCATTATAAGTATATGGATGCTTGTAGGCCTCGGTTTTGTGCATAACTGCAACGTTTCTGTTCAATCGCCACCAACCTGTATTATAATTCGCCTAGTTCTTTACATGTCCCAGGTATGTCTTATCGCAGTTATATTGATGAATGTTGCTGGTTAGTATATAGCCTAAACACCCATTTGTATCCTGCAGACATTTTGAATGCAAATCTTTCTACTAAATATCTGCTCCACAATTTGTCTTGCAACAACATTTATAACAAGGATGACAAGGTGTTCTCTTGCTGTTCCAATCACAGTTGACTTGGACTATCTCTAGAAAATTGGCAGTTGTCTTTCTATTTTGTTGTCACTTACTGCTGCGAAATCCTACAAGCATCCAATGTCGTACAGAAGCCTCCCTAATTTGGCATCCAGTACCACAACTTTACTGCTTCTAGAAACCAGTGAAGCTTTGCACCCAACTCTACCATGCCACTGGATGTGGCAGCCTCACCTTTGAAACAAATCTGCCACTTAAACTTTTTTGGGGCTGCTTCGTTATTTGGTTCTATTATTCAAATAGATGGGGATGTCTAAAATGACGTTTGTCACAAGATCACTGTAGGATGGTTGAAATGGAGGAGTACAACTGGAGTATTATGTGTTTGGAAGGTCCCTCTCAGATTAAAAAATAAGTTTTATAGAACAACTATACGACCATTCATGCTCTATGGGAGTGAATGTTGGGCGGTGAAGAAACAATGTCTCAACAAGATGAAGATGGATGAAATGCGTATGCTGAGATGGATGTGTAGGAAGACGAGAAAAGATCGCTTGTGAAATGACCTATAAAGCACGAATACTCCAAAATAGGTGTTGTACCCGTATTCGATACTCATTGGATATCAATACTCCGTGGATACTGAGGCCCATGACTCAGTAGGGCCCATTGTACATCGCATGGTGAGATTATATGCTCCTAGTGAACAATAGGGCCATATTCAAATCATCAAGCTTATTCAACTATCTCTGTGCATGGATAATAACCAAATGGCTCAGTGTTCATGTAGACATGCACTAAAAACACTAGACTCCAGTAAATTAGACCTAATTACTAACCGGTGAAACATGAAAAATGGTGAGGACTTGCAAATAAGTCCTTGATGCTAGAAAGCTTGCTTACTAAATTCGAATAAACAATAAAGTCACTAGAAAGTACAAACTGCTTTTTGAAGTGTAATCTGATGCTCTTGGCTGTCTCTGGGCCTAGGCGTGGGCTGGATATGCAGCTTGTTCTACAACTCTCTCCTCCTAGCTAAGAAAGACAAGCATCTAGTGAGCTGGATGGATGCTAGCGCCCTTTTTCTTGCGGACACGATCAATCTAGATTGGGATGGTGGTCTCTGTGTCTTCATGACCGCGATCCAAGAATGGTGCCTGTCATCATCATCCTCGGGCGCGTTTGTGGGAGGAGCCTCAAAACTTTTATCATCTCCTTTTGTATAAGCAACAAAAATTCTCGCCTGACTAGGGCCCTACATGATGGTCTTGATTGTTTTCGTATAGTGTATTTGGTGTATAATGTAGGAGGCGACTGCGGAGTCCTAGAAGATACCTCTAACAGTGGAACTGTAATGTATCTCTGGTGCATGTACAATGGTTTTTTTAGCAGTTCAAATTTGAACTTCGTGGGAGTACTGTGGAAATTATGCATGGTGTTGTTCCCGACAAAAAAACATCGGGGACCCAAGAGTATTACTAAATGTAAAGGGCCCTTGAGGGTCATTCTTGGTCATGCTTGGCTGAACAATTGCAACACAAGAGCTCATGATTTACAATTTTGGTTGAAATAGTTAAGTCTCGTTGAAATTATGCTTGTAACGGGACCAGATATAGGAATGCACATAGTTAGGGAGTAATGGCTGGGTATGAAGTTTGTTAAAAAATTAAATAAAATCAGAAAGATTGAGAACCTTGTGTTATGACATTATTCCATACAAGATAAATGATATATCTTAATAATTGTACAGGTATATTGCATAAATAAGCACATTTATGTAAGTACTTAGCAAGATTTTGTCTTTTAAGTCCTTTATTTGGTTGTCAAAACTTTATCAGAGAATCTATTCTGA
The DNA here is from genome assembly GCA_963693085.1 of Alisma plantago-aquatica. Lineage (NCBI taxonomy): Eukaryota > Viridiplantae > Streptophyta > Magnoliopsida > Alismatales > Alismataceae > Alisma > Alisma plantago-aquatica. Next base: position 384,896,815 of record OY856415.1, on the reverse strand, counting down.
CTGGTCGTATCTACACTCCTTTCACTTGCCCAGAGGACCAAGTTGCTGATATCTTCACAAAGCTGTCGGCAATGTATTAAAAAGCGGGAAGCGGGAGGCGTGCAGACAGCACCCTGTAACCGATTAAGCAGTAGGTGGGCGATTGAGCGGGCGATTTTTGAAAAAGCGGGTGCCTAAATTATATATATTTTTATACAACATTACATGTATGTGTATCATGGTTGTATAGGCGGCCAGGCGTTCTAGGGGGACGCCCAGACAGCCTAGGCGCCCAGGCGGAGGCCCAGGCGTTTCCAGGCGTTTTTATATATTTTTTATTTTAACAAATATATGTAAATTTTTTGAAAAATACAATCCTTACACATAAATATGCATGATAAATATGCAATCAATGTGCTAGCATCGTCTGAAGAAAGCAACAAAATCATTAGATATGGATTGAATTGTAGAAGTTTTACCTAAACAAAATTCATATAGAAATCAGAAAGCTAAACATGTATAATGTTTGTAGCCAAAACATGTATAATACTATTATGTAGGATTTAGGCTAAATCAAAACTAACAAGACCTAAACTAGAACTGATTGGCCCTAATATAAACTCATTTGATCCAAATTTGATCAAATTTGACCTAGTTTACCCTAATTTTTGCCTAAACCAGACCTAATTTTGTATACCATGACCTAATCAATCCCAATTTCCATAAAATTTTCATATATTCACCTAAATGAGACCAAATTTGGCCAAATAAGACCTAGTCATCCAATTTAGAACAATTTCCCCTAAATCATACTTGTTTCCCCTAACTTAGACCTAATGTGCCCAATTTTGACATGATTTGGCCTATATAAAACCTAATTTTGTATATTATGATCCAATCATACCAAATTTCCCCAAATTTTCCCTATATTGACCTAAACAATATTTAATTTGGCGAATTTAGATCTAATCTCACCATATCAGACCATTTCCCCAAAATTAGTCTTATTTTCCTCAAATCAGATCCAAATTTGATCAAATTCGACATTATTTGGCCTAAAATCAAACCTAATTTGCATAACATGACCAAATCAAACCTGACTAACCCTAAATTTCCCTATGTTAATCTAAATGAGGCCTTACATGACCAAATCAAACCTAATTCCCCCAAATTAAACCTAATTCCCCCAAATCAGGCTTGTTTTCCCCCAAATCAAACCTAATTAACCCTAAATTGACCCCGTTTGGGATAAATCAGACCCAATTTAACCATAAAATAACACAATTTGATCAAATTCAGATCTAATTTATGCTAAATTAGCCTTGAATTGGCTTAATTTGGGCCTCAAAAGGCCTTAGGCAACAACTTAGGTCAATTAAGGGGTTGGGCGCCCAGTTTGAGGCGGGCTGACTTAAGCCTAGGCGCCCAGGCGCTGCCCAGGCGCCGCCCAGGCGCTGCCCAGGCGCCGCCCAGGCGAGGGCCTGTACAACACAGATGTGTATATAAAAATATATTTCTAAGGAACTTTTATACATATCTAATCAGCAAATCAATAATTAACTAAGTAATAATCAATACTTTACTAATCAATATTTCTAATCACTAAAATAAACAAGCAGATCAGTAATTGCAGATACTAACCAGTAGTACCAATCAGTAATCACTGGAAGTAGTAAGAAAATTAATGTTACATGCTTCCGGTAGTATTTTTAAAAAAAGCGGGCAAAAAGCGGAAAAAAGTGGGTGAAGCGGGCAAAAAGCGGGTGATTTTCTTCAAACCTGTTAAGCGGGCGATTAGGGGCTGGATTAAGCGGCTAAGGGTCCTGGCCGCTTAAGTGGTCGCTTAAGCGGCCGCTTGAAACGATTTTTAATACACTGGCTGCTGGCCAAGAAACATTTCAGCTCTCTTGTGGACAAGTTGGGCATGATTGATATCTATGCTCCAACTTGAGGGGGAGTGTTAAATAGTGTTTTATCTAAGTTTTTTATATTCACTTATTATTTTCCTATTCTATGTGGACCTGTATGTAATTGTTCTCTTTATAAATATACGGGGTACACATTGTGCATCCTAACCATTACAGACAATTCAAGAGGGCCTTCTAGGCTCTATACCCGAATACGGGCCAAATGAGGCTCTTGTCCTGCATCACTCAATTGGATATATGTAGTAGGAGAATCTACTGCCTCTCATGTCTCTGTGTGAGGGAAACATGCCCTTGCTTTGTAATGCTGGAGGATTGCGACTGCAGGTGGCTGTTCTTCTACATGCACCATCTTTGCTGAATGCTAGGCTATAACGGGGCTGTTAGTGTTGTTGTTGGTCAATAAGTGTCTTTTATTTGCCTTATAGTTGATGGAGATATGGACATGTGTAGGTCGGAGGCTTTGGGTAGATTAGTATGCCCACAAGAAGGGAGAACTTGCTTTGGGTAGATTTACATGTATCATAGTCGTACTACCATGTAGTGAGAGGAGTGGAGGAACCATTGCAAGGCCAATTTGTAATTGAGAAGCTATGTCGATTGAGACGGTGACGATGAATATCTATGGAACCTTTATAAGAGGAAGTGAGGAGAGGAACGTGACTCATGTGTTTCCACTATACCAAAGAAATTTCATCCATTGATAGACTTAAACCTTAAATGAGTCTAGGTTGGCAATCTATGAGAGAGACAGAGTAGACAAAAATTTCTTAAACAACCTTAGGATGAGCATAAAAATACAATTTTGCATAAAGAGGAATATGACTCTCTAGATTAAATTTAGTTGCATAATTGAAATAGCTATTAACTATTTTGATTGAGTGCGGCACAACTTGGATTATAATATGGAGATGCTGCAGGATGTGGGTAATAAATAAATTGTTTAGCGATTTTACAGTGTTTTAATAATATCGATTATATTATTTTAAGAACTATAATGCAAAATCTTTAGCTGAGCATCAGTACCTCCGGTGCTGATCTGAATGTGTATTTGTTATATTGCTGAGACAACTAAATGTTTACAATTTCAGTATTATGATGACAGTTACTATTTATAAACACGTTCAACAACAATAAGTGTTGCAACTATTCTGTCATGTGTATTTTGCAAAACACTTTAGGACAAACAGATCTTTTGCCCCTCTATCGTGTTTTGCTGTTGTGGAGTACAAGAAAAATACAACCTATTCTGACCATTTTACAAGTCTAACTTAGCAATGTAATTTTAAGACCTAGACTACTGTAAGAGGATGAGAATTTTTGGACAAATATTCAAATAATGCATTTTGCTACTAGGCAGGGAAGCCTTCCCGCATTTCTTTTGACTGATGTTCATTTTTGAAAGAAAAAAAGTGTTCACTTTTGAAGAAAAAAAGTGCCTGATTGATTCCTCTTTGTTGCATTCTCATGAATAACATCAGGGGTTCCACTTGGTGGAGGGCTCAAACTCAGGAAGCCTCTGGATGGTGTAACCCGTGCACAATTGGTTCGATTTCCTCGAAGATACATCTCTACGCAAGCTCGACAGCGTGCTGTCTTGTGTGCTGCTGCTTTGGTTAGTAATCTGTCCCTTGAAATTCTGCATTTTTATGTGCTTCATATAGTTGGCTTGGTCTTCACATTCAGCAGCAGTTTAGTCTTGCATGTTTCTGGTTTACAAGAATATACCTAAAAGACTTTTAAACCATAAATTATTGAGAGTTTGTATGAAAAGTCTTCTAGCAGCCTGCTCTTGCCAGTTCATTGTGAAAACCATAATTGTTAACATTACATCCAGATTTTTCTTTGGGGCTGCCTTGGCGTTCGCCTTGGCATGATGTGCCTTGGATGATTGGATCCTCCTTTTTTGTCCCCATGGCTCGCCTTGAATGTTTTCTTTAACATTTTTTTAGTTTACAAAATTAAAAGGTCACATCAAGATAAATGCCACAGCCATTCTGAAACATGGGCATCACTTAACCAACAAACCGAACATGCCTATAATGACTTCTGTCGAGTGTTTTCAACGTTGCCTTGATAAATGTATGTGATAAAGTGAAAATAAACAGTCAATTGCCTAAGCATTACAAGCACAGGTGTCTCCATCTAAAAGATACACCAATGTCATGAATGATCGATATGAAGAGACATTATTTGTTAACTTCCCAAATGAAAGGAAAACCAAGTACTTCCACTTTGAGTCATCTAACAGGCACTTCATATTGGTGGAGAGGAATGGGCTATTTAAAGATTAAATATCTGGGTGTAGTATATGGAACTCAAACATGTCCTTTCAGCTGATTATAGTTGAGTGAAGTGGATTGTTGAAATTGTCTCAACTTTGTTTGAATTTTCGAATTTTCTGTTTCATATTTGACTTAATAATAATATTGACATCGACCAATAACTGGAACACCAATCCCAAGCAGTTTAAGAAAGCAAGTTTTCTTTTCATTGTTGACAAATGTAAAAACATGATATTAATCAGAACATTTTATAATCATGGACTAACCATAATCATTAGCACGATCCACATATTTGTATCTAGTTTATTTATTTTTGCATCTATGCAGATCAAATAATCAGAAATGCACGACATGAAATGACTTGAATTTTAATTCATGTTAAAAATTTCAACATAGCCTGTTATATGTCTATCAACATGTATCAAAGAGAAAGCATATCAACCGTCTCGATTGTTATTTTTTTACTGTATGTAATGCCTCTTAAACTTTGATTTCAATTGCAACAGAATGCTACATGTGCAGCTGAGCAAACACAGACAGTGACACGCCAATCATCCACCATAACCATTGCTCCTATCCAGGGTGAGCATTTATCTCCTATAATAATAGTAGTAGGGTGTCTATGCATGACTTTATGTTTTGAGGTTGTAATGCCTTGCCTATGTGTGGATTTTCAGGCAAGGAAAAATCTCCTGAGCTGGATGATGGGGGAACGGGATTCCCTCCACGAGATGATGGGGATGGAGGTGGTGGCGGTGGAGGTGGCGGGCCCAACTGGTCTGGTGGGTTTTTCTTCTTTGGGCTGCTTGCATTTCTAGGCTTCTTGAAGGATAAGGAGAGTGAGGGACCTTACAAAAATGAGAGACGAAAATATGCATATTAGAATAGCAGAACCCTGTTTTCCAGTTGCACCTTTTTCACTACGGTACCAGTCTATCAATCCAGTGCCAAATACTTTATTTAGATCTACAATATTTGTGATCCCTTGTAAAAAGCAGTGGCAGAAGGATCCATGTCTTTCGTGGAGTCCAAGGGGTTTCGTTGTCCATAATTTGCTATATGTCACGGATTTTATGTAGACAATTCTCGGCTGCTTGTTTGCTTCTAGTAGGCATACACTGCTATATTTTATATGGGTAGTTAGAGAGGAGTTGTTCGTGTGTTTATCCTGCCTCCGAAGTGTCAATATAAAAGTTACGCTGTTGGTATTCTTTTCTAAAGATACAAATATTTTCGATTTGATACAATTTGATTGGAGTCAGCACGTTGTCATGGGCGGAATTTAATATACTAGGTTTCTTATACTTTCTCTGCAAGAGAGTAGCAACATATATTCCTTGAAAAAAATGAACGGAGAGAGGACTGCTTACTAGACATTATTACGAATTTTTATTGGCCTCGTACCAAATGATCAGCCCATCTCCTAAAATAAAGAGCTCCTCTAGAAGGCCAGAACAACACCCTATCAATGGTCTAGAATGAAAACGGTGCCTGACATTCTATTTAAATCTATTATATCTCAGACACCTTGTATGGTGCAGTGGCATCTTTCGTTGAGTCTAAGGTGTCTTTGTCCACAGTGTAGCGTACGTGACGGAATCTTTTGCTGGAAATCATGGACTGCTGCTTTGCGTCCAGTTGGCAGTGACGTTGTTATGTTTCTATATGGGTAGTTATGGACGTTTGGAGCAGGTTGGATTTGAAACGGACTGTGTGTGTTCTGCATTATTTCTGGATGCAGTTCGTTTGCTGGCTTACTAAACTCGAAGTGCATTGCTTCCATAATTTTGCTCTTGGATATGATATGAATATCAGCAATGCTATCCTTTACTTGATCCAACAAATAGATAATGCAACAAGTGCCATAATGCAACAAGTGCCAAACTTTGACAGTATTTTGAAATCTGGAGTGAGGTGTTGTTTGTTCCTAGTCAATGTAAAAGTTTCCTCGGCGATCTACAAGGTGTATTCCTCGGTGTCCTAAGTCCATGGGATTGGGAAGGTTCTCTAACATCTACCTGGCGTATCAGGGTCTTTACGTAATTATCCTTGAACCGAATGTCCCACGAGCATAATTTTGCCAAACATATAACTAAAAATAAAACAAGGAAAGCAACCGAAAGCAACCTACAACAAGATTGAAGAGTCCAGCTCTTTGGTTGTCTTAAGTGTGCAAATCCTTGCATCAATTATTGTTCCTAGTAACATTTCACAAAAACCGAGCAAGGATCAGGAGAAGAATATCTATATCATACATGGAGGGATGTGAAAAGATATTCTTATAGATGCTGCTGATATAAGTGAGCACTTACGAAAGACACAGATGGCATTTCACAAAAACCGAGCAAGGACCAGGAGAAGAATATCTATATCATACATGGAGGGATGTGAAAAGATATTCTTATAGATGCTGCTGATATAAGTGAGCACTTACGAAAGACACAGATGGCATTTCACAAAAACCGAGCAAGGACCAGGAGAAGAATATCTATATCATACATGGAGGGATGTGAAAAGATATTCTTATAGATGCTGCTGATATAAGTGAGCACTTACGAAAGACACAGATGGAACTTTTGAACGCATTGCTTTAAGGATGTTATGAGTTATATGATCGGTCTCTTCAAACCAAAATGGGTACTGTTTGTCGCAATGTAAAAGACAACTCCGCCCATTATACACTTTTTTTTGGAAAAGAGATCCTTGATTGTAACACCTCAAATTTTCATATTGTGCAAAGAGAAGCATTAAACATGATACATCACAATAATAATAGAAAGAAACCAACACATATGAGTATATATATTTTCATAAATTCTTAGAATACCAACATGATTATATAAACCATTGTAAGAAAGACTAACTACATGGTGCAAAAGTCTGTACTCTATTTATCATCTTGGATTGTGTAGATGACACCCCACCAAACAAACCTTCTAAGTTTGACGCAGTATGACTAACTATTGAAGTTATGTATATGCGAATATCTCGTCCCTAGCTATGCACAAAGAGAAACCTAGATTAGAGTAAGTGACATTGAATTTCTAATAAGATAAACATGAACATACTATAAGTGAAAGCTAAATTAAAATCTGAAAGCTGTAAATTTGTACAAAGTCATTGCATCTTTTATTTATGTCTTTTATTTGATTTGTGGCCACCATTATATGATAAGTCTTCCTGAATTGGCATATCTATGCCCTGATTGGTGCTGAAGTGCCTCTGAATTGGCGCTACATGCCTCTGAATGACACTGATTTGTCTCTAAATTGGCGTAACGTAACTACATCTGATTGGTACCGAAGTACCTCTGAATTGGAGTAAATACTCATATGTATTGGCAATATATGCCTCTGAATCGTCCCAAGATTAACTGAATGAGGAGTTATCATATAATGCCTTATGTGAAAGTTTGACTTAATTATCTTAAATATGAACTTACTGAATTCTGAATCTGAACTCATCTTATACTAAAATTGAACATAAATTCTGAATCTAAATCTAAATCTCTCTTCTTAAATTTTAAACTGAAACTAAATCCGAATTTGAAGTCTGAAATTATTATTATCTAATAAATCTTAATATGAAGCTCCTATTTAATAGGTGACTTACTTTAATTCTGATATCATATGCATGATATATGAGTCTAAAGGGTTAAATAAAATTAATTGAATTGCACATAGAAATACTGAGTCTCTAAAATTAGGTGAAAGATTAAAAATCTAAAATATGATAACCTCACAACATAATTTATTCTGAATAAATTCTGATTACTCAAAAATATAATTGGATATGAGCTAAACATTATTAACTGGATATCTGAAAGCAACCTAATCTCCAAGTTACTTTGTAAGAGTGTGTAGGCTGAATAATAATAATATTAATAATGAAACTCAAGGGACCCACTTACCTCGAGTACACATAAAATCCTAGCTTAAGCTGAGAATTTAGTTTTGATTCGATCTCCTATAGAAATGCATCAAGTGTCTATTATCTATCAGATTCACCCTTTTGTATTATACATTGGGCTCAACTAGGGTTGACTCATCTACAATAGTTTTCTATCTTGGTTAGGTTAATCTTTTACCAACCAATATTTTCTCTACTTCTCTCACTCGACCATTACCACCGCTTAGGTGTAGGAGGTTATAATTATTGGTAAACATCACATACAATTATAGGTACATCCACTTGTGGTTTTTCCTTTGTATAAGGGTTTTGGCCCCATGTCTAAGTCATTCATATTTTGACATTCAACTTAAGTATCATTACTAATCTTATTCTTCCAAATTATGTTCTCACATTAAGTATACATATAATATTGGGATTTATTATCTATTTGCAACCCTCAAAAATTAAAGTAGGGCTCATAGCGTGCAGATAGGATTAGAACATGCAATTCTATTTATCAACATATATAAATACCCTAGATAATACAAATAGGTCACATGCATCATAACAAGCTTAAATAATTTCTTTGGGGCATTCACCAATCATTAGAGTATTTTATAGACTTGTATTGGGGGTTTTGTAGCCCAATTTGATAACTGAGTAACAAATCATCATAATTCAAATTATGGTCAGGAACTAGGTTATTTTATAGGTATAGTTACACATTAAGAGGCTCGCTTGTTCATTGGTATCATCTATAAATATATTATTTCATTTAGGACATTCATTTTTCTCATGTAGATATAAGTTTATGCGAGCATCAACCACTAAATCTAATGCTGTAGAATGATAATGTACCTTTTAATATTTCCAATGATACCTTATTTATAATTTTCTGACATATAATGTATTTTATATGGTTTTTGTAAGACCATAGAGTAAGGTTTAGGTTTAGCTAAATATTTACCTTATGTCCATGTATCTTTGTGGATATAACGAGGGATCCATTTAGCGGTCGCTCCCTATGATCTGAGCGTTGCTGTGAGACCCCTAACATTGCATAAATGTTTGAACATACTTAATTCATAATTGAGTGCTCAAAACCTTAATTTAATTTTTTGAGGTGCTTGGGTATCATGGGACAAGATTAAGTTTTAAATTTGGTCCAATTTGAACAATGTTTGTGCAAGTTATGTAATTTTATGCATATTTTGGACTTTTCTGCAATTTACCCAAATTCTGAGATTTACTTGCAATTTGTCACATGAATTATGTTCCTTAGAAGTTTTCTCATCACGCTTGAGCTTGTTGATCCATGGGGTGCTCAAATGTACCTTGGTTTGGTGGAATTACTCTTCTAGGGTTGAACTAGGGTTTACCCCCCCATGGATGAGCCACCTTCAAGGCCAACAGTCAATGGTCCTTTTGTTAGGTGAACAACCGGTGGTCACCAACCGGTGGTGAACCCTATATGGTCATGAGGTTGATGGTTTTGTTCTTTGAACCCATTGGACCAGTGGTTCACTTATAATGGATGGTTGAACCATGGTTCATGACCTTTTGAGATAGAACCTCAACAAACGATGGTTTAGGAGGGCCAAAAACCGATGGTTGGCCTGGGAGGCCTACAACCGATGGCCTAGAAGTCACTAGCAGTCCCTAACAACCGGTGGACATGCTTCTTGCATGTTCATGGAGGTCCTAAGCCATGGATTCATGGAAAGTAGCTTGGATACCTCACGCTTTGCTTCTTCCTTACCCATAAAGCTTTATATACCCCTCCTTAGCCCCCAAATGAGAACTTTAGTTATTTATCTCTTCTCCCCTAGAGCTTCGTCTTCCCTACTTGGTTGCGGAAAGGGGTGCCTAAGGTTGAAGAAGGCGACTGACCTTCTTGATGGAGCAAGTAAAGCTTAGATCTACCCATTTCTAGGGTTTGCGAAGCTACCTTAAGGTATTTTTGACCAAAGCATCACGAAAAAAATCAATACAGGTCAAGGTAAAGTGGTCAGGGACACATATCTTGACCAAATTTGATTATATGCCCAAGGCATATCCCTGACTACAAAAGTCATAGTCCTTGACAAACTATTTCCCTCCTTTTTTATTGTCTCTGTACCCTAGCCGCTTCGCCTACCACCGCTAAAAAGCAGTTCCACTCCCAACCCACCAAGTCCCGCCTCCAGATACACGCCGCACTTAGCTCCGCTGCTGCCTTCCCCCCTCATGTTCCTCCTTCTCCACCTCCTCTTCGCACGTGCTTCACCTACTTTCCATAAAATATAGCCCTGAGCTCATCCTCCTCCACGACCTCCTCACCCCTCCGCCTCATCTCCTCTCTCCCTTCTCATATAATCTTTCTGTTCGGTCTGTTACCTTTTATTTACAGCTTCACCTGAGCAATTAGCAAGTTGCCTTGCTTCGTCATATGGCGTTTTCCCCTCAAGCGACTCAGAATTGGCACAAGAAGCGATTGCAGAGTTGTAAGATTTGATCTTCTATTTTATGGGTTAAAATTTGGGCAAGCTCATGTCCGCTTACGCGTGGGTGCCAAAAGTGGTTTTGGCTTCAGTTTTCCTCTCTTCTCTCGCTTTATTTTTTGCTCCAATCAATAACCAACATGTGGCAGCCCGCAACAACACTACCCGATAAATTTGTTTTGCTTATAACTTTTGAACTGTGAGGAATTTTTTGATGAAACAAAAAGTATTAGATTCGTTTTGAAAAATACATTCCAACATGACTAATATTGATATATTTTTGAGAAAATTGTGATGAGAGAAAAATTTATTTTATTTATAATTTTTAAACCATGATGTATTTTTTAATTAAATAAAAACTATTAGATTTGTATAAAAATATATTCAAACAAGACTAAGGTTGAGAGAAAAGATAAGTTGCTAACTAAGTATAAAAAAAGAATAGTTAACAAATCCACAGATGAATTGACGCACACAATGGTTAATTGACACCTAGAAATAGTTCATTGATACCCAAAAAGGATTCATTGACACCCATAAGTATAAAAATGGAGCCTAAGAAAATATTATACATGTTAAATCACAACTAAGGTAATTGACAATTAAAAATAACGTAATGATGCCCAAATAGGTTTGTTTAACACCCAACAATAACTTAATGTCACCCAAAAATGATAGTTTGACGCCCAAACAGTTAATAAATCCATAGATGAATTGGTGCCCCATGGTTAATTGACACTCAAAAATGGTTCATTGACGATCATAAATAGTTCATTGACACCCAAAAATATAAAAATGGCACCTAAGTAAATATTGTATGCGTTAAATCACGACTATGGTAATCGACAAGTAAACAACATAATGACGCCCAAATAAGTTTATTTGACAAACAAGAACAACTTAGTGACGCCCAAATATAGTTTTACACATTAGATAAGGTCTAACGGTACTTCACGCCTAATAACAACTTAATAACACCCAAAAATGGCTAATTGACACCCAGAGATTGTTCATTGACCCCCAAAAATGGTTCATTGACACCCAGAAGTATAAAAATGACGTTCAAGTAAATATCATATGTGTTAAATCATGACTAAGGTAATTGACAACCAAAACCAAGATAATGACAACCAAATAGGTTTATTTGACCCCTAAGAACAACTTAATGACACCCAAATATAGTTGTTCGCATTAAATATGGTGTAAGGGTACTTCACACCCTACAACAACTTAATGGCGTCCATTTATGGCTAATCTACACCTGAAGATGGTTAATTGACTCCCAAAAATCGTTCATTAATACCCAAAATCATAAAAATGCCTCCCAAATAAATATTATATGCGTTAACTCACGGCTAAGGGTAATTGACAACCAATAACAAGCTAACCACGCTCAAATAGATTTGTTTAACATCCAAAAATAGTTTATTGAGAATCAAACATATAAAAATGGCGCTTTTAGAGATTTTAGGATAATTTTAGCAATGTTTAGGCGTATTTAGCTATTTTAGGCGCTATTTAGTCCTTTTTAGGCATTTTTTAGTCATTTGTGGGCATATCACCATTTTTGGTATTTTTAGTCATTTTTGGGCGCTATATAGTCATCTTTAGATACCTTTAGCTATTTTTAAGCGCATATTTATTATTTTCAAACACTTAATTTTTAGGCACACATTTATTAATTTTCAGACGCTTTTAACAATGAATACACGCCTAATTGTCATATATATATATGTATCAACATTCTTTGTCTCCTCCATTTACTACTTTCACTTCCTGTCTCTCATTACTTCTCTCACTTCCCTCATCTTCCCCCACCATTCTCTAATCTTTGATCATCACTTCTTTCCTCTTTTTTTTACCTCTTTCTTAAAAAAATATACCAACATTACTCTTGTTTGAATGTATTTTTTTTTATCACAAATTAAATGATTTTTTATTTTTATTTTTAAAAAATTCACCACAATTTAAAAATTAGAAACAAAATAATTTTCTCTCTCATCACATCACCTATACATATCACTTTTGTATTGTTTTTGTCAAAAATATATCAACACTAGTTTTTTTGAAATATATTTTTCATAATGAATCTAACGGTTTTTGTTTCGTCAAAAAATTCATCACGGTTCAAAAGTTATAAGAAAAACAAATTTATTTATACATTACACAACCTCCACCTATCCTTCTAATTAAAGCCTACCACGTCACACGTCCAAATCAGCTTCTCCTCTAGTAAAACCACCTATCCGACCACGCGTGTGACCGACACATTTCCATTTTTAGTGCAGTTTTTGTCTTCATGTTGCTTGCAACACCGTTGCAATAGTTGGCGCGGTACTTTTTTAAACGGTTGTAACTAGATCTAACTAGTGCTTATGTGCTATGGGTGTAATGATTAGTCGGCAACAACATGAAATTTGTCTTTTCATTTAATACAATGGTGTTAGTGGTCTACAAGAACTCCATGAAGAATCTTGAGGACGAGATGGACAAAATTGCAAGTCATGATTCCACTTAAGACCCTCTCATCCATATTGGTATTATACACTCTTTTTTACTTGGCATAGGAAGTGTATTTCTCTATCAATTTTTTTGTATGTATCACTCATAGAAATATTTTATCTTTACAGTTTACCGGGTTTATTACATTCTTTTATATTATTGGTTGTTTAAAATTAAGCTGGCTTGTTATGACTTAAGTGCATACCTAAATGGTTGATAGAGAGTTTTGGACCCATATTAATTTTGTCCTTATTGATTGCAGGGAACAAGTAAAAGTTACATATTTTTCAAGTACCAAGATGACATAGAAGTAACCATAAAGGAAATTTTAGAGGAACGTCGAAATGATCTAATCAACTTTCAGATATGTTTGAGAAATGGATAAAGAAACTCAAATAACAGGTAACACAAGTATTAATATGCATAGATTTACAAGGCAAATTACATGGATACTATTTATATGATCAGATATAGTGCTATGCACACATGAGTAAGAATTGTATTTATCATTTATGTTATACATTTGCCTACATATGGTGCTCATAAAAATTTAATGAAATTTCAAAACATAAGTTATAGTACTTATTATTGTTTCATAATTCAGGATGTTGAAATTTCTCCACAACATAGAAAGACTGACAAGATCAAAAGCAAGTAGGACTTCTACAATATTAGAGAAAAGCCCCACAGTGAAAGTAAAGTACTAACTTTACAGAAAATGCATGAACTATCCTAGTTCAAGAGGCCACTTTCAAGTTTATTTGTATTTGAAAACATATGTGATACTACACGACATATATTATTTTGTATATGATTTCTATGTATCAATGAGTTATAGAGGATATGACTTATCTTTTGGAAGAAGTGTGATGCTCCAATCATGCATTCTTAGTGTAAACAACATAATTGAAAACTCAATGAGATGTTCTCAAGTGTTGAAATCAATTTGTTGCTATTTGATGAAAAATGAATACTTTCTCATGCTCTCAAAAAAAATGAATACTTTCTCATATGAAATATAGTGAATGGAATATATTACAATATTTGTGTATAAGAATTACATATATTGAAATATTTATGTACAAGAATTGCAATATTATACATTTGTATTGATCATGGATGTCATATGGATATAAGGAGATGACTAAGGATATCGATTCTTATTTTTAATGAATGGTCAAGGCTTCTTCCTCTACTGATCAAGGATAGGACCTGACTAGTAAGTACTGATCACCAAGCTTTTGTCGAGGGTACGTTGGTCAGGGATTAGCCCTGACCACCACTTATTGGTCAGTGATTCACAAGTATATGCCAGGGATTTGTCCTTTAGATTTAAAACTTTCTGTAGTAGTGAAACAAGTAAATTTCTCCTTCTTCTTTCTCGTTTTTCCTATTGTTCGTCTTCCTCCTACCTTCAAGCTGGAAGGAACCATGGCCTTTCATGGTAAAGCTTTCTCTAAAGTTCAAAGAACTCACCTTTCTTTCTCCGTATGACTAGGGTTTGCCTACATTGTGGAGAGAAAGCTAGCTGACCGACTTCATAGCTTAAACTAGGGTTTTCCACCTTTCTTGCTCGAGTTTTGTTACTATTCAGAGCCTGTTCATCTTCCTAGAGATGAGTTTTATAACCCTCTTCACGTTTATTTCTTACTAATATCTTTCTTACACAAGTTCTTTCTCTAAAAATGATGATCTAAGCTTAAAGAAGCTATGCTTGCCTAAGGATTCAATTTTAATGGTTTTCCTTGCTTATTTTTCAGCTCTATATGAACATGAAACTATGTGCACGTTCTTCCTAAAGTAGAGGAAGACTTAGATCGGGTTGGTATGGCAACCAATGGTGCTTGGCACCTATCAAACAATGACCTATATTTAGGTTTCTAAGTTGCTTTCTACTCTATACATGAACCGATGGTGATGTCCTTGTGACAACCAATGGAGTTATCTTCATGACAACCGATGGTGATGACCAAGGGTGACAACTGGTGGTTTCAACCAATGGTCACACCTTAGGTCAGTGTTAGACTCTTTGGAAGCTCAATAATCAATGGTTTAAGTACCCTAAAGTTGGCATAAATCAAAGATAAATGATGGTAGTGTTGATCCCATCAATCGATGGTGGTCCAATAGACCACAACCGATGGTGAATCTAGGTTTCCTATGTTACTTCTTTTAAGCCCAAACTGATGGTTTCTTGGGTCAAAGGAATTAAGGGTTAGATTTACACTCTAATCAATAGTTTTGAATGATGAACTTGACCCAATGGTTGAGATTGAATGCTTCAACATCCAATGGTTTGAATTGAAGCCTATAGTATAATATGTGAGTTCTAATAATGTGAATCCAATGGTTTCCTTTATGTGATCAGCTTAAGAAGCCTATTTGTTGACAAATGAATAGTTTGCTATAAATGTACAACTGATGATGGTTTTAACCCCACAACCAATGGTACCTCTTATGTTATGAAATGAGGGATGTCTAGGGTTAGATGGTGACTGTTTCTAGATCACAACTTGATGTATTAATAGGTGATTTTTTTAGGTTTTTACTTATGCAAGCAACCAATGGTTGTGCCTCCTCAACACCCAATGGTTCTGGGTTGATGCTTGTAGTATATTGGTATGGTTTGAATGATGTTCAAACCGATGGAGGTTTGCCCTTATTTAGGTAGTCTTACCTTTTCCCTCATATGAATAGAAATGATAATGACCGTATTGTGTTGATATAAAACCCTTATGGGATATAGCTTGTTACACGTAACCCTAATATAATGAAGTGGTCATAATTGATTATAAATAACCCCTTGAATGATGAATAGAATCATGGAGTACTCTCCTATTGTGGCTGAACCCTAGTATACTATAACCTGATGGTTACACATTTAGTTATGCTTGGATCCATACTTGAGGATAATATGGTATTTGATGGTGATGCTTGTTGCAACCCTATTTTAGGACTTCATCTTGTGTCTTTTTGTATCTCAATCACATCTAAACATAGTAGAATGCAAGTTAAATTCCACAATATGCATATTATTATCAAATGCACTCATGAATGTTCTTTGCATACTTTTCAAGTACTTGGACCATGCTTTGGATGGATGAGAGAGAAGGAAGGACTTCTAAGGTTCCTACAACCATGGAGGGGTCCAAAGAAGACCCCAAAGCTCCCTCAACCTACCCCTAATGGCCAAGGGTAGACATTAAGAAAAGAAGTCCATTGATAATGAAGTTTCAAATTAAGTGAATTTTCCACTAAAGACCCCAGGACAGACATGGTGCTAAGGAACGGCCGTGCTGGACAATTCCAAAGTTACAAAGTCAACATAAAAATTGCAAAAATACAACAACATTGTCACCGTGGCCGTGCTACCCAGCACAGTCGTTCTACGAAGCCCCCAAAACGGCCTTGCTGTCCAACACGGTCGTGCTGCCAAGGATGAGAATAGGCATGCTGGCTAGAATGACCTCCATTTCACCTTCTCCCCACGGATGTGCTATCCAGCACAACCATTATACCTAGCCCTCACCACGGCCGTGCTGCTCAGTACGACCATGCTACTCAGCATGACCGTGCTACCAACCTTCATTCCACCAAAATTCCTCTGACATTTTCCATTTCCTAGAACGACTGTTTTCCACCACCACGACCGTTCCAAACCTCACCCACCATGGCCGTACTGAGGTGTGGTAGGACCTTGGAGCAGCCAGAAAGCTTGGTGTGATCTTCTCAAGGCTACACCCTAGCCAACTAAAGGTGACTAGATGCAACCCTAAAGGAAAAACACACATATCTCTCAAAATTTATATATGGACCTAGTCTAACACATAGGCTCAACTAATCACACGTACCCACAAGAACACGGGGTCGTGCTGTAGTATAGGCAAGTGGTAAGATTATGCTTGATCCTCAGGGAAAGAGGGGGCACTAGATCTAGGTTAATGTTAGCAATTTTCCTAAAGCGGAGTCTAGGGTTTGAGGGTTTAAAGTTTGTTTTGATTGATTATGCTACGATTGCAAGCAAGAAAGAGAAAGAAAGAAACTAGATAAACAAAAACCCTAGATTACCCTAAGCAAGTTAAGATAGGCAAAATAGGCAAGAAAAGCAACTGAAGCTAGAGCAAGGAGTTACACTACACTACCACATCGAATTATCAACTAAAATTCAAACTACACAATAAGACAAGCAAGAGAATAAGTTATCACTAGCTATATAAATTAACATAAGCAAGCTCAAAGGAGTCCTAACTACTTGAGAAAGAACTAACTATCAAGAACTAATAAATTAACTAAGAATTAACAAAGGCAATTGACTAAGCTAGCATTAACAAGATAAGAAGGCAAGGGTGGATTTTAAGCAATAAGATGGATAGGTGGGCTGTTTGGGAATGAAACTTGATATTAGTTGGGGGAAGGTTAACATAGCACAAAATTCTCACATTTCAATATAGATTACCAAACCAAACAACAAGGCAAGTGCTATTGGAATATACCCTATGATACTAATTGGAGAACTAAGGCTAGGTGCATTTCTAATAGGACTTGGCAAGTCTAGGTTTCTAGGGTAAGTAGTATTAGGGAAATTGAGAGCCAAGGGTATGAATGGGAGTAGAGATGAGGGTGTTTCACCTCATATTACTTGCCATCTAGCCTGTAGGAAACTCTAGGAAATTGCACTAATCACACTTACACTAGCTACTTAGATATCACACCTACTTGCAGAAGGAGGGATATATATGTAGGAAAAAAGGGGGCTAGCTAGGGATCCACTAATTGGACCTAGGAGCCATTCCTAAGATTGCCACATACATTCCATTTCTCCCTAGAAGCTAAGTGTCATCAAGCATCACAAAATAAGAAATCTATGTTTAAAAGAACAAACCACTTGCAAGATAATGAGAAATGAGATAGAAGCAAGCGACAATCATCATAGAATGAAATTATGTTCAATGCAAGTTATTTTCCCCCAACGTTGTATCAAAGTCACATTTTAACCCCAAACAGCCCATTACTAGGGACTTAGCTAGACATGCTCATACAAAAGAGAAAAGAAGTGAGAAGAAAGGGATATGAATCCATGGAGCTCAGAGTAACTTCTTCTTATTCACCTCCTAGCTGCTGTAGAATGACCTCCCTCTACCAAGGTGGGTGAAGGGCATGGAAATGAAGGGGATTTGGTAGAGAATCTAGAAAACTAGGTTTCCATGGTGGAAATGAGGTGGAAATGGTGGGTGGATGGCTTGAATGCAAGGAAGGTGGAAATGAATGATCTAGAGTAGGTAGGGGATGTAATGGCATCTAACCTAGTGTTGTATCCGCCGTCCATGTCTATATAGGTGGTGGTGGAAGCCCTATGGTAAGTAGGGGTATAGTTGGAAAAACAATGCAGAAAAAACTTGGGTTTAGGTGGCAACACGACCGTGCTGGGCAGCACGACCGTGGTGGGTGAGGGTTGGAATGGCCGTGGTGGTGGAGAACGACTGTTATAGGAAATGGAAAATATCAGAGGAATTTTGGTGAAATGAAGGCTGGTAGCACGATCGTGTTGAGCATCACGGTCGCGGTGAGGGCTAGGTAGAATGGCAATGCTGGGTAGCACGACTATGGTGGGGGAGGTGAAATGGAGGTCGTTCTACCAGCATGCCTATTCTCATCCTTGGAAGCATGGCCGTGCTGGGTGGCACAACCATTTTGGGGGCTTCGTAGAACAGACGTGCTGGGTAGCACATCTGTGGTGGCAATGTTGCTTTAGCTTTACAATTTTGATGTTGACTCTATAACTTCGGCATTGTCCAACACGACTGCTCCTTGGCACCATGGTCGTGCTGGGGCCTTTAGTGGCAAATTAACTTTGAAACTTCATGATCAATGGACTTCTTTGCTTGATGTCGACCCTTATCCATTAGGGGTAGGTTGAGGGAGCTTTGGGGTCTTCTTTGGACCCCTCCATGGGTGGATGAACCCTAGAACTCCTTCCTTCTCTCTCATCCATCCAAAGCATGGTCCAAGTACCTGAAAAATATACAAAGAACGTCCATAAGTGCATTTGACAATAATATGAATATTGGGGGATTTAACTTTCATTCTACTATGTTTAGATGTGATTGAGATACAAAAGGACACAAGATGAAGCCCTAAAATAGGACTGCATCAATATCAACATTGGTTGTTTCCAAGAAGGGCCTCCCCAAGATTACAGGGATCTTCTTGTCAAAATCTGACAAGAATACCACTATAATTTCTAGAATGATCCACCAATTAAAGAGTGCAATTGACTGGATTTAGCTTGCCTAATCCCAACTCAGCATAGACATTATATGACATCAAACTCACACTAGAACCCAAATCAAGTAGGGATTGGTCCATATGGTGTCCTCCTATGTAGCAAGGTATGAGTGGGGCTCATGGGTCTTTCTTCTTCATGTGAAGTACATTTTGTGGAATTGATCTCAGTTGTTCAAAAAGCTTCACTTTTTAAGCATTCTTCTCGTTGACTTTCTCTTGAAAGTGCACATATGGTATAAGATGAAATTTGCTTGATTGTATCCAGGAATGAAATGTTCACTTCCACTTTTTGAAATACCTCTAGAATGCCAACAATATGTTTCTGTCCCCTTTTTATGATGAGGGTATCCAATGCATCAAGAATGAAGGATCACTATAACTAGATTTTCTTGCATTGACATGACTCTCTTGAAACATCATGTGAGGAACACTTCAAATCATGGGTGGATCACTTGGGATCACAAAATATCTAGGAGGTGTTGCAACAAAATTTTTAGGCCTCACACTATGAACAAAACTCTCAACATCAACAACACTCATGATTACGGGATCAACACTCCCTTGGCTCCTTGGCTGCTCAAACACTCTTCCACTCCTTAGAAATGTCACCACATTAACTTGCTTATGGCGAAGAGGGGAAGCTTGCAGTTGCTATGGAGGAGGTGAAGGTGGTCCTTGATGTTGATAATGAGGTGGAGGGGATCATTAGTAGTGGCAAATGTATTGGTAGGGTGGTTGTGGTGGTGGAGGTGTATATGGTTTATAGGGACCTTTATGTTGATATATTGGTTGCACTTGCATTGAGGGTGGACTATAGGAGTTTTTAAGAACACCCATTGTCCCACTTGCATTGTTGGAGTTCACCATGGGTTGGGAAGGAAGTTTCCCTTCCACATAGATGACACGTGTCAGGGAAAGATACTCCATTCTTTTTGCATATCTTGTCACGTTTTGTTGAGCCTCATCAAAGCTTTTCAATCTAGAGAGCACTACATTTTCAAACCTCAAACTATATCTTTGACCTTGTTGTTCCCTGTTTCTATGAGAGTGAAGGGCCTTTACGTCCTCACCAATGGACTCAACAGAATTAATAGAATGATTAGGATGAATTACCACTTGATTCTTCATCAGGTTCATCATCGACAAGAATCTTAATCATTTGTGGGCTTGAATCATTAGGAGATGAAGGTGTTACACCAATGGCATGGTCACAATCATTAACCACACTAGAAGCCCAGTGCCTTCAATTTTCAGCCAAGTTCTCAAACAATGACCATGACTCTTTGGGGGGTATCCATGAAAGTACCCCCACAAGAATAACCCAATGTAGCTTGACCCATTTGAGGAGAGACCAGAGTAAAAATATTGGACATGCTTCCATAGAGGAATTTCGTGGTGAGGGCACTCTCTCAACATCCTATAAAATATATCCCAAGAATCATAAAATCTCTCATTTTCCTTTTAGCTAAAACTGAATATGGACTATCCCATCTTCGATAGCCTCGTAATAGAGTATAATTTCTTCACGAAGGAATTCTTCATATCTTCCCAAATCATGATTTCCATTTTTGAATCATACCAATCTTTTTCCTTTTCTTTTATAGAGAATGGGAGCAATGTAAGATGAACATAGTCATCAATTGTGGTGGGGGTGTGAAAAGTAAAATGTGCTTCCAACAAGGTGTTAATATGCTTATTAGGGTTCTCATGATACATCTCATAGAAATTGGAAGCAGTGCTATAAGGACTGGTGGGATGGATAATCCTTGCTCAAACATCTAATCTATTCTTGTAGAAATGGGAGATATGTAGTTTCCTGGTGTGAAAGAATCATGGAGGGGCCTTGTAAATCCTCCATTGTTAGGTGGTGGTTGTGGTCCTCCATTGAGGTTAACCATTTATTCCCTTCTAAAGTGAGATGGCACCTACACTTTTCAAAAGAAAGAAGAACAGTGACCTCAAATGCAAGAGTAACACAAAGAATATAGTAGAAATGTTAAGGGAAATAGGAAAAGCCCAAATAAAATAAACTATCTAGGCCAAGTGCCACTCTCCACCCAAAATTTTGCTAGATATCTTTATGCGTCCACATGATCCCTAGCCAATTGACATGTTTAGATGTGCCTTCGGCACAGATCTGGCTCTTTTAATATTTATAAAACCCAATTTGGACACATTCTTATAGAAATTTGCAAGCACAAATGCTCAAGGTTAGTGTTGGAGTGGCAAGTCGAGGTCAAACCCAAAGGAGAGAATAGATACTAGATCTAGGTTTTCTTCACTAGCTCCCTTTTGTGAAGTATATGGTTTTTAGGTTTGACTTGGGATTTTTAACTACACTAAGTGAACAAGCAAGAAAGAAATGTAAGAATGAAACTTAATCTAACCCTACACAAACAATTCTATCAAACCAAGCAAGAGAGACAATTTACACCAACTAGGCAAGATAAATCATAATAAGCAATAAAGAGAACAATCTAGCTAAACAAGGCAAGAAGAGGCAACTAGTTACACTAAGATAGCAATTACATGAGGAAGGAAAGCAATGAACTAAACTAGAAAAACCTAGCATAAAATACTAATGATAAGAGTTAACTACTCTAACAAGGAAAAACTAACATGAGCAAGACAATTATCTAATTAAACAAGCAAGGAAGCTAACCAGGTTAACACTAACTAAGGAAAATAAGAATTAGGGTTTCAAGCAATTAATTAGGAAAGTGGGCCATTTGGGTAAAATGTGATGATCAACCTAGTTAGGGTCATATCATACAACACAATCAATCAAACCATGTTATCTAACCAAGCAACATAGTAAGGTCATGGCGAATTATCCTTTACGACTAGCTGATCATTGGTGGTGTAGGGTGTACTTAGAGGAACTAGTCTCTATGACCCCCCTATCCAACATTACAAGGTTTAGTTGACTAGGGTATATGTATAATTTGATCACAATCACACAACTGTGTGTCTCTATGAGTGATTCTCCTAATGTGCTTAGTGGCAAAGGGTGGCATTGAGTGTAGGAGAAGGGTATTTCACCTCCTTTTACACTCCATCCAACCTATAGACATGCTCTTTTCTAGGCACATTAAGTGAGGCACAACTAGATGCTTAGATTTCACACATACACAGAGGGGTATCTAGATAAGGATCCACTAGTTGGATCTAGGAGATTTCCCCTAAATAGATACATATACTTCATTCTTGTATCGTTAGATAGTTTCAAGCATCACTCACCATGGCAAGATATGGGAAATGAGACGAAAGCATAAGGATAACATTATCAAACTAAAATTTTAGTGATTACAATAATATATATCCAAAACATGGTATCAATGTCACATGTATTTCCCCAAATAACCCACCAATTGAGCCTAGCTACTTGTGATAATGGAAAATACAAAAATGAATAAGAAAGAGTAGAAGAAGCCATTGAGCTTGAAGTAGTGGTTGGAGCCTCCTTCTCTAGTAACTACAAGATTTAGAACTTCCCTCCTCTAAGGTGCAATGGCTTGGGAATGAAACAGATAGTGTCCAAGACCCTAAAAGCTAGGGTTTTGGGGTGGAAGGTGATGAAATTGAGTGGATTGAGGTAGGTGGTTGATATGGAGGTGAAATGAATGCTCAAGGGAGCCAACCCTCAGCCTACAACCACCTCCAAGGATTATGTAGGAGCCTAGAGGGTCTAGGATTTAGTGGGGGAAATTAAGAAGATCAAGTAATAAAATAGGTGGGTCTAAATGGTAGCACAGTTGTGACAACCATATCCCAACATGGCAATTCTGCATAAAATGACCTTTTTGGCCAACTGGATCAATTTTTGGAAATTTGTCAGTAGTCTATGATTGGGGTATGTTTGTAACAACCTCTTTCAAGTAGCACATACATTTTAGGGTCCTTCCCTTGCATTTGTATCTTGAAGTTGATCATCCATGGATATTATTGCTTCAATACATTCTTTTATCACTTGGAGTAGGTCAGGAGTGGTTTTGGCCTCATTTTGGGCTTCTCCAAGCCTAATGAAACCCTAGATTCAACCATATTTTATCACTTTTGTAAAGTACTTGTCAAAGTACCTATAACACATGCAAAAACATGTAAATGTATTTGAGAACAATAAAGTTTGTTGAGAAAATATGATGCATTGTGAAATAGCAAGACATAAATAATGAGAAAAAATGACACAAGATGGAGACCAAGTTTAGGGCTCCATAAATTACCACTCAATCACCATGCACGAAGTGTAAGGTTAGGTTCAATACATATTCTCATAATATAAAGATTTCAAACCATGTCAGGGTCATAAATATCCATATTAGGGTTTACATTTGAGCTATACATGATACACGCAAAATATGTTCATTAGGGTACAAGCCTGTGTTGGTATGTATTCCCATAGGGGAAATCATATCATGATTGTAATAGGGTGTCATATACTTGATTTTATAATTATAAAGGTAATTCTGTCTATTATGTTTGTCTCAATCATGAGATGATGACACAAACATAATAGATGTCTAAAGAATGATGTTACTCGATGACATATGTCTTCAAGTTGAGAACCTGAACAATGAGATCATATGTATGATAAGAGTATATACATTCTTGTTATGTCCCTAGTCATATTTATTGTTGAAGCAAAATAGAAAACAATAATACAGAAGACTAGAGTGTGTTTTAATGATGACAAAGTCTCATTAGTCATGATATGTAATATCAATTTAAACACATAGATACATGTCAGAGAACAATGTATCAGATAGACCCACCACGAGAGTGATACCCCAAGACCATGAAATGGTAGTCAGAATCATCTCTCGTGGTGATAGTGCTGATTGTGGTTCTTAGACCTGAAGTCATTATACTCATCACATGTCGTTCGATTTATTTTGACATCAAACTAACATGACCTTGAATAAGGGTTGCCATAAAAGGTGGTGCTCGGGTATGTTGTGACACATGGGGATTGAGTATGAGTAATGTAGATGAAATTTGTCCCTCCTATAGGAGATTGATATCCTGGCTACTTGATAAGCGAGATTGAGAAATGTATGGCCATACTCGTGTGACTCAATATGTGATATGTGAGCTCACTGCATCTCATACAGTCTGCTCCAGTTCAAAGAACATGGACTGAACGTGAGAGGATGACGATTCCATGCCTCAAGTTCAAACTAGATATCTGTAACATACTAGAACTCGAACCCTACCCTAGAAGTTTGATCTTATGGACTTAGCCAAACAAAGTTTAGTACAACCCTAATGAGATAATGCATGAACAAATCACCCTAATGTAACCTAACGTTTTCACATTAGTCTTAAGCCAATAATAGACATATAAAATATGTCACATAAGATAATGATAAAATTTTGTGAAAATAATCATACGTAATTCTTTTGGTGATAATATTAAGTTATGAAACATAATGGAATAAGATAAAGTGATAATAATGAAATAATGTGCTAATGATGGCCACAAATATTAATTATGACATAACATATTAAAAGAAATCCAAAAGTGGAATCTAAGTTAAGAATCATGTTCCTTGGGTCCCAATTGCCTTGGGAATCATGTTTCACATTATTCACATAATAATAATTAATTTAATTAATTTAGTAAAGATCTAAGTTTTCCCCAATATATCAAATAAAATAATAAATGACTCCAAAAGAGGAAAATAATCATAGATTCATAATTTACATAATAAATATAGCCTTTGGGCAAATTTTCATCCAATTTGAAGAAAGTTTGCTTAAAAGGTGAAATCAGCAGAGAGAGTGTGTAGAACCTTCAAAATATTAAATAATTGTACAAACAACTTCAACATCTAAATTTGATGGCAAATTCGTATCCAACACATTAAATAATACTTGTGGGTGAAGTTTCATCAAATTTTGAGAATCTTAAAGTCATTAATGCATGAGGAAAGAGAAAATATGATTTGCTTTATTTAGCACATTAAAGTCTTTAAAAGGCAAATTTAATTTCATAATCAGAATCTACATGCCTTAATTGGCCTTTGTGCAAAATTCCACTAAATTTGGAAATGGTTTGAACCCTTAAATTAAGAAAGAGAAAAAGATAATAATGATAATGTTTCACAGTAATCGAAATTGAATTTGACAGATTTTTCCTTTAAGTTTCCCTGTCACGTAGATTTTGATTTTGTGACTATTCTTGACCATTCAATCCTAGATCTAACAACGTAGAAGTCATCTCCTACCTTGGATAGGAGACCGCCCCGCGTGAACAGTAAACCCGATCTTGCGATGCATATATCTCTCTCATTTCTTGATAGTTTGTCGAGATTTCCTTACCTATGCATTCATGAGTTAATTTTGCACCTTCCCATCCTAACATTGTTAGGGTTTTATTCGTTGGAATCCTGGGTCGACTAGAAGTTTTCTCCTCTTCCCCTATTTCACAGTTCCGTGAGGATCCTATCCTTAATAGACCTTCCTCATCTATAAATACTTGCTTTTTCACCATCTGCAATCCTCAACAACAAGTTTCACTCAGATCAATCATCCCCAATATCACTGGTGAACACCTACCTAGGTCTGGTCAGCTTTGGTGGCTTCTTTGACTCCGACGACAAGTTCTGAAACCTCAGAGTCACCCAAACTACCCAGATTTCTTCATAGTGAACCATCGTAACTTCCTACAATGCAAATTGTACCTGACGAGGTATATACCCCGTTTCCCTCTTTTGCTCTTAAACTTCATGGATTTGCAATTGGCCTATTGGCTTTTTCTCATTGGTTGATTTTGAAAAAATAATAATAATTATTTATTGATTATAAATATATAAATAAATAGTCATTGGATTCAGAAAAATAAGGGTTTTCTAATGGTGTTGGTTTTGTCACCTAAATCCAATATTAAAAGTATGTGATTTTAATGGATTAATCTAAATAAGTAATAACTTGTAAAATTCATAACTAAATATTTAAAAGTCAGAAAAATATAATAAAATTTGTTTTGGACTCAGGAAAAGGTTACATAAAATATGGCATGGTTTTGATAACCTAATTCACAAATCAAGAAAAAGGTTTTTTCCAGGGTTTGTATAACGAGCATGAAATTGACACAAAATCTACATATATGCTTAATAGGTTCTTTGGAGGCCTAGATTTGGACCTTGAACTGTTAAATTATGAAGTTAAGGTATGTTTTTCATCTATTATTCTATGTTGAGAAATTAACCTATATTTTGTTTCTCTTGGTCCTATGGATAATAGCCTATAACAATTTCTTTTCTTTTGAAAATCATGGTTCTTGTGAACTACCTTATTTGATATTGATCTTGTGATCATGGATATTCTCTTGGACTCTTTTTCATATGCTTTGTGCATGTTGGACTTATTTGATGATATGTACTTCTTTTCCCACCATGGTAGTGGATGTATATATGGCACATTATGTGATAGATATTTTTGGATGGATGTTATCATCTTTCCAATTCTCTGATGTTCTTGTTTATTTTTGGATATGCATCATGTGGTGACTACTAGTATAATGTTGAATGTTCTTTTCATGTGGATGTTAAAATTCTGACATATGTGAATGCAGATGTTAAAATTCTTGCATACTTATATACATGGGCAGATGTTAAAATTCCTGCTTGAGAAGATGTGTATCGTTTCCTGCTCACCCCACATTCGAGTAGATGTGTATCATTTCCTACTCACCCCACATTTATGGTATATGTGTATTTCCTACCAAAATGATATATTATTCTGGTGTTGTCACCAATGCTACACATGTATGCCTTGTTTATATACTCTTTTGTTTCATTATTATTTTGTTGGTTATATTCTTTTATGCCCAATTGGGTAATGCTTTACTTTTCTATGGGAAACCTTTTATACTTGTTGTCCTTTATTCTTTATATATTGCTCAAATTCCTATTTAGCATGCACATACTAGCATGTGCTGATGTTTTCCTTTTCTTCTCCTTTTGTGGGGTATGCTTCCATCCCCAGGTTTAGATCAAGGAAAGGATATCAAGGTGGACTTAGACAACAACCTTGGAAGCTGGGCTTGTGGGAGACTTGAAAGAAGTGGTTAAATGACCCTAAGCTGGTTATATAAAGTTCTCTTCCACTTCTACTATTTGTGTTATGATACATACATGTTGAATGAATTGGTCATCATCCCTTTGGTGAACTTTTTTTTATGATGTTTGATTTAATGGATGTTGCCTTTTTATTTCTAGTAGGGAGTGGTTCCCCTCTGGGATCCCACTCCTTGCAATATTAAAGACAAAGGAACTATACAATCACGATGACATTGATCATGGATTATAGATTGAAGTTGTTTTCCAACATTGCAATTACTTTAGTAGCAATGATGTGTTGCTAGATACCAATCATTGCTTTTGATGTCATAAAATGGTTATGGACATTCACTGCCAACGTAACTTGGTACCTTTCGGGTCACACACATAAGATGCACCTATCATAGTAGTTTATTTGTGAATGATGTTCAACTTGACTACTAAAGTGTTTAGGTGTTCAATTTAAACAACAGTGGTTGAAAATTGAATGACATGTTTGTGAAGCAACCAGTTTAAATGTTGAACTAATCGATTCAAGTGTCACATCCATTTAAACTGCATTAATTGAAATTGCCTAAAATGGGACATGAACTGACTGGTCCCGTTAGTGAACCCACCAGTTCAACTTGCAAATCCACCCGACTCAATGATCAATGAGATTGGATCAAGGATTGATGCCGACATCATGTTGGACATTGGTCGTTGCATTGAAAGACAATATGTATGTGAATAGGAAACATAGTGAACTGACTGGATCAAGTGTTGAACCAACCATTTCACATGTGATTCATGGTTTGCAGCTTCTAGAAAATTCATGAAATTCTATCTCTTTGACTCCCAGATGATCTGGAAACCCTAACCCTGGCCATCCTATAAATAGGGATGTAGTCAAGGCTTTTAGGAGACACAATAATAAAGACTGACAATTTTTGTCCTCTCACAGTTGTGGTAATGTGAGAGCCCAAGCAAGTCTTACCCATAAAAGGGAGAGACATCAAGGGAGAGACAAGTCGATGGTAGCACATTGATGTTTGAAGGGACAACTCAATCTCGTTGGATCTTGTAGTGCAACATCGAGTTCTTGGCGGTCTGTGTGGACTAAGTAGAGGTGTGGAGGTTGTTGCCACCATGCTAGGAGGACATCGACCACTATCATTTGTAGTGTTGCACCAGGAGGCCATCGTCTCCAGTTGTTCATGAGCATCTTGCAAAGAGTGCACATCACTATGTAAGAGTTGTTGCTGGACTTGCTCTAGGACCAGGTATCTCTTTCTTCCTTCTTTCCTATATACATCATTGTTGATGTGATTCCCTGATCAAGGATAGGGACAAAACTTTTGTTTCTGCTGCCTACTCTACCTCCCTATTCCCTAATAGTGGTATCAGAGCGATGTCAATTTACAGTGTATCTAGATTTAAATCAATGTAATCGGATTGATTTTATTGAATACAATGCGGAAATGATCAAAGTGCATATACGATTAAATACCACATATGATCCAAATATATATGTATATATACGATATATATGCAATCTATACATCTTGCTGTAAAAGTGTTTTAATGGTGGATGTATGTGTAGTTATGGTCAAAACCCTCGTGGATGTGTGTGCATGGTTGTTTGGTTTTCTTTTGGTTTGCATACTGACTCTCCCCCTCCTTTCAAAATATGAATTAATTCTCTTCTTCATATATTCCCCTTGAATATAACTTGATTTTCCCTTTTACAATGTAACATGGAATAGGATAGTTTTAATTTATGTTTCATTGTGAGAAGACGTTTTGCATTAGATGAGTCAACCGGCTAAGAACCGAGTCGATTTATTGGAGGACTGAGGAGGCCAATGACAAGAGGAGCCAACTGATTGACTGGAATCCCTATCAATCAACTATAGGAGTCAAGCCAATCATCTAAGTCGAGAGCCAGTACACCAACTGGAGGAAACCAATCGACCGACCTAAAGGCCTACCGATCTACTGATGGGTTCAGATGACTGACCCAGTCTGCATAAGTTTTCTAGTATAGGTTGCAACATGTGATGTGGACCTAAGGTGGTAGCAATTCTCTGTGGCTCCAAAGAAATGCTTTAGGATGGCCATAACCATTGCTCGTATATTTTATGATTCCATGTTTCATTTGTGGATACAACATGTATATGATAAGTACTATAAGTATGTGGTGATTGGATATATATATGTACTTATATATAAAATCCCTAAATAAATATTAAGTATAAGATGCATTCCATAAGCGACACACATGAAAAGTTTGATAGACCAAGCATAGGTTACGTTAAAGCATGGTGCACTATCTATCTTGTGGAAGTGTGATGATAGATTTGTGGGTCTGCTAAAGCAAGGTGCATATTCTATCGTGTTGGCTTTTGGGTCAGGCTTAACTAGGTGGCCTTAATGGGATTAAGTGTCTAGAAGAATAAATATGGACTATGGCAAGGATTTGTGCATATCACATATCTAAGAGTTGCATGAGATGCAATTGGAAAATATTTCCTCCTTAATAATTGGTTATGAGTGCCATGGTTGGTTGGGTATTGACTTAATTGTTTTAGATCTTGGCTCACTAGAAGGTTGTGTGCTGCAATCTTCCAAATTGGTAGTGAGGGTTATCAATTTCAACAAAATAGTGGGAGAGACAATTAATTAAAACCTTATTAATATAGTCAAACCTATCAAATTAAATCAAAAGTGTTTTGACAAAGTTGCAAATTTTCTTTTTTAGAATATATGAAAAACTCATTTTCTTTGAGATCAATCCTTGAGAAGGACAAGTTGAACGGGGATAACTTCAATGACTGGTTCTGGACTTTGATAATCGTTGTCTCTCAAGAGTGCAAGCTCTATGACCTGGAGACACCAGATCGAGATGAACCCACTCCCAATGTGCCTAAGGCTAATAATGATGCTTACTAGAAGCACTCTGAAGATGTTGTGGATGTCAAGTGCCTAATTCTGTGCTCAATGAACTATGAGATGTAGAGACAACATGAGAACATGGATGTTATTGAGATGGTTACATATCTAAAGAACATGTACTAAGACCAGACAAGACAAGACAAGACACGACAAGACAAGACAAGACAAGACAAGACAAGAGACATATGATGTATCTAAGGCATTCTTCAAGTGCAATATGACTAAAGGAGATCCAGTAGGCCCCCATACAATCAAGTTGATTGGGTATGTGGAGGACCTTGCTAGACTAAGATTTCCCTTGGGTCAAGAGTTGGCCACAAATGTGATTCTACATTCACTATTCATACAGTCAACTTGTCATGCCTAATTCTGCGCTCAATGAACTATGAGCTGTAGAGACAACATGAGAACATGGATGTTATTGAGATGGTTACACATCTAAAGAGCATGTACTAAGACCAGACAAGACAAGACAAGAGACATATGATGTATCTAAGGAATTCTTCAAGTGCAATATGACTAAAGGAGATCAAGTAGGCCCCCATACACTCAAGTTGATTGGGTATGTGGAGGACCTTGCTAGACTAAGATTTCCCTTGGGTCAAGAGTTGGCCACAAATGTGATTCTACATTCACTATTCATACAGTCAACTTGTCATGCCTAATTCTGCGCACAATGAACTATGAGCTGTAGAGACAACATGAGAACATTGATGTTATTGAGATGGTTACACATATAAAGAGCATGTACTAAGACCAGACAAGACAAGACAAGAGACATATGATGTATCTAAGGAATTCTTCAAGTGCAATATGACTAAAGGAGATCAAGTAGGCCCCCATACACTCAAGTTGATTGGGTATGTGGAGGACCTTGCTAGACTAAGATTTCCCTTGGGTCAAGATTTGGCCACAAATGTGATTCTACATTCACTAATCATACAGTCAACTTGTCATGAACTACAACATGAATGATTTTGACAAATCATTGTTAGAATTACTTGGCATGTTGTGGATAGTTGAAGCATAGATGAAGAAGGAAATCCAAATATGTGATGATGATCGGTAGAGGGAAGTCCAAGTGCAAAGGCAAAGCTAAGAAAAGTTCTAAAGATGGTTAGAAACCAAAATATTATACACTAAAAGACAAGGGAGGAGTGAATAAGGAAGGGAAGTTCAACCACTATCACCGGCCTAGACACTAGAAAAGGAACTGCCCTCTTTATATAGAGGAACTCAAGAAGAAGAAGGAGATAGAGATCCCCACTTTAGGACCCGAGAAGAAGTAAGATAGAACTGTGCAGAGCAAGAGTTGCTGCCACTACAGTTGGAATCTATCATTCAGTTGACGGGAATGTAATAGAATTAGTGATTTGCTATTATGTACCTGCCATTGATGAAAACATCATGCATCTTGTATGGAAAAGTATATTATGAATAAATTGATGTTTCTTTTTAAAATATAAGATCTGATATGACAGTGCCCTGTGTCTCATAGTCTATACTTGATAGTCCTAGAGACAAATATGTATTCACATACACTCAATGACTTGATGACTCAAACAACAAATATCGATAACATTGTCATCTAGAGTACATAAATGAGAAATGCATTTCTATCACCCATGTAGATGGTTGTGTAGGATCTTTTGGTTTTTGAACCAATAGATACATACAAGTTTTCTTTATTGGACAATATGATGAAAACATCTTTCACTAGATGTAGTGGGAGAGAGAGTACTCTATTAGGGATCATACATATTGATGTATGTGGACCTTTTAGAATAAATGCTAGAGGTGGTTACTAGTACCTCATTATATTTAATAATGATCTCAGTAGACATGGTAGTCTGTATTTAATGAAATATAACTCTAAATCTCTTGAAGTGTTCAAGGAGATCATGAATGAAGTACATAACTAGATTGGTATAAGTATTAAATGATATCAATATGATTGATATGGAAAATACTTTGAACAAGAGTTTGAGACCTTCTGGGAGAGAATGATAGTGTATAATGATGAATTCTACTTGAAACACAATGATAGTGTATCATGATAGCGTATCAGAAGTAAGGAATCACTCCTTTTTAGTCATGGTGTGATTATTAATAAATGTAGCTTATCTTACAATTTTCTTTTTGGCACACACTTTTCACTAAAACAATGTATCGTCTAAAATGGTTGAAAGACACCATACGAGATATGGCATGGAATGTTCCTTGATATGTATTTATGAAGATTAGGATTGAAAGCTTATATAAGAAATTAGTTTCTTGAAAATCTTTGCCCACAAGTCACATAAATGTTATTTTCTTGAATAATACTTTTATATTCCAATAGGACAACAACGTCTTTGTTGCCAAGATGGATGTATTCCTAAAGGGAATTTAATTTCAAATGAATCAATGGGAGAGAAGGAAAACCCAAAAAGTTTGAGACCAACAAGAAAACATTGAATCTAAAGAGGTAAAATGGTAATAAGGAAAATCACAAATTGTTGTGGAATCTCAAGTTACTTATGTAACACAAAGTCTCATATATCTAGTAGAGCACGCCTTGAGTTTGAAAGATTAGGATATCTTATGACTCAAGAAGGATGTGGGTTGGTCATAGACGATGATACAATAACCTATCTAGAAGATATTGAGGGACTAGAATATGAGAAATGTCTTTAGGCCATGGTATCCAAGATGGACTCAATGTAAACCAACAGAATGTGTTGGTAAGGTATGCCCATAGATCCAATCATATGATGGTTGACATGGTATATACCACAGAGGATTTGATTATACTCATAAAGGCAAGCTTCCAATTCATTCTATTTCATTCAGTTATGAGATAATGAAGAAACATTATGAATATCTAAAGAATGACAAAACTCAATGACGCATGCCTTCAAGTACGTGACTTGGAGAATGAGATCACACGAATGCTAAGAGTATGTACGTTCTTATTATGTCCCTAGTTGGTTGTTACTGTGGAAGGTAGATAGACACCAGTATCAAATAAGACTAGAGTGTGGGTTTGTTGATGAGTGAATCTCATTAGTCATGACATGGCATATCAAACCAAGCACATAGATACATCTTAGGGAACAATGTATCAGATAGACCCACCTTGAGAATGACACATGGAAACCATCATTGGTAGCCATATTCATTTCTCATAATGAAGGTGGCGATTGTGATACAACCTGAAATCACTACACTCATCACATGTCATTGGGTATACTTTGACATCATCAAACATAATCCTAAAATATGGGTTGCCATAAAGGTGATGATTGGGTATCTTTGACACATGGGGATAGACTCTGAGTAATAGAAATGGGATTTGTCCCTCCTACTGGAGTTTGATATCCTGGTCACTTGATAAGCGAGACTGAGAAATGCATGCGAATGCACATGTGAATCAATATATGATATTGAGGTCACATTATCTCAGATAGCCTGCCCTTGGTTCAACAAACATGGGTTGAACGTCGAGAGGATGATGAAATCCATGCCTCGAGTTCACTCTAGATATCAGATACAAAGGAATTATACAATTACTATAAAACCTTACACATATTGTAGGTTGTAGTTGTTCTCCAACTTTCCATTCACTTGGATAGCACTGATGTGCGACTAAGCACTGTTCTCTACTTGTGATGTCATAAGTTAGTTATGAAAATTCATTGCCAACATGATATGGGACCTATAGTGTCACACACAAAGGAACTCATCTAAAAGAGGAGTTTGATCCTGAACAATGATTATATTGATTACTAAAGTGTTTAGGTACTCAATTCACATAATGGAATATCTAACTGCACCCCAAGCGATCGTCTCACAAGGTGTGATGACATCGTTTGGGTTGTCAGACTGATCAGAAATTGAACTGGCTATATTCTGTCCAAGTTGAGGTGTGAACTGATCGGTTCATTCTGCTGAACTGACTGGTCCAGATCAACTCACCAGACGACCATATGGGTGAATGAAATGATCGTCTCGCATGTGGGTGATCACTTAGTTTGTGGAGAAAATTGATTGCAATAAGGAATTAGTGTTGACATCATGATAGACATCAATTGGATTCAAATTGCCAAAATTCATATGCAATTAGGAAATTGCCATATGACTGTCTCGCAGAGCGAAACAACCATCTCACCAGCCAGATGAACGTATGGGATGTTAGACAACCGTTTTAGATGTTCCAGGTTGTGAAAATTCAAGATCTTATGGTCCCTTCCACTCCCACACAGATCTTGAACAGACTGGGAACCCTGGCCCTAACCCTTCCTATAAATAGAGGGGTACATGGGGCTTCCCAGAGCACAACACAACACATATAATTGAGAATCAGTTGCTCTGACAATTATTGTCCTCTCTAGTTGTGGTAACTAAGAGAGACCAAACAAGTCCTACCCGACTAGGGAGGGATAGTAAAGGGAGAGAACAATAGAGGATCATTATTGTGGGAGAGCAAGTTGGTCACTAGTATGCCAATGGGAGAGATGACTCCTTACTATACGTTCTAGTTGAACGACATGGGTTCTAGTTGGTCCATGTGGACTACTCTAGAGGCAGGAGTCCTTTGGATACTACTAGGAGAGTAATGTCAGACTACAGTTCATGGTGAGACCACAGGAGCCGCTGCAAAAGATGATCCAATCCGCAGTCTGTGGCCAGACCACAAAAGTTGCCACTGAAGCTGTAAAGACTGCTATTTGTGGTGAAGACTAGGAGTTGCACAGACACCATCGAAGAGCAACTAGAAGACAGTTGCATTGCAACGAGTTTTAGTCACTAGACTTGCTCCAAGACCAGGTATAAACTCATTAAACCATCCTTCCTATTTTATAGTAGCTGACATGATCTTGTTGTAATGGGAATACATATTGATATTTTTTTTCCTGATGCCTTACTCTGTAATGGTATTTCCTAATAGTGGTATCAGAGCCACATCAATTTACTATGTTTTAGGATAATGGATATGATCAAATTTTTGTTTTTATCATTTATTTATCACATACGGTGCAAATATCTAAACTGTCTCATATGCATTTCCGATCTAAGACCACATAGTCCCAAACTAATATATATATATATATATATGAAATTTACACATGTCACCCTAAAAAAGGTTTTGATGGTGGATGTGTAGCATGGTTATGGCCGAAACCCTATATTTATGTGTGGTTGGATGTTTTGGTTTTATTCATGTTTATCTCGGTCTGTGTACCAAACCTCTACCTCCTTATTCCCAATGTAAAGTTAATTATTTCCTACTTTTTCTCTCCTTGAATGTAACTAGAGGTTTCTCTTTACAATGTAATAAAGTAGCAATAGTACAGTTTCCTTTCTTACAACGACAAAGAAGATGATCATTGCCAAATGGGGCAACCAGTTCATGAGACGAGCTGACCTTCCAGAGGACCATGGAGGACAAAGTGAAGGAGCTAGATGAATATCCCTAATGACCAATCGATCGACCAAGAGGTGAGATGACCAGTTCAAGGGTTGAACCGATCTACCCAATTTGGCAAGCATAGATCTGTACCAACTACATGTTCATAAATGTGAAGTGATGATTGACCTAGGTGGTAGTAATTCCTTGTGGCTCTAAGGAATTATAGTAGACATGGCCATAACCATCTCCTTTTGTTTTATATTGCATGTTTATGTTGTGAGATATAGCATGTATATGATACATACTATATATGTGGTGATCAGATACAATATATGTATATATATATGATATATGTAAATCCCTCAATAAAAATATATTAAGTCTAAGATGCTTTCCATTAGAAAAACACATGATAAGTTTTTTCAACTAAGCACAGGTTACACCTTTGCGTGGTGTGTCGTCTACCTCATTGAAGTGTGATGGTAGATATGTAGGTTCTGCCTTCACATGGTGCATATCTATCATGTTGGCTATTGGGCCAAGCTTAGCTGGTGATTCTTAGTGTGTGTAAGCCCAGAAGCATATAAATTATCATGGCAAGGAGTTGTGCATATTGTCTATCAAGAATTGCATATGATGCAATTGGCAAGTTGCCTACCTTGATAATTCACTATGTATAGCGGTGTTGGTTGGGCCATAGTTGAATTATTTTGGATCTTGGTCATTAGAAAATTGATTTCTGAAATTTTCCAAATGATACTTGAGGTTTATCAATTTGAACAAAATAATGAGAATGATAATTAATTAAATACCTAACTAGTATCGCCAACATTTTAATCAAATCAAATAAAAAAAAGTTTTGAAAAAAGTACAAATTCTTTTGTAGAATCAATTAGAAAAATATAAAAATCACTTTTCTCTGCGATCGGTCCTTGAGAAGGACAATCTAATGGGAGCAACTTTCATGATTGGTTCAGGACATTGAGAATCATTCTCATGTAGGAGCACAAGCTCTATGTCCTAGAGACGCAAGAACCAGATGAACCCCTTCCAAATGCACCTAGGGCTGACAGGGATGCTTACAAGAAGCATACGAAAGATGTCATTGATGTCAAGTGTTTGATGCTATGCTCCATGAACTATGAGTTGCAGAGGCAACATGAGAACATGGATGTGATAGAGATGTTTACACATCTCAAGAACATGTTCTAAGATCAGAAAAGACAAGAGAGATATGATGTCTCCAAAGCACTATTCAAATGTAACATGGTAGAAGGAGATCTAGTAGGTCCTCATGTGCTCAAGCTGATTGGGAATGTGGAGAACCTAGCTAGATTGGGATTCCCCTTGGGTCAAGAGTTGGCCACTGATGTAATTCTACAGTCTCTGCCAGAATCATACAATCAGTTTGTCATGAACTACAACATGAACGACTTTGACAAATCATTGACATAGTTGTTGGGCATGTTAGTTTAGGGACAGATGAAGAGAGACAAACCCAAGTTTGTGCTGGTGATTAGCAAGACAAAGGGGAAGTCTAAAGGAAAAAGCAAAACTAAAAAGAATTCTAAAGTGGATAGAAGCCCAAATCTTCAGATCTCAAAGCAAATGGAGGAGTGAAGAAAAGAGGAAAATGTCACCATAATCACTAGCCTGGACATTGGAAAAGAGATTGCCCACTCAGTTTAGAGGAACTAAAGAAGAAGAAGGAAAGCATTGAGGCCTCCACTTCAGGTATAACATTATAAGATAAATTTGATTACTTCTTCTTGATATGTGATAACAAATAGAGATCTGACATACTTGATCTGCAAGATCTGACAAGAAGTAAAATACCTCATGAGAGGACAAAGATGGAAAAGGAGGAGCAAGACTTGTAGAAGATTTATCCTACATTTACATTTATCTTATCCCTATGGGCATGTAATATAGTTAGTTGAACTGCTATTTCATTATGTCAAGAAAATAAAAACATTTACTTTAAGCATCTTGTATGACAAGATTGATGAATCAATAAAGTGAGATATTAATGTTTCTATTTCAAAAGATATGATCTTACATGGAAATGACCAAACATCTAATGATCTTTTCTTTGAAAGAATCTTGGATAAATTTCTCAATGTTAATACCAAAGGATTGCAATTGTTAAATCAATACTATCATTATCAATAGTCACATTGGACGTACAAATAAGAAATGCATGTCTAGAACACATATTGATGTTAATCTGGATTCCCTTGGTTATCAAACCTAAGGAAACATGCAAAGTCTTATTTACGCACAATATGATATGACATCCTTCACTAGATGTAGCACGGGGATAAGCCTTCCACCAGACCTCATATATATGATGCATGAAGATCTTATGGAATGAATGTTGTAGACAATAACTTATACTTCATTTTATTTATTAGTAATATGAGTATATGTACTCAGTAAATAACAACATAGATCTCTTGAAGTGTTCAAGCATATTATAAATGAAATATAATTTTGACAAAAGTATTAATAGACTTTGATGAGATCAAATGTTGAAATACTTTACATCAATACCTTGAGAGCCTTCAGGAAATAACTATGATAATGTATCACAAAACAATTACCTCTGAACATAATGATGTGTCAAAATGAAGGAATTATACCATGCCGAGTCATGTTATAATTATTGATTAATCTAATCTTCTCGTATCCTCAAAATATATGCCTATCACTAAGTCATGTAGCATATGAATGGTTTATTAGACATCATATATGATATGATTTGGAAATGTCTCAATATGTCAAAGGATTGAAACCTACATTGAGAAAGTAGTTTCTTGAAGAAGGTTTATCCATAAAACATGACTATTGAATATCACTACTAGTCCCAATCCAATAATAAAATTAGTTTGCTGAAAGGATAAGTGAGTTCCTAAAGAATCAGTGGGAGTAAAAGTAGAACTTGAAATGTTTGACGACAAAAAAGAGGTACAATAAGAACTAAGATAATCACAAGTTGTTGTAGAAATCTCAAGTTCATCATATAACATTTAATAAAATAGTTATAGTATAACATGTCTGAAATTGAAGATTGGTGAGTCCAACGTCTCAGGCAGGTTGGTCATAAAAAGATGAGCCAACTAATCAACTAGAAGCTATAGAGTACCATAGTCTAATTACGCATCAACGCCATTTTGAAGTCCATGTAAACTAACAAGGTAGAACCTTGGAAGTGCCTACTACATGGGTAATACCCAAAGGGTGCAATAGGGTCTTATGGAAAAGACCTACATGGATAACATAAAAGGACGAATTGGTTGAAAATATTTGATATTAGTTCAAGATGTTGACATGATAGAAATTCCTTTAGCAATTGTCAAGCTTGTTATTGTACTTAAAATAGACTATAAAATTTAGCATATGAAGATATAATCCAGATTTTGTAAAGGAATACACCATAGGATGTGTACATGATACAACCTAAAAGGTTTTTAAAACTTCAAGATTGCAAATAAAGTCTATAAACTACAAAGTTCAATCTGGGATTGAAACAAGCATCTCAGAGGATGGATCTTTTGACTTGACAAGATAGTATAAGAGTTTGACTTGGATCAAGATAAAAGATGAAATATATGGTTACAAAAGATTTAGTGGGAGAATATATGAATATTCCACCTATGATGAGGAATAACATCTCAATATTGTGAATATTGGAACTGGCATGAAAAACACCTTCAACAATGAAGGATTAGGTGAAACATCTTATGAGATAAAGATCAAGATATATAGAGACAGTTCTTGATGTTTCACAATATAAGTTTGAGCACATACAATAGCAATGTATTGAAGGAGTTCAACACAGAAGGATTCAACAAGAGAGAATCTGGATTAGTTTCTCATGAACCATATGTTCCAATTCTGGTAAAGAATGGAAATGACATGATTAAGATGCCATAGGTTGTAGAAATGGATCTATCATGAATTCTATAAATGTACTTATCCCATATAATCTTGTATGTATAAGACATAACAAGGTTTCAATAGGGGTTATTGGAATGTCATCAAAAATATACATTAGTACTTGAAAATTACTAAAGGATAAATTGTTAGTAATTAAAGATATCAATAAAGGAAGAGTTGGGTGTAAAGGGTTACATCGATGCAAGCTTCCATAATGACAAAAGAGATCACAATAAACTATGTTTAAAAGGAGAAATGTTGTTAGTTGGAAGGGTTCTGAACTAATAGCCATTAATACTAATAGAAGCTGAGTATACTTGTGTTACGAACATAGAGTGATAATATATGGATATAGAAGTTCATATGATGAACTTATAGATGTTTCAACCATTGATGACACAGTAGTAATACTGTGACAACAATGGAGATACTTGTTAGGAAAGGAATATTAGATACCATATTATGAGAATTTCACCTCACAACAAGGAGATAAGAAACATGCAATATACCAACTAATAGCAAAAGTGTTGCTAACCCGCTGGATTGGCACATGTGTAGCAAAAACATGACATGCATGTTTAGATCACTAAGAACAAGATTCATGGGTGATTGTATCTAAGTGCAAGTGGGAATTTGTTGGTAAGGTATGCCCATAGAGCCAATCATATGATGGTTGACATGGCATATACCATAGAGGATTTGATTATACTCATAAAGGCAAGCTTCTAATTCATTATGTTTCATTTAGTTATGAGATAATGAGGAAACATTATGAATGTCTAAAGAATGACAATACTCAATGACGTATTTCTTCAAGTATGTGCCTTGGGGAATGAAATCATATGAATGCTAAGAGTATGTACATTCTTATTATGTCCCTAGTCAGTTGTTACTATGGAAGGTAGATCGACACCAATAACACATAAGACTAGAGTGTGGGTTGGTTGATGACTGAATCCCATTAGTCAAGATATGGCATATCAAACCGAGAACATAGATACATGTTGGGGAACAGTGTATCTGATAGACCCACCTTGCGAGTGACACATGGAAACAATCATTGGTTGTCATAGTCATATCTCATAGTAAACACGGTGATTGCAATTATTAGACATGAAATCAGTGCACTCATCACATGTCATTGGGTATACTTTGACATCATAAAATGTAATTAGTTTGCCATAAAGGTGATGATTGTATAGATTTCACACATGGGGATAGATTGTGAGTGATAGAAATGGGATTTGTCCCTCCTACTGGAGTTTGATATCCTATCCACTTGATAAGCAAGACTGAGAAACACATGCACATTCACATGTGAATCAATATATATATTAAGGCCACACTATATCAGAGAGTCTGCTCTTGGTTCAAGAAACATGGATTGAATGTTTAAAGGATGATGATATCCATGCCTTGATTTCACTCTGGATATCAGAGACAAATGAATTATACAATCACTGCAACACCTTACACAAATTTTAGGTTGAAGTTGTTCTCCAGCTTTCCATTCACTTGCGTAGCATTGATCTACGACCATGCACCACTCTACTTGTGATGTCATAAGTTAGTTATGAATTCACTACCAATGTGATATGGGACCTAGAGGGTCACACAAAAAGGAACTCATCTAGAAGAGGAATTTGATCTTGAACAATGATTGGATTGATTACTAAAGTGTTTAGGTACTCAATTCACACAGTGCATCATCAAACTGTACCCCACTCAATCGTCTCACAAGGTGTGATGACCGTTTGGTGCACCAATGATCGTCTTAAATGTTGAGATGACCATTTGGGTTGTCAGGCTGATCAGAAACTGAATTGGCTAAGTTATGTCCAAATTGAGGTGTGAACCGAATGGTTCATTCTGTTGAACTGACCGGTTCGTCTCAACTCACCAGACAAATCTGGGTGAGCGAGACGACCATATCAAATGTACGAGATTACTCAACGCATGGGGAAATTTGATTGCAACAAGGAATTAGTGCTGACGTCATGACTTTCATTAATTGGATTTGAATTGCCAAATTTGATATGCAATTGGGAAATTGCCAGACGACCGTCTCGTAGAGCAAGATGACTGTCTCGTAGAGAAAAATGACTGTCTCTCCATCCAGACGATCATCTAGACTATCAGACGACCATTTTGGATGTCATAGGTTGTAGAAATTCAAGATCTTT
Source organism: Alisma plantago-aquatica (assembly GCA_963693085.1). Taxonomy (NCBI): domain Eukaryota; kingdom Viridiplantae; phylum Streptophyta; class Magnoliopsida; order Alismatales; family Alismataceae; genus Alisma; species Alisma plantago-aquatica. Next base: position 384,854,957 of record OY856415.1, on the reverse strand, counting down.
TGATCCCTTCCACTTCCACACAGATCCCAAATAGACTGGGAACCTTGGCCCTAACCCTGCCTATAAATTAAGGGATACTGGGGGCTTCCTAGAGCATAACACAACACAGAAAATTGAGAATCACTTTCTCTAATAGTTGTTGTCCTCTCTGGTTGTAGTAACCAAGAGAGCCCAAGCAAGTCCTACCTGACTAGGAAGGGATAGCGAAGGGAGAGAACAACTGAGGATCATTGTTGTGGGAGAGCACGTTGGTGATTAGTATGCCAAAATGAGAGACAACTCCTTCCTGTTCATTCTAGTTGAATGACAGGAGCTCTAGTTGGTCTGTGTGGACTAATCTAGAGGTAGTAGTCCTTTGGTTGCTTCTAGGAGAGTGACGTCAGACTGCAGTCTGTAATGAGGCCACATGATCCACTATAGAAGCTGATCTAGTTTGCAGTTTGTGGCGAGACTGCATAAGTTATCGTAGAAGCATCCAAGTGTGATGTTCATGGTGAAGACCAGGAGATGCACGTACGCTATCCAAGAGCAACTAGAAGATAGTTTCATTGTAATGAGTTGTAGTCGCTGGACTTGATCTAGGACCAAGTGTCTACTCGTTAAACCATCATTCCTATTCTATAGCCTTGAAATGATCTAGTTGTTTTGGGAATACATATTTTTAATGCGCCGAAGTGCACTGCAATCACTAATATAATTATCCTAGAGTTTAATCCTTTTTCTACTTTCCGATTAAGGTTAGTATAGAAAGGGTCGATCCCGAAGGACAACGTTTTAAGGTTGTTAACTCTAATCCCAATGATTTTGAAGAACTTTTTATTTCTTTTTTGTAATTTTGTTTTTGGAATAGAAAGTAAAGATCGGATTTGGGGTTTTGGTGATTATCACTAAAACTGAAAGAAAATATAAGAACAAGATTTCACTTAACAAGAAATAAATTTGCCCTGTCACAAGGAAAATTGAGATGATTCTTAGCACAAGTAAACTATTATGAATGAAAGACTAGAATGTAAAGAGAGCAAATCAAATACAAGAATAAATCAATAGATGGAGAATCAAGGCTTTAGGGGTTTTCACCACCTTATCCTAGGTGAGAATAGGCTAAATCCTTTAAAAAGATGAATACAATGAAGGCATGCAAATTAATTAAAATCCCTAAAAGATGGACTTCACATCATCCAATTGGTCCTGGTGCTCATGTTTCTTAGTTCATCATCCCAAAAGAGGAAGATCCACAGTCGTTTCAAAACCCCCATGCGATTGATTCTTTTGTTCTAAATCCGGATTTCCATGGTCATTTTGATCTGGATTAACATGTGATCAAACCAATTAATTACTTTGATAGATCAACAGTTATTAGAACCAAAAGCCATCTAAAAGTTGTTCTAAAGGATTATTCAATTTAATCCATGACTAAGGAGCTATTCCCCTTACCTCGATAGAGAACTACTAGCTCATGCTTGTGGAGAAAAGGGAGACGGAGGAAAGAAGTGTTCTAGCCATAGTATAGACTTATCAAAGGATTAGTTCCTTAGGCTAGAGACAATGAAATGGCCGACGCTTAATTCCTTGCTCCAGTCCACGGAAGAAGAAGAAGTAAACTAGATCTAAATGAGCAAGGTAAAAGAACAATAATTGAAAGAAAACACTTAGCTTGCAAATAACCAATTTTTATTGATGAATCAAACACAAGAGCATAAGAACACAAGAATGATTGCTTAGAAATCCTTGATACAAAACATAATACAAAATATGATCTTGTGAGGAGGAAGTGCCCCTCCTTTTATAGGAGAAGGAGGAGGTTTTTACAACTAGGGTTGTGGACAAATGGGGCTGGCGGCTGCAAATTTGAACTGATCACGCACTGCCAACCGATCGGTTGGGTGGCGAGCCAGTCGATTGGATGTCTGGTAAGGGTGGGACTCGGGGCAGTAGTTAGCAACCCTAAGTCATGGGTGGCGGTGCTCTTTGAACCGCTTGGTTTGGGAGAGAAAATTCTCACTTTGAGGACTGAAACGGTCGTTTGATATTCAAACGGTGTGCCATCTAGATTGAATGTTTGGATAAGGCTCTACGGCTGAGGGATGGCGTCAACTGATCGACCAGAATAGGTGAGCCAAGCATCTAGAACAGATGAGACGATCAGTTGGAACAAGTGAGCCGAGCATTTGGAATAGGTGAGATGCGCGTCTAGTGTTCTGAGAGTGTAAGAAATTCACAAATTTGGGTGAGATTCAAGTTCAATTGTGATAAAAGGAAGCAAATAGCAATTTGTTTCTTTTCAGTGGATAAAGATAAGAATTTCCATGCGACATGACTTAAAAGGCTATGAAAAGAGGTACTTTATCAACTCACATCACATATAGATATTTTTTTTATTTCTGCTGCCTTACTCAGTGCTCATATTTCCTAATAGAATGACCATGGTGGATCCACCTAAAGGGTTAAGACCTATAGGATGCAATTGGGTCTTAAAAAATAAGACCAACATGGATGGTAATGTACAAACCTACAAGGAAAAATTGGTGGCAAAAGGTTTCAAACAAGTTCTAGATGTTGAATATGATGAAATCTTTTACCAATTGCCATGGTTAAATCCATAAAGATCATGCCTGCCATTACAACTTAGTAAGACTATGAGATTTGGCAAATGGATTTTAAAACCACATTCCTTAACAAGAATGTTACAGAGGATGTGTACTTGACACGACCTGAAGTTTTCATAAATCAAATCATTGAAAATAAATTCTATAAGCTACAAAGGTCAATCTATGGATTGAAACATGCATATCAGAGCCGAAATTTTCTATTTGACAAAATGGTCAAAGAGTTTGACTTTAATCAGAATGAAGATGAAAACTGTGATCACAAGAATTTAGTGGGAGCACATTTATATTTCACATAATGATGAGGAATGACGTCCTTGTCCTACATATATTACATGGAAAAAAAGTACCTTCTATGAAGGGTTTAGGAGAAACATCCTATATGATAGTAAGAGCACATACATTGGCAAGATGTTGAAGGGACTCAACATATAAAACTCAATGAGAGAAATTTTATCCATGTTTCATGGAATTAGTCTCTCAAGATCCCAGTATCCCAGTATTTGTAAAGAAAGGGAAAACATGTGTAAGATGCCATGTATATCCAAAATTGAATCTATCATGTACACAATGTTATGTACTCATCCCATAGTGTCATATTTATTGGACATGACGAGTGAATATCATGAAAATCTCAATCGAAGGTGCTGGACTGCCATAAAGAACATCCTTAAGTAGTTGAGAAGCACTAAAAGGATCAATTCCTTGATTATGGTAATAAGGAAGAGTTGGGTGTAAAGGGTTACACCGATACAAGCTTCCAAAATGACATTAAAAATTAATGACTGCAATCGAAAATTGTGTTTGACCTTAAAGTAGAACTATAAGCTAGAAGAGTTTCAAGCACTAGACAATTTCTAATTCTACAAACAGAGGCCGAGTACCTTACTGTTTTGAGTGTTGGATCTAAGGGCTCTAGAGGGGGGGTGAATATAGCTACAAAATTTCTCACAAAATAGATTAGACCTTCAAATCATATCAATTAGGAGCAATAACTTAATGGAAATTTGAGGTCCCATCTAACAAGCATAGCAAGGATGAGAGAGATTGATAACAAGCACTTGACAAAGGGACGTAGAGTAGTTCCACACTTCAAACTAGAAGTGAGACAGTCCACTAGCTAGAGAGGTCAACCTCTAGGACTTTGCAAGTGCTTTTCTCTATTATATCACCACAGATATTTACAACAATAGACCACCAAAGGACTTACCCATCCAACCACAAGGAGATCTCCACCTTAACAAGGAACTTACCCACTTAGCTTGAATCTTCAGCCTTCACCTAGGTCTTACTCATTCAAGCTCAAGTCTTTCACCTTGAAGGACTTTGCTTCTCCTCTTGGATCTTCAGCCTTTGCCTTCTCCTTCACCCGGATAAGATCACCACCTCTTCATCAACCTTGAATAGGACCATCTACAACTCCTTCTTCACTCGATGGAGCGTGCTTCAACTTTTCTTCATGAGAAAAGGGGATAGGGAAGTAGTGGAAGATTTGAGAGCTTTACATGCACAAAGGTAGAGCTCAATAATACTAACTCACTCATAAATCACTAAATGACGTGTAAACTAGAGAGAGAAAGGGGCTCAAGGGGTAATATCACACTCAACTATAGTAAGTACCTTGTGTGTAGTGAATGAGCAGCCTTAGAATGAACTCCAAGTGGTCCTATATATAGTTGGGGGTGCTCCCTTGAGTTAGGGAACACTTAGGGTCGAATTATAGCTATTTTTGCTCAAGGAAACATATCTATTTTCGTCCAAACAAGACACCAACGGTTAGAATCACTTTTTTTTGCATTTTCCATACAATACATTAAGTCGAGATTCAATAAAGGTAACTCAACCGACCGGCTAAAAGACAAAATACAATTTTCAAACTATCGGTTGAGTTTATCCTGGGAAACTCGACCGACCAGTTAAAATCACATTTGGTCAGTAAGCCATTCAGTCGAGTTCTGTGAATGCACAACTCGACCGATGCACATCATCAGAAAATTGATCCATGGATTGGTCGAGATTGAAACTCAACCGATCAATAGCCTGTGATCAATTTTCTAATTTGATTAAAAAGTGATTAAAACTTGGTACTAAGTGTCCCACATACATCAATACAAGTGATTACAAAATTCATCTAAGGTTGTTTTAATGGATTTCCTTATTAGCACACTTGCATTACATTTCACTTGAACTTTAACAAGCTAGGTCTTGTGTAATTTGATCCTTTTCATGTACCTAACACCTAAGATCAATCTTGAATACACATATTAGATACATATGAATGGAATGGTTAAGTCATTATAAAAATATGGACAATATGTATTACCTCTAGGTCAACATTCTCCCCCTTTTTGACAATGACAAACCATTCCTCAAACATATTGAAAAGGATATTGAAATTATACCTTTGCCTTGTAAATTTGGGGGATTTTAAGATTTGAACAATGTGAATTGCTCCCCCTCAATCTATGCTTACTTTAACCTGCATAGTTAGTCTATCTACACAAAGCAATATAACATGTATGTACTATATGGTCCTTTAGCAAGTCACATGATAAGGCATATAATGAATAGGTAAATGATCACATAAGCAATAATTGCAATATGATTTAGTTTTAAGACATTGAATTTTCTCTCCCCCTTTTGACATTATCAAAAAGGAAGGGGGGTAGATGAGCATACAAACAATCTTCTCCAAGCACAACGAAGCAGATATTCAAACATGCAATCTCATAATCATATATCAAACAAAGACGAGAGAAACACACAAGATAGGTCATAATCAAAATATGGTGAAATATGGCACTAACTCATAATATAAAACATATCAAAGAGTATGAGTGGACATAATATAGATCACAACTCATGAATCATGTTCTCATAAAAACAACTACAAGCGAGAAATGATGAAAGCTGAAGATAAAATAGTACATCTCAGATCATGTGCCCAGATGTTTTTAATACAAAATAGCCTAAAAAGATATATATGATCAGATATTAGACTAAAAACTAAGAAACATCTAGAAATCTAAGCTATAAATGTCCACATCATCATCATCATCATCATCATCATCATCATCATCTCCATCTAAAGGTGCAACAGTAGTGCCTTCATCACCAGAGTCACCAGTGAAGCCATCAGAGCCATCACCATCATCATCATCCTCACCATCACCAGCATCCTCATCAACATCTGTAGTCTCGACATTAGCCTGGTCAGACATCTCCTCATCCACAGATGGATCAAAGACACGACTGGGCCAGTGAACATTCTACTCATCCCAAGTCATACCAAGAGCATAAAGATCATTGGCCTAAGGGAAGGAGGGAGCAGAATCACCCAAACCGGCAAGCAGAGTGGCCAAGGGGCCAACAGGTAATGGCAGGAAGACAAGAGCAGAACCACCAGTACCTGAGGGTGTGGGAGCAACAACAGAAGGCTCAGGTGTAGGGTAGAAGTTATTGTATGCATAGGATGCATAATCATTACTGGGGTATGGCTGGTAGGTGGGGTAAGGGTGTGCACAGGATAAGTTCATGTTTGACATGATTGAACATAAATCCTAGTATAGATGCTCCTGGACCTAGAGGTTGTATGCCTGTTGGTGTATCATATAACCCATGAGGGCTTCATTGGACACACAAAATGAGGCACGACTAGGTCGGGTAGGCTGAGGAGGTGGAGGAGCTCGGGTTGAGGCAGAGGGTGAGGCACCGGGTGTGGTAGAGGAAAGGATAAGAATTGATTTCTGAATGGTGGTCTCACTGATACACACTACCTTCTTGGTAGGTCTGTGGTGGAAGTCAGAGAAGAGTAATTTCTCAGTGGCGAACTGAAAAAGACCACATATCAGGGTAGGATAAGGAGGATGGGTGCCACAAGTGTTCTTTCTAGAGTAAAAAAAGTCATATGATGAAGGATATATCTAGACTACTTGACTTCGACATTCTCTAAGATGCTGTACATAATCACCGCAGTGTTCTCTACAATATCCATTTGGTTTTTCTTTGGGTGGATGTTGCAGTTGACCACTAGGGATAATATACACTTCTTGAGATCTAAGGAGGGGGAGGGTAGGGTGCTCTTCTTCTTATAGGGAACCCCATGTTTCTTCAGATAGTGATGGATATCAGGGAGAGTGATCTCATTCAGCTTGTGGAAACCTTCAGGGTCCAAAAGGTCAAAATACTCACCATAATCCTTATGCCAGGTGTCATTCTCATCGGCTCCTGAAAAGAAAAAATTGAAGTTATCCTCCGAGATTTGAAACTTCTTCCCGGGGTCAAAGTAAGGATCACTTGAGTATTAGGAGGGGGTACAAGGGTATTGTAATTCCAACGCAAATTTGTGTAGAATCCGTGCACTGCTTTTCTGCTTGTAAGAGAATTGAAAAAGCATTCACACTCGACAACTAGGGAGGATAGGTGATGAACAGAAAGAAAACTTGCCACTTTATCGATGATATCATGACTCCTAAGTCTAGGCTAAAAAGAGCTCTAAATGGAAAAGGAATCCTACGAAGAAGGTCCTTATACCAATTTACAACTTCTATTGAGACAAAAAGAGTAACATCAAAGGGAATCAAGCGGGAAGAAGAGGAGGAGGATGGTTCATTGCTAGGGGCGTCTCTCTTCCTTCTATTTGAGGCCATGGAGGCAAAATGGAGAGGAAAAAGAGATCAAACACACAAACCACTCCACCAAAACCATTCACACACCTAGGTTGAGCAAGGGGGAAGGTCTAGGAAGGTCTTCCTAGGTCAGATTAGGGCTAGGTCTGGGAAGGTAAGGTCTGGGGTTGAAACCTTTGGGATAGAAGGAGAGGAATTAGTCGACTATTCTCTAGTTGAGAGGGAGAATAGTCGGTCAAATCCAACTTAAGTTGGCTTCAGCCCGCTGATCGATTGAATTCTGTGAGTCAGAAACTCTATTGATTGGTCCATTCAGAACAACTCTCAGCCATGGATTGGTCGAGTTTGTCCTGGGGGAAACTCGACCAATGGTCAATCTGACCTAAAACCATCAAACTTAATTTCTAGCGATTTGAATGCTAATTAAAATTATTTTTCAAGTCCATTATGCATATTAAACATACTTAGGCACATGCCACTCATCATTGGGTATTGTTTTGTGATAAAATAAGCATTTTAAAAATACCCAAAAATAAGAGAAAAAAAGGCAAAATGAACATGAAAAAGCAATTTTAAGCATATTAGCACTAAAAGATGATCAAGATAGATGCAAAACATTTAGGATAGATGGATACTAGCTAGAAGGCATGCCGGATTCATCCAAAGCAGTTATAAGAAATTTTGATCTAATAAAATTAAATTGCTCTCTAGTTAGAGGTTTAGTAAAAATGTTCGCAAACTGATTTTCCGTGTCCACATGTGTGATATAAATATCCTTCTTGGCAATGCGATCATGAAGAAAGTGATGGAGAACATCTATATGTTTAGCTCTACTATGCAATATAGGATTGTAAGACAAGTTAATTGCACTAGTATTATCACAATAGATAGGAGAAGCATCAAAATGAATGTTAAAGCCTTGGAGTACTTGCTTCATGCATAGGACCTGGGCACAACAACTCCCGACTGCAATGTACTCAGCCTCGATGGTTGATAATGCCACAATGCTCTGTTTCTTGGAGAACCAAGACACCAAGCATGGTCCTAGGAGGAAATAAGTGCCACTTGTGCACTTTCTATCAATCAAGCAACCTGCATAATCGGTATCACTATAGGCTGTAAGAGTAAAGTCCCTTGACTTGGGATACCATAGTCTAAAGTTTTGAGTTTTGTCTAAGTACCTTAGAATCCTCTTAACATCTATAAGATGATATTTTTTTTAGGATTTGATTGAAATCTAGCACACAAGCCAACACTAAACATTATGTCAGGTCTAGAGGCAGTTAAGTAAAGTAAACTTCCAATCATACCTCTATAGAGCTTCTCATCTACCTTTTCACCTTCTTCATCTTTATCAAGTTTGGTAGTGTTTGACATGGGTGTGTCCATCGGCTTGGTATTCTCCATCCCAAAGAGCTTAAGTACTTCACTTGTGTATTTGCCTTGGTTGATGAAGTTCCCATCTTTTGTTTGCTTGATTTGAAAGCCAAGGAAGAATGTGAGCTCACCCATCATACTCATCTCAAATTCACTCTATATAAGATCACTAAATTATTTGCAAAGATCAAGGTTAGTTTTGCCAAAAATGATCATCAACATATATTTGAATAATAAGAAAATTGTTAGAAGTGTGCTTTAGAAACAAGGTAGAATCTACTTTGCCCATGATATAAACACGATCTAACAAAAAGTTCTTTAATTTCTCATACCAAGCCCTTGGTGCTTGTTTGAGTCCATAGAGAGATTTTTGCAACAAATAAACATGGTTAGGTAGATTATCATGTTCAAAGCCCAGAGATTGTGAAACATACACTTCCTCCTCAATTGTACCATTCAAAAACACACTTTTAACATCCATTTGATACAAAAGAAAGTTTTTATGACTAGCAAAAGCAAGCAACATACGAATGGACTCAAGTATAGCTACAGGTGCATATTTTCATCAAAGTCAATACCTTCCTATTGATTGTAGCCTTGAGCCACTAACATTGCTTTTCTTCTTACCACTTTACCGCTTTCATCGAGCTTGTTGCGGTAGACCCATTTGGTGCCAATGATCTTTCTATCACTTGGTCTTGGCACAAGGGTCCAAACTTTTTTCTTCTCAAATTGTTCAAGCTCCTCTTGCATATCTAGGATCCATTCTTCATCCCCAAGAGCTTCCTTGACATCTTTAGGCTCTAGTTGTGAGATGAAGGCACTGTTGGCTTGTTCTTTGTTGAATGCCGCCCGTGTCTTCACTCTCTCAAATGGATCACCTAAGATTATCTTCTTAGGATGATTCTTTACAAATTGGGGAGTTGGATCCTTATTTTCATCATCTTTTTCTTCTTCTTGAGCAACCACCTCTTTTCCCTTCTGGGTGATGTTGAGTTCTTTAAGGATAGGAATTACTTCATCTGCAACATCATCATTTGAAACAATATATTTGGGAATAGAGGGGTTAGTCTCAATAAACTTTACATTAATAGATTCTTCTACCTTAGCAAGATCAACATTACAAACTCTATATGCCTTGCTAGTAGTGCTATAGCCAAGAAAGAAAGCCTTATACGATATTAGATCAAACTTGTCGAGAGAATCTTTTGTATTCAAAATAAAACAAGGACATCCAAAAATATGGAAATACTCTATAGAAGGTTTCCTACCACACCATAGCTCATAGAGGATTTTCTTAAGCGAATGATGAGTAAAAACACAGTTTTGCACATAACAAGAAGTACAAACAGCTTCAACCCAAAACTTCCGAGGAGTATCAAACTCAAGAAGCATGGTCCTAGCCATCCCCTGTAGAGACCTATTCTTCCTCTCTACAAACCCATTTTTTTTGAGGTGTTCGAGGTGAGGAAAAGTTGTGTGCATAACCCTATTTGTGACAAAAACACTCAAAAAGCTAATTTTCAAATTCTCCCCCATGGTCACTATGGATGGAAACAATCCAACAAGAAGCTTCATTCTCAACTCATTTGCAAAAACTAGATAAAACATCAAACGTATCACTCTTTGAAATGAGAAAGAAGGTCCAAGTATATCTAGAGAAATCATCGACAATAACAAGGCAATACTTGGAACCACGAAGCGATTATGTTCTAATTGGTCCAAATAGATCAATATGAAGAAGCTCTAGAGTTCTCTTAGTACTAATGACTCCTTTGGATTTGAAGGAGGACTTGGTTTTCTTTCCTTGTGTACAAGGTTGGCATTTTTCATCTTTTTCAAAATTCAATTTAAGAAGTCCCTTGACTAAGTCCTTTTTGCTCAACTTCTTTAATTGATGTTACATGACCAAGATGGTGGTGCCAAAGAGAAATATCATTCGAATTGGCTACAATGCATCTACCAACCATAGGGTTAATAGAGTTAATAACAATAACATAAAGATTACCACTTCTAGTTCCCTTATATATAACTTGGTAGGTAAGGGAATCTAGAATCAAACATTCAAAAGAAGTAAATAGAACAAGGTAACCATTATCACAAAGTTGACTAACACTTATTAAATTGTGATGTAGGCCAACACTTATTAAATTGTGATGTAGGCCATCCAAAAAAAGATCATTCTTGATGCATAAGGATTCACCTACATCATCCTCACCTTTGACTTTACCTTTCTTGTTGTCCCCAAAGGTGACAGATCCTCCTTTCTTCTTTGTGAAATTGTTGAAATGACTTACATCACCTGTTATGTGCTTTGTGCAACCACTATCAACAATCCATCTATGTTTTCCCTACAAAAAGGAGAGTGTAAGTTCCCAACTCAAAATTTGGGATACAGAGTTAGCTTGGGGAGCCATTTCATCTTTGGGTTGGTCCCCTTAGGCTTGTAAGGACAATAAGTGGAATAATGATCATTACATTTACAATAAGAACAAACCATAGGATTCTTAGTGCCAGAAGATTATCCTACAAAGAACGATATCTCCGTGCTCTTTTTCTTACCTTTGGCCTTACTGTTGCCCTTTGAGCCCCCCTACAAATCCCAAACCACTAGTACCACTTTGTTTGGTAGAATGATCAAGGATTTCATTTAGGGAGTTCTTCCCTCTGAGGAATTTTTGTAGGGATGCTCTCAATATATGGTTATCATCATTCAAAGAAATAATAGTAGATGATAAACTATATATGTCATCCCTAGCATGCACAAGATCAGCCTCAAGACATAAATCTTTAGTATGATATGAATCCTTTTCAAGAGAGATGGCAGCTACATTTACACTAGGCAACAAAGGTCTAGAAGATAGATCATTTACTTGACTAAGCAACCTAGTATTTTCAGATTTAGCATTTGAATCTCTTTGAGATAAACATCTCTTTATTCTCTACGAGCATCAATAAGCAACTTAAATTCAGCATTTTTAGTTTTAAGCAATTCAAGTTCTTTTAGGCAATTTTGGTTCTCTTCCTTAAGATTTTCAATGTTCTTAAGGTAGATACCATTATCAACTGCAACCCCATTGTAGTGGAGCTCAAGATCAAGGCATTGCCCTTGCAAATTATCAATACTCTTAAGGTTGGTTTTCTCATTCAATTCTAAAATTTCAAGCTTAGCATAAAGATCATCAATGATTTTTCCTAACCATTTTCTTTTAGATTTACATTTAGCAAATGAAGAACGGGTAGTAACAAGCATGTCAATAATGGCTTCTTTAGGAAGTTCATGCAAACTTACCTCACTTACCTCACCAATGTCTTCACTTGTAGAGGCCATGAGAGCAAGGTGGCACTCTCCATCTTCTTCAGAGCTGGAGATGCTTGAAGATGAAGCTTCCCAAGCTGCATTAGCTCCACTCTTGTGTCTCTTTTTCTTCTTATCCTTCCTCTTGTGCTTTTTATCTTTCTTGTAATCCTCTTCTTTCCTTGAGCTACTCTTATGGTGAGACTTTCTTGACTTTGGGCATTCACTCTTGTAGTGTCCCTTTTGACCACACTTGTAGCATCTTAGAGTAGAGGAGGAGGAGGCTTGCTTTCCCTTGAAATGCTTTCCCTTGGTGTAGTTGGCTTCATGCTCACTAGGGCATTCATCTTCATTAGAGGAGGGAGAAGAGGTCTGACAAGAAAGTTGTTGTTGAAGGATGACAGCCTCCACTTGTGCTTTGAAAGCACTATCTTTGATCTTCTTGGCTTCCTTCTCTTCTTGCTTAGCTTCTTCTTCTTGCTTGTCAAGTCTAGGCTCATGGGCTTGAAGATTGCCAGTGAGTTCTTTAGTTGGGATGTCACCAAGGATCCTCACTTCTTCAATGGAGGTGACCTTTGACTCCCATATTTTTGGAAGAGTTCTCAAGATCTTTGATTTGATGACGCCTCTTTCCAAAGGAGCGCCCAAAGCAACCAGCCCATTGATGATGACATTCAACCTTGAATACATCTCCACAATGCCTTCTTTCTTTCTCATCTTGAAGTTCTCTAGGAGGCTGCCCAATATGTAGATCTTTGCCTCCTTGACTTGCTTTGTGCCTTCTTCATATGTGATGCACAACTTGTCCTAAATCTCATAGGAGGTGTCCCACGATGAGGTCCGATTGAACTCTGTGGGAGTGATGGCGGCGTAGAGGATGCTAATTGCCTTTGCATTGAGTTAAGACTCCTTGAGAGCAGCTTTACTCCATGTTGTAACAACTCTGATTGGCTCTTTGTAAGGCGTAACCATTACCTTCCACATATCAAATTTCATCCTTTTAATGTAGAACTGCATCCTTCTCTTCTAATAGAGGAAGTTGGTGCCATTAAAGACCGAAGGGCGCATGGAGAAGCCTCCCTCTAGGTTGAGTGAACCAAGTAGGTTGTCACCCATCTTCTCGTCTCGTGGGAGAGTTGGAGAAGATCCTTAGCTCTTATACCACTTGTTGGATCTAAGAGCTCTAGAGGGGGGGTGAATAGAGCTAAAAAATTTCTCACAAAATAGATTAGACATTCAAATTATATCAATTAGGAGTAATATCTTAATGGTAATTTGAGGTCCTATCTAACAAGCATAGCAAGGATGAGAGAGATTGACAACAAGCACTTGACAAAGGGATGTAGAGTGGTTCCACACTTCAAACTAGAAGTGAGTTAGTCCACTACCTAGAGAGGTCAACCTCTAGGACTTTACAAGTGTTTTTCTCTATTATATTACTACAAAGATTTATAGTAATAGACCACCAAAGGACTTACCCATCCAACCACAAGAAGATCTCCACCTTAACAAGGAACTTACCCACTTAGCTTGAATCTTCAACCTTCACCTAGGTCTTACCCATTCAATCTCAAGTCTTTCGCCTTGAAGGACTTTGCTTCTCCTCTTGGATCTTCAGCCTTTGCCTTCTCCTTCACATGGAGAAGATCACCACCTCTTCATCAACCTTGAAGAGGACCAACTACAACTCCTTCTTCACTCGATGGAGCTTGCTTCAACTTTTCTTCATGAGAGAAGGGGATAGGGAAGTAGTAGAAGATTTGAGAGCTTTAGATGAATAAAGGTGAAGATCTCTTACAATGATCCTAACTCACTCATAAATCACAAAATGATGTGTAAACTAGAGAGAGAAAGGGGCTCAAGGGGTGGTAGCACACTCAACTATAGCAAGGACCTTTTGTGTAGTGAATGAGCAGCCTTGGAATGAACTCCAAGTGGTCCTATTTATAGATGGGGTACTCCATTGAGTTGGGGAACACTTAGGGTTGAATTATAGCCATTTTCTCAAGGCAACATATCTATTTTTGTCCAAACAAGTCACCAACTGTTAGAATCAGTTTTTCTATGTTTTCCGTACAGTACATTCAGTCAAGATTCAATAAAGGTAACTCGACCGATCGACTAAAATACAAACACAATTTTCAAACTATTGGTCGAGTTTGACCTGGGAAACTCGATCGACCAGCTAAAATCACATTTGATCAGTAAGCCATTCGGCCGAGTTCTATGAATGCACAACTCGACTGATGCACATCATCGAAAAATTGATCCATGGATCGATCGAGATTGAAACTCGACCGATCAACAACATGTGATCAATTTTTTAATTTGATTAAAAAATGATTAAAACTTGGTACTAAGTGTCCCACATATATTTCTCATCTTAGTTACAAGACATATCATCAACACAAGTGATTACAAAATTCTTCTAAAGTCGTTTGAATGGATTTCCTTATTAGCACACTTGCATTGCATTTGACTTGAAATTTGAAAAGCTAGGGCTTGTGTAATTTGATCCTTTTCATGTACCTAACACCTGAGATCAATCTTGAATACACATATTAGATACATATGAATGGAATGGTTAAGCCATTATCAAAATATGGACAATGTATAACCTCTAGGTCAACATTGAGAACATCAAAGGATACTATATCGATAAAGAAGTTCATGTTGATGAACTTGTGGGAGGCTCCTACCATTGATGACATATTAGAAATACTATGACAATAATGGAGCTACTAGGTAGGCAATGAATCTAAGATAGCATACTACATCAATTTCATCTCATGTGAGAATTCATACAATGAGGAGATGTGAAAACATGCAAAATACTGACTAGAAGCAAATGTTTCTAACCCGCTATAAAAGCACTTGTGCAACAGAAACATGATTGACATGTTAAAGATCACTTGGAATTAGATTTGTAAGTGATTGTCTCTAAGTGCAAGTGGGTGTCTATTGGTATGTATGCCAAGAGAGCCAATCATATGATGATTATAATAGGGCATCATATACTTGAATTGATAATTATAAAGGTAATTCCGTATATTATATTTGTCTTAATCATGAGATGATGACACATACATAATAGTTGTCAAAAGAATGATGTTACTTGATGATATATGTCTTCATGTTGAGGACCTAAATAATGAGGTTATATGTACGATAAGAGTATATGCATTCTTGTTATGTCCCTAGTCAGATTTTATTATGGAAAAAATACACAATAATAATACATAAGACTAGAGTGTGTGTTGACTGATGATGGAGTCTCATTAGTAATGATATGTGATAAGAAGTCAAACACATAGATACATGTCAGAGAACAATGTATCAGACAGACCCACCACGAGAGTGATACATGAAGACCATAAAATGGTAGTCAGAATCAACTTTTGTGGTGATAGTGGTGATTGTAGTTCTTAGACCTAAAGTCACTATACTCATCACATGTCGTTAAATGTATTTTAACATTATCCAACATGGCCTTGAATAAGGGTTGCCACAAAGGTGGTGCTCAGGTACTTCGTACACATGCGGATTGTAATATGAGTGATGTAGATGGGATTTGTCACTCCTACATGAGATTGACATCTTGTCCACTTGATAAGCGAGACTGAGAAATGAATGGCCATATTCGTGTGACTCAATATGTGATATGCGAGGTCACATGCAACTCATACAATTTTATCTAGTTCAAGGAACACGAACTAAACATTGACATGAAAACTACTAGAGGGGGGTGAATAGAGTTTTATAAAGATTTTAATAATTATTTAACTCAAACAACCACAATTGAGATTAGAAGAAGGAGACAGCCGTTTAGAGTGGTTCCAACTATAGCAAATACTATAGTTGTCAGTCCACTACCCGGTTGCTTACCCAACCGGGATTTGAAAGTATTTATTTTATTACCTCTCGAGGATTTATACAAAATACAATACTTTCCTTTACACCCTTTGAACAGCCTTCACTTGAAGTAGGTGCACCAACTCTGAGGTAGCCTTCTTTAAGTAACTCCAAGCTCCCCCTTGAAGTAGCCTTCCTCTCTAGAAGTAACCTCCCATTGCACCAGCCTTCTGAAGTAGCTCAAAGTCTCCTTCTTCGCCAAGAAGATCTTCACCCTCTCCAATCCGCAGCCTCCAACCTAGGAGTAGCAAGGAGAGTACAAACAATAATAGGGAACAAGAAAGAAAAAGGAAATTACAACTTATCCTTTATAGCCCAAGGCTTGATTTGCCTAGATCAAGCGTATAGATCTCCTAACCAAGTGTGTGAACTTGTAATTGCTGTGGGTAGGAGATTCTAGCCTATAGGACACGAAATTGAGCTAAGAAGAGAGTAGGCCAATGATCACAATGCTCAATTTGCTCACAAACAGATTGCTCAAGTATGCTCAAGTGTTTCTCAAGTGTAACAAGTGAGTTTGAGTGTCCTATGGCTTGTCCTATTTATAGGAATGGCCTAAGGATGCTTAAGGACGTTCTAGAAAACTTCTAGGGGTTTTTAAGTGCTTAACTAGCCGTTAGATATAAGTTAGGTGCATTAGTAACGGCTAGTTACTTTATTCTGCAGTTGCTGTCAGAGACCATCTCGGTCGACAATTTGTCGACCGAGATACCTACTCGGTCGAAGTTTTGTCGACCGACAGGCTCTCTGGATCAACGTTCATTTGCAACTGCCAACTACCTTGTCAGCTGTGTCTAACGGCTACTTGAGTCAATCTCGGTCGAGAAGTTTGTCGACCGAGAGTGTCTCGGTCGAGGAGTGTGGTCGACCGAGATTGACCCTGTTTCAATCTTTCAATTAAGGCACTAAGTGTGTGTATGAGTGTGCATATGTGATCCTATTTGAAGGAGATGACCTAACTAAGTGTGGTGTTTAGCTAGGGAGATCTAACGCTTGATTTACATGAAGTCTAAGTACTTGTACATTATATATTTGTACAAGTTTACAATTGATTACATTGCATGACATTTACAATCATTCAAGCGTATGGATTCCCTAGAGCTTTGTCATCTACCTCATTCCTGCAACACTCAAGTAGCACGTTAGATCAACAAGAATGAAATGTTTGTCATCATCGAAACAAAGGGATTTATCATAATGTCTAATTTATCCAACAATCTCCCCCTTTTTGAAGATGACAAACATTTCCTAAATATGAAATAAGGAAATATAAAGCATGTGAGTTTCATACCTGAAAAATTACCTTTTGTAGCCATTCTTGTTTTTGCAAGTGAATGCTAGCCATCGAGATGAAACTCATTTATATTTTTGATTTTATATTCTTTCTCCCCCTTTGTCATTTCAAAAAGATATCCAAGTTGAATATTTTATTTTTCTTCTCCCCCTTAATTTTATATTATGCTCCCCCTTAAATAGATATTCTATTGGGAACATGGATTTAATATCATTTTTGTCTAATTTATCCACAATTTGTTTCTCAATCATTTGCAAAGGATTGTTAAGCCTAGAAATGATATGAGATTCCCTTAAGCTTATGATGAATGTATATTGATTTCTCATCTATCGAGGGATGTTAAGCCCTAAATAAAATGAGAATCCTTTAATCTTAGATTACATAAAATGTCTCCATCCAAATGCAAGGGATGTTAAGCCCTGATTTGTTTAGAGAGTTCCTTTGAGTAGAAGATATCACTTTCATGAAATTCATAAATTTCTTTATAAAAAATACTAAGGTCGTATCAAGCTTCAAATGATGTTTACAGTGTTTTTGTAAACTTCTTAATCAAATAGTCAAATTTGTTTTTATGAGCTCCCCCTTAATCTTACAATTTAAAGAAATTTAAAGCTTCTAAAGTCACAAATGATTTCAAATTTTGATTTTGACCTTTATCAAAATGATACTTAGATTAAGTTCAATAAATTGATATCCGAATAAACATTTTGTCAAAGCTTATTTTAGGTCACCCTTGACTACGACCATAGCGCCCCTTGGCTAAATTTAGTTTTAACCAAGAGGCAGAAATTGCAGATTTCCAATTAAGCATTGAAATTAGTTATCAATTTTGAAGCATGTTAAGTGATAGTCAATATGAAAACATCCTCTTAAAAATGAAAGCATGATTAATATCTCAAGTCTGTTAAAGATATCAATTGAGAAATTTTATAACATTGTGCTCTTTGCAAGCATTTTTAAAAGTCATATCACAAATGAGTTATTTTGCTTGCCTATCATCAAGAATCATGCATGCAATTATCATTATCTATTTGTGCTAACACAACATCATGCTTAATGATGAAATAGTGAAAGTATATCCATGATGTAATGATAGAACAATAAAAGCATATAATGATAATTCCATCAAATACCTATAGAAAAAATCATGTGAACCATTATAGAGTAGTGATTTCTAAACATGATTTTCAGTTTTACCTTATTTAGAGAATCAATCAAAAATGATATCATTTATATTCAAAACAATCATTAACATCAAATAGATACCCACTTGATTAATCAAATTATTCAGCAATTTTTACTGCAGACTGAAATCAGTGACCTATTCGGTCGACGATTTCTCGACCGACAGAATGCTCGGTCGAAGATTTCTCGACCGACAAGGTTTCTGTTTTATCTACAGAACTATTTATTGATTTGAGTAGAATATAGACTATATCTGATTCAATTATGCAATAAAAAATAAGTTTTGGTTGAGGTAAAACATATGAATATAAAGGTAACATGTAGATCAAATCTCAACTAATCATATTCAAAGCTTTAAGTCTTGAGGACCTTAATTGAGATAAGTTTTCAAGTTAGAAATTGTAGTTACTTAAATCATTTTATTATCCCTTTATGTTAAGTTGAGATAGACATAAAGATATGCAATTTGAAGTCATTGGTCATATCTCAACTTGGTCTAATTAATTCAATTTGGGGGTTTTGGAACCCACACTAACTCAACATTCTTTTTCTTGTATGGGCATGAAAAAGAGTAGTGTCCAAGACGTGAGCAATAATGGCAACATATAGAATCAACCTCAAGTCTTTTTCTATGGTTTTGTTCTAGGTTGTTCTTTGGTACAAATGTATTTGTTCCCTTGGGTACATAGATAGATTGATGTGCTCGTGTCTTTCTACAACTAGGTTGTTGATGAGATTTCCCTTTGGGCTTATAACCTAGTCCTCTTTTCCCAATTTGATGATAGGAATCATCCAATATTCTATCAAGAATTCCATTGTTTCTTAACCTACTAACTTCTTGTTGCAACTGAGCGATCTCATCCATTCTTTTCTTAATGTCTAGTTTTGCTTGATCTAGATTAGATGATAAAGAATTCCTTTCTTTCACTATTTTATCATAATCTAGATGTGTACACAAAATAGGTTGTTTTTGAAGATCATTTAACTTTGCAAGTAATCCAACCTTTTCTTGGGATAGAATATCATAATTTGTTTCTAGAGTAAAAAGCTTCATATCACTATTACGTAGGGATGATTTCAAAGTATGATTTTCAGAAATAATGCTATCTTTTTCAAAACTAAGATCATTCAATTTAGCATATAAATCTTATTTTTCGGATGTAAGAGCAAGAAGTATAGCATTTAACTCATCGTTTGTTTTATTAGACTTCTTTAATTTCTTCTTGCACTCAATATACTTATTGTGTGTTTCTTCAAGACTAGAAATTAGCTCTTTTTTTGATAAATCAAGAAGACTTACCTCCTCTTCTTCTTCTTCATTGGTTGTAGCAATGAGACTATTTTTGCGGACCTCTTTCTTCTTTTCTCTCCATGGACAACCGATTGTTGTGTGGTTTGTTCCTAAACACCAATTGCAGCTTGTTGAAGGTTGGTCCAAGTTGCTCCTTTGCCTGCGGTTGTAGTCACCTCCACCCTTCATTCTTCAAGACCTGGTTAGGGTTCCTTGAAGCCTGCTCTGATACCAACTGAAAACTACTAGAGGGGGGGTGAATAGAGTTTTATAAAGATTTTAATAATTATTTAACTCAAACAACCACAATTGAGATTAGAAGAAGGAGACAGGCGTTTAGAGTGGTTCCAACTATAGCAAATACTATAGTTGTCATTCCACTACCCGGTTGCTTACCCAACCGGGATTTGAAAGTATTTATTTTATTACCTCTCGAGGATTTATACAAAATACAATACTTTCCTTTACACCCTTTGAACAGCCTTCACTTGAAGTAGGTGCACCAACTCTGAGGTAGCCTTCTTTAAGTAACTCCAAGCTCCCCCTTGAAGTAGCCTTCCTCTCTAGAAGTAACCTCCTGTTGCACCAGCCTTCTGAAGTAGCTCAAAGTCTCCTTCTTCGCCAAGAAGATCTTCACCCTCTCCAATCCGCAGCCTCCAACCTAGGAGTAGCAAGGAGAGTACAAACAATAATAGGGAACAAGAAAGAAAAAGGAAATTACAACTTATCCTTTATAGCCCAAGGCTTGATTTGCCTAGATCAAGTGTATAGATCTCCTAACCAAGTGTGTGAACTTGTAATTGCCGTGGGTAGGAGATTTTAGCCTATAGGACACGAAATTGAGCTAAGGAGAGAGTAGGCCAATGATCACAATGCTCAATTTGCTCACAAACAGATTGCTCAAGTATGCTCAAGTGTAACAAGTGAGTTTGAGTGTCCTATGGCTTGTCCTATTTATAGGAATGGCCTAAGGATGCTTAAGGACGTTCTAGACAACTTCTAGGGGTTTTTAAGTGCTTAACTAGCCGTTAGATATAAGTTAGGTGCATTAGTAACGACTAGTTACTTTATTCTAGCAGTTGCTGTCAGAGACCATCTCGGTCGACAATTTGTCGACCGAGATACCTACTCGGTCGAAGTTTTGTCGACCGACATGCTCTCAGGATCAACGTTCATTTGCAACTGCCAACTACCTTGTCAGCTGTGTCTAACGGCTACTTGAGTCAATCTCGGTCGAGAAGTTTGTCGACCGAGAGTGTCTCGGTCGAGGAGTGTGGTCGACCGAGATTGACCCTGTTTCAAACTTTCAATTAAGGCACTAAGTGTGTGTATGAGTGTGCATATGTGATCCTATTTGAAGGAGATGACCTAACTAAGTGTGGTGTTTAGCTAGGGAGATCTAACGCTTGATTTACATGAAGTCTAAGTACTTGTACATTATTTATTTGTACAAGTTTACAATTGATTACATTGCATGACATTTACAATCATTCAAGCGTATGGATTCTCTAGAGCTTTGTCATCTACCTCATTCCTGCAACACTCAAGTAGCACATTAGATCAACAAGAATGAAATGTTTGTCATCATCGAAACAAAGGGATTTATCATAATGTCTAATTTATCCAACATGACAGGATGCCGATTCCATGACTCGAGTTAAATATAGATATTAGAAACTAAGGAACTATATGATCACGATAAGATTGATCATGGATAGGTTGAAGCTGTTCTCCAACTTTCCAATTACTTGGGTAGTAACGACGTGTTGCTAGATACCACTCATTGCTTATGATGTCATACATTGGCTATGGACATTCACTGCCAATGTTACTTGGGACCTATAGGGTCACACACATATGATGAACCTAGAATAGGATTTTATTCATGGATGATGTTTAACTTGAATGCTAAAGTGTTTAGGTATTCAATTTAAACAAAAATGGATGAAAATTGACTTATAGGATTGTGAACTGACCGCTTCAAGTGTTGAACTGACCGATTCAAGGTTCAGGTCAATTTAACTACATTGGTTGAACATTGCTTGAAAGAGGGCATGAACTAAACAGTTTAGTTAGTGAATCGACCATTTCAAGGTCTGAAATGATTGTTTCAACTTGTGAATCACCTGGTTCAATGATCGATAAGATCGGATCAAGAATTGATGTTGACACATGTAGTGCATTAATCATCACATTGAAAGCCAATATGTATGTGAATAGGAAACATAGTGAACCGACCGGTTCAAGTGTTGAACGGACTGTTTCACACATCAACTAACTAGTTCAACAGTGAACCAATCGTTTCATGCTTCACAACTTCTATAAAATTCATGAAATTCCATTTCTTTGACTCCTAGATGATCTGGAAACCCTGACCCTAGTCATATTATAAATAGGGGGAAGTCAAGGCTTTTAGGAGACACAACAACAAGATTTGACAATTGTTGTCCTCTCACAATTGTGGTAACATGAGAGCGTGAGCAAGTCTTAAAGGGAGAGACAAAAAGGGATAGAAATCCGATGCTAGCAAATTGACATTTGAAGGGACAACTCCCTCATGTTGGCTATGATAGCGCAACGTGGAGTTCCTGACGGTCTGCATGGATAACATAGAGGAGTGGAGGTCATTTCTACCACGGTAGGAGGACAACAACCACTTCCGTTTGTGGTTCTGCACCAGGAGGCCTTCGTCACCAGTTATTCATGTGCGTCTGGCAAAGAGTGCACATCATCATGCATAGTTGTCATTGTACTTGCTCTAGGACCAAGTATATCTCTTGCTACCTTCTTTCCTAGATACATCATTGTTGATGTAATTCCCTAATTAAGGAATACAAATAGATATTTGTTTTCACTATCTTCTTTGCCATCCCTATTCCCTAACATTCTGTGTATCATGGTATATTCTTCACCTTGTTTTGTCAATTCTAAATAACCAAGTATACTAACATCCTATTCTTCATATTATAATTTCTAGAGTTTGTATAGGTAGATTTTGATATGTTATAGGACTCTGCCTCTTAAAGATGGTTTCATCCTCAAAATCACCATATCCAGAAACTACAATCTACTATACTCCACCCCTTAAAAAGACTTAAATTAATAAATAAAAAAAACGAAAGGTATTAAGATGAGTCTAACTAAACCACATGTAGCATTGTCGACTTCAACACGTACTCTACAAGATACTAGGAAATATGGAAATGTAGATATATAGTCAGGTTAAATAGAATAATAAGGGTTACCTTCATCATTATATTCATAAACTTCTTCACCATCCATAGCATTGAAATGTCCCACATGACTCACATCAGGTCTTTCCTCATGTCGTCATGGGCATTAAGGCCTGATATAACCAGTCTCTCCACAATGATGACATATGACTTGTTCCTTCTCATCATGTGAGTGTTATAACTTTTGATACATTTATTACCTACTATGTACATACAGGTTGAGATCTTATTGTGATATTTTCTAAAACCCTAAAAGGTGGTGTCTTTATGCATCATGAACCTAATATGTCAAGGATTTTAATTACATGTTATGGTTACATACCTTTTCACATTAATGGATGAATGTTTAGTATTTCTCTCTCTCTCTCTCTATATATATCAACATAAAATGTGTTTAATCGTATGTTCACATGCTTGGGGTAGACCCAAATGTATCATAACTAGTTGAACAAAATGGACAACTATAATGCACAAATTGCACCAAAAGGGTGTTCTAACTTGTGTGTTTGGCTTGAGAAAATATAAAATTCATCATCATCATCATCATCATCATCATCATCATCATCATCATCATCATCATCATCATCATCATCATCATCATCATCATCATCATCATCATCATCATCATCATCATCATCATCATCATCATCATCATCATCATCATCATCATCATCATCATCATCATCATCATCATCATCATCATCATCATCATCATCATCATCATCATCATCATCATCATCATCATCATCATCATCATCATCATCATCATCATCATCATCATCATCATCATCATCATCATCATCATCATCATCATCATCATCATCATCATCATCATCATCATCATCATCATCATCATCATCATCATCATCATCATCATCATCATCATCATCATCATCATCATCATCATCATCATCATCATCATCATCATCATCATCATCATCATCATCATCATCATCATCATCATCATCATCATCATCATCATCATCATCATCATCATCATCATCATCATCATCATCATCATCATCATCATCATCATCATCATCATCATCATCATCATCATCATCATCATCATCATCATCATCATCATCATCATCATCATCATCTAAGCCTCAGTCCCAATTATTTTGTGGTCGGCTACATGGATCCTTCGTTTCCATTCAACTCTATCATGGGCCATATTTTGGTTGAGATGTAGAGATTCAAAATCTCTCTTTATGAGCCCATCCCATGTTAATTTAGGCTTTCCTCTTCTTCTATTTATTGTGCTTGACTCAATAGCATTGTTTTATATAGGCACATTAGTCAGTCCGCGTTGCAGATGTTCATACCATCTGAGTCGGCCCTCGCACAACTTGTCCTCAATGCTCACCACCCCCACTTTATTCCTGATATAATCATTTCTCAAGTGATCTTTTCTTATCTTCCCACACATCCATCTAAGCATACACATTTCAGCCACATTCATCTTGTTGAGACCTTATTTCTTCACCGCCCAACATTCAATCCCATAGAGCATGGCTATCCGTATAGATGTTCTATAAAACTTACTTTTTAACCTGAGAGGGATCTTCCAATCACATAATGTTACAGTTGCACTCCTTCATTTCAACCATCCTATAGTCATCTTGTGACAAACATCATTTTGTATATCCCCATCTATTTGAATAATAGAACCCAAGTAACAAAATTTATCACATTTTGGTATATCTACTCGGTCCAACTTGGCTCCATCATTCACAGTGCAAGACTGGCTAAAATTGCAGTGCATGTACTCAGTTTTGATCCTGCTAATCATCAATCCATTTGATTCCAATGCCCCTCTCCACCATTCAACTTTATCATTTAATCTCAAAACAATATCATGAGCAAATAACATACACCAAGGAATATCATCTTGAACATTCTTGTCAGTTCATCCATTCTTTGTCGATCCTTGGTGTACTCCAACTGTGATAGGAAAAGTTGATGTCTCTCCTCCAAGAGTCTTCACACTTGTGGTAGAGCTATCATATATGTCTTTGATCAAGTCAATGTATTGGATTGGCACACCCTTTTTCTTCAAAACCATCCACAACACTTCTCTGGGTACTCAATCATAAGCCTTTTCCAAATCAATAAACACCATACGAAGATATATTTTTCTTTCTATATACTTCTCCAGAAGCCTCCTTATCAAAAAATAGCATTTATTGTTGATCTTCTAGGAATGAAACCAAATTGGTTGTTTGATATATGCATTATAGATCTTAGCCTCTGCTCAATAATCCTCTCCCAAAGCTTCATTGTGTGACTCATCAAATTGATATCTCTGTAGTTTGTGCAGCTCTGAACATCACCTTTTTTATTATATATGGGGACTATAGTACTATTTCTCCACTCATCAAACATCTTCTTGGTCTTCATGATCTTGTTAAAGAGATTTATTAACCACATATATCCTTCATCCCCCATACTCTTCCATACATCATTGGGAATGCCGTCTGGTCCACATGCCTTTCTCATTTCCACCTTCTTCAAAGCATTCTAAACCTCTAATGGTGAAATTTTTCATATGTAAATGATATCTCTTGTATTCATGTCACACGAGTCTCTAACATTATTTGCAGTGTCTCCATTGAAAAGCTTATGGAAGTAATTTCTACACTGGTTCTTGATATCATCATCCTTCACCAACACCCTACCATCTTCATTCTTGATGCATTTCACTGGATCAAGTCACTTCCTTTCCTTTCTCTTATATGAGCCATTTTATAAATATCTTTTCCCCTTCTCTTATGTCTAACTTCTTATAAGTATCATTAAAGTATCTAGACCTTGCCTCCTAAACAACCTTTTTAGCTTCTTTCTTTGTTTTCTTGTATCTTTGGAATGTTTCATCGTCTTGAGATTTGGGCAAGCTCCTATAGATATCCCTTTTCAGGTTGATAGTCTTTTGTAATTCATCATTCCACCACCAAGTCTCTTTCAGTGGAGGCCCACAACCTTTGGACTTCCCCAAAATCTCTTTGGAAATTTTTGTTATGTAGGAACTCATGTTATTCCACATAGTGTTAACATCAGACTCCAAGTTCCAAGTTCCCTCCTTGCTGAGTTTATCATGAAAAGTCAATTTCTTTTCTCCTTTAAGATTGCACCACTTGATCTTGCTATCTTGGTTTCTATTATGCTTGCCTATTGATCTCCATGTTAATATCCAAAACCACAAGCCTATGTTGGGTCATGAGTTCTTCTCCAGGAATCACTTTACAATCCTTGCATATATTATGATCCACCCGCCTTGTAAGGAGATAATCAATTTGTCTACAACTGTGCCCACTCTTAAAAGTAATCTTATGAGATTCTCTTTTTCTTGAAATGGGTGTTTGCCAAAATCATATCATATGCAACTGTAAAATCTAAAATCCTCTCTCCTTCTCCATTTCTACTGCCATATCCAAAACCACCATTAACTCTCTCGTAGCCAACATTGCTACACACCACATGGCCATTTAAATCACTCCCAATAATAATCTTCTCCATTGTCGGTATTCCCTACATCAATTCATCCATATCATCCCCAAAATCCTTCTTAGCCTCCTCGATAAGGCCAACTTGGGGGGCATAAGTGATAATAATGTCAAAACATTCCCCCAAGAACAACCTTGATAGCTATGATTCCGTCGCCCATCCTTGTGATCTTAACAACATCATACTTCAACATCTTATCAACAATAATACCCCTACCATTTCTATGTTTATCAATACATGTATACCAAATTTTGTATCCTGTGTCTCCAATATCTCTACAACATTCCCCTATCCACTTGGTTTCCTGCAAGCAAGTTGTATCAACTTTTCTTCTCACCATGGTATCCACTATCTCAAAGATTTTCCTATCAGAGAGAGGATATTCCAAGATCCAACTCTAATCCTTTTTTGTTGAACTTGCTTCTTTACTTGCCTTCTTCAGAAATGTTGCCCTTGCACATTTTTTACTACATCCAAGTAATGATGCGGCAGGACTAGATTCTTTACCCATGTTTGTCCAAGATGTGGAAACCCTTGTACATTTTTTGCTACATTCGGGTGATGATTCCACAAAATTAGATTCTTTACCCACACCCATCCAAGATGTGGAAACCCTTATCTATCCTTCAACACAACTGGGTGTCGTTGTGTCGAAACCCCTTGTATATTTGTCACTGCATTTGCGTGCCGATGCAGCACCTCGCTAGGTAGGGATGCTCCAACAAAATTTTTGTAAGGATCCATGTCATAGAAAGAGTGACAACGTTTTTATGGCTGGATGTCAACCTACCATCAACCCTCCTCCTTTATCTGGGCTTGGGACCGGCTATATTTGAACAAAATGTACAAAAAAACATAGGCATACATGCAAATATAAAATTCCATTAAAAATATTTAGTAACCTATGAGAGAAACATTAATTATTTATGTCATTAGGATAAAAGGCTATACTGCACACATATATATACAATTGATGTGTGGGTCTTTATTTATAATAATTTCTTAGCACCATAACCACACTACATCACCGAACATGTCACTGCTTGGACTTTATGTTTGTGAGGGCTATAAGAAAGTTTCTAGAGTGAAGATTAAGGATTTATTGTTAGATACACAAAAGAAGCAAGAACATAGGAGTTATGCAACAAAGCATGGATACAACAGTGATGGGGGAGTCATCGTTGTGTGCTCTACTCATCTTGAATATTATGTAGGGGCATGTGATTTTTCTCATGGGCCTCACCCACCTCCTTACGAGATGTGGCTTTGACATTATCTTTGTCACACCTAGTATGACCATGCCCACATCTTCTCTTACAACATTGCGTCATTGTTGTAGGGCACTGGGAGTACCAGGATCTGTGTGGCGACCATGTCAGATGGCTTGATTTTCACTTTTAAGGCATATGTAATTTATTGATAAGTTTCCACTTATGAAGTCATCGATTAATTTATTTAATGTTTTAGAGCTTAGATTATATTTTATTTCCTAAATGAAATTAGGATAGCTAGGGTTATCCAGTTGATCTGAAACATGGAACCTACTCTAATTGGGACCCAGTGAGTATGATTTTGTTGTTGGATTTTGATTTTCAAGTTTCCTCTTATGTATTGATAACACAATTTGGGTTTAGGATATTTATATTCATATATATTATTATATATACTCTTTTTCATCAGTATTAATAAATTAGAGTCCAATTAACATCACATTGTTATAAAATTGAGTTATTTTAGACTTTTAAGTAGGAATCATTCTACTTTACTCAATTACTGATCAAGTTCATTAGTTTCAACATTAACTTATATAATATCATAATACTCTTATCCTTTTACATTGAAGCCCCAATTCTTCTTCTTCATATATTAAGCATTAATTACCTCTATTTAGTCTATATGTGTATTTAATCCCATCCACTTACTAGTTAATCACATTTTAGTCACTGCAGATGCATTAGTGACACATGAAGCATATATGGCATAATTAATGAATATGACTTACTTATCCAACATCAGTTAAGTTATAAACTCATTTGAGGATTATTAAGGCATCTTATGCTATCATGATACCTAATGATGCTAATGCATCATATGAGGTACCAAGCATATGTAGATTAGGTTGGTTAATAATAGTGAACTAGGTTTAGGGAAACTAGATCATTTTACACAACATCACTATATCCCAAGCTTAGGGTTATCTCACATATCCATTTCATCATCATATGATGGTTTATAGATCTAGGGTATGATAGGGTTACATATGACCTTAGTTAGGGTTATATGAGTTACAACATTACATGTGTATTTGATGATCATTAAGGTATACACTAGTGCATTAGGGTTTATATGTATCCTTCTTTGGACAAAGTTAGATATTTAGGCATGAAACCGTCCTATATATGGGATTAGGGTTATTAGAGTCAAAATGGACATATTTTGGTATGTTACAGACACTTCTCAATGTCCCCTAAAATCACTTCATATTCTTCTTCTAACATGTGGCTGCTCGCTCCTCTGAGAACACTGAGTTCATCCTCTACTACTCCTTCCTCGAACTTGAGCAACTAGTATTCAATTTCATTCTTCACATTTTTCCAAATGGGCCTCAGGCCCTCAACATGCTTACATTTTCTTGAAAATGATGTTGACAATCATCAAAAGTTTTATCTAGAACTCGAATTGAAAATTAGATGTGTTGATATTGAAAATAGTACTTATCTTAGCCAAGTAGATTATCTTAAACTTGAAAATTCTAGATTTCTTGATAAGATTATTTCTATAATGTCAACCTTAGCATGCTGAGAATTTTGATTCTCTCATGTTCTGCGTGGTTTCTCTTAGAATTTGAAAAAGAGGACAAATATTTTTCTGAAAGGAAATATAATATAAAAATCGTATTTATCTTTCTATTATTGCTAGGATTGAAAAGGAAAATGATTTCTTACTTGCTAAAAGCAATGCCTTAAATCTTGTTCTAGTTCTACTAATAGAGAGAATAATATTGATGCTCCTCATATTGAAAAAGACTCTTACATGACTAGATCTCTTTTCTTATAGCTAATATGTTACATGCTAGAGACATTACTAGTCAACTATATTCTACTATTACTTCTATTATGTATGTTAATCATATCTCAAGATCCTCTTTGAAAGATTCTTAGATGGTAAAACAATTTAGTTAAATCTTAGAACATACTAATAAACAAACTGGTAGAGATGGTATTAGACATCAGAATAGCCAAAGGAACGACAATAGCATAGTACCTCCAATTTGCAATGGAGAATCCTCTAGTTCTGGGGCTAAGAGCACTTGCAATCATTGCAATGAAATTTGTTTTTATTCTACATATTCTCCTTTTAAGAAAGTGTCCAAAAGCAATAGGACTTGGGTTACTAAGCTACCCCCACCCCGACTAAAAAATATGACTAGGGACTATTTCATTTATCTTTTTAAAGGTCACTTGAAATTGGGTTGACATGAGCTATTGTTTGCAAATAGGTCTCCCAAACTCCATTGAAGAAGAAATGTGATATATGTATGGGTTGGAAACAAGTGGAAATGAAATGGTAAGAACAAAGGTAAAGATATTCTTACTCATAAAAAACATTGTTTGATATTGCCAAGTTAGGTATGGGTTTTGAGTCAAATTTTACGTATTACAGTTGTCATAATTTTCTTGCTCAAAATCTGCCTCTAGTATTTTTTTGTGCATAAATAACTTGTTTATACATGCTTGGATATTTATTATATTTTTATCATACCTCTAGATTGATTGAATTCGATTTCTTGGGGCACATCTTGACCAATAAGGTTCCTTGGGATTTGTGTTGCTACTATCATCAGTCGAGAAGTTCCACCCAGGAACTGAACCAATGATACCATGCAATTTATACACATATGAATCATTGAATGATATTTTCCCTCTCAACTAGATTCTCTCATTCTGTGACTTGTTTTTATAGATTTTCCCTTGGAATATTGATTTTTTTTTCATGCATACTACCTTGATGTAAGTGAATTATATTATATACGACTCTATCTTTTTTCTCTAACAATTGATATCTCTATATCTCACAATTACTTGTTTAAGTTGTTATGGATCTTTTTATGATAATCTCTTTGTCTCTCTTCTTTGTGATTAACATACTGGCATTTTTCTCTGACTTGTTACATCATTCATATTGAATATCTACTCTGGATGCAACCTTGAGATTCTAAGTGGTAATCATCTTTTGGTAGAGATGCATATTTGCAAGTAAGTAATACCTATTCGTGCTTCTTGAATTGCATATCTCTTAGTATTGATATTTCTCTGAATCTACTCATAACTTGTTTTATCTTGAGCATCTTTTGATATGACCTATGTCCTACTAGTACTCCTATCTTGTGATATCATCTACTAGTCATCTTTCTATATGTAGTTCTAGTTTTGTTCAACATTTGGTATTAATATTGTGTTATGCATGTATCTTGTTATATACATACTCAATCTTTCTCCTTGATTTGCATATCTACTTGTTTGAGTTACTTTCTTTCATAGCATTGCCTTGATTATTGTTAGAATTGCATCTAGGGTTATTCCAATGCATGTCTTAATTTTCTTTACATACATTGCTTGGACAATCCCTTAGTTTTTGCTCTTCTACCCTATTTTATCAACGAATATTGCTTTTTAGCTCTTCAAACCCTCACTTTTTGATATGACAAAGGGGGAGAAGACATGTTATACAAAGGGGGGAAGACATATATGAGAGATATATGTGGGGGAGAATACATAGTTTTTATAAATTTTATGAAAGATAACCTTTCAGGATAAATAGCATAAATTTTGGAGAGTATATGAAATCAAATAGTATAAATTAATGAAAAGCATATGAACTCAATTCTATCGATACACCTATGTTTATCCAAAAGGTAATATTTTACTTGAATGCTTTCAATTCATTCATGGAATGGTTTGTCATCTTCAAAAAGGGGACAACGGTGACTCAAGGTCTAAATTGACTAATCCCTTGTTTACATGATGACTACAACATTGTACTCATTTCTGTATGATGTTTTTACTTGAGTGATTTCAGGTAGACACACTCCAAATGCCTAAATTTGCAAAATCTAATTTGGAGAGAATCAACATGCAAAAATATCAAGTTTGAAAATGTCATAGTATGTCTCCTTTGATCATTTATAATCACTTGTAATGAATGTATGACTTGTAGTTAAACTCAAAAGTTTAATTTAATTAATTAAAGTTGATTCATGCATGTTTACACAAAATGATCAATTGTATTACATTACATTTCATCAGTCGAGACCATCTTTGACACATCTCAAACAACAAGACATTTGCTTTATCATGCATGATAATTGGCCGAGATAATAAGTAATAAGCATCTTGGTCGATGACTCTAAAAGACTTGTAAATTTGTGTCATCGGCCAAGATACCATCCTTGCATCTTGATCAACGGTATGGTAGTTGTAAAGTATAGAATAGTCATTAGAAAGAGTCCCTAAGTTAAATGTATTGGTTGGACTCTGCCCAAAATGGCTATAATTTGTTATAAATGATTCTAACGGCTAGTAGGCATCCTCAACTATAAATAGGACCCCTTCTACTTCATCGCATGGTATGAAAGTACTATGAAGGTCCCTATACTATAATTAAGAGATATTTGCCTCCAATATCCCCCATCCATTTGCATGAGCTTAATCTCTTTCTACATCCATTAGGGCGAGTAGGATATTTATAAGAGATTAGTCCTAGATGTATATATTATGAGGCTCTCATTCCTTTACCTCCCAATCTCTCTTTCTACCATGAATATGAAGATTCACTTTCTTGGATAAGATAGGAGAAGAAGAAGGGCATGAGGCCCTTGGTGAAATTCTTCTCCTTGGTGAAGGTGAAGTCAATAGTGGAAGATCCAACACAAGAGTGGCAAGTCCTTGAAAGTGTAAGACTCATTGTAAGAGTGGGTAAGTCCTTGGTGAAGGTCAAAGGCTCATTGCAAGAGTACATAAGTCCTTGGTAAGGCTAATGACTCTTGGTCATGGATAGGTAGGTCCTTTGTAATGGTTGTTGGTTCCCTTGTCCTTAATGGCAAGGGTAGTTATCCCTTGATCTAAAAAAAGGTGGTTTTATATTGTAGCTCTTATAATGGAATATAACAAGCTACAAATAGTTGAAAATCCTAGAGATTGACCCCTCTAGGTGGTGGATGTATATCTCCTAGTTTGGAGGTTGGAACCACCATAAATACTTGTGTTATTTGGTGATCGTTAAATCTCTCTCTGCCTTGATTTTCATGATCATGATATTATCATGAGAAAGATCTTGAAGGTATGATAAATTTTGTTTAATTGGTTTTATCTCTATTCACCCACCTCTAGAGCTCCTTATAGATCCAACATACTTAACTTCATAAGTACTCACTTGTTCATTAATAAGTGATATTTTGATAATCCATGGGTGTAACTAATCTTCATCAAATGCATTATCTTGTAACACCTTCCAACATACTTTAGGATCAAGAGAACTCAAAATTGAATGATCAATTCCTCAACATGGGGTCCACTATGTGCCAAGAATTCATGGTCCGCGAATATTGTATTGGGTATTCAAATAAAAAAATTAGGCTCATCATGTTGTGTGTATGTATATGTTTATGTATATATATGAATATATATGTCATAATTTTTTAAGTATATTCCTGACCCCAAAGAGGGAAAAATAAGACTTACATGCATAAATATAGATCACAAAGGAGAGAAAAACACCCTTTATCTAGGGTTTACAAACTTCTTAGTTCCTCAAATTGAGGTTAGATATGGGCTCTTTATAGCATTGATATAAGAGTCCAATTTCATGCTCCATCTTTGTGAATATAATCATCTCATTAGTAGCCTAGCCTCCACGTCTTCTTCTATTTCTTTCTCACCAAATGAAGTGTGTGGTTGTACTTACACACCAAAACATCAAATCTTGTCACCTCCTTTTTTCAGCTTGATCTTCAAAAGTGCCTACTTCAGATTTACGTTTTTCTCGATTTTTTTCTTCAGCGCCTCTGTATTCTAGATGTAATTACATGTTTCACACAAATCAAAAGTGTGATCTACATTTTCATCAGCTAAGTTACATACATACTAGGAGTTTAGAATTGTAGGGTTCCAACATTTGACTCCATCAATCATAGGGAGATAGTCCTTATAGGCTTTGAATGTTGACATGATCCATCTATGATTGTGGTATGTGATCTAGAGATTTGTAACAACTTAATCTTTTGAAAAAGTTTTGCCTACTTCAATTCTAGATCTTAACATCACTATAAGGTAGTCAGAATTGGTCCCATAGATCAATCATCCATCTCCATAGAGTTGAGAAGTGAAATCTATGTAAGGACTGGGACCTGAGAGGGGATCCACTTGCTTACTAAGATGAGAATAATAGAAAACCATCCAATGCCAAATTCTATAACAATATTTTGCAAAGGATGATATACTATAGTTAAAGTATGTAATATATCAATCACCATAAAGTGTAGCAGCGGAAGATAAAAATTGAACTATTACAGTCATCATGTCTATCATAGTTCATCACCACACAAGGTGTACATAAAACAAAACTATAGGAAATAAGATGCAGAGGGTAAATCAACTACTTCATTCTAACTCCCAAGAAAGATCAACTAACTCTTGGATAGTCCTGGTCAACTATGGTTCACACCTCATTGCTCTCCACCTAGGGGTTGGAAGCATACCCCACAAGAGAAGACACAACAAAAGTTGTCAGCTTACACACCAGTGCGTATAATAGTGATTGGACAATATTAGAGAAAAAGGATAACAAATATAAACAAGGCTTCCCAGAGAAAGAGAAAAAGCAACATCTAAGTGGATATCAAAAGAGTTCTTCATATAATAAGACAAATATATTATATTAAGAAATAAAAAGTACATAATACAATTCTTGCCTTTAAATATGAAACTAGAGAACAACACTAATAATAACATGTGTGAATGCATATTATCATAACAATAACAATTATAATACCATTTAAGGTATATGGCATCACCGCCATCACCACATATTACATCATCACCGCCATAGAGAGAGTAATGGCATCACAACACAATTACCGAGGGACATGAATCACTATATGCACCCTCTGTTGGTAATACACACAATAGGGATGAACCACATAGTGTGTACATATACAAGTTATTCAAACCAAACATGCATTATAAATAAAGAGGCAATCATCATATAGTTAGATCAGAATATAATGTACAAATTAAAAAGTGACATCTCAAAGATGTATAAGCATGATCAAATATACCAGGGCCAACACATGGAAAATTAGGGTTTCCATTGAATATGGTTTAATAATCTCATAGAGATGCAAATTAAATAAAATAACAAGATATAAGAATATGATTCAATGTTGCAATTAGAACAGTCTGTAAGATGAACTCCAAGATTTTGAACCAATTGGTTCAACTATATGTAAATACATGTCACCAAAGATGATATGTCAGAATGAATTCAAAAGAGAGAGGAGCTATACATCATTGTCTAATATAGAATGGAGGGGGATGCAACATACCTCAATGATGCATGTAACATGTCATGGTCCAAGCCCTATATCCAGATTATCCACTTTCACCTAATATCACGTTAGGTATATAATCATTAATTAGGATATTTACTATACATCCTAATATATCAAATTTTACTACGAGTTGATTTAGGTGATGAAAACCACACCATTGGATAGATCTTATTTTTCTGATTCAAAAGATATATACATATATACACACACACATATATATATACATATATATATTATGTGTGTGCGTATGTATATATATGTATGTATATATATAAATAAATAAATAAATAAATAAATAAATAAATAAATAAATAAATATATAGGGTAGAAATCCAGTGAGAAACATCCTACGGTGAGAGCATGAGAGACATTTTAATAACTAAAATTAGCAACTATTTTTTAAAATCAAACCATATAGATGGAAAAAGCATAATCATCATTTCATTTACATTTTCACAAAAAATCATTGCAATCCGACATTATTTACATGTCCATATGTATAATATACACCTTTTACATCCAACAGTCAGCCTGAAATTCAATATAGAGTGTCAAAAAATATTTGGTTGTTGTGAATGATCTACAAATTGGATGGTGATAAAATTTTATAGGAAGGTAGATATTAAGGTATACTTGTAATATGTATGGTTGGATGATGATAAATTGATCTATGTGGAGAGTTATTCAAATGCCTCACATGCTCTCACCAGACATGTTTCTCACTGGATCGTTGCCCTATATGTGTGTGTGTGTGTGTATTCTCGACCTACGAATGAATTGCTACAATTTTTCTAAGAAACTCCAGTCACTACTTCATTTAAATAAAATGTGAAATACCAACTGTGTGACCCACACTGAGGTGGCCCACTTGCTGCCTGACATGGTCATGATGACTTGGCTAAAGATCAACCACGAGGCACCCTCCTAAATTGTTGGGCAATTATGATTTTACCCCAACTAGGACAGATAAAATTGAAATCTGAATCGAGGCAAATTCAATAATAATGCAAGAGCTCATCTTCTTCCTTCTTAATGAGGAATCAGAGATATTGAACTCAAATTTTCTTGATCTAATGGGAACATCCATGATAGAAACAAAGAAACATGACGGAAGACACATTGCATGCGTCCTTGCGGATTCATCAAGGTCTGAAACTAGGTTGTGAGGTTTCTCTGGCCTGGAGCACTCTTCTTCATCATGGCTACCCCAAGGGAAAGATTCAGAGATTGGTTTAGACTAGAACAAAAAAAAGAAACACCTCCTACAAGTTAAAGAGGCCTTTGGAGGAGGCAAAGCAAGTAGAAACAAGTAGCAGAAGCGACCAAATCGTGAGAAACCAACATGAACTCATTTTTGGGCAAGATAACCTAAAAAAAGAGGGAAATTGATTATATACTTAAATGTAGAACAACAAGGACATGCCAATATTTTCAAGGACCAAGGTAACTACTCTAGATGGTCTCTGATCTTTGTGACCGTTAGAAAAACCCTCCCTAGCCACAGGTGACACCGCATGGAAGGTTGATCTCAGGGAAACAACAGAAAAGAAACTGACAATCAATTTGGCTTCTATGAACTTTGTGAGAGTTTCTTGGTGGTCAAAAGGTACATATTCATAGTCTATGAAACACAAAGAGGTGAGTTGTCCTGGTGGAAGCCGGAAATAGGGGAGGGATAGAAGCCAAAGCTGGGGAGATCTCTCTTATCGATCAAACACGATAAAATTTAGATTCCTCGAACTCGATCAAATGAGGGGAAACTATTTGGAAAGAGAGAAGGAGATAAGGAGCGAAGGAGAGAGAGATCACGAAGGAAAAGGAAACTTAGGTAGTATAGCCTATTCTCAGTTTCCTACTCGAGGTAGGAGACGGGTCCCAAGACACACGATCTGCATACAACAGCCAGTAGGCAACTCTGTGTAAAAACCATAGTGTAAATCAACATAATGTGTGCATCTTAAGAAAATTGAGAAAATCAAACCATTTGATACAAAATCATATCGATATAGTCTTATTTCAATGGGATCAATATTTCAATAATTATCTTTTTTCCCCTTAAATTGTGATAGAAAACATTATCCAAATGAGTTGAAATTTGACACCTAGACTAATTAGGACCCAAAGAATACAATTATACGCTTAGATTTGGGTTTTGAAATTATCTTGTATGAGTTTGAAAAGAATTAGGGTTTAATACAATTATCTTGATATCTATTATTATATTTACCATTATCCTTAATATTCTAAATTAGAGTCTATTATCCCCATTATATGATCACGTAATGAACTAAAATTTATGTACAATCTTCGTTTAGCCTTTTTATAAGTGTTTCATTTCATTTCTATCTTTAATGTTGAATGAGTGGAAATTATAAAGGTTTGGTGTATAATTGTTCCCTATATTTGACATTATAAGGATTTATGGACAAAAACCTCAATAAAAGTTAATAAAAGGGTTTAATATGCAAAATATCCACTTAAGAGGGATAAAGATAAAATGAAATTGAACTAGAAGTTTCTATGGCCTCTTTGTATGAGAAAAAGAAAAGAAAATCCTACAACTAAGAAAATGTAACATTAAATGAATTAATTTTTCAATTAAGTGAAAATAAGTGTAAATTGCCTAAAATCCATAAAAAGAGAATTCAAAAGATAATTCTAAGCCCAAACTCATTTTCCTCGAGTACAAGTTTACTTGAGTGATAAGTTTCACAACTTTTGGGAAATTAGTAATTATAATTGCATTAATTGAATGGGAAAATAGGAGATATCTCAAAAATATAAAATAAAATCATTAATGACTCCAAAAGTAACAACTGATGCCAAATTCGTGATCTATACATTAAAATATGCCTTTGGTTGAATTTTCATTCAATTTGGAGAATATTTGATTAAAAAGTGAAATCAGGAGAGAGAAAGTGTGTAGAATATTGAAAATATTAATGAATGTACAAACATATTCAACATGTAAATTGATTGAAAATTCATATCCATGACACTTAATGTGACTTATGGGTGAAGTTTCATCAAATTTGGAGAATCATATAATCATTAATGAGGGAAGAAAGAGAAAATAGGATCTGGTTTATTTAACAAATCAAAAGTTCTCAAAAGGCAGATCTAATTGCATCTGATTCCTCACATCAAAACTAGGTTAGGTGTCAATTTTCATTTAATTTGGAGCATGTTTGCACCCTCAATTGAGGATAGAGAAAAGATTAAATAAATATATGTGCCACTTTAGTCCGATTAAGATTTGGAATATGATCAATGTGTCATGCAGTCTGATTTTTATTTTCCTTGATTGCACATTCATGACCATTGGATCTGCAATCCAACAGCTCATGACTCGTCTCCCAGCTCCAGCCTATTTGGCAACAGGCGCCGAGATATGTGGATTTTGATTTTGCAATTTCTCTCTCGTATCACAAATAAACTGTGTGAAATCTTCACCAAAAGTTTCTAAAAAGGATTCCGCTTAGATTGATCCCTATTTTTATGATTTTGTTGAGTATTTTAGAAAACCCTAAACCTTACTCTCCAAGCAAGTTCGGTCGCAAACCTTCTTGCTTTATTCCTCACCGTACCTATAATTGTCTTAGTCTACTCTCGAGTATGAAGAACAACATCGTAAACATCTATGAATTGTGTTGAACACACTGAGAGAAAATCAACTATATGCTAAATTCTCAAAGTTGAGTTCTGGATAAAGGAAGTTTATTTTTTGGGTCATGTGATTTCTTCCGGACATATTGTTGTTGATCCTGTAAAGGTAGACGTTGTGACCAAGTGGAAAGCTCCGAAGACTCCATATGAGATCTGTAGTTTCCTCAGATTAGTAGGTTATTATCAGAAGTTTATCAAGAGTTTCTCTGAGTTAGCATGTTATTATCAGAAGTTTATCAAGAGTTTCTTTGAGTTATCTCTTCCTCTGACAAAGTTGACAAGTAATGAAGTTAAGTTTGTGTGGACACTGGAATGTGAGGATAGTTTTCAGAAGCAGAAGGGATGTTTGACATATGCTCCTATTCTTGCATTACCTGTTGAAGGAAAACCCTACATCATTTTCATTGATGCTTCTAAGAAAGGATCAGGGTGTGTATTGATGCAAGAAGATCGGGTGATCACCTATGATTTGTGCCAGTTGAAACCTAATGAAGATAAATGGTCCACACATGATTTAGAGCTAGTCTCCATTGTGCATGTTTTAAAAATCTGGTGACACTATCTGTATGGAGTGAAGTTTGAAGTCTTCTCAGATCATAAAAGCTTGAGGTATCTTTTGGCATAAAAGGATCTGAATATGAGGTAATAAAGATGGATGGAGTATCTCAAGGACTATGAATTTACCATAACCTATCATCCTGGTAAAGCAAACGTAGTTGTTCCTACTTTGAGTCAGAAGAAGGATGCACTCTGTGTTGCTATAAATCTGGAGTATGTTTCATGTTGGCAACCACAGCCTGATGATGAAGAAGATGTAGAGAAGTTGTGTGTTCACATGGCTAGTTTGTCCGTTACACTTTCTTAGATCTCCGTAGTTGTTGATGTACAACTAGAAAGTTCTGAGCTTGATGAGCTGAAGGCCTTAGCTAAGAAACCACAAGTTGACTTTTCAGTTGGAGTGGATGGTGTTGTTCGTTTGTGACAGAGGTTGAGGATACCTGAAGTTGGGAACCTGCGACAAAAGGTTTTGAGCGAAGCCCATGGGTCTACATACACTATACACCCTAGTACTACCAAGATGTTCAAGGACTTGCAATGAAGTTTTTGGTGGAAGAACATGAAGAAGTATATCACTCTGTTTGTTGCAAAGTGTTTGACTTGCCAACAAGTCAAGATAGAGCATCAATGACATGGTGGTCTTCTGCACCCACTTCATATTCTAGAATGGAAATGGGAGAATATTATTATGGACTTTGTCACTAGTTTCCCTAAGACCAGGAAAGGTTATGATGCAAGAAAGATGATTGATCGACTTACAAAGTGTAACATACCGAATCTTGGACCCTACCCTAGAACTTTGATAGGTTTGACCAAACAAGGTTCATGTTAGGCTTGATAGATGTTCCTAATAAGCTAATGCATGAATGTATCTCCTTAATATAATTCAATATAATTCATTTAGAGGTAATATGAATATACATGTTTTAACTGGATAAATAATGTGGATAATGGGTCATTTGTGGGTCATATAACATAACTCATAAAAGGAAGTCATAAAAGTGGAAACAAACTTCAAATTCATAATCTACATATCAAAATAAACCTACATGTGATTTTTCATATAATTTGGACAACCTTGATATATTAGGGTAAATTTAGGAGAGAGAAATTGAGTAAAATCCCTATAGTAACAATTAATGTGATAATTGAATCTAAAAGATGAAATTGATGGCATATTCGTATTCAACACATCAAAGATAACATGTGGATGAAGTTTCATCAAAATTGGATAACCCTAAAGTCATTAATGCATGAGGAAAGAGAAACTAAGTTTTGGATAACTAATGCATTTAAAGTCTCCTAAACGGAAATATAATTGTATATTCGGAATCTATAGGTCTTATTTGGCCCATGTGCAAAATTTCACCTTAATTGGATAATGTTTGGACCCTCAATTGAAGAGAGAGAAAATAGGAAATATATGTAACCTCGCTTTAGTCAAAATCTGATTTGGAATTAAATGTTTATCACACAGTCTCATTTATATATCTTATTTTTCTTTGTTTGTGAGCTGTCTGGTTTCCGTGTACGGTTATGACTTTGTCTCCTACCTGAAGTAGGAGACCCGCACACAGTGAACAATGCATGCAATCTTCCATGCCATGGTTCTTCCTCATTTCTAAACGGATTTTCTTGATTTTTTTTGTTCACGAGTTTCGTTTTTCGATTGTGGATCTTTTGGGCTATCACACGTTACCTACGATGGTCTATATAAGAAAACCCAAATCTTCTATTTACGGGTGGTTTTCACCGTCAAGTTGCAGAACCCTCCCAACGCCTTAAACCTCCACCCGAGGACCCTGATAGCTCCGACAACCCCTCTATTTTCCTTCTCTGCTCCCAATTGAATCCAGAAGTGCGTGTTATGTCTTCATAAGCTTGATTCTCGACCTCCATGGTTCCTGGCCAACACCTTCATTGGTATCCCTTCAATTCCCGATACGAGAAGCTTCCTTGAATCTGGACAAGTGTTCCTCTTAATCCAGTTGGTAATGGGTTTTACCAAGATGTCCCCCCCTCGAGCTCACCTCCTTTCTGACGATGAGATCCATGTCAGCTCCTATAGGGCTTCTCTCTGCT
This sequence comes from Alisma plantago-aquatica, assembly GCA_963693085.1. NCBI lineage: Eukaryota > Viridiplantae > Streptophyta > Magnoliopsida > Alismatales > Alismataceae > Alisma > Alisma plantago-aquatica. The sequence continues at coordinate 384,813,712 of OY856415.1, read as the reverse complement.
TTGGGTAAGTCCCCCTGAAAGTTAATGTGACTTCCGCGGAACCAACCGCGCAATCTGTTACGCTTTTGATTGAGGTTTCTGCCTTTGATTAGTTTTTGTTTTGTGTTCTGTTTCCCCGACATTGAAGCTACTATTTTTGGGAGGGGTAGTTCCCTTTGTTTGTGCCCCTTTTAATCTGAGAAATAGCTCAGTAGCTTCGTTGTTGATTCCTAGTTTTGTCTATTGAACTCGTGAGCTCGCAGGATGTGATTCTACCAGCTTCACCTTACCTCAAAGCTTCTGTTGCCGGCCATGGCGACAATGGTTTGCGGGAGAAAGAAACCCCTCGACTGTTTTACTGTGCTACCCTCATCTTAGATTCCTCTATTTTTTATTTTCCATATCAAGGGTATTTTGGTAATTTCAACTTTACCTACTTCTTTGTTTCTTGCTTGAAATTTGCTGATGTGTCTTAATGGCAAACTGAGTTGGACAGCCCCGATTGGGCTAACTCAAGCTCCTGACCCACTCATTCTCTCTTGCTTATCAAGGGTCTGAAGATGACGTGGAATTTTCTTATTGGTCAGTTTGGCAAAAACCCTAACTAATTATTTAGTGGACCAAAAGTTACAAATAAATTGTTGTTGGATTCAGAAAAATAAGAGTTATCTTATGGTGTTGGTTTTGTTGCCTAAATCCAATGTTAAAAATATGTGATTTTAATAGATTAATCTAAATAAGTAATAAATTGTAAAATTCATAACTAAACATATATAAATCATAAAAATATAATAAAATATGTTTTTGACTCCGGAAAAGCTAACCTAAAATATGGCATGTTTTGGTAACCTAATTCACTAATATTAAAAAGGCAATTTTTAGGGTTTTGAATAATTAATGGAATCCTAACCCTAACTCCACGATATGCATCATAGGTTCTTTGGAGGCCTAGGCTTAGACCTAGATTTGGCTTTGGACATATTAGACTCTGAAGTTGAGGTATGTTGTATCCCCTATTACTCCATGTTGAGAAATTCACCTATATTATTTGTTCTTGGTCATATGGACAATAGCCTATACACATTGTGCTTTTCTTTTGATATCATGGTTCTTATGAACTATCTTGTTTGTGGTAATTTGGATATTCGCTTGACTCTTTTCTTGTGCCTTGGTGCATGTTGGTATTATAAATGATATGTCCCCACTTTGAGGTGGATGTTTATATGTTTGTGTTGTCCATTGTGTGATGGAAACATTGTATAATTCTGGCTATACTTTTTACTTGCCTCTACATTTTACATGCTATGTGATTCAGTAGCACTAGAGTAGTGTAATTGCATTTGTTTTTGGGCGTGTGCCCCTACTTTTGGGATGGAGGTGGTGGTGCCCCATACCCGAGTTTCAAGGCTGTGAAGCCTTGTCTCAACTTTTTATATGGGGAGTTTGGCAGTGGGTCATTCTTTATCAGGTTTCAAGGATGTGAAGCCTTTGCCACCTTTGTCTTTATATTGTTCCAGGGCTATGTTTATCTCACATGCATGCAGGTTGATGATTGTGGGGTGTGTGCCCTACTATCTTTGTATGTGCTAGTATGGCACAATTTTATTTGTTTGGTTATGGCAAGTATCTCTTTTATTGTTGTTATTTTTCTTTTATGCCCTTGTGGGTAGTCCTTGTCTTTTCTATGGGAAACCTTTTATATTTGTTGTTGTCCCCTTATTTTCATAATATTGCTCAATTTTACTTTTTAGTATGCACATACCATCTTTTGCTGATGTCATCTATTTTCTCTTCTTACTGGGGTATGCTTCCAACCCAAGGTGAAGGATATGGAGGACATGGCGTAAAGATATGGACTTAGATTGAGAAGTTAAAGCTTGGAGACAATATTGATGTGGTTTAGATTTCCCTCAACTTAGATTCTTATGATGTACTCTACATGTAAGTTTAAGATGTTCCTTTGTAACCTTTTGTAAAATTGAATATAGTCATTATTTTCTTCCGCTGCTACACTTTGGTTGTTTTGAATGCCATACATAAGATTTGAAAATTTTACGCCCACTCCAAGATACCTTAAGGGTGTGTTTGTGATGGAGGTTTGATTCTTCAAATTTTTAATAGAGAGGTGGTTTCACTTCCTTACAACATGGTATCAGAGCCCATGGTAGTATGAATCTGACTATTTTGATTTTGTCTCCCCAATAAGAACCCTTGACTTTTTATAAGTTACCTTTAGGTGAGATATTCACCGTAGATTTGATCTTTGATGATGATATGCATCTTTTGATGCAATAAGGTTTGAATTGAGGATAAGATTAGGTTATGAGGAGGTGGTAGGATAAGGAGATCTTAATATGAAAATATTGTGACTCAGTTTTCATTTTGATTTTGGGCCCTGATTTCAGTTTTCAATTGCAAAGATTTTCATCATAAAAAATATTTTCATTATACTACTATATGTACAAAAACAATTCCTGATTTGTCGATGGTTTCTTGAGCTAAGTCACAATGAAGAGAAACCTTAGAATTAGTTGGAATAGAATCCTAACCTTAGTTTTGAAGAAGTGACTAAGATGGATACGAAGGTGTAGTTGACCTACCTTATGACTTTTGGATGTTCATGTAGGGTTGATAGGTTAGAGACACAAGGACCTTAAACTCAACCCTAGATGTTGAGTTAATAATGGGATACATGAGAAACATAAAACTAAAAAACTTTCATAACTAAAAGCTATATGGGTAACCCTAAAAGTTGATTATATTGACTTGTTAGGTTGAACCTTTTAAGGGGTGGAGAGTAGTTGGTTGTTGATGTTTTTATCCATAGATTTTGAGGATGAAATCCTTTTAAGGGGTAGAGTGATGTAACATACCGTATCTTGGACCCTACCCTAGAACTTTGATGGGTTTGACCAAACAAGGTGGAGGTTAGGCTTGAGAGATGTTCCTAATAAGCTAATGCATGAATGTATCACCTTAATATATAATTCAATATAATTCATTTAGAGGTAATATGAACATACATGTTTTAATTGAATAAATAATGTGGATAATGACCATTAATGGGCCATATGACATAAATCATAAAAGGAAGTCACAAAAGTGGAAACAAACTTCAAATTCGTAATCTACATATCAAAATAAGCCTACATGTCAATTTTCATATAATTTGGAGAACCTTGATATATTAGGGTAAGTTTAGGAGAGAGAAATTGAGTAAAGGCCCTATAGTAAAAAATAATGTGATAATTGACTCTAAAAGATGGAATTGATGGCATATTCGTATTCAACACATCAAAGATAACTTGTAGATGAAGTTTCATCAAAATTGGATTATCCAAAAGTCATTAATGCATGAGGAAAGAGAAACTAAGTTTCAGATAATAATGCATCTAAAGTCTTCAAAAGGGAAATATAATTGTACATTCAGAATCTACAGGTCTTATTTGGTCTCTATGCAAAATTTCACCTTAATTGGATAACATTTGGACCCTCAATTAAAGAGAGAGAAAGTAGGAAATATATGTAACCTCACTTTAGACAAAATCCGATTTGGAATTAAATGTTAGTCACGCTGTCACATCTATATATCTAATTTCACTTTGTTTGTGAGCTGTCCACTTTCCATCTATAGTAAAGATTTTGTCTCCTACCTCAAGTAGGAGACTCAAACACTGTAAACAGTGCACACAAATTTCCATGCCACGGTCATTCCTCGTTTCTAAATGGATTTTCTTGATTTTTTGTTCATGGGTTTCCTTTTCTGATTGAGGATCTTTTGAGATATCACACTTTACCTATGGTGGGCTATATAAGAAAACCCCAATCTTCTATTCATGGGTGGTTTTCACCATCGAGTTGGAGAACCCTTCCAACGCCTTCCACCTCCACCCGAGGACCCTGATAGCTCCGACAACCCCTCTGTTTTCCTTCTCTGCTCCCAATTGAATCCAAAAGTGCATATTATGCCTTCACAAGATTGAGTTTCTCTTCTCGACCTTCGTGGTTCCTGGCTAACACCTTCATTGGTATCCCTTCAATTCCCGACACGAGAAACTTCCTTGCATCTGGTCTGGTGTTCCTATTAGCCCAATTGCGACTGGGTTTTACCAAGATGTTCCCCCCCCTCAATCTCACCTCCCTGCTGACAATGAACTCCATGATGGCTCCTACAGAGCTTCTCTCTACTTTGGGTAATTCCTCTTGAAAGTTAATGTGACTTCCATTGAACCAACCGCGCAATGTGTTATGCTTTCGATTGAGGTTTTGCCTTTGATTAGTTTTTGTTTTGTGTTCTATTTCCCTGGCGTTGAAGCTGCTATTTTAGGGAGGGGTAGTTCCCTTTGTTCATGCCCCTTTGAATATGAGAAATAGCTCAGTCGCTTCGTTGTTGATTCCCAATTTTATCTGTTGGACTCGTGAGCTCGCAGGATGTGATTCTGCTCGCTTCACCTTGCCTTAAAGCTTCTATTGTCGGCCATGGCGACAATGGTTTGGGGGAGAAAGAAACCTCTCAACTATTTTACTATGCTACCCTCGTCTTAGATTCCTCTATTTTTTATTTTCCATATCAAGGGTATTTTGGTAATTTTGACCTTACCTGCTTCTTTATTTCTCACCTGCAATTCACTGACGTGTCTTAGTTGCCAACTGAGTTGGAGATCCTCGATTGGGCCAACTCAGGCGCCCGACCCACTCATTCTCTCTTGCTTCTCGAGGGTCAGAAGATGACGTGGAATTTTCTTATTGGTCGGTTTTGCAAAAACCCTAACTAATTATTTACTGGGCCAAAAATTACAAGTAAACAATCATTGGATTTAGAAAAATGTTGGTTTTTCATCTAAATCTAATGTTGAAAATATGTGATTTTAATGGATTAATCTAAATAAGTAATAACTTATAAGTTCATAAATAAAAATATATTAATCAGAAAAATATAATAAAATATGTTTTGGACTCAGGAAAAGATAACCTAAAATATGGCATGGTTTTGGTAACCTAATTCACTAATATTAAAAAGGCAATTTTTAGGGTTTTGAATAATTAATGGAAACCTAACCCTAACTCCACAATATGCATCATAGGTTCTTTGGAGGCCTAGGCTTGGACCTAGATTTGTCTTTGGATAGATTAGACTCTGAAGTTGAGGTATGTTGTATCTCCTATTACTCCATGTTGATCAATTCACCTATATCATTTTTTCTTGGTCCTATGGACAATATCCTATACACATTGCTCTTTTCTTTTGATATCGTGGTTCTTGTGAACTATATTGTTTGTTGTAATTTTGGATATTCTCTTGACTCTTGTCTTGTGCCTTGGTGCATGTTGTTCTTATATAATGATATGCGCCCACTTTGAAGTGGATGTTTATATGTTTGTGTTGTCCATTGTGTGATGGCAACATTGTATACTTCTCACTATACTTTTTACTTGCCTCTACATTTTACATGATATGTGATTTAGTAGAACTAGAGTAGTGTAATTGCATTGGTTTTTGGGCATGTGCCCCTATTTTTGGGATGGAGGTGGTGGTGCCCCATACCCGAGTTTCTAGGATGTGAAGCCTTGTCTCAACTTTATATATTGGGAGTTTGGCAGTGCGTCATTCTCTATCAGGTTTCAAGGATGTGAAGCCTTGGACGCCTTTGTCTTTATGTTGTTCTAGGGCTATGTTTATCTCACATGCATGCAGGTTGATGATTGTGGGGTGTGTGCCCTACTATCTTTGTATGTGCTAGTATGGCACGATTTTATTTGTTCGGTTATGGCAAGTATCTCTTTTATTGTTGTTATTTTCCTTTTATGCCCTTGTGGGTAGTCCTTGTATTTTCTATATGGGAAGACTTTTATATTTGTTTTTGTCCCCTTATTTTCATAATATTTCTCAATTTTAATTTTTAGTATGCACATACCAGCCTTTGTTGATGTCATCTATTTTCTCTTCTTGCTGGGTTATGCTTCCAACCCTTGGTGAAGGATATGGAGGACATGGCTTAAAGATATAGACTTAGATTGAGAAGTTAAAGCTTGGAGAAAATCTTGATGTGGTTTAGATTTCCCTCTACCTAGATCCTTGTGATGTACTCTACATGTAAGTTTAAGATGTTCCTTTGTAACCTTATGTGAAATTGAATACAATCATTATTTTCTTCCGCTTCTACACTTTGGTTGTTTTGAATACCATACATAAGATTTGAAAATTTTACACCCACTCCAAGATACCTTAAGGGTGTGTTTGGACTGGAGGTTTGATTCTTCAAATTTTTAGTACAGAGGTGGTTTCACTTCTTTACACACAAGTCTGCCCACTTTTTGCCTTTCAAATCCACTTACAAGGTTGATGAGATGGCTCAATTGTACGTGGATTGGATCGGTCGTCTGCATGGAGTTCCTAAAGTGATAGTATCAGATCATGACCCGAAGTTTACCTCTGATTTGTGGATTTAGATTCCAGAAGATATGGGAACTAACTTACGTTTCAGTACATCTTATCATCCGCAAACTGATGGTCAATAAGAGAGAACGATGCAAATTGTGGAAGATTTGCTTCATGCATGTGTTATGGATTGGGGAGGTGCATGGGATAGGTATCTTCCATTAGCTGAGTTTGCTTACAACAATAGATACCAAGCTAATATTGGTATGCCACCTTATGAAGTTTTATATGGAAGACCTTGTCGTTCTCCATTACACTGGGATGATATGGGAGAACATGCTCTGGTGAAGTCTGATGATATGCCAATGATGATAGAGAAGGTTCAATTGATCAAGAAGCGTATGAAAGTTGCATAAGATTGGCAAAAGATGTATGCAAACAAGAAGATGTCTGATGTGAGTTTCCTAGTAGGTGACTATGCCTTCTTGAAGATCAAGCCTATACGTTCTATTGCAAGATCTAAAGTTAAAATCAAGCTTAGTCCCTACTATGTTGGACTATTTGAGATATTGGATAAGGTTGGAGACTGTGCATACCGTTTAGCCCTTACTCTTGCCTATGACAAGATCCATAATGTGTTTCATGTCTCTGTGCTAAGAAAGTATGTGAAGGACCCTTCACTTGAACTCACAGTCAAACCTGTGGAGATTCAAGAGAACCTAACTTATGAAGAGTTACCTGTGAATATTCTTGACTCCCGAGTTAAGCAATTGAAGAACAAGGAGATTGAGTTGATGAAAGCCTTATGGCATTACCATGGTTTGGAGGAAACCACTTGGGAACTTAGAGATGAGATGTTGTGTACTCACCCTTCTCTTTTTGTATGAGATTTCGAGATCAAAATACTTTTTTAATGAGTGGAGTGTTGTAACTAACTAAAATCTATGTATAATATTATTTTATCATTTTTCTAAGCATTTCATTTCAATTCTATACTTGATATTGAATTAGTGGAAATTATACACGTTTGGTGTACAACTATTCTCTATATTTGACATTATAAAGATTTATGCACAAATACCTCAACAAAAGTTTATAAAAATGTTTAATATGCAAAATATCCACTTAAGAGGGATAATGATAAAAGTCAAATTGAACTAGAAGTTTCTATAGCCTTTTTGTATGAGAAAAAGAAAAGCAAATTAAAAAATTAAGCAAATGTGACATTAAATGAATTAATTTTTCAATTAAGTGAAAATAAGAGTAAATTGCCTAAAATCCATAAAAGGGGAATTCAAAAGATAATTCTAAGTCCAAACTCATTTTCTTTAAGTACAAGTTTGCTTGAGTGATAAGTTTCATAACTTTTGGGAAATTAGTAATTATAATTGCACTAAATGAATGGGAAAATAGGAGATATCTCAAAAATATAAAATAAAATCATTAATGACTACAAAAGTAACAATTGATGTCAAATTCATGATCTACACATTAAAATATGCATTTGGGTGAATTTTTACTCAATTTGGAGAATATTTGATTAAAAAGTGAAATCATGAGAGAGAGAGAGAGAGAGTGTGTGTGTGCAGAACCTTCAAAATATTAAATAAATATACAAACAACTTAAACATATATTGATGGTAAATTTATATCCAAGGCACTTAATCTGACTTGTCAGTGAGGTTTCATCAATTTTGGAGAATCTTATAATCATTAATGATGGAAGAAAGAGAAAATAGGATTTGGTTTATGTAACACATAAAAAGTTCGCAAAAGGAAAATATAATTGCATATTCGGATTTCTCATATCAAAAATAGTCCAGATGACAATTTTCATTCTATTTAGAGCATGTTTGCACCCTCAATTGAGGAGAGAGAAAATATTAAATAAATATATGTGCCACTTTAGTCCGATTATGTGAGACCCCTAACCTTGCTTAAAGTGTTGAACGATCTTAATTATCATAATTGAATTCTTATAACCTAAATCTAACCTTGTGATATGCTTTGAAATCATAATACAAGCTTAAGTTTCAAATTTGGTCCAATTTGGACACTATTTGAGCAAATTATGCAATTTTATGCACATTTTGGACTTTTTTGCAATTTACCCAATTGAGAGATTTTCTTTGTAATTTATCACTTGAGTTATGTTCCTTGGATATTAACTCATAATTCCTGAGCTTTTTGATCCATGGAGCGCCTATTTAAACCTTGGTTTGAAGGTGTTTTCCTCAAGGGCATTTTAGGGTTTACCCCTTCAAGGATGAGCTACCTTTAGTAGCTATCAACTAATGGATTATTTGATTGGGTTGGAAATTCAACAAAGGAAAGATGAGCAGGTCTATATGGCCAGTGGGGGAGATTCTTGTGTGTGTGCTTGTATATTCATAATAGTTTAAGGCCATGGACACTTGGAAAGATACTAAAACTTCAACTTTTTCTTTTTCTTTATCTTAAGGTTTCATATACTTATCCCTAAGCACCCAAATGAGCCATTTTCTCTCCACCATTTCCCTCCTTCTATGAACCTCGTTCTCCCTCTATTATTCTATGAATTTCCTATCTAAGGAAGAAGAAAGAGGGGATCTTCTTGGAAAAACAATCTAGGGTTGCAATTGACTTCCTTTTAGGGTTTGAAAAGCTTCCTTCTAGTGATCTTGACCTAAAAGAGCAAGAATCCCATTATTTACTCTGTTTATATCTTTTTTATCCTTCCTCCTACCTTTCTCCAGGTCAGAACCTTTCTTTTCCATGGTAGAAATTTCTCTAAAGCTCTAAAACCATACCTTTCTTGCTCCTTATGCTTAGGGTTTTCTCATTTGATGAAGAAATGTGTTAGATGGATGAGTTCATAGCTTATTCTTGGATTTCCTACCATACCTGTTCGTATTTTCTTATGTTTTGGAGTTTATCTTCTAATTTTTAGTCAAGTTTTATAACTTGCTCCATGTTTATTGCTTACCATAAGCTAGCTAGCTCATGTTCTTGCTTAAAAATGATGATCCATGCACTAAAAAGCTATGCTTCACTTGGATTTCGATTTTTATAATATTCCCTATTTTGATTTCAGTTCTAGATGAACCTGTGGTCATGTGTACATTATTCCTAAGGTATAATATGACTTGGATCAGGTTGGTCAGACAACCTATGGTGCTAAGCACCTATCAACCAATGGTCAATTTTAGGGTTTTAAGTTGATTTCTTCTATAAACCCATGACCCGATGATCGTACCATTGCAACAACCCTATGGTGTTGTCTTCATGACAACTGATGGTCGGGATCAAAGGTGTCAGATGATGGTGACAACCTATGGTCACCCCCTTAGGTCAGGTTTTGGATCAATTAGAAGTTTAATGATCAACCATTAAGTACCCTACTGATGTTATCAGTCAATGATGACATTAGCTTAATATTTAATGTTGATTAATAAATATAGAGCTGATCTAACAACCTATGGTGACTTAATTGTCACTAATGATGGTGGATCAGGTCTCCACAACATATGGTGAGTTAATCATATAGTTTTAGCATCAATTAAGCCTTAGACCAATGGTTTCTTGGGAGTTGATGCAATGGTCATACCTAAACTGTAATTGATGGTTTTAAGATATGAACTTGACCCAATGGTCAAGATCTAATGTTTATTCCTCCAATAAATTAGAATGATGGATAATGTAATACATTGGTCCTAATAATGTGATTTATATGGTTTCCTTTATATGATCAAATTAAGGAGATTACTTGTTGACAATGGATGGCTTGTTTTAAATGAACAGTCGATTGTGGGTTTTACCGTACTCTTAATAGAACCCTTATTGTTGTTAATCAAAGGATGTCTAGGGTTAAATGGTGACTTTTATAGATCAAAACTCAATAACATTATAGATGATTCATTCAAGGTGTTTACTTATGTAAACGACCAATGTCTTTACCTTTTCAACATTTCATGGTTAGAAGTTGATGCCTCAATATTCCCTTTATTTTGGGTGAAGTGTGTAGTGTAACGTTATGATTCTATTGATGGGAATTTGATGGTTCAATGCCTTAAACTTGTAGTATTACCCTTTCCCTCGTATGATTATGATTTATAATCACCATAATGAATTAATGGGTAACCCTAATGAGGTATAGCTTGTTATACCTAGCTTTAATATAACTAAATGATGGTAATTGGGTATGAATAGTCCTTGAATGATTAATACAATCATGGAGTACTCTCTTATTGTTGTTGAAACCCTAGTATGCTATAACCTGATGGTTACACCTTGATTTATGTGTGGGTTCATACTTGAGAATAGTATGAAATGTGATGGTGATGCTTCGCCTTATGTATCCATGATCCAATGGGGATGTCGTGAGTTAGGATTCGGGTATACGTGCTGATTAGTAACATTAATATAATTTGTCTTGTTGAATCTAACTATAATGCAAATACATAAAGATGAGTATTCATGTTTAACATTCTTATATGATGGAATGATGGTGAAATAATCTCCTTAATATGATCATAACCTTAATATGTTAATTGGTGGTTATCATAGACACATGGTTGATACTTTCTTATGCTAAACATGTGCATTATGAATATGATAAGGGTTAATCATATCTAGATTCCTTCCATGTTGACGTAATAAAGGAATGTTCTTAATGTTAATATAACCCTACTATGATTGTTTATGAATATCTCCTAGATCATTAATGCAATAATGTGTTGATCCGGTGTATTATATGTTAGTGATGTTGTTGAGCCTTGTTATAAGGCATGCAAAGATAATGATGATATTGTAGGGAATAGTATGATGGTCTTAATGACCTTTGGGCATGGTTGAGCCCCAAATGAGGTGCAATCCTCTTGTGTTGATAAGGGTTGATACCTTGTGATATTGTGAAAAGGTTTTATATCTTGTGATAGTATGATGACTAGTGTAGTCTCATGAATGGTAAGTGAATAGTACCATGTGATGATGAGATGAGAAATTATGTTCCACACATTTTATATCTTTTAAAAGTTATGATATTTATATGCTTGCTAGAAGCGATTTAGGGTTTGTATGTCCACTTGTTTGATGCAACCTTAATTCACCCAATTGGCATAACTTATCAAGTGTAACTCTAATCATGTAGTGCCATGTGCCATAGAGACATCTTCAGTGTCAAAACTTGCTGGATGGTGAAACGAGTATTCCTAAGGGAATCTCGGAGCGCATACGTGTTGAGTATGTGGGGGGTGGCAAGTTGAGGATATATCCTTGTCATCCATAATGTAGGTCATGGAGGATGGTTGTGGTCATGCCTCATACATCTGATGTGATTGAGGACAACTGCGGTTGTACCTCATATTAGAGGGTTTTGTATACCCTAGTTTCTAGTGTCGTGACCTATACCAAGGGCGGACTAGTGGTTAGAAACTTGACTATATGTCACTGTGGTGGCAGATTTGACTGATATGTCACTTCCTTTTTACTCGTACTGACCGAGGGGAAGAGATTTCAGGATACCAGCACTGCTAGATCTTGTACGAAACCGAATAGCCCTTCGCAGGGGTCGGTTGGACTTTGGATAGCACGATTCAAATTCCCCAGGATGTAATAACCGTCTAACATATCTGTTTAGGGTTATACACAACGCTTCATATTGGATGATAACCCTTATTTGCTTTCGTTTCAACTGAGATCATGTATAGTACAATTAGATATAATAGATATGCTTATGTTGTAGTTATGCTCATGTTGTAAACATGCTTATATTGTTAGATATACTAACACTGATGGTTAAGATGATGCTTCTAGATATGTTTAATATTTCTAGCCATGCTTATGTAATTAGAAATGCTTAAACTACTAATCAAGCCTATGCAGTTCATTGTGTTATGATGTTAGTTCTACTTATGATATATATTTGTCCCCTTTATCTGAGATGCCAATATTGATAGCCATGTTATGTTACTAGACATACTCAAGATGTCAGGGATGCTTATGCTACTAGATTGCTTGTGCTGTTATCAAGGAATATGATGATAGTCATATTACTGATAATGATTGTTATTAGATGCAATTTGATGATATTTGGGTAGATATCTATCCAAAGAAATAGATATATGCATTGATGATCATACTTGTTGCTAAGATTATTTTCTTCATCTGTTTAGTATACTTAAATTGTTCAATCTGTTAAATTGATTATTAAATACTCCAACTACTCAGTTATCTACTATTTAAAATGTTGTAATCAATAAGCATTGTTGGAGGTTATATCTCTTGTTGGGACATGGGTCTCACCCTTATGGTTTGTCACATTTTTTTTAGGTAATTAGAAGTGAAGAAAGCAAACCTGTGGCAGCAAAGAGGAGCTATAGTAATGAATCTGTGAGAAAGTTGATTAGATGTCTAGTGTGTCCTAGAGTCATCCCTGTACTCTCAGGTCCAAATAGGAAAAGTTTGTATATGGTGTTTCAAGTGATTCAGAATTTTGTTAGCATGTTAATTCTTGTTTGTGTGGCATATACAAATATTGTTCTCTTGTGTATATATGTTGTAGATAAGGAGATAGAACAATTTGTATCAAATTCTTGGCATAGTATGGATATAAGAAAGATGTTAGGCTCTTATGCAAATGTTTCTGAGCAGGTGCTGACGTCTAAATTGGTTTTAATTTACCCATATTGTTGGGTATGTGGGTAATTGGTGATTGATTGTGTTTTATGTTTTGAGTAATCTCGTTTAGTGTAATGGGTTCTTACAGATTAAGATTTGGAAAATGATCAATGTGTCACGTGGTTTGATTTTTATTTTCCTTTATCGCACAATTGTAACCATTGGATCCGTGATCCAACGGCTCACGACTCATTTCCCAGCTCCAACCGATTTGGCAACAGGCATCGAGATATGTGGATATTGAGTTTGCTATTTCTCTCTCGATTCACAACCAAATTGCGTGAAATCTTTGCCAGTAGTTTCTAAAAAGTATTCCACTCAGATTGATCCCCTATTTTTATGATTTTGTTGAATATTTTGTAAAACCCCAAACCTTTCTCTTCAAGCAAGTTTGACCGCAAACCTTCTCGCTTTATTCCTCACCCTCTTTTTTATCGTTAAGCGTGCTAATCCCTTTCATTAATATGAACAAAATCATATAAAATTGATGAACTGATCCAGAATAGAAAATAAAAAACTATCTATACACATATAAACTGTCTACTTCATTCTAGATTGTTTTCCATAGTGTTTACATATTGAGTTTCCTTTCTTCAAAAATTGCTTAATTTGTGGAAATCCCTATATGGTATACAATGGATTGGCATATGAATTGACTCTTTTTATCTCTATAATGCATCATATCACTGATATCAACAGGAACTCCTCCTGTATACTGCCTAACTTTCTCCCATAGGGCCGTTGAGAATGAGCATTTCAGTAGAATATGCTCCAGATTTTCTTCTTTCTCGAAGCATAGAGGGCATCTAGAGGCCAAGTGCGTTCCTCTGGTTTTTCATTTATCATCAGTGAGCAATCCATTATGAAATATTTTCCATGAATGAAAAGCATACTTCTTGGGTTATTTTGATTTCCACACCCATTTTTCCCATTCTACACGCTGATACTTGGTGCGAACCAGCTCCCAAGCATTGCTCAAATTTTTCTTCTCCATATCAGCAAAGGAGCAGTTGTCCTCTTCCTCTTCTATAGGTGTGTTCGTACAGACCTTCTCAAGCCCCTCTAGTCCTCTTATGTCAGGTAAGGACCATTTCTTATTTTGGATGATACAGCTTAATTTCTGGCTGTTATATAAACTAGTTCTCGGTTTGATACCTTCGTGTAGGATGTCCTTAAAAAACAATCCATTTATCCATGGATCATTCCATAGTGAAATTTTTGTTCCATTGCCAATTCTAATTTTAATAAGATGCGAGACGGATTCCCTGAATCTCATTAGTTTTTTCCAGAACCAGCTTTGATTTTGCTTCAGTGTGCAAGACCATAAGGTCCCATCTTTGATGTATTTACTACGCACCCACTTAGTCCATAGTGACTCCTTCCCGTTAGCAACATCCCACAGATTACAAATGAGTCTGAATTTAGTCCATTCTGTAATATTTCTAATTCCCAACCCTCCTTTTTTCAATTTGTAGATGTCACTCCATGCTACCGTGTGAACATGTTTTTCTCTATCATTGTCTCCCCAAAGGAAGTTTCCTAGTAACTTTTTAATCTTGTCTTCTGTGGCTTTTGGAAGTGGGAACGTCCCAGTCCATAACAGATGATATGTGGACAGCGTTGAGATGATCAATTCAACACGACCTGCCATTAAAAGGCAACCTCATTTTCCAGGATTCTAGTTTGATCTTGATCTATCAATCAATGAATTACACATTGCTCTTGTCAGTCTTCCAGAGAATAAGGGGAGGCCAAGATAGCGAACAGGGAGTTCAGTTAGATTTACCCCCATATCTTTGTTAAGTGAACTCTCAACCATTCTACTGAGGAACAATTGACTTTTATTAGGATTCAAGTGAAGACCAGAGTAATTGATGAATGTATTGAGATAGTACTTGATTCCTTCTATATTTTTTCTTATTAGCTTTAGTGAATACCAGCAGGTCATCTACAAATAGGATGTGAGATACACTCAAATTTCTATCCGTAATTGGGTCAATGATGTTATCAGCCTCTGCCTTTTTAATAATAGCTGATAACCCTTGCATACCCAGAACAAAGAGGTATGGAGCCAAGGGGTCTCCTTGCCTGATGCCCCTTGAAGTAGTAATTAAGGGAGTAGGAGAGCCATTAACTAGGATTTGAAGAGATATAGTGTTCAAACATTCATCCACCCAAGACAACCAGCATGGGGGAAACCCCATTTTAGCCATTATTATCAGGATGTACTCTCTTTTGATTGTGTCATACGCTTTACTCAAGTCTGCTTTTAGACACAAGCTTTTCCTACCATTATGATTTTGGAAGTCACTTATCAATTCATTTGTCGTCAGAATAGCATCTGTGATTTTCCTACCCTTCGAAAATGCACTTTGATTGATACTAATCAGCTCAGGCATGATGTTTTGTAATCTATTTGCCATGATTTTAGTGATAATTTTGGCAATGAAGTTACATAGTGATATAGGTCGCCATTCAGTGACCCTTGTAGGCTGTAGAATTTTGGGAATCAGAACCACATATGTTTTGTTAGCCTCTTTCAATAATTTCCCCTTAGTGAAGAAGTCTTTCACAACTTTGGTGATGTCTCCTACAACAATATCCCATGTGCTTTTGAAGAAGTGGGCATTAAAGCTATCTGGGCTTGGCGATTTGTCTTCATTTGCAGTCTTACTTATATCATATATTTCCTCTTCTGTCACTTCTCTTCTAAGCTCCTGTTTATGAATAAGTTGAGGCATATCGAAGTTGAAGTCTTGCATCAAGGAACCAGTCCCCCATTGAAGATTCTGTCATACTGCTTCATGAATTCTTCTTTTATGACCTCCTCATCAGTGGTGTGGGTGTCATCTAGATCCAAGTACTTAATCATATTCCTGCTTCTTCTTGTCTTGAGTGAAGCGTAAAAGAATTTAGAGTTAGCATCTCCATTCTTGAGCCACATAACCCTTGACTTTTATCTGACCACCGATTCTTCTGTGTATCTGGCTTGTTTAGCTTCTTTAATCTTCGTTTTTGCAATATCCTAGAGTTCAGCATTGTCAGGGTATTTATCAGACTCAACTTGCGCTTCAAGGGCTTCTTGTTCCTTAGCTTTTTCAACTTCTATAAGATCGTTCCAATTCCATTTTTAGAGGGCAGCCTTGGTTAATTTTAGTTTTTGACAAACCCTATACATAGGATTTCCATCTACCGTCTTGATCTAAGTTCCCCTCACAATGTCTTGGAAGCCTGGTAGACTAGCCCAAGCACTGAAATAATGGAAAGGATAATTTCATTTCTTCACCTTCTTTTCCAAGTGGAGTATTTGCATATAGTGATCACTATGAATGGTGGGTCTTGTCTCCAGCCACAGAGCAAGATTTTGATCATTGAATCCCAATTGGTAGAAAGCTATATCAGTTTTACTTCTCACGTTATTAGAACCACTTTGTTGGTTGTACCATGTGTAATACGGGCCTTTGGCAGGAATCTCTGTCACATCCAATTGTTGAATAACATCATTGAAATCCTCCATTGATCGTCTTGAAGGATTGGTGTTGCTCATTCTCTCCATGGTGTTTCTCACAGTGTTGAAATCTCTAATTATGAACCACAGACGAATCAAATTATCTTTAATGATCTTCAGTTCATTCCACATACAAGTCCTCTTCATATCATCATTTTCTGCATATATGACAGTAATCTCAGATTTGAAGGCGGCTCCCTGGATAAACGTATGTATATGTTGTCTAGATTGCAAGATGACAGTGATCTTAATCATAGGATCATCCCAAAGAATGATGATTCTCGATTTGTGACATGAATCAGTGTTATCGATCTAGTTTGCACCAGGTTTAACCCTGTTTACCTTCTTCGGAATACTTTTCTTCTTGATTTTAGTTTCTACAAGGAACATAACATCATCATGTACCTTGTTTAGTTCAACTCGGATCACATCCTGTCTCCCTAGCTGGGTAAATCCCCGGATGTTCCAAGATAATATAGATGGGGACTCAACCATGGGAACCCCTGTTGTCGACTGTATCGCGTTCAGTCTCAGCAGTGGAGCCTTGATAGTTACCATCCTCGTTATTCTACAAGGAT
This sequence comes from Alisma plantago-aquatica, assembly GCA_963693085.1. Classification (NCBI taxonomy): domain Eukaryota; kingdom Viridiplantae; phylum Streptophyta; class Magnoliopsida; order Alismatales; family Alismataceae; genus Alisma; species Alisma plantago-aquatica. The sequence goes on along the minus strand of OY856415.1, from coordinate 384,796,611 downwards.
TTAAACCGGTTGTTTGAATCCCTATCTTTAGAAGTGGCTGTGTTCTTATTTTGACTCCGTGTCTTTCGTGGAGATGTCTGCTTCGACAATTGGTTGTTTGATGCATTTTGTCGAGCAGGCACCCTACTCCATTCTTCTTCTTGTTGCGTTTCCGACTGGGCAGTTTTTCCTACCTCCGTTGAAGCTAGTTCTGTGGGGACTGTAGGTTTTGGTTGGCATAGCCTTGGATCATGCCCAAAGGTTTTGCAGTGGGGGCATCTCTCTGGGACCCATTCGTATTATATTTTGACCTTGTAATCGGTACCTTTGTCGATTCTCAGCTTGACCTCTTCAGGGAACATTGAGGTTTCCTGCATCAAAACGTTGACCCTTGCATACTCTATCCTCTTCATTGATTTCATTTGTATGTCCAAACACTCTAGTTTTCCCAAGAAAGAAGCAATGCGAGCAATCATCTTCTCGCTCCACAACACTAGGGGAAGGTTGATTATCTTCATCCAGATCGGAATCAAAGTGAGCTTCTCTTGCTCAAGTGGCTCACCCTTCTCCCACTTCTTTAACACCATTGGCTTTCCTTCCACGTACCATGGGCCGCCCTCAAGGGTGTTAGCCATATCTATTTTATCCTGAAATTTAATGATGAAACAACCATTGGCTCTCCCCATCACATTGATCGGCGCCGCCGGCTTCCACATGGTCTGGAGATGATCCTGTAATGTGGGAATGTGCAGCCTGAATCCTATTACATATCCAGCCACTGTGTTTGTCCACATCGCCGCTGTAGCATCAACCTCTTCTTGTGAAATGATAATAGTATCATATTCAATCTATAGCGTCTCTTCTAGGATCCTGGTTTCCTCATCTCCAACCGGTGTCTTGCAGATCGCTATAACTACCCATACCCGAGGCTTCCCTAGCACCCTTGCAGCTACTCTCTCAATTCAATTGCTCATGAGATTGTACCTAGCCTTTCCGGTGACTGAGACTTGCTCTAGGGTGTGCAGTGGCTATTTCTTCCTCTCCTCGATGCCTTGGTTCAAATTGATTGGTTTAGCATGTTTGTGATACTTCCCTCCTTTCTGTGTTGTTACTTTCACAAATCTTTGCTAGTTGTGAATTCGCCTAATCCTCTCGAGCTTCTTCTCATTGACCATGGTGTGGTCGAACAAAGATGATGAATCCCCTATGCGATTTCCCCCTCTTACCCTTCTTACTTTCTATTTTTTTTCTTAGGGGTATTATGGTCTTTTTGCCATCATTTTCATTATTTTGAATGGGTCAAAGCCGAGGTTGGACCAAGTGACTTGGATGCCCGTGATGGAGCCAAGTCATTGGGTTGGCCCCACTCTTATCCTTTACTCATGAGATTTTTCACTTACATGTATTTTCCTAATTTTCTGATAGGCTGGTACTGTAGAAATTGTATCCTTTTATTCCTTTGTCCAAAAATTTAAAAAATATTTTGGAATAAAAAATGTGATTTTTCAAATCAAAAATACTTTCAAGGTTTGGTTTTGTCTTTTTTTTAAATGTTTTTTTAAAATGATTTTAAAACATAAAAATCACCAAAAATACACTTTAATCATCTAACTCCAAAATTGACAAAAATAAATGTTTTCTTAATCAGGAGAACGTAATAAGATCAATGGGGATGATTTTAGAGTCTAAATCAAGGTTTTGTTCAAAAAGTCCATAAGTTATGGTTTCTTTACATTAATGCATATGAAAAACCCTAATACATGATTGTACATAGAAAATAGGAAAAGTGGACCTTGGACTCAATTAAAGTGGTGAAAGTGAGTAATATGATTTAGTAAGAGAGGTGTGTGCATTCTTACACCCTAAGTTGGGATATTTGCAAACCTAACCGTAATTTCCCTAATGAGTCATTACATGAACCCTAATCTCTCTATTATTATTTCTTTTGCTATTTTGCCTCAAAATTAGTATTGATATTCTATTTCTTGGGTCTTGTACCCCATTTCCATGTTTTAATTTTTATGATGCTTCTACTTGCCATATTTTCTCTTTATCATGTTTATTTTATTAGACTATTTAGCTAATGTAATGGTACTTTTGTACAACCACCCATAGATAGGGCATGTGTTATTTTTCCCAGGGGAATGAGTTACTCTCCCAATTATAAAATATTTTATAGGTGACTGGAATGTGTTGCTCTCCCTCACCTATTTGGTTGAGGTCCGGTAGGTGCCTCAACCCTACTTGGTTAATGTAGTCAATATTAATCATGCATACAAATCTTTTACTATTTTCTTGTTATGGCAAGCATCTATTTGTTTATGCCTCCTACTTTTGACCATCTTCATCTTATGATGAAATCTTAGCCTTTTATTTCCATGTTATTTCCTTATCTTTTGTCCTTGTTCATTATTTTTTGACACATACCTTGTTTATTTCTTTTGCTGGGTGCTTTCCCAACCACCCAGGGTTTGATCAAGGTGTTGAACAAGGTCAAGGAGATCAAGTTCTAGAGTAGATACTGATTTTTCTGTCAAGGATGTCTAGGTTGCTAATTTCTAGATCCCAATAGTTTTCTTTTTAGTTTTTCCTTTCAAGAAAACTCATGTAGTGAACTGAGTTCAAAAGGCAATGTAATAACTTAGTTTCCTTTCCGCTGCTATTAACGTTTTACATGTATCTGAATCATGCTTATTCACTTGGATTATTATACATGCATCCCACAATGTCTATTATTGTTTGAAAAAGGTGGATGTTTTGTATTTCATTTAAATTTTAGTAAGGAGGTGATCTCACCTCTTTACAGATCATGTGTAGATGTATAAGATTATCTTTCATGATATAGGTTTTTTTAGCAATTAGTTAGTAAGTCCATTAATTTCACATTAAATTAAATAATAACACATTAGTCATTTCTATTTTCAATTATGAATCCATTACACATATTAAGAACATTAGATACCATCCCAACCATTTATATACCTTTATACACATCCAATCTTTATTATCGCATTTAGGTCACTATATGTGTATTAGTGAACAATGAGACATATATTAGGTATTTCGTGAACTCATTTACATATTAAATCATAGTTAGGTTATTAGGCCCATTTCATGAGTATTAAGATACATTATGTGACTAAGCACCTAATGTCACCATTTTATCATATGGGTTACCAAACATGTACACATTAGGATTAGTCATACCAACTTGGGGTTTTGGTCACCCTAATCACCACACAACACTTACACCTCATCAACATGTACAAAGATCAGAGTTAGGTTCCATACCTTATGTTAGAATCAAATTAGGGTTTATTTTTCCTTACATTGGTCAAGATCATATCCATCTATAATTAGGTTTATATTAAGAGATACTCACATTATGTGCATTAAATGTTCATTAGGGTATAAACAAGGACTATGACCTTTTTTGGTCAATTCTAATGATCCAAACACACTATCATTCTATTCCAGGAATTAGGGTTTCTAAAGTCAGGATAGCCAAATCTTGGCATGTCACAATCTATGTGAAGGTTTGAATTGTAGATTAGTACCATACCTCTTTAGCATCCAAGTGGACCAAATTGAGTCTCCCAAGAGTAGCTTTTTTATTCTCTTGAGGGTGAAGAAGTTAGCTTCATCACTCAACATTTGTAGGCTTATGCCAATCTACACCAGCTTGTAGGATGAACTACACTACTCCATATAAAGTCTCCCGTCATAATTTCCATTCTTTGTAGAGTAGAATGCATGATTTCTCCCTGATCCATCGAATATCGGGTGAGACCCAAAGCATGCACTAGTACATTTATGGCCTCTAATGTCACTCTTCCTGTCGTTGGTTACATTAAAAAACTAACACTAGATACCATACAATGCCAGTTTTCTAGAATAAATGTCACCATAGATGAAATCTGACCGATTAAGAAAATACATGGGTACCACTTTTTCATTTACGTCGATTACCCTCCAAGAAAACCGACGTCTATAGTAACCCACAAAATACAAAATTGGGGGGGGGGAATATCTTCCTCCAAAAACTTTGAGATGGGTGTCGATTTCATTGGAACTGACGATAGACATCATTGGCATTGATTTCTTCTCTAGAAAACTAACATTAATTCACATGAAAATCATGAAAATTTGCATGATTTGTGTTGGTTTTACTTCAATAAACCGATGTCTTAGTGTTTGTGCCATGTCCCTGCAAAATATATCCCCCCCCAAATTGCACTCTAGTGTAGGTTTACTTTCTATTAACTGACGCCTCAATTCCTACTGATGCTGATTTTGTTTCATCTGGATTATGGCGTCTTGCATTAGTTTTTTTGGGTGAAACCAACGTTTAAGGCACTGAGTCTGATGTTTGTTGTTTTGAATGTAACCGACGACTGTGGCCATTACTGAGGCTGATTTTTTTTCTTTTGGGTAAAGGCCTCTTGCATCAGTTTTTTGGAATAAACTGACGTTTAAGTCACTATGTGTGGTGACGATTTTCTGAATATAATCGACGACTGTCACCATTACTGAGGCCGATTTTTTTCATTCGGGTGAAGACATCTTGCATTGGTTTTTTGTAATAAACCAACATTTAAGTCACTATGTATGTGTCAGTTTTACTCATCCAACCGACAACTAACGACTTAGTTGTCAGGTTTTTTTTTTCAACTGATGACTATGTCCCACTTAAGACCCAAAAAATTTCTTTCCCCTTCCCATTCTCTATTTCAATGTCATCCGACATCTAGCTCTGGCGATTTGTGCTCCAGCTACTGTGCTCTGCCACGGTCACTTTTGGAGCTCTCCATCAAGTGAGCTCACCGTCATTGCCACATGAGGAGCTAGTTTGCTCGCTACTATTGCTGTTGGATGTCGTCATCACTAGAGTGATGTACTCACCGCTGCTGCTGCTAGATGCCACCACTACTGGAGCTTGCTATGCTGACCTCTTGAAGTTTATTGTGGTCGCTGCCAGTGTCGCTGCTTCTATTGGACTCTGCCACTGCTACTGGATGCCGCCGCCGCTGCCTCAACGCCTGTTGGAGCTTGAATGTCAGAGCTCTCTGCTTGGACACACCTGAGGAGTTGTTGTGATCCACAACTCGCTGCCTCTGCTTCCCCTAGTCCTAGGTAAGGAAGTTGACTAGGTGTTCTCTTTCTTAGCTTGGACGCCACTCTCTGCCTCTGCTTCCCCTATTAATGACTATCCTATATGAAAATGACTGAAAATGAATTAATATGACAATGTTGATGCCTAAGTTGTTAATCTCGCTCAAAGCTATGATTTCTCCCTTTATATTACTGTTGAAAATCCTTGATCTTGAAAGAACCCTAGGTCATGAATAATATACGTGTAATGATTATCTTGATTATAAACATGCATGCACATTGGAGATGTTGAAATCAATGTTAATATGGTACCTAGATTAGGTGAAAGAATCGATCCTCGTGGGTATGATTAAGATTACAAGATGTTGCTATTGTTAATCACCTCATACATTGTTTGTAATCTTAGGATATGAATTATGAAACTATGATCACATGTATAAGAATGACAACATATATAGATGTATTTTGTTGCCTAGAAACCCATCTAAGATTTACTCATTAGGAGTGAATCTTGGATAGTCCCCGGTTGGGGACTATTGTTAGACACTTAATCTCACTTAGGATGTAAGTGTATAATGTATTTTCAGTTATCAAGATGCTTATACAACACTTCACCATTTGTTATGTAAGTACATATGTTGGTGGACATTTGTCCATCTACATTGGTGTACTTGGAGAACTATGGGGAAATGTTGCTGAAATTTTCTTGAAAATCGAATACACATTATACACTTACTAGTGAGATTAGGTGTTCAAGAATGGGATAGGAGGTACACAAATTCATTATTGAACCCTAAACCCTAATTTATAAACCATAAACCCTAATATGTAAACCATAAACCATAACCTAGTTGACCCTTATATCTAAAATAATAAACCCTAATCTATCTATAAATCATAAAACCTAATCATGTAAACCATATATCCTAATACTTGTTTTTCTTTGATCATAGAATGGATAGATCATGTATGTCCATTCCACATCATTGCACCCCATAGTTTATTGTTGGTCTTGACCAATTTATAAGATTTGGGGAGGAACATGAAAACAACCTACATATCGGTTCTATTGTCCATGTAGGCATTGTGATAACAACTTGAAAGTCAACACTATTGATGAAATAAAAAGTCATGTTATGTGCAACAAGATTATATAGGCATATAAAAAATGGTACTAGCATGGAGAGAATCTAACAATGAGATCAGTAGATGTCGATAATAGTACTTGTGTTCAAGAAGAAATTGCCTCCGATGATTTAGATGTGAATGAATCGATTCTGATAGACATGGTTGATGCGATGCTAGATAGTTGTGGGGTAGAGAACATCGACCAACCTTTCTTATTTAGAAACATTGTGCATGATGCTGAGAGACAGTTAAACTTAGGTTGTACTAAGTTTACGAAGTTGAGCGCTGTGTTGAGATTGTATACTCTGAAGGCTAATAATAGATGGAGCGATAAAAGCTTCACATAATTGTTGTCTTTGTTGAAATAAATTCTTCTTGAAGGTAACGAGCTTCCAATATGAACATATGAATAAAAAAAAATTGTGCCCAATGGGAATGAAGGATAAGAAGATACATGCATTCTCTAATGAATTTGTGTTATTTCAAAAGGACTATGTCAATTTGAAATATTGTCCAAAATGTAGGGTGTCAAGGTACAAAATGATGACTTCAGAGAAGTCAAAAACTAGCTCTCCTGCCAAGGTGATGTGGTATCTACCTATAATACCACGATATCAACACTTGTTTTCCAATCCCATGGATGTGAAGAATTTAAGGTAGCATGCAGAGGTAAAGAAAAATAATGACGGGATCCCATGACACGCATCTGATTCCCCGTAGTGGAAGAAGATTGATTTATTGTACCTTGAATTTGGTAAAGAAGTCAAGAATCTAAGACTTGGGCTTTGTACCGATTGTATGAATCCATATGGCAGATTGAGATTCCAACATAGCACTTAACCTATTGTGATTGTTATATACGATCTTCCTCCATGGTTGTGTATGAAAAATAATTACATCATGTTGTCATTGTTGATATTAGTCCCTAAACAACCTGAAAATGATATAGATGTTTATCTTGAACCTCTTATTGATGACTTAAAGAAACTCTGGGGAGAAGGTGTGATGACCTATGATTCTTAGCATGGAGATTCATTTCGTTTGCATGCTATGTTCTTTTACACTATTAATGACTTTCAACATATAGAAATTTGTCTGCATATAGTGTAAAAGGATCCAAAGCATACCCTATATGTGAAGACAACACTGATACAATAGGACTAATATATGGTGGGAAAACTGTATATCTTGGTAATCAAGGGTTTCTTCCAAAAGTTCATCCTTACCGAAGGTTGCACAAAGCGTTCAATGGATTAAATGAGGAGAGGAGTGTCCCTAAACCTATATCAGGGAAGGTTGTTTATGAAAGAGTAAAAGACTTTGTCAATGCATTTAGTATGAGATCACAATGTACCATTCCCACACAGAGTGAAAAATCTTTATACAAGAAGGAATCAATATTCTAGGATCTATCTTATTGGATTTCTTAGGCAGTTAGGCACTGTATCGATGTCACACATGTTGATAAAAAGGTTTGTGATAGTGCTATTGGTACTCTGTTGAATATACCAGGTAAGACTAAAGATGGAATCAAATCTAGAATGGACCTACGTGAACAGAAGTAGTTAGCGGTGATCAAAAAACACATTTACCTCCTACTTGTTACACATTGTCTAGAAAGGAGAAGAAAACTTTTTGCGAGTACTTTCTTAAGGTTAAGGTACCACAAGGATACTTTGCCAATATCCATAGACTGGAATCAATGAAAGACTTGAAGTTGATAGGTCTTAAATATCATGATTGTCACACTCTAATGCAACAAATATCTATCCTACCGGAGCATGTAAGGTTTGCAATCACCAAACTTTGTTTCTTCTTCAACACTCTATGAAACAATGTTATTGATCCTGACCTGACCAATGTAGCACAGATGGTTCGGTCCAGTGTCTCCTCCCCGGGGGACCCAGGTTCGAAACCTCCTATTGTGCATTGTATTTACAATCCATTGGGTCATCCGGGCTCTGGCACCTATTTGAGGGAGGGGGAGACTAAGTCTCCTTCTAACTCAAAAAAAAGTTATTGATCCTGAGAATCTCGATAAGTTGCAAGGAGAAGTGGTTGTTACCATATGCCAGCTTGAGATATATTTTCCTTCTTCATTATTTGATATCATGTACATCTTGTTATCCTTTTGACTAGGGAAGTGAAAATGTTGGGGCCAGTTTTCTTGCATTGGATGTATCGATTTGAATGGCACATGAGTGTTTTTACAGGTAATGTTTGAAATTGTTATTAGCCTGAAGGGAGTATTATTGAGGGTTATGTGCCCAATGAGGTTATGGTCTTTTGCAGTGACTTTCTGAGTTGTAATGAAGCTCTTGCAAATGACAAGAATATTGAACGTGGAGCCATTATAACAATATTCTTGTCGGAATATTACACAAAATGTGGCTTGCTAGAGAGCATAAGAAGACATCTATTAGGTGGTTTGAAGATAAAGTCTTACATCAACTATCTTAAACACCAAATAATGTTGTTGAAAATATCAAAAGCCTTGCCTTTAAACCAAAAATGAATATTATATCTTATGAAGGGTTTGACATAAATGAGTTTCATATACACAAAACGTCAAGATGATAAGAGCGTCATCCAAAATAGTAGGGTCACCCTTCAAGTGTCTTCATTGTTTTTTTTAGTGCGAAGGATAAGATTCCATGTGAATCTAAAATGTCATATTACAGTGTCATTGAAGACATAAGGGAGTTTGACCATGTGGATTTTAGAATTCCGGTCTTTAAGTATAATTGGGTTGATAACAAAAAAGAAGTTGTAGTGTATAAATTGGATTTCACATTAGTGAATTTTGAAAAGATTGACGAGAAGGATGAACCATTTATAATGGCATCACAGGTGAAGAAAGTAATTTATATTGATAATCTTGCAAATGAAAAATGGTCAGTTGTTTTTCATGGTAAAAGATAGTTCATTGAAGATCCTATATATGAATTAGAGTACTATGACAAGTATAATGACTCCATTCCATTCTCTGTTGGCTTGTCAACACCAAATATTGAAACTAATGCTGACTTATATGTGAGTGAAGATCACATGGAGGGAATGTTAATTGATAAAAAATATCAATATTAGAGGCATGCTTTTATTTTTTTCAATGTTAGATGTGCATTTTATAATCTTATATCATTGTTTGACTATTTTTATATGACATTTTTCCAAACGGTGTTTGACCATGAGTATGATGACCGTGATGATGATTATCGTGAAGACGAGCATCATCATTACATGCACCTTGACACTGGTCTAAGTAGTGTATTGTTTTATTATAGAGATGTGCATTTTAGAATATGTCTATCTTGTTGTATTTCTGTATTGTTTTATCGCATTTACAAGTTATATATTTTTATGACCTATATGTGTATTTTTTGTCAATTTTAGCTTAAGTATGTACACCCTGAGGATCTTTCTCATCTTGACGAGAAGCATCATAAAAAGCAAAAATAAGGGGCATCACCATGATGAACAAGTTGATACAACAAAGGGGTAGCAGACCGAAGTCAGTCGTTGTGTTTGATCGTCAAGGAAATCCTTTTGGAAAGAATTGCAACTCTTTTGTGGCATATCTAGGGGTTCTTACTCGTAGCCATTGTAGTGTAGTAGTAGAATATTGGTATAAAATTGATAAAAGAAAGAAAGACTTCATATGGAAAGATATATGTGTTAGATATTATCAAATGCAATTATTATTTTAAAGCTATTCACAATTCTATTTTTAAGAATATACATTAGGTATATGAATTTTTGTAGAGCATATATGACCTGGATGAAAATATGCATCATAAAAAGGTGATGGAACATTTTGGGAGCGTACTAAGGAATTATAGGACAACTATGACATGAATATACATACAAGACGTTGGGAAAAGGAATAAGTCATCCATTAAACAATGGAGCTATCTTCACCCAGAGACGCGGGGGTGTTTGTTTCTATGAAAATACCGATGAATTCAAGGTATTAAGCCTCACTCCCCATTATGAATATATTCTTATGAATTCATTGTTTTACCTTGACAATGATTGTTATGTTTTACTTACCAATTACTATTGAATATTGTTACTAACTAGGCTGCAAGCGATGCTTACAGAGAAAGGCGTGTAAAAAATGTACACAACTACACGATGGGTCCAGTTGGCCATGCACGTCTTTGCCAAAAGTTATTACATACGTCTTCTTCTCAGCAAACTACTCCTGCGACTTTTGAGTCCTCTATTACTACTTAACCTCTACTTCACCATGATCTATGGATAGCTGGGAGGAAAAACAAATCTAGAGATATACCCAACCCCACAATTGTTAGGGAAGCTGCAAAAATGGTAAAATTCAACTCTCAAAGCAATTAGTATTGATGATTGGTATGCTTTACTTACCAATTACTATTGATGATGATTAGTGGGAGCTCTACAAGCAAAGGAAACAAGGCAAGTTCATCGTTGAGGGCACAAGGGATGAATTGACCGTTGCTCTAGGCAACCCAGAGCATCATGGCCGTGTTAGGGTTGCATGCGCTGGTGTTGGTATACGAGTGTTCTTTAGGCCATTAGAGAATAAGCACAAATCTGTCAAGAAAGGATGATTCTCAAAAGAGGAGGTAAGAGAGTTAATTGTAAAGGGAATTCAGGATGCAATGAGTCAGTATCATGCTTCTCAATCAGCTACCCTGACAGTACCTATGTCGCCCTACTCTTTATACGAGGTGGACCTCCCAAAAGAGTTGGTTGGGAGTAATCCTTTGGACCCACCACTTAGCACATCTGTTGTAAGTATTTTTATGACATAGTAGTTTTCCATAATATTTTTTATAATATATATAACACTCTATGAAAATTTGTAGGGGTTGATGCCATGATGTCTTAAATTACAAGAATATATTGTTGTTGTGGGTGTGGCTTATCCACATCTTTAAGGTGACATGATTCATGGTTCATTGTTGCCCGACGATGCGGTTCGTGTGACGCTGAACCTTGTGCATGCCCCTTAGAAGCAGACTCCACTGTCATATGTGCACACTGAGAACAACACGATAGGCGATGTAGAAGGCAGTGTGGTCGTGTGGCCCAAAGCTGGAGTTATTTGTACTAATGTATGGTAAATGTACACTGTGTTTGTATCTTTATAAACATGACACCATTGATATAAGATTATATATGTGCATGGCATAGCGCTTAAGAAACCCCTTGCAGCCCGTCCTCCACCTCCACCTCCTCCTCAAATTCCTGATTGGCTTGAAAAGGAGCTATTCAACTCGAAAGGTCCTCAGTGTAGGGGTATGTCACTATGGATAGGCGAACATGATGAATGGTCGCCTATGATGGTTTCTATTAAGGAGGATGTTTTAGGTCAACCTCATGATACTAGTATATTTTTGCAAGATCTTTTAGAGTTGTTTAGCTATGCTTGGTTGAATATATCTGTGATAGAACTTTGGATATGGTGAGATTTTATATAGCTATATACCTCATTTTATGTATGTCGATCTATTTTCTTATGTATTAATAAATACATGATATATGTTTTGTAACCACTTACATAGGGTATGTAAAAAGTTTTCACTGTCCCATGTGGCATTTCTAGTTCCATCCTTGATTAGTTGTGTAATTAAAGACCATGTATTTTTTATCTAATACTGCCATATCACATGTAAATATTTTGGTAAAAATAAAAAGAGTGTGATGTTAGCTCCATACAATGTTGAGTAAGTTTACTTACTATGCTTATAATTTAGACTTAATAAATTACATTTCATTGTATATTATGAGTTATATTTTGTTTTCCTTTTTATTATGTGGGAGTAAACAATGGGTGTTATTGGTTATTGTCCTCGTGATAGTAATTGTGTAATATCTAGATCCTAAAGGTGACAAAATAGACAGTGTGGAATGCAATTTGAAAAGGGCATTATTCACATGAGTAAATTTTCATATTTAGATTTGTTAACATATGTTTTACATGGTTATTTACCAATGCAATTCAATGTGTTACTTTAATAGATAGGGCTATAAAAGAATTCAAAAAGTTGGAGGAAAGGTGTGTTGGCTAAATGGACATCTATAAAATCCCTTTGTTTTGATTATGACAAACATTTCATTCTTATTTATCTGACGAGCTACTTGAGTATGCAGGATGACAAAGTAGCAAGGGAAAATCCAAGAGCTTACTTAGTTATATTTTCATGCAATGTAATCAATGTTGTAAAACTTGTACAAATATATAATGTACAAGTACTTAGAATTGCATGTAAATCAAGCGTTAGATTTTCCCTAGCCAAGCACCATAGTTAGACATGTCATCCCATTTGAATAAGCATCACCTTTGCACACTCACACATATAATTAGTGCTTAAAATGAAACCTTGAAACAGGATCATTCTCGGTCGACAAACTCCTCGACCGAGACACTCTCGGTCGACAATATTCTCGACCGAGAAAGATCCAAAGTAGCCGTTAGACACAACAGACAAGTTAGTTGGCAGTTGAAGAAAGACGTTGCAAATCACTTGTTCCAGAGAGCCTGTCGGTCGACAAAAGTTCGACCGAGTAGGTGTCTCGGTCGAACATTTGTCGACCGAGATGGTCTCTGACAGCAACTGCAGAATAAAGTAATTAGCCGTTGTTAAAGCAACAACTTTGTACCTAACGGCTAGTTAAGCACTTAGAAACCCCTAGAAGTTGTCTAGAACGTCCTTAAGCATACTTAGGCCATTCCTATAAATAGGACAAGCCATAGGACACTAGAATTCACTTGTTACACTTGAGAATACACTTGAGCATACTTGAGCAATCTTTTGCAAGCAATTTGAGCACTGTGATCATTGGCCTACATTCTCCTTAGCTCAATCTCGTCCTATAGGCTAGATTTTCCTAACCCTAGCAATCACAAGTCCATCCTCTTGGCTAGGAAAATCCAAACACTTGATCTAGGCAAATCAAGCCTTGAGCTTCAAGGATAAGTTGTATTTTCTCTTATTTCTTTCTTGTTCCTTGTATTACTTGTACTCTCCTTGCTACTCCAGGTAGGAGGCTGCGGATTGGAGAGGGTGAAGCTCTTTGTGGTGAAGAGGAGGAACTTTGGACTACTTCAGAAGGCTGTCTTGACGGGAAGCTACTTCGAGAGGAAGGCTACTTCAAGGGGGAGCTTGAAGTTACTTCAAGGAAGGCTGCTTCGAGGTTGGCAAGACTACTTCAAGGAGAAGGCTGTCCAAAGGGTGTTTGGAAAGTATTGTAAATTTTATGTAATATCCTTGCGAGGTAATAAAATTTAGTACTTTCAAAATCCCGGTTGGGTAAGAAACCGGGTAGTGGATTGACTCCTTAGCATTTGCTAAGGTTGGAACCACTCTAAACACCTGTGTTCCTCTTCTTAATCTTTACTTTGGTTGTTTGGTTTAATTATCTTTAAAAATCTCCATAAAACTCTATTCACCCCCCCTCTAGTAGTTTTCAATTGGTATCAGAGCAGGGCTTCAAGGAACCTTAACACGGTCTTGAAGAAATGGGTGATGGAGTGCTCAAAAACCTCAACATTGAAGGAACGCTCGTTGCTAGACCTCCAGCATTCGACGGGACAAACTATCAATACTGGAAGAGAAGAATGCAATTTTACTTCCAAGGAATCAACTGGGATCTTTGGAGAATGGTATCTACACCATACACACTTCCACAAGACGATTTCGCAGTATGGGATGCTAATACAGTAAAAATGGCCCAAATGAATGCAAAGGCAGTAAGCATTTTATATTGTTCCATTTCAGTAGGTGAATTTAATAGAGTATCAAATTGTGATACCGCATATGACATTTGGCATAGATTATCTATAACATATGAGGGTACTGTTCAAGTTAAAAATTCTAAAGTTAGTTTGCTTAAAACCAAGTTTGAACATTTTCGTATGGATCCAAACGAAACCATTAGTGAAATGTATTCAAAATTTTCTACTATTGTTAATGGTTTGAGTGCTTTAGGGAAACCTATTCTTGAGGAAGATCAGGTATCAAAAATACTTCAATCTCTTCCTTCAAAGTACAAACCAAAGGTAACGGCTATTGCAGAAGCAAACGACCTCACTCGCCTCAAAATGGAGCAGCTCATCGGAAACTTAGAAGCTCATGAGGCAGACCTAGAAGAGGAAGAGAGAAGAGAACATGAGCGTCAACGTGGGCCAAAGAAAGACGTGGCTCTCAAAGCATCAAAAGCTCTCACACAAGAGAGTGAGGAATCCAGTGAAGAAGAAGGAGAAGAAGCATTGATAGTCAACGGTAAGAAATACAGAAGGTTTAAATCTAATAAAATTTCTAGTTCTTCTTCCTCTCCCAGGTGCTTCGAATGTGGAAAGAAAGGACATCTCAAAAATGAATGTCCCAAAGCTAAAAAGGGAAAGAAAAGCTCACATAAGAAGAAAGAAAAAGCTTATAAAGCGGCATGGGATGAAACAAGTGAAAGTGAAAGCGGAGAAGATAATGTGGAATGTCTAATGGCAAGAGAAGACAATGAAGACTCTCAAGAGGAATGGGTAGTTGACAGTGGCTGCTCCAAACATATGACCGGAAACAAGGACGCATTTCAAACTTTTGAAGAAAAGAAAAGTGGAACGGTCACCTTTGGAGACAATGGTAAGGGCAAGATCGTTGGAATAGGTAATGTTGGAACAAATCTCGAAATTAAAAATGTTCTACTTGTTGATGGATTGCATCATAATTTAATAAGTGTGAGTCAACTATGTGATAGTGGTTATGATGTGATATTTAACAAAACCTGCTGCAAGTTATTGATAGAAAACACTACAAATGTTGTTTATGAAGGAAATAGAGTTGGAAATCTTTATATCCTTAAACCAAACTCTATGAGATTAGTAGTAGGTAAATGCTTGCTTGCAAATGAAAATACCTTACAACTATGGCATAAAAAGCTGGGTCATGCTAGTTCACATGCTATTAAAAAGTTAGTGAAATATGATCTTGTTCGTGGATTACCTGCTTTGTCTTTTGATCAAGTTGCAAATTGTGAACCCTGCACAATGGGAAAGCAAACCAAGACATCTTTTAAATCAAAACATGTACTTAGCACCAGTAGATCCTTAGAATTAATTCATATGGACTTATTTGGACCAATGAGGACACAATCTATTGGAGGTAAACGATACTGTTTTGTTATTATTGATGATTATAGTAGATTTACATGGGTACATTTTATTGCAACTAAAAATGATACTATTCATGTCTTTATGCAATTTTGTTCTAAGATTGAAAATCTTTTACAACATAAAATATGTACCATTAGAAGTGATCATGGTGGCGAATTTGAAAATCATACATTTGAGACCTTTTGTACATCTCAAGGGTATACTCATAATTTTTCTGCTCCACGTACCCCACAACAAAATGGTATAGTTGAACGGAAAAATCGATCCCTACAGGAAATGGCTAGGACCATGATGCTTGAACACAACACACCTAAAACCTTTTGGGCTGAAGCCGTAAACACTGCTTGTTATGTGCTAAATTGAGTAACTGTTCACTCTCATTTGAAGAAAACTCCATATGAAATACTACACTCTAAGAAACCTAGAGTTGACTACTTTCATACTTTTGGCTCCACATGCTACATTTTAAATACCAAAGATGATAGAGACAAGTTTGATTCTAAATCACACAAAGCATTCTTCTTGGGATATTCCACTTCTAGCAAAGCCTTTAGAGTATATAACACTATCTCTAGAAAAGTTGAGGAATCCATTCATGTTTCTTTTCATGAAGAATCAAAATCTACAAGTCTAGATATCATTGATCTCACTAATCAACTTGAAAATATAACCATTCCCAATGATAGTGAGAAAATTCCAACATCCGATCCTCAAGTTGAAACACAACCTACACCTAGGATTATCAAGGATCATCCCCAAGAACTAATTATTGGAGATCCAAATGATAAAGTCAAAACTCGGTCTTCCTTCCAAGATGTTGCAAACATGGCTTTTGTCTCTATCATTGAACCTAAGAAGATATCTGAAGCTCTTAAGGATGATTACTGGATAATAGCCATGCAAGAGGAGTTAAATCAATTCACTAAAAACGATGTATGGGATTTAGTTCCTAAACCACAAGATAAAACTATCATAGGAACTAAATGGGTTTTTAGGAATAAGCTCAATGAGGCAGGAGAAGTCATAAGGAATAAAGCTCGGTTAGTAGCACAAGGATATAATCAACAAGAAGGAATAGATTTTGATGAAACATATGCACCCGTAGCTAGACTTGAAGCTATTAGGATGTTACTAGCTATTGCTGCCCATAAAAACATTAAGCTATATCAAATGGATGTCAAAAGTGCATTTTTAAATGGCATCATACAAGAAGAAGTTTATGTTGCTCAACCACCTGGCTTTGAAATACCTGACAAAGGTGACTATGTTTATAAACTTAAAAAGGCACTTTATGGTCTAAAACAAGCACCTAGGAATTGGTATGAACGGCTCAAGACATATCTTTTTGATAATGGTTTCTCTATTGGTAATTCAGATTCTACTTTATTTTTCAAAACGTATGCATCTGATTTCCTAGTTGTGCAAATATATGTTGATGACATTATTTTTGGAGCTTCAAATGATTCATTATGCACACAATTTAGTGACATCATGCAAAAAGAATTTGAAATGAGCCTTATGGGTGAACTAACATTCTTTCTTGGTTTTCAAATTAAGCAAACGCCTGCAGGAATTTTCATAAGCCAAGAAAAATACACTAAAGAACTTTTAAAACGCTTTGGGATGGATCAATGCAAACATGCTACTACTCCTATGGCTACTTCTATCAAAATTGATAAGGATGAAAATGGGGAACCTATTGATGATTCCTTATATAGAGCCATGATTGGTAGTTTGCTATATTTAACCGCTTCTCGACCGGACATTATGTTTTCCGTTGGTCTTTGTGCTCGATTTCAATCCCAACCTATGCAATCTCATTTTCTTGCGGTTAAACGAATTCTTCGATATCTAGCCGGCACTACTTGTTTTGGTTTATGGTATCCAAAAGGACAATCCTTGGATTTTAAAGCATATACTGATGCGGATTATGCTGGTTGTCGACTTGATCGCAAAAGTACTAGTGGTGGATGTTTCTTATTAGGAAGAGCCTTAGTATCTTGGTTTAGTAAGAAACAAAATACGGTTGCCCTATCTACAACTGAAGCTGAATATATGGCAGCCGGGTCTTGTTGTGCTCAAGTGCTTTATATGCAACAGGTATTAAGCGATTATGGTTTTCATCTTTCATCTACACCTATTTTTTGTGATAACACGAGCGCCATAAACTTAGCACATAATCCTATTTTACACATCCGGGCAAAAAACATTGAAATCCGTCATCACTTCTTAAGGGATCATATCTCAAAGAATCATGTTTCCCTTCATCATGTTGATACGGAAAATCAATTGGCTGATATTTTTACAAAACCGCTTCCCCTGGATCAATTCCACAACATTAGGAAGCAACTGCTCATTACTCCTTTGGAAGATGTTTTCTTTGATATCTGCGGTTCTTAAAACGAATATGTTTACTTGATTCATATTGGCTCTTCAATGGACATTTTTTTTAGATTTGATGGGAATTCTAATGAAGGGGGAGTTTTTATTAAAACGGTTATCTTTTTGAAATGACAAAGGGGGAGAGATATATAAAACTATACCTTAGTATTTATGACAAACTCAATCAATGAGTTTCATAAATATATTCTTGGCTTTACATTGAAAGTTGCTATATTCCCAAATGAACTGGATTTCATGTTCCATAATTCATTGAGAATAATAAGCACACATTTTATAAACAAGAGGAAAAGTTACATACGGCAATCTAAAGGTATGAAATTCATATGTTTTATATTTCCTTATGTATATTTTGGAAATGTTTGTCATCTTCAAAAAGGGGGAGATTGTTGGCTAAATGGACATCTATAAAATCCCTTTGTTTTGATTATGACAAACATTTCATTCTTATTTATCTGACGAGCTACTTGAGTATGCAGGATGAAAAAGTAGCAAGGGAAAATCCAAGAGCTTACTTAGTTATATTTTCATGCAATGTAATCAATGTTGTAAAACTTGTACAAATATATAATGTACAAGTACTTAGAATTGCATGTAAATCAAGCGTTAGATTTTCCCTAGCCAAGCACCATAGTTAGACATGTCATCCCATTTGAATAAGCATCACCTTTGCACACTCACACATATAATTAGTGCTTAAAATGAAACCTTGAAACAGGATCATTCTCGGTCGACAAACTCCTCGACTGAGACACTCTCGGTCGACAATATTCTCGACCGAGAAAGATCCAAAGTAGCCGTTAGACACAACAGACAAGTTAGTTGGCAGTTGAAGAAAGACGTTGCAAATCACTTGTTCCAGAGAGCCTGTCGGTCGACAAAAGTTCAACCGAGTAGGTGTCTCGGTCGAACATTTGTCGACCGAGATGGTCTCTGACAGCAACTGCAGAATAAAGTAATTAGCCGTTGTTAAAGCAACAACTTTGTACCTAACGGCTAGTTAAGCACTTAGAAACCCCTAGAAGTTGTCTAGAACGTCCTTAAGCATACTTAGGCCATTCCTATAAATAGGACAAGCCATAGGACACTAGAATTCACTTGTTACACTTGAGAATACACTTGAGCATACTTGAGCAATCTTTTGCAAGCAATTTGAGCACTGTGATCATTGGCCTACATTCTCCTTAGCTCAATCTCGTCCTATAGGCTAGATTTTCCTAACCCTAGCAATCACAAGTCCATCCTCTTGGCTAGGAAAATCCAAACGCTTGATCTAGGCAAATCAAGCCTTGAGCTTCAAGGATAAGTTGTATTTTCTCTTATTTCTTTCTTGTTCCTTGTATTACTTGTACTCTCCTTGCTACTCCAGGTAGGATGCTGCGGATTGGAGAGGGTGAAGCTCTTCGTGGTGAAGAGGAGGAACTTTGGACTACTTCAGAAGGCTGTCTTGACGGGAAGCTACTTCGAGAGGAAGGCTACTTCAAGGGGGAGCTTGAAGTTACTTCAAGGAAGGCTGCTTCGAGGTTGGCAAGACTACTTCAAGGAGAAGGCTGTCCAAAGGGTGTTTGGAAAGTATTGTAAATTTTATGTAATATCCTTGCGAGGTAATAAAATTTAGTACTTTCAAAATCCCGGTTGGGTAAGAAACCGGGTAGTGGATTGACTCCTTAGCATTTGCTAAGGTTGGAACCACTCTAAACACCTGTGTTCCTCTTCTTAATCTTTACTTTGGTTGTTTGGTTTAATTATCTTTAAAAATCTCCATAAAACTCTATTCACCCCCCCTCTAGTAGTTTTCAAGGTGGACAAAAAAAGAAGCCATAGTTTGGGAGAATGTTGAGATAGTTTTCTAAATTCAATGCAAGTTTATGCCAACTTTGATTACTTTTATTTATTAATGTTTTGTATGATGAAATTTATAGTGATTTGTACAAGACAACAGTTGGGCGTGTGGATACTACGTGATACGGTATATGGACATGATTGTCAGATGCGCGGTAATAGACATTGATGACATATAAAACATAATATATATATATATATATATATATAGTCTTGATCATCATAAGTATATAGTCTCATTATATAATATGAAAATATTAAACTTATTAATTATATACGTTATTATCTTTGCAGGTGTTTAAAATGAAAGACTTCAATACCCAAGAAAAGCTAGAAGACATACAAATGCCCTATACGATAGAAAAACTAGATGAGATACGAGAACAATGGACAGAAACCTTCGAAAGGAAACCGAACTTTGAATTTGATTAGGATAAGGAATGCATTTTCTAAAACTTGATGTCATTATTTCTATCTCAAACATGTGGTGCTTATGTTGCAACTTTAAATTCGAGTAAATTACTGGTGCATATGTGAATGATGATGTATATACAAGTGTGTGAATGTGACGATGAATGAATGAGTAAATTGTGTTTCTACATTTCATGAGAATGGAATTGGTGTATATGTAAATATCATGTGTGTGAATGAATGTGAAGAGTTATGTTTGCACATGTGATTGAAATGGAGTTAGAGAATGAATAGAATTATATGCATATATTATATTTTTTATTGCAGGTTTGGTGGCATGTTGTTAAATTGAACTCACAGGATGTTGTTAACCTACAGTTTGAAACTCCACTTCTGAACTGTAGGTTCTGCATCCTGCTGACCAACCAGGCTGCAGGTTTGCAGGCCTGCTATTTAAAAAAACTTAATCGTCAATTGTAACAAAAAAATTAACACTATAGGCCTGAGCCATTGGTTTTGGTAAAATAACCAAAATTGAAGGGCAAAACCAAAATGGTTGTACTACACAACATGGCCTCACTGGGTACCATGTCATAGTTCTTGGTTTTGTAGGCTTAACCTTCACTGTTACATCACAATCGTCGGTTATTTGGTTTGCCTTCCGATACTGTGCTCCATGATAGGTGTCGGTTGTTACCAAACTGACGATGTAGGGTCCTTTACCAGTTACAAATGTGACAGAGAATGGCTCTTGCGATGTCAGTTGTTGGAATGCAACTGACGCCTAATAATCCTATCTTTTTCAGGTTCTTTTATCCACACAACCGAGGTTGGATCTTTGGCGTCAGTTTTGTCATCCCCAAAGAACCAACATCTTAGACATGTGGTTGTAGTGCCACCCACTTAAGTGTCAGTCTATAACTGGCGTTATAGGGTTGTTTTAATCGATGCTATAGATAGTTTCTATACTAGTGATAGATATTGATTGGACTACTCTACCTTCCATAGAAAGTTTAGTGACATGCCATTTACTAATCATATCTTTGAGTTTACCAAGGCATTCATGAAAGTCAACTCATCTCATATAACCTGTATCTAGAGGTACCCCAGATACTTTGTCGGGAATTCTCCAAGCTGGACACCTAAAAGGTTGGCAATTTCTTTCTTGCCAGAGCTAGATTCAGACATATATATATGTTTGTCTTGGATTCGTTGATTATCATACCCGAACTCAACCCAAATTTGTCAAGAATTTCTTTGAGTGCTTGGATGCTTTGAGTTCTAGATTCATTGAACACCAGAACATCATTTGCAAATAGTACAAGAGACATTACTAGTGTTTTACTTATAGTGTAGTTGTGTATCTTCTTCATATTCACAACTTTGTTAAGTAGCTTTCTTAAACCCTCCATTGCAATATTGAAAAGAACTGGTGATAGTGGTTTTCCCTGACAAAGACCATGATTGTTAGAGAAGAGAACCACATATGCACCATCAATCAACAACAAAAAGGATGTTGTCGTGACACATTTTCGTATTAGTGCCATTTATTATAGAATCCCAAGCCTTGTAAAGCAATCCCAAAGATAGTCCCATCTGACAAAATCATAGGCTTTGGTAATGTCTGACTTCATACAAGTTGATGGTGAGCATCACTTGACATTGAAGTTCATAGTGAATTCGGCTATTAGGAGAGAGAAATCATCAATATTGTAGTCATTTGAAAATGCACCTTGATTTAGTGTGATAATTGTAGGCAAGATATTGGCCAGGAGTTTAGTGATGATTTTAGTGATTGTTTTATACACCATGGAGAAGCACCCAATTGGTATAATGTCAGAAGGCAAGGAGACAAATTACCTTTTTAGGAAACAAATAAAAAAACATGGTTGACTTAGAGAACCATGTTATCCCCACCAAAGAACCATGAAATGGCCTTACATAGACCATCTTTAAGGATTTCCCAACTTTGTCTATGGAAAAAGCCATTCTAACAATCATGACTAAGGAATTTGTATGACCCATTATTGTGAATTGCTTTTTATATCTCAGCTCCATCTGGTATAAGACATAGAGCAACATTATCATCATTCTTTATCATTGTCCCATTTATTTCTTGAATCTTGGACTATCGATTTATCTTGATTTTACACCTTTTCAAAGAACTTGGTAGTTTACTTAGTAATAGCTTCACTGTCATCAAGGAAGTTCCCTAGTTTATCATACAACTCTGTGATCATGTTGATAACATCTTTTTATTTCATAGTGGAGTGATATATCTTGGTGTTTCTATCACCATTGCCAATCCATTGCATATGAATATGTTACCAATAGAACATTTCCTCTTCCTTATTAAGAGATTTAAGTCTGTCAATTGCTACCTTCTTAACTTCAATCAGTTGTTCATCCAATGGGTTCCTTTGTAGTATTATAGAGATGTCAGCCAGTTCGATGTGCACTTTTGACAGGAGATTGTTGATATTGATTTATTTTTGAGACCAGTCTTTTAACTCAACTTTGACATTCTTTAGTTTCAAGGTAAAGCACTACACTGGGTTACCATATACGGGCCTCAACCATGTTTTAAAAATGATTCTTAGTGCAAACTGACCAATCTTGCTATAAATTTAAGAGCCAAAATGGTCCATGTTTCTTTATTAGGTCCTTCAAATTGACATTGATAGAGGCATGATCTATAAATTTATAGGTTTAGAGTTTAGTCTTACTGCCTATAAAATTTGGTCAGCTAGTCTTCGTTAACTGATGCACGATCAAACTTGCAAGAAATCCTTTTGGACTTTGTCAGTTGATTGCTCCATGTGAGGATCTCACCTCCCACATTTGGTAATTCAATATGTCTTGCATTATCGATAGTTGAGCTGAAAGAACTCAATATGTTACTGGTTACTTCTCTACGTCCTACCTTTTCCACCATCTTGTGTATGCTAATGATATCAGTAAATGACCATCCAAGGATCAATTGTCTGTTGAGCTAAGGTAACCAACTTTTTCCATAGTTCAACGCATTGAGACATGAGATTTCAAACATAGACAGTGGTCATTTTGATTAAAAGCCGCCTTTATTGATACATTGACGTGATTTGTTAATCATCCATATCAATCACTTGAAGGTCCCACGACTCGGGGTTCCATCCATGACAAACCTTACCATTAGGGTCATGTAAGTTGTTCTTATAGTACTTCCAACCAGCAGGGAAAAGTTTGGCAATTGTGTTTTTGTAAAAAACTTTTATCTTGGCCTCTACTAGAGAAGCAATAGAGACATTAACATATCTAATTGAGTTTTTCACCTCCCTCTTCTTCTGTGGTTTCCTAGAACCACAGGCATTAGTCGTAGAGTTCATCGTTTATTGGATTTTCCAGATGATCAAGTCTTGTGTGATCCGTTCACTCTAATAAACCCAGTACAAGATTCCCCTCCATAGCCATTTCTTTTCTCTGTTAACTTTGGTTGATCAACAACACTTTGAGAAACTGTATCATCTTTGTCAGTTGCCTGTTGAGCGCTAGCTTCCTTCTGGACTTTATGATCAAAATTGTTATTTGACTCTAAATCCTCGAGTTTTATTCAGATCATTAAGTTTTTTTTAGGATTGTCACATTTAGTTTCCTCATTACCTTGCTTTGCAACCCACTTTTGCGTAGTGCCTTTCTCTAGGTTCTTTTCTTCTTCCCTAACTTTCATCCGGCAGTCAACATTACCACGCTTAATATTTTCTAGTATGTGTGTGTGTGTGTGTATATATATATATATATATATGTATATATATATATGTATGTATATATATATATGGTATTTCCTGTTCCAGAGTTCAGTTTTCCAGCCAAATATTTATCCCATATTACTTGCAGTAGGAACCACACAACTCCTTATATGTGCTAGTGGTTCCCAAGAGGTCAGGACCTCTCAAGGGCATGGAAATTTATGACTGATTGGCTAGGCTTGTGTATTTCTCGGAATAAAATAAAACACACACGCACGCACGCGTGTTCGTTCACTCGCCTTGCCCCGCCTGACCCGACCCGATTCGGTCCGGTGTGTGTGTATTTTTCTTTTTACGATATATTTTTTTATTTTATTTTTGCATTCCAAAATAACATTTTGTTTTCAGTGTTGTGTCATTTGGAGTTTGATTGATAGCGTTTAAGATACAACAATAAAATCTCTCTTGACTACCCATTAAGCTGACCATTAAACGCGATGTTAAAGACGCACGTTGGAGAGACCAACAGGTGGATACAGTTACCGCAGTGGCTGAGACGCACTCCATATAAGGAGATGTACACTCTCATTTGAGAGATACAACAGACAAGAGATACATAGAGAGATACCGAGAGACTATACTTGAAAGCAATTCATCGGTTCCTTTGCTGCTGTAGTACAGTTCCTTTATTGCTATACTATTGTTCCTTTCCTACTGTACATCAGTTCCTTTGCTGATGTACAACAGTTACTTTCCTACTCCACTACAATTAGTTTTACAGCGGTTACTTTCCTACTATATAACGGTTCTAGTTTTGTTGTACCGAAGTTCCTTTCCTGTGGTACATCAGTTCCTTTACTCCATCGCAACAAGCCTGTTCTCCCGAACACAACCACTCCTTGCTGTTGTCTTGCGCCGACGACTACTTCACGACGTCGTTTTGCGGTTTGCGACCAAGGGCTAGGGAATGAGTTCAACACATCACTCTCGCTTGCACCGAGCGGCTGTACCAGAGTTGGGGTAGCTGAATCTTAGAGATAGACCGCCGGAGACGCCCATGCTAGGAGCGGTGGATATGTCTTGAAGATAGTGTTTCACACGCCTTCATCTCAGGCTTTGGGGTTTGATTTCTAAACTCATTTGCTATTTTCTCCAAATCTGAATTACTGTGAATATTAATGATGCATATCAGTCGTTAACTACTTGCAATTATCTAATTAACATCTGTCTTACAATACCTGATTTTTTAACATTTTCAAGACAGATCTTTCGCATCTACACATATCTATTTAGATTAAACATATAATTGTCTAGACAGATTGTTTGCCCCTAAATAGTTGTTAATTAGATAATATTTTAACTGCCTGTTTGAGTAATATGGATTCGAAAACTATACTCTTGCTTGATGATGTAGCCTCCCATCATCCAGAACACTTTTCCAGTTTGCACTTCCATCGTTGGCAACAGAAAATGCGGTTCTGGCTCACATCCCTTGGACTGGTATCATCCATATTACTACCCAATGAGTCTACACCTGTTGTGCCTACACCACAACCCAAAAACCTCCTTGGAGAAGATCAACTTGAACCCGTTGTTCCTGAACCGGTTGTCCACAATCCTGTTTCTAAGGAAACTGATTACCTTTGTCATGGTAGGATCCTATCAGCCTTATCCGATGAACTGTATGACATCTACCATAGGATCCCAACCGCACTTGAACTATGGAAGGCCTTAGATTCTAAATTTGGTCTAGAAGACACTGGTCTTGAGTGTTATGCCTTTGTTGAATGGCTAACATATAATATGGTTGATGATAAACCTATCTCGGCTCAAGTTCGAGAATACCAAAACTTAGTGTCTAAATCAATGGCTAAAGGTTATAACCTTGATGAAAATTTTCAAGTAACAACCCTCATAGAAAGCTCCCTCCCTCTTGGAAGGATTTTACCAGGACCCTTAGGCATAGACAAGGGAACATCTCCATGGCATCCTTAGTCAAATCCCTACAAATCGATGATAGACATAGGGAACAAGATAGGAAGTCTAACCCATATGTCAACATGGTTATAGGTGATAAAACTAAGAAGAAACCGAACCAATCCCATCTCCATAAGAAATCTAAACCTTCCTTTAAGGACCGCAAGCACCACTAAAATTAGAGTAATAATAATAGTGATCAAGGAGAAAAACGTGTCTGCTTTGTGTGTGATAAACCTGGCCACTTAGCGAATGTGTGCATATTTTGTAAAGGTCAAAGGAAGCAGAATGTTCAGGCTCCTAAAAATCCTGAAGTAAATATGATCACTGTGGGGGCGGTTCCTTCCTCTTCTATAGAAAGGTTAGAAAATCCTACTATTCTTTTTGCTGACATATCTTCAGATTGGTACATAGATTCTGGTGCCACCAACCATATTTTCTTTGACCAATCCCTCTTTTCTACCTATCAGGCCGAAACCGGCAGAGTGATCAAATGGGGAGATCATTCATCCACCATACCTATTGCTGGCTTTGGACGTGTGGAAATAAAGCTTACTTCTAGGAATGTCCTTAGATTACATGATGTCCAACATGTACCTTCTTTCCATAGAAATTTGATTAGTCAAGTTGTTTTACAATATTCTGGTTATACCTTATTGCATCAATGCAATAGAGTTGTAATTTCTAAGAATGGTTCTTATATTGGTCTTGCATACACTTGTAGTGGTTTGATTAAACTATCTTCTGTTTCATGTAATGCTTCTTATAGTAATGAAATATCTTCTACTATTTTAGTTTCTGAAACTAGTGATGTTTGGCATGCACGTCTTGGTCATGTGAATAAAAATATGATGAAACACATGATTTACTTAGATTTGATTCCTAAGACGCATATTGATATTTCTGATAGATGCCAAGTTTGTGTGCAAGCTAAGCTTCCTAAGAAGCCATTTAAATCAGTGGTAGATCGTAATACATCGTTGCTTGAGTTAATTCATTCTGATGTCTGTGATTTAAATCATGTTCTTACTTGTGATAATATGAGATACTTTGTTACCTTTATAGATGATTTTTCAAAGTATTGTTCTATTTTCTTACTGAAAACTAAGGACGAACAATTAGAAAAATTTAGAATCTATAAAACCCAAGTAGAGAAACAACTAGAGAAGAACATTAAGAGAGTGAGGTCTGATAGAGGTGGTGAGTACACTTCTAATGAACTTAACAAGTTCTGTGAGGACCATGGCCTTATTCATGAAACCACTGCCCCATATAATCCTCAATCTAATGGAGTTGCTGAGAGGAAGAATAAAACATTGATTGACATGGTCAACTCAATGCTAGCCGAGTCTGGACTTAGTCACAGACTGTGGGGGGAAGCCCGTCATACAACCAAATACCTTCTTAACCGCATCCCTTTTAGACACCTTGACAAAACACCCTATGAACTTTGGCTCAACAAGAAACCATGCTTGAAATACCTCAATGTGTGGGGGTGTTTGGCCAAGGTTAAAATCTCTGAGAATAAGAAGAGAAAACTAGGGCCTAAAACTGTTGATACTGACATAATAGGATATGTTGAAAACAATAATGCCAATAGATTCCTAGTAATAAAATCTGAAATCTCAGACATTAGAGTTAACTCTATACTTGAGATTAGACATGTAGATGCTGTCTATTATGAAACCATCTTTCCTCTTAAGGAAAAGGTTCCTAGACAAGTTAGTGAAGATCCCTCTTATTCCTCTCCTACTGAACCTCTTGTAGTTCCACCTTCTTATGAAGTAGAACATGAACTCTTAGTAGATGAATCTCTGAGTGATCTAGGTAGGGGTAAAAGGACTAAAGTTGATAAGAACTATGCTCTCAACTTCTACACCTTCATAGTAGAAGAAGACCCGCGTACCTATGAGGATGCCATGAAATCCATAGACTCTAGCTTTTGGAAGGAAGCTGTTGATAATAAAATAGAATCAATTATGAGTAATCATACTTGGATTCTTACTGAACTCCCTCCAGGCTGCAAGACTATTGGATGTAAATGGGTGTTTAGAAAGAAGATGATGACAAATGGTTCCATTGATAAGTTTAAGGCCATACTAGTAATCAAAGGATTTAGTCAGAATGAAGGATTTGATTACTTTGACACATATGCACCTATAACTAAAATCTCTTCCATATGTGTCCGAGTTTCTTTAGCCGCGATCCATAAGCTTGAAATCCATCAAATGGATTTCAAGACAACCTTCTTGAATGGAGATCTTTAAGAAGAGATTTACATGGATCAACCTGAAGGGTTTGTAGCAACTGGACAAGAACACAAAGTTTGTAGACTTGTCAAGTCCTTGTATGGACTGAAACAAGCACCTAAACAGTGGAATGATAAATTTGATAAAATTGTTTTGTCTACTGGATTTATTGCAAATGAATCTGATCGTTGTATTTATTCTAAAACTGCTGATGAATCCTACATTATTATGTGTTTATATGTAGATGATATATTGTTGTTTGGATCTAATTCTGAAATTATTGCTGAAACTAAATCTTTTCTTGCAAGCAATTTTGATATGAAAGATTTAGGACTTGCTGATGTAATACTTGGTATTAAGTTGAGTAGATCTACTTCTGGTTATGTACTTAATTAAACTCACTATATTGATAAAATCTTGCATAGATTTAATATGTTTGATTGTACTCCTGTTAATACACCTTATGATGCTAGTTTACATCTTGTTGTACATAAGGGCACTCATGTCGATCAACATAGATATGCTCAAGTTATAGGAAGCTTAATGTACCTTGCTAATTGCACTAGGCCTGATATTTCTTATGCTATAAGCAGGTTGAGTAGGTACACTAGCTGTCCTAATGAGGACCACTGGAAAGTTTTGGTAAGAGTGTTTAAGTACCTTAAAGGTACAACTAGGTATAGCCTTCATTATACTAGTTTTCCACCTATATTAGAAGGACATACCGATGCTAACTGGATTGCAGATTCAGATAAAACCAAATCTACCAGTGGGTATGTATTTTGCCTTAGAGGAGGTGCAGTTTCTTAGAAATCTTCCAAGAAAACTGTGAGAGCTAGATCCACTATGGAGACTGAGTTTATTGCTTTAGATTTAGCTTGTTGTCAAGCTGAATGGCTTAGAAATTTACTTATTGATCTGCCAATTGTTTCTAAACCATTTCCTCATGTTTGCATATTATGTGATAATAAAGCAGCTATAAATAAAGCTAAGCAATCTAAAGGCAACCCGGGTAAGCGCTTTATGAGATTAAGATATGAAGATGTGAGAGATCACATCACCCGTGGGATCATATCTATAGAGTATGTGAAATCTACAATGAATATTGTTGATCCACTTACTAAGGGTTTAGCTAGAAAGCTAGTACTCAGTTCGTCAAGGGGGATGGGTCTTCTACCCATAGATTAAACATTGCAGTGGTAACCCTGCCTTTCCAAAATTGGAGATCCCATGAGGAATTGTTCCAAGGGACAACTAAGTTGTCGTGTTATGCGGAAGCACAATTTGGAGTTTTACTCCTTGACCCTCCCTATGGCGCTAGTGCTTCGACTCTGTTTGAGTATAGGAAGAGCTTTGCTCTGAATGGGTTCAAAGCCATTTATGGGCAAGGTATGCGCCAGACAGGATATCCTTGGAGATCCCTACTATTTGAGTGTAACCCAAGAGCCGAAGTTTATGTGAGTTGGGCATACTCGCTAGAGCGCTCATGAAACAAGATCTTGCGAAGGCTGTTTATGCGCAACACCGATACAAACTCGTTCTAGTGCCCGCACTATGGTTGTTTGATTTACTAAGGTCTGAATCAGGGAGTCTGGTTTAAGATGTAGTTCACCACGTCTCTCTGAATTGAAGTGAGTCATTCTAGGCAATGGTTCAAGGCCACAAGCTACCAATGCTGGAAAAATAGTAATGTCACAAATTTTATTATTTATTAAATTTCTGAAAAGAATTATGGAACATGTGGGGGAATGTTGTATTTTCTATTCCATAATTTAATTTTTCAGCCAAACGTTTATCCCATATTGCTTGCAGCAGGAACCACACAACTCCTTATATATGCTAGTGGTCCCCAAGAGGTCAGGACCTCTCAAGGGCATGGAAATGTATGATTGATTGGCTAGGCTTGTGTATTTCTCAGAATAAAATAAAATACACACACACGCGTTCGTTTGTTCGTTCGCTCGCCTCGCCCCGTCCCGCCCGACCCGGTTTGGTTCGGTTCGTTTCGTTGTGTGCGTGGATTTATCTTTTTATGATATATTTTTTATTTTATTTTTGCTTTCCGAAACGACGTTTTATTTTCTGTGTTGCGCCATTTCGGTTGACAGCGTTTAAGACACAACAATAAAACATCTATTGACTACCCATTAAGTCGGCCATTAAACGCGATGTTAAAGACGCACGTTGGAGAGACCAACAGGTGTGGGCAGTTACCGCGATGGCTGAGACACACTCCATATAAGGAGGCGTCCACTCTCATTTTAGAGATACAACAAACAAGAGATACCGAGAGACAATACTTGAAAGTAGTTGATTGGTTCCTTTGCTGCTGTAGGACGATTCCTTTATTTCTATACTGTCATTCCTTTCCTGCTGTACATCAGTTCCTTTGCTGATGTACAATAATTACTTTCCTACTCCACTACAGTTTGTTTTACAGTAGTTTCTTTCCTGCTATACAACGGTTCCAGTTCTGCTGTACCGAGGTTCCTTTCCTGCGATACATCAGTTCCTTTACTCCACCGCAACAAGCATGTTCTCCCGAACACAAACACTCCTTGCTGCTGTCTTGCGCCGACGACTACTTCGCGACGCCATTTTGGTGTTTGTGACCAATGGCTAAGGAACGAGTTCAACACAACACTCTCGCTTGTACCGAGCGACTATACCAGAGTTGAGGTAGTTGAATCTTGGAGATAGACCACTGGAGACGCTCGTGCTAGGAGCAGTAGAATCTGTCTTGAAGACAGTATTTCACACGCCTTCATCTCAGGCTCTGGAGTTTGATTTTTAAACTCATTTGTCATTTTCTCCGAATCCAAATTATTGTTAATATTACTGCCGCATATTGGTGGTTAACTACTTGCAATTATCTAATTAACATTTGTCTTACAATACCTGATTTTCTAACAATAATATATGTGTGTGTGATTAAAAGAGAAAGATTTTCCCCTTCCTTTCACATAATCTATATCAAAAGTCGAACGTCCAAGTAAGGCCATAAATGGATATGGATAGACCTGCAAATCCACAAATCTAATCTTTTTAAAAATACATCACTGGTTCTAAATTTTTAGACCCGCATATAAGTGGGTTCACTAATGGATAAGCTTAGACCCAATCACCCAGACCCACATAATATTGTACCCTCTATACGTAAATAATTACTTAAATAATTATATATTATTACATCATACTTACTAGTCTAATATATATAATACTTGAAATTACATATTACTCTAATTATAATAAGATTAAGACTAGTTATGTAGTTGAGAACATATTATTCTAAATACAATCACGAGCAACATATGTAAACTTAAAATCAATATAGATACATGATATGCTACACAAACAAAACACTATAACGATGACTACAAATACATAGACAATTAACTCAACAAATTTTCAATTACATTATTTAATATAACTATTGCGTATTTATATCCTATATAATAGCATTATATCATTGTATTAGGATATATAAAACATAATCATAATTTTTGTTACATAAACAATGTGATGATTATATGGATGCTTACCCACATACCAGCACCACATACCCAATATTATCACGGGTACAGATATAATGCGGGTCTAAATTTTTATTATACTAGTCTAGAATACCCACAAAATTAAATAGGTATGGATATGAGCATGGCCAGACCTGCACCATACCTGCACTACTTACAACCCTATGCCCAGGGGTATTAAATCAAGAAATACTTCTCCGGTGATTCGAATGCAAGTCACTTCATTGAGGAACACCTGAATTTATGAATGTGTTATCCCTTGTCGACGTATGTATGTATTTATAGGATTAAGAGAGAAAGATTTCTCCCTCCCTCTCCTATATCCATGACGGAAGCCGAGCGCCCGTGTTATATATTTATGTATGTATGTATGTATGTATGTGTGTACATATGTGTGACACACACACATATAAACATATACTACATAGATACGTACATACATACATATATACACACATATACAAAAATAAAAACCAATCTTCAAAAAATAATATATGAACGGATGTAGAAGGGGTCGGATGTGGTTTAGTTATCTTTTGTTTTTTAAATAATAGATTGACTATGTATAAAAAATCACAAGAGAGGTTGCATGTTTTACCTTTAATTTTTTAGATAGGAAAATATATACTTGTAAAATCATATGCACAGCCAAGGCCGATCTACCTATTGGCGCGGTAGGACACGTGTCCTACATGCTAGTTATATTTGCTAAATCATATCCACTGCCATGTTGAATATGTGACTGCATGAAATACGGAACAGTGCCCTACCTATTTAAATGATTCAGTCCATCACAAATAAAAATGGAAGCAACATGAGAATGACATGAGCGTAGGCGGCGCGAGCTCAACTACTTGGGCTCAACACGAGTAAGGCAACGGCTGTGTGCGGATATAACCACAACATATCAACGATTTTTATGCGGCGGCGGGCTTGGCACGGCTCAACCTGGCACAATGGCAGGAGCCGCCTGGGCGTCGCTGCAGACACGATTTGGTCACGAGTGACAGATGGAAATCTACGATGACGAACTGCTGCAGAAGTGGCCCGTGCTTGACAGTAGTTTGAAGTGGGAGAGACCACCGGTAAAAAGAGGGAGAGAGTGAGGTGTGGGGTGTGTCTTCTTGGTACCACTAGTGGGAAACACGTGCTAAGCACATGAATTCTTTTGAATTGGAATTAACATCGTGTAGTTGTACTCTAGGATGCGTAGTGACATTAATATACTATAATTTATATATAATCCACAATTCGATTAATAACCAGTCTATTCCTTCTAATCAGTAAGCACACAAAAAAACTGGACCATATATATATATATATATATATATATATATATATATATATATAGAGAGAGAGAGAGAGAGAGAGAGAGAGGCTAGTGTGCACTCGAGTGTATCGGAGGCGCCGTACACCTCAGTCATTTTTGAAGGTGCGGTAACTTTTTGAAAAATGTAAGTCGTTGATCTTCTTAATTATCTTAAGAACATACTATATAATAAATATCAACTCATTTGGACATTCATAGGTCGTGCATCTAAAGGAGGCAAAAATCATGCATTTCAAATTAGTTTCATGCGTCGATTTTGTTGTCCTTGGATGAGTGACTTACACTCATCCAAATGAATTCAAATTTTACATGTGACCTATTATTATTGTAACCATGAAGATCAATGGATTAGATTTTTTAAAAAACATGGTCTAGATAGGCAAACACCATTGGGGTGTACGACGTGATCTATACACTCGAGTGTATTCTAGCCTGACTCTCTCTCTCTCTCTCTATATATATATATATATATATATATAAATATAATATATAAGAGACATAAACAGGTTGGATGGATAATAATCACACACAGATGTTTTAGAACACCCTCTAAATTCCAAGCTATCTTTTCATCTGATTCATGATCAACATTGCATTGTTATTTGCAACAATTCATATTAGAAAAAGCAACTTGACTAATAGTAAAATAATTCCTCTAACATTAAATGACACAGACAAAATGGATAAATCAATACACAGATAAACACCTAGAGCACATTGATTGTCTAAACCAATGAGTACACAACTAAATGGTTATAACACATATACACGTTGGAATTATAAAAAAACATACTTAAAGCGTGTTGGTTCTAAATCACGTGTATTGCTCGTTTGGCATGGAAGTAAAAAAAAATTAACTAAGAAGTAGACATGCATGTAGAGATTAAAAAAAGGAATCCAAGTAAAAAAAATTGACAGAGCAAGTTGCGGAATAAATATAAATGTACAACTCAATTTTAGACAGCTGAATTCCTCCAACATGTAAACACATATAACGACTGCACCAACTCACATACATATATGTTGTTATAACACACAATGAGACTGGCCAATAAGAACACACACATATTGTTAGAACTGCATCTAAACAAATTTATAATTAATAATGTATTGTCATACACAATAATTTATATAAGAGAGTGCAACTTGATTAACACCGAGTTGACTCCCTCTAACATTAATGTACACAGACAACAACAAAAAATTTAGTATGAAATTGAGACATGTAGTAATAATAAAAAAGCAACCGAGTGAGAGAAAAAACCGAGCAAGAAAAAGTAAATGAGCAACTGAGCAAGTTTCTAGAGAAACATGCATAAAAGAGAGTGAGAGCGAGAGCAGGGTTGCTTTTTTTATAAGGTTTTTAGAAGTAGACTCACAAAAGAAGAGCAGTTAGATGATATCCAACTGACTCCCTCCAATAATAAGTACATAGGCAGACTGGAGCAAATAGCACACATACATATTGGACCAATTAGTGCACACATGTCCCACAGAAAAAAACAAATATACTAATAAATAATTACACATACAACCCACTAAAAGAGAATAGCTCCATTAGTAGTCAACTAATTGCCTCTAACATGTAAGGATGTAAATACAAAGACAGACTGTATCAAATAATATAAAATCAGTGTGTTAGAATGCAAAGTCCAATCGAAATAATGAGAACACAATCAAACTACTGGTACACATGGATATGTTAGATCGATGACCACATAAATATGAAATGCGGTCGAAGAAAACTCAAAAAACAAATATTCACAAAATCAAAGTATCGTCAATTGCTTTGGTCGGCTAATTGATATGTATCGGAAGTGCATATTCTTTATTTTATTATATGTATAGTATAATATATTGTCTGTGTGCAAAAAGAAGTTGCGTTAAAAAAATTGAACAACGACAGCAGTTCGAGTAGATTAGTTTGTAAATATAGCCAATATAACCATATAATAGAAAAGTAACCAGGCAAGTTGCTTGAACATCTAAGCCCATAGTCGGCCTTACATGTAAGGCTACCGATACCGGCTACAGATCTACTAAAAGGAAAGCCCTCAAGCACACGGGAATGAATGCAGACGCCACACTGCCTCTTATTTAGAGGGTTATAGATGCGTGGGCAGCTGAATTGAATGCCCGTTGTTGGTCTCGAGATCAGAGTGAAATGACGGGTATAAGTAGTGTGTTGTATATCTTCTTGGTACCATGCGTGGGTAGCTGAATTGAATGCCCGTTGTTGGTCTCGAGGTCAGAGTGAAATGACTGGTATAAGTAGTGTGTTGTATATCACTACTTGTCTAATTGTTGTCTCCTCCAGTTCTCTCCTTGTCTCGTCAACTTCTCCCCATCTAATCTTTCACTCCCAACATTATCAACTGTAGCACATTCCATTTCCCGAGAAACAATAAATATACAATTTATTATAGCATGCGTCACTGGTCTACAAAATTAACTTACTGATAGTACATTATCAGACTATATTAGTAGTTTATAAGATGATACACTGTGCGTTGTTAAATAAGTAATCATTACAAATTCAAGGGAAAATTGATGTGACTGTAGTAGGCTAGATAAAACTATGTATTGATTCATATATATTGGAGGTTAGAAATACAAACGAACCATGAAATATGTGGTGATATCGTGGTGTACATAGCGGAACTTGTTCAAGTCTCCAGTTATTCCTATGTGTGCACAAGGTTGTTCTGTTTATGGCACAAAAATTTGAAGTTTCTTGTCTTTTTATTTGTATTCAGGCACAAACTTATTAGCGCATCACCTCACGTGCATTTTTATTTGCAAAGGCAAACTAGTCAAAGCACAATTTACTATAATCGTGTGGCAATACTTGGAATGTGTAGAAAAAAGAGAAGGGATTGGATGTGAATATCTGAAAGAGAAATGTTGAGAACCAAAAGGAGATGATATTCTTACATATGTGCATGTTTAGCATGTAGAAGGTAAACGGAGAGAATGTATACAAAAGGAAAAGTTCTATTTTATCTTACTTTTTCAAAAAAGTAATTTACAAAAAATATGTTATATTTTCCTTTCCATTATAAATAATAAAAATATGTTGATATTTCCCTTCATCTACACACCAGTTTGGTGAGGAGAAGGTGAAGAGAGTACATCTTTCTTCGCTAAACCCATCCTTTCATTGGTCATCATTTTGCGTTCCATCAAACTTGCAACCTCCCCATTTGTAATCGTCAGTGAGTATAGATTTTATTTCACTCAATATTTAAAATCATCAAAATATAATTTGTTTTTTAATTATTTATAGTATTCGGAGTAAAAAATGGTAAATTAACTAGAAGTGTATAACATTATATTTAATTTTAAATAATAATGTGGTATTACCTTTGAAGAAAAATGGTATCATTTTTGGTGACTTTTTGTGGTCAAATTTTTTTCTAATTGTGTATAGTATTTGGAGTGAAAAATGGTATCATTAGTTAGAAGTTTATAGCATTATATATAATTTTAAATAATTTTCTTAATGCATTTTAATATACAAGCAAAATGTATTTAGATTATGAATTCATATTGTGTCCCATTTGATAAAAAATTCTGACTTCGTCACTGTTAACACCCTAACAGGAGTTGGCTTCTACCAACCTTCACATTCACAATGTCTTTTTACCATTGTTGTAAAAGTAAGGTCATGGAAGGTGGAGGCGTGGTCACTCCAACCTATGACATGGGAAAGGTTTGCGCGATAACTTTGTCAAATCAAGAAGTATTATAATTTTACTCATTGCTTCTCTTTTCCGTGATCTTTGCGTTTCTTAACACTGTGTCGGGTATAAAATCCGTTGACACAAATTTCAACATATGTTTTCTCTTTCCAACCTAATTAGTCACAGTGTAAATATCTAAAAATTATAACTTCATCACTCAGTTTTTTCACTAGCAACAAAAATAATGCAATATCATATTTACTATTTTTAATGTAATCAGATAGTATCTATCTTATACCTATAATAAGAGGCAGTTGCCAGGAGTGTGTTTGGCAGTTCATCGAGCTGCTTGAGCTGGCTGGGCTTTTTTTATACTTTTTTACTGCTTGAGCTGGCTCGGTTTTTTTTTACTTTTTAAAAAGTGACAACTGCTTCTGTGCTTCTTTCACGACTGCCTTTTTCTAGTTGTTTGCTTTCTTTACCGCCGTCACTTAGTAATAATAGCCAATAAACATGCTCCAACAACCCTGCTGCAGGAGAACTCCATATTGACACCAAAACTGGTAGGCATGTGCATGTGTTAAGCAAGACAACATCATCCATCCACCATTTAATTAGATGTATAAAGATTTACGATCACTTTAATTGAGAATAACAGGTGCACTACACAAATGTTATTGTATTTGTTCCGTTCTACCAAATTGTTGAAAGGATTCACGCAGAAACTTCAAGCCCAAGAAAATCCGATTATACGAGATACAGTCCGAGCATGCACCAGAAGAATAAGAACGACCCCAGTCGACGAAGCCAATAACTGTCAAGTAAATAACCACAAGAGAACAATGTTGGCGAAGAAGACCGCAAAATTCTATTAAGCACCTTCAGAAAGATTACAATGATTGTCGCTCTCTCACAATCCCACACCCACAATAGAATCTCGTATCCCACTCTTGCTCTCTCTCCGTTTGGCTATCTTTTTGGCCTACTCACAACACATAGCTACTACTCTATTTATAGGCCCCAAAGATAGACCAACACCGGAATAGGAGTAGGACAAGAGGATACAACTATTCTATTTGGAATAGGATAATGTGAATACAACTCCAACTAAGCAGGAAAGAGAATTGGATAAGGAAATAATATTAGGACTCCAAGTCTACACCAATTAGAACTTTCCTATTGTTTAGATAATTCTCATTATCCTAATATGATAAGAGACAATATCCCAACAATTGTCTCTATGTCTCAATTGTTAGGTTTGGAAATCAGTAATTTCTAGACATTAAGTCTGCTTCTTTTCATCTATGCTTTCAGTCTGTGCTAGAAGTGGAGCATTGGATTCACCATAGAACGGCAAAGTTGATAGGTGCAGACGCCTCTCTTTGTTGTAAGCTTCTGAAAACCCAAAACTTTTAGCTTTCAGTTAGTCAGTGTTTCATACTAGATTTGTGGTTTGAAAGCTCTCAATTCAATTTTTTTTTATGTTTTGAGAAATACTCATACTATGTTATCCCCTTCGATATGAAATCTATAGACATGTAACAAGCACGAATGGAGAAGTCATTGGCAGTGAACTTCCTTCCATATCCATTGAAGGTGAAAGAGATTGGTTCTGTAGTTAATGGTTGCGGTAGTGCTGCTGGAACAAGCCAAACAAGGTAATTAATTAGGGTGTTCATTCCTCCTTTTTGATATCCTACTTGCTATACGGATGTTCCCTTTGGGCTTAATTTGTGCACAAATAGTCAATATGCTTCAGCAGCGGCTTTTGTTAGAGCTAATTGGTTATATCATACATCGGTTCTAAGATGCTACGTGTAGCATAGTGTTGGATTGAAAAGTTTCCAGCAAACCGACGGACTATTCATGCTGACCATATGAAGATGTATGTGTTACAGTTTATGTTTGTTGTCCTTATGTAATATTTGGAGGTTTTATTTTCTTTTCACTCTGGCACTTTTGTCTTTCTTTCTGTCCGATTACATTAAGCACTATTTTTCTGCTCCTGTATATTGCTTCACTGTATTCAAGTTTCGTAAATAAGAAATGATTATTTTTCTTCAAATTTACAAGTTATTTGAGTGGATTAATGGCTTTACTGCTTTTTGATGTTGTGCACTCGTATTTCTTTTTTGTACACGTATACAGACAAGTTACAACTAAGCTGCAACCTGTAGGGAAATTCCCGAGCATCCTAATTGGCCCCATCCCGATGAGACAGCCTGGTGGGACTAAACGCAGCTCCACCATGTATGTAGAAGGACTACAGATCCTTCCGGATAGACTAGAGGCAACTAAATGTTGTAACAGACATGTCATGAACTCACTGTCATGCACCGCGAGTGTGTTATCGGCACAACAATATTGTATAGCAACGACAACGGTGTATCCAGTATTGTATAACATGCAAAGTTAGCTTCATGTTCTCGAGCAGCTGCAAGAGTCACTCAAAACTTGGCTATGAATCTAGTATTGTATAACATGCAGAGATCTAAAGGGCCAAAGTTACACTGCAGTTTGATGTTCATGACCACAACAATTTTGGAGAAGACCAACTTGGCAACTGGCATCGGTCGATTCGTTTGTTTAAGTGTTGGCTGAGGCTAAGTAGCTGTATATGTAGATTGGAAGTATAATATATACAATTAACTGATACTTTTCATATTCATGGTACATGGATAGGTTGACGAGCCATATATGTTTCTTTTGACCTGTCAAACAATTATGTTGTCATCCTCTACAAGTCTGATTATAAATGAAACTTGCCAAATTAGGAAAGCACTCATAGATGATTGTGCTTC
This sequence comes from Alisma plantago-aquatica, assembly GCA_963693085.1. Taxonomy (NCBI): domain Eukaryota; kingdom Viridiplantae; phylum Streptophyta; class Magnoliopsida; order Alismatales; family Alismataceae; genus Alisma; species Alisma plantago-aquatica. Next base: position 384,757,290 of record OY856415.1, on the reverse strand, counting down.
CTGGTACAGTCAGACAAATGTATATATACATTACGTAGAATAGGTGTAAGTTGTGCTTGCCTAGGAAATTTAACACTAATCAGCCATTACAACAATGGTCGAGGGGCTTTTCATACGTGGTATGCCCTAGAAAAGATCGATGCAGAACAGTAGGGTGTGGTCGGCGGTAGTTTCAGTAGGCCGATAGAGAGGATAAGAACAACTTTGACTTAGTCGCATGTCGATGTTGCTTTTTATTATGTGAGACATGATTATTGGTGTACCAGATTGTGTGTTCATTTATCTTTATTTCATTAGAAAGGTAACTATCAGTGCGCTTAGAACTTGATATAGAAAAATTATATTATGGAATTTAAAGTGTAAATCAGTGTGGAAGTATTAAGAGTAAGAATTTATACTGACTTATTAAACTTCTATAGAGCTCGATTTTTCGGAGTTAAGCTCTGTCTGGTTGGATTATAAACAGGTCACAACTGTAGTGAATTTTATCTCTGTCTATTTGGTGATGTGTGATCCATACTCATGATTGCGCGATAATGAACCTCACGTTCTCTTTCTTCTGTATATGAAACTGATTGTTCTAACTGTGTAGAAATATGGCGTGGTTTAATTTCTCAGTCTCCTCTGTTGTCTCTCTTAGTCATCTTCCATATAAAAATCTAGCAAACATCACTTCATTTTTCATTGTGGTGCATCAATTTCAACAATAGTCTGCCACTCGATCTATCAAACTACATCCAAATAAACTTTTATGAACTAAATACACACAATGAATCAGCTTAAAACCAAACAAAACCAATATCATTTGAACACATTGCTTAGGGATTCCGGTTTTATAATTCACACTATTGGTTAGTTTTACACCTGACTGAACTAGCTATTAGTCAATCTAGATTCGACATGGTTTTGTTTAGAGATCAATTGTTAAATTTGCAACTACTGAATTGACATCATCCAAGACTGAAACTCCCGTGTTTTGTGTTGCCATAGATTCAAGTTTAAGGGCGCATACATAATGCTGACGTCGTCAATCTAAAACATATTAAAACTATCCAATCCAAAACAACGAAATTACAATATGATATCGACTAGCAAGGTCAGAACTAACCCCTAATTGGCAACATTCTAAATTGAACTCAATCTTTTTAGCATCACACTACCCTATAACTAGAGAGGAGTGCCGTAGAAGTGTCTACAAACACTCTATCATCTTGGTTCTTACTTCGAAATCTTGTCAATTACCATGCTTCAATTATGTTTTTCTGGGAGATTCAATTAAGTTTATTAAATAACTACTACTACGACTAGCTTTACCAATTTTCGATTGTAAATATTATAGGAGGTTTTCTCCTATAAAAATATATCTTATTATTAGAGGTGTGAAAATGTTGATAACAAAAAGTTTACATAAGAAAGATTTTCATAGTTTTTCTCTATGAATAGCCGTACTCCAAAATAAGCTTCCAATAAATAAAAATGTAAAATATCATTATAATTAAATATATCATAACCATCCTTATATCTAAATGATCTAAAATATCACTAACCAAAATATGATTTGCGTCATCAATATATAAAAATGCATGTGAAAATTTGACGAACATGACAAGAACAGAAACACAACTAAAAAAGTATCAATCAGGGACTTTTTGATATGTCAACATCTCATTATCGAGATTAACCAATATATAAATCTTGTGGGTAGAGATCTTTTCATGATGTAATTTTATTTATGATCAAAATGTATGTATTTTCCAAATATGATAAAAAAATATAAAACCGCCAAGAAGAAAAGTCGTGATGTTGATACCAGTACAAAACATGTTCTATTTGCCGAATAATTGGTCTATAACACATGCATGGTGCCTTATTATTCTAAATCAAGTAGGATTCATGTGCATCTTTCTAGTCTATCTTACCTTAACAAGAGCGAGTTTCATCTCTGTGTCTACGTGTTATCCACCTGTATGTGTGTATGGTTATCGTATCTGAATGTGTGCTATCCAATTGCTATGGTCTCCATCCGTAAAATAAATTAGTCTCTATCTTCAAAAACTTTTTATCCAATTGCTATGGTCTCTATCACTAGTAATTTTTTATATAAAAATAAATTTTACCTGCGCTTCTACAGTTCTTATGGACAAGTTTGTCATCGATAAATTAATAAACTATTGTACAGATGCATATCCAGACACAAATAAGCTCAGCCAAGCAAGCAAACAAATAGTTGAAAAACTGAAGTCGGTAAACAAAAAGTTCGGTTGTTAAATCTCTGAGTATTATTTGGTCCAATCGATCTGTGTGCTTACATGTTTGAGAGCTTCAATTGGCTTTTAATCAAAATACTTTCTCTTAGTATGTTTTGTATAGATTAGCGCATGCAGTGGTTATTATAAGTCATAATTTTGGTTTAGATTTTGATAATGACACGCTACAAGTCGGATGGGGGTCAACTGACTGAGTGTATTTACATGTGCTCCACTATGTGCTCATTGATCTATTCATTATTTATATTCTAGCAATATGTATTTGTGCTAATCAATCCAATCTATCTGTATATTAATCAATTTAACATGTTTGTATACTTACATATTAGAACATGTCAACCAGATGTTAATCAAGTTGTTCTTTATTTTAATGAGTCATCCTATCTTTTTGTATAATTCTAATTTTTTAGTATTTTTATTTTTTATTTTTGTTGTGAATACCGGAAGGAGTCAACTAAATACTAATCTAATTATTTCTTTTAGTAAGTTGTATGTAACTATTCTTATTACTAATATATCCAGAGAAAAATCAACTTTTAAAAAATTTAAATAATCAACAAGCATTTTTATCATATGTAATAGTATATGTTAAATATTTTATTATACTAATTTGACTGCTATTCAAGTGTTTAGCATGTGCTCTAAGCTAGTCTTATAATAAGAGGAAGTTTCCAGTAGCTTACATGCTCATCTTGTACAACTGCTTTGTTTATATTTTCAAATCTTGTGCAGTTATATCTTATATCTTATACCATATGAATAAGACTCAGTTAGTAGTGGGAAAAAAATCAAAATGGTACACTTTGACAGAAATATTTTCGGGTATAACACATTCATGAAAATATTTCCCAGAATAGCCCACTTTGGTGATAAAATGTCAAAAAGAATGACACTTTTCAAGTACAACAGGTAAAAATGCCAAAAGATTTGGAGCTTTCAATAAAAAAAAATAAAAAATAAAAACAATGTGAAAACGCCAAATGAGTTGGTGTTTTTAACCTTATCTTATGAGTGAAAGCGCCAATCCATTTGGCTTTTTCACATTTTTTATTTTTTTTTTCAATTTTTTATTAAAAGCTCAAAAAGTTATGGCGTTTTTACCCATTGTACTTAGAGAACGTCAATTCTTGTGGCGTTTTATCTCCAAAGTGGGCCATTATGGGAAATATTTTCATGGAGGTGCTATATTCGGAAATATTTTTGTCAAAGTGTACCATTTTGGTTTTTTTTCCTTAGTAGTGTGCTTTCCAACTGACAGTCGTCTGCTTGCCTTGCCTTGTACGATTTTCAAGCCGACGACTCTCATGCATGCACGCTGCCACCCAGGGGCGGAACCAGAAATACATAATAGTGGGAGCTGAGTTCATAAAGGAGAGTTGAAAAATAAAATATGCATACATTGAGATTCAAACCTGCACCATTTACACAACTAAAGATACAAAGTACCACTTCAGCTCGTCACACCTTATGTCAAATACACTGTGAAACAAGTATATATCTAATTATTATTTGTATTTTTATATTTTCATAATTATATTTCATCATTTTTTGGGGGGAGGGGGGGGCTAGAGCCCCCCACCCTCCTTCCTAGTTCCGCCCCTGCTGCCACCTAAACTGCAACGCATGCCTGCGTTCCAAATAAACAACATGTATAAAGATTCTTCAATATGCTTTATTTCATTTCCAGGTCTGTTTTATTTCAGGAAATGGCGTTTTAAGAGCTATTCGTCAACTAATTTGACGTTGTCATCTACTTGCTTTTAGCTGCCAAAGAGAAAAAGTTGATTGGGTTGCTACTGCTACGAAGGAAGGAGGTGTACTTGGTCCTTTGTTTAGATCCACTCAGCGTTTTGTACCAGAAATATGGAGTGTTTGGCTTCTTTTACTCCCTACTATTGCTGCTGTATCCTTTTTTTTGTGATTTGCTCTTCGTGGCGTACTAATGGTTGGAGAGCATCGGCTACAGTATTGGATGAAGAAGTCGTCTTTGTAGCTCCCCATCTTGGAAATTTTGATGGCATTAACAATGCTGATCAGACCGCTCGGTCCGGCGGAATAGATTGGGAGTGCTGCGCTGAAGACGAGTTGCATGGTGGAGACAGATATCTGACAGAGCGAGACTGCAGGGCGCACACACTCTTAGTTGTGTTCGACGGCTGTCTTCACGAGCTAGAGTGATACCTTGGTGGGGTTTAGATCTGCAACATGTAGGCCATCAACGAACAATGACTACAAGATAAGGAGGCTCATGTGTTTGACTAAGGTAGAATGTGTGCTTGGAGAAAAATGCAGAGATCTTGACAGCCGGTGTTGCAGCCTCCAAGCCGACCAGCTTGAGTTGCTTTTGGTGGGATCACTCCCCATACAGCTCATGTACGTACATGACTTACTTAGTAAAGAAACCCGTCTACCTGCTTCCTGTCCGGCTTTTGTCATATATCATTGATCCCAACAATGTAAAACTATACAGATAACATATGGTCTTAGATTAAGTCTTTTTGCCTGTTTCCTATCCTAATTTTTGTGGTGTATCATCGATTCCTACATTTGTCAAATACCAATTTAGATACCATCCAATACTTGATAAGTGAACTGTGAAGATGTATTGTTAAACAAACATGACGGAGAATAAGAATTTGGTCCAATATGGTCTGCCAGGTACATACACTACAGCAATAAATATGGCCAGCGGCAAGCCAATTTCCACTGGGTAGGCGATCACAGCCACATATGTTTGAGAGATATATGAAATTGAATATCATATTCCTCTTCCTGAAACAAGTTGTCGACATCACAACAGCGAATGACTAACCAATGTCGTTCTTAATGTATCTTTCAAACAATGATCCTCTTTTGAGAAACTCAAGAATAATGAAAATAATTATGTCTACAATATACAAGCAATGAAATATTCAGATTTGTTAGAGTTAAAAAATATTAATACGAAAAAGGCAGAGATGCTTATCTTTCAGAAGATAAGGAGGAAGTGAAGTGTGAAAAATGTAGAAAAAAATAATGCCAAGAGAAAGTTTGAGAAACACTACAGAGCTCCAACAGAGAAATATTCAATCACAATAGAAACATTTGACCCTATATCTAGTCACATAACAATATCCTCTGATAAGTTAGAAGAAGAGCACTCTAGATATGAGTCGATAGGTACATGGAAAGTTGGATCTTCTTCAACTATTGGAGAAACAACTTTTGTTTCACCCTCTTTAATATGCAAGAAAAGTGGAGCTCAAAACATGGTGAGAAGCTTTGTTTTAGATTTGTCTATACCTAAAGAGGCTTATGTTTTTCCTGACTATAAAAAATGTGATCACTGCCAAGTAAAAAGATTTCCTTATGAAGTAAGGATATTTTGTTGTTATGATGGAGAGATTTCTTTAGCATCACACGACAATCCTTTGGAATTATGTCATTTATACACGGCATCATCGAAATAGGTTGTTCACTTTAGACAGTGTATAAGAACGTACAACAATACTTTTACTTTTACATTAATGGGTGTAAATGAGGATCGAAGTCTTTCAAAGAGAAGCAAAGGAATATACAGTAAGGAGTGCGGGATCACCCCCTTACTAAATATTTGAAGAATAAAAATCCATTCCAAACACAGTCAAAGGTATGCTAGAATAGATGCAAAATTTTCAAACTTTAATAAATGGTATTCAAAACAACCAAAGTTTAGCAGCGGAATAAAAATAATGCCTATATTCAATTTTCACAAAAGATTGCAAAAGTACATCATAATATACCATAAGGGTTTACATGTATGATACAACATAAGGATCTAAGTAGAGGGAAATCTAAACCATAACAAATTTGTCTCCAAGTTTTAACCCCTTAAGCTAGTCCAAAACTTCATACCTTATCATCCAATTTCTTCACCTAGGGTTGGAAGCATACCCCAGCAAGAAGAGAAAATAGATGACATCAACAAAGGCTGGTATGTGCATACTAAATAGAAAATTGAGCAATATATGGAATAAAGGACATCAAATAAAAAAGGCTTCCCATAGAAAGGATAAGGACCACCTAAATGGGTATTAAGAGAAAAGGAATTGAAATCATATGATAACAAAAGAATACTTGCTATTAATAAAACATAAATATTGTGCCACAAAAGCACATGTAAAGAATTCAGACACACACCTCATATCATCAACATGTATGCATGTGAGATAAACATAGCCCTAGTACTATATAAACACAAAGGCGGCAAAGTCTCATAAACTTGAAACCTGATAGAGAAAGGAATACTACCAATCTCTCAAATATATAAAACATGGGCCAAGAATCACACATCTTGCCCTGGGTATGAGGTTCCTTTCCATCCCAAAAGAGCAGGAAATATCACATCTTCTCGAAAGGAAATAACACATCTGTCATAAAAACCAATCCAATTACACTACTCTAGTGCTACTGAATCACATATCATGTTAAATGTGGAGACAAGTAGAAAGTATAGTCAGAATATATAAACTAGTCACCACATAAGTGACTAACATATACATCCACCTCATAAGTGGGAAAAAGACATCACATGTCATCTTTTAGTGTTCCATCATGAACAAAGCATAAGATAAGAGTTCAAAAGAATATCCATGATCACATGATCAATATCAAATAAGGTAGTTCACATGAACCATGATTAAAAAAAAAAGACATTGTGTATAGGCTAATGTCCATAAGACAAAGAGAATGAATAAGCATAGGCGAATTGCTCAACATAGAAGTATAGGGGATACAACATACATTTAGAAAGAAGAATTAGAAATTTCTCAATATAGAAATAATGTGGGATGAAATCATACCTCAACTTTAGAGTCTAAACAGTCCAAGTCAATCCTAGATCCAAGCCCAGGCCTCCAAAGAACATCTAGGGAAGGTGGACAGGTCCAATAAGTAAGGTTCCCAAGCTTAGAGAGGCTAGTTTCTCCAAAAAAGCTCCTATCTCGAGCAAGAAGCACCTTCTCCACTTTAGAGGTGAAAAACCCTAATAAAAGAACATGGAGATGAGGTGTTTATGGGTTCTAAGTGGGGTTTCACCATGGAAGGCCATGGTTCTGACCTGGAGGAAGGTAGAAGGAAGACTAACAATATAAAAATAGGGAAGGAAAGGAGGATACTTACTAGTTTTGGTTGAAATAACCAAGGAGGATCTTAAGAAATCCTAAATAGAGAAATTTGGAACCCTAGGAGCCTTCTTCACCAAGGTAGGTACCTCCTTTTACCTTGGGACAACACCTTCGTGGAAAAATAGAGTAGGAATGATTCTCTAAGCTAGAGGAAATAAAGGAGTGAGATTTTTTGAATTGGGAGTTGGGAAGGGGTAGATATGGCTATATAAAGGAAGAGGTCAAGTATGAGGTGTCTATGAGACTTTCCATGTGTCATGTATAAGGGTGTCCATGGGCATGCAAGCCTTTATGGATAAGGAAGAAGTCAAGCATGAGGTGTCAAGTTACTTTCCATGTGTCCAATGCTAAGGGTTCCTATGGACATGAAAACCTTTATGGATAAGGAAGAAGTCAAGCATGAGGTGTCCATGGAGCTTTTCATGTGTCCTTAGCCTAGGGATTTCATGGCCATATAAGGGGACAGCTCATAGAGGCTTCTTGAATATCAAATGTCAATTTATGGACACTTATAGGTCGTCCCAACCGACCTCCAATCAAAGAAATAACTCCATTGGTTGATAGCTCCTAAAGATAAGCTCATTTATAAAGAGAGTAATCCCTAAAATGCCCTTGGAAAGAAACACCTTCAAACTAAGGTGCAACTAGGTGCCCTATCATTCAAAAACTTGATAATGGTAAGAGAATATATAAGGATTATAATGCATGTGACAATTTGCAAAGAAAACCTCCCAATTTGGTAAATTGCAGAAAAGTCCAGAATGTACCTAAAATTGCATACCTTGCACAAACAACATCCAAATTGGACCAAACTTCATCCACAAGTTATCTTTGATGTGTTGAATATGAATTTTCCATTAATTTAATATTTTGAAGTTATATAATCATATTATTCATTGCATATGTCTTTTACTCATTTTCTCTCTCCTAAACTTATCCTAATATTTCAAGGTTGTCCAAATTAGATGAAATTTGACATGTAGGCTAACAAACCATTATCTAAATTATTCATCCAATTAAGTTCCTTATCTTCATATTACCACCAAAATGAGTTATGTGGTATATTTTATGTATCCATTATAAACCTAAGATTAATGTTAGAACATTAGGTTTCATTAAGGTGATCTATACATGCATTTTCTCATTGGGGTTATACTAAACATCTATTTAGGTCTAACCTTCAACCTTTTTTGGCTAAGTCCAAAATGTCAACTTCCAGGGTAGGGTCCAATATCTAGTATGTTACATACACACTTTCAAGGTACAAGGACAAATATATCATTTTATAAATAAGATCATACCAAAAGATGGACGTCCATCACATCTACAACTATATATTTATGATAATGATAATGAAATAGGAAATAGGTTGAACCAATCATTAAGATTAAGAGAGGAAGTGGTCAAGATATTGGTTAGTACATTACAAGCAAATCCATACTCAAAATTCTTTCGAAGTTTGAAGGATCTTGACAACCTTGACAATGTGCAAATATTTATTAGATAAAACTCAAACATATAGAAAGGAATTCAAAATTTGTTGACTTTTTCACAAGTGGCTACTATTTGGAGTGAAGACGATGAAGGAAATAATGAGCATATAAATTTTCATTGAGATATTCATTTTTATGCTCATGATGGTAGCAATCATTGTATCAACTATTATTATGGATGTTATGATCCTCTACAATACCCACTATTGTTTCCACATGGTGAAATTGGTTGGCTTGAAGGAATTTCATGAATGGATAAAAGACTAGACAACCAATGATCAATGCTTCATCATTACATCTATCTTACTTCAAAGATATAGGTGAACCTTTCAACAAGAGAAAATAGGTAACTATATCTACAAATTTTTAAGTTCAGATAATACACATATATTATTTTTTAAATTATTCTCAAATTTCATTTGCGAAAAAGAAATAAAAATGAAGAAAAATAGTGTCGTGTCGTGAGTACTATTGTTATAAATTACAAATTAGAGATCTTGATAAATTAGTTTTGCTTCATTATAGTAGACTCCTACAACAATACATTGTTGATATGTATGTTAAACTTGAAAGCAGTCGCTTAAACTACATTAGAAGAGATAAAAAACTATTCGAGCATATTTGTATCAAGGAATTGTAGGCAGCTACAATCACGGACAAAATAGTGGCAATGCAATTGGAGAAAGAGTTATTCTTCCTGCTTCTTTCATTGGTAGCCCTCATAATATGAGACAACGATATATTGATGCAATGGCATTGGTTCAAATTTATTTAAAAACCTGATATATTTCTGACCTTAACTTGCAATCCATCATGGGTTGAAGTAAAAAGAGAATTGTTGGCGTTTGAAGAAGCACAAAACATACCATATTTACTTTCTAGGATCTTTAAAGAAAAGCTAGAAGAACTGAAGGTTGATCTTTTAAAAAGAAAATATTTGGCCATGTTATTACATTTTTTATGTGATAGAATATTAGAAAAGGGGATTACCACATGCACATTTTCTTATCATATTGGAAAAAAGTCAAAAGATTATTATACCTGATGTATATGATCAATATGTGTCAGCGGAGATACCAAAGAAAGAAACTAACTTATATTTAGATAAGATGGTATTGAAACATATGATACACGGTCCTTGTGGAGCCTTAAATCCAAACAATGTCTGTATGCAAAATGGAGAATGCAAAAAGCATTACTCGAAACACTTTTGATCTATAACAAGTTAGACAAAAAATTCATACCCTCTATATAGAAGAAGAGAGACTCCTATTTTGGAAAAGGTAGGCTCCACAATAGTTGATAATCGTTGGGTTGTTCCTTAAAATCCTATCTACTAGCAAAATACAATTGTCACATCAATGTTGAAAGATGTTCTTCAATTAAAGTAATGAAGTACATGTACAAATATATATATATAAAGGACATGACCGTGTATTGTTTCAGTTGGATAAGAAACAACAAAAGAATCTGCATGATGAAATTTCTCAATTTGTATCTAGAAGATGGGTATCACCACAAGAATCCGCATGGAGAATTTATCAATTCCCTATGAATGAGATGCATCCGGCAGTAACGTCTTTACAACTTCATCTCTAGGACATGCATAATGTTACATTCCATCAAAATCAAAATTTGTCCACAATTGTACATAATGAGAATTTTAAAAAACAATACCTATTGAATACTTTAGAACAAATTGTGCAGATGAAGAAGCTCACAAGTACCTTTATAAAGAATTCCCCGAGCATTATGTATGGGATAGAAAATACAAATGATGGAATAGAAGAAAGCAAAGAAATTCCATTAGAAGGATCAGTTTTGCAAAACCTGTTTAAGGAGAGCGCTACTATCTTTGTTGTTTGCTGAATCATGTCAGAGGCTCTAAATCTTTTGCTCAATTGAGGAATGTAAATGGAATTCAATATAGTACATTCCAAGAAGCAGTTGAAAATCTTGGTTTATTAGAAGCCAATAACAATATTGAAGAATGTCTTGATGAAGTTGTGGTATTTTAGATGCCTTCAGGTCTTCGACAATTATTTTCTACAATAATAGTCTATTGTGCGTCAGTCAGCCCTATCACTCTGTGGGATAAGTTCAAGAATCAGATGAGTGAAGATTATTATAATGTACATGAAGGTGATTGGAAGAATGCATACAACAAATCCTTGAAGAGTATTAAATGTGTCTTGAGTCGATGGGAAAAGGTGTATCTGACTTTAACTTGCCTCTTATTGTTCAAGATGAACATGAGAAGTTATATAGAGAAGTAGAAGAATAATTGAAAATTATTGTATGTGATGAAGATAGTGAGTTTCCCGAGTCTAGGGTTTGAGGAGGCGATCCCGAGGCGATTTTCGTGGCGGTGGCGCCGCCTCTCTCCAAACCCCCGGTGTGGCACTCCGCCCCCCGGGGTCTACCGTGTCTTCATCGTGACGAGACATAGATGAGTGAGGAGGTTTCTGGGAGTGGGAACCAGGGCGTTCGTGGGAGGTGCAAAGCTCGAGAGGTTGTCGCTGATAGAAGAGCGTCCTTGGTGGCGCAAGCGGTGCAGTTGGAGGAGGTTCTTCCTGACATCAGATTCTTGGTTCAACCGGATATGAGGGCTTCAGGGGATGGAGGCATGACAAAGCAGGAGGGAGAAACGACTACCAGAGGAGAAGTACAGGCTGTACCGTTATTGATGGGAAATCGTGAAGCGTCTCATCAACATATGACTCCACAATCGGCGATAGAGGAGCACCTTGAGAACCATACGGTTCAACATAACAGACTGGCATCGATCATCCGCGTTCCACGCGAAGATGAGGATCAGTATCCTTATGGAAGGGGCACCAATATAGTGTTTAATAGAAGTGCGACAGCTAACCCTAATCGTCGGTATGATGAAGATCTGTCGAACCTGAGACATGATATGAATGGTAAAGGATGAGCACAGCTTTTTGGTGTCCCATGGGATACGTGCTATAGATGCTTGGAGAAGGGGCGCTGGCAATCACGGTGCAATCGGGAGAAGGTTTGCTACAAGTGCCGCAGGCCGGGACACCTTGCTAGAAGATGCAATGCTAATCTGAACACCCATCTTCCCACACCTCCGGACATTATGTCGAGGACTGCTTTTCCACCCCTGAACTTCGGTATCCCTGCCCGAGGAGCGCCGCAGCATGTTCCTAAAAGAACAACAGTTGACTTAGGTCCAGACGATGAGGAACGCAAGAGAAAAGCAAAAGCTCTCTGTAGGGCGGTGGAGGTGCGCTGGCCACCCCAAGTTTCTTGGACGGAATTATGCCCTTTCCTGAAAAGTGTATGGACGCATGCCATAGATTTATATCGTTTCTCTAAGCGCAAGGACGTCACCTTCTTCGGCACCGAGAAGGAAGCACAGGCCGCTGCCAATGCTAAGGTGATGGGGTTCAAAGGTTTTGACGTTAGCCTGCATGGCATGGAGGAAGGTGAACGATGTGCTAGAAAGGAGGCGATATGGTTCTGGATTGAAGATTTGCCTATTATTTGTAGGGATGATAGGGCAATAGACAACATTGTGAATAGTTTTGGAAGGTTGATTGTGGCTTCTGGCTGGATGAGAGGGCCCGAAGACATTGCAGGCATACTGGTGCTCGTTGAAGCATTCAATGAAGATATTCCTCAGTATGTCACTCTGACATATGGGGATAGAAGGTCCAACGTGCATCTTCAGATGGTGGCCCGTGGAGAACCAGGATCCAACCTCTTTTCTTTGACGGAGATTGGTCGTGATCTTGATATACCGATGAATGCTCTGTCTATCAATAAAAATGGATGTGACTTAGAACATGTTAGAAACGGAGGACATATGGTGGAGAATCATGATGTAGGCGCCGGTGAGAAGGAGCAACAGAGGATGCCACAGATAAATTCAAATGTAGATGACGTATGCAATCCAGCACCGCCGATAGCTCCACGCAGGATAGTCTTTGATGAAGATGGTACGAGGAAGATGCTACACAACAGAAGTCTGTGTGATTATATATACCTGGGCCATGAGGAAGATGTTGACAGATATAGAAGGAAGAGTGATAGATCGGCTGTATTATCTATTCGTGGGGATACTTCGGATCAGCATGAACGTCAGGGTACACATCACAAATCATTTCACAGAAGAAGGCTATCAGAAGGAGAGCTTCCTTTCGTTTATGATGATTGGGATGACTGAGAGAGAAGCTTTTGATGGAGAAAGATGATGTTTGGAGATGAGCCTTAGCTCTATAAATGGACTCTAAATACCTTTTTTGGAATATAAGGGGGGCGGCGAACAATAAGACAAGGAAGGTCTTGGGTCGGTTATGTAGAAGGCATAAACCCAGGATCGTGTGCATTTTCGAACCTTTTTTACATGCTCAGTTTGTTGAAGAGCTTCTGGACATTGTGAATTTGTATTGGGCGACTGATAACGCAGCAGAAGGAGGAAAAATATGGTGTTATGCGGACGGTACTCTCAAGCCTGAGGTTGTTAGGAGTCATGGACATCATGTGACGATGAAGTGTACTGATGATAGTAGCATATTTTTCTTTGTTACTGCTGTCTACGCGAGCTGTAATCACATTTGCAGACATTTTCTCTGGGACGACATACACGAGATATCAGGCATCATTGGAGATAGCAGATGGATCCTAGCAGGTGATTTCAACATCATTAGAAATGATCAGGAGAAGAGAGGGGGCAATAACATGAGCTTTCAAGAGATCATGGACTTCAATTGCTTCATCCAGAACGGTTGTTTAAAGGAGACACATTTTGAGGGCAGCAGATTTATGTGGGTCAATAAACAGTATAATACGCCTACTATATGGGAGAGATTAGATAGAATCCTGTTGAATGATACTTGGGCGGCTCTCAGACCGGATTCTAGTACGATTCATCTCACTCGATATAGAGTTTTGGATCATTGCCCGATCTTGTACAAGTATGGGAATATGGTTATTGCTAGAAAGAAAAGTTTCTTTGCTTTTATGCAGGCGTGGCTTCAGCATGAGGAGTGCTTAAAAATTATAGATGATAATTGGGAGGACTCCAGGAATGGGCACCCGTCGAATGTTTTCTATTATAAGATCAGGAAGGCGAGAGAGGATTTGAAGACCTGGTGCAGGAAGACCTTTGGGGATGTGACCCAAAGGATCATAGATCTGGAGGATATTGTTCACGTTACCCAAAATGCCTTTGATGAATACCCATGCATGGACAATGAGACAGCCTTGAGAATCGTAGAGTATGAGCTACAAGAGACCTTAGATTTTGAGGAGAAAGTGTGGAAGGAGAAATCTAGGATTTAGTGGCTTAAGGATGAAGAGCGCAACTCGAAGTTTTACCATGCAGTTGTGAAATCTCGGAGAAAGAATAGAAGAGTAAGGTGCCTTACTCTACCAACCGGGAATAGGGTGACTGACCCGCACGAGATTGCATCGTGTGCTGCTGAGTATTTTAGGAATGCATACAGTGAGATAGTACATCATGATGAGGATGTTTTGGAAGAGTTTTTAGCTGGTATACCGGAGATTGTAACTATGTAAGATGATGCGTCTCTCACTGCTGTTCCTAGTGCAGCTGAGGTGTTCAAAACCATGCGTCAAATGGACATTCTTTCTGCCCCCGGTCCTGATGGTTTTACTATCCCGTTTTACATTAATTCTTGGGAATACATTAGAGATGACTTTATGAAGCTCACAGAGGCGTTCTTTCTTAGACAAAATTGTCACTGTAGTTTGTTTTGTTGCCGTATTGTTCTTATTCCAAAGAATGATGATCCGACCCTTTTGGAGAAGGATTTCCGCCCGATATCTGTAAAGAATGTTGCTCTGAGAATCCTTTCTAGAATTATCAGTAATAGGATGGTTTGCTTAATGCCGGCGTTGATATCCTTTGAGCAAGCGGCGTTCATTAGAGGAAGGGAGATTACACACCATGTCAGGTTGGTGAAGGAATTGATGCATGACATTTACCATGGTGGCGAGAGGCCGAACATCATGAATAAGCTTGATATGTCTAAGGCTTACGACCAGATCAAGTGGGACATCCTAGATCGGATCATGGTGAGGTTCGGTTTCACCAAGGAGTTTATTGAGTTGTGTATTAGCTTCTTCTTGAATTCTTGGGCGACAGTTACCATAGGGGATGAGTCTGCAGGTTTCTTTCCTTTGCTCAGAGGGCTGAAACAAGGTAATGCAATATCTCCCTTTCTTTTCATTTTGTTTGAAGAGGTTCTATGCAGACGGATTACACATATGGGGGAGTTACGGAGGTTGGCGAGGTTTCGAACTAGGGGCAACGGGATTCTTCCTTTGTTCCTTTGTTATGCTGATGATATTATGGTATGTCTAAATGCTACTCCTAACACGGTGGATGAGATCCAGAACTTGCTTTCTATGTATGAGAGAGCGTCGGCCCAGTGGGTTAACAGATTGAAGTCATCATGTATCGTAGGCAGCAGAGACCCGGTTACGAAGATGGCTATAGGGGCAACTATTCAGATGGATAATGTGATCGAGACTTTTGTGTATTTGGGAGTGCCGATTAGAGTTGGAAGGACTTTATTACATGACTTTGAGTTCCTAATTCAGAAGATTTCTCACAAGATTGCATCGTGGAAATCCAGGCTGTTGTCTTTTGCGGGTCGAAAACTTTTGATTGCCCATGTTCTTGCTTCAACTACGGTGTACACAACGACGGTCGTCGGCATTCCAGATGGTATTTCTAAACGTGTTGATGCTATGTTATCTAAATTCCTATGGGCGGATCGGGCGTATTGTCATAGGAAAGCATGGGTTAGCTGGGACAGAGTTGCTATTTCGGTGGAACAAGGTGGTTTAGGTCTGTCGAATACTCGCCACATTAACGATGCCTTTGTGGCTAAGGCGTGTTGGGAGTTGATTGTTGGTGACACCTTATGGGAAAAGTTTTTCAACGACAAGTATGTGAGTAGAGCGTCTAATCGATCATCTGTATATCCCAACCATCTGAAGTATAGAACGAACACTTCTCCTTACTGGAAGCAGATATGGAATATGTTCCCGAGTATATACCCTCACTGTCGCTGGATTGTTGGGAGGGGTAACATTCCTTTCTGGGACTTTCTGTGGTGTGATGAGAGATTATATGATTACGCACGCTATAACAGTGATCGTAACCAACCGTTTTTAGTACATGACTTTTGGATTCATGGTATTGGGTGGGATTGGTTTTCTCTGCAGCAAGTCCTTGACGTGCATGGTGTGGAGCTAGTTAAGAAGGCCGGTCAACAAGTTTCAGATACAGATGATTTTCCCATTTGGGTCCCGGATAGGAGGGGACAGTTCACCATCCGCTCGGCCAAGATGATCTTGAGGAGCACGAGATATGATAGACCACAGGGGCTTCACCGGGTATGGCATATTCAGTCGCCTAAGGCGAGCTCGCTCATATGGAAGATGATGTAGAATTCTATTCCAACTGATGAAAATGTAGCCAGCTGCTGTATTGCTTTAGCGTCCCGTTGTGATTGTTGTGATGAGCCATGTATGGAAAGTATGGACCATCTTTTCTTCCATAGTCATCTTGCTAGTTCCTTCTGGACTAGATTAATTGAGATTACTGATTATCCTGCCCCTACAGATCGGAGTACCTTGCTTGATACGTGCTCATTTGGTAGATCTGATGATCTGCAGTTGTGGCTTGTGGCCAGCATGGCCACTATCATTCCTCATTGCATATGGCGTATGAGATGTGCGGCTAGGTACGACAACAAAAGACTTCTCTAGAACAGGGAGGTGGATTGGTTGATGTATCAGATTAATGCTATGATGAAATAGAAGAGCATTACTCGCATAGCTGATACTACCTTTCATAACAGATTAAAAGAATATGGCGTGGAGGATCCTAGGTACGTTCTGAAGGAGATAAGTCTTGAGAGATGGATGAACCCTGACATTTATAATCTGAAGCTGAACATTGCGGTTGGGCAGAACCGTGATCCTCAAGGGCATAGGAGATGGTGGATGGTTGGGATTATTAGGAATCACCATGCTGCGGTATGTCAGATTACCAGAGCTTGGTTGACGGCTGAAAATTACCAGATGGCGCTCATACAAGCCTGCGCAGTAGGCGTTAAGTTCGCAGATGACCAGTTTCTACACATTTCTATAGTGGAGATTGATGATAAATCAGTGTATGGTATGCTTTGGGGAATGGATACCGCCCCCTGGAGAATCAGTAACATGATCAAGGAGGTGAAGGAGGTTCTTGTGGAGAAGGACATTGTTGGATCGTTGGTGCATAGAGCTCTCAATTCGATACCAAAGGAGATAGGGAGATGGGGTGTGAACCTAAATGAACCGCTTGTTGTTTCTGACCTTAGGTATGTCCCAGCTAGGATTAGGGGCATGGTGTTCCTTGAGAAACACAAGACGCCTTATATCGTGTTGCGGAAGGGTAAGAGGTGAGTTGGGTGGCCAGTGTGGTTTAGTATCCTTGTTGTGGTTTTCTTTGATGGTATGACCTGCTGTTTAGTAGGAGATGTATGCGTTGCTTCTTTTTGTGCCCACGCGAGGGGAGTGGGGTGAATAGATGGTCCCCTGGCTTATTTAAAAAAATGCGATGAAGATATTCAAACAATTTCATTGCTAAATTACGACCAGAGTTGTGCCTACAAAGTTGTTATGGAACGCATAAATAGTGGAAAGTAGGGAATATTTTTCATTGACGACCCAGGAGGAACAGGAAAGACATTCTTATATCGTGGTCTACTTACTAAAGTAAGATCATGTGGTCAAATTGCACTAGCAACTGTATCATCTGGAGTTGCAACATCTTTATTACCTTTTGATCAAACTACACACTCGAGGTTTAAGATACCATTGAATACTGAAGAACAAAAAGTATGTAATATTTCAAAACAAAGTAGTTTGGGTGAACTGCTTCACAAAACTAAACTTATAGTTTGGGATGAGGTATCTATGGCAAATAAGCAAGCCATTGAATCACTTGATTTGTTACTACAAGACATGACAAGTCAGACTATAGCACATGGAGGAAAAACTATTGTATTTGGTGGTGACTTCAGACAGATTCTACTTGTAGTACTAAGAGGAGGAAAAGAGCAAACCATTGCAGCATGATTTGTGAAATCAAAATTATGGAAAAAGTAGAAAAATTACAACTTAAGTAGAACATGAGAGTGATACTGAGTCCGGTTTTCAGCAATTATTTACTTCAAGTTGGAAATGGAACAAAATAAGTGATATTTGGTGATGAAATTGAAGTTCCTAAATGGATGGTGATTCCCTTTAAGGATGGAACATCTTCAAAGTATGAGTTGATACAGGAAATATTTCACAAACTTACTCATGATAAGGATAACATCCATTCTTCTACAAACCATGCAATTTTGACTACAAAAAATGAATTCGTCGATGAAGTAAATCAACTATTGATTGAAATATTTCCTAGAGATAAGAAAGTGTACTTTAGTTTTGATTCTGCTATTGATAACACCAACCAACTTCAAGAAGAAGAATTTTTGAATTCCTTGACTCCTCCTAGTCTTCCACCTCACAAGCTGACACTAAAAAGAAACTGTCCAATTATGCTTCTTAGGAATATTGATCCTTTTTCTGGCCTTTGCAATGGTACACGACTTATTTGTAAAATTCTCAACAAGAATATTATTGATGCTAAAATAATAGTTGGCCACGGGAAAGGATAGAGAGTATTCATTCCAAGAATTCCATTAATGCCAAAAGATCATGAGAAATTTCCATTTACCTTCAAGAGGTTACAATTTCCAATCCGGTTATGTTTTACAATGACAATCAACAAATCCCAAGAACAAACATTAGAAAAAGTCAGAATATATCTGCCTGAACCTGTATTCTCTCACGGTCAATTATATGTGGCTTTTTCTAGAGTGAAATCACCAAAACATGTTAAATTTCTCATCAGAAAGTCATCCACTAAAAATACAAGCATCACGGCAACAAGGAATATTGTTTATACTGAAATCCTATCTATTGCAGGGACAATCTAGGTACAACTTTTCTAACTATCCTCATTAATCTTCTATGTTCTTCATTGTTTTCATAGATTTTGCTATATTATTGGTTTTATATGAATGTAGTGTTATAAAAAGATGAGGAAACACAACCACCCTCTACCTCAAACACACATCAGGAATGAAGGTAATGCTCTATAACATGATAAATCCTACAACATCAGTTTAAATCTACATGTAATTTTCATTTCACACAATCTACTTGCAAAATATGAAAATTTCTAATATTTTTATACATATAGGAAACTCGAGTAGGTGGCATGACTGTAATCTTCAAAGTTCAAGTTGACAAGAAATACAAAATCTTGATTGTAACACCCCTGACCTGGGTTATGGCCTAACCGTAAAAGTTTTGCTTAAGTAAGTTTCTTACAAACTTGTTCTTATCTTTTGAAAAGTAATTAAGGTCTTTTGCGAAGTTTATTTTCAAATTTGAGCTTATATGCAAACTATGTGTGCATTATATGATAATCTAAGTGAAAAGTGAAATTAACCCAAGAAGAAGGGTTATATTGCAAATGTTACATGTTGAATGTGTTCTAAATATTTTAATGTCATGAAAGAGAATATGATGCTAAGTGGTGGCTTGTGCAAAGCCTAAATTCTAAGTTAGAACTTGTGTAGATATGCTAAGTGCTTGGTGCATCAATTGTGGTACAAATTGCAATATATACAAAATGTAGGGTTAATGTGCAAATTACCACCACTAGATTGTATTTACTCCTACCTAGTATTATTTATAGGAGAGACAAAGAAAAAGACAATATGTTGAATCATCCTAAAGTGTTAGCACTCTTAATAATAAAAAGATCAAGAAAATATGTGAGTTGAAAGTTATGCACATGAGTCATATCGAGTTAAGGACTTAGAGTGGAAGTCCCCATTGGCCATAGAGCCATAAGAAGAGCCTCCTATCATATTGTAGGGTTTTGGAGTTGCCCATAACGGTCAAGGCACTTAAAAAAAAAGAATTGGCTAGCAACTTGTCTTGGAAAAGATTGAGTTGAATATTATAATATAGTAAGTGGAAGAAGACTTGCCCTAGTAGATAACTCAAGAGCCGACCCTTATCTCCTATATTATCCTTGGACTTTTATTTTTGCATGAAAAGATAATGATGGCATGCATGCAAGTGTATGTGTCGACCTTGCATGGCTAGGTGGAATGAAGTAGCTTAAGCTAATGGCACCTCTTACACTCTTTTCCATAAACCTCTAGTATAAATACCTTGCCCTTCATTTGTTAGTAAGATTTTCAAATATTGTTAGTAAACCTTTCCTCTTGTATCATGTATAACCTCTTGTGTCATGCATAGTGAGGAGAGTTAAGAGATAGAGCTTGATATCATCCAAGGATAAGAGATATCGGCCAACTAGGTCATACAAGGTGATATCGCTCATTGTGATTGGAGATATCGTGCAAAAGCTAGGAGCTCAAGTCTTGGAGCTTGGAGAAGGCTCATCTTCAACCTTAGAACGTGTGTAGTTGAAGCTTGAAGCTTGGAAACTACTTGAGAGGCGGGTTATATAACTTGAACCCAACAATATTATTATCTTTTCTTCAATATTGTTCAACTTGTAGATTATTGTCAAAATTCGTATTTCCTTTGATTTATTGATATATTCATGAGTTCCAATAAGTAATTAGGACTGTTTTCCATGGTTTAGAATAGTAAGATAAGGATCTTGAGGTTTATGATGATGACATCATCATTGAACAACCCAATATGGGTTGAAGACTTTTGAAAACTGATATGGAATCCGATATAGAAGTCAATTCGATATAAAGGTAGGTCATACTTTGTAAAAACAAGTCCTATAGACGATATGGAAGATACCTATCCATATTTTTATATTTGATACAAATTAAGAGTAATACCCTTACACGATAAGGGAAAACGCTAGATGAAGACATGGAAACCCGATATGTTTTGGAACTTATTTCCTTTGAAACCCGATATACCCCATTACTTTGTGTCGAGTTAAAGAGCAACTTAGTATTCATCTTGTCAAGAAAAGAACTGAACCTTGAGAAGGTTTTTAGTTCAAGGTTCTTATCTAAATGTAGGATCAAGATATGGCAACATGATACCACCCAATATGGGTACATGATATGGTGAAACCCATGAGGTAAACTGATATGATGTTCAAAGATGTAACCCAATATGATACCTATGATGTAAACTGATATGACACCCAACATGGGATCACGATATGATATCCAACATGGATCACGTTATGGCAAATCCAATGTGGGGACATGATAGGGTAAACCCAAGATGAAATCTGATATGATAATCCAAGAGGAAAAACTGATATGATGGAAAACTAATATGGAAGTTTAAATTGAAATTTGATATGACAAACTAAGGTGAAGAACCAATATAATATTGTTTTGAATGAGATATGGTAAAGCCATAATGGTATGCCCGATATGGTGTACTATAGTACACGATATGAGAACCCAATACACCTCTATACCCAATATGAGGGTAATAGTTTAACCCATGCATGATATGAGGTTGACTAAAGATGATAAAAGTTATAGAGATGGTGTTAAGGGATATGCCCTAAACCTGATATGAAGGTGTGATTTCACCATATGATTAATATGGATACTTGTTATGATGATATATGCACTTTCAAATATGATAGCATAATATTATCCACCATGATACCCGATATGATAGACATGCTTTTATTTATTAAGCTTGTCTAAGTGATGAATATGATTAATGCAATATTGAGACATAATAAGTTTAATTAAATTTGAAATGATAAGCTTGTAGACCTTAAAGAGGTGAATTAAGTAATCTACATCCTAGTAGGGATGAGAGAGAAACTAAGATTGAAAAGATAATTATGTGATCGACATATAATAATAATACTCCTGAGATGAGAAGAGTATGAGTTAGGGCCTAATCTTTATCTTAAAACCCTAATCAGTTCATTATAACCCTAATTTATTAGGGATAATATGTCTTAGTATTTCATGGTTAAGACATGTGTTTGAAATTGTTGATAGCATGATATAATAACCATGCAAGTATCTTAAGGCAATGAGCATGGCTAAGTAAGAGCTATGATGTTATATGATACAAATTTAAATGAGCTATGTGAACTATGTGAATAAATACCCTAGTCCAATGACCTAGAGGTAATGATCATCTGCTAAGTGGTGATAATACTCAGTGATGAATTAAGGGTTTGAATACCCAAGTATGATGATGATAAGAGCTTGAGATTCTAAGTGATCTATGTGTTTTTGAGAATATGAAAGTACATGATAAATGCAATTATACTTTTCTTTGTAGCATTTGATATAATTCTTGCTTGAAACTTGATTGATGCTAAAAGATACAGTAATGCATTTAATTAAGCAAGACAAATATTATCATGTAGTTTCCCAGGCCATAGATCCATTTAGTGTCAACATTTGCTGAATGGTGAAATGAGTTTTACTCGAAATGCATATTTTTGAATATGTGATGATTATATAAAGGTGCTCAATGGACTCCCAAACTAAATAAGGGTGCTCAGTGGACTCCCCAAATATACCAGGTTGCTCAATGAACTTCCTGATGAAATTAAACTAGGATTGCTTAGTGGTCATCCTGATAATATGGGAAAGCTAAGTGGTCTTCTCCTAAAGAGAGTACACGGCTACTATACCTCGGCATAGCTAATTATAGCAGACACAATATGTCATGCTAAATCTAAGTGGTCTCATACTGACCGAGACAAGGTGAGGTCTTGGCAGCCGGCTCTGCCATTGACCTTGTATGGTATCGATTTTGACTTACTAGTGGTTGGTTGGAGTATGAGCGGTATATCTAACCTCCTCTGGGCATAATTGTGAATGAGAATATGTAATCAGCTATGTGGCATATCTGCTTAAGGATTGAATACGGAAAAAATTGGTTGATGCCTTATTAATTTCATACATCTAAGTAGATAGATGTCATACATGTTCTTCATATTCATTTTAAAAGCAAATAGATGATTTGTAATTTTGTTATCAATAAATATACATGCGATTTGCATAAAATACCTTTTGTTTAGTCTTTAATATTTCTTGTGATAATAATATTGTTGGCAGAGAGTTATATCTCTCGCTGGGACAATAGTCTCACCCCGTGGGATCCAAAATTTTTAGGTGGACGCAGACGAGGGACTAGGAATCGGACTACAGAAGAAGGATCGTATCAGCAAGGACAATAGTAGTATCTCAGGTTGAGTATGCTGTCTGTCAGGGTTTTATAGATAGAAGTCTATGTTTCGTATCTGTACTCTCAAGTCCTTGGGAAATAGTTCTTTGTGGTTTTTATGAACGACTTGAGATTTTGGTTTGCTTATCTCGAGATTTTTATATTGCAGTTGTATATATTAAAAGTAAAGCAACTGGTACTTGTTATCCTCGAGAAGAGACGAGACACTGAATGTACAATATGAACCATATGTATATAAATCTTTGGTTCCTTGTGTAAAAGTTTACTGGAAAAGGATCTATGTACAAAATGGTTTTAATTTTTAGTGATTTTTGTTAATTTAGTTGTTTATGATAATTTTGTGATTTTACTGGTGATGGCTTGATTTGTAATCGGGTCGTCACAAAGTTTTGGTATCAGAGCCTAAGGTTCGCTGAGTCTACAGAGACATAGGATTAAGTTTGTTGAGTCTGTTCTTGTAACATCCCTGACCTGGGTTATGCTTAACACTAGATGTTTTACTTAATAAAGTTGATTATATTCTTTCTTTTATTTCTTGAAAAGTAATTAAGGCTCAAGAGGAACTTATGTTTCAATTTTGGTCCTGTTTGAATAATGTTGAAGCAATGTTTGCTTATTTTGGACTAAAGTACAAATTACCCAAGTTATGGGGTTAAATTGCAAATGTTACATGATAAGATGTTCCTCATGTGTTGATGCATCATGAGAATGAATATGATGCAGAGGTATGGTTTGTGGTAGCCTGAGTACCAAGAAAGAGTTGATAAAGTAATGTTTGTGCATTAAAAACCTAGTTTTGGTGTAAAGTTCAATTTACCCAAAACCCAGGGTTCAATATGCAAATTACCACTTCAATAAGGTCCCTAATGTTTCTTGACATCATTTATAGCAAAGAAAATTAGAGGGGCGCCTCATTTGAATTAAGTTGGAGGAGAGAGAATCTTGATATTAAAATAATCAAGATTTAAGCCTAAGTGAAACCCTAATTCAATTTAGTGCAAAAATAAATATATTAATTGAAGTGCCCTTCAACCAAAATTATGTTGGTTGAAAATCAACAAGTGTGGACATCCTTGTGCCTTTCAAAGGCAATGGAAATATCTTAAGGAGGTGAAGAACCCACTCACCTTATTATAAGGAAAAGAAATATCCACTCACTTATGGATATTAGTATAATATGATTTGAGGTGCTTAAATTTCTTTTCTTTAAATCATGGATAATTGAGAGGAATAAGAGGCAAACAAGATAGCCTCGGATCCAAGGAGTTGAGGGGGAAGAGGCGGCACTATTTTTGGGATTAAATGAATTTTTATAAGGCATTTTCTCTCTCATTAATTTTCTTATAAAAACACCCCTTACAAGCCAAATTAAAGGATTTTCCGATTCCACTTCTTTCCCTTGCTTGGAAAACGACCAAAGGAGATTTGGAGGATCAGGAGGACGACCCCCAACCTGTTGGTAAGCTTCTTTACCTCTTTTCACCTTGAATCCATGGTGAAAATTGAAAATCAATGCATGAATTCTTCTTATCGCGATCCCCTCTTCAATTCTAACCATTGCTTTTCACTCAAAGCTTGAGGACAAGCCTTGGGATAGTGAAAGGAGTTGCATCCACCATTTTTGACGTGAGCTTGAAGCTTTGGAGTTCAATTGGAGGCGGTTTTTATAACTTGAACCCTTGAAATTGTTATTGCATTCAATTCCTTATCAATTGTTGATGCTTTCTTCATTTCTGAAATTTATTTTGGTTGATTGACACAATCACCATGAAATCACAGCAAGTTTTCGTGGGCTTAGAGCTTGATGATGATGACATCATCATAAGCACACACCTCCCCAAATATCTATGGCAAACAGTTTCAATGGTTTGGTCCAAACGGTTTCACCAAACCGTTTGGAGACCAAACAGTTTCCAAAACCGTTTGGAGGTTTGGACTCCAAACCGTTTAGAGGAGTTGACCATTTGGATGCGTTGACCATTTGAGGTCTGCACCCTAGTATGTGTGGATGATGATCCAATGGCTTCAATTGATTAACTCAACATATGGACAACCTTTCACTTAGAAACCCTAATCGACTAAGTACTAATTGTGCAATTGATTAAGTTGATGTTTTGGGTTGATTGGCCCAATTAGTTTCAAAACCGTTTGGGAATCACCCAAACGGTCTCAAGACCGTTTGAAGTTCAACCAAGACCATTTGGAGGTCTAGGGTTTAGTATGGTTAAGTATTTGAAGACCCAAAGATATCAAATTGCATTATAATCCATAACTTATGTGATGATTGATTCAATGATGCAAACCCTAAGTGAATGTCATAGATTTCAATGATGGATTGGGAAAATGGTCTCAAGACTGTTTGGAGATCATCCAAACGACCTCAAGACCGTTTGGGGGTCATTCAAGACCATTTGAGGCCAGGTCATATCATGTAATGATGATGGTTCACTGATTTCAATTGAATTGGTTCCACATTGTCAACCATTGATGGTTCCTCAGTTTCAAAACCCTAAGTGATGGTTTCTTGATTATCAACCCTAGTTCAATTGGGTTCAAAACCCTAATTGAAGGTCAAATTGAAGGGTGATTCAGTGGTTCAATTGAAGAATAAATTAGTGGTCCAATTGATTGTTGGTCCATGGATTGGAACCGTGAATTGTTTAAGTGTTGAAGACCCTTTTTGGTCCATTTAGTTTTGAGAGGGTTTGGACCAAACAGTCTCAAGACCGTTTGAGTCCAAATGGTCTCAAACCGTTTGGTGACTCAAGTTCATTTGGTTTAAAGATGTGTTGTCTGAACGGTTTCAAGCACCTACGTTGTCAAACAGTTTCAAGTACTAATTTTGCCAAACAGTTTCAAACCGTTTGAACTTAGTTGGTCAAGACCGTTTGAGGTCTAAGTGGTCAAGACCGTTTGGGGTCTAAGTGACCAAGAGTTTTTGAGGTTCAAATTGGTTAAACCATTTGGACACCTAATATGATTAAAGGTCAGTTAGCTACTTGATTGATAATGATGTAGTCTAATGGTGATCATAATGATTAAACCCTAAACTGTGTGTACTTAAATGAAGAGCTCACCTAGATCAATCTTGGAATACTTAACATCCAAGAGAGGATGAGAGAAAGAGAGAGAGAGGAATGCTTATATCATTAAGCTCTAATTCCCTCATTATGAACAAAATATGTAATTAGGGTTTGATCCTTATTAAAGAGATCATGTAACCCTCATTGAAAAGATTAATGAGCCTTGACCCTAATTTAGGGCAAAGCTATGTGTGAAACCCTAATTTAGGGCAAAGCTATGTTTGAAACCCTAATTTAGGGCAAAGCTAGGTGAAACCCTAATTGAGGAAGATGTCAAGTGAAATCTTAATTTCAGGTAATACTATGTGAAATCCTGATATAGAAGGATGATATGTGAAACTCTAATGAAAAGTGATACTAGGTGAAATCCATATGTATGGGAGATGCTATGTGAATCTCAATTTATAAATATGGAAAGTCCTATTCCTAATAATGGAATAGTGATTAATTTATTGACAAGTGTAACATATAAAGAGGTGGATAGTGTATATCTTTATATCAATAGTTCCTAACTCAAAGATGAGTCCATATCATTACCAATGATTGTATTTTCTAAATACAGTGGCTTGTGACCAACACATTACATGATAAATGTGATGAACTGGTGTATAAGGTATTAGGATGGGAAATACCCTAATACAAGCTAAGTGGATGAATTCAAGTAAGATAAAGGTGACGAGGGAAGTGATACATCAAAGTATGATAGATATCACATCCAGCACCTCAATATTGATATACCTTGATGTGTTTTAAATCCAATATATTTGGATGAGTGACACATGAAGTGTGTCATGTTAGTTGTATCCTTGAGATGTAATGCACTTTGATAAGTGTAGGATAACATGCCTTATGTAAAGGTTAATCCAAACCAATAAATTATGATGCAATCATAATCTGATAAAGATGAGAGAGAAACTTATACTTTGTGTTGATAACTCATTTGATGATGAATGATGAGAATACATAAGTATGATTGAATACTTATGTTATCCATATTGATCCCTAGCTATGTGAAGCAATGAAATAGGATTTACCATTAATAACATGATCTTGAGTACCTATATGGTTATTTATGGAAAACCCTAATATAGGGTAATGCTTGTGAAATCCTAATACAAGGTAATGCTATGTGATACCCTAACACAAGGTAATGCTATGTGAAACCCTAATACAGGGTGATGCTATGTGAAGTCCTAACACAGAGTGATCCTATGTGAAGCTCAAATACAGAGTGATGAGTTATAAATGTAACAAGAAAACCCTTGCATTGTATGGCACTGATATATAATGGAAATAATTGTTATCATGAGTATTAATAATGCATGAATGTTGAGATAATGAGCATATCCAGGTATGGGCTATGATGCTCTGTATAATGAAAATGTTTTATAGGCTTTATAAGCCTTCATATGCCTTGATGCTTAGTGAGAGGTAACCTGAAATTTACAAGTCATGTGTGCCATATGATGTTTTTAATTATTGAAATTATTTATGAGCTTCATAAGCCATAATATGCCTTGTTGTCTATTAAGGGGTAACAAGAGGTGATATGAGCTTTGTGAACTATGTGGAATACTTTGTGAAACAAGAATCATAATGTCCTTGGTCAGATGACCTGAAGTTATTAAGTTACCTAATAAGTGGTAACAAGTATTCTATGAAGAGTTAAGGGTTTGAATACCCATAATCTATAATCATGATGATGAACTTGTTAAGAAATGGAAATGTACTTGATGAGATGAGGGATTAAGATCCCAATATTTTATTAAAAAGAATATGGCTACAGGCCATGATTCCACAAAGACAATGCTGGGCATTAGCTATGTGATCTAAGCTTGAAGAGAGTATGTGCTACAGTTATAACTCTATAATGAATAAATGTTATACATGTCTTCACATTCCTTAATGGATAAGTGGCATGCTGCTCTATCAAGTTATAGCTGCAATGCTTTTGATAAGAATAATGTTCTAATCTGTTAGACAATGAAATGACTACTGTTAATCAATTATGATTCCTCTATCCTGGTTTATCCTATTAAACTGCAATAATAATGTTTCTGGCGGAGAGTTATATCTCCCGCTGGGGAAATTTATAATTGTCTCACCCCCGTGGGAATCATATTTTTTTTAGGTGGACGCAGACGAGGAGGCAGGAATCCTTCAGTAGGTGACAACAACAACAGCAACAGGAACAGCAGTGAATTCTCAGGTGGAGACACTGGCTGTTATGCCTTGTATAGATGTATATAGAGTCCTATGTGTCGTCTCTGTACTCTCAGGTCCTCGGAGTAGTAGTTAGTACTTTAGAGATTTTGGCTCAGTGCCTCGAGATTTTATACTGCCGGTGTTTAGTTTAACAGGGTAGTTGATGCTTGTAATTCATAGAAAGAGATGATACAGGACATGTACCTTTAAACTAGAATGTAAATGTGTTACTTTGGTTCTATGTGAGAAAGTTTTCCTTTGATGGATCTCTTGGTAAAAATGTTTAAATTTTTAGTGATTTTTGGTAATCCGCTGCTTAGTGATTGCTTTCGCATTAGTTAACAACGTTTTATTGGAATGATGTGTCACAATTTAGTGGTATCAGATCTCTAGGTTCGCTGAGTCTACATAGACATAGGACTAAGATGTTGAGTATGTTCTAGTGTCTTCTAGTTCATCTGATAGTGACTTCTGCTCATATAGGAGGAGAATAAAAACTTGAAGATGTCTGGGGCACACGAAGAACATACTGTTGATAGAAGTGTTGCTGCACCAGGAGGAGGTGCAAGAATCCAGAATAGGGAAGGGCTTGTCCCTGAACAGCCCCGGATTGACCCAACTGTGATAGAAAACCCAGCCCTCCATGCTCTATTCGAAAAATTCCTGACAACCATGACACACATGGCAGGCAGGATGCCATCACCTGCACCTAGGGCACCAGCCCACCATGAGGGATATGGAGCCGACAAGACTTTTGAGAGGCTTCGTCGGGTTGGAGCTATAGATTATGCTGGTACATCTGATCCAACAGATGGTGATTTGTGGCTGATAGAGCTGGAGAAGGCTTTCAGGATCCTTGATATTCCTGAAGCCGAAAAGGTAAGACATGATGTGTACCTCCTAAAAGGGAGTGCTGGTCACTGGTGGATGATAGAAGAAGATAACAGACCAGGTGAAGAGATTGGATGGGAGGTATTCTGATGAGAATTCGTCAGTAGATACTTCCCTAAGACGTATCTAGATGAGAAGATCTCTCAATTTGAGAAGATCAGACAAGGACAGATGAACGTTAGTGAATATGAAGCTAAGTTCATGGAGCTGTTGCGGTTTTGTCCGCATATGGCAGTTAGTGATGAGGAAAGAATTCGGCGTTTTGAGAAGGGGTTGAACACTGAACTAACCACTCCTGTGTCTACTTTAGAGAATAGGGAGATGTTTTCCACTTTTGTGGAGTCGGTAAGGAGGATAGAAAGGTCTGAAATCGAGAAACGACAGACCAGTGGTAAGAAGGTATACATTAAGATTCAAGGACAAGGATCTGAACGTTTTAAGAAGCCGAGATTTTCTGCATCGGCAACACCATCGAGATTCCATACCCAGACACAATGGATGTCAAGTAGGGGTAGGGATCGTAGTATTGCTCTAAGTAGAGCCCCCAACATAGCATCAACATTGGTGACTGGATCTCACAGATCCTATTTTGCACCCAGGATCTGTTACCAATGTAGACAACTGGGACATCTAGCAAAGTATTGTCCAGACGGGAATTCAATGATGACTCTACCTCCAAGGCAGAGTCAGCAAGGCTCACAAAGGAGGCAATTTTCTAGTAACAATAGAGGACGTGGAGAAGCATCCCAAGCTGGTTCATCAACACCTAATAATCAAGTATAGGGGCAACCACAAGCAACTGCAAGGATCTATGCAATGAATCAATCTGATGTAATAGCCAACCCTCGAGTTGTGATAGGTCAGATGAAATAGATTCATTCTGATATTTCATTTCATGATTCTATGTGCTAAAAATAAGAAAGTAGTTGTTTTTGAACTCCCTCTGACTAGTCCTATAAGGACACAAGGGAGATGAGAACATACATCTTACTCAGTGTTCCTTAAAATGCTTCATAATCTCCTTTATCTGTGTGTTAAAAGATGAGATATAGAAATGATGCCAGAAGAAAATTCAAGAATGAAAAATCCTGTGTGTATAATGATACAAAAAGTGAGGATTATGATAGCAAATAAAGTGCATACTACCTAATCTCAATACTTGTATACCCTAGCCAGGTATACGATTATTTGAGATAAGGCAAGTATGAAACTCTTAGATTGTTATCTTTCTGATTACTCTAATCAAGTAGTCATTCTGAAACAATATAGTGAGTATAATGAAACTAATGAGGAAGAGCTAAGTGAACATTCCCAACTAATGAGGAGGAGATAAGTGAACATTCCCAACTAATTAGGAAGAGCTAAGTGAACATTCCCAACTAATGAGGAAGAGCTAAGTGAACATTCCCAACTAATGAGGAAGAGCTAAGTGAACATTCCCAACTAATGAGGAAGAGCTAAGTGAACATTCCCAACTAATGAGGGAGAGTTAAGTGAACATTCCCAACCAATGAAGGAAGTACTAAGTGAACTTTCCTAATAACATAGGAAGTGCTAAGTGAACTTTCCTAATTAAATAGGAACTGCTAAGTGAACTTTTCTAATTAAATAGGAAATTGCTCAGTGAACTTTCCCAATAACATAGGGATTGCTAAAGTGAACTTTCCCAATTATATATGTTTCCTCTTTGATGAACAACCTTGGGTAATGATAGGGGTATGTTCCTTTATGTTTCTTCATTTCATTAAACATGATGATCAAGTATTATGATATTTGATGCACTTGGATTAGAAATAATCCATTGATGGATACTTAGAAAGTATCAGTTTGGTTTGGACTTTGGTTCCAAGATAATGATATATGGAACAAGCAATGTCCTAAAGTAAAAGAAATACTTTGTATATGTGTACCCTTGGTGGTAACAATAGGGAATCAAATATGATAAGGATGAGATGTGTTCTCAATCCATATGATGAATACCAAAGTAAGGATTATGATATCCGAGAAATAATAGATGATTATGTTGGCTACCTGTGTTGGCCAACTGTAAAATCAATCTAGTTACCTAAAACAATATGGACATCATATGTTAGGGGTTTATGCTCTGCATAAACATAAAACAACGATAAGGTTGAACTAATGGAAGAAACAAGTGTAACTATGGTGGAAAAGGTTATCAAGTTGAAAATATTTTTTAGAATAATCCTATGTGGAAGAACTTTGTGTGGATTAAAGATCTATAGTATCTCCATGATATTGAGATGATAATTAGAGACTTGATGACTTGAGTAATAACTATCTTTTGTTATCTGAGATTTCGGGGATGAAATCCTTGTTAGGGGTTTATAATTTGTAACATCCCTAACCTGGGTTATGCTTAAACCTAGATGTTTTACTTAATAAAGTTGATTATATGCTTGCTTTTATCTCTTGAAAAGTAATTAAGGCTCAAGAGGAACTTATGTTTCAATTTTGGTCCTGTTTGAATAATGTTGAAGAAATGTTTGCTTATTTTGGACTAAAGTGTAAATTACCCAAGTTGAGGGGTTAACTTGAAAATGTTACATGATAAGATGTTCCTCATGTGTTGAGGCATCATGACAATGAAGATGATGCATATGTATGGCCTGTGGTAGCCTGAGTACCAAGAAAGAGCTGATAATGCAATGTTTGTGCATTAAAAACCTAGTTTTGGTGTAAAGTGAAATTTACCCAAAACCCATGGTTCAATATGAAAATTACCACTTCAATAGGTCCCTAATGTTTCTTTACATCATGTAGAGCAAAGAAAATGATAGGGGCACCTCATTTGAATTAATTTGGAGGAGAGAGAATCTTGATATTAAAATAATCAAGATTTAAGCCTAAGTGAAACCCTAATTCAATTTAGTGCAAAAATAAATATATTAATTGAAGTGCCCTTCAACCAAAATTATGTTGGTTGAAAATCAACAATTGTGGACGTCCTTGTGCCTTGCAAAGGCAATGGAAATATCTTAAGGAGGTGAAGAACCCACTCACCTTATTATAAGGAAAAGAAATATCCACTCACTTATGGATATTAGTATAATATGATTTGAGGTGCTTAAATTGCTTTTATTTAAATCATGGATAATTGATAGGAATGAGATGAAAACAAGATAGACTCGTATCCAAGGAGTTTATGGGGAAGAGGTGGCACTATTTTTGGGATTAAATGAATTTTTATAAGGCATTTTCTCTCTCATTGATTTTCTTATAAAAACACCCCTTACAAGCCAAATGAAAGGCTTTTCCGATTCCACTTCTTTCCCTTGCTTGGAAAACGACCAAAGGAGCTTTGGAGGATCAGGAGGACGACCCCCAACATGTTGGTAAGCTTCTTGACCTCTTTTCACCTTGAATCCATGGTGAAAATTGAAAATCAATGCATGCATTCTTCTTATCTCGATCCCCTCTTCAATTCTAACCATTCCTTTTCACTCAAATCTTGAGGACGAGCCTTGGGATAGTGAAAGGAGTTGCATCCACCATTTTTGACGTGAGCTTGAAGCTTTGGAGCTCAATTGGAAGCGGGTTTTATAACTTGAACCCTTGAAATTGTTATTGCATTCAATTCCTTATCAATTGTTGATGCTTTCTTCATTTCTGAAATTTGTTTTGGTTGATTGATGCAATCACCATGAAATCACAGCAAGTTTTCGTGGGTTTGGAGCTTGATGATGATGAAATCATCATAAGCAGACACCTCCCCAAATATCTATGGCAAACGGTTTCAATGGTTTGGTCCAAACGATTTCACCAAACCGTTTGGAGACCAAACAGTTTCCAAAACCATTTGGAGGTTTGGACTCCAAACCGTTTAGAGGATTTGACCGTTTGAGGTCTGAACCCAAGTATGTGTGGATGATGATCCAATGGCTTCAATTGATTAACTCAACATATGGACAAACTTTCACATATAAACCCTAATCGACTAAGTGCTGATTTTGCAATTGATTAAGTTGATGTTTTGGGTTGATTGGCCCAAACAGTTTCAAAACCATTTGGGAATCACCCAAACGGTCTCAAGACCGTTTGGAGGTCAACCAAGACCGTTTGGAGGTCTAGGGTTTAGTATGGTTAAGTATTTGAAGACCCAAAGATATCAAATTGCATTATAATCAATAACTTATGTGATGATTCATTCATTGATGCAAACCCTAAGTGAATGTCATAGATTTCAATGATGGATTGGGCAAACGCTCTCAAGACCGTTTGGAGATCATCCAAACGACCTCAAGACCATTTGGGGGTCATTAAAGACCGTTTGAGGTTAGGTCATATCATGTAATGATGATGGTTCACTGATTTCAATTGAATTGGTTCCACAGTGTCAACCATTGATGGTTCCTCAGTTTCAAAACCCTAAGTGATGGTTTCTTGATTATCAACCCTAGTTCAATTGGGTTCAAAACCCTAATTGAAGGTAAAATTGAAGGGTGATTTAGTGGTTCAATTGAAGAATAAATTAGTGGTCCAATTGATAGTTGGTCTATGGATTGGAACCTTGAATTGTTTAAGTGTTGAAGACCCTTTTTGGTCCATTCGGTTTTGAGAGGGTTTGGACCAAATGGTCTCAAGACCGTTTGATTCCAAATGGTCTCAAACCATTTGGAGACTCAAGTTCATTCGGTTTAAAGATGTGTTGTCTGAACGGTTTCAAGCACCTACTTTGTCAAACGGTTTCAAGTACTAACCTTTCCAAACGGTTTTAAACCGTTTGAACTTAGTTGGTCAAGACCGTTTGATGTCTAAGTGGTCAAGACCATTTGGGGTCTAAGTGACCAAGACTTTTTGAGGTTCAAATTGGTTAAACAATTTGGACACCTAATATGATTAAAGGTCAGTTAGCTACTTGATTGATAATGATGTAGTCTAATGGTGATCATAATGATTAAACCCTAAACTGTGTGTACTTAAATGAAGAGCTGACCTAGATCAATCTTGGAATACTTAACATCCTAGAGAGGATGAGAGAAAGAGAGAGAGAGAGGAATGCTTATATAATTAAGCTCTAATTCCCTCATTATGAACAAAATATATAATTAGAGTTTGATCCTTATTAAAGAGATCATGTAACCCTCATTGAAAAAATTAATGAGCCTTGACCCTAATTTAGGGAAAAGCTATGTGTGAAACCCTAATTTAGGGAAACGTTATGTGTGAAAACCTAATTTAGGGCAAAGCTAGGTGAAACCCTAATTGAGGAAGATGTCAAGTGAAATCTTAATTTTAGGTAATACTATGTGAAATCCTAATATAGAAGGATGATATGTGAAACTCTAATGAAAAGTGATACTAGGTGAAATCCATATCTATGGGAGATGCTATGTGAATCTCAATTTATAAATATGGAAAGTCCTATTCCTAATAATGGAATAGTGATTAATATATTGACAAGTGTAACATCTAAAGAGGTGGATAGTGGATATCTTTATATCAATAGTTCCTAACTCAAAGATGAGTCCATATCATTACCAATGATTGTATTTTCTAAATACAGTGGCTTGTGACCAACACATTACATGATAAATGTGATGAACTGGTGTATAAGGTATTAGGATGGGAAATACCCTAATACAAGCTAAGTGGATGAATTCAAGTAAGATAAATGTGATGAGGGAAGTGATACATCAAAGTATGATAGATATCACATCCAACACCTCAATATTGATATACCTTGATGTGTTTTAAATCCAATAAATTTGGATGAGTGACACATGAAGTGTGTCATGTTAGTTGTCTCCTTGATATATAATGCACTTTGATAAGTGTAGGCTAACATGCCTTATGAAAAGGTTAATCCGAACCAATAAATTATGATGCAATCATAATCTGATAAAGATGAGAGAGAAACTTATACTTTGTGTTGATAATTCATTTGATGATGAATGATGATAATACATAAGTATGATTGAATACTTATGTTATCCATATTGATCCCTAGCTGTGTGAAGAAATGAAATAGGATTTACCATTAATAACATGATCTTGAGAACCTATATGGTTATTTATGGAAAACCCTAATATAGGGTAATGCTTGTGAAATCGTAATACAGGGTAATTCTATGTGATACCCTAACACAAGGTAATGCTATGTGAAACCCTAATACAGGGTGATGTTATGTGAAGTCCTAACACAGAGTGATCCTATGTGAAGCTCAAATACAGAGTGATGAGTTATAAATGTAACAAGAAAACCCTTGCATTGTATGGCACTGATATATAATGGAAATAATTGTTATCATGAGTATTAATCATGCATGAATGTTGAGATAATGAGCATAGCTAGGTATGGGCTATGATGCTCTGTATAATGAAAATGTTTTATAGGCTTTATAAGCCTTCATATGCCTTGATGCTTAGTGAGAGGTAACCTAAAATTAACAAGTCATGTGTGCCATATGATGTTTTTAATTATTGAAATTATTTATGAGCTTCATAAGCCATAATATCCCTTGTTGTCTATTAAGGGGTAACAAGAGGTGATATGAGCTTTGTGAACTATGTGGAATACTTTGTGAAACAAGAATCATAATGTCCTTGGTCAGATGACCTGAAGTTATTAAGTTACCTAATAAGTGGTAATGTAACGCCCGGGCCCACTGCCCAAGGCTCTAGTAGAGTTTCAGGAATGATGACTGGCCCCACAAACTACCACTAGCCTTAACTGCGCACTTTGTCCACAAGGACGCGCAAGCCAGGATCAACTTCCCGACTGGTCACCCATCCTAGTACTACTCACACTACTACAGAACCTACCTTTAGTGTCGGTTATTTAAAGCCTGTAGTGTCGGTTTATAAGCGACACCTATGTGGGCGACACTAAAAGTCCAACCATTGGTCGTCGATTCCATAACCGACACCCAAACTCTTCGCGCGCCACCGAAAACGCGCCATCATGGGACTATATGTGTCGGTTATTAGGTAAGCACCCGAAAACCAAACCCTTCGCGCCACAGTAAGGGCGCCATGTTGGGCACCATCCATGTCGGTTATCTACAAATAACCGACAACCAAGCCCTTCGCGCCACACAAAATAGATGTCGGTTATTTGTAAAAAACTGACACTATAACATTATGTGTCGGTTAGTTACAAATAACCGACGACTATTGGTTTTTTTTTTGCTGTCAGTCTGCAGACCTGCTGTGGCTGGTCGCAGGATGAGAAACCTGTTCAGTTCAGTTATGAACTGCAGGTTTTACGACATCCATTGATATCAGCCGACAACAGGCCGCAAACCTGCAAAATTAACAATAATAAAATAGCACATGCATATAGCAATGCAACCTGTAGTTCCATTTTATTTTCACACATTTATAAACATTCACACATGCTATAAATCTGTAGTTCCATTGATTCACATTCACACATGTAGACTTCATATAGCAACCAACACTTTCATTCATTTTCATTCAAACACATGTAGAAACATCCAGACATGTAGAAACATTCACACATATATTATAATTCAGAAATTCATTTACAAAGTATCATTGTTTAGTCATTATTCACTATCAAGATTCCAATTATATTTTAAAACCCCCACTAATTGTATGGTTGTTGCCCATTCTTCTACTACTTCATTTAATTCTCCCATCGTATAGGGAGCATGTACATTTGGTAAGTCCTTTCCTGTATTGGGGTCCATTTTAAAGACCTGTAAAGAGAATGATGTATATATATAATTAATGAGCTATAAATAAGATTGATATATTTCATATTATCTCTTGTCAGCTATATAATACCTCAGCAATACAACCGATGTCCATTGCGGCATTTTTGACAAGTATGTGCATATATCGCATGACATAGTATCCACATGCCCATCCGTTGTCTTGTGTAGCACACTATAAATTCAAACATACAAAATATTAAAAAATACAACTAATTAAGCATTGTTCACATAAATAATATATACATATATTGCAGTAGGGAACTTACTTTCACGTTCTTCCAAATTATTGGATGGTTCTTTTTCATGGGGACATTTCCTCCAGCCTTTTTGTACTCCTCCAAACCCCTACATGTTAATGTAACACAGAACATTGCAATTAAATAGTAATGTAATAACATATGTTAACGGATATGAAAAATGAAATATTTCTCACCGAAATATTGCCATTTTCATTTTGTGTCCAAATCTTGTATTCAATTTACACCCCTTAGGATCTAGATAATACACAGTGAACGTCTCGGGGGCAATAACCAATAACTCCCAATGCTTACCACTAGAGGAAAAAAAGTTATAAATTAATAACTCAAAATTTACAATAAAATGTAATTTTCTTAAGTCCAAATTATAATAAGCAAAGTAAACTTACTCTACATTGAATGGAGCCATTATCATCGTCTTCTTTTTTT
Source organism: Alisma plantago-aquatica (assembly GCA_963693085.1). NCBI lineage: Eukaryota > Viridiplantae > Streptophyta > Magnoliopsida > Alismatales > Alismataceae > Alisma > Alisma plantago-aquatica. The sequence continues at coordinate 384,719,532 of OY856415.1, read as the reverse complement.
CAGCAAAAATTGAAAAAGCCTCACAACAATATTGTTGAACTGATGTAGGATCTTTAGCTACTAGACTAATCAAGGATGGAATCAAAAACCCTACATGTTCGAATCCAAAATATGCACATATGTTGTCTAAGTAGCTGCAAAATATGTATTAATTACGCATGCATTAATAAATAAGAAACCAGATCACCAGATCATACACAAGGTATATGGATGTATAAAGAATATCTCACCTTATCCATAGCTCTATCACAAATGTATTTAGCCAATCATTTCGAAACATCTCCAAAATATCTTGTATAAATATTTTTGTTTCGTATGACTGACCTGTAGAATCTGAATCAGAAGAAATAATTATAGGGGGGGTATATATCATGTTCCCCTAATCATACTGCCATACCCCTACAGTTAGGACCTAACGGGACAGGTAGGTCCTGTGGAACCCAACTAGGTAATGCAGGAGGTGGAAGTGGAGGCCTAGATGTTGTGGGTGTCTTCTTTTTAACCTGTATATATATATAATAATTTCAGATCAACTGTCAGCATATACAAACACTAACAATTGAACGTAATGTAAATTTACCACACCTTTTCAGTAAATAAGACATACGCTTTTTCCCACAATATCACTCCGCCTACTGCCTCACCAAGCGTTTCACAATCTGGGTGGGCATATGGCAGTTGAAGTTCCTCAAATTGGGGGAATACATGTACCAGGCTCACCCGAATACAACCAGCTGGTACTGGAGACCCGTGACACGTTTCCCCTGGTAGGGATGGGTAAGCCGACGCCTCTGCCACGACATATTCTTTACTTTTTAGACGGCATGACTTCAACCCCTACAAATTTTTGTGTAAAAAATGTTATATACATATATACATATCATCTTTTTTGAAACGACTACACTGTCATATATACGTATCATCTTGAATTAAAAAACTAGTTACTATGTCATAAAAATACTTACAGTGGATGTGCTAGGTGGTGGGTCTACATGATTACTCCCAACCTCTGCAGTAGGAGTAGGAGTAGAGGCTGCAGTAGGTATTGTCTGGTAAGTGGCAGTCTGAGATGCCTGCCACTTTTGCATTGCTTCTTCGAGTTTCCTGTCAAATAGCTTATCCACCTATACATGGATAAAAGAAACGTCAAATTCTAATTTTTGAATTCTCTTTTACAATAACATCTATAAGGGAAAAATATGTTACCTCTTCTTGTGAAAGTCCCGCTTTTGGGACATGTTTGCGCTGGGATGGCCCAAAATAAGCTTTGATGCCCACACCAGCGCCTGCAGCCCTAACACGTCCAGGATGCTCTGGGTTACCCAGAGCAACTGTCAATTCATCCCTTGTGCCCTCAGGGATGAACTTTCCTTGTTTCCTCAGCTCGTGCAGCTCCCGCTAATCGCCAAAACAAAAATTTGTACTTAAGTAAACAACACAAATAGTCGATATTCGAATGATTGTTGTAAGAGTTGTATTTTACCATTTTTTCAGCCGCCTCAGCAGTTGCGGCCTTAGTTAATTCTCCCTTCTTATTTTGCCTCCCAGCTATCCAGATATCATGGCGAGGCAGAGATGTGCTACCTATGGTAGAGGACTCCTGAGTAGCAGCAGTCTGAGCAGCAGCAGCCTCAGCCTGTAGTCTTTGGCGAACGCCTGCATATCCTCTTGGACCCATTGTGTGGTCGTGCACATTCATCGCACGCCTTGATCTTTGTGCATCACTGAGGGCCTAGTTAGAATGCACATTAATGATTTGGTTAGTAACACTAAATGTTAATCTTGAATGAGTGAATACAACATATATTAATTAGTGAGATTGAGACTGACACCTAATACCTTGAATTCATCAGTTTGTCTTGAAGCGACAAACGCGTCCCATTCTTCTTTGTCCAGGAAGTTCCACTATTCAGTGGCTGTCTTCTTCCTCTTCTCGGCTTCGTTTATGTATTCTCTGGTGAGATTTGTCCTATAGTTCCTTAGGACTCGCCCACAGCGTTGCATCACACCTTTACGATGCAGCTTTTCATCCAATGCAAATATACTCTGCAAAATAGAATTGCTATTAACTAGTATCCAAAAATTTAGTAATCTACAAAATAGAATTGCAAATTAATAATAACTCACGCATAAATCCCTCCATATTGTGTCTTTCTTCTCCTTAGAAACGTTATGCCAAGAATCTAAGCGACAACCGCAATGGCTACGAGTAACATATCCAAGATATGAAATAAATGAATTGCGATTCACACCACATGCATTTCCTGCATTATCAAAATCCACAACAAGTTTGGGTCCATTTCCCTTTTGCGCAATTAACTTCTTCATCATAGTGATGCCCCTTCTCTTGTCAACTTTTTGTTGTTGTTGATCAAGTGCCTCAAGTGCTGCAGATGGTACCTGTGCATCATCAACCTAAAATTTGACAAAATAATTCACATTTAGAAGATATAACTATAAATGGACATATAGATATAAATATATGATATATTTTTAAAACCTACATTGTGAGGCGGCGCATTGATGTCCTCACCCTCACGGTAGTCATCAAGACGGTCATCAGGAGAATGGTCAGCCATCTGCAAATTCACATTGTAAAGTAATTCACATTAAAAATTAAGCTCACATTATAAATTAAGAAAATTTCGGCAGCATTTGGACGGGTTTTTAGGCCAACAAATAATGTGTTGTCATTCTTATACTTTAATCATCTACTTATTTAACTTTAGTTATCAATTGTTTAACTTTAATTATCAACTGATTTGTATTTAATGTATTTATTCATCTACTATTTGTATTCATTTATGTACCGATTTGAGAATTGATTAATCATCACTGATTTATAATTTTATATTAGTTAATCAACTGATTTGTATTTATTCATCTACTTATTTGTATTTATTCATGTACTGTTTTTTATTTAGCTATTTACTCATTTGAATTTATTTATACTGCTTCTGAAATTATGTAAGAATCTACTGAGGTAACTTTATTTATCAACTGATTCATATTTACTTTTCCACTTATGTATTTATTCATCTACTTATTTGTTTTTATTTATTACTGTTTTTATTTAGTTATCTATTGATTTGTGTTTATTTAAGTAATAATTTTGATATCTATTGATCGGGGAGTAGCCCGGTTTTGCATTGTAATTTACAGTTATGAATTAATATTGACATTTCTCTTAATTTTGGACTTGTCTCTATGATTACTTCATGAATTATATGTGCATGATCACCATAGGTGATTTCTTAGACCTTAATTGCTTGAGAGAGGGATTATGTGTTGGATAGGTTGTAGAGATACATAACTTAGACCGCACTTCCAGAGAAGGCCTATGATTGTGAAGGGAATAACCTAGAGAATTCATTAAAGCACCTAAATAATAATTAAATTTCTATGAGAGTTGGGTTTATCTTAAATTAGGTAGTGAATGATGTTGCGAGAGTGGGTAATTCTTGCTACAAGTCTCTTAGTCCAGGGTTGGGAGAGGTAAATATTAATGAAATGATGTTAATTGTAAATTGAACTGGGGTGAAACCATAATTCTAAGGAAGCCATTCCAATTGCGATCACAATCAATAATTTCAGTTTTACCTCCTGCAATTTAGTCACTTAATCAACCAATCACTCGTTTTCTCAGGCTTATCTAAAAGATCACAAGCTAAAAGATCACAAGCTATAACTATCTATTACATGACTGAAGTGCATATTACCAGTTCATTTTCGTCATTTGCAATGAATAATGCAAACAGGCAGTATTAATCTAGGGGATGAGGAAGAAGGAAGAAGTCGGCATACCTTGAGGTGAAGCTTACAGTGTCGGAGCAAGGAGAGCAGCTGGAGGTGACGGCGGAGAGAAGAGGAGGACCAGCAAAGGTTGGAACCGGAGGTGACGGCGGCGAGAAGAGGAGGACCAACAAGGATGGAATCGGCGGCGACGACGATGACGACGAGCGGCGGCGAGAGCGTCGACGGCGACGACGGCGAGCGGTGTGCGGCAGACGAACGGCGGCGCGGGGAGGAACCGGCAACGGCGGGGGAAATCGCCAGACCTAGCGCGCACGACAATGAAACAGAGACGATGGGGAAAAGTTCTGTTCGCCACGGCTATTAAGTTGACAATATGTGTCGGTTATTTAAAAAAAAACGACAACTAAACTAACAGTGTCGGCTCTTTGAAGAAAACCGACAACTATACTACATAATATTCGTCGGTTCATAAATAAAAGACAACCGACAACTATTCCTGTCTCGCGCATCCCCTTTAGTAGTCGGTTATTTATTAAAGAACCGATAACATATGTCAAATTTTGGAGCCAATTTTTTCGCTGGAATTTTGGGTTTGGCGGTTGAGTTTATGTGTCGGTTGTTTATTAAATAACCGACAATTATTGAAAGTGGTACCCGTGTCTGGTCGACCTTCACATATTGGATGTCGGTTTCTGTTAAAAACCGACATATTAGGGTTTATGTGTCGGTTTTTGTATACAACCGACACCTTGAAAACCGACTTTATAAGCTATTTCTGTAGTAGTGTCAAAGCTGAGCACGCTTAACTATGGAGTTCTTTAGTGATGGGCTCCCGAAAAAGGAGGTGCACCTTGGTGATATGGGTAGTCCAATCATTCCTTATAAGATCTTTTTATCCGAGGCCTCAAATACTGGGATGTTACAATCTCCCCCACATAGACTCTTGACGTCCTCGTCAAGGCTCAAATATATGGCCTCATAATATGACCCCATTTCAGTGCAAACCCACAATGGCCCATGGACACCCAGCTCCCGATCATGGAATACCAACGCAAGGGTGGCTACGTTAACCATGGACAACCCTTTCCTACATGCCTGGACCGTACGACTCAAGACTGGCATGCCACATGCCCATGTGGGCCCCACCTACTAGAGGGGTTATGGATCTGATACCATTTTTAATGCCCGGGCCCACTACCCAAGGCTCTAGTAGAGTTTCAGGAATGATGACTGGCCCCACAAACCACCACTAGCCTTAACTGTGCACTTTGTCCACACTGACGCGCAAGCCAGGATCAACTTCCCGACTGATCACCCATCCTAGTACTACTCCAAGCTGAGAATGCTTAACTATGGAGTTCTTTAGTGATGGGCTCCCGGAGAAGTAGGTACACCTTGGTGATATGGGTAGTCCAATCATTCCTTATAAGATTTTTTTATCCGAGGCCTCAAATCCTGTGATGTTACAGGTAACAAGTATTCTATGAAGAGTTAAGGGTTTGAATACCCATAATCTATAATCATGATGATGAACTTGTTAAGAAATAGAAATGAACTTGATGAGATGAGGGATTAAGATCCCAATATTTTATTAAAAAGAATATTCTACAGGCCATGATTCCACAAAGACAATGTTGGGCATTAGCTATGTGATATAAGCTTGAAGAGAGTATGTGCTGTAGTTATAACTCTATAATGAATAAATGTTATACATGTCTTCACATTCCTTAATGGATAAGTGACATGCTTCTCTATCAAGTTATAACTGCAATGCTTTTGATAAGAATAATGTTCTAATCTGTTAGACAATGAAATGACTGCTGTTAATCAATTATGATTCCTCTATCCAGGTTAATACTATTATACTGCAATAATAATGTTTCTGGCAGAGAGTTATATCTCCCGCTGGGGCAATTTACAATTGTCTTACCCCCGTGGGAATTATATTTTTTTAGGTGGACGCGGACGAGGAGGTATGAATCCTTCAGTAGGTGAAGGACAGCAACAGCAGCAGCAGGAACATCAGTGAATTCTCAGGTGGAGACACTGGTTGTTATGCCTTGTATAGATGTATATAGAGTCCTATGTGTCGTATCTGTACTCTCAGGTCCTCGGAGTAGTAGTTAGTACTTTTGAGATTTTGGCTCAGTGCCTCGAGATTTTAGTTTATACTGCTGATGTTTAGTTTAATAGGACAGTTGATGCTTGTAATTCATAGAAAGAGATGATACATGACATGTACCTTTAAACCACAATGTAAATGTGCTACTTTGGTTCTATGTGAGAAAGTTTTCCTTTGATGGATCTCTTGGTAAAAAGGTTTAAATTTTTAGTGATTTTCGGTAATCCGCTGCTTAGTGATCGCTTCCGCATTAGTTAATCATGTTTTTGTGAGTTGGATGCTACAGTTCTAGTGTCCTCCAATATATCTTATAGTAAATTCTCCTCCTACAGGAGAAGAAGAAAGATTAAATGATGGCTGGAGTGCACGAAGAACATACTGCTGAAAGCAGTGTTTCTGCACCAGGAGGTGGTGCAAGGGATCGGGCTAGACAAGAACCAGTGCATGAGAATCCTCAGCTTGACCAAACTCTATTAGAGGACCCAGCTTTTCATGCTCTTTTTGGGTAGATCATGAATACAATGATGCACATGGCTAACCGAATACCAGTACCATCCCCTAGGACATCAGGGTTTAGTGAGGGACATGAATCTGGTAAGACCTTTGAACGGTTGCACCGGGTAGGAGCCATTGAATATGCTGGCACAGCTGACCCAGTAGATGTAGATTCATGGCTTACTGAGATAGAGAAATCCTTTAGGAACCTTGATATCCCATAAGCTGATAAAGTTAAGAATGTTGTATACCTTATGAAGGGAAGCGCTGGCCATTGGTGGGTCGTCGAAGAAGAGAAAAGACTAGGTGTTGAGATTGGATGGCAGGAATTCCGACAAGAGTTTGTCAGTAGATACTTTCCCAAGACTTATCTTGATGAGAAGATCTCACAGTTTGAACGAATTAGATAGGGAACAATGAAGGTTAGCGAGTATGAAGCTAAGTTTATGGAACTTCTGTAGTTTTGTTCGCATATGGCTACCACAGATGAAGAGAGAATTTGGCATTTCAAGAAGGGTCTGAACGCTGAATTACCCACACATGTATCTGCTCTAGAGAATTCTACAATAACATATTTTTGATATGTACATTAATATTGAAAGCAATTGCTTAGACTATATCAGAAGAGATCAACATATAATACGAGCTGATCTATATCAAGGAATTGTTGATGGTTATAATCATGAAAAAATAGTGGTGCACTAACGTCCCTAAGAAATCATAACATACATGGTTGGAAAAAGGTCATTCTTCCAACTTCCTTTATCGGTGGTCCTAGAGATATGAGACAACGTTATCTCGATGCAATGGTATTAGTTCAAAGATATTGGAAACATGATATTTTTCGAACTTTTACATGTAACCCTTCATGGGATGAAGTGAAAAGAGAGTTATTGTGTTTTGAAGAGCCGCAAAATTGGCCAGATCGTCTTGCCAGAGTATTTAAAGAAAAATTAGAAGAGTTAAAAGTTGATCTATTTAAGAGACAAGTATTCAAACATGTTATTTGGTTATGTTTATGTTATAGAATATAAAAAAAGAGGGTTTCCACATGTACATTTCCTCATCATATTGGAAAAGAATCAAAAGTTTCTCACTCCGGAGGTGTATGACCGGTATGTTTCAGCTGAAATACCAGAAAAATTGTTGAATCCACATCTACATAAAATGGTATTCAAACATATGGTACATGGTCCATGTGGAGTCCTCAATCCAAACAATGTTTGTATGGACAATGGTCGATGCAAGAAACATTACCCAAAAGTTGTATGCTCAGTAACAACCCAGGAAAAAAATTCTTACCCTCTATATCAAAGAAGAGAGATTGAGCATTTGGTAATAGTTGGTTCCAAGACAATTGATAATCGGTGGATTGATCCATACAATCCTTATTTATTAGCAAAATACGATTGTCATATCAATGTTGAAATTTGTTCTTCAATTAAAGTTGTGAAGTATTTATACAAGTACATATATAAAGGACGTGATTGTGTATTATTTCAAATGAACAAAAAGCAAACTGAGAACATGCACAATGAAATCACACAATTTGTATCTAGAAGATGGATATCACCAGAAGAAGCAGCACGGAGAATATATCAATTTCATTTGAGTGAAATACATCCATCTGTAACATATTTGTAACTTCATCTTGAAGACATGCACACTATTGTATTCATGAAAATCAGGATTTATATGTGGTTGTAAACAATGATCATTTCTCAAGAACAATGCTTACAAAATTCTTTAGAATAAATTGCATTGATGAGGAAGCTCGAAGGTACATGAACAAGGAGTTTCCTGAGTATTATGTTTGGGATAAAAAATCACGGTGTTGGACTATAAGAAAGCAAAGATGTTCAATTGGAAGGATTATATTTGTAAAACCTACTAAAGGTGAACACTATTACTTGCATTTTTTATTGAATCATGTAAGAGGTGCTAGATCTTTTGATCATTTGAAGTCTGTAAATGTGATACAATATCGTACATTACAAGAAGCAGTTGAAAATATAAACTTATTTGATTCTGACAACAATATCGAAGATTGTCTTGCATTAGCGGTACTATTTCAAATGCATGCAAGTCTTCCGCAATTGTTTTCTACTATAATAGTCTATTATACATCAATAAGTCCAGTAGATCTATGGGAAAAATTCAAAGATCCAATGAGTGAAGATTTTCATGATAGAAAAAAAAGATAGGATGAATGCTTATAATAATTCTCTAAAATGCATTAGTAAGTGCTTAGAGTCGATGGGTAACAGATTATCTGATTTTGACTTGCCTTCTTTTATTCAAGATGAGCATGATAATTTATATAAAGAGGTAGAAGATGAGTTGAATATTGTAATATTTGGGGAAGATATTATGGCTATTTCATAACTAAATTATGATCAAACTTATGCTTATAGAGTGATCATTGATAGAATGAATAGTGGAAAACAAGGAATATTTTTTGTTGATGGTCTAGGAGGGTCTGGGAAAAAAGTTTATATCGTGTGCTTTACTTTATCATGTGGGCATATAGCACTTGCAACAACATCTTCTGGAGTAGTCACATCTTTATTACCTTTTGGCCAAATTGGACATTAAGGTTTAAAATTCCTCTAAACAATGAAGAACAAAAGATATGCAATATCTCTAAACAAAGTAGCTTGGGTGAGTTGCTTCGAAAAACTTATCTCATACTTTGGGATAAAGTATCAATGGCTAAAAAATAGGCAATTGAATCTCTAGATCTTTTTTTGAGAGATATGACAGACAATACAATGCTATTTGGGGGGAAGTTGTAGTGTTTGGTGGTGACTTCAGGCAAATCCTTCCTGTTGTTCTACACGGAGGTAAGGAGCAAATAATTACAACAAACTTTGTACATTCAAAGTTATGGAAGCACAGCGAAAAATTGGAGCTAAAGGCAAATATGAGGGTTGTGTTGAACCCGTCATTCGCTAAGTACTTTCTTGAGGTTGGGAATGTAACAAAAACAACCATGATTGATGATCAAATTGAAGTTCCTAATTCTATGGTGGTTTCATTCACTGATGAAACATCTTCAAAGCATGAACCGATACATGCAATTTTTCCAAAGATCAGGGATGCTGATGATAACATTCATTCATTTACAAGTCATGTGATTTTAACGACAAAAAATGAATTTGTTGATGAAATAAATGACATATTGATTGACGTTTTCCCTAGAGATAGGAAGGAATACTTCAATTTTGATTCAGCTATTGATAACACCAATCAATTTCAAGAAGAAAAATTTTTGAATTCTTTGTCCCCTTCCGGTCTTCCGCCCAAATATGTTGGTTTTGAAAAAGAACTGTCCTATTATGTTGCTTAGAAATATTGATCCATCCTTAGGTCTTTGTAATGGAACACACCTTATTTGTAGAAACCTCAACAAGAATAGCATTGATGCCGAAATAGCAGTTGGACACAGGAAAGGATAAAGAGTATTCATTCCAAGAATCTCACTAATTCCAAAAGATAATGAAAAGTTTTCGTTTTCTTTTAAGAGACTGTAATTTCCAATATGACTATGTTTTGCAATGACAATCAACAAATCACAGGGACATACTTTAGATAAAGTTGGAATATATTTGCCTCAGTCTGTATTTTCTCATGGACAACTGTATGTAGCATTATCAAGGATAAATCAATCGAAGATATTAAAGTTCTAATTAGACCAACTTCTATAAAAAAACAAGTGGTACAATGACAAGAAATATAGTCTACACTGAAATATTATCTGTTGTAGGTATACTCAGCTAGAAGTTTTGATTTCTACTAATATGGTAAAGTATTTTTCTTGTTGATGTATTTTACATACTTAATTATCTTATTTAAAACTAACATACTGTTATATACTACGATCATACTTATTTGATACAACATGCGGAAAATACTTTACACAAGAGCGCTACAGAGAGTCCAATGCAAAATTTTGGTAATCTAAATTTATATTTTCCGAATGCTCTAACTCTTCTTTTTTTCTTACGTGACCTTAATTTATCCAAGTTCATCTCAAAGCTTCAACTACAACATGATAGAGAAACAACAAGAAGTACCTTATTTTAAAAATAAGTACAAGATCTTTAAACATGTGAGTTTGAATGTTATTGACACTCTTATATATTTTTAAATATTTGCATAATTCCAGTAATTTTATTACACAGTACCAAATTGGTCTCCTCAAGAAAGCCTTGGTATGCAAGGTTCGATCGGCATTCCCTTTCAGTCTAAGTAGACTTGATCATCACATGTGCATGGCCTGAGCTTCACAAGAATGCATCTTATTATCCAACTCGAAAGAAATAAAAGTTGTATTATAAATGATGCAGAATGTAAGATATTTCATTTTGTAGCATATGGTAATATTAAGCATAATCAAATCCAATAATTGACACTTATATATGTAATGACATATAAATATAAATGTGTTTGGACGTTGTCTTATGTACATAGTATGTGATGTATTAAGATCACCACTACAATTAATAAAATGTAGACATGTAGTTAAATGCAAATATCAATTCATATTTCTATCAAAATAGTCATCTTGATGCTTAATTATAAATCGTGTGCTTAGCACGTGCTCTCCCGCTAGTAGTCTCATTAAAGTAGGAAAATGCTATGCAGAGGCAAGGCAGACATGGACACACTTTTGACATTTAGTTTGCTAGATAATAAAATAGAGGAGGGAAGTAATATAGAAGCAGACTTGGACACACTCTTGGACAAATTTTACCATTTAGAACGTAGATAACAAAATAAAGGAGAAAATTCCCTCTATTTTCCTCCTCTATTTTGTTATCTAGGCAAAATTCGTCGCGAAGTGTGTCCATGACTTACTATCTGTAGCAATAGATCTCATTAAAGTAAGTGTTTGGATAATTGGATGACCTCATCCCTACAATGGGGACGGAAAGTAACAATGGACTGCTGAACAAGTCAGCTAAGGCAACTGAGAACGCCACCCCACTTGGAAGTCTATGGCTGTGGGTGCTATAAGAAAGTTCCGGGGGAGTGAAGATTGGGGAGAAGATATTGTCAGACACACAGAAGAAGCAACAGGCAACAGCACACGAGTTTCGCACCAAAGGATGGCGACAACAATGACGGAGGCGTCACAGCTGCGCGCTCTGCTCATCCCGTATCCGGCGCAGGGACATGTCATTCCGCTTATGGACCTCGCCCATCGCCTTGCGAGCTGCGGCTTCGACATCACCTTCGTCCACACCGAATACGACCATGCCCGCATCCTCGCTTGCAGCACAGCGTCACCGCCGCAGGGCACAGAGGAGGAAGGAGCCGGCAGGCCCGTCACGTGCGTCATCGCTGACTTGAGCGTGGCGTGGGCGCTCGGCGTCGCGGACAAGTTCGGGATACCTGGGACACTTCTATGGCCGGCGTCCACATGGTCACTTGCTATCATTCTCAGCAGCCCCAAGCTTATCCAGGAGGGCATAATCGACGGCGATCGTAAGTTCATGAATTTGCCAATTGTTAGCACTGGCTATATTTAAGGAGAAGAAACTGAAATTTCACTCTCATAATTGACGTTTTCAAGCTGCCTCGTTTCCCTATTTATCTAACACTGGGCACGCCGATCGGTAACGAACCGTATCATCTGATCCCTGGCGCACTACCGATAGGGACATCTTCTCCCGGGCGGACGGTGCTCGATGTCACCTCAAGTCGCTCCATATTCCAGTTCTACCGCGCCGCCGCTCGCTCCTCAGAGAACGCCGAGTTCATCGTCTGCAACTCCTTCCTCGACCTCGAGCGGCCGGTGTTCGATTTCATGCCTCAGTTGCTGCCAATTGGGCCTCTGGCCCTCCACACCAGCTCCAACTCCTGCCCTGGCTCCCGAGGCAGCTACTGGTCGGAGGACAGTGACTGCCTGCGGTGGCTGGACACACAGCCGCCACAGTCGGTCGTGTATGTTTCTTTCGGAAGCCTAGCCGTCCTTGGGGAGCGGCAGATTGAGGAGCTCGCACTCGGCTTGGAGCAGTCAGGCCGACCGTTCCTGTGGGTCGTTCGGCCAGGCCTTGCCGTAACTGACGGCGGATCAAGCAGCTTATCCTTCCCGCTAGGATTCGAGGAGAGGGTTGCCGGGAGAGGGAAGATCGTGCAGTGGGCACCACAGAGAGAGGTACTGGCACACCCATCACTGGCGTGCTTCCTGAGCCATTGCGGATGGAACTCCACCACCGAAGGAGTGGGCAGTGGCGTGCCGTTCCTGTGCTGGCCATACTTTCTGGACCAATTCTCAAACAGCAACCACATCTGTGACGTGTGGAGGATAGGACTGAGGGTTGTTCCGGATGAAAACTGCTTGGTGCTCAGAGAGCAAATTAAGGAGAAGCTGGAATCGGTAATGGGAGACCAAGGAATCAGGGAGAGGGTCCTTGAACTCAAGAAAACGGCGGTGAGGAATATGGAAGAAGGTGGCACTTCGTTTGTAAATTTCAAAAGGTTTGTTGATAAAATCAAAGAGCGGTCAAAATTCGTTCCTCAAGGAAATATATGTTTAAATTAAAAATTAGTGAAAAAACATTTATTTTTATGCATGTTGTTTGCAATGTATTCCAAAAGTCTTCTATCGCTCCCGTCCGCTCTAAGCGACTCACAGGGCAACTAGGGCAAAGGTCTCGCGGCTCGGAGGAGGGGGCTTGGGCGGCTTTGGCGGCGGCCAGCGCCACCCCGCTCCCCCCCGGGCCCTTGTCTTCTCGTCGGGGTCGCGTGGATCACAAGTAAGGAGTGCTGTAAAGATCGGCTCTCCTCCCATCTCTGTTCGAGCGGCGCCGACATCCGATCCCTAGGGTCTGATTTCCGACGACGTTCACGACGGGTGGAGGGATTGCGGTGCAGAGATAGCGTTTGCATCGTACGTCAACGGATCCTTTTCAGCATCTCCTCCTGTCTTGTTCCTCGCGGCTCTGGCTCCCCATCCCCTTTTCACCTTAGCCGTCTGGCTGGTTTCCTTGTTTTTTTGTTGGCGTAGTGTGTAGTGGCAGCTTCTCTGCCTGTTCTAGTCGCTACTGGTTAGCGTTTGTTTGCTCGCTGCTTGTCAGCGTTTATCTGCTCGCTGCTTGTCAGCGTTTGTTTTGCTTGTGTCTCCATGTTGCTGTGGCTTGTTTTGTTACTTGGTTATATGGCTTCCTTTGAGATGATGATGCATCGGAGCACCGCACAGATCCAGGCCCTCTATCACTACTACACGCTCAAGTCGAAGGAATTCTTCGTGGACAGCTGCTTAAGACAACATCAAGGAAGAAGAATCAATACGGAAGCGTTCTATTCTCGTTCCGATATGAGTTGCAGTGATGTTAACTTGATCTTTGTTTGCTCTTGCTGTATTTTTTACTCAAATTGTAGATGGCGTATGGCTTATAAGTAATGAATCGAGCCATTTGCCCTCAAAAAAAAATTCTAAAAGTCTTCTCATCTTACTTGAGAGGAAATAAGAGTGTTCTTTTTCTTTCGGAAGTCTAAACTCAATCAAAATAAAAAGGACAAAAAAACTAAATAGCATGTTTATGTATTTTAATTATCAAAATGGCATGATTCCGAACTTAATATCCAAAAAGGGCATGTTTCCATACCCATATGTCCTTCGTGTACGCATATTGCTCTTTTTGAAGGCAATACATGTTATAACCTCAATTTTTCCAAATTATGTAATGAAATTGTGAATGTTCTTTTTAAAGATAAATAAAATTCATGGTTGAATTGATGGATTAGTTTGAATGGATTGTGTGTTTGATAGCTTGTATGTTTTCTTATTGGGCCTTTGTGGCCATTGAGCCCAATTGAAGGATTAAAAGAAGAACAAAAAGAAATGAAAAAGGAATTTCATTTAATAAAGGAATATATGAGGAAAATAAAAAGAAATGATTTTAAGGCTAAAAGATATTTTCCCAAAATAAGATTTCGAGTTAAAAGGGTTCCTTGGGGTTCAAGGAACTCAGGATAATTAGATAATGGCAAAGGAAATAAAGGATATGTGAGAAATACAATTAAATAAAGGATAACTTGAAACTGAAGTAAAGGGCTCGTTTCCTTTGGATAATGACTCCAATTTTTGCACAAGGAAAGATAAAGGTTTGGATAATGACTCCAATTTTTGCACAAGGAAAGATAAAGGTACAAACGAGTTTTCCTCAAAATTTGAGATAAAACGGAGTTAAGGATTGAGAGTTATTAAATTTTCAAGTTATCATCAAAATAGAATTTTCCTTGAATACTTGGGAATTTATTTTCCTTTTTGGTTTGAACGCGGATAACGATGACCGTTGGATTCTAATCCAACGGAGCGGGTTCATCGTCCAGAGTCCCAAAGGGACTCGAACAGTAGCGCCGACACAGGGGATTTTCCCCTCATTTTCCTGATCGTTACAGTGCATGTGCACTCACGATCAGTGTCCCTTTGAGTTCGGGAGACCATGACGAAGAATCTAGACCCTGGTTTTACCAGGTTTTGAGCAAGCCTCGCGAAACGCCCAATTGGGCTAGGAGTCAGTTAGCGGCGGGGTTGAGAAAACCCTAGAGGAGTCCCCCATGCCCTATATAAAGACCCCCATGTGGTTCCTCGCACCCTAGCGAACTCAACCGACCTACTCTCGAGTGCCCGTACCCTCTCCTTCGTCCTATTGACATAGCTCCGGCGAGCCTCAGCCGCGGCACCGCCACACGTCTGTGTTAGGAAGAAGAGAGGGAAGATGACATGCAGCTGTCGTCCGATCCCGAACCACCGAGGTCCCGTGCGAGATCCAACGCCTCCGGAGCGGCAGGCCGATCTTGCTGGAGTAAGTGGAGCGGGTCAGCGCGAGGCGTCGGATCGAAGGACCATCGTGGACCGGGAGATCTAGCGGACAAAGGCCTAGTCGCGCGCGCATGCAGTGACAAGCGTTGGATCCAGAAGCGGACCATAGGCGCATCAATCGGACGGCCGCGAATTTCCGGTAAAACCCCTCTCTGACAAAAATTACAGAAAATAGCTTTTCTTTGCAAAATTAATAGAAATTGCTAGGATTATCTAATGAGAAAACTTTATATATGAAAATTGTATAGAAAAATACAAGGAATCTGTTAAAATGATAGTATAACCTGATTCCAGTTTGTTTTGTAATAGTACTTTGATTTTCTAGTAAAATGCATTTCAAGTTAATGGAAAACCCTAATTGCATATAAAAGATGTTTCTTTGTATATTAATGGGTTAAGTTGAGGATTATGAACCTGTTAATTAATAAGATAAATTTTTCATCCATTTTGAATATCAATATGGCTAAATTAAGGTTTATGTCAAAGATGGAAGATAATGTACATGAAAACCCTAATTTAGGGTAAAAGAAAGTAGAAACCTTGTTATTTTGATAAATTGCAAGATAATGATCCCAAAAGCTGTTAGGAATGTTAAAAGGAGATAATTTAAAGGTTTTAGGTATATTTGATGGTTTGGGGTTCATAATATCTAAGAAATAAAAGAAAACCCTAATTTTCAAGAAAACCCTAAAATTGAATAGAAATCCTAAGTAATGTGATGAAAATTGGATAAATATTAATAAGAGGAAAATTGTCCTTTTATTTCAGGATTTGCTTGTTGATTGGGTTTCTCTACATATTAATTTCTATCTTGAAATCTGCAACCAAAGGTATGTGGTTACTTATGAATAATCTCTTAGGTTTCTCGAGGATTCCCGGATGTTTAATCGCACTGAATGCAACTAAACTGTTTGGATGTTTATTTCTTTCATGCAATTATAAAGTTACTATAACTATCACATAATGTATATGCCTTCTAGCTCAATCCTTGATCCCCTCTGTGTCGTAATGGCTGACCTGGTATAAGGCTACCTAGAGGGTAGGTCCATCAGGTCATGAAGGACTTTGGCTGCCTAGAGGGTAGGTCCATCAAGTCACCTTTATAAAGGTACCATATAAGTCCTTACAGGGACAACACAGAGTTGTGGAGAGATATGGATTGAGTAGTTTGGCTTAAAACTTAATCTTGATTGATAAATGATTAATTGAGTGATTATGTTGTTAACCTAGTTGAACAATATCTGTTTCCTCCACATACCAGCTTCGGCTGATCGTCATTTTGTTTGTCGGCGATTTAGGTACAAATATCAAAAGTACAAACAGTAAAGTGACACCTTGTGAATTCAAGAATTAAAGAACAAGGAGGAATTAGTTAGAATAGTTCAGCTGAGGTTAGAAGTTAGTTTATTCCCAACTTTTCAAAGTTATGCAAAGAAAAATTTTATTACCATTTTTCAGTATAGTCTGTTAGAATTTAATAATTGTTTATGGTTATATGTCGAACCTTTGATCCGGAATTAATGGGTGCGGCTTGAACCTTTTGGTCTCCCTTAATTGGGGGTTACTGAAAGGTGAGGTCGTAGCATTTGGTATCAGAGTATAGGTTCCTCATTTAATCTTTAATAATTATTAAATTTTACAAATTCTGTAGAACCCAAAGGAGTTATTAGAGGATTATCCGAAAGACGGAGGTGTCTAGAAAAGGATCACGGCCGGGGGCTGGCAATATTTTCCTCCGCACCGCTAGTCGGAATACGAGGACTCTCAGATCTGTGTGACTTCCTGGCCAAAGTCTTAGGGTATGAATCTAAATAAGATACCTTTAGAACTTTCTCATCTTGTTCATCCCTTCTCAACTTCAATTCTGTTAAGGACCTTAAGGATTAGGGTTTCCTCTCTTCTCCACACCCTCTTGAGGTATGGGTAAAGTTGATAAGGATTAAGGAATCCTCTACCAAATTAATGAAAAGCATGTAAATAAGATGTCATGGACATAATCTTAATAGATTAAGCGCAAACCAAAGAATAGATACATGCTTAGGTCGTATGACACAAGTTGTCATTGCCTCAGGAGAGACATGAGGATAGACCTCCTTGGCAGGAGGATGAGTAGATAGAGTTGGTCTTGGAGGTAGAGACCTCCATTAAAAGTAGAGACCTAGTACATCCTTTGAGGATGATGTTAACCCTAAGTGAAGATTAGAGAGAGAGAGAGAGGTGACAGGATGACTTAGATGTCATGGTAGATTGGGTGTTTGGATGGACATGCCTATTTTTTGTCATATGAGCCATGAGAGGTTAGGCGGCCTAGCACCTTTGGCAACCCAATCCTGAGAAGGATCGTGCATGTTTGAGCAAAGGATAGCTCCTTCCTGGATAAGGTTAGAGATGAACCTATAGAAACCTTATGGCTTATGCAAGTAAGGAATAGCATGCCCCAGAGTACGTCAGTGGTACGGTAGTAGGTTAAAACCCTGGCCAGAAGGGCATGACGGATGGCTTATGAGATAAGAATAAAGAGATATGAATAATCTTGAGCCAAACATGAGTTGAGCATAAGCTTCAACCACATAGGGGTTTTCTTTGGAATATGAGCTTTCATGGTGAAGGGACCTCTAGTAGGTATGGTTGGAGGTGGTTGTAGCTCTAGAGAGAGAGAGGAAGCGGGACCCCAACAAGGAGGTTGGAAGTCTAAAACCCCGAAACTTGAGGAATAGTGGGAGTTAAGGATGATGCGATCTACGTGGATGATAGTGGTTGCCTTATGCTTGATTCTTGGAGGCTAATGATATCTTGGTTACCTTAGAGAAACCAAACCCTAGAGAGAGGACGATGCTTCTAGTACGCATGGTATAAGTAGTTACCTGCTGGATGAGATAAAGAGTGTCTTAGACCCTGAGGAGGTTTAAGTAACCTGTTGTGAGGTTTTATACCTATTTGGTTGTCCTGGAAGAAGACTCGACCCTGATGTGTTACTCGAGTAGAAGGATGATAGGGAGTACATGACATACCTTGGACATGCTTGATTCGTGGTTAAGAGGTTGAGCATGTAGTTGGATACCCAAAGGAGAACCTAGGGTTCCTAGGCCTAAGAGGGGAAGCAGTGTATCCGATGCTCATGATGAGATTTGAGTCTCTATAGTTTCGAGCATGGTACTCCTCATGTGTAGAGGTAAAGGAAATCCCTTACGTAAAGGGTATGTTTGATGAACCCCTCACAACTAAGTTGATGTAATGTTGAGGATGCAATCAAGTGCGACCTAGCATGGTTTTGTAGGTACGCTTGTGCCTTAGTAGTTGTTGGTTTAAGCATGCTCATATGGAGGTAAACCCTAAGAATGATTGTGACCTTTGTTATAAAGGTGTAGTCTCCTTCCATCCTGGGAGAGCGACCCTTTGGTAGGAAGTTTACCAGTTTGGTTGGTTTTGAGGTAACCTAAGGAGGTTTTGTAGGATCTTGAGAAGCTAAGTGAAGAGTACATGGAATGAGAATGAACCTTTAGACCCATAGATAACCATCTCTATGCGCATGTGAATATGTTACCATGGAGGTAACTGGTATGGGGCTCGACCAAGGTAGGCAGGTCGCCATGAAAGGATGAAAGTCGGCCCACAAATGCAAGAAGAGGAATGATGGATGTTTGGGTAAGGTTCTATGTTGGACATGTACAATAATAGAATCGTAAGTCTATCCTAGGGTCAGGTAGGGATAAGATCGATGGATGAAGGAGTTGCCTAATTCCCTAGTTGCACATGACCATAGGGTCGGGAGGTTACAACTATCATTGTCCGAGGGCCATGGGTTAGGAGATTGATCACCTTCATGGACTCATGGGACCCAAAGGGAAGATGAGTAGGGCACTCTCTAGATGCATGAGGGAAAAAAGGATGACCTCAAAAATGCTGGCACCCTATAGACCTAGAGGAGATGACTAAGGATTGTGCTTGGACCAAGTAAGTTCGAGATCAATTTTCCATGGGAGTAATTTTGATATCATGATGGTTGTGATGTAGAGACATATGTGGCATGTTTCAACTTAGATTTGAAAGTGTATTGGCGAGGTGGGCTGTACCATCTCTACTCTTGGAACAAGAAGAACTCTGTATTTGGACTGCAGCCAAATGCTTATTTCTTCTTGTTATGGGAGTGAGAGATAGGACAGTACGCATGCCTTACACCAAGGGTAAAGATGATGTAAGTGGGAACGTAGCTACAAGGTATGAGGATAGAGATGATAACATACCCTGGTGAAGTGAATTATACATGGATGGTTCGCAAATACTAAGAGAAATGAGGTAGTCATCTTATGAGGATGTTTTTATCATAAGCTATGTGTAACTTATAAGTTATACCAGGTTGAGTTTGATCACCATGATGATGAAACCAGAGAGTATTCTTAATGAAAATAGACATAGAATTTGAGGTGAAATGATAAGTGAAATACATGGACGTGTATGTCTTTAATGTTACCTAATACCCAAGGATGTGGAGTGGTAATGGATGCTCCGGTTGAGATACATCTGACCTGTTTGACTAGAAGCTAGAAAATGTTGTTTGGCTAACCCTAAGTTCGAAAAGGAGAGGTGTTTGGATAACACTCAGATGTAACAAGATACATTGAAAAGTTAAGGGTTGTTTGGTTAGCCAGTCTAGTCTTTGATGCAATGAAAGGATGGTGGTAGAACCTCAAGTGCACTTCTTTGGAAAAGAAGGTGATGAAACCCTGACTAGAGTGGTTTAGGGTTTCGGAGAAATCGATCTTGAGGAATCATGACATATAGGAAATCATGATTGAAGATCACCATACCCCGTAGAAAATGGCAATAGCACTTTGGATGCTTAAGATAAAGTTGCATGTGGTTTATGGCCATGCAAGCCAGGAGGTAAAGAACAAACCCCAGTAACCCATTGTATCGATATAGAAGAGTCCCTGAGAGGAAATGGGAGCTCAACCCCATGGATGTTGTGAATGGGTCGACCCAGGACCAAGGAAGGTCGAGATGCAATAGGGGTTATGGTAAGTCACCTTACTTAGATGATATGAGAAAGAAAGAGAGCTGTTAAGGGACAGATCTGGTTGAACTATCCATGAGAGAGATGGTCCAACTACACCACAATGTGAGTTCAAAGGATCTTGAGTTTGACCTAGAGGTTCACTTCCATAAAGTGGAAGTAGGTACGTTATGAACTCAATGTTAGTATAGTTTATCACCCCTAACTATGGTTAGTATGATCCGGACTAAAGAGTCGGATGAGGGCATGCATGCTCGTTCAGGGTGATATCTAGAGACAGTTCTTGTCCTATGAAAGATGTGACAATGACCACCATAGCCAGTATCGGGTTTTATAAGAAGCTCTGTACGGGAGGTTGTGTCGGTCACCACTTCAGTAAGGTGATGTTGGTGAAAGGACCACATGATGGTTATGAAAGGACCACATGATGGTTAGAAAAGGACCACGGTATGTGTAGATGAAGTCGCTTTGATCGTGCAATGGCTGGAAAGAGCCTAGAGACAATAACAGTCGTGGGCAGATGTAAAGTAGACTGACATGCAGTTACTGTGGAAGAATATGTGAAAATCCGACCCCTCTAAGTTATAGCTAAGAGAGCTGAGTCCCCGATGCATGGGATCTTTTGATATGGTTTGGTGGAGAAGGTTATGGATAAACTTACCCCCCAGGATAAAGATATGTGTGATGAGTTCCATATGTCAAATTTAAAGCACTATGTGAGGTACCTGACCATGAGCTGAGCAATGAACCTAGTGAGCCCCAAGGGAGGCTGACATGGCCTGAGTCACATGTGCAGTTTATAGACGCCGGGATGAAAGGACTCAGAGAAAAGAATATGTGATGATAAAGGTTCTGTGGAAGCGCCATGAGTACAGTAAAGCCACATAGGGGCCAATGATGGACATGGGAAGTCATATCCTAATTTGTTTTCTTGATTGATGAATTTTGAGGGCAAAATTCCTATAAGGAGGGGAGGATGTTATAACCTCAATTTTTCCAAATTATGTAATGAAATTGTGAATGTTCTTTTTAAAGATAAATAAAATTCATGGTTGAATTGATGGATTAGTTTGAATGGATTGTGTGTTTGATAGCTTGTATGTTTTCTTATTGGGCCTTTGTGGCCATTGAGCCCAATTGAAGGATTAAAAGAAAAACAAAAAAAATGAAAAAGCAATTTCATTTAATAAAGGAATATATGAGGAAAATAAAAAGAAATGATTTTAAGGCTAAAAGATATTTTCCCAAAATAATATTTTGAGTTAAAAGGGTTCCTTGGGTTTCAAGGAACTCAGGATAATTAGATAATGGCAAAGGAAATAAAGGATATGTGAGAAATACAATTAAATAAAGGATAACTTGAAACTGAAGTAAAGGGCTCGTTTCCTTTGGATAATGACTCCAATTTTTGCACAAGGAAAGATAAAGGTACAAACGAGTTTTCCTCAAAATTTGAGATAAAACGAAGTTAAGGATTGAGAGTTATTAAATTTTCAAGTTATCATCAAAATAGAATTTTACTTGAATACTTGGGAATTTATTTTCCTTTTTGGTTTGAACGCGGATAACGATGACCGTTGGATTCTAATCCAACGGAGCGGGTTCATCGTCCAGAGTCTCAAAGGGACTCGGACAGTAGCGCCGACACAGGGGATTTTCCCCTCATTTTCCTGATCGTTACAGTGCATGTGCACTCACGATCAATGTCCCTTTGAGTTCGGGAGACCATGTCGAAGAATCTAGACCCTGGTTTTACCAGGTTTTGAGCAAGTCTTGCGAAACGCCCAATTGGGCTAGGAGTCAGTTAGCGACAGGGTTGAGAAAACCCTAGAGGAGTCCCCCATGCCCTATATAAAGACCCCCATGTGGTTCCTCGCACCTTAGCGATCTCAACCGACCTACTCTCGAGTGTTCGTACCCTCTCCTTCGTCCTATTGACCTAGTTCCGGTGATCCTCAGCCACGGCGCCGCCGCGCGTCTGTGTTAGGAAGAAGAGAGAGAAGACGACGTGCAGCTGTCGTCCGATCACGGACCACCGAGGTCCCGTGCGAGATCCAACGCCTCCGGAGCGGCATGCCGATCTTGCTGGAGTAAGTGGAGCGGGTCAGCGCGAGGCGTCGGATCGAAGGACCATCGTGGACCAGGAGATCTAGCGGACGAAGGCCTAGTCACGCGCGCCTGTAGTGACAAGCGTTGGATCTAGGCGCGGACCATAGGCGCATCAATCGGACGGCCGCGAATTTCCGGTAAAACCCCTCTCTGACAAAAATTACAGAAAATAGCTTTTCTTTGCGAAATTAATAGAAATTGCTAGGATTATCTAATGAGAAAACTTTATATATGAAAATTGTATAGAAAAATACAAGGAATCTGTTAAAAATGATAGTATAACCTGATTCCAGTTCGTTTTGCAATAGTACTTTGATTTGCTAGTAAAATGCATTTCAAGTTAATGGAAAACCCTAATTGCATATAAAAGATGTTTCTTTGTAAATTAATGGGTTAAGTTGAGGATTATGAACCTGTTAATTAATAAGATAAAGTTTTCATCCGTTTTGAATATCAATATGGCTAAATTAGGGTTTATGTCAAAGATAGAAGATAATGTACATGAAAACCCTAATTTAGGGTAAAAGAAAGTAGAAACCTTGTTATTTTGATAAATTGCAAGATAATGATCGCAAAAGCTGTTAGGAATGTTAAAAGGAGATAATTTAAAGGTTTTGGGTATATTTGATGGTTTGGGGTTCATAATATCTAAGAAAGAAAAGATAACCCTAATTTTCAAGAAAACCCTAAAATTGAATAGAAATCCTAAGTAATGTGATGAAAATTGGATAAATATTAATAAGAGGAAAATTGTCCTTTTATTTCAGGATTTGCTTGTTGATTGGGTTTCTCTACATATTAATTTCTATCTTGAAATCTGCAACCAAAGGTATGTGGTTACTTATGAATAACCTCTTAGGTTTCTCGAGGATTCCCGGATGTTTAATCGCATTGAATGCAACTAAACTGTTTGGATGTTTATTTCTTTCATGCAATTATAAAGTGACTATGACTATCACATAATGTATATGCCTTCTAGCTCAATCCTTGATCCCCTCTGTGTTGTAATGGCTGACCTGGTATAAGGCTACCTAGAGGGTAGGTCCATCAGGTCATGAAGGACTTTGGCTGCCTAGAGGGTAGGTCCATCAAGTCACCTTTATAGAGGTACCATATAAGTCCTTACAGGGACAACACAGAGTTGTGGATAGATATGGATTGAGTAGTTTGGCTTAAAATGTAATCTTGATTGATAAATGATTAATTGAGTGATTATGTTGTTAACCTAGTTGAACAATATATGTTTCCTCCACATACCAGCTTCAGTTGATCGTCGTTTTGTTTTTCGGCGATTTAGGTACAAATCTCAAAAGTACAAACAGTAAAGCGACACCTTATGAATTCAAGAATTAAAGAATAAGGAGGAATTAGTTAGAATAGTTCAGCTGAGGTTAGAAGTTAGTTTATTCCCAACTTTTCAAAGGTATGCAAAGAAAAATTTATTACCATTTTTCAGTATAGTCTGTTAGAATTTAATAATTGTTTATGGTTATATGTCGAACCTTTGATCCAGATTTAATGGGTGCGGGTCTCCCTTAATTGGGGGTTACCGAAAGGTGAGGTCGTAACATTTGGTATCAGAGCATAGGTTCCTGATTTAATCTTTAATAATTATTAAATTTTACAAATTCTGTAGAACCCAAGTGAGTTATTAGAGGATTATCCGAAAGACAGAGGTGTCTAGAAAAGGATCACGACCGGGGGCTGGCAATATTTTCCTCCACACCGCTAGTCGGAATACGAGGACTCCCGGATCCGTGTGACTGCCTGGCCAAAGTCTTAGGGTATGAATCGAAATAAGATACCTTTAGGACTTTCTCATCTTGTTCATCCCTTCTCAACTTCAATTCTGTTAAGGACCTTAAGGATTAGTGTTTCCTCTCTTCTCCACACCCTCTTGAGGTATGGGTAAAGTTGATAAGGATTAAGGAATCCTCCACCAAATTAATGAAAAGCATGTAAATAAGATGTCATGGACATAAGCTTAATAGATTAAGTGCAAACCAAAGAATAGATACATGCTTAGGTCGTATGACACGAGTTGTCATTGCCTCAGGAGAGACATGAGGATAGACCTCCTTGGCAGGAGGATGAGTAGATAGAGTTGGTCTTGGAGGTAGAGACCTCCATTAAAAGTAGAGACCTAGTACATCCTTTGAGGATGATGTTAACCCTAAGTGAAGATTAGAGAGAGAGAGAGGTGACAGGATGACTTAGATGTCATGGTAGATTGGGTGTTTGGATGGACATGCCTATGGTTTGTCATATGAGCCATGAGATGTTAGGCGGCCTAGCACCTTTGGCAACCCAATCCTGAGAAGGATCGTGCATGTTTGAGCAAAGGATAGCTCCTTCCTGGATAAGGTTAGAGATGAACCTATAGAAACCTTATGGCTTATGCAAGTAAGGAATAGCATGCCCCAGAGTACGTCAGTGGTACGGTAGTAGGTTAAAACCCTGGCCAGAAGGGCATGACGGATGGCCTATGAGATAAGCATAAAGAGATGAATAATCTTGAGCCAAACATGAGTAGAGCATAGGCTTCAACCACATAGGGGTTTTCTTGGGAATATGAGCCTTCATGGTGAAGGGACCTCTAGTAGGTATGGTTGGAGGTGGTTGTAGCTCTAGAGAGAGAGGAAGCGGGACCCCAACAAGGAGGTTGGAAGTATAAAACCCCGAAACTTGTGGAATAATGGGAGTTAAGGATGATGTGATCTACGTGGATGATAGTGGTTGCCTTATGCTTGATTCTTGGAGGCTGATGATATCTTGGTTACCTTAGAGAAACCAAACCCTAGAGAGAGGACGATGCTTCTAGTACCCATGGTATAAGTAGTTACCTGTTGGATGAGATAAAGAGTGCCTTAGACCCTGAGGAGGTTTAAGTAACCTGTTGTGAGGTTTTATACCTAGTTGGTTGTCCTGGAAGAAGACTCGACCCTGATGTGTTGCTCGAGTAGAAGAATGATAGGGAGTACATGACATACCTTGGACATGCTTGATTCGTGGTTAAGAGGTTGAGCATGTAGTTGGATACCCAAAGGAGAACCTAGGGTTCCTAGGCCTAAGAGGGGAAGCAGTGTATCCGATGCTCATGATGAGATTTGAGTCTCTATAGTTTCGAGCATGGTACTCCTCATGTGTAGAGGTAAAGGAAATCCCTTACGTAAAGGGTATGTTTGATGAACCCCTCACAACTAAGTTGATGTAATGTTGAGGATGCAATCAAGTGCGACCTAGCATGGTTTTGTAGGTACGCTTGTGCCTTAGTAGTTGTTGGTTTAAGCATGCTCATATGGAGGTAAACCCTAAGAATGATTGTGATCTTTGTTATAAAGGTGTAGTCTCCTTCCATCCTGGGAGAGCGACCCTTTGGTAGGAAGTTTACCAGTTTGGTTGGTTTTGAGGTAACCTAAGGAGGTTTCGTAGGATCTTGAGAATCTAAGTGAAGAGTACATGGCATGAGAATGAACCTTTAGACCCATAGATAACCATCTCTATGCGCATGTGAATATGTTACCATGGAGGTAACTGGTATGGGGCTCGACCAAGGTACACAGGTCGCCATGAAAGGATGAAAGTCGGCCCACGAATGCAAGAAGAGGAATGATGGATGTTTGGGTAAGGTTCTATGTTGGACATGTACAATAATAGAATCGTAAGTCTATCCTAGGGTCAGGTAGGGATAAGACCGATGGATGAAGGAGTTGCCTAATTCCCTAGTTGCACATGACCATAGGGTCGAGAGGTAACAACTATCATTGTCCGAGGGCCATGGGTTAGGAGATTGATCACCTTCATGGACTCATGGGACCCAAAGGGCATATGAGTAGGGCACTCTCTGCATTATTTTACTTAAAATTACCATTCAATCTTAAAGATAAAATAAATTTATATCTGGAATGTTTAATTTCAAATAATAGAAAAATGTCACTTACTGTTATAAATTTTGATCTCATTTATTAAGGAAATGTTATGAACATCAATATAAAATTTGTATAAATAAGTTTTCTTGAATTACGTTTTTTTTACAATGATAGGAACATGGCATCTAGTTCACGTTCACAAATTGTCAAGCTTCGATACGATGGTCAATTTCTCTCGAATGAGTCTTATTCTAGTCGACTTGTTAGACCCATAAACATTACACTTATGAATACTCTGGTCGAATTCAAGTCATATATCCATACAACACTTGACATCAACTCAAACCACTTCTCTATCAATATATCCTATCTTTTCCATGAAGAACATCATATGCTCATACAAGTTGACAATGATGATGCAATTAGAACTTTTCTCACTTTCATCTGATGCCTATATTGATGTCTTCTTGAAAAAATGTCTATCCACCAACATTTTAGTTACAATTGCATGAGTCTGTTGAATGAATTTCTAACAAGAAATAATAATGTAAATTCCACATCGAATCAACAACTTGAATTTCGTCAAAACCATATTATTGAGAATGGAAATAGTGGTGTTGAGGTCGAGGAGGGGTAAGATAATAGTGACCAGGAAGGTGACTCATCAACTGAAATTGATGATGATCATGACATGAATAATCATGATTCAGATGGGTATCAACATCCAATCCCTGACTCTAGAGAAACATTGAGTTCTATCCCAGAGACATTTGATAGTGAATGCTACAACATGATCATAATAACCATGAAGCTTTTTAAGATGGCAAATGGGTGGATGGTTTTTTTCAGGAAGTTTGTCTCAATCACAACCCTTCCAGCACTGAAATTTATGAGGGTTCTTTATTTGCATCCAAAGCTATTATGATTGAGACGATTCAAAGATGGTCAATACGAAACAATGTACAATATCGGACTCAACACTCAAATTGTAAGGACCCTGACCTTCGTTTTGGGCTTACCCTGTTTGCTTTGCCTAAACCTTGTGTTGAGTTGCTTGCTAATCACCTGAAGTTGTGATTAGGGTTTGTTTGTGCTTTGTTGAGAGGTTGAGGTGCAACTTGCAAATTACCCAAGTTTTAGGGTTGGTGTGCAAGTATGTCACCTTGAGAGATGTCCTTCTCTCTCCTTGCATCCTCTAGGTGTGAGAGGATGGGTTGGGCTCGTTGCTTGAGTAGCTTTGGGCTTTGTTGAGCCTTGTTGGGCTTTGTTTGGCCTTGTTGAGCCTCGTTGAGGCTTGGTATCAGGAGAGGGTGAGCCTGATGCCTTGTATCATCCAGGAAGGTGTATCAGACAAGGGTGTTGGTGGATGTGTGGGGTTGCCATCTTGGGTGGCACACACCCTCCACCCTAGCTTCGTTTGTGTCACCATCTTGGGACAAGTGGCCATTGCCTTGCTAGTGGGTGGCAAGCCATGGACAAGTGGATTGGGATGCTAGCATGTGGCATAACCCTTAGACAAGTGGTGGTTTGGGAAAGCACATGTGGAGAAATCCCTTAGTGGACGCCCACTTAACCCTCTTGCATATATACCCCCTTCTTTGCTAGCTTGGGATCCCTTTAGCTCCTTATTTGATTTCCTTCTTCCTTGGTGTCCGATACACTTCCCCTTGGTGGAGCTTGGGTGGTCGATACTCTCTCCTTGGTGGGCGACATAGCTCTAGTCTCCTTCTTCCTCTAGTGGTGACCGAACCCTAGAGAGTGCCTTGCTCCTTCTCCTCTTGTGGTGGTGCCTTGAAGCTTGGAGCTTGGAGCTAGGAGCTTGGAGCTTTAGAGCTTGAGGCGGGTTACATAACTCCTAACCCTAGCTATACTATTTCTTTTTCATGTTGCATGCTATATGTGGCGAAGCATTCAAAACATACATCATTAATTAAGCGAAAGCAATTACTAATAGCGGATTACTGAAAATCACTAAAAATTTAAACCTTTTGCAAAGAGATCCATTCATAGGAAAACTCTTTCAACAAGAACCAATGTATTACGTTTACATCCTAGTTCATAAGTACATAACTTGTACCATCTCTTCTCGAGGGTTATAACATCCACTGCCTTGTTAAAAGCTAAACACAGACAACATAAGAACCTCGAGGCATTAAGCCAAAATCTCGAAATGATACATTAAAAGTACTAACTATTAACTACGAAGACCTGAGAGTACATATACGACACATAGGACTTCTAATTATAAGACACGACAGACAATACACTCAACCTGAGCTGTCACTACTGTCCCTGCTGTTGCTGATGTTTCTCCTTTGCAAGATATTCTCAGTCTCCTTCGTGCTTTTCCACCTAAAAATGTTGGATCCCATGGGGGTGAGACAATTGTAAATTGCCCCAGCGAGAGATATAACTCTCCGCCAAAATCATTATTATTACAGATAAAGATATAAAATTGGGAAGAGGATAAGAAGTTTAAAGCATTCTTATCTTTTAAAGCATTGCAACTATTTATAATAGAACAATAGATCATCTATTCTCTTAATAAGGAATAGGAAGAACATCTATATCATTTATCTGTTATATTAACTCAAAATCCCATGCTTTTCTCATGATACTCATTATTCTGATAAGTCACCCATGAATCTTTCTTGTTTCTATCGGTTGGCCATAGCCAATTTGCTAAACAGATTTTGGATTATGCTGGACATGAGAATGTACATCATCATGTCTTGTTCTGGAATTGGTTTATACTAATCCTATATAAATATTCCAGACCTTGGATTATACCAATCTTGTGCAACTAGTACAAGCATTAGACTTATATTATTCCTGTGTATCCATTCCAAGTATTGGATCATGCCAATCATGTATAACTATTCCAGGTATTGAACTATGTCAACCCTGTGCAACTATTCTAGGTATTGAACTATGTCAAACCTGTGCTTCTATTCCTGGCAGTGGACTGTGCCAAACCTGCACATACATTCCAGGTAGTGGACTATGCCAAACCTATGTAATTTTTCCAAGTATTGGGTTATTACCAATCCTGTGCGGTTATTCTAGGTATTGGATTGTTACCAATCCTATGATATTATTCCAGGTATTGGGATTTAACCAATCCTGTGTTATTATTACAGGTATTGGACTATGCCAATCCTGTGCATCTATTCCAGGTATTGAACCATGTCAATACTGTGACATTATTCTAGGTATTGAACTATGTCAATCTTGTGACATTATTCCAGGTATTGAACTATGTCAATCCTGTGACATTATTCTAGGCATTGAACTATGTCAATCCTATGCAACTATTCCAGGTATTGAACCATGTCAATCCTGTGATTACGTCCCATGTCTGTTTACACAGCACTGGGTACCTCATTCTTCTACTAACATTTAAACTTTGGCCATGCCATCATGCTCAATCACATTCTTTATGTAATACAAGTATCCCTCTCTTCTTCACACTTGTACAATCAAGGTTCCATCATTGTTATTGTATCCTTTTGTTATTATTATTATTATTATATTACTAAGTTCCCATTCCTTGGTTTATTATGAACATTAGCAACCCTTACAAGAGACTTTTATAATCATCTTGATACCTTTCACTAGGTATCAACTTACTCATGTGATTCTCAAAGCCCATTAAAACATCTTGTTACCTCTCATTAGGAAACAACCATTCTCATGGCTCATAAGGCCCATAAAACGCCTTGTCACCTCTCACTAGGCAACATCTAACCCTATGGCTCACAATGCCATTACACATCTTTAGTATTCAATCATGTTCATTACTCTTAACATTTATCATTAAATGATTATCAGTACAAGTTATGAGTTCATTCCTCATCCTTATCATGGTATGATTACATCATACTCATTAGTTTGGCTTAACCTTATTATCAAGGTACATTAGCCTATGCTTATCAAGGTATAT
Source organism: Alisma plantago-aquatica (assembly GCA_963693085.1). Lineage (NCBI taxonomy): Eukaryota > Viridiplantae > Streptophyta > Magnoliopsida > Alismatales > Alismataceae > Alisma > Alisma plantago-aquatica. Next base: position 384,689,388 of record OY856415.1, on the reverse strand, counting down.
CAAACTCATTAAATTTCATTGTAACAGTTTACATAACACACTTCATGTGTTTCTTGTCTAAGTATATTGGATTTGAGGTGCATCAAGGTATATCAATCCTGAAATGCTAAAAGTGATATCTTTCATATCTTGATGTATCACTTTCCTCATCACTTCCAACTTTCTTAAGTTATCAGCTTATCTTAGATTAAGGTATTTCCCATCTTAATCCTTTCATTCATTAACCTATCACTCTTACCATGAAGTGCATAGGTCACACATAAGAATGGTCCAACTATCTTTAATGATATGGACTCATCTAAGGTTAATGCATTGCTTGCTATAAGGGTATCTACAATCAATCACTTTAGGTATTTCCCCCATCGATGTATTAGTTACCATTCCATTATTAGGATTAGGGTATCCCATACCATCACTATTTATTAGGGTTTAGGGTTTCACATACTATCATACTTCATTAGGGTGAGGATTGCATATAACATCACCCTTCATTAGGCTTCCTCATCTCATTGCCTATACTTAGGGTTTACTATTCATCCTAACTAGGGTTTCTCATGGCATCACCCTCAATTAGGGTTTCTCATGGAATCAACCTCAATTAGGGGTTTACAAACCATTTGGTCTCCAAACGATTTGAGACCGTTTGGTCTCAAACGGTCTTGAGACTGTTTGGTCCAAACTCTCTCAAAACCGAATGGACCAAAAAAGGTCTTCCATCACTTTATCAATTCAGGATTTCAATCATTAAACCATCTATCAATTGGATCACTGACTAATTATTCAATTGGACCATTGAATCACCCTTCAATTGGACCTTCAATTAGGGTTTTGAACCCAATTGAACTAGGGTTTGTATTCAAGAAACCATCAATTAGGGTTTTGAAATCGAGGAACCATCAATGGTTGACATTGTGGAACTAGTCCAATTGAAATCATTGGATCATCATCAAACCATGACATGACCTGACCTCAAACAGTCTTGAGATCGTTTGGATGACCTCCAAACGGTCTTGAGACCATTTTCCCCCTCTCATCAATAAAATTTGTGAAATCCAATTAGGGTTTGGGTCATTAGATTGATCATCAAATTGGCTATTGATTGCATTTCAATTTGATATCTCTGGATCTCCAAATACTCAACCACACTCAACCCTATACCTCCAAACGGTCTTGGTTGACCTCCAAACAGTCTTGAGACCGTTTGGGTGATCTCCAAATGGTCTTGAGACTGTTTGGGTTTAGTCAACCCAAAAATTAAATCAATCAATTGCAATTTCAGCACTTACCCCGATTAAGGTTTCTAATTGATGGATTGTCCATAAATTGAATTAATCAATTGGATCCATTGGATCATCATCCAACATGTAATAGGGTTCTGACCTCAAATGGTCAACCCATCCAAATGGTCAACCCTTCTAAATAGTTTGGGATTCAAACCTCCAAACGGTTTACAAACCGTTTGGTCTCCAAACAGTTTGGTGAAACCATTTGGACCAAATCATTGAAACCGATTGGTCCAATATTTTGAAACCGTTTGACTAGGATATTTTTGAGGTGTGTGCTTAGGATGATGTCATCATCCTCAAGCTATTATCCTTCATATTTTTCTATAATTTTCATGGTGGTTCTAACGATTTGATCAAGTGGATTTCAAGAATAACAAATGATCAACAATTGACAAGGAATTGAATGCAATAACAATAGTAAGGGTTCAAGTTATAAAACCCGCCTCCAATTGAGATTCAAAGCTTCAAGCTCACGTCAAAAATGGTGGATGCAACTCCTTTCACTATCCCAAGGCTCATCCTCAAGCTTTGAGTGAAAGGGAATGGTTAGAATTGAAGATGGGATCAAGATAAGAAGAAATCATGCATTGATTTTCGATTTCCACCATGAAATCAAGGTGAAAGAAGGTCAAGAAGCTTACCAACAGGTTGGGGGTAGTCCTCCTGTTGCTTCAAGCTCCCTTGGTCATTTGTGCAAGAAATAAGTGAAAGTGGATTCGAAATTCCCTTTCAACTCATGGATAAAGGAGCATATATATGAATTTTATTGAAAATTCATTTAAGAGAGAGAAAGTAGGAATTATCTCCTCCATTTCCTTGATATTTGCCCCCCTTCCCTTCCTTGGCTATGAGGATATCTTACTTGCCTCTTATTCCTCTCAATTATCCATGTTTTAAAGAAAATCAAATTAAACACATTAACCCTTATAATAATAATATCCTAAAGTGAGTGGATAATTCTTTTTCTTTTAATAATGTGAGTGAGTTATCCACTTCCTTTGGATATTTTCGTGCCTTTTCAAGGAACTTGGTCGTCCAAATATATGGATTTCAACCAACACAATTTTGGTTGAATATCACTTCAATTAATATATTTATTTTTGCATTAAATTGAAGTAAAGTTCCATTTATGCTTAAATCTTGATTATTTTAATATCAAGATTCTCTCTCCTCCAAAGTGATTCAAATGAGGTGCCCCTCTGATTTTATTTTCTATACATGATACCAAGAAACATGAGGGACCCTCTTGAAGTGTAATTTTCATATTGAACCCTGGGGTTTGGGTAAATTGCACATTACACCAAAACTAGGTTTTAATGCACAAACATTGCTTTATCAGCTCTTTCTTGGTACTCAGGCTTCCACAAGCCCTTCCTCTACATCATATTCATTCTAATGATGCTCCAACACATGAGGAACATCTTATCATGCAACATTTGCAATTTAACCCCTCAACTTGGGTAATTTGCACTTTAGTCCAAAATAAGCAAACATTGCTTCAACATTATTTGAAAAGGACTAAAATTGAAACATAAGTTCCTCTTGTACCTTAATTACTTTTCAAGAAATAAGAGAAAGCATATAATTAACTTTATTAAGCAAAACATCTAGGGTTAAGGCATAACCCAGGCCAGGGATGTTACAAATCATAAACCCCTAACAAGGATTTCGTCCCCAAAATCCCAGATAAAAGGAGACATATATTATTCATTCGTTATATCATCAAGTCTCCACATAACATCTCATTGTTATGGAGACACCATAGAACTTTGATCAATACAAAGTTCTTCAACACAAAATTCCAATGGAATCAAACACATAGGATACATGCTTCACTGTCCTTTCATTATTGACTATGTAGTTAATTCTGGGTCAGGTGACACTTTTCTTATTTAGATAGAGGTGATTTGTTAATTTAATTTGATAAACTTATATTGTAATAATTTTACAATTATTCCTTCAAATAGATCATTCCCATCAATGTTATGTTTATGCAAAGCATAAACCCCAAACATATGATGTCCATACTACATTAGGTAACTGGATTGATTCCACAGTTAACCATTCCATGTAACTATCATAAGATAGCCTGATGTTTCTCAGATACCAGAATCCTTACCTTAGTATCTAACACATGTGTTAATAACACATCACATCCTCATTTTTGTTTATAATTTGATTTATAATGAAATCAAATTTCTCAGTATATCGATTAGAATGTGGTAGAAATATCCATGCCACATCTCCTTATTCTTTAAACTCTTGAGATTGTTTCAGAATGACTACTTGATCAGAGTAATTAGAACGATAGCAATCTAGATATGCCATACTTACCTTGCCTTCAGTAAATGAATACCTATCCAGAGTATTCAAGAACTGGAATTTGTAGTATGTATTTGTTTTATATTATGTTCCATATTCTTAACATCTCTTTAAATTTCACTACTTAGTATCTCAAATTTTCTCTGAGTGTTTCTTTTACATCTTTTCCCTTTCTGCATGAAAAGAGATTTTTTTTTCAAACATGTAAGAGAATATTAAACTGAACATAAGTTTTCATCCTTCTCATCTCTTCCTCATATCCTTAAAGGATTATACAGATGAACTAAACAACAACTACCTTTCTTATAGTAGGGAATAGAAGATAATTCAAAATAGAAAGTTCTATCTTGACAAGTCTACCTTTTACAAGTTAACTAGCATCTTATCTGACCCAAAACATGGACTTAGTTGTTATATGTTATTGCCTTTGTCTTCTACTACCAGAAGTAGATGGACCAAACTGTGACACTTGTCTTCGTGCTCTACCATCTGCTCCACTGGACTGAGGTCTTTGTGGGTTTTGCAGATTATGCCTTGACTATTGGGTCACCTCACTATTTCTCCTTGGACATTGTTGTCTAAAATGTCCTAGCTGTCCACATTTATGACAAGCTCGACCCCAACTTGATGACCCTTGCATAGGTGCACTATATTGTGGTTGAACTGGTGAAGATTTTGGTTGTTTGTTGCCACTACTCCACTGTTCCCGTGACTGTGTGGTCTTCCTTTTAAGGTCTGTCTCATGTTTCTTTATCGTAGACCTTTCTATCCTCCGTATAGACTCTGCAAATGTGGCAAACCTTTCTCTACTTTCTAGGGCAGATGCCGGAATGGACATCTCATCATTCAATCCCTTCTCAAAATGTCGGATATTCTCCTCCTCAGTAGCAGCCATCTGAGGACAAAATTGTAAAAGTTCCATGAACTTAACCTCATATTCACTTATTGACATGGCTCCCTGTCGTATCTTCTCTAGCTGTGAGATCTTTTCATCTAAATACATCCTTGGAAAATACTTATTGACGAATTCTCGATGGAATTCCTCCCATCCAACCTCTTCATCATTCCTTTTTATTTCTTCTATAGCCCACCAATGTCCAACACTACACTTCAAAAGGTACACAACATGTTTAACTTTGTCAACATCTAGGATACTAAGGATCTTAAAAGCCTTTTCTAACTCAGTGAGACAGAGATCAGCATCTACTGGGTCAGATGTCCCAGCATATTCTATGGCTCCTACACGACGTAGTCGTTCAAAGGTCTTACCAGACCCATATCCCTCATTGGGAACTGGTGCCCTGGATGGTGGTACCGACATCCGATCTGTTATATGCGTTACTGCAGTCATGAATTGCCCAAAAAATGTAGAAAAAGTTGGGTTTCTCATCATGACCTCATCAATAGGGGGATTATCAGGCATTGTTTCTTCTCTTGCCTGATCCCTAGCACCTTCTACTGGTGCAACAACATTTCTCTCAGCAACGTGTTCCTCGTGTTCTCCAGACATCTTGGAGTTATATATCTTCTTCTTCATAAGCAGAAGGCACTATAAGATACACTGAGGTACACTTAGAATAGACTCGACACCTTAGTCCTATGCCTCTATAGACTCAGTGAACCTAGAGCTTTGATACCACTAAATTGTGGCGAAGCATTGAAAACATACATCATTAATTAAGAGGAAGCAATTACTAACAGCGGATTACTGAAAATCACTAAAAATTTAAACCTTTTGCAAAGAGATCCATTCATAGGAAAACTCTTTCAACAAGAACCAATGTATTACATTTACATCCTGGTTCATAAGTACATAACTTGTACCATCTCTTCTCAAGGGTTACAACATCCACTGCCTTGTTAAAAGCTAAACACAGACAACATAAGAACCTTTAGGCATTAAGCCAAAATCTCAAAACGATACATTAAAAGTACTAACTATTAACTTTGAGGACCTGAGAGTACAGAGACGAAACATAGGACTTCCGATTATAAGACACGACAGACAGTACACTCAACCTGAGTTGTCATTGTTGTCCCTGCTGCTGTTGATGTTTCTCCTTGCAAGATATTCTCAGTCTCCTTCATGCTTGTCCACCTAAAAATGTTGGATCCCACGGGGGTGAGACAATTGAAAATTTGCCCCAGTGAGAGATATAACTCTCTGCTAAAATCATTATTATTGCAGATAAATATATAAAACTGGGCAGAGGATAAGCAGTTTAAAGCATTCTTATCTTTCAAAGCATTGCAACTATTTATAATAGAACAATTGATAATATATTCTCTTATTAAGGAATAGGAAGAACATCTATATCATTTATCTATTATATTAACTCAACATCCCATGCTTTTCTCATGATACTAATTATTATGATAAGTCACCCATGAATCTTTCTTGCTTCTATTAGTTGGCCTTAACCAATCTGCTAAACATATTGTGGATTATACTGGACATGAGAATGTACATCATCATGTCTTGTTCAGGCATTGGTTTATACCAATCCTATATAAATATTCCAGGCTTTGGATTATACCAATCATGTGCAACTAGTACAAGCATTAGACTTATATTATTCCTGTGTATCCATTCCAAGTATTGGATCATGCCAATCCTATATTACTATTCTAGATAATTAACTATGTCAACCATGTGCAACTATTCCAGGTATTGAACTATGTCAAACATGTGCATCTATTCCAGGTAGTGGACTGTGCCAAACATGCGCATACATTCCAGGTAGTGGACTATGCCAAACCTGTGTAATTATTCCAAGTATTGGGTTGTTACCAATCCTATGCGGTTATTCCTGGTATTGGATTGTTACCAATCCTGTGATATTATTCTAGGTATTGGGATTTAACCAATCCTGTGTTATTATTCCAGGTATTGGACTATGCCAATCTTGTGCATCTATTCCAGGTATTGAACTATGTCAATCCTATGACATTATTCTAGGTATTGAACTATGTCAATCCTGTGCAACTATTCGAGGTATTGAACCATGTCAATCCTGTGATTACGTCCCATGTCTGTTTACACAGAACTGGGTACCTCATTCTTCTACTGACATTTAAACTTTGGCCATGCCATCATGCTCAATCACATTCTTTATGTAATACAAGTATCCCTCTTTTCTCCACACTTGTACAATGAAGGTTCCATCATTGTTATTGTATCTGTAAAGAGGCAAGATCACCTCTTTACTAAAATTTAAAGGAAATAAAAGCATCCACAATTTTTAACAAAATTTAAAGACTTGAGGATGATTGCATAATATTCCAAATAAATAAGCATGATTCCAGATACATAATAAAATGTCAATAGCAGCGGAAATAAAGAAATAACAAGCCTTCACATGGCTTTTATTGTTTACTACATGAATGATTTCTAAAAGAAAAGATAAGATAAATAGGATCTAGCAATAGCAACCTATCCATCCTTTCCAAACGCTAAAGATCAACTCCTGGGGGAACCTTCCTTCAAGCTTGTCCTTCACCTTGCACAGCACTGACACCTGGGTGGTTGGGAAGACACCCAGCAAGAGGAAAAGAGAGAAACGTGTGTGTTACAAGATTATTCTAAAAGTGGCAAGAAAGTTGTAACAAGTAAAATAGGCTAGAGATTTATTGAAAAGTGAGACATCAAAGAGTATGAGGCTTTTTATAATGAAACTTGCAAATAACAAAATAAATAAGGGTTTTGCATGTAAATTAATATGTCTACCTAACTAAGTAGGGTTGGGGAACCTACCAGACCTCTAACCTTAGGTGAGGGGAGAATAATACATTCCCAGTCACCTATAATATAATGGGGAGAATTATAAACATTCCCCTAGGGCGATTATATACATGCCCTCTATGGGTGGTTGTACATAAGTACCACTACTTTATAATTAAATAAAACATTTAATTACATGCTAGTGAAAGAGTTATGGCAAGATTAAGCAAAAGATTATGTAACATGGCAGTGGGGTATAAAACCCAAACAAGATAATACTACAACTAATTTTGAGGCAATAAACAATTTAGGTTCCAAGAATTAAGGATTTAGGTCAGATTAAGCCTCATAAGGAATTATAGGTAATGGTATAAAGTTTTCCCAACTGAAGAGTAGATGCACATACTTAAATAGGAATTGCACATACCTTAGCCTCAGATGTTCTAGAACACTCTTTCCAACCCTTCACATGAAATCAGAACCCACTTTCCGTAATTCATCATTAGATCTATGAATTAGAATTAAATATACTCATTAAAGATTGAAAACCCTAATATTACTAATCTTTTCATGCAAACCATCGAATTAGACTCCAAAAACCTCACCATCATCTTAGTTAGGGTTTTATGATCAAGATAACATATAGTATTGTATATCTTGAAGATATGGAATTTTAGGGTTAATTTTGGTGATTTTTAGTTAATTAAATCGACTCTAAAAATACGTTTTCGCAAACATCAAAATCAAAACTCAAAATTATTTTTAATGGATAGATCTCGTCTTCCTGATTTCAAAACACTATTTATTTTCTATTTTTTACGAATGGAATAATTTTCTACGATTTATTTTGTATCATCCAACCACGACTTGCCACGTGGCAACCGCACACAGAGCAGAGCGATTGGGAGCGAGAGAGAGCGGTGGCCCGCATCTCAGAATCACTCGCAGCAGGAGAGCGGGCCGGGGTCATCCCGGTCAAAGCAAACAAAAAGCAAAAGGACGAGAACGCCCCTCGCGCGAAAAACAAACGAATCAAATGACCAGGGGTGTTTTGGTGAAACGACGGGGAGTCGTCTTCCTCCCCTTGTCCGACCACCATGAGCAGCGAGCAGCTTGCTCGGCTCAATTGGGCAAAAACTCGTTACTTGACCAAATTCTATTCTTAGGTACTCGAAAGAAAGAGGGAGGAGAGCCGAAGATGATGGTACCTCTCGATCGAACGAAGATGAAGCAACGAGAGAAGGAGGAGCGTCGCAAGCCTGGTGGTCATCGACGGCCAGTTAGGGGTCAGAACGTCCACGAAACACCAAATTGAGAGCACGAGCGAGTTGCTAAGGCGATGGCTGTCATTGGGGTCGGTATATTTATAGGCAATGTACCCTAGACTAGGGTTTAGGTAGGGGAAGGTAGAGAGGGTCGGCGCCCCAGTTGGGCGTTACTCCAATACTCATCAAATCCCAAAGTTTTTGGGAAAAACCTGTGCAGAAATGCACAAGGAATCCAACGAAGCAAGTTTTAGCAAAAACAGTCGAGTAAAACTCTAGATAGTTCAATTTGAAAAATCGGAGAAACAAGGCATGTTGCCTTATATGACTAGAGGTAGAAGATGACTGTGAGTCGTCAGATCAGTGGACCCGGGTCCACGAAGAACCCTGGGCCGTCCAATCTCGCAGATGAGACAAGGAGTTGATTCCTAATAAAATTTCACCAAAATTCAATTAATTCCTAAATGGTTTTCCCTCTCTTTATTTGGAGGCTCAAACATTATCCAAAAATTACCAAATTTTATATCCTGACTTATTTTGACGCTTAAAATCCAAATATGGAGTTATTTTTGCCTTTTGAGAAAGTTTGATATGTAAAATAATTAAAATGTCATTTTCTCTTTCCTCCTTCAAAAAAGGTGATAACATTATCTAATTTTTTTGTAACTTCACCCATAAGTATCCTTAAGGGATTGGAACACGATTTTGCAATTATATTTACAAGTTGAGATTATTTATTTATTTATTAAATAAATAGAAGATTCTACACACTTTCTCTCTCCTATTTTACTCATTATTCACACATTATCCAAATTAGCTGCAAATTTGCCCAAAGGCTTATTTTTATGTTTAGAATACGAATTTGGAGTTATTTTTCTGATTGGAGAACATTAAGTATTTTATTTCACTTTATTGGCATATTTCCTATTTTTTTTGATAATGTCATTAATATTTATATTTATGTTTCACTTTGAATGATACTTGGCCCTTAAGTTACTTTTTTTTATCAAGGAAACGAATTTGAGTGTCAAATTATCCTGATGGGTTTCCAATTATAATTTTGGTGCAATATCTTTCTAATTATCATCTTTACCCATTAATTCCTATATTACCTTTAATTATTGCATTTATCTTCTCCCTTATATAAAATTCGGATTTTCTCTTATTTCTCTTATTCTAGGAAGTGCTAGAAAGTTCTAGGACGAAATATTTTATTCTTTTTATTGATTAGTGTACAATTTGCACTTTAGGCCCATTCTTTAAAATCTAACTGAGGTATTTGTGCATACAACCCTATATTAAGAATATATGGGAAACATTTATCCAATAACCATCATAATTTCATTAAATCAAGTCCAAAGACATATGGAATGAAAATGAAGGACAAAACTTATAGAAAAGGGTACAAAGAGGTACATAGAGGATTTCAGTATGTTACAACACTCCACCCCTTTAAAGGATTTCATCCCCGAAATCTCATACAAAGAGGGAAGGGTGAGTACGTAACATCTCGTCTTTCAACTCCCAAGTGGTTTCTTCTAAACCATGATATCTCCACAAAACCTTTACTAACTCTATCTACTTATTCTTCAGCTGCTTTACTCGGGAGTCAAGGATCCTCACAGGTAGTTCTTCACAAGTCAGATTCTCATGAATCTCCACAGGTCCAATGGTGAGTACATGAGACGGATCCTTTACGTACTTCCTCAACACAGAGACATGGAACACATTGTGGATCTTATCATAAGAAGGAGGTAAGTCTAAGCGATATGCACAATCTCCCACTTTATCTAAGATTTCAAATGGTCCAACATAGCGAGGACTCAACTTGCCTTTTACTTTAGATCTTGCAATAGAACATATAGGCTTGATCTTCAGAAAAGCATAGTCTCCCACTAAGAAGCTTACATCAGACCTCTTTTTATCAACATATATCTTCTGTCGATCTTAAGCAGCTTTCATCTGTTTCTTTATCAGATGTACCTTCTCAAGCATCATCTGCATGTCATCAGTCCTCACTAGGGAACATTCACCAACATCATCCCAGTGCAAAGGTGAACGACAAGGTTTCCATAGAGAGCTTCAAAAGGTGGCATACCAATACTAGCTTGGTAGCTATTGTTGTAAGCGAACTCTGCTAACGGTAGATACCGATCCCAGGCACCACCCCAATTCATCACACAAGCACATAGCAAGTCCTCTAGAATCTGAACTGTTCTCTCGGACTGACCATCAGTTTATGGGTGGTATGCAGTACTGAAACGCAGATCAGTACCCATCTCTTCTTGAATCTGACCCCATAAGCGAGAAGTGAATTTCGGGTCTCGATCAGAAACTATCACAGTAGGAACACCATGCAGATGAACTATCCACTCCACATATAATTGAGCCATCTTAGCAACTTTATACATGGTTTTGAAAGGCAAGAAATGAGCAGATTTTGTAAGCCGATCAATCACCACCCAAACAACATCATAACCTTTCTTGGACTTAGGGAAACCGGTAACAAAGTCCATTGTGATCTTCTCCCACTTCCATTCTGGAATCTCAAGAGGATGAAGAAGACCACCCGGTCGTTGATGTTCAATCTTGACTTGTTGACATGTCAAACACTTCGCCACGAACAGAGCTATATCATTCTTCATGTTCTTCCACTAGAAGCTTCACTGTAAGTCCTTGTACATCTTGGTTGTGCCAGGGTGAATAGTGTACTTGGACCCATGAGCTTCACTCATAACCTTCTGTCTCATATCACCAGCATTGGGAATCCACAACCTTTGTCTGAAGCGGACAACACCATCCATTCTGACAGAGAAGTCATATTGCAGTTTCTCAGATAAAACTTTCATCTCTTCAAGCTCAGAACTCTCTAACTGTACAGTCATGACTTCTGAGATCCATGTTGGTGTAACGGTCAAGCTGGAAATATGAACACACAACTTGTCTTCATCCACTGAATGGACAGGCTGAGGTCTCCAACTGGCCACATGTTCAAGGTTTTCCCACACTGAACATCTCAGAGCAGCACAAACAACATCCTTCTTGCGACTTAGAGCATCAACTACGACATTTGCTTTACCAAGATGATAGGTGAAGGTGAAGTTGTAATCTTTAAGATATTCCATCCACCTACGTTGTCGCAAGTTCAGATCCTTCTGAGTCAACATATATCTCAAACTCTTGTGATCAGAAAAGACTTCAAACTTTTCACCATAGAGGTAGTGTTGCCAGATCTTCAAAGCATGAACTATGGCAGCAAGCTCCAAATCATGCGTAGGCCAATTAGCTTCATTAGGTTTCAACTTTCGAGAAGCATAGGTGATCACCTTTCCGTCTTGCATCAAGACACACCCTAAGCCTTGTTAGGATGCGTCGGTGTAGATGACATAGGGTATGCCCTCAACAGGCAAAGCAAGCACGATAGCAGAAGTCAAGCTCATCTTCAACTTCTAAAAATTGTCCTCACATTCAGGGGTCCATGAGAACTTGACCTCCTTCTGAGTCAGCTTGGTTAAAGGTAAAGCCAACTTAGAGAACCCTTTGATAAACTTCCGATAGTAACCAGCTAGACCAAGGAAACTACGAATTCAGATGGGTTTTTCAGAGCATCCCACTTTGTCATAGCTTCTACCTTCGCAGGATCAATAGCTATATGACCGACAGAAATCATGTGACCAAGAAACATAAGTTCCTTTATCCAAAACTCACATTTTGAGAATTTTGCATATAGTTGATTTTCTCGCAATGTGCTAAGTACAATCCGCAGGTGCTCACGATGTTTTTCTAATGTCTCGAAATAAACCAAAACGTCATCAATAAACACCACTATGAACTTGTCAAGATATGGGTGGAATACTCTGTTCATCTGGTCCATGAACGCAGTAGGGGCATTAGTCAAACCAAAAGGCATGACCATGAATTCATAATGCCCATAACGAGTTTTGAACACTGTCTTCGGGACATCATCATCCTTCACACACATATGGTAGTAACCACTTCGCAGGTCCATCTTGGAGAACACGGTGGTTGACTTCAGCTGATCAAATAGGTCATCGATGCGCGACAACGGATAACGGTTCTTCACTGTCAGCTGGTTAAGCATGCGGTAGTCCATACACATCCGCAAAGATCCATCCTTCTTCTTCACGAACAGGATAGGGGCTCCCCAAGGGGAAACACTAGGGCGGATGAAGCCCATGTCGAGAAGCTCTTCAAGCTACTTCTTCAACTCAGCCAGCTCAGCAGGGGCCAATCGGTAGGGTGGCTTTGATATCGGTGAAGTTCCAAGTATAAGCTCGATGGAGAATTCCACCTCGCGAGTTGGTGGCAACCCATGCAACTCCTCAGGAAAGACATCCGGGAAGTCCTTCACCACATCAACATGTTCTAGAGCAGGAGGTGTAGCATCGAGAACTATGGAGGCTAGAAAGGCTCTACACCCTTGTGAGACAAGCTTTTCAGCTTTAATGGCAGAGATGACAAACTGTCGCTCTTCTCGCTTCTTGCCCTTGACCCACACTTTTCCTTCATCAGGATGAACCAGTCTAACCTTGGATTCCTCACAGTTAAAAATGCTTTATACTTCTTTAACCAATCCATACCCAGGATGATGTCAAAGACGGTCATATCAAGCAAGACAAAAACTGTGGGAAACATTATTCTGGATATACAGAGGTCCAAGGTAGGAGTTTGGAGGTACGAGGAGCAGCTTTTACCACTAGGGGTTTTTACATCTAACACATGATCCATAAACTCAGATTCGATTCCAAGCATAGAAGCAAACTGACAAGATATGAAGGTATTGGAGGAACCGTAATCAAACAGTGCTTTTAAAGGATGCATATTAAGGTGCAGTGTACCTTCAATCACTTCATTGCCTTCACCTTCTTCTTCAGCATTGAGAGTGAACACTCTCTCATTCCGCCTTTCCACTGGCAGACGCCTCAGGTTCTAGTTGTTGTTGTTGTTTCGCGGAAGAGGGTTCTGTCTCGGTTGTTGCGGCTGCGGGGCATTATTCTGCCCTTGCTGGAAACGGGGGCAGTTGGGTCAGATGTGCCCGACTTGGCCGCACTCATGACAGGTTGGTGGAGGACGGTTGCCATTACGAGAAGGTGCATTGTTGGCGGGGCATCTTCCAGGAGGATGGTGGCGATTGCACCTGTTGCAGCGATCACGTCCACGGTTCTCATGCTGGTTCAGATTCTTCCTTTTGTTGTTGAAGCCATTAGAAGCTTGAAACCCTGGATATGACTCGACGGCGAGAGCCTTGTCCACCATCTGTTGAAAAGTGAGTGGCAGCTGCAGAACGAGGCTTCGACCCACATGATAGTTCAAGCCTTCCAAGAACAAGGTTGCTCTTCTGTCAGCTCCAAGGTTGGTGGCATAACGTTCTAGCAGTAGAAATTTCTAAACGTAGTCGTCCACGCTCATGCTTCCTTGCTTGAGGCTGTAAAACTCAGCCTCCTTCTTCCTCAGGAAAGTAGGGCAGATGTACTTCTCCCTGAACATCTTCAGAAACTGGGCCCACTCCATAGAAGAGGTGTCCCGAGTGCGAGCAACACCGTTCCACCAAATGCGTGCCGGTCCATCCAACACGTACGTCGCAAACTGAACCTTCTGGTGAGGAGGGCACGCCATACCCTCAAAGGTCCGATCCAGGGCCAACACCCAGTCATCGGCTTTGTCCACCATGTTAGGCTCACTTTCACCCTTGAAGTAGGGTGGCTACATCTTGATGAAGTCAGTGAGGGTGAACTCCCTCGGCTTGTTGGCAACAACGGCAATGGTTTTGAGTTGTCCCATCATGGTGGAGGACAACAACTGTCGTAACATCACCAGTTCTTGCTCAGGTGTGAAGGAAGGAGTACCGGAAGCAGTTTGGTTGACCACAGGAGTCGCAGGAGTGTTGGGGTCGTTAGGGGTCGACTCCTGGTTCACGTTGTCAAGTCACCTCTCCTGAAAATTAGGGTTATCATATTAGGTTCTCAGGAGTATAGAATCATAGATGAGAAGAGAATAGAAATAGAGACGAGAAAAGGATAACTAGAATGCTATTGCCTAAAAGCATACTATTTCGGGCAATTCGTATTAGCGCAGGCCAGGCCGGATCATATGGGCACGGGAGTCCTCGTATACCAAGCTAGTGGTGCGGAGGAAAATTTTGCCAGCCCCCGAAACCCTGATCCTTTTTAGACACCCTTGCTTCAACTGCATGCCCTAATAGTTGCCTAAAGGCTCTGATACCATGCTGTAAAGAGGCGATATCACCTCTTTACTAAAATTTAAAGGAAATACAAGCATCCAAAATTTTTAACAAAATTTAGCCTGCGTTTGGCACGGGACCGAAACCCGGTTTTGTGTTGTCTTTTAGTGCCAACCTTGCCAAACAACTTCCGGTTCAAGGCTGGTTCGTGTTTGGTTCAAAACCCAGAAAATCCTTCGTTATGGGATAACGGAACCCCCCAACCCAGGTTGTCCCAGTCCCACGAGGGACGGGATTCTGGTTCACAAACCGGTTTAGGCGATCTGATCCTCTCCTCGCCCCACACCCATCCCGGCATTCTTCTCCTTTCCCCTCTACCTGCTCTATCTTCTGCTCCTTCTGTTCTGTGGTCTATCCTCTCTTCTCTCTCGAGACCTCCTCTCCCGAGACCTCGAGACAAGCTCTGTGGTCTATCCTCGCCATTAATATTATCTCCATTAATAAAGCTGAGGCATCATTTCCATCTGTCATTTCCAGCGGCAGCCATGCCAGGCGACTGGCGTACCCTAAACCCTGCCCAGTGGAGTAGGCGGAGTAGCAGGTCAATCAAGCGGCAAAGCTGTGGTGGCTCATCTACAAGCGCCGAGATACTCCCGAGTTGTCAACTTGCATCAAAGTGCCATGCAGTAAACCCTAGGAAGGGCAACCAGTGTCGCGCCTGCTATATAGTTGTGCACTTCATCATCGATCTCGTCACATTTCACCTTCGAAGCCTCCATACAATCTTCTGTTCCGCCACCGCTGCCGAGCCCCTGTTGTGGGAAGTCGCCGACCTGCTTGCAAGGTAGGTATCCGCTGCCCCTTTTCAGTAACATTACAAGGTTTTCAGTATAAAATTGGTATATGTCTCCGTCGACCTGCTTTTCAGTAACATTTCAAAGTATCAAGGTTTTCAGTACCTCGTAATTACACTAATTTCTGGGACAAAATGGTATCTTCGACTTCCATTGTCAAAAAGACTGCAAGGAGCCAGCTTGAATGAACTGAAAAAACATGAGCCTCAAAGCTACTGTGGTGATGATGATAGAAAATACCTTAGGACCTGTATGAATGAACTCAAAAATTATTCCAGTCCACAATCTCGATTTCAATCATGCACATATCATCTATAATTGCTATACTGCTTAATAATCCTTCCCATGTTTAATTTTCTGGGATTATAGAAGTATGCTAGAAAATATGCCCTTAGCTCCTTATAGTGCATTGTTTAGCTTCTCTGTATATTACCTTCTATATATCAGGACACATGCTCCTGATTAGCTAATTAGTGATCTTTTTGCACTGTATGAGCAGAACTGCTCAATCTTGTACTCGAATCTTATGTTCAAATTGGAATGTCGTGAATGCTTTTAGAAGTGTTGAGTTTTAAGGAGTTCGAGTACATGCTTATTTATATTGTCGGTTGTATTACATATGAATATGTAAGTAAAAGGTTATTACTTAAGAAAATTGAATCCCTAGTGTGTTTCTATTTTGTTTCCAATGGTAAGAGAAGAAAATAAACTATATAATGTGTATGCTTGTATTTCTAGTATTTGTTAAAATTTAAATAGATTAAATATAATATACTAAAAATAGGAATATATAAGTTGTATGTCATAAACATTATATAGTTATATGCAAACATCACTTTGTTACTTAAATAGCCACATATTAGATTATTATTTCAAAATTATAATAAAGGTAACTCAAACCACCAAATATAGGGCACTTTTGATCATTGGATGATGAGTTCCATGCATGGAGGTTTACTATTCAACTCCCCTGGTCTTATTAGTGGTGGGTACAAATGTGACCCTTACTCGATTATTGAGCTTCTTCTAATTTGGATAGGTAGTATGGGCAAGATTGGACTAAAAATTCTTAGATCAACCAGAGATTTTAATCAGTGTCTGCATTGTTAGTAAACATGCTTTTAACATACTGTGTACATCTTAACTATGATTCTATTTTGTATACAACTGTATCTTATTCAAAACATGTTTCTTTTTGTTCAAATAATAAGATTGTCCATTTTGTGTATATGCAAATAATATTTTATTGTCAAACTATATTAGGTATTTTAATTAAATATCATCAATACTGTCCTCAAACTCAGGCTAATATCATTATAACAATTGACTTACTTTTTAATATGCAAGTAGTTTCTTACTTTGGACCGAATTTGGCAACACTTTTTTGTTCACCTGCGACTTGTCAGCAACATGTTCGGTTAGGAAAACACTCAACCACTAGAATTAGTGTAGTTTTAAGCTTGGTTTGTACACCCACCTAGTGATTACCATCATCACACACTAAATTGGGATCTCCTTGAATCATGATACTGTATAATGTGATATAGTTTGCCTGTGTAAAGATTGATACTATTCCAATTAAACCTAGTAACATTTTTGGTTTTTCTTTTCCTTGTATATATGGTTGTATCATTGTAGGCCCATCTTGTTTCACATATCTAATTGCACAAGAGTAAGAAAAAACATAGTGAAAAAAAATTAATCAAACTATATACATGACTAAAATCATAGAAAACAAATTTTGTTTGACTTTTCTCAAAATGCTATGGGTTTCTCAATAGAAGTTGAATGCATTCTCATTCACAAACACATTGTGGTTTCATTTTTGTGTAAGATCACTTTCTCTTAATGGTGAAGAATCCTATTTTTTGTTATTTATTTTTTGGATAGCTGTAATCAAAACAAATGCACACAAGATACTGCCTTGGATGGAGAAAAGACATGTAACATTAATAGTATTTGTTTAAAAAATAATATTAATGAGTATCATATCTTTATTTTACACACTGGAGCATACTCGACAGTCCAGAATCTCGATTTCAATCATGCACATATCAGCTATAATTGCTATACTGCTTAAAAATCCTTCCCATGTTTAATTTTCTGGGATTATAGAAGTATGCTGCCAAATATGCCCTTAGCTCCTTATAGTGCATTGTTTAGCTTCTCTGTATATTACCTTCTATCTATCAGGACACATGAGCAGAAGTGTTTGCAATTAGTGATCTGTTTGCAATTAGTGATCTGTTTAATGAAGTGCATAGGTCACGCTTAAGTTATCAACTTATCTTGGATTAATGTATTTCCCATCTTAATCCTTTCATCCATTAACCTATCACTCTTACCATGAAGTGCATAGGTCATAAGAATGGTCCAACTATCTTTAATGATATGGACTCATCTCAGGTTAATGAATTGCTTGCTATAAGGGTATCTACAATCAATCACTTTAGGTATTTCCCCCATCGATGTATTAGTTACCATTCCATTATTAGGATTAGGGTATCCCATACCATCACTCTTTATTAGGGTTTAGGGTTTCACATACTATCATACTTCATTAGGGTGAGGATTGCATATAGCATCAAAATTAATTAGGCTTCCTCATCTCATTGCCTATACTTAAAGTTTACTATTCATCCCAACAGGGTTTCTCATGGCATCACCCTCAATTAGGGTTTCTCATGGAATCAACCTCAATTAGGGGTTTACAAACCGTTTGGTCTCCAAACGGTTTGAGACCATTTGGTCTCAAATGGTCTTGAGACCGTTTGATCCCAAATGGTCTTGAGACCGTTTGGTCCAAACTCTCTCAAAACCGAATGGACCAAAAAAGGTGTTCCATCACTTTATCAATTCAGGATTTCAATCATTAAACCATCTATCAATTGGACAACTGATTAATTATTCAATTGGACCATTGAATCACCCTTCAATTGGACATTCAATTAGGGTTTTGAACCCAATTGAACTAGGGTTTGTAATAAAAAAACCATTAATTAGGATTTTGAAATCAAGGAACCATCAATGGTTGACATTGTAGAACTAGTCCAATTGAAATCATTGGATCATCATCAAACCATGACATGACCTGACCTCAAACGATCTTGAGGTCGTTTGGATGACCTCCAAACGGTCTTCAGACCATTTGCCCCATCACATCATTAAAATTTGGGAAATTCAATTAGGATTTGGGTCATTAGATTGATCATCAAATTGGCCATTGATTGCATTTCAATTTGATATCTCTGGATCTCCAAATACTCAACCATACTCAACCCTATAACTCCAAACGGTCTTGGTTGACCTCAAAACAGTCTTGAGACCGTTTGGGTGATCTCCAAATGGTCTTGAGACCGTTTTGGTTTAGTCAACCCAAAAATTAAATCAATCAATTGCAATTTCAGCACTTACCCCGATTAGGGTTTCTTATTGAAGGATTGTCCATAAATTGAATTAATCAATTGGATCCATTGGATCATCATCCAACATGTACTAGGGTTCTAACCTCAAACGATCAACCCATACAAATGGTCAACCCTTCTAAACAGTTTGGGATTCAAACCTCCAAATGGTTTACAAACCGTTTGGTCTCCAAACAGTTTGGCGAAACTGTTTGGACCAAATCATTGAAACCAATTGGTCCAATATTTTGAAACCATTTGACTAGGATATTTTTGAGGTGTGTACTTAGGATGATGTCATCATCATCAAGATACGATCCTTCATATTTTTCTGTAATGTTCATGGTGGTTCTAATGATTTGATCAAGTGGATTTCAAGAATAACAAATGATCAACAATTGATAAGGAATTGAATGCAATAACAATAGTAAGGGTTCAAGTTATAAAAACCTCCTCCAATTGAGCTTCAAAGCTTCAAGCTCATGTCAAAAATGGTGGATGCAACTCTTTTCACTATCCCAAGGCTCGTCCTCAAGCTTTGAGTGAAAGGGAATGGTTAGAATTGAAGATGGGATCGAGATAAGAAGAAATCATGCATTGATTTTCAATTTCCACCATGAAATCAAGGTGAAAGAAGGTCAAGAAGCTTACCAAAAGGTTGGGGGTCGTCCTCCGGTTTCTCCATGCTACCTTGGTCATTTTCTCAAGCAAGAAGTGAAAGTGGATTCGAAATTCCCTTTCAACTCATGGATAAAGGAGCATATATATGAATTTTATTGAAAATTCATTTAAGAGAGAGAAAGTAGGAATTATCTCCTCCATTTCCTTGCTATTTGCCCCCTTACCTTCCTTGGTTACGAGGCTATCTTCCTTGCCTCTTATTCCTATCAATTATCCATGTTTTAAAGAAAATCAAATTAAGCACCTTAACACTTATAATAATAATATCCTAAACTGAGTGGATAATTCTTTTTGTGTTAATAATGTGAGTGAGTTATCCACTTCCTTTGGATATTTTCGTGCCTTTGCAAGGCACCTGGTCATACACATATATGGATTTCAAAAAACACAATTTTGGTTGAAGAGCACTTCAATTAATATATTTATTTTTGCATTAAATTGAAGTAAAGTTCCATTTATGCTTAAATCTTGATTATTTTAATATCAAGATTCTCTCTCCTCCAAAGTGATTCAAATGAGGAGACCCTCTCATTTTATTTTCTCTACATGATACCAAGAAACATGAGGGACCCTCTTGAAGTGGTAATTTGCATATTGAACCCTGGGCTTTGGGTAAATTGCACATTACACTAAAATTAGGTTTTAATGCACAAACATTGGTTTATCAGCTCTTTCTTGGTACTTAGGATTCCACAAGCCCTTACTCTACATCATATTCATTCTCATGATGATCCAACACATGTGGAACATCTTATCATGCAAAATTTTCAATTTAACCCCTCAACTTGGGTAATTTGCACTTTAGTCCAAAATAAGCAAACATTGCTTCAACATTATTTGAAAAGGACTAAAATTGAAACATAAGTTCCTCTTGCTCCTTAATTACTTTTCAAGAAATAAGATCAAGCATATAATTAACTTTATTAAGCAAAACATCTAGGGTTAAGGCATAACCCTGGTCAGGGATGTTACAAATCATAAACCCCTAACAAGGATTTCGTCCCCGAAATCCCAGATAAAAGGAGACAGATATTATTCATTTGTTATATCATCAAGTCTCCACATAACATCTCATTGTTATGGAGACACCATAGAACTTTGATCAATACAAATTTCTTCCACACAAAATTCCCATGGAATCAAACACATAGGATACATGCTTCACTGTCCTTGCATTATTGACTGTGTAGTTAATTCTAGTTTAGGTAACACTTTTCTTATTTAGATAGAGGTGATTTGTTAATTTAATTTGATAAACTTTTATTGTAATAATTTTACAATTATTCCTTCAAATAGATCATTCGCATCAATGTTATGTTTATGCAAAGCATAAACCCCAAACATATAATGTCCATACTACATTAGGTAACTGGACTGATTCCACAGTTAACCATTCCATGTAACTATCATAAGATAGCCTAATGTTTCTCAGATACCAGAATCCCTTACCTTGGTATCTAACACATGTGTTAATAACACATCACATCCTCATTTTTGTTTATAAGTTGATTTATAATTAAATCAAATTTCTCCGTATATCAATTAGAATTTGGTAGAAATATCCATGCCACATCGCCTTCTTCTTTAAACTCTTGAGATTGTTTCAGAATGACTACTTGATCAGAGTAATAAGAAAGACAACAATCTAGATATGTCATACTTACCTTGCCTTCAATAAATGAATACCTGGCCATGGTATTCAAGAACTGAAACTAGGTAGTATGTATTTGTTTTATATTATGTTCCATATTCTTAACATCTCTTTAAATTTCACTACTTAGTATCTCAGATTTTCTCTGAGTGTTTCTTTTACATCTTTTCCCTTTCTGCATAAAAAGAGATTTTTTTTTCAAAACATGTAAGAGAATATTAAATTGAACATAAGTTTTCATCCTTCTCATCTCTTCCTCATATCCTTAAAGGATTATACAGATGAACTAAACAACAACTACCTTTCTTATAGTAGGGAACATAAGATAATTCAAAATAGAAAGTTCTAACTTGACAAGTCTACCTTTTACAAGTGAACTAACATCTTATCTGACCCAAAACATGGACTTAGTTGTTATATGTTCATAAGTACATAACTTGTACCATCTCTTCTTGAG
Organism: Alisma plantago-aquatica; assembly: GCA_963693085.1. NCBI lineage: Eukaryota > Viridiplantae > Streptophyta > Magnoliopsida > Alismatales > Alismataceae > Alisma > Alisma plantago-aquatica. The sequence continues at coordinate 384,667,545 of OY856415.1, read as the reverse complement.
GGTTACAACATCCATTGCCTTGTTAAAATCTAAACACAGACATCATAAGAACCTCGAGGCATTAAGCCAAAATCTCAAAACGATACATTAAAAGTACTAACTATTAACTCTGAGGACCTGAGAGTATAGAGACAACACATATGACTTCTAATTATAAGACACGAGAGACAACACACTCAACCTGAGTTGTCACTGTTGTCCCTACTGCTACTGATGTTTATCCTTTGCAAGATATTCTCAGTCTCCTTCGTGCTTGTCCACCTAAAAATTTTGGATCCCACGGGGTGAGACAATTGTAAATTGCCCCAGCGAGAGATATAACTCTCCGCCAAAATTATTATTATTGCAGATAAAGATATAAAACTGGGCAGAGGATAAGCAGTTTAAAGCATTCTTATCTTTTAAAGCATTGCAACTATTTATAATAGAACAATAGATCATATATTCTCTTAATAAGGAATAGGAAGGACATCTATATCATTTATTTTTTATATTAACTCAACATCCCATGCTTTTCTCATGATACTCATTATTCTGATAAGTCACCCATGAATCTTTCTTGTTTCTATCGGTTGGCCTTAGCCAATCTACTAAACAGATTTTGGATTATACTGTACATGAGAATGTACATCATCATGTCTTGTTCAGGCATTGGTTTATACCAATCCTATATATATATTCCAGGCATTGGATTATAGCAGTCATGTGCAACTAGTACAAGCATTAGACTTATATTATTCCTGTGTATCCATTCCAAGTATTGGATCATGCCAATCATGTATAACTATTCCAGGTATTGAACTGTGTCAACCTTGTGCAACTATTCCAGGTATTGAACTATGTCAAACCTATGCATCTATTCCAGGTAGTGGACTGTGCCAAACATGCGCATATATTCTAAGTAGTGGACTATGCCAAACCTGTGTAATTATTCCAGGTATTGGGTTGTTACCAATCCTGTGCGGTTATTCCAGGTATTGGATGGTTACCAATCCTGTGATATTATTCCAGGTATTGGGATTTAACCAATCATGTGTTATTATTCCAGGTATTGGACTAATGCAATCTTGTGCATCTATTCCAGGTAGTGAACCATGTCAATCCTGTTACATTATTCCAGGTATTGAACTATGTCAATCCTGTGACATTATTCCAGGTATTGAACTATGTCAATCCTGTGACATTATTCCAGGTATTGAACTATGTCAATCCTGTGACATTATTCCAGGTATTGAACTATGTCAATCCTGTGACATTATTCCAGGTATTGAACTATGTCAATACTGTGCAACTATTCCAGGTATTGAACCATGTCAATCCTGTGATTACATCCCATGTCTATTTACACAACACTGGGTACCTCATTCTTCTACTGACATTTAAACTTTGGCCATGCCATCTTGCTCAACCACATTCTTTATGTAATACAAGTATCCCTCTCTTCTCCACACTTGTATAATCAAGGTTCCATCATTGTTATTGTATCCTTTTGTTATTATTATTATATTACTAAGTTTCCATTCCTTGGTTTATTATGAACATTATAATCCCTTACAAGAGACTTTAATAATAATCTTGATACCTTTCACTAGGTATCAACTTACTCATGTGATTCTCAAAGCCCATTAAAACATCTTATTACCTCTCACTAGGCAACAACCATTCTCATGGCTCATAAGGCCCGTAAAACACCTTGTCACCTCTCACTAGGAAACATCTAACCCTATGGCTCACAAGGCCATTACACATCTTTAGTATTCAATCATGTTCATTACTCTTAACATTTATCATTAAATGATTATCTGTACAAGGTATGAGTTCATTCCTCATCCTTATCATGGTATGATTACATCATACTCATTAGTTTGGCTTAACCTTATTCTCAAGGTATATTAGCCTATGCTTATCAAGGTATATCAAACTCATTACATTTCATTGTGTTTCTTGTCCAAGTATATTGGATTTGAGGTGCATCAAGGTATATCAATCCTGAAATGCTAAAAGTGATATCTTTCATATCTTGATGTATCACTTTCCTCATCACTTCCAACTTTCTTAAGTTATCAGCTTATCTTGGATTAAGGTATTTCCCATCTTAATCCTTTCATCCATTAACCTATCACTCTTACCATGAAGTGCATAGGTCACACATAAGAATGGTCCAACTATCTTTAATGATATGGACTCATCTCAGGTTAATGAATTGCTTGCTATAAGGGTATCTGCAATCAATCACTTTAGGTATTTCCCCCATCGATGTATTAGTTACCATTCCATTATTAGGATTAGGGTCTCCCATACCATCACTCTTTCTTAGGGTTTAGGGTTTCACATACGATCATACTTCATTAGGGTGAGGATTGCATATAGCATCACCCTTCATTAGGCTTCCTCATCTCATTGCATATACTTAGGGTTTACTATTCATCCCAACTAGGGTTTCTCATGGCATCACCCTCAATTAGGGTTTTCATGGAATCAACCTCAATTAGGGGTTTACAAACTGTTTGGTCTGCAAATGGTTTGAGACCATTTGGTCTCAAACGGTCTTGAGACCATTTCATTCGAAATGGTCTTGAGACCGTTTGATTCCAAACGGTCTTGAGACCGTTTGGTACAAACTCTCTCAAAACCGAATGGACCAAAAAAGGTCTTCCATCACTTTATCAATTCAGGATTTCAATCATTAAATCATCTATCAATTGGACCATTGAATCACCCTTCAATTGGACCTTCAATTAGGGTTTTGAACCCAATTGAACTAGGGTTTGTAATCAAGAAACCATCAATTAGGGTTTTGAAATCGAGGAACCATCAATGGTTGACATTGTGGAACTAGTCCAATTGAAATCATTGGATTATCATCAAACCATGACATGACCTGACCTCAAATAGTCTTGAGGTTATTTGGATGACCTCCAAACGGTCTTGAGACCATTTTCCGCATCTCATCATTAAAATTTGTGAAATCCAATTAGGGTTTGGGTCATTAGACTGATCATCAAATTGGCTATTGATTGCATTTCAATTTGATATCTCTGGATCTCCAAATACTCAACCATACGCAACCCTAGACCTCCAAACGGTCTTGGTTGACATCAAAACAGTCTTGAGACCATTTGGGTGATATCCAAATGGTCTTGAGACCGTTTGGGTTTAGTCAACCCAAATATTAAATCAATCAATTGCAATTTCAACACTTACCCCGATTAGGGTTTCTAATTGAAGGATTGTCCATAAATTGAATTAATCAATTGGATCCATTGGATCATCATCCAACATGTACTAGGGTTCTGACCTCAAATGGTCAACCCATACAAATGGTCAACCCTTCTAAATGGTTTGGGATTCAATCCTCCAAACGGTTTACAAACGGTTTGGTCTCCAAACAGTTTGGTGAAACCGTTTGGACCAAATCATTGAAACTGATTGGTCCAATATATTGAAACCGTTTGACTAGGATATTTTGAGGTGTGCACTTAGGATGATGTCATCATCATCAAGATACGATCCTTCATATTTTTCTGTAATTTTCATGGTGGTTCTAATGATTTGATCAAGCGGATTTCAAGAATAACAAATGATCAATAAATGATAAGGAATTGAATGCAATAACAATAGTAAGGGTTCAAGTTATAAAACCCGCCTCCAATTAATCTTCAAAGCATCAAGCTCACATCAACAATGGTGTATGCAACTCCTTTCTCTATCCCAAGGCTCGTCCTCAAGCTTTGAGTGAAAGAGAATGGTTAGAATTGAAGATGGGATCGAGATAAGAAGAAATCATGCATTGATTTTCGATTTCCACCATGAAATCAAGGTGAAAGAAGGTCAAGAAGCTTACCAACATGTTGGGGGTCGTCCTCTTGTTTATTCAAGTTCCCTTGTTCGTTTTTGCAAGCAAGAAGTGAAAGTGGATTCGAAATTCCCTTTCAACTCATGGATAAAGGAGCATATATATGAATTTTATTGAAAATTCATTTAAGAGAGAGAAAGTAGGAATTATCTCCTCCATTTCCTTGCTATTTGCCCCCTTCCCTTCCTTGGTTATGAGGCTATCTTCCTTGCCTCTTATTCCTCTCAATTATCCATGTTTTAAAGAAAACCAAATTAAGCACCTTAACCCTTATAATAATAATATCCTAAAGTGAGTGGATAATTCTTTTTCTTTTAATAATGTGAGTGAGTTATCTACTTCCTTTGGATATTTTCGTGCCTTTGCAAGGCACTTTGTCGTCCACATATATGGATTTCAACCAACACAATTTTGGTTGAAGAGAACTTCAATTAATATATTTATTTTTGCATTAAATTGAAGTAAAGTTCCATTTATGCTTAAATCTTGATTATTTTAATATCAAGATTCTCTCTCCTCCAAAATGATTCAAATGAGGAGCCCCTCTCATTTTATTTTCTCTACATGATACCAAGAAACATGAGGGACCTCTTGAAGTGGTAATTTTCATATTGAACCCTGGGTTTTGGGTAAATTGCACATTACACCAAAAATAGGTTTTAATGCACAAACATTGCTTTATCAGCTCTTTCTTGGTACTCAGGCTTCCATAAGCCCTTCCTCTACATCATATTCATTATCATGATGCTCCAACACATGATGAACATCTTATCATGCAACATGTGCAATTTAACCCCTCAACGTGGGTAATTTTCACTTTAGTCCAAAATAAGCAAACATTGCTTCAACATTATTTGAAAAGGACTAAAATTGAAACATAAGTTCCTCTTGTACCTTAATTACTTTTCAAGAAATAAGAGAAAGCATATAATTAACTTTATTAAGCAAAACGTCTAGGGTTAAGGCATAACCTAGGTCAGGGATGTTACACTATATGTGCTATCTTGATCGGTCATGTCATCTTTTAGCTATGTTTCTTGCTTTAATGGTTATAAGGCTGCTTTAGATGTACCCTAGACTTTGTGGAGGTGGTTATCTTGGGTTGGCCGAACCATGTATGTGGAGTTCTTTAGGAAAAACCCCTCTCTCACATAGTTGTTGAGAGGTGAGCCTAGGGTCTCCTATTCCAATGGTGAGTTGAGATTTGGTTGGTTGTTCGATATGATGTGATGGACCTCCTTGTTGCCCGATAGGTGATGGAAGTTGTGCAATACCCCTCTCTCACTTAATTGTTTTGAGAGGTGAGCCAACTCTTTTGAACTCGTAGGGTTTCTTGGTGGCAGTCTTGAGGTTGAAGATGACCAACCCGTCATGGCCTTGAACTTTTGCACGATACCCCTCTGTGGTGTTCTTCCTGATATCCCTCTTCTAGGGATGAGTCTTGGGCGATATGCTAAGTGGTGTTCGACCCCTTTGACTGATATGAACCTTTGACTTAGATGGCGTTTGTGGGCATTATGCCCTTGGCCGATGTGATGCTTGGTAGATATCCCTTTTTGATGCATGGGCGACATGGGTTGGCTCTGGTGTCGCCCTACATGAGTCTTGGATGGTGAAACCCTAGCTTGAGTACCTTGGGCGATATGAGAGTCCCTTGGGCTCCATGTTGTGCTATCCAAGAGGGTGCTTGTTGTGCGGTATGGTTTTGGCCTTGGGCGACATGGTGTTGATGGTTTCCCGATATGGAACCCTAACCCTAGCGGGCGATAGGGCGTCTTGACCGATGGGGTGGATGTGTTGCCCAACACACCCCTGGTCATGGCTACACGATATCCCCTTGCACTTGGTTGCATGATACACTCTTGGCCCATGACTGCATGACACACAGAGGGTGCTAGTCTGCCTGTTATCCCCTTGTGCATGGGTGCATGTCATGCTTGTGGCCGATATCCTTTGGGTGAGGGTTAGTGTCCTGCCCACCACACCTTTAGTGAGGGTAGGCGACACCTTTGATGAGGGATGCGCCCAGCCCGGGAACTCTACTATTAGTGAACCTATTGTCTTGATCCTGCATCATTGGTTAAGATGTTGTTGAGATATGAAAGATAGGTTGTGACTAGTGATATTTTTGTTACCTAAGGTCTTTGTTAAATAAGATTATAAGATAATGGTTATGTTCATAAGATATAGGGCATAGTTGATGCTCACGGTTGGATAACACTAATATAATTGTCAGACATGCGGATACAACTTTATACTCCATATAATCACAATAATGGATGTGGTTCCAATCATATGCTCCCTAAATCTGAATGACATGATAATAATACTATGTTCTCTAAGATTTATGTTTGGTGATCCAGTTATCTCTCTTGATATGCATACTAACCATGCAGGTGTATCAAATGAATTCATATACAAGTAAGAGCTATGAGGTGTATGTGTTTTGTATAACACTGAATTATGATGTTCCTTGTTGATGAGATAACATGTCCACCAGTGTGATGAGAAAGGTTGAGTGCCTATTTGAGGTGTTATCCTCTATGATGAGATAAAGGATTGATATCCAATGATGATGTATGATGATGATGCCTTAAGAGGCAGTGGCATTCTGTGATGAGGGATTGAGATCCAATGATAGTGTGGTACTGACAGTAACATTGTGAGTCAATGTTGTTTATGTTTTACAACTTGGTTGCCTCAACAATTCACCTAAAATATACTAATTAATGACAGTGGAACATTTCATGTAGTTTTTCCCTAGCCATAGATCCATCATCGTCAGTAGCTGGTGATGGTGAAGCAGGTTCATCCTGCGGGATTACCTAGAGCGCATATTGTTGATATGCAGAGTTTCTCCTAGCTGAAAATAGGAGGATTAGAGTGCAACTGCGGTTGTAAACTCATGATGTGTATAAGAGCATGGTGAATAGGCCCATGGCTCAGTGTGATGGAGCATGAATGCGTTCATGACTCAGGAGCACTGTGAACTGGCCCGTGGCTCAAATATACTAGTGTTGTGACCTGTACTAAGACGGGCTAGATAAAAAGGGTAGACTGTGTGAGCTTACCCTGTGGCTGAGGCCACTCAAGCAAAAGACTGCGATCCTACTTTCGTTATCGTGCACTAACCATGAAAAGGTGAGGTTGTGGAGTCCGACACTTCCATTGACCTTGTATGGCACCAGTTTTGGGCTTTGCAGCCGAAGGTTGGATTTGAGCAGTACGGCTCACTTCCTCAGGGAATAATAAATCGTAATACAGTCGTATAGTATATACAACTTAAGATAAAACAGGGAACATTGGTTGAGGCCTTACTTGTATAGTTGCCTTAGTTATATCTTGTATTTATTTGTACATTCCTCATATCTTGTGATAAGTTCTTATAAAGATTGTCTTGTCAATCATGTTCCATAAAGAAATATCCGGTTATATGCCTCCCGGATATCTTGGTAAGTTGTTAATAAAGTTAAGCTCTGTTTAGTATGCTGCTTATATTAGTTACCTGCTTGTCTGAAGTTTTATGGTTCGACGGGGAGTTATGTTTCTCGATGGGACTGTGTGTCTCACCCCGCTGGTTTACAACCTTTTTAGGTGATCGTGCTCGACGTGGTGGTGGTCGTGAGGTTGCGGCCGAGCAGCAAGAAGAACAGTAGGAGGCAAGAGATGGATATGCTGTTGTTTTGGTTGTTTTGTAGTAGAGTCCTAAAGTCATCCCTGTACACTCGGGTCCTTAGAGGTGTTTTGATGACGTTTCATGATGTATAGATGATGTAGCATTTTTTTATCCTGCTTTTGGCCTGGTATGGCCTGTTCTATAAATAAACAGGTGGTGAACTCTTTGTGCCTATGTGATAGCTGGATCCTATGGTATATGGACACATATCAAGGTTTATGTATGTTTATATAACATGTTTCCTTGCAGGTTAAGGATCTGGATGTAATAGTTCCTTTCTTATCTACTTTCCACAATCCGTTTTAATTAACCTGTGTTTTTGGTAATATGTGGTCTATGAAAGTTCCACACGTTTTCATGTTGCATTTCATTGTCTGTGTGATAGCGGGATGTCACAATAAGTTTTGGTATCAGAGCCCTAGGTTTGCTAAGTCTACAGGGATCTAGGAATAGGCTTGTGTCTATTCTTGTGAGTTTTCTAGATTTTCTTACAATAACCTTCTGCCCCCAGTAGAAGATAAAGCTTAAAGATGTCTAGAAATCATAAAGAACATGCTGCTGAGAGCAGTGATGCTGCATCTGTTGATGGAGCATGAGTGCAGGCACATGAAGATCGGGTGCCTGAGGTCCCCCAAATCGACCCGACCATTCTCGAAAATCCTATCTACCAACACCTTATGGGACATGTAATGGCTATAATGAATCTCATTATGGAAAGAATGGCAGTGCCTTCGCCAAGAGCATAAGCTCCCCATGGTGAATCTTTGGGTATTGGTAAAACCTTTGAGTGGCTTCGCCGAGTCAGAGATTCAGATTATGCTGGAATGACTGATCCAGCGGATGTAGATCTGTGGCTGACAGGTCTTGAGAAGGCCTTCCGGATCCTTGACATCCCCGAAGCAGACAAAGTCAAGCACACTGTCTACCTTTTGAAAGGTAGTGTTGGCCACTGGTGGGCCATTGAGGAGGAGAAACAGCCTGGTGAAGTGATCGGTTGGGACATCTTCTGGAAGGAGTTCATGAGCCGATACTTCCCGAAGACCTATTTGGATGAGAAGATCAACCCGTTTTAGCATCTACACCAAGGATCGATGAGCATCACTGAGTATGAAGCCAAGTTTATGGGCCTGCTGAGGTTTTGTACTCACATGGCCGCGACAGATGATGAGAGAATCAGGCGGTTTGAGAAAGGTCTGAGTGCTGAGCTGACGAAACCTACTGCTGCTTTAGAAAACAGAGAGCAGTTTGCCACATTTGTGGAGTCTGTCCGAAGGATTGAACGGTCAGTCAAGGAGAAGAGAGAAACTATGTCCAAGAAAAAACCTACTTAGTTCTAGATGCAGAAGTTTGATGGATTTAATAAGCCAAGGTTTTCGGCACCATGTACAATGCAGAGTTCCAATGCACCGTTACAGTGGTCTCCGAGTAAAGGAAGAGGGAATGGGTTTTCACCATCTAGAGCTCACAGTACAGCTTCAGTGGCAGTGACATGGCCATCTAAGACACAGTTTGAAGACAAGTCATGCTATCTCTATGGACAGACTAGGCATTTAAAGTCAAATTGCCCAAAGAGAGATGTTGAAGTGACACAACATCTGAGGCAAAATCAACAGGGGTTAGATAGACAATAGTTTAGTGGTTCTAGAGGGCAAGGACGCGGTCAAGCATCACAAGCTGGATCATCTGCTCAAGGAAGCAAAGGACATGGATGACAACAAGCAATAGCTCGATTCTATGCTATGAGTAAGCCAGAGGCGACAGTTAACCCGCAAGTAGTGACATGTTAGATGGAGTTATTTCACTCTGATTTGTCTTCTTCTTGCTTTATATTTGTTTTGGTTGACCCGGGTGCTACACACTCTTTTATCGCTCGTAGTATGCTTGATAGATGTCTTTTCCATATTTGCTGTAAGAAAGATAGCCCGTTGTTAGAAACCCCTCTTGTTGGTCCCGCATTACTTCGAGAAGTGTGTTCATTATGTGTTCTATCTTTTTCGGGACACAAGATACAAGTGGATCTTATACCACTTGATATGCATGGATTCGATGTGATCCTTGGGATGGATACCTTAGAAAAGTATAAGGTTGTGCTGGACTGTGGTTCCAAGCACGCGGTGTTTGCTGACGGTGGTGAGAAGTGGATCTTCCAAGGAGATAGGAAGATTCTTCCGACGTGTTTGGTGTCAGCAATGGTGGCAGAGAAGTTGCTACAGCAAGGATGTAAGGCGTTCTTAGCTCATGTTGTGGACACCAAAGTGAAGGATCCTAACCTTGAGGAGGTGCTTGTTGTCTAAGAGTTTGCAGATGTTTTTCTCGATGAGTTTCCTAGTGTTCCCCCACCTCGAGAGATTGACTTTGAGATCAATCTAGTGCCAGGGACACAGCTAGTTTCTCAGACACTGTACAGGATGGCTCCAGTTGAGATGGCAGAGCTAAAGAAGCAGTTACAAGAGTTTCTGGATAAAGGTTTCATCAGATCGAGCACATCGTCGTGGGGTGCTCCAGTCCCGTTCGTAAAGAAGAAGGATGGATCGATGCGTCTATGCATGGATTATCGACAGTTGAACAAAGTCACAATCAAGAACAAGTACCCTTTGCCGAGGATAGATGATCTATTTGATCATTTGCTTGGTGCTACGATGTTCTCAAAGATCGATCTACTGTTTGGATATCACCAGTTGAGGATAAAAGACAAGGACATACCAAAATCATCTTTTAGGACGAGGTGTGGTCACTTTGAGTTCGTGGTTATGGCGTTCGGGCTAACCAATGCGCCTGCTACTTTCATGGACCTGATGAATAGAGTGTTCTATCCATTTCTAGATCAGTTTGTTGTAGTTTTTATAGATGACATCGACAGTCCATAGCATGAATAGCACCTTCAACAAGCGTTGACTCTCCTTCTCCAACACCAGTTGTATGCCAAGTTTAGCAAGTGCGAGTTCTGGTTGAAATAAGTGACTTTCTTGGGTCATGTGATATCCGTAGAAGGAGTCAGGGTGGACCCCAAGAAGGTGGAGTCAGTTGCAGAGTGGGAGCAACCACAAATGCCGACAGAAGTTCGTAGTTTTCTGGGTTTAGCAGGATACTATCGGAGGTTTATAAGAAACTTCAGTGTGATCGCGTTGCCGATGATAAAGTTGACCAGGAAGGATGTACCTTTTGTTTAGGATGATCATTGTCAGCAAGCTTTCCAAAGATTGAAGGAGAAGCTGACTACTGCTCTAGTGTTGGTGCTCCCAGAGCCTAGGAAAGGCTATGTTATTTTCTATGATGCTTCCAAGAAAGGCTTAGGATGTGTACTGATGCAGGAAGATCATGTGGTTTCTTTTGCTTCGCGATGGCTCAAGAAACATGAGTATAGTTATCTGGCACATGACTTGGAACTAGAAGCGGTAGTCCACGCGTTAAAGATTTTGAGACACTATCTTTATGGGGAAGTGTGTCAGATCTTTACAGATCATAAGAACTTGAAGTACATCTTCTCGCAAAGTGAGTTGAATATGCGACAACGTCGCTGGATGGATCTGATCAATTATTATGATTGCACCATCGAGTATCATCCTAGTAAGGTGAACGTGGTAGCTGATGCACTTAGCAGGAAGTCTTCTTCTCTTCCTATGAAGAAGGCACAATTGAGTTCTTTGGGATGCCATAGGCGGGATATGTTTGTCTCTTTGCGGAAGATAAAGGTACAGTTGGAAGTCTCTTTATTGGATGGACTATTGGCACGGATGCAAGTAAATCCTACGTTGAGGCAACAGATCAAAGAAGCACAGTAGGAAGATGCTACAGTACAGTTGATCATATCAGAGTTTGGCAGCAAGAAGTAAGATGGCTTCCATGAGTCTGAGGATGGACTAGTCTGTTACCATAACAGGATGGTGGTCCCCGATGTTGATGATCTAAGGAAGTTAGTGCTCGAGGAAGCACACACATCGATGTATGCTATGCATCCAGGTGTCACCAAGATGTATCATAATCGGGAGGACATGTATTGGTGGCCTAGCTTGAAGAGAGACATAGCTGAGTTTGTGGCTAGGTGTGCGGTATGTCAGCAGGTTAAGGTTGAGCATCAGAAGCCGGTAGGTACGTTGCAACCCATGCATATACCACAGTGGAAATGAGATCATATAACCATGGATTTCGTAGTTGGTCTGCCAAGGACATCTAGGAATCATGATTCCATTTCGGTGATAGTGGACAGGTTGACGAAGTTTGCTCATTTCATTCCGGTAAAGACAACATACACAGTAGAAAAGCTTGCTCAGGTGTATGTGGATGAGATTGTGTATTTGCACGGTGTGCTCGCAACGATAGTCTCTGACTGAGGTCCCCAGTTCACTAGTCATTTTTGGGAACAGTTGCACAGAACGTTGGGGACACAGTTGAGGTTCAGTACCTCTTTCCATCCACAGACAGATGGCACTACTACAGAAATGGCTTATAATGTCAGATTTACAGGTGTCAGTTGTATACAACAAACTGATGCCTAAACCATAAAGCGTCGGTTATATATATAAACTGACATCTATTTGTGATGAGCGACCAGAAATGGGTATCGCTTTCTATTTAGCGTCGGTTGCTTAATAAGAAACTGACACCTAATATTGACCGCCAAATCCAAATTTTCTAGTGAAAAACATTACCTCCAAAATTTAACATACATCGTCAGTTTTTAAAATAGAAATCGATGACTAAAGGTTTTCTATGAGATAGAAATTTGGCCCATTGTTATCTTCGGTTATCTTACAAAAGTCGATGTCACTGTGTTTTTCACGCTTAACCGTGAAAATTTTCACCTCCCTGTGGCGTCAGTTTTTTGACGAAAACTGATGACTATGGTCATAATTCGAGAACATTTATTTTTGTGGGCATATATAGATAGACGTCGGTTTTTCTATTTGGAACGAATGACTATCAGTGAACATAAGTGTCGGTTTGTTGGTGGTCACCGACGCCTAAAGTTTTAAGCGTCGATTTAGGGTAATAACCGATGCATATTGTTAACTTAATAGCACCCGTGTGAGCCAGGCTCTTCCCCTTTCTCTGTTTCAGTGTGGATTTCACTAGGGTCTAGTGATTAGCGATTCCGCTGCCATCTGCTGCTCTTCCGCCTTCCCCGCCGTTGGTCTGCCTTCCCCGTTGCCATCGCTGCTACCGCCGCTCCTGCCTGCGACTACTGCTGCTGTCATCGCCTGCTCCTCTGCTTCGTCTTTCTGCCGCCACATCCACCTCTTCTTCCTTCTTTTGCCTCTGCCTACTTTTCTTCCTACTGTTGCTGCCGCCACATCTGCCTCTTCTCCCTCCTGCTGCTGTCGCCACTACAAGGCTCCACCTCTTCTTCCTGCTGTGCCACTACCACCGCCATCGCTGCCCGCCTGTCGATCTCTGACAGGTACCAACAACTAACCAAATAGTGTGTAGACGGTTTAGTGTTACTCTTTGTTGATTCACGAATATGAGCACCAACTTAGTTTTATTTGTCGTCGTGTTCAATAAGGTACCACCCACTTTTAAAACTGAAGGATACTTGTTCGCTCGCCAGAATTGAGATCTTCTGCCTATACTTACACAAGTAGATCAGAGTACAGAGCATATAGATGCTGCTCTTAAACAACATATACTTATCTACTCATTCGTTAATCTAATGATTTTGTATTCATCACATTATTTAAATTTAGGGCTTTGTATTTGTTCATCTACTTTTTAAAATTATTTAATCATCTACTGATTTATATTTGTTTATCAACTTAGCTGTACTTTTTAATCTATTGATTTGTATTTATTTATCTACTGATTATATTTATATATCTAATTCTTTGAGTTTACTTATTTATATGTTGCTATTGTAATTCAACCTAGGATATGAACAAATCTTGTGCTAGCATATATTTGTGCTTCTAATCCTCATGCTTGACCTAATTCAGTAAATTTTGATGCATGTTGAAATAAGATTTAAACTTGTCCATTCTAGCATCCTAATTTGATTCGATTATGTGCTTTGAACCTTGAAACATGCGTGTTAAAGATACATTAATGTCTCAAACTTAACTCACATGTATTTGTTGGCCTAGAAACCCATCCAAGATTTACTCATTAGGAGTAAATCTTGGATAGTCCCCGGTTTGGGACTGTTCTTGAACACCTAATCTCACTTAGGATGTAAGTGTATAATGTGTATTGAGTTTTCAAGAAAATTTTGGTAGCATTTCCCCGTTTGTTCTCTAAGTACATATGTACTTGGAGAACAGCGGGAAATGCTGCCAAAATTTTCATGAAAACCCAATACACATTATACACTTACTAGTGAGATTAGGTGTTCAAGAATGGGATAGGTGGTACACATTTATTATATATATGAATGACATCACATGTATTTGTTGGTCTAGAAACCCGTCCAAGATTTACTCAATAGGAGTAAATCTTGGATAGTCCCCGGTTTGGGACTGTTCTTGAACACCTAATCTCACTTAGGATGGAATTATATAATGTGTATTGGGTTTTCAAGAAAATTTTGGTAGCATTTTCCTGTTTGTTCTCTAAGTACATATGTACTTGGAGAACAGCGGGAAATGCTGCCGAAATTTTTTTGAAAACCCAATACACATTATACACTTACTAGTGAGATTAGGTGTTCAAGAATGGGATAGGTGGTACACATTTATTATATATAAGAATGATAACACATGTATTTGTTAGCCTAGAAACCCATCCAAGATTTACTCAATAGGAGTAAATCTTGGATAGTCCCCAGTTTGGGACTGTTCTTGAACACCTAATCTCACTTAGGATGTTTTAACCATTAATTATATATAAAACCTTAAACCCTAAAGTTTTAAACATGATTAAACTCTAATCTATTAACCCTAGACCCTAATCTTTTTGTAATATATACTTGTTTTCTCTTTGATCATAGAATGGATAGATCATGGATGTCCATTCACAATCACTGCACCCTAGAGTTCATTTCTGGTCTTGATCAGTTTATTAGATTTGCCGAGGAACATAGGAAACAACCCGGAGATAGGTTAAACTATCCATGTAGGCATTGCGGTAACAACTTGAAAGTCAGCACTGGTGATGAAATCAAAAGTCATGTCATGTGCAACAGGATTGTACAAGGCTATACAGAATGGCACTGGCATGGAGAGATTTCAAACCTGAAACCAGTGGATGTCGATAGCAGTGCTTGTGTGGAAGAAGTTATTGCCTCCGATGACGTAGATGTGAACGAACCAATTCCAGTAGACATAATTGATGCGATACTGGATAGTTGTGGGGTAGAGCACACCGAAACCGATCCACCTCCCATGTTTAGAAACATTGTTCATGATGCTGAGATACCATTATACACATGTTGTACTAAGTTTACAAAGCTTAGCGATGTGTTGAGATTGTATAAGATGAAAGCTAACAATAGATGGAGTGACAAAAACTTCACATCATTGTTGTCTTTGTTGAAAGAAATACTTCCTGAAGGAAATGAGCTACCAATCTCAACATACCAGGTAAAGAAATTATTGTGCGCAATGGGAATGGAGGCCAAGAAGATACATGCATGCCCGAATGATTGTGTATTATTTCAAAAGGAACATGTAGATTTAAAAGATTGTCCAAAATGTGGTGCGTCACGGTATAAATTGACGACTTCGGGGGAGTCCAAAACTGGTTCTCCTTCCAAGGTGATGTGGTATCTACCTATAATATCACAATTTCAATGCTTGTTTGACAATCTGATAGATGCGAAGAATTTGAGGTGGCATGCAGATGTTAAGAAAAATAATGATGGGATCCTACAACAAGCGTCTGATTCCCCACATTGGAAGAAGATTGATCTATTGTACCCTAACTTTGGAGAAGAAGTCAGGAATCTAAGGCTTGGGCTTTGTATAGATGGGATGAATCCGTACGAGACATTGAGCATCCAACATAGCACTTGGCCAGTCATGCTTATTATATACAATCTTCCTCCCTGGATGTGTATGAAAAATAAGTACGTTATGTTGTCGTTGTTGATATCAGGCCCTAAACAACCTGGAAATGATATCAATGTTTATCTTGAACCTCTGATTAATAACTTAAAGAAACTCTGGGGTGAATGTGTGATGACCTATGATGCTTCACGAAGAGAGACATTTCATTTGCAGGCTATGTTGTTTTGCACTATTAATGACTTTCCAACATGTGGGAATTTGTCTAGATTTAGTGTCAAAGGAGCTAAAGCATGTCCTATATGTGGAGAGAACATGATTCAACAAGACTAAAACATGGTGGCAAGACTGTATATCTTGGTCATCAAAGGTTTCTTCCAAAATTCCATCCGTATCATAGGAAGCGCAAAGCATTCAATGGATGGACTGAGGAACGAAGTGCACCTAAACCTATACCAGGGGAGGTTGTTTATGAAAGAGTAAAAGACTTTGTTAATGAATTTGGTAAGAGATCACAATGTACTATGGCCACACGGAGTGACAAATCTTTATTCACGAAGAAGTCAATATTTTGGGATCTTCCTTATTGGAGTTCTTTGACAGTCAGGCATTGTATCGATGTCATGCACGTTGAGAAAAATGTCTATGATAGCGTCATTGGTACTCTGTTGAATATACTAGGTAAGACTAAAGATGGGATAAAATCCAGACTGGACCTACATGAAATGGGAATAAGGTCAGAATTAACAGAATTACGTGAAATGGGAAATCGGAGAACATACTTACCCCCTGCTTGTTACATGTTGTCTAGAAAGGAGAAGAAAGCTTTTTTGTGAATGCTTGGTAAATGTTAAGGTGCCACATGGTTACTCATCCAAAATCTATAGATTGGTATGAATGAAAGATCTAAAGTTGATAGGTCTTAAATCTCATGATTGTCACACTCTAATGCAACAAATATTTCCCGTGGCAATTCGATCTATATTGCCGAAGCATGTAAGGTTTGCAATCACCAGACTTTGTTTCTTTTTCAACAGTCTATGCAACAACGTTATTGACCCTGACACTCTCGATACTTTGCAAAGAGAAATGGTTGCTACCCTATGTTAGCTTGAGATGTATTTCCCTCCTTTGTTCTTTGATATCATGGTACATCTTGTTGTCCACTTGACTAGGGAAGTGAAAATGTTGGGACCAGTTTTCTTGCATTGGATGTATCCCTTTGAACGATACATGAGCATTTTTAAAAGTGGTGTTTGAAACTGTTATCGGCCTGAAGGAAGTATTATTTAGGGTTATGTGGTGAGAGATTTTATGGATTTTTGTAATGAATTTCTGAGTGGTAATGACACTCCTGGTAATGACAAGAATATTGAGGAGCAATTTGGCGGGTGAAAGTAATCATCCGTGAGTAGTTGGAACAAGGTCACTTGTATATTTTACACAACATGGACAAAGTGAGTGTTTATATCGAGGAACATACCAATTTCATTAAGAGACAATATCCTCGAGCCAATTCAATGTGGCTTGCTAGATCGCATAACAAGACATTTATTAAGTGGTTTGAAGATAAAGTCTTACATCAACTATCTCAAACACCAAATGATATTACTGAAACTATCAAATGCCTCGCCTTTAAAGCAAAATTGAATGTTATGTCTTATGAAGGGTATGACATTAATGGATTCACATATTACACAAAGCGCCAAGATGATAAGAGTGTCGTCTAAAATTAGGGGGTCACCCTTCAAGCGTCGACTACGATTTTTGCAAGTGCAAAGGATAAGAGTTCACGAGAAGCTAAAATGTCATATTACAGTGTCATTGAAGACATATGGGAGTTTGACTACATCGATTTTAGAATTCCGCTCTTCAAATGTAATTGGGTTGATAACACCAAAGGAGTTATAGTGGATGAATTGGGTTTCACTTTAGTGAACTTTGAAAAGATTGGCGAGAAGGGTGAACCATTCATATTGGCATCACAGGCGAAACAAGTATTTTATATCGATGATCCTGTAAATGATAAATGGTCGGTTGTTATTCATGGTAGAATACAGTTCATTGAAGATCCTATAGATGAAGAAGAGTACTATGATAAGTATGATGGCTTCAGTCCATTCTCAGTTGGGTTGCCAACACCACAAAATATTGAAGGTAATGATGACTTGTATGTGTGCGAAGATCACAATGAAGGATTGTTAATTGATATAAACGATCGCAATATTAGAGGCATGCATGTTTATGTTTTTTTATATGTTTCATTTTTCAATGTTTCATTTGTATATGTGAACTATATAATGTTTCATTTTTCAATGTTTCATTATCTTCTAGTTATGTCAAATACTAAATGTTTGATTTTTTAATGAAATTTTCAGATGGTTGAGCATGGGCATGATGACCATGATGTCCATGATGAGCATGGTGAGGAAGCCAATGTGCTGCCTCACAATGTAATTTTTAAAAATATATCATATATTTCTATCTATATGTCCATTTATAGTTATATCCTGTAAGTGTGTTTATTTTGTCAAATTTTAGGTTGATGATGCACATGTACCATCTGAAGCACTTGAGGCACTCGATGAGCAGTACCAAAAAGTTGACGAGAAGGGGCATCACTATGATGAAGAAGTTAACAGCGCTAAGGGGCAATGGACCCAAACTGGTTGTGGATTTTGATAATGCAGGAAATGCAATTGGAGTGAACTGCAATTTGTTTGTTTCATATCTTGGGTTTGTTACTCGTAGCCATTGTGGTTGTAAGATAGATTCTTGGCATAAAGTTCCTAAGGGGAAGAAAGACTTAATACGGAAGGATTTATGCTTGACTTATTATAATTTGCAATTCTATTTTGTAGATTACTAGTTTTCTGGATACTAGTTAATAGCAATTCTATTTTGCAGAGTATATTTGTGTTGGATGAAAAGCTGCATCATAAATGCGTGATGCAACGCTATGGGAGGGTCCTAAGGAATGTTGGCTAAATGGACATCTATAAATCCCTTTGTTTTCATAATGAAAAACATTTCATTCTTATTGATCTAACGAGCTACTTGAGTGTTGCAGGATTAAGGTGGATTACAAAGTACTAGGGAAATCCATATGCTTACATGTTTATATTTTCATGAAATGTAATCGCTTTGTAAAAACTTGTATAATGTACAAGTACTTATATTTCATGTAAATCAAGCGTTATATTCTCCCTAGCTAAACACCACATTTAGATAGGTCATCCCCTTCACTAGTGTCACACATGCACACTCATACACATACTTAGTGCTTTAATTGAAAATTTGAAATAGGGTCAACCTCGGTCGACTAACTCCTCGACCGAGACACTTTCGGTCGACAATCTTCTCGACCGAGAAAGACCCAAGTAGCCGTTAGACACAGATGACAAGGTGGTTGGCAGTTGGAGATGAATGTTCCATACACTTGATCCAGAGAGCCTGTCGGTCGATAAAACGTCAACCGAGTAGGAGTCTCGGTCGACTATTTCTCGACCGAGATGGTCTCTGACAGCAACTGCAGAATTAATTAATTAGCCGTTACTAAAGCAACAAACTTGTACCTAACGACTATTTAAGCACATAGAAACCCCTAGAAGGTGTCTAGAACGTCCTTAAGCACTTGTAGGACATTCCTATAAATAGGACATGCCTTAGGACACCTAAACATACTTACTTGTTACACTTGAGCAATCTTTGAGCAAACATTGACTTTGTGCAATCTGTTGTGAGCAATTGAGCATTGTGACAATTGGCTACTTCTTTCCTTAGCTCAAAATTCGTGTCCCATAGGCTAGCATTTCCTATCCACTGCAATTACAATTACATACACTTTGGCTAGGAGATCTATACGCTTGATCTAGGCAAATCAAGCCTTGTGCTACAAAAGGATAAGTTGTAATTTCCTTTTCCTTTCTTGTTCTCTATATTATTGTTTGTACTCTCCTTGCTACTCCTAGGTTGGAGGCTGCGGATTGGAGAGTGTGGAGATCTTCTTGGTGAAGAAGGGGACCTTGAGCTACTTCAAGAAGGCTGGTGCAACGGGAGGTTACTTCTAGAGAGGAAGGCTACTTCAAGGGGGAGCTTGAAGTTACTTCAAGAAGGCTACCTCAAGTTGGTGCATCTACTTCAAGTGAAGGTTGTTCAAGGGGTGTAAAGAAAGTATTGTATTTTTTATAAATCCTTGTGAAGGTAATAAAATAAATACTTTCAAAATCCCGGTTGAGTAAGCAACCGGGTAGTGGACTGACAACTTTAGTATTTGCTAAAGTTGGAACCACTCTAAACACCTGTCTCCTTCTTCCATTTGCAATTGTGGTTGTTTGAGTTAAATTATTGATAAAATATTTTAAAAACTCTATTCACCCCCCTTCTAGTGTTTTTCAATTGGTATCAGAGCAGGCTTCAAGGAACCCTAACAAGGTCTTGAAGAATGGGGGACGGAGTGCTCAACAACCTTAACCTTGAAGGGACACTTGTTGCTAGACCTCTGGCGTTTGATGGAACAAACTACACATATTGGAAGAGAAGGATGCAGATCTACTTCTAAGGCATCAATTGGGACTTATGGAGGATGGTGTCAACCCCATACGAGCTTCCTCAAACACAATATGCAGAGTGGGATGCAAATACGGTAAAGTTGGCTCAAATGAATGCCAAAGCTGTAAGCATTTTATATTGTTCAATTTCAGTAGGAGAATTTAATAGGATATCAAACTGTGACACAGCCTATGACATTTGGCATAGACTGTCCATAACTTATGAGGGTACAGTTCAAGTCAAGAATTCTAAGATTAGCATGCTTAAACAAAAGTTTGAACATTTCCGTATGAATCCAAATGAATCTATTAGTGAAATGTTTGCAAAATTCTCTTCCATTGTTAATGGTTTAAATGCCTTAGGAAAAATTGTTCTTGAAGAAGATCAGGTATCCAAAATCCTTCGATCACTTCCTCCTAAATACAAGCCAAAGGTGACAGCCATTGAAGAAGCTAATGACATCACTCGGCTGAAAATGGAGCAACTCATTGGAAATCTAGAAGCCCATGAAGCAACCCTAGAAGAGGAAGAAAGAAGAGAACGTGAACTTCAGCAAGGAAAGAAGAAGGATGTGGCTCTAAAAGCTTCAAAGATAATCACACCAGAAAGTGAGGAGTCAAGTGAAGAAGAAGGAGAAGAGGCATTGATTGTCAATGGTAAGAAATATAGAAGATTTAAATCTAACAAAATTTCTAGTTCTTCTTCTTCTCCTCCTAGGTGCTTTGAGTGTGGAAAGAAAGGACATTTCAAAAATGAATGTCCTAAAGCAAAGAAAGGAAAGAAAAGCTCACACAAGAAGAGGGGAAAAAAGCCTATAAAGCTGCATGGGACGAATCAAGTGAAAGTGAAAGTGGAGAAGAAAAGGTGGAATGTCTAATGGTAAGAGAAGATAATGAAGACTCTCAAGAGGTAAGCCTACTTGATCTTCCTAAAGAAGAGTTAATTACTAGTTTACAAGATACTCATGATAAATATGTTTATGTCAAGAAGAAACTAAAGAAGGTTATCAAAACAAATGATGAGCTATATGCTAAATTAAATGATCTCTCTTCTGAAAAGAACAACATTGATCTTGAGAATTTGTCTTTAAAAATATATTTAAATGATTGCACTAACAAGCTACTCACTCTAGAAACAAATGTTGATCTTCTCTCTCAAGAAAAGACTGAATTGTTAGCTAAACTAAAAGATTTTCAGACTCAACCAATTTTGTGTAATCATTTAGACTATGACAATGTTGTAAAAGAAAGAGACTCTCTATTATCTGATTTAGATCAAGCAAGAAAAGATTTACACAAGAAAGTGGATGGCATTGCTAAGCTACAGAAGAATCTACATGAGTTAAGAAGAAAAGATACTCTTGATAACATTCTAAAAATCTCCTCTAGCTTCAATGGAAGAAAAGGTTTGGGATATGCTCCAAAGAAAAATCAACCCAAGAGAACTCGAACTGTGTTTGTACCTAAAAATACAATTCCTAAAAAGAGATATGAAGTTGACTCTATTACTTGTCATTTTTGTCTACGTCTTGGACATTATTCATTCTCATGCCCTTATAAGACCAAGGACTCCGATTTAGTTTGGGTCCCAAAACCCCAAACCTAGTAGAGTTAAAAACCATACAGTTGAGATATGATCAAACGCTCAATTTGCAATTTATATTATTTTATCTCAACTTAACAAAAGGTTTTCATGCATATTGGTAATTTTCTGCACTGCTGTACTGAAACAGAAAAATAGTCGGTCGAAGTATTGTCGACCGAAATATAATCGGTCAAACTTTTGTCGACTGACCAGATGCCTGTAACAAATTAAAATCTACAACAACTATTTCGGTCAAAATTTGGTCAACCGAGCTGAATTTCTGTGTTTCTTTGTTTGTCATACAGTAACCTTCTCGACCGAGAAAGATGTCGGTCGAATAATTGTCGACCGAATGGATTTCTGAATCAGAATCTTTATGTAATCTATACTTAAGTGGTTCTAACCATATCAGACCATCACATGGGTACCAAAATCTATATTTTCATGCAGGATTGGGTGGTTGACAGTGGATGTTCCAAACATATGACCGGAAACAAGGATGCATTTCAAACTTTTGAAGAAAAGGAGAGTGGAACAGTCACTTTTGGAGATAACGGTAAAGGTAAAATTGTTGGAATAGGTAACATTGGTACAAACCTCGAAATAAAGAATGTTCTACTTGTTGATGGTTTGCACCATAACTTAATAAGTGTATGTCAATTATGTGATAGTGGCTATGATGTTTTATTTAACAAAACATGTTGTAAATTATTAATAGAAAACACTACAAATGTTGTCTATGAAGGAAAAAGAGTTGGAAATCTTTATATTCTTAGACCTAACTCTATGAAATCTGTAGTAGGAAAATGCTTGCTTGCAAATGAAAATACTTTACAATTATGGCACAAAAAGCTAGGACATGCTAGTTCACATGTTATCAAAAAGTTAGTGAAATATGATCTTGTTCGTGGTTTGCCTACTTTATCCTTTGATCAAGTTGAAAATTGTGAACCATGTACATTGGGAAAGCAAAAAAAAAACCTCTTTTAAACCTAAAAATGAACTTAGCACCAGTAGATCTTTAGAATTAATTCATATGGATTTATTTGGACCTATGAGGATACAATCTATCGGTGGCAAAAGATATTGTTTTGTTATTGTTGATGATTATAGTAGATATACATGGGTACATTTTATTGCAACCAAAGACGATACTATTCATGCTTTTATAAAATTTTGCCCTATGATTGAAAATCTTTTACAAAGCAAAATATGTACCATTAGAAGTGATCATGGTGGAGAATTTGAAAATCATGTATTTGAAGAATTGTGCACATCTCAAGGATACACTCACAACTTTTCTGCTCCACGCACTCCACAACAAAATGGTATAGTTGAAAGGAAAAATCGATCACTACAAGAAATGGCTAGAGATATGATGCTCGAACATAACACACCCAAAACCTTTTGGGCTGAAGTTGTGAACACCGCATGTTATGTGTTAAATAGAGTAACTGTTCACTCTCATTTGAAGAAAACTCCATATGAAATAATACATTCTAAGAAACCTAGAGTTGACTATTTTCATACTTTTGGATCCACATGCTATATTTTAAATACCAAAGATGATAGAGATAAGTTTGACTCTAAATCACACAAAGCATTCTTTTTGGGATATTCCACTTCTAGCAAAGCATTTAGAGTATATAATGCTATCTCTAGAAAAGTTGAGGAATCTATTCATGTTTCTTTTCATGAAGAGTCAAAATCTGAAAATCTAGAAATAATTGATCTCACTAATCAATTCGAAAACTTAAACATACCAAATGATAGTGAGAGAGTTACTACAAACAATCACCAAGCTGAACCACAACCCACACCTAGGCTTATTAAGGATCATCCTCAAGAACTAATTATTGGAGATCCTAATGATAAAGTAAAAACTCGGTCTTCCTTTAAGGATGTTGCAAACATGGCTTTTGTTTCTATCATTGAACCTAAGAAGATATCTGAAGCTCTTAAAGATGATTATTGGATAATAGCAATGCAAGAAGAATTGAATCAATTCACTAAAAATGATGTATGGGATTTAGTTCCTAAACCACGAGATAAAACCGTCATTGGAACTAAATGGGTTTTTAGGAATAAGCTAAATGAGGCAGGAGAAGTAATAAGGAATAAAGCTCGGTTAGTAGCACAAGGATATAATCAACAAGAAGGAATAGATTTTGCTGAAACGTATGCACCAGTATCTAGACTTGAAGCTATTGCTGCACATAAAAACATCAAACTCTACCAAATGGATGTAAAAAGTGCATTTCTAAATGATATCATTCAAGAAGAAGTATATGTTGCCCAACCACCCGGTTTTGAAATACCAGAAAAAGGTAACTATGTTTATAAACTTAAGAAAGCACTTTATGGTTTAAAACAATGACCTAGGAATTGGTATGAAAGGCTCAAGACATATCTTTTTGATAATGGGTTTTCTATTGGAAATTCAGATTCTACTTTATTTTTCAAAACATATACATCTGATTTCCTAGTTGTGCAAATATATGTTGATGACATTATTTTGGAGCTTCTAATGATTCGTTGTGCACACAATTCAGTGACATTATGCAAAAAGAATTTGAAATGAGCCTCATGGGTGAACTAACCTTCTTTCTTGGTTTTCAAATTAAACAAACGTCTGCCGAAATCGTTATAAGCCAAGAAAAGTATACTAAAGAACTCTTAAAACGTTTTGGGATGGATCAGTGCAAACATGCTACTACTCCTATGGCTACTTCTATTAAAATTGATAAGGATGAAAATGGGGAACCTATTGATGATTCCTTATATAGAGCAATGATTGATAGTTTTCTTTACTTAACTGCTTCTAGACCGGACATTATGTTTTCCGTTGGTCTTTGTGCTCGATTTCAATCACAACCCATGCATTCTCATTTTCAAGCAGTTAAACGAATTCTTCAATACTTAGCCGGCACTACATGTTTTGGTTTATGGTATCCAAAAGGACAATCCTTGGATTTTAAAGCTTATACTGATGCAGATTATGCTGGTTGTCACCTTGATCGCAAGAGTACTAGTGGTGGCTGTTTCTTGTTAGGGAGAGCTTTAGTATCTTGGTTTAGCAAGAAATAAAACACGGTTGCCCTCTCTACAACTGAAGCTGAATATATGGCAGTCAGTTCTTGTTGTGCTCAAGTACTTTATATGCAACAAGTGTTAAATGATTATGGTTTTACTCTTTCATCTACGCCTATCTTTTGTGACAACACGAGCGCTATAAACTTAGCACATAATCCTATTTTACACAGCCGAGCTAAACATATTGAAATCCGTCATCACTTTTTAAGGGATCATATCTCCAAGAATCCTATTTCCCTTCATCATGTTGATACGGAAGATCAATTGGCTGATATTTTTACAAAAACAGCTTCCACTAGACCAATTTAACAAAATTAGGAAGCAACTGCTTATCACTCCTTTGGAAGATGTTTTCTTTGATATTTGTACTTCTTAAACGATAACTTTCCTTGCATCATTTTGGCTTTTCATGGACATCTTTTTCATTGGATTTTGATGGGACATCTAATTAATAGGGAGTTTTAATTCTTAAACGAATATCTTTTTGAAATGACAAAGGGGGAGAAATAAATATAAACTTAGTAATTATGCAAAACTCAATCAATGAGTTTCATAAACCTCTTGGCTTTACATTGAAAGTTGCTATATTCCCTAAAGAATTGGATTTCATGTTCCATAATTCATGGGGAATAATAAGCACACATTTTATAAACAAGAGAGAAAGCTAAAAAAGGTAATCTTAAGGTATGAAACTCATGTTTTATATTTCCTTCATTTATATTTTGGAAATCTTTGTCATCTTCAAAAAGGGGGAGATTGTTGGCTAAATGGACATCTATAAATCCCTTTGTTTTGATAATGACAAACATTTCATTCTTGTTGATTTAACGAGCTACTTGAGTGTTGCAGGATTAAGGTGGATGAAAAAGTACTAGGGAAATCCATATGCTTACATGTTTATATTTTCATGAAATGTAATCGCTTTGTAAAAACTTGTACAAATATATAATGTACAAGTACTTAGATTTCATGTAAATCAAGCGTTAGATTCTCCCTAGCTAAACACCACATTTAGATAGGTCATCCCCTTCAATAGTGTCACACATGCACACTCATACACATACTTAGTGCTTTAATTGAAAAATTGAAACATGGTCAACCTCAGTCGACTAACTCCTCGACCGAGACACTTTCGGTCGACAATCTTCTCGACCGAGAAAGACCCAAGTAGCCGTTAGACACAGCTGACAAGGTGGTTGGCAGTTGGAGATGAACGTTGCATACACTTGATCCAGAGAGCCTGTCGGTCGACAAAACGTCGACCGAGTAGGAGTCTCGGTCGACTATTTCTCGACCGAGATGGTCTCTGACAGCAACTGCAGAATTAATTAATTAGTCGTTACTAAAGCAACAAACTTGTACCTAACGGCTAGTTAAGCACTTAGAAACACCTAGAAGGTGTCTAGAACGTCCTTAAGCACTTGTAGGACATTCCTATAAATAGGACATGTCTTAGGACACCTAAACATACTTACTTGTTACACTTGAGCAATCTTTGAGCAAACATTGACTTTGTGCAATCTGTTGTGAGCAATTGAGCATTGTGACAATTGGCTACTTCTTTCCTTAGCTCAAAATTCATGTCCCATAGGCTAGCATCTCCTATCCACTGCAATTACAATTACATACACTTTGGCTAGGAGATCTATACGCTTTATCTAGACAAATCAAGCCTTGTTCTACAAAAGGATAAGTTGTAATTTCCTTTTCCTTTCTTGTTCTCTATATTATTGTTTGTACTCTCCTTGCTACTCCTAGGTTGGAGGCTGCGGATTGGAGAGGGTGGATATCTTCTTTGTGAAGAAGGGGACCTTGAGCTACTTCAAGAAGGCTGGTGCCACGGGAGGTTACTTCTAGAGAGGAAGGCTACTTCAAGGGGGAGCTTGAAGTTACTTCAAGAAGGCTACCTCAAGTTGGTGCATCTACTTCAAGTGAAGGCTGTTCAAGGGGTGTAAAGAAAGTATTGTATTTTGTATAAATCCTTGTGAAGGTAATAAAATAAATACTTTCAAAATCCCGGTTGGGTAAGCAACCGGGTAGTGGACTGACAACTTTAGTATTTGCTAAAGTTGGAACCACTCTAAACACCTGTCTCCTTCTTCCATTTGCAATTGTGGTTGTTTGAGTTAAATTATTGATAAAATATTTTAAAAACTCTATTCACCCCCCCTCTAGTGTTTTTCAAGGAACTATAGGACAAATCTCATCTGAGAATACATAAAAGATGGTGAGACGAGGAAGAATTCAGCCACTGAACAGTGGAACTTCCTGGACCCAGAAGAATGGGACGCATTTATTGCTTCAAGAAAAACTGATGAATTCAAGGTATTAGGTGTTACTACCTATTTAATTAATATACGCTGTATTCACATATTCAAGATTAACCTATAGTGTTACCAACCAAATCAATGTGCATACTAACTAGGCTATCAGTGAGGCGCAAAGAGAAAGGCGTGCACTGAATGTGCATGACCACACAATGGGTCCTAAGGGCTATGCAGGCGTTCACCAAAGACTATAGGCTGAGTGTACTGCTCAGTCTACTGCTACTCAGGAGTCCTCTATTATAGGTACCGCACCTCTGCCTCGCCATGATGTCTGGATAGATGGGAGGTAAAACAAGAAGGGATAAATAAAGAAGCCCACAACTGCTGAGACGGCTGCAAAAATGGTAAAATACAACTCTTAGAGAAATAGTTCGAATATTGATTATTTGTGGTGTTTACTTACTTACCAATTTCTATTGATGGCGATTAGTGGGAGCTACACGAGCTGAGGAAACAAGGCAAGTTCATCCCTAAGGGCACAAGGGATGAATGGACAGTTGCTCTGGGTAACCCAGAGCATCCTGGATGTGTTAGGAGTCCAGGTGTTAATGTGGGCATCAAGGCGTTCTTTGGGCCATCCCAGTGCAAACATGTCCCAAAAGTGGGAATTTCACAAGAAGAGGTAACCTATTCTTTTTTTAGAATGTTACTATAAAGGTGAATTCAATAATCAGAAGTTAACATTTATTTTATCCATGTATAGGTAGATAAGATAGTTGATAGGAGAGTCGATGAAGTAGTTGATAAGAGAGTCAAGGAAGCAGTTGATAAGACACTCCATGAAGCAATGAGTAAGTGGCGGGCATCTATGACTGCCACTCAGACAGTACCTATGGCGTCCCACTCTACTCCTACTGTAGAGGTTGGGAGTAATCCTATAGACCCACCACCTAGCACATCCACTGTAAGTATTTTTATGACATAGTAGCTAGTCTTTTCAAGATGATATGTTTTCAAGATTATATGTATATATGTATATAACATTCTTTATGTAAATTTGTAGGGGTTGAAGCCATTTCGTCTAAAAAGTAAAGAATGTGTCGTTGCAGAGGCGTCGGCTTACCCATCCCTTCGAGGGGAAATGTTTCATGGGTCTCCATTACCAGATGGTTGGGTTCGTGTGAGCCCGCTACATATATTCCCCAGTTGGATGGATCTTCCATTGCCATATGACCACCCAGATTGTGAAACGCTTGGTGAGGCAGAAGGCGGAGTGATATTGTGGCTGAAAGTAGATGTTGTCTATACTAAAATTGTATGGTAAATTTACATTATGTTAAATTGTTAGTGTGTATATATGAGGTCAATTGATCTGAAATTATATATATAGGTTAAAACGAAGACACCTAGAGCATCTAGGCTTCCACCTCCACCTCCTACATTACCAAGTTGGGTTCCACATGACCTACCTACCCCGTTAGGTCCTAATTGTAGGGGTATGGCAATATGGTTAGGCGAACATGATATAAATTGCCCTATAACTGTTTGTATAGATGCGGATGCTGGAGGTCAATCATATGAAACCAAACTATTTATACAAGATATTTTGGAGTTGTTTGGCTATGATTGACTGAATACATCTATGATAGAGCTATGAATAAGGTGAGATCTTGTTTATACATCCATATACCTTGTGTAGGATCCGGTGATCTGGTTTCGTATATATTAATGCATACATAATACATGTTTTGCAGCTACTTAGACAAGATATGTGCAGATTTTTCATTTGAACATGTAGGATTTTTGATTCAATCTTTGATTAGTCTAGTAGCTAAAGACCGTTCGTCAGTTCAACAATACTGCTGTGATGCTTTTTCAAATTTTGGTCAAAATAAAAAGTCGGTGATAATAGCTCCATTCAATGTGGAGTAAGTTTACTTTGCTTATAATTTGGACTTAAGAAAATTGCATTTTTATTGTGGATTTAGAGTTATTAATTTTTAACTTTTTTACCTCTAGGGGTACACATTGGGAGTTACTAGTTATTGTCCCCGGGACGTTCACTGTCTATTATCTAGATACTAAGGGGACTAACTTGAATCCAACATATGGACACACAATGAAAATGGCATTATTCTAGTGAGAAATATTTCATTTTTATATCCGTTAACATCTGTTATTACATTACTATTTAATTATGAAATTTATAGTGTTACATTAACATACATGGGTTTACATGAGTTCAAAAAGGCTGGAGGAAAGGTCCCCAAGAAAAAGAACCAGCCAATAATTTGGGAGAACATGGAAGTAAGTTCTCAACTCCAATGTATATATTAGTTATGTGAACTGTGCTTAGTTGTATTTTTTAATATTTTATATGTTTAAATTTATAGTGTGCTACACAAGACAACATCTGGGCATGTGCATACTATGTGATGTGATTTATGCACATGATTATCAAACATGCCACAGTGGACATCGATGCCATACATGAGGTATTATATATAGTCTCATTAGATAATATGAAATATATCAATCTTATTTATATATTATTAATTATATATATACATCATTCTCTTTGTAGGTGTTTAAAACTGACCCCACTACAGGTAAGGCCTTATCAGATGTACATGCTCCCTATACGACGGAAGAATTAAATGATGTAAGAGAAGAATGGGCAAAAGCCATACAAGTAGTGGGGGTTTTAATATATAATTGGGATGTTGATAGCGATAATGACTAAAGAATGTTTATACATGTGTGAATGTGAAAATGAATGGAACTACAAGTTGCTACATGAATGTTTCTACATGTGTCTGAATGTTTCTACATGTGTGAATGTGGAAATGAAAGACTGCAGGTTGCTACATGAATGTTTCTACATGTGTGAATGTGAAAATTGAATGGAACTACAGGTTGCTAAATGTGTGAAAATGAATCTTGTTAATTTTGGAGGTTTGTGGCATGTTGTTGGCTGATATCAATGGATGTCATAAACCTGCAGGTTTCTGCATCCTGCTGACCAGCCACAGCAGGCCTGCAAACTGATAAGAAAAAAAAAATCAAAACATAGGCATCGGTTATTAGTCGAAAACTGACAACAAAGGCTTACAATGTCGGTTAATAGAAAAAAAAATTCCGCCTAATGTGTCCAGACAACACGGTGATATGACATCAGTTATTACTAAGAAACTAAGAAGTTGATGCCTATGGTGTCCTAGATGGCACCCTTTTTGTGGCGTGAAGGGTTTGGGCGTCGGTTTCCCTACTAATAACTGACGCCTATAGTGCCCCTTATGGCGTGAAGGGTTCTGGCATCAGTTTCCCCACTAATAACTGACGCATATAGTGCCCCTACTGGCACGTTTTGGGTGGCGCGATGGGTTTTGGCGTCGGTTTTCAAACCGACGCCTAAGGGTTCAACTTTTAGCGTCACCTACATATGTGTCACTTTTTAACCGTCGCCAAAGGCCTTAAATAACCGACACCAAAGGTCGGTTCTGTACTAGTGTGGACAGTCTGAAAGGACTATTCAGACTTTGTAAGATCTTCTCTAAGCTTGTGTTTTGCAGTTCCTAGGCAGCTGGGACGTGCATCTCAGTTTGATAGAATTCGCCTACAAAAATAGTTACCAACGAAGTACCTACATGGCACCTTATGAGGCTTTATATGGATGGAAGTGCAAATCCCCTCTATGTTGGTACGAGTCTGGTGAATATCAACTTTTGGGTCCTGAGTTAGTACAACAGACAATAGAAAAGATCAAAGTGATACAACAATATTTGAAAGTGACACATGACAAACAGAAGTCATATGTAGATAATCACCGACGACCTCTAGAGTTCCAGGTGGGAGACAAGGTGTATCTCAAGGTCTCACCATGGAAAGGCGTGTTGAGGTTTCACCGAAAACGCAAGTTGGCACCCAGGTATATGGGGCCATATTCGGTAATAGCACGTGTTGGCAAGGTAACTTATAGGTTAGAACTACCGCTAGAGTTGCATAGGTTACATCCGGTGTTCCATGTCAGTATGCTGAAGAAAAGTCATCCAGGCACAGAGACAGTGATACATCTGGTTGAGGTCGAGCTGGATGAAGATGTGACCTACAAAGAAGATCCTATGATGATCCTTGACAGGAGAGTGAAGAAGCTGAAGAGGAAGGACCTGGTTCTTGTGAAGGTTCCTTGGCATCATTTTGGCATTGAGGAAGCCACATAGGAGCTTGAGGAAGAGATGAGGAGGAAGTATCCCTTACTTTTCTATTTAGATTTTGGGGGTGAAATCCCTTTGTAGAGGTTTATGGCTTGTAAGGACCCTGACCTTCATTTTGGGCTTACCCTGTTTGCTTTGCCTAAACCTTGTGTTGATTTGCTTGCTAATCACCTGAAGTTGTGATTAGGGTTTGTTTGTGCTTTGTTGAGAGGTTGAGGTGCAACTTGCAAATTACCCAAGTTTTAAGGTTGGTGTGCAAGTTTGTCACCTTTAGAGATGTCCTTCTCTCTCCTTGCATCCTCTAGGTCTGAGAGGATGGGTTGGGCTCGTTGCTTGAGTAGCTTTAGGCTTTTTTGAGCCTTGTTGGGCTTTCTTTGGCCTTGTTGAGCCTCGTTGAGGCTTAGTATTGGGCAAGGGTGAGCCCGGTACCTTGTATCATCCATGGTGTATCGTCTAGGAAGGTGTATCGTCCAAGGGTGTTGGTGGATGTGTGGGGTTTCCATCTTAGGCGACACACACCCTCCACCCTAGCCTCATTTGTGTCACCATCTTGGGACAAGTGGTCGTTGCCTTGCTAGTGGGTGGCAAGTCATGAACAAGTGGTTTGGGATGCTAGCATGTGGCATAACCCTTGGAAAAGTGGTGGTTTGGGTGAGCACATGTGGAGCAATCTCTTAGTGGATGCCCACTTAACCCTCTTGCATATATACCCCTTTCTTTGATAGCTTGAGATCCCTTTAGCTCCTTAGTTGCTTTCCTTCTTCCTTGGTGGCTGATACACTTCCCTTAGTGGAGCGACATAGCTCTAGTCTCTTTATTCCTCTAGTGGTGGCCGAACCCTAGAGGGGAATCTTTTGTTACAATAGAACCAGAAGTGACGCAGATTATTCAAGAATCGAAGTCGATTTGCTTTATAAAAAGAAGAGATCAATGAACTTCTATGAAATGGTTTCACGGGATTCAACCAATTGTATCGATCGGGGGATATCGTTGAGAAATAGGAATCCGTGTTATCAAAGGATTTCCTGCGATTATTTCTAGTATGGAATGGGTGCCTTTCTCCTTCTCCTCTTGTGGTGGTGCCTTGGATCTTAGAGTTTGGAGCTAGGAGCTAGGAGCTTTAGATCTTGAGGCGGGTTACATAACTCCTAACCCTAGCTATAATACTTCTTTTTCATGTTGCATGCTATATGTGCTATCTTGATCGGCCATGTCATGTTTTAGCTATGTTTCTTGCTTTAATGGTTATAAGGTTGCTTTAGATGTACCCTAGACTTTTTGGAGGTGGTTATATTGGGTTGCCTTGGGTTGGTTGAACCATGGATGTGGATTTCTTTAGGCAAAACCCCTCTCTCACATAGTTGTTGAGAGGTGAGCCTAGGGTCTCCTATTCCAATGGCGACTTGAGCTTTGGTTGGTTGGTTGATATGATGTGATGGACCTCCTTGTTGCCCAATAGGTGATGGAAGTTGTGAAATATCCCTCTCTCACTTAATTGTCTTGAGAGGTGAGCCAACTCTCTTGAACTCATAGGGCTTCTTGGTGGCAGTCTTGAGGTTGAAGATGACCAACCCGTCATGGCCTTGAACTTTTGCACGATACCCCTCTGTGGTGTGCTGCCTGATATCCCTCTTCTAGGGATGAGTATTGGACGATATGCTAAGTGATGTTTGACCCCTTTGACCGATATGAACCTTTGACTTAGATGGCGTTTGTGGGTGTTATGCCCTTGGCCGATGTGATGCTTGGTAGATATCCCTTTTTGATGCCCTGGGCGACATGTGTTGGCTCTGGTGTCGCCCAATATGAGTCTTGGATGGTGAAACCCTAGCTTGAGTACCTTGGGTGATATGGGAGTCCCTTAGGTGCCATGTTGTGCTAGCCAAGCGGGTGCTTGTTGGGCGGTTTGGTTTTGGCCTTGGGTGACATGGTGTTGATGGTTTCCCGATATGGAGCCCTAACCCTAGCGGGTGATAGGGCGTCTTGGCCGATGGGGTGGATGTGTTTCCTGACACACCCCTGGTCATGGCTACACGATATCCCCTTGCACTTGGTTGCACGATACACTCTTGTCCCATGACTACATGACACATAGAGGGTTCTAGTCTACCCGTTATCCCCTTGTGCATGGGTGCATGTCATGCTTGTGGTCGATATCCTTTGGGTGAGGGTTAGTGCCCTGCCCGCCACACCTTTGGTGCGGGTAGGTGACACCTTTGGTGAGGGATGCTCCTAGCCCGAGAATTCTAGGACTAGTGAACATGTTTTCTTGAGCCTGCATCATTGGTTAAGATGTTGTTGACATATGAAAGATAGGTTGTGACGAGTGATATGTTTGTTACCTAAGGTCGTTGTTAAGTAAGATGATAAGATAATGGTTATGTTCATAAGATATAGGTCATAGTGGATGCTCACGGTTGGATAACAATAATATAATTGTCAGACATGCAGATACAACTTTATACTCCATATAATCACAATAATGGATGTGGTTCCAATCATATGCTCCCTAAATATGAATGGCATGATAATAATACTATGTTCTCTAAGATTTATGTTTGGTGATCCAGCTATCTCTCTTGATATGCATACTAACCATGCATGTGTATCAAATGAATTCATAGCTAGGTAAGAGCTATGAGGTGTATGTGTTTTGTATAACACTAAATTATGATGTTCCTTGTTGATGAGATAACATGTCCACCAATGTGATGAGAAAGATTGAGTGCATGTTTGAGGTGTTATCCTCTATGATGAGATAAAGGATTGATATCCCATGATGATGTATGATGATTATGCCTTAAGTGGCAATGGCATTCTGTGATGAGGGATTGAGATCCCATGATAGTGTGGTAATGACAGTAACAATGTGAGACAATGTTGTTAATGTTTTACAACTTGGTTGCCTCAATAATTCACCTAAAATATACTAATTAATGACAGTGGAACATTTCATGTAGTTTTTCCCTGGCCATATATCCATCATCATCAGTAGCTGGTGATGGTGAAACAAGTTCATCCTGCGGGATTACCTGGAGCGCATATTGTTGAATATATGGGGTTTCTCCTAGATGAAAATAGGAGGATTAGAGTGCAACTGCGGTTGTAAACTCAAGATGTGTACAAAAGCATGGTGAACATGCCCATGGCTCAGTGTGATGGAGCATGACTGCGTTCATGACTCAGAAGAATGGTGAACTGGCCCGTGGCTCAAATATACTAGCGTCGTGACCTGTACCAAGGTGGGCTAGATAAAAAGGGTAGATTGTGTGAGCTAACCCTGGGGCTGAGGCCACTCAAGAAAGATATTGTGGTCCTGCTTTAGTTACCATGCATTGACCATGAAAAGGATAGGTGGTGGAGTCCGGCTCTTCCATTGACCTTGTATGGCACCGGTTTTGGGCTTCACAGCCGAAGGTTGGATTTGAGCGGTACGGCTCACTTCCTCAGGGCATAATAAATTGTAATCTATGTATAGTATATACAACTTAAGAAAAAACACAGAACATTTGGTTGAGGCCTTTCTTGTATAGTTGCCCTATTTATATCTTGTAGTTATATGTACATTCCTCATATCTTGTGATAAGTTCTTATAAAGCTTGTATTGTCAATCATGTTCCATAAAGAAATATTTGGTTATATGCCTTCCGGATATCTTGGTAAGTTGTTAATAAAGTTAAGCTCTGTTCAGTATGTTGCATATATCAGTTACCTGCTTGTCTGAAGTTTTATGGTTCAGCAGGGAGTTATGTTTCTCGCTGGGACTGTGTGTCTCACCCCGCTGGTTTACAACATTTTTAGGTGATTGTGCTAGACGTGGTGGTGGTCGTGAGGTTGCAAATGAGTAGCAAGAAGAATAGTAGGAGGAAAGAGATGGATATGATGCTGTTTTGGTTGTTTTGTAGTAGAGTCCTAGAGTCATCCATGTACACTCAGGTCCTTGGAGGTGTTTTGACGATGTTTCATGATGTATAGCTGATGTAGCTTTGTTTATCCTGCTTTTGGCCTGGTATGGCCTGTTCTGTAAATAAACAGGTGGTGAACTCTTTGTGCCTATGTGACAGCTAGATCCTATGATCTATGAACATGTATCAAGGTTTATGTATGTTTATATAACATGTTTCCTTGTAGGTTAAGGATCTGGATGTAATAATTCCTTTCTTATCTACTTTCCATAATCGGTTTTAATTAACCTGTGTTTTTGGTAATATGTGGTCTATGGAAGTTCCGCACGTTTTCGCGTGGCATTTCGTTGTCTGTGTGATAGTGGGATGTCACACAAATAGTATTTTTGTCAAACATATTTGTATCCGTGACCAACAATGTCCTTAGAGTTTGGCTGCTTGTCAGTCTAAAAGAGTAGGTGACATGTGGAAGATAAAACGTTGTAGTACAAACTACACTTGTCAACCAACTGTTCTGAATCAAGACCATCGCCAATACACATCATGTTATTTTGCTCATATGATAATGTCAATTCTAGTGTCACGATTGAATATGACCACACGAGAAATTCTTGACAAGGTTAATGTTGAACAAAACCTACACATCTAAAAAAACAAGGCATTTCTAGAGAGGAGGAAGGTTGTCTATAAAATATTTAGAGATTGGGAATCATCATATGATATATGTTGCCATTCTTGATATATCTATTACCATATAATCTAGGAACTGTATATACCCATCTTGTGGATGATTATACACTACAAACTCAAGGCAGTCATAGATTTAAGTAGGTGTTTTGAGCATTCGGCCCAGTTGTTGCAGGCTAGGTACATAAGATAGGTGAAATTTTTCCAACACTTGAGACACAATTTTCCTGGGCCCAACATCATTATTGTATTCGACATCTTCGTGAGACCTTCCATTAAAAGTTCAAATCACAAGAGTTAAAGGAACTTATGTGGGAGTTGGGCTCTACAACTTATACACTTGAATTTGATCATCTAATGACCGATATACAAACTATAGAACCTGTTGTGATGACTTATTTGATAGCCTAAAATTTGGTATTGTGGTCTCTCACATATGACATAGGTTATAGTTATGGGTCATTGACTAGCAATCATGTTGAAGTGATGAATGGAGTCTTATAAGATTCTAGAGGTTTACCAATACAAGCACTAATTGTTTCCCCATACTATCGTTCTATTACAATGTGGTTGGAGAGGTGTAATGAAGAATATTTTTATGCAAATAGGGGAGAGAAATGGACCATGAAGCTTCATAATACCCTTTTTTAGGGCCGATCAGGATGCAATAAGACTGAGAGTAACACTTTGCATGAACAATGATAAGTGGCTTGTTGATGACATGAAAGGACATAAATTTCAAGTCAAAGTCCGATCAAATGGTTCCAATGAATGCAGCTGTGGTTTTCCACAGTAGTGGCATATACCATGTTGTCATGTTTGGGTAGCTACAAAAACCATCAATTATGATCGTGACGGACTTGGGAGCCCATATTTAGCAAATATTTCTTATTTGATTGCTTACATAAGTGAATTTTATGGTATTCCTGACAAGAGGTATTGGCCTCCATTTTGATGAAAAAAGAGGTATTTATCCCTTAGTACCCCTAAAGAAACGAAGGTACACTGCAAGACAAAAGAAAAAAGAACGCATTCAACCATGGATGTTGATCCAAATCAATATACATATCATTGTCATAAGTGTGGAAAAAAGGGTCACAATAGACGCACTTGTCCTAATGTAATGTGATGTCAAGGTTGAATTTTAGTTTAGTCAAATCATGTAATAATTCTTATTTTAGTTTATTCAAGCCATGTAATGTTTTTTTATTTCAGTTTAGTCAAATCATGTAATAATTCTCATTACAAATTAGTCAAGTCATGTAATGTTTCTTATTTCAGTTTAGTCAAGTCATGTAATGTTTCTTATTTCAGTTTAGTCAAGTCATGTAATGTTTGAACTTTTCATCATGTAATGTTTGAATTTCAGTTTAATCAAATCATGGAACATTTCTTATTTTAGTTTAGTCAAATCATGTAATGTTTGGACTTTTCAATTAGTGTGATGTTTTATTTCTTGTTGAACTTTTAAATTAATGTATTGTTTTCACTTTTCATAGATATGGCTCCTAGAGAAGTATCATTTTGACTCTCCCAGCACCGCTTCATGTTGTTAGGTTGGCCTATTGTTGATGATGGTGTTTTGCGGAACATTTCTTTAGCCGATTTTGGTATTGTTTATAAGCTACAACCTATCCACCTAGATCCCAATTTGATCACTACCCTAGTTAACTATTGGAACAAAGCTAACAACACTTTTAAGTTCCCATGTTTTGAGATGATTGTCACGCTTCAGGATGTTGCAGTTCTTCTAGGTCTTAGGATTGGCGGACCTATAGGCACAAATGAGTGGCAATTTTCTTCATGATCTCACCTTTGTGAGCATTACTTGGGGGGGTGCACCAGTTGGGATGTGTAAGGAGCACATTCATCTTACTTGGTTGCATGAAAAATTTATTGGAACAAATTTCACCTTAGGAGATGAAGAACATCAAAGAGAAATGAGGATAATGTACACTAGAGCATATCTATTATACTTTTTAGGTAGTTACATTATTCCAAATAGTACTAGGGATAGGGTT
This sequence comes from Alisma plantago-aquatica, assembly GCA_963693085.1. Classification (NCBI taxonomy): domain Eukaryota; kingdom Viridiplantae; phylum Streptophyta; class Magnoliopsida; order Alismatales; family Alismataceae; genus Alisma; species Alisma plantago-aquatica. The sequence continues at coordinate 384,629,757 of OY856415.1, read as the reverse complement.
CATGTGTGGTACCTCCCCCTTGTGGATGACTTTGCAAGTTGTAATACTCTATCTTGGGATGCTACAACTTTAGCATACTTGTATAGGGAGTTGTACGAGGCTATTACATGTTCCAAGAAAATTTCCCACTTGTCTAGTTGTGTATGTCTACTGCAGATGTGGTGTTGGGGGAGGTTAGGAATTGGATGCCCATAATCGACAGTTATGAACTAGAGGGAGTGTCCAGAAGATGTTCTGTTGATTTACATGTAAAGATCTACATAACTTCTTTTTAAAATTTAATGCAATCATCTTGAAATTACAAAATAACTTCATTTTGTCAATTTAATAGGTGGCCGAATTTCGTCCAAAAGACTAAGAATATGCATGAGAGGATCCGTCCAGTTTTATGATTCTACCTTTAACCATATTTTTCCCTCTCAGGTATAATTTACTTTAAATTATTATTTTTATGCTAATATGATGAAAAATATTCAACCTTTTTATATGATATATGTTATATTTCTAAATAATAGATACAGTTAACTCCTTACGCTGAGGATATTCTATAGAGATTTCAAATATTGTGTCAAGAGGGTTGTGATATTTGATTGGCCCGAGTGCCCCTAGTATGCAATATATACAATGGTAGAGTGGTGCCTCCCATACAGAGTTCTTGGACAATTTAGATTTGTTCAAGTACAACCTCAGCTTGCCTTGCCACGTCTTAGTAGGATAGATGGGAGGGGCTATGCTCTTGAGAATTGGTTGCATCACTGTAGGGAAGAGGTGCAACTATGGCACAATAGACATGAGATACTAGTTCCCCTCCACCAGTTAGGATAGTCTTCAGTCCATAGGTGCACCATACATGGTATCATCAGCAGTATATAGTGGCCCTCCAGCTCAGCCTCCGACCACATACTACCCAAGCAGTTATTGAGAATAATAATTGTAAGTATAAGTATTATTATTTTACATTTCTTATTATGTGTACTATATGTAATTGGTATTTATTATTTCTACATACTTTGTCTGAACATATGTGCGGATCCGAGCATCTTTACAGCATGCCCTAAACATATCAAAGATGATATCTACAACATTCAGGGGATCTATTTTGAGAGTCTTCTTGAGCAATTTCACCCATATGACCTCATTCCTACTCATACAACTAGTCATGATCCCACGCCCACTCCTACTCATACATGTACCACTCATCCTGAGCCCATTCCCACTACTTAGTTTATTGGATGGGGACAGACAAGATCGTACTTTTTAGGAGTTGGTACATCTCTTTCATACATCACCCCACCTCCTCCACCCATAGTCTACTATTGAGCATGTCCTTCTTTTGTTCCATACACTTCAGTCCCACCACTAGTTATTCATGAGAGTCGACCATATACTCATTGACTCCATTTGATTACCAGTTTTGCACCCCACCTGAGGCCCCACATCCTAGTTTTCAAAGACCCCTCAACCTGCCTCCACCTTTCCATTTCTACCCTAGAACTTGTTAGCCTACTGCTACACAATTGTCACCCATTGAGACATCTCCATATGAGATCCCTACTAAGGATTCAGATGTACAGGGATGTGGGCGAGGACGTTGTGTATGTGGAGGACATGCTTAGTTCATTATATGTTGTACTATTTTGTATATATGTCTCTATGGAGGCATTTATATAGCTTGTATTTTTATCTATCATATATGTCCACCACCTATGGTTTATATATGTGGTTCTTGCTTGATGAGTGTGTTGGTTTATGATTTCATCTGTATCTAGACATAAATTGTATTATTTTCTCTTCATGTGGTTCATGTTGTAACCTTAATCTTAATTGATATCTAGTGTTTTTGGATTAATTTCTGCTTATCTAATAATCAAGAACAATCACGAATTGATGGCTGCAATAACATTTCTATGATCCGTAGGTATGTTTGGATCTATTTATATTAACAAATTTATAATAATTTAACATATTTTATAATGAAAAATACAAGTCAAATAATTCTAAATGTAGAAATATAATATATATTATTATAAAAATTAATAATAAGAAAATCATTATTATAAATACAAAAAAATTCATAAAAAAGTAATACATCTTGTATGTGGACTATTGCCTGTTATACAAAGAATATGTCTTGCATGAAGATGTATTAATCTGATTAGGCAACAATGTGTCTTGCTCTGGAGACGTATTACCCCTCCGTAGGACAATGCATCTGAGAGAAGGAGGTATTGGCCCCACCATGAGGCAATAAGTCTTGACTCCCGAGGTATTGCTCCAAACGAGGAAAATACATCCTGAGCCGGGACGTAGTGCTCTGCAGTGGGGTCAATGCATCAGTTTCCAGGACGCGTTGCTCTCTCTAGAGGAAATACATCTCGAGTGCGGATGTGTTGCCCCCACGGTAGGGAAATACATCCTTGTTGGAGATGTATTTGTTATGAAAGAGAGAAATGATTCTCCCGAGGGGATGTATTGCTTTCGTAAAGAGAAATACATCTCCATGGAGGACATATTGGTATGGAAACATGCCATTTTGAGAATTAAACTCTGGATCATACCATTTTGGTAAATAAAATACATAAACATGTCATTTAGGTTTTTTGGACAATTAAAAAATAGATACAGATGTGTATGCCACATTTAGGTGGGAAAAACATTCTAAACCACAATATCTATTTCAAAATTCTCACAGAAGATATCAATGTGACATTGTCACCTAGTCAAACAATCTAAAGCCCATGTCATCATTAGATTCCTCCTTCTCTTCTACCTTCTCCTCCTTCTTGGACTCGACAGGGGCAACACCATCACCACCGACAATAGGGGCAGCAATTGCAACTGCACCACCACCACCACCATATGGGACAGAAGCTAGCTTCTCCCTTCCAGAGGGTATGAGCTCAGTGATGTCCTTGCCCTTGACCTTAGACAATAGAATTCCAATAATGTCATCATCAACCTCAACACCAACTGATCCAAGGATCTTCTTTAAATCATCATATGACGAGCCGGTGTTACCTCTGAGGACAGCAAGCAAATAGGCAGTGTTAACCTTCATTCTTGAAAAGTAGAGGAAGAAACGACATCACCAAAAGATGGATGACTGCATCAGTAATAGTTAGGGATCCAAACAAAACCAGGGGCGTTCTATGTTTGTTCCATGTTTCATTTGAGTAGTGATTTTTTTCTCAAAATTTCCCCTTATTAATAACCCTCACATATCGATAATCCTAAGCACCCGCTCAACCATTACCAAACTAAAGGTTGGCTGATTTTTATTTAAATGAATTTGTTTGTGTTGTGTTATTTATTTATGTCTTCATTTTGATCTTTATTTTTTATGATTCTTCATTGTATAGTGAATATGACTTGGTCTAATATGGAAAACATCGTCTCTGGATTAGCTTTTGTTAGTGTAGGTAGGACTATTAAAATGTTGCATCTTAGTCATTTTCGAGTTAGAAAAGTGTGATTGGATATTTTTAACTATCACAAGGGGATTTGATTTGAACCCAAATTTGAGTCACTTTATCCAACTCATAACATGCCCAAATTATGAAATTTAGAATCCATAATTGATCCATATTCGGATTTCAATCAATCCAAAATTGACATGGATTGTGAAAATTTAAACACATAGACGACTTGTGTTACATTTTCTCATTCTACATAGACTATACCTTTTACTATTCCAACTTGGAGATAATTCATCCAATCCCTAAACTGACTAAGACTCTAATTTTGGTCAATTTGTAAGAACTCAAATTCAACCGTACTTGTCAAAATTATAACATAAAGCCCAAATATGAGGTTCTGGGTTGAAAGGCCACAATTAAATGCCTGTAATTAGAACCCAAAATTCGGATCTAGGCTCTAGTTTTTGATGATTTGGATCAATTCTACATTGAAAAGTCAACTGAATTTTGGATCTGGGTCAGTTATGAGTTTAGAAAAATTGATCAAAATGTGAATCTGAGTTAGATATAGGTTTTAATTTTCACAATCCAAGTCAATTTTATTTGGATAAATCTAGATCTAGGTCAGTTTTGGGATAAACTCGTAAAAGATGTAGGTTATGCAAAACTATGATTTTTATACATGTAGTGCAGAAATATGCAGAGAGAAAGAGAAATAGGATCAGAATTAGTAAATGAAGATTTTGTCTATCTGTATTTCCCTGCATGGATCTTGTCAACAATGATATAGCAGGAAGGAAGCTCTATGAGTTCATCCCTTTTTCATAGAGTAGATCCAATGATGGATCTCACAAGAAAATAGAAGGAAGATGACGGAAAAGAAGATCTCCCAATGAATCCACCAATGCGTCCACATCTCTATATTCTCCACGTAATTGATAGGGACCTCTATGTTGCGTTCCAAGAGTTGATGTGGAAGGATTTGCATTTCCTAGAAATGTACTAGTGTTGAACAACCTCTCCTCTCCCCTTCTTTCGTTTATGGCAATGAAGGCTGGTTAAAGACCTCCTAAAGGTATCTTTTTTGTCTCACAAAATTTTCCACACAAGAGTTTGAAAGTTGTTACTATTGTCATGGCTCTACATATAGGAAACTCAGGTAAGTAGGGTTTGTGATAAACCCTAGGAAATGAAAAGCCACAAAATCCATTTTGCAATAGTTTCCCCTAGACAATCAATCTATATACATGGCCTAGCCCAGCTGAGCCATTGGACCTAGTCTAGTTTGGCGGCTAGACCCTAGTGTAGTTGGCCGATTGGACCTAGTCTAGTTGGGCCATTGGACCCAATCCAATCCACCAATTGTCCTATTCTATTTTGGATACTGGACCTAGTCTAGTCAAAAGAATGAACTCAAATCAGTTGGCCAATTGTCCTGGTTCAGTTGGGCAACTAGACCTAGTCTAGTCGGAAATTGCCTACTAGTTAGCCCATCAATAATTTATTCAGTTTCCAAATACTTTTAGTAATAAATTAATCATATGTCCATGACATACTCCTTTTCCCTATGCATCCTATGTGTATGTTAGTAGTGATAACAATGTTCATATTATGATTTCACCTACAATGATCGGTATCTAAAAAGACTTCTTTGTCGCCCAAGTAATTGGAGAAGTTGGAGAACAACTTCAGCCTAGTAATGTGATCAAAGTTTTAGTAATTGTATAATCTATATGTCACATATATCCATATTGAAATTTGAGGCATGTAATTCTCTTCCTCTTTTCATTCAATCTAGGATCCTTGAGCCAGACTAAACAATTCGAGATGTTGTGATCTCAATATCATATATTGACTCACACGAGCATGGGCATGCATTTCTAGAGTCTCGTTTATCAGGTGGCCAAGATATCACTCCAAAGGGGGGAAAATTTCTATATACTTTACTCACAGTGACGCACACATGTTATGTTTCACAACATCATTACCTTTTTGATGACCCTTATTTAGATTCATGTTGGGCTAGTGTCAAAGTACCCAAAATTATATGTAATTACTATAGTGACTTTAGGTCTACAGATCATAATCACCATTGTTACTTTGAGATATGACTTTTACATGTCATTACATGACTTCGATGTGTCATTTTCAATGTGGGTCTGTACGGTACATTTGTTCTCTAACAAGTACCTATGTATCTGAGTTGATATCCAATGCCATGACTAAAAGAGACATAGTCATCATCCAGTATACATACAAATCTTATGCATTATTGTTGACTCATATATCCACAATAATAGATGACTAGGTACATAAAAAAAATGTGTACTCTAAAGTATATATATGATCTCAAGTTTAAGTCATCAACCTAAACCAAATGTCATCGAGTCAAAATAATATTAGGACTATAGTAGGTATATTAAATATTTCAATGTTGAAACTGTGATAAAGTGAGTTTTTAATATTTAATATCTTATGTTGTACTCCCTTTATTCTTGACTTTAGACTTCAGTTTATCATCATTGGATCATTTGACAAGTTTCTAGTCATAATTGGACATTTGATGCATATTTATGCATTGTGTACATAGAATTACACATTGATGATGACTGTTAATAGTAAAGATCATTCCTATACTTACCTTCATTCTATGTATCCCAACATTTTTAGAATATTCTAGGTCATGATAAGTCTTGGGTCCTAATTTGAACCCAAATAGAGCTTTGTAGTGTCCCTCTAAAAATTCCTAAAAATTGTAAAATAAAAGTCTTTTTAGCCTTGTTTTCTCTTTTTTGGGCCATTTTGACCCTATTGGGCGTGGGATGCATGCTGGCCAACCCACCCATCCAGGGGTTTGTCCCCTACCTTTGATAGGGCTTGTAGAAACCACCCTAACTGTTGTATATGGCTGGATCTAACCCCTTCCTCCCCCTTTCTTATCAGGCTTTGCTCCATTTTTGCCATTTTTTTTTCTTCTTCTCTCAAATATGTCGGTCTTGCACCTATTTCTGGACCAAACCATGATTTTTATGAAGATTATAGAGCCTCCTCTATGGCTGCCACCATGGAGATTTTTGGCTCCAAAATACATCCTAAAACCATAGATCTAGACCTACATAAACCCCTCTTTGAGTTTGTTTCTTCCTCACAAACACTACCAAAGCCACAGACGGATCTCTCTCTCATGCCCTACGGTGGATTTACTCAAAATCTAGGGCCCACGCCATTATTTCTTCTAGAAGAAGCTCTCCCACACCCTCTCTCCTCGAGTTCACCTCTCTCTCTCTCTAGAATCATATTGTGACCAAAACTCTAATCGAATTGATATTTTATTTTGCCTATTTGGCCTTAGGAGGAGGAGATCTACATTTTTATGGATCTGTATGAACATTATAGAAGAAAAAGGGGGTGTTACATTTAATTCATTACACTAATGCAACTATTGATCTGGGTTGTCGGTCTATGATCCAACAGTTGTGTCAGGCCATCTTCACGCGTGCCCTACAGAAGTGCCCCTAAGCGGCATGTCAAACCATTAGATTTGATTAAGCATTTGGTATCATAAGGAAGTAATAATAGCATCAAAAGGGAAAAGTACATCATTAGAATCCAATCAAGTCACATATGTACAAAATAGCCATTCATGAGCAATGGGTGATTAGGACTTCCAATAGAGTCACAAGAGCATTATATTTGGCTATTTGATGCTTATGAGGGTAGAAGTGCATCAAAGGTTCAAATTTTATCATAATCATGTATCAAAAGTAGTCAAGTATAGTCAAAGAACGTAATTTCATCAAAATAGGGAAAAGGAGGGAGTTTGAGAGTCTAAGACCACACCCAACTTGTAGGTCTCGTCGAGTTGATCAATTTGATATATTATTTTTCCTAATTATGCCCTAGTAGTAGGGAGATATGCATTTTTAGGTACTTTTATGAAAACTATAAAAAAAGGGGGCATTACATTTATTTCATTGCATCGATGCAAGTGCGGATCTGGGCCGTTGGTCCATGATGCAAAAGTCGCATCAGACTAGATTCATGTGTGCCCTACAACTGTTCCCCTAAGATGGATATCATGCCATGATTCACTGTATCGATTAGCATGGCGTTGCCCAGATGCCTTCCAATTGATCCAACTGCTAGACCATGGTGCCAGGTCACTCACAATTTCCATGTGTTTGCCTTAGTTTCTAGCTCATGCTCACACTGGATATCATTGTAGCAGTCGCCTACCTCACTGGCACTGTGATGTACACATACAGGGAGGGTTGGTGAGTCTCCAAACTATCCTCTCATCTTCTCAAGGACACCTTGGGGCAGATGGTAGTTAGATAAGGTCTGGATCATGGCCAAGAGTAGAGCTCCTAAGGTAGGAAATCATGGATGCTAGGGTTTCCCAGAGGTAGAAGTTGAGGGGAAAAAGGATCTCTATTGTGCGTAAATGAGGGAGAAGGAAGGGGGAAATGAAAGAGGAGGTGGATCTGAGGCTTTTGACCAGGTTCTTGTTGTCTAAAAGGGACAACAAGGGCACCTATTGGTCATCATAAAGCATTGTTGTAGCAGTGCTAAAGTACGAACCAATGAAGGATATTCATCAGATAGATGCTTCCATTAGATCTCTGAGCAATCCAATGGTTGCAAGGTTCTGCGCACTCCTACCCCTATTGGGCAAGCGGTTGGGCCACAGTCTCAATTTGGGCCCAATAAAGATGAATTGCAAAATAAATCGGTTAAAACAAGTATAGTTTGAGCCAAGCTTCCAAGATTCATAAATTGGGCTCTAGAAATATGATCGAGGCAATATTTGCTGCATTAGATTCATAACTGAATCATCTACCTCATCACATACATTAGAGAATAAGAAAATCTTATTGATGAGTTTAGTTTTAGCTACAATAGGATGATTCATTAAAGCATGAGATTAGAACAAACCACAAATAGAAGTTACACATTGTGAACTTGATCGTGGAGTGATCAAATGAGAGCTTCCCAACCCTTTAACTATGAAATTGATATCAAAATAATTAGAAAGACACTTTTTAAGAGGGGAGTATAATTTATGAGAGAAAAAATGCAATATGTCACATCCTTCCCTCCTTAAAAGAAATATGTCCCTTGAAATTCATCCAAGATCATAGTTGGGGGTCAAAGTTCATATTTATCATATTTAGGAAACCAAAATTAGGTGTGGAGGAATCCACCACTAGGGTCACACTTAGGTTGCATGGATACTCACTACCTTTCTATGTGTGGTAACATTTTTCATATGTACATATATACAGATATTTGAAATAGGTTTTCTCCAATGTTGAAATAGGTGATGGAAACCAAATACTCCATTCAAACAAAGCCAAAACCAAAATGAGTTACCACACTTATTAGGAAGTCTAGTACCATGACACCTAGAGAACTAGTAAGAACATAGGGCACACTTGTGTAGCTACCCTAATAACATGTTGTGAACATATGTCTAGGGTTATGTTTAGATCTCTATTTCCTCACCCTCCTGAACCTACAACCCATACTATAGAATAGAAGGAGGGGAAAAGAAAGATTCTAGGGATTCCACAAGTCTACACCTAGTTCTAGAACATCTAGGTTCTAACCTAGAGGCCAAAACAACTTAGTCCATAAGGGATAACTCATGAGGGTACAACAAGAGAGAAATGAAAGAGGAGGTGGAACTGAGGCTTTTGCCCAAGTTCTTATCATCTAAAGGGGGCAAGAACGAGACCTGTTGGTCATCATAAAGCACTAGTGTAGTAGTGCTATAGTACGAACCAGCAAAGGAGATGAAGGAGATACATCAGAAAGATGGGTCCATCTTGTTCTCTGAGCAATTCAATAGTGGCGAGGTGATGCATCCACCTACCCCTGCCGATCAAGCAGTTGGGTCACAGTCAATTTGCAATAAGGCTCAATTGCAAAATAAATTGGTTAAAACAAGTGTAGTTTGAGCCAAGATTCCAAGATTCATAACGTGGGTTCTACAAGTCCGGTAGAGGTGATATTTTCTCGATTAGATTCATAACTAAATCCTCTACCTCATCACATACATTAAAGAATAAGAAAATTTTATTGAATGGGTTTAGTTTCAGCTACAATAGGAAGATTCATTAAAGCATGACATTGGAACAAACCACAAATTGAAGTCACACACTGTGAACTTAATCGTGGAGGTGATCAATTTGGAGCTTCCCAACCTTTTAACTATGAAACTAATGTCAAATTAATTTAGAAAGACATTTGATAAGAGAGAAGGAGTGTTAATTGATGCGAGGAAAAATACAAGATGTCACAAATTGATTCCCACTTAGTCGACTGGCACGCCAATCAGTTGAATGGACACTCTAGTTGGTCGATTGGCTATATTTCCTATTTGTAAACACATCGGATTTCAATGTGATGACTATGAGTAATGTCGGCTTCAATTCCTTCATCTAGTCTTATTGACCGTTCTATCAATTGAGTGGACTTTCCATTCTGTCAGATGGATACTCCAGTAGGTCAACTCACATTTCCAGTCATCCAATTGTTAGTGTGTGTTGTTTAAGTTGATTAACTAAACACTTTAGTAAACAAGTTAAGCCTTATCCATGATTAAACTTCTATTCCAAGTGAATCCTATGTGTGTGACCCTATAGGTCCCAAATCATATTGGCAATAAATGTCCATAACTAGATTATGACATCGCAAGCAATGAGCAGGACCTAGAAACACATCATTGCTACCCATATAATTAGAAAGTTGGAGAACAACTTCAACCTACATTCTTGATCATTATTATCATGATCGTATAGTTCCTTTGTCGTTTATATCTAGATTGAACGTGAGGCATGGAATTGTCATCCTTTTGATACTCAATCCATGTTTCTTGAACCATAGCAGATTGTTGAGATACAGGTGAGATGAATATCACATATTGACTCACATGAGCATGGCCATGCATTTCTCAATCTCTCTTGTCAAGTGTCCATGATATCATATCTGGTAAGAGGGATAAATCCCATCTACATCAATCACAGTTAATTTCCATGTGTCACAATGTACTCGAGCACCATCTTAATGGAAACCCTTATTCAAGGTCACGTTGGATGGTGTCAAAGTTCATCGAATGACATTGACTTCAAGTCTAAGAACCACAATCATCACTATCACTTTGAGAGATGATTCTGACTACCATTCAATGATTCCATGTATCATTCTCATGGTGGGTCTGTTCGATACACTATTCTCTAATAAGTACCTATGTGTTTGGCTTGATATCATATATTATGACTAATGAGATTTTTTCATCAACCAACACATATTCTAGTCTTATGTATTATTTTCATCCATGTTGCTTCCACAATAGTATCTTAGGAGGGACAGAAAAAGCATGTATGTACTCTTATCATACACACGATCTCATTGTTCAGCTCCTTAACCTAAAGACATATGTCATCTAGTAACATTAGTCTTTAGACATCTATTGTCTGTGTCATCATCTCATGACTGATACAAACATAATAGATTGAATTACCTTTATTATTATCAAATCAAGTTTATGATTCCCTATCACAATCATCATATGGTTGTCTCTCTAGGCATATATTCCAACAGAGCCTTCTAAACTGAAGAGGAAGTCTACACCTTTCAGAGCCTCTCTCAGCACCATGCTTCTGAATATTAAACATCTGCTTAAGTTTTTGGCCATAAGGGAGATCTCAAATCCTTTACCAAGGGATAAAACACAACACCTTTTGTGTTTTCTACAGAGCAAAGGGCCACAAGACCAACTCTTTCATCACACTCAAATATGCCTTGCAAGATCTCACTGTCAAAGCAGAAGTGCACACAATCGCTGCAGATGAGATGCCTATGCCCTCCAACATAGTGGTTATGATCTCCATAGTAGAGGACTCACCTTGTGGGCTAGTCCATACACTAGAACAATCCATCAAAAATTGGTCATGAAGTACCAAGATCATCACTTCAAATAAGGAATAGAAGTTGGTGGTTCTGATCAACACTAGCATGGGGTAGAAAGTGCAACCCATCGTCATACCAAGGGATTTCCTGGAGTAAAGGGCATGATTGAGCACAACTCTAAAAGCAGATCCAAATCTAAAAGTGCAAAAGGTCCATATTCTGAAGACAACAGTCCCTACCAGCACTCACCCTATAGTTGTGACATCAACTATAACAACATCGTCTATTGTGATGAAGGGAGATCAACATTTTGCCTCATCATAGGTATCAATGCCCTTGGATAAGGGAAAATAAAAGGTGTCTACTTACATAGGATTTCATACCAGCAACATGGAATAGGTGGGCAACCAGGTTTCTAGCTCAACCATGGATCTAAGTGGCAACGTTCATTCCAGATCTCTATATGGAGACATATCCTAAAGATTCAGATGTCGTCCAATTCCCCAATGAACCAGAAGGAAAAGTATCACTGGTAGAAATGATGTAGAACTCTCACACACATCGTGACGCTGTCATGAAGACTTTAGAAGGAGCCTACATCTCCAGATGTGTATGACTAGAATCTATTACAAGCACCATCGGGTTAGTCATGACCCTACAGTTGATCTCATTCTCTGACAATGAGATCCCAACAAGTGAGAATCACAAGAAGCCCCTATTGATTATTGCAATATACGAAAGCCTCAAGGTTCCATCATGCTTTGTTGATAATGGTGCATGCCTCAACATGTGCCCCTAAAAAATTCTAATCATCCTAGGAAAGGATCCTTCCGACCTTCAATCTACAATAAAGAAAGCAACTTGCTTCTACAGAGTAATCAAATATGCTCCATGGGAGATCACTCTGGATCCATAGATCAGGCCACAGACTTTTACCATCCACTTCATCATCTTGGAATTCCTTCCTTCCTTCAACCTCCTCCTGGGGAGGCCATGGATTCATTAAAGCTAGGTGGTTCCCTCATTACTACATCAAAAGCTAAAGTACTGATTGGGCCACACCATCATCATGGTTCAAGCTAGCAAGCACAAAATTATCATGTGGATTGAAGAATACAATCTCCTACCTCACTTTGAGATGCTTCACATTGTCAACATTAATTGGGTGCGCCCGTGCAGAAGGAGGTCATCTACCTTATGACCCAATGTTGTTCGCAAAAAGGTTATGAGAGATGGATATCCACCCAGACAAAGGGTTTGGTGCCTAACAATAATGACACACACAAATTATCCATATCCCTCCAAGACAGAAAGAAGTGGGGTTGGGATTCTATGCCCATATTACACTTGACCTTGGATCACTAGGTGGACACCATAGTGGAAGCCCACAACATTGTGGTCCACTACAAGGGTTAACCCAAATAGGTTACTTCAACATTGTGTTGAGACCTGAGCCACGAAGATAGATGCCTTCGACTCGAAGAAGAGCTTTAGCTCAAGGTGTTATACTAGTGGGACCTTGACCCTAAGTGTAAAGGTCCCCACTTGTACTTTTTTTGTACCGTGGTTATCATTGGAGACTACTCTGATACATCTAAGGCAATTGTCTGCTTGACACTACCTTATTTCATGTAAGAGGTTGATGATGATGATCAAGAGGATTATCCTGAGATCGTGTCCAACAATGGGGAGTTAGCCCTCATCTAAAGACAAAGACAAGGGCATTTGGACAACCTAGAACAATCAACATTCCAAGACTGAAGGCATCCATCCAAACAAGAACACAACCAAAAGAGTGCCTACCCCTATTGTCGATAAACAATGCCCTAAGCACTCTGACAATGGCGAAGGCATCATACATCATTAAGATGACCATTTTGGCTAGGAGAAGATCATTGATCCGAGGCTGGAAAGGTTGGAGACACCACCCAAAGAAGACAATTACAATCCTCTCTGGATCTACCCTGGTTGGCCCAGCTAAGATGATCTAACATTACAGATACTGACATCATAGAAGAAGACTATGATGTCATGTGGGACAACTATGATGACACCTATGAAATGATCGAGGGATGGGGAGTTAATTTCTTCCTTTATTCAAAGGTCATGGGTGAACCACAGACACTCATCAACCCTCTCCAGAAAGGGGAAGAAGTTTAGAACTGCTATCTGGATGACCGCAACCCTCTGAGGGCCAGGTTTCCCCAATACCTAAAAAATGTTTCTTAGAAGAGAGACACCCTGATGTGATAGTGATTCTAGTGCAGTTGTTTCTTCACTCTCTTCCACATCCCCTTCATCACAAAAAAATCCAAAAAATTGCAAAATACACAAAAACCCAAAAAAGTACAAAATTCAGAAATCTCAAAGACTAGCAAGCTCTCTAAGAGTTTGCCAACTACCTCATATAGGTAGGAAAAATATGTGACAATGAAGACACCGAGTTTTAAGATATCCCTATTTCAAAATACATGACAAAGGAAGCCTTTTCATGTCAAAGATGAGATAGATACAATCAACCTCTGCTTAGGCCCAAGCAATGCAAAGTCAAAATTGGGCCACGTCTGCCTTAAAGCATTAAGGAGCAGTTGATAGAGATTCTATGCCATCTATGTATTTTCCTGGAGCCATGTTGACATGCATGGATTGAACAAATCAATCACCATCCATAAACTACCCATCATCCCTGGTTACGCCCCATCAAACAGAAGGCTAGATAACTTCAGCCAGAATGGAGCCTCAATATTAGGGAGGACATTCAAAAGCAATACAGTGTTGGCTTCCTAGAACTGATCAACTATCCTACGTGGCTCGCCAATGTTGTTCTAGTTCCCCAAAAAGATGACAAAGTATGTATGAGTGTGGATTATCACAACCTCAAGAAGGGATCTCCAAAAGATGAGTTTTGGCTTCTACACATAGACGTACTTGTTAACAACACAAGCGGACATGTGTGAATTTCATGGATGGATTCTCTGGCTATAATCAGATCAAGATGCCATGATAAGACAAAGAAATAATGCCTTCATCATATAATGGGGAGTGTTCTACTACCTAGTCAAGCCTTTCGGTCATAAAAGTGTTGGAGCTACATATCAAAGGCCAATGGTTGCTATATTCCAGGACCTGATGCACAGAGAGGAGGAGGTATGCGTAGACAACATGATCACTAAATATAAGAGTCTTGAAGACCACATCATTAACCTTGATAAGTTATTTCAATGTCTTTGACAGTTCTCCATGTGCCTAAATCCCGCTAAATGCACTTTTGGGGTTACATCTGGTAAGCTGTTGGGATACATCACCAGCCAGAGAGGGATCAAAGTAGATCCAAGATAAGCACGGGAAATACAAGAAATGCTTTCCCCCAGAACTTAAAAGGAATATGTGTCATGCTTGGGCATCTGCAATACAACAACCTCTTTATCATTAAGCTCACAATTATTTGTGAGCCAATCTTCAAGTTACTACAAAAGAATTTGAATTCTAGATGGAACAAGCAGTGCGAGGCCACGCTCCAGAAGCTCAAAGATTATCTCACTAATCCCTCCAGTATTAAGGTTTGCCTTGCCCGAGTTTCCTCTCATTTTTGCACCTATTAGTTTGTGAGACATCAATGGGAAGAGTCTTAAGTAAAGTAACTACCAATGATGAGCATGCTATCTAATACTTATCAAAGAAGTTCGATAAGGTAGAATCTTTCCACAACACAATCAAGAAATACTTCCTAGCCCTAATCCATGCAATGATGAAGCTACACCACTGTCTCATAGTGTATCCACTATAGCTAATCCCCAAACATGATCCAGTTTGCTACTTATGGTATCGTCCAACCCTAACCGGGCGATGTGCTAAATGGCATGTAATATTTTTCAATCTCGACATAACCCATATTCCCATGAAGGCAGTCAAAGCACAAGCACTCGTAGATCAACCAACTAATTCCCCATTAATAGAAGAATCTACTCATGAGTATGAGTTCCCAGTTGAAGATATAGGAATGGTCAACCCACCAGACATGGGGATCCCTCCATATAGTGACGTGTGGATAGTGTTATTTTACAAATAGGTTAGCCAAAAAGGATCCAGAATAGACGTAGTCTTGCTAAACCCCTATAGAGATCAGCTACCCATAGCTCGATAGATGGAATTCGACGCCACTAACAATATGGATGAATATGAAGCTTGCATCTTAGGTCTCTATCTCACCAAGCATCACAGGGAATGACGACTACATGTCTACAACAATTCCCTCCTTGTCATCTCCTAAGTCCAAAATAATTAAGAAGCACACCATCAGAACCTGGTCCCATACCAGGAACACATCTTCTCTATGGTTGGTAGCTTCAAGTAAATATCCTTCCACTTCATTAGAAGGGAGCATAATGCCTTCTCTTATGTACTAGTGACCCGCTCTTCATGGATCAATATCCATGAAGGCTAGACCTTATCTCTGGAAGCTGAGGTGCTCACCCAACCAATCTATCACATGGTCATTGACAATGCACCCAATGATGAAGAAAGTGATTGGTTTCATGACATCAAGGCATATCTATCAAGACAAGCCATTCTTGAGAACCTCTCTTAGAGAGAGCAACTGGCACTAAATTGAAGAGTTTCTTAGTATGTTGTTGGCATAGGACAACTATATCGCACAATGTGTCGACAAGATGGAAACTAAAGCTCTATTGAAGGAAGTCCATGTCGGGTCATGTGACATACACATTAATGGAGTTACAATAGCTGAAAAGATACAACTCTTGGGTACTACTGGAACACCATGGAAACAAATTGTTGCTGATTTGTCTGCAAATGTTGAGGCTGTCAGGTCCATGGAGACTATATACATTCACTTGAAAATCAACTCATAGCATGCCCATACCTTGGACATTCTCATCTTGGGGCATCGACATGATCAACAAGATCAACCCTAAGGAATCAAACGGCAATTTCTTCATCCTTGTTGTGATTCAGTACTTTACCAAATGAGTCAAGGCATTGTCCATCACCAACACATAAATGTAGTAGGTCATCAAGTTCCTTAAGAACACATCATAATTTGATACAAGATACCACACAAGATCATTTTTGATGATGTGCCAAACTTCATCACCAGGTTCTTCAAGGAGTACCTAAGCTCTTTGGGGATCAAGCATCATTGCACATCAACTTGTTGACCCCAGATGAACAGAGCTATGAAAGCTACCAATAAAAATGTAATAAAGATTATGAAAACACCATCATCTCTCATACCAACTAGAATGAATACCTTCTGGTGGCTTTGTGGGCCTACCACACTTCCACTAGAACTTCAACAAGGGCTACACCTTACTCGCTAGTGTAGGGTATGTGTAACATCCCTGACCTAGGTTTAGGGCTAACCCTATTTTTTGGCTTAAATAAGTTTCTTATAAATTTAATATAATTCTCTAAAGTGTTTTTTTATCAGGTGACAAACTTATGTTTCAAGTTTGGTCATGTTTGAATAATGTTTCAGCAATGTTCTCTTATTTTGGACCAAAATGCAATTTACCCAACATGAGGGGCTATATTGAAATATGTCACATGTTGAGTGTACCTCATGTGTTTTAGCATCATAATAGAAAGAATTATGCTAGGTGGTGTCTTGTGGAAAGCCTAAATTCCAAGTTTTAACTTGTTCGAATAATGCTAGTGCCTTGTGTATCAATTTTGGTACAAATTGTAATTTACCCAAAATGTAGGGTTGATATGCAGATTACCACCTCTAGAGTGTCCCTAATTCCTCTATGTATCATTTAGAGGAGAGATAAATAAGGAGACACCATGTTTGAATCATTTAGGAGTGGTAGTATTCTTGGTGATGAAAAGACCAAGAAAGGGGTTGAATGTGAAACCCTAACTTGAGTTGTATCGAGTTATAGACTTGATATGGGAGTGCCTATCGGACAAGGAGCCATAGAGTGGATCCCATATCGGTTTGTGAACTCTTGTAAAAGACCATGATGGCCTAAGCACCTCAAGGAGGTGAAGTGTATCGGTTTACAACTTCCTTGGAAAAGTTGTATCAGGTTGTGAATAAAGTGGTGATTGAGTTGAGATATCTTATCCAAAAAGATAAGTGATGGCCAAAATTTCATCTCTAGATTATCTTCAAGTGTTTTGCATGTAAAGATAAATAAGAGTGAATGCATGTACATGTGTCAACCATTCATGGACATGTGGCACCTGGTAGCTTAAAATGATGACACCTCATATACATTCTTTTTCATGAACCTCAACTATATATACCATTCCTGTCACCTATTAGTGAAAATTTTCAAAATTTACCACCCTCTTGCTCTTAGATATCGTGCATAGTGTCTTGGTATCGTGCATATGTGAAGGGGTATCATTCATAGAGCCTTTTTATCGGCCATAGCAAAGTGATATCGGCCATAGCAAAGTGATATCGGCCAAGTGAAGGGATATTGGCCACAAGTGAGGGATATCGGCCACAAGTGGTGAGGTATCATGCATAATGCTGAGGAGCTCAAGTCTTGGACCTTTTATAAGATCATCTTCAAACTTAGGAATGTGAAGCTTTGGATCTTGGAGCTTTGAAGTTTTTTTTGAGGCGGGTTATATAACTTGAACCCAATTATGTTATCATTCACCTTCAATTCTATCATACTTGTTGAGCTACTTTCAATTTCGAATTATCTTGCATAATTGATGAATCCATGAGTTCTATTCGTGACATAGGATTTTTGTCCATGAACTAAAATAGTAAGAATAAGATTCTAGAGGTTGATGATGATGACATCATCATGGCCCAACTTGATATTGGGTTGAAGCACCTCCAACCCGATATGGTGAGGTGAATATACCCCTAGCACAATACAATGAGGATGCATATACTTCATACATGATATGATGATAAAGAATACATATTGTGCATTATATTGTGTCAAACATACACCATGTGCACGATATGAGGTCAAGTATACACCTTATGCACGACATGAAGTCAATTATACACCCTAACCCGATATGGTATTAAAACCCTAGATGATGGGTAACTCGATATAGTGATGAGTTATACCTCATAGATGATATGAGTGACACATAAATACACCTTGTGTACTATATGGTGTCAAGCATAAACCTTGTTCACGATATGAGGTCAAGCATATACCCTATGCACAATATGGTGTCAATTATACACCCTAACCCGATATGGTGTTGAAACCCTAGATGATGATATGAAACCTGATATACCTTGGAAACCCACACCCCTATCGTTTTGTGTAAAGGGTTGATTGTGAAGTGTTCAACCAGTTGTCTATCCAGTCACTCAACACATGATAGGATTAATCCCTTGAAGGTATGAAAATATACGAGCATAAGGGTCTAACCTGACATGGTAACCTGATATGGTAACCCGATATGGTGAGGTGAATATACCACTAACACAATACCATGATAAAGCATATACCTTGTGCACGATATGATGATGAAGTGCACACCTTGTGCATGATATGGTATCAAGTATACACCTTATACACAACATGAGGTTAATCACTCACCTCATACACGATATGGAGCTAAGTACAACTAACTTGAGATGACAAACCCTAAATGTTGGGCAACCCGATATGGGTGCACGATATGGTAATGGGGGATACACCTTATACGTGATATGGTGATGAGGATACACCACATTCCCAATATGGATGCACGATATGGTGATGAGGATACATCACAAGCACGATATCGAATTATGATATGGTGTCAAGTACACACCTTTATACCCAATATGATGGAAGCATCTCTATTCAATGTACTTGATGGAGTAACACATGAATTGTGTTATGTCAAGTAGTACACTAAGACATAAAGAGTTTAATGCAGTGTGTTAAGTGTAGGCCAATGTACCTTGAGAGAAGGATTGAGCCAATTTAATAAAGTATGATGCAATCAAGATCCTAATGAGGATAAGAGAGAAACTTTTACATGTGGTATAATCATGTTAATGAGCATACATTGATACTCCTAGTATGAATGGAGTATGAATTAGGCTTTGATTCTTGATAATATGATCTTGAATCTTTAATTTGTTCATAAGGGGAAAACCCTAACCCTAATGAAGGGTGATGATATGATTTGAAACCCTAATTGGTTAATAAGGGGAAACCTAACCCTAATCAAGGGTGATGGTATGCACTTGAAACCCTAATCGGTTAGAATGAGAAACCCTAACCCTAATAATGGGAAGGATGTATTTCTCTTATATCACATAGTGATGATGTGAATCTGAAACCCTATTTGGTTAGAATGGGAAATCCTAACCCTAATAATGGGAAGGATGTATTTCTCTTGCATTGCATAGTGATGTCATATACTGCTAGTGTTTTTATTATGAAGTGTTAACCATGCAGGAATCATGAGATGGTGAGCATATCCAGGTATGAGCTATGATGTTTTATATGATACAGATTTCAATGGGCCTTGTTAGCAATATTAATAATTTGTACAACAAGTATAAAAGTCTGAAGACCTAAAGAGATAGTTGTTGCCTAGTGAGAGGTGACAAGATATTTAATGGGCCTTGTGAGCCATGAGAAATACTTGTACAACAAGTATAATATTTATATATTCTGATATCTTAAAAGATAGTTGTTGCCTAGTGAGAGGTGACAAGATGTTTAATGGGCCTCGTGAGTCATGTGAAATACTTGTACAACAAGTGTAATGAATACCTTGGTCTGAGGACCTAGAAGTAATAGTTACCTGATAAGAGGTAACAATGTTCAGTGATGAACTAAGGGTTTGAATACCCAGATCTAGCAATCATGTTGATGATAATGTTAAGGGATGAGAATTCCTAGTAATGTGATAAGGGACTGAGATCCCGAGTGTTATGCATTCAAAGTGTTCCAAAGGTTATAAAAGTACTTGATAAATCTTTTACACCTTTCTTTATAGCATATGTTATAGTTCATGTTTGAAACTTGGTTGATGCTAAAAGATATTGTAATGCACCTAATTAATCAAGTGGAATCTCATCATGTAGTTGCCTTGACCATAGATCCATTCAGTGTCAGAATTTACTAAATGGTGAAATGAGTTTAACTCAGAGGGCATATTTTTGAATATGTGGGGGTGAAGGATGAAGTATATCCATACGTCCTAATGAAGAATTGATGTAGCACCATCCTTATTTATTTTATATCGGTATGATGTGCATCTCCCGAACAAATGAGGAATTGATGTGTAAATTCTTCTTCATTAAGTGTTATCAGGATTGATGAGAATCTCCCGACCAGATGAGGAATTGATGTATAATATTCCTTATATTTATGAAACTAGGGATGGATAACTGAAATCACCCTGAAGAGAGTGCATGTTGTGGCTGTAGCTCTATAGCGAAGATACCAGTATGCCCTGGTAAGCTAATTGTAGTTGACACGAGATGTCCTACCAGTAGTCTCATACTGACCAAGATGGATGATGTCTTGGCATCTAGCTCTTCCATTGACCTTGTATGGCACTGATGCCTTACGTAGACATGGTCAGTTGGAGTATGAGAGGTATACCTCATCTCCTCAGGGCATAAGTATGATTGTAAATATGTAATCATCCGTGTAGCATATTTTCTTAAGGATCAAATATGAAAAACATTGGTTGATGTGCACTTCTTTTATACATCCTAAATGCATAGATGTTATACATGTTCTTCATATTTCTTATAAAGTGAATAGATGATTTATTGCTCTATCATAGATATCTACATTACTTTAAGAGAAGAGATTACTCTGTTCTACTTATAATAATGATTAATCTTGCTTGTTAATATAAAAGAACCTCTGCTCAGTTTTATACTACTTACATGTGGTAATAATAGAGTTATATCTCTTGCTAGGACAATTGTCTCACCCCGTGGGATCCAAATTTTTTTTAGGTGGACGTGCACAAGGGGGTAGAGACCGTACTGCAGAGGGAGGAAAATAGTAGCAGGGGAAACAGTAACAACTCAAGTTGAGTGTGATGTTTGTTGTGTCTTGTAGATAGAAGTCCTATGTGTCGTCTCTATACTCTCAGGTCCTTGGAGTTAGTACGTAATGGTTTTATAAACAATCTGAGATTTTGGCTTGTATGCCTCGAGGATTTATGTTGCTTCATTATATGTTTTGACAAAGCAACTATTATATGTTATCCTCGAGATGCGATGGTACAATGTATGTACAATGTGAACCTTGATGTATATAAAGTTTTGGTTCTTTCATTATGAGTTCCTGGAAGAGGGTCTCTTTACAAAATGGTTTTAATTTTTAGTGATTTTGTTAATCCTCTGGATATGGTTATTTCGCAATTATTTATTGGTGATGTCTAGATTTGATTTTGGGTTGTCATAATGTTTTGGTATCAGAGCTTAAGGTTCGTTGACTCTACAGAGACATAGGACTAAGATGTTGAGTCTGTTCTAGTGTCCTCCAGTATACCTTATAGTGACTTCTGCTTATGTAGAAGAAAGGGTAAAGCTTCAAAATGTCTAGAGAACACGAGGAACACATTGCTGAGAGCAATGATTTTGCACCAAGAGAAGGTGTAAGGGATCAGGAGAGAGAAGGATGACTTCTTGAGAATCCCCAAGCTGATCCACTCATGATAGAAAACCCTTCTTTTAATGATCTCACTGGACTGGTTATGACATCATTAGCGCGTATCAAGGATCAGATACAAGCAATACAACCTATATTACCAGTTCTCAATGATGAAATTTTGGGCTCTAACAGGATTTCTGATCAACATAGTTATGTTGGAGCAGTAGAAATTAAGAAAAGATCTGTCCAAACTCGGGAACAGATGCTTAGTAGCTCTAAAAAGGGGAAGTTTTTGGTGCCTCCATTGCAACAAACACCTATGCACCAGGGCAGTGGCTACCAAGAAAGGGCAAAGGACCTAATGTACCACCAGTTAGAACTCATAATTTAGCTTCTACATCAGTAATAATTATGACAAGACCAGGGAGTGCATATAAGACATGTCATAGAAGTGGACAGGTTGGGCATGTTAGATCCTTTTGTCCGAAAAGAAAGAAAGGAATGACCCAACCACCAAGGCAGAGTCAACAAGACTCTCCTAGTCAACGGTTTAGTAGTGGCACACGAGGATGTGGATAGGCATCCCAAGCAAGTCCATCTACACAAAACGATAGTGCATGACGTTAGAAACAGGCAACGACAATATTCTATACAATGAATCAGACTGAGGTAGTAATCGATCCACGAGTTGAGACAGGTCAGATGAAATTGTGTCATTCTGATATGTCTTCTCCTGATTTTATCTATTAGTTATAAGAAAAGTAGTTGTAGTTGAGCTTCCTTTGATTAGTCCTATGAGGACATAAGGAAGATGAGAACTTACATTCTGTCCCGTAATCTTTAAAATGTTTTATAATTTCTCTTATCTGTATAAAAGAGGATGAGGTGTAAAAGAGATGCCTGGAGAAATCCAGGGATACTACTTCCTATGATTTGGATGATATGAAAAGTAAGGTATATGATATAGACAAAGTGCGTACTATCTAATCTCAGTACTTGTATACCCTGGCCAGATATTCATCTATAGAAGGCAAGGTAAGTATGAGACTCTTAGATTGCTATCTTTCTGATTACTCTAATCAAGTAATCATTTGGAGACAATCTAAAGAGTATAATGAAACTGAGTTTATCTCAAACCAGTTTGTGTGTATGAGGAAGTAAAAAGTACAATCCTCTTGATAAGAAGAAGGGAACAAGGGAGATGATCCCTGTTTGATAACGAATATGTGAATAATAAAGATCTTTTCTATGATGTGAAAATAAATAAAGTCAGAAAATGTTCATGAACATACTAGACAATAACAAAGAAAGAAATGATGACATGTAATCATATTTATAACTCCTATTCTGATGGCAAGGAACCTAAGATGAAATAAGATTGAATGACACATGAACAGTTGAAAGTTCATGCAATAATCAAAGAAGGTGATAATCTTCTTTCTTTGATAAACATCCCTGGATAATAATGGGGCGATAAAAAGGAATATGTTTCCTTGTGTTCTTTCCTTTTAGGGACATGACAATAAAGAAAATCTTATGACACTAGATATGCATGTATTAGAAGTAATCTATAGATGGGTATTTTGGAAAGTATAAGCTATTCTTGGATTTTTGTTCCAAGACAAAGTTATATATGATAAGTAATGTTTCAAGATGAAAGAAAGGTCTTATTATATGTGTGGCTTTGGTAAAAACAATAGAGAGATGGAAATGATGAGGATGTGATGTGTTTTTGGCACATGTAACAGATACCAAGGTAAAGAATCCTAGTATCCAAGAACTTTCAATGGTATGAGAATATGAAAACATGACTCCTGATAAGATTATTAATGTTTGGTCACCTAGAAGGGCCAACTTTGAGATTAGTCTAGTTACATAATATAGTATGGATATCATATGTTAGGGGTTTATGCTCTACATAAACATAATATCGATAAGGATGTATTAATTGAAGGAACAATTGTAGAATCATCTTGGGAAAAATTAATCAAGCTAAGATAACTTCCTTAGAATATCCCTATCTAGATCTATTGAGGTAGCATATACATATAACATATAGAGTCACCTCTGAGATAGTTCTTCTTGGTAAGTAGCCTCTCCTTGTGACAAGAAAAAATATAGCTAACATGATAGTTGGTACAAGTCATAAGAAAATTTAGTGTTGGTTCAGTAGATTAGAGTGGCACAGTAGATGTATGATAAGACTTATAGTCCCAAATGGGTGACATAACGTAACTCCAATTTTTCCTTGGAAGTAAAATGCTAAACTAAGTTAGGAGTATGAAAGACTCCCAAGGTCAAGAATCTTATTACATAAAAGATGTAAGTTAAGGAAGTGACAAGTCAATAAAGTATGAATAGTACTTCTCTAACTTAGAAAGTGTTACCTGACACAGAATTGACACTACAATCATTAATGAAAAGGACAGTTAAATATATGTCATGTACAATAGATTCTATGATGATCCTGAATGGAAGGACTTTGTACTGGTCAAATTTCTATGGCATCTCCATGACATCAAGATGTAATGTGGAGACTTGATGATATGATGCATGAATGACAATTGTCTCCCTTCGTCTGGGATTTCGGGGATGAAATCCGTGTTAGGGGTTTATAACTCGTAACATCCCTGACCTGGGTTTAGGGCTAACCCTATTTGTTTGATTCAAATAAGTTCCTTAAAACTTTAATATAATTATCTAAAGTGTTTTGTTATCAGGTGACAAACTTATGTTTCAAATTTGGTCCTGTTTGAATAATGTTTGAGCAATGTTCTCTTATTTTGGACCAAAATGCAATTTACCCAAGATGAGGGGTTATATTGTAATATGTCACATGTTGAGTGTACCTCATGTGTTTTATCATCATAAGAGAGATAATGATGCTAGGTGGTGGCTTGTGGAAAGCCTAAATTCCAAGTTTGAAGTTGTTTGAATAATGCTAGTGCCTTGTGTATCAATTTTGGTACAAATTATAATTTACACAAAATGTAGGGTTGATATGAAAATTACCACCTATAGAGTATCCCTAATTCCTATATGTATCATTTAGAGGAGATATAAATAAGGAGACACCATGTTTGAATCATTTACAAGTGGTAGTATTCTTGGTGATGAAAAGACCAAGAAAGGGGTTGAATGTGAAACCCTAACTTGAGTTGTATCGAGTTGTAGACTTGATATGGGAGTGCCTATCGGACAAGGAGACATAGATGGGATCCCATATCAATTTTTGGAATCTTGTAAGAGACCATGATGGCCTAAGCACCTCAAGGAGATGAAGTGTATAAGTTTACAACTTCCTTGGAAAAGTTGTA
This sequence comes from Alisma plantago-aquatica, assembly GCA_963693085.1. NCBI lineage: Eukaryota > Viridiplantae > Streptophyta > Magnoliopsida > Alismatales > Alismataceae > Alisma > Alisma plantago-aquatica. The sequence goes on along the minus strand of OY856415.1, from coordinate 384,604,545 downwards.
TCGGGTTGTGAATAAAGTGGTGATTGAGTTGAGATATCTTATCCAACAAGATAAGTGATGGCTGAAATTTCATCTATAGATTATCCTCAAGTGTTTTGCATGTAAAGATAAATAAGAGTGCACGCATGTGTACGTGTCAATAATGCATGGACATGCGGCACCTAGTAGCTTAAAATGATGACACCTCATATACACTCTTTTTCATGAACCTCAACTAGATATACCATTCCTTTCACCTATTAGTGAAATTTTTCGAAATTTACCACCCTCTTGCTCTTATATATCGTGAATAGTGTCATGGTATCATGCATAGGTGAAGGGTTATCATTCATAGAGCCTTGGTATCGGCCATAGAAAAGTGATATCAGCCATAGCAAAGTTATATTGTCCAAGTGAAGGGATATTGGACACAAGTGAGGAATATCAACCACAAGTGGTGAGGTGTCATGCATAGTGATGAGGAGATCAAGTCTTGTACCTTTGATAATCTCATCTTCAACCTTAGGAATGTAAATCTTTGGAGCATTGAAGTTGTTCTTGAGGCGGGTTATATAACTTGAACCCAATTATGTTATTATTCACCTTCAATTTTGTTATACTTGTTGAACTACATTCAATTTCGAATTATCTTGCATAATTGATGAATCCATGAGTTATATTAGTGACATAGGAATATTGTCCATGAACTATAACAGCAAGAATAAGAGTCTAGAGGTTGATGATTATGACATCATCATGGCTCAACCCGATATTGGGTTGAAGCACCTCTAACCCGATATGGTGAGGTGGATATACCCCTAGAATGATACAATGAGGATGCATATACTTTATACATGATATGATGATGAAGAATACACCTTTTTCACAATATGGTGTCAATCATACACCATGTGCACGATATGAGGTCAAGTATACACCTTATGCACGACATGAAGTCAATTATACACCCTAACCCGATATGGTGTTCAAACCCTAGATGATGGGTAACTCGATATAGTGATGAGTTATACCTCATGCATGATATAAGTGACACATACATACACCGTGTGCATGATATAGTGTCAAGAATACACCTTGTTCATGATATGAGGTCAAGCATATACCCTATGCACGATATGGTGTCAATTATACACCCTAACCCGATATGGTGTTGAAATCCTAGATAATGATATGAAACCCGATATACCTTGGAACCCCACACCCCTATCATTTTGTGTAAAGGGTTTATTGTGAAGGTTTCAACTAGTTGTCTAGCCTATCAATCAACACATTATAGGATTGATCCCTTGAAGGTATGAAAATATATGAGCATAAGGGTCCAACCCATTATGGTGAGGTGAATATACCTCTACACGATACCATGATAAAGCATATACCTTATGCATGATATGATGATGAAGTGCACACCTTGTGCACGATATGGTATAAATTATACACCTTATACATGATATGAGGTAAAGAACTCACCTCATACATGATATGGAGCTAAGTACATCTAACGTGAGAAGACAAACCCTAAATGTTGGGCAACCCGATATGGGTGCACGATATGGTAATGGGGGGATACACCTTAAACATGATATGGTGATGAGGATACACCACATGCCCAATATGGATGCACGATATGGTGATGAGGATACATCACAAGCATGATATGGAAGTATGATATGGTGTCAAGTACACACCTTTATGTTGGGTTTTAGGGGAGACAGAGAAGGCAACGGAAACAAAAAATTTTCTCCCCAAACCCCTACCGAGGAAACGCGTCAACGTCTATATAATAGGAAAGGATGGTTTGCGGAATCATACCTTGTCCCGAGGCTTGCTCGGCGACAATACCTCGCGCAATGCGCGATCTTCAACTCCGGTCTTGGACGGTGTCTGTGCAGCTCCTGGTCGCACCAGAACTGACTCCTCCTCCTCCTACCGGACTGTCGGATGACAGTTGTCCTCCTAAGAGGCAGTGTCCTCCCGCCTCTGTAGTAGTCCACACGGACCACCTGGAACTCCACTCTCCTTGTCCCACAAGGAAGTGGAAGGAGTCGCACCCTCCTGTTGACGTACTAGTCGCCAACACACTCTCCTGCTACCAGTTGCAACTGTAGTTGTCCTTCCCTTGCTACACCTCCCTTTTGCAGGAAGCACTTGCTCGGGATCTCTCATGGTTACCAAAACCAGAGAGAACGACAACTTCGCAAAGCAACCAGCTTGCATTGAGTTGTGTTCTGAGAAGCCCCCAATACCCCTATATATATAGGCGGGTCATGGGACAAGGTTCTCTGTGCCCGGCAATATGGGACTAAAGCAGGAGTAGAAGGGTTCGAGATTTTCCACAAAAAGCAACCACTTCGCAACCTGAACCGATCAGTTCACAAGTGAACCGGTCGGTTGGGGACCTGAACCGGTCGGTTGGAGCACCAACCGATCGGTTGGGACCCATGAGCCGATCGGTTCACTTCTGAATCGGTCGGTTCGTGGTCCTGGCCGGTTCCCGATTGACTTTCCAACTTTCGTTTCTAATTGGTATCGAATACCAATCCTATTCCCAATCAAATTGGGCAAGTGAAACGCAAGGAAAATTCTCACCGACCTGACTTTCCCAACTTGCTCGGTTGCACCAGTTGAACCGATCGGTTCAACACTTGAACCGCTCGTTTCACCCTGGGCTTGAGCCGATCGGCTCAACACTTGAGCCGACCGGTTCAGCAACCTCAGCCGACCGGTTCAACACTTGAACCGATCGGTTGGGAGTACAGGTTGTGCAGAATCAGTCAAATGCGATTTCAATCAATCTGATACTCCAATCAATGCGTCCAACACCTTGAACCATATGATATTGAGCTATCAACTGATTGAGTGTTTAATTGAACTACTAAACTCCTTTAGTAATCAATCTAAACGTTGCTTGTGGACAAAACTCCTCTTCCAGGTTAAATCCTATGTGTGTGACCCTGCAGGTCCATTTCACGTTGGCAGTGAAAGTCCATAACACTTATGACTTCACAAGAAAAGAGCGGTGCCTAGTCACACATCAGTGCTACCCAAGTGAAAGTAGAAAGTTGGAGAACAACTTTCATCCTACAATCCGTGAATGGTGTTACAGTGAATGTATAATTCCTTTGTCACTGATATCCCGAATGAACTCAAGGCATGGAACAGTCATCCTATCAACGTTCATTCACTTTCTTGATCTCAGAGTAGATTGAAGGAGATATGTATGACATCAATATCACATACTGATTCACACATGCGTGCGCACACCTATCTCAATCCTACTCATCAAGTGGCCTTGGATATCAAACTCCCTCAGGAGGGACAAATCCCATATCTATCACTCACCCCTCAAAAGCCCCATGTGTCAAAGCCACCCAATCATCACCTTTATAACAACCCATGTTTCAGGACTGCGTTTGATGATGTCAAAGTGTGCCCAACGACATGTGTTGAGTGCAGTGATTTCAGGCCTAAGAATCACACTCACCACCATCACTGTGAGTACTGACTGTGACTACCATCTCATGGTTCCATGTGTCAAACTCACGGTGGGTCTGTCCGGTACCTTGTTCTCTAACAAGTACCTATGTGTTTGGTTTGATATCTCTATATCATGACTAATGAGATTCTGTCATCAACCAACACCACAATCTAGTCTTGTGTGTCATTGCTGTCTATCTACCTTCCACAATGACATCCGACTAGGGACATAACAAGAATGTACAAACTCTTAGCATCCGTATGATCTCATCGTTCAGGTCCTCAACCTGAAAGCATACGTCATTGAGTACTGTCATTCTCTAGACATTCAATCTGTTCTATCACTATCTCATATGACTGAACCAGAAAGAATTGGAAGCTTGCCTTTGTTGTTTATCAAATCAATCTTAATGTATCCCACCAATCATCCCATGATTGGCTCTCAGGGCATACATACCAACAGACTCCCACTTGCACTGCGAGCCAATCACCCTTGAATCATATTCATAGTGATCTTCAAACATGTCCCACATGTTACTGTGCTCTAGTGCGAACATAGTGAGTAATGGCAACACCTTGCCAAAGTCAGTATAAATTGCATGTCTCTCATCTCTTCGCTGTACGTCACACGTATGAGATGGAGTTGCCGTAATATGCGATCTAGTATTCCATTGCTAACTTTTAGCCACATTGCATGATCAAGGATTCCAGACTTGTCATCAATGAGCGGAACATAGGTTCATCTTATGAACTTTCAGATCCATATAGTATCCACTGCTGTTCTCTAACACACGGATACTCGGCATTTCCCTTTTAAATGGTTTTATTGGAACACTTCCAATTATCAACAAATTTTCACTTTTATACATCCTATGTATATTTTGCGATTGATTTTCTGTCCTTTCCGAAGTTCGCATCAATGTAACTCTTAACATCGAACTCTTCCTTATCTCCATAGAACTAGTACTTCACAAGTACTTATCAAGTTCTCATGGCATTCCAGTAACCCTTACTGGAAGTAGACAGGCATCCACTCGTCATGTCCTACATACGAGTTATCAGGATGAGCACATCATATTGCTATGTCCCACATACAAGATGATGAATGCATTTTATTCTTGCCATGTCATACATGCAAGACAATGGGATGATTACATACATGATAGATCCAGATCTATTCTTAGTGCTCATATTCTTCATAAGAATTGGACACTTGGCCTTGGGATACTAACTCCATGTAACATGGACAAGTTTTCTCCCACTGAATCTGTGCATACTAAACCCTTCAGTACAGATCGCCAATGTATGCTCTCTCTTTTCCAAGTCAAGAGATTTGTCGAGAACTATCTCTATAGATCTCTATTCCTATCACATAGGAAACATCTCTATCTTCCTTAAAGATAATTTCCACTTTTGGGTTTCCATTCTAGAACATTTCCATTTCACATCAATATGTGGAATGTGAACACGCTCCCACTAAATCACAGATCCTTCTTTATCTTTGACATATCAGTCAAACCCTTTGACTATATCATCAAAGTAAAGATCCAATTTTGAGTTGCTTGTACTCAATCAATCACATTGATTAGTCCATTGTAACTTATAGACTTCATTTGCATTAGTGGATTCATAAACCTTATAGGTTGTGTCAGGTTGTGTCACATACACATCCTTGTTTTATTCCTCATAGGAATGCAGTTTTAGTATCCATATGCCAAATGTCTCAGTCATTAAGTTGCAATCAACAAGCATCATCCTTCTCAAAATGTTATCCATGAGTCTTAACACTTAAGACTCATTTGCACTTATGGATTTCATCCAATGAGTGCTACCATCAAGGTCATACCTTATGGTTCACATGGAAATCATTTAGGATGTAATGATCATAAATCATAACTCAAAATTCGGTTCCTCATATTCATCTAGATAGTTGACTCATCACATGAACAACTCATCACATAGATAATTGAGGTGTATCTATTAAGGATATAAGAACTCACAACCCTTGTGATTCTTAATTTCTTTTATCAGTGTGGGGTATTCATTTATTAAGAAGAATTCAGTTATTTGATAATCATTCTCTAACTCCTTAGAGTATGATTCCTTCTTGATTTAGACATCACCATGCCTTAATCATGAGTTCACTACGATACACTATCATAATCACTCATAAGGATCTCAAACATTTGGTCCAAGTATTTCATTCATTGATCTCATCAAGAATTAACACTTTACCAAATTTGTACTTCATCTATGATAATCTTGAACACTTCAAGATATTCATATTGGTATTTCTCTAAACACCATTTGAAGTATTAGCATTTGTTCCAATAGGTATGTAAATACATCACATGTATTATACCTAATAGGATAATCACTCTCCCACTACATTAGTGAAGATTGATTAATCATGTCCAAGATATTCATGTCTCTTACTGGTTCTCTAACCAAAAGAGTCTAGATGTATCCATCACATGGAAACTAGAAATGAATTTCTCATGATTGATGCTAATGTCATTGTTTGAGTTATCTATAACTTTAGGTATCATTTTATCTTATGCATACCATGTATCACAAGATAAACAAGGCATTGCCATAAAGATCATATCTTTAAGATTGAAACATCAACTTTATTAATTGCCATCATTGTCATACAATATGCAAAAATAAAGTGTTTCTATCTATTGGCAATATATGAAATAGCAGTTCTCAACTCTATTCCGTGCCCTTTAGGCTGAAATAAACTGAAAGATACTCCTATCTATGGCAGCAACATTTGCTCCAATGATGGGTACTTCTTTCTTAGTCCTTTCACAAAGGCCATCACTTCTTTGTGGATCTTGCATATCATATATGACATATCCATATCTTGGTATCATATACCTCAGATAAAGAAGCGGTTCATTTCCTGATACCTTAGGTGGAGATCTCCATCCCCTCCTTCATCTTCTTTTGTTCTTCCAGATATAGAGGGCAATCCCTCATACACCCTTTCCCCATGTGCCTTGAGGCTGAAGACGGCTTGGATTTCTGGCTAGCATCAGAACACTTCTTAGCTTTGCCCTTAAGAATTACCTTTTCTTTGATCACATCAAAGATTAGGATTAGTCTTTCTTCATCCTTGCCTCTACTATCCTCAACATGTCCAACGACTTTGTCAACGCTTGTCAAAGTCGTTCATGTTGTAGTTTATCATGAACTGTATGATTCTCGCAACGTTTGCAGTATCATACCAACAACCAACTCTTGGCTCAGAGGGAATCTTTCTTAGTCAGGTCTTTCCACATACCCAATCACATTGAGTGTGTGAATCCCTTACTGGATCTCCTTCTGTCATGACATACTAGGATAGTGTCTTGGAGACATCATATGTCTCATGTTGTCTCTGCAACTCATAGTTCAGAGAACACAACATCAAGCACTCCTCATCAATGTCTTTCTCAGTATGCTTCCATGAGCATACTTTCAGCCATTGATGTGGTGGGATCGAGTTCATCTGGTTCTGGTATAACTAGGACTTGGAGCTTTCACTCTTTGAGAACACTTCTCACCATCCTAACCAGTCGTGAAATTATTCCCATTTAATTTGTTGGTTTCAAAGACCGATCGCAAATAAAGTGATTTGTTGATTAACCATTTATTTAAAAAAAAGGAAATATATGCAATTTTAGTCCAAAACTCTTTTTGACTTGTTTGATTGATTTGAAAGGTTGACGATATAATTAGGCCTTTAATTAATTATCGCTCCCACTATTTTACTTCAAATTGATAGCCCTCACCATAAATTTGGAAGATTGCAGCGTACAACCTTCTAGTGGGCAAGATCCTGAAATCCTCTAAGCCATGGACCAGCTAGGGCTGTCACCCACAACATAGATCTCTCAGGTAGGCAACTTTTGCCAATTGCATCATATGCAACTCTTGATAAGATGTCATATACAACTCCTTGCAATGATCATCTCCATGCCTCAAGGTACTAGATCCCATCTAGATCACCTTGTTAAGTCCGACCCAAAGCAAACACGATGAATATGCACCCTGCTAGGGCAGACCCACACATTCATCCTTCACGCTTCCATGAGGTAGAAGGTGCACCACGCTAGGGCGTGCCCACACTTGACCGAACAAGCTTTTCACGTGTGTTGCATTTGGAAGGCATCTAAAACTTAATATTTTAATGAGGGATTTGGTTTTATATACATATACATATCCAATCACCACAATACATAGTACGTATCATATACATGCTATATCCCACAAAAAACATGCACAAACGATAAAAAGTGATGATTATGGCCATCCTAATGTGATTCCTCGAGCCAAGAGGAATCACGGTCATCTAGGTCTACATCACATGCAACCTGTACAAGATGAACATCTGTGCCTTGCCATCCGAGTTGATCAACTCATCACATGGATGATCTGTACTCTCCAGCTGGTCGTCTGGGTGCCACCAGCCGATCGGTTGGCTCTTCCAACCGATTGGTTTGCCTGGTCGTCGTGCATCTCGTCATGTCCGCCACCCGCTCGTCTCGCTCCTCGAATCGGTCATCAACCGATCGGTTCACTCCTTGAACCGACCGTCTGGAACGTCAACCGATCGGTTCACGCCTTGAACTGATTGTTTCAGCTGTCGTCTTGATGTCCATCGGTCTTCGACATAACAGGAAATAAAATCCTATTCTATTTATTACATTTGCTTTAAAAGGGAAACCCCGAGTTACATTCGGGGGGAGCAAAGGTAGGAAAGAATCTCGAATTATTTCGAGTTACATCAGGATTAAGAGAGGGAAGATCGGTGCGCAGACCGAGATGCAAGCAACCACAAACAACCACACACAGATAGGGGTTTATAGGCCATAATCATGCTACATACATCCACCACAAAACTCGTTTAAGGGCGACGCGTATCGAGTGCATTAATAATACATATCATATATGTAATTTGGGATTTGTGGATTTAAGATTGGACATGCATAAAGCCGATATTATTCGCATCGCATGCAATAAATAAAGGCGACAAACCAAAATCGATCATATCGATATTCCTAAAATATAGAGCAGTTGACGTGGCTCTGATACCACTGTTGGGTTTTAGGGGAGACAGAGAAGGCAGAGGAAACAAAAATTTTTCTCCCCAAACCCATACCGAGGAAACACGTCAACGTCTATATAATAGGAAAGAATGGTTTGCGGAATCATACCTTGTCCCGAGGCTTGCTCGGCGACAATACCTTGCGCAATGCGCGGTCTTCAACTCCGGTCTTGGACGGTGTCTGTGCAGCTCCTGGTCGCACCAAAACTGACTCCTCCTCCTCCTACCGGACTGTCAGATGACAGTTGTCCTCCTAAGAGGCAGTGTCCTCCCGCCTCTGTAGTAGTCCACACGGACCACCTGGAACTCCACTCTCCTTGTCCCACAAGGAAGTGGAAGGAGTCGCACCCTCCTATTGACGTACTAGTCGCCAACACACTCTCCTGCTACCAGTTGCAACTGCTATTGTCCTTCCCTTGCTGCACCTCCCTTTTGCGGGAAGCACTTGCTCGGGATCTCTCACGGTTACCAAAACCAGAGAGAACGACAACTTCGCAAAGCAACCAGCTTGCATTGAGTTGTGTTCTGAGAAGCCCCCAATACCCCTATATATATATGCGGGTCATGGGACAAGGTTCTCTGTGCCCGGCAATATGGGACTAAAGCAGGAGTAGAAGGGTTCGAGATTTTCCACAAAAAGCAACCACTTCGCAACCTGAACCGATCGGTTCACAAGTGAACCGGTCGGTTGGGGACCTGAACCGGTCGGTTGGAGCACCAACCGATCGGTTGGGACCCATGAGCCGATCGGTTCACTTCTGAACCGGTCGGTTCGTGGTCCTGGTCGATTCCCGATTGACTTTCCAACTTTCGTTTCTAATTGGTATCGAATACCAATCCTATTCCCAATCAAATTGGGCAAGTGAAATGCAAGGAAAATTCTCACCGACCTGACTTTCCCAACTTGCTCGGTTGCACCAGTTGAACCGATCGGTTCAACACTTGAACCACTCGTTTCACCCTGGGCTTGAGCCGATCGGCTCAACACTTGAGCCGACCGGTTCAGCAACCTCAGCCGACCGGTTCAACACTTGAACCGATCGGTTGGGAGTACAGGTTGTGCAGAATCAGTCAAATGCGATTTCAATCAATCTGATACTCCAATCAATGCGTCCAACACCTTGAACCATATGATATTGAGCTATCAACTGATTCAGTGTTTAATTGAACTACTAAACTCCTTTAGTAATCAATCTAAATGTTGCTTGTGGACAAAACTCCTCTTCCAGGTTAAATCCTATGTGTGTGACCCTGCAGGTCCATTTCACGTTGGCAGTTAAAGTCCATAACACTTATGACTTCACAAGCAAAGAGCGGTGCCTAGTCACACATCAGTGCTACCCAAGTGAAAGTAGAAAGTTGGAGAACAACATTCATCCTACAATCCGTGAATGGTGTTACAGTGAATGTATAATTCCTTTGTCACTGATATCCCGAATGAACTCAAGGCATGGAACAATCATCCTATCAACGTTCATTCACTTTCTTGATCTCAGAGTAGATTGAAGGAGATATGTATGACATCAATATCACATACTGATTCACACATGCGTGCGCATGCCTATCTCAATCCTACTCATCAAGTGGCCTTGGATATCAAACTCCCTCAGGAGGGACAAATCCCATATCTATCACTCACCCCTCAAAAGCCCCATGTGTCAAAGCCACCCAATCATCACCTTTATAACAACCCATGTTTCAGGACTGCGTTTGATGATGTCAAAGTGTGCCCAACGACATGTGTTGAGTGCAGTGATTTCAGGTCTAAGAATCACACTCACCACCATCACTGTGAGTACTGATTGTGACTACCATCTCATGGTTCCATGTGTCAAACTCACGGTGGGTCTGTCCGGTACCTTGTTCTCTAACAAGTACCTATGTGTTTGGTTTGATATCTCTATATCATGACTAATGAGATTCTGTCATCAACCAACACCACAATCTAGTCTTGTGTGTCATTGCTGTCTATCTACCTTCCACAATGACATCCGACTAGGGACATAACAAGAATGTACAAACTCTTAGCATCCGTATGATCTCATCGTTCAGGTCCTCAACCTGAAAGCATACGTCATTGAGTACTGTCATTCTCTAGACATTCAATCTGTTCTATCACTATCTCATATGACTGAACCAAAAAGAATTGGAAGCTTGCCTTTGTTGTTTATCAAATCAATCTTAATGTATCCCACCAATCATCCCATGATTGTCTCTCAGGGCATACATACCAACACTTTATACCCATTATGATGGAAGCATCTCAATTCAATGTATTTGACGGAGTAACACATGAATTGTTTTATGTCAAGTAGTACATTAAGACATAAAGAGTTTAATGCAGTGTGTTAAGTGTAGGCCAATGTACCTTGAGAGAAGGATTAAGCCAATTTAATAAAGTATGATGCAATCAATATCCTAATGAGGATAAGAGAGAAACTTTTACATGTGGGATAATCATGTTAATGAGCATACATTGATACTCCTAGTATGAATGGAGTATGAATTAGGGTCTGATTATTGATAATATGATCTTGAATCCTTAATTTGTTAATAAGGGGAAAACCCTAACCCTAATGAAGGGTGATGTTATGATTTGAAACCGTAATTGGTTAATAAGGGGAAAACCTAACCCTAATGAAGGGTGATGGTATGCACTTGAAAGCCTAATCGGTTAGAATGAGAAACCCTAACCCTAATAATGGGAAGGATGTATTTCTCTTATATCACATAGTGATGATGTGAATCGGAAACCCTATTCGGTTAGAATGGGAAATCCTAACCCTAATAATGGGAAGGATGTATTTCTCTTGCATTGCATGGTGATGTCATATACTGCTAGTGTTTTTATTATGAAGTGTTAACCATACAAGAATCATGAGATGATGAGCATAGACATGTATGAGCTATGATGTTTTATATGGTATAGATTTAAATGGACCTTGTGAACCATGTTAAATATTTTTACAATAAGTATAAAGACCTAAAGTGATAGTTGTTGCCTAATAAGAGGTGACAAGATATTTTATGGGCCTTGTGAGCCAAGAGAAATACTTGTATAAAAAGTATAATATTTTTATAGTCTGATATCTTAAAAGATAGTTGTTGCCTATTGAGAGGTGACACGATGTTTAATGGGCCTTGTGAGCCATGTGAAATACTTGTACAATAAGTATAATGAATACCTTGGTCTGAGGATCTAGAGGTAATAGTTACCAAATAAGAGGTAACAATGTTCAGTGATGAACTCAGGGTTTGAATACCCAGATCTAGCAATCATGATGAGTAAGGGATGAGAATTCCTAGTAATGTGATAAGGGACTGAGATCCCGTATGTTATGCATTCAAAGTGTTCCAAAGGTTATAAAAGTACTTGATAAATGTATTACACCTTTCTTTATAGCATTTGTTATACTTCATGTTTGAAACTTGGTTGATGCTAAAAGATAATGTAATGCATCTAATTAATCAAGTGGAATCACATCATGTAGTTGCCTTGACTATAGATCCATTCAGTGTCAGAATTTATTGAATGGTGAAATGAGTTTAACTCAGAGGGCATATTTTTGAATATGCGGGGGTGAAGGATGAAGTATATCCATACGTCCTAATGAAGAATTGATGTAGCACCATCCTTATTTATTTTATATCGGGATGATGTGAATCTCCTGACTAAATGAGGAATTGATGTGTAAATTCTTCTTCATTAAGTGTTATCGGGATTGATGAGAATCTCCTGACCAGATGAGGAATTGATGTATAATCTTCCTTATCTTTATGAATCCGGGGATGGATAACTGAAATCTCCCTGAAGAGATTGCATGTTGTGGCTATAGCTCTATAGAGAAGATACTAGTATGCCCTGGTAAGCTAATTGTAGTTGACACGAGATGTCATACCAGTAGTCTCGTACTAACTGAGAGAGATGAGATCTTGGCAGACGGCTCTTCCATTGACCTTGTATGGTATTGATGCCTTACGTAGACATGGTCGGTTGGAGTATGAGCGGTATACCTCATCTCCTCAGGGCATAAGTGTGATTGTAAATATGTAATCAGTCGTGTAGAGTATTTGCTTAAGGATCAAATATGGAAAGCATTGGTTGATGTACACTTCATTTATACATTTTAAATGGATAGATGTTATACATGTTCTTCATATTTCTTATAAAGTGAATAGATGATTCATTGCTCTATCATAGATAGCTGCGTTACTTTAAGAGAAGAGACTACTCTATTATGCTTATAACAATGATTAATCTTTCTTATTAATATAAAAGAACCTCTGCTCAGTTTTATACTGCTTACCTGTGGTAATAATAGAGTTATATCTCTCACTGGGACAATTGTCTCACCCTGTGGGATCCACATTTTTTTAGGTGGACGTGCACAAGGGGGTAGAGATTGTACTGTAGAGGGAGGACAATAGTAGCAGGGGCAGTGGTAATAGCTCAAGTTGAGTGTGTTGTCTATTGTGTCTTGTAGATAGAAGTCCTATGTGTCGTCTCTATACTCTTAGGTCCTCAGAGTCAGTACGTAATGGTTTTATAAACAATATGAGATTTTGGCATGTATGTCTCGAGGATTTTTGTTGCTTCAGTATATGTTTTGACAAAGCAACTATTATATGTTATCCTCGAGATGAGATGGTACAATGTATGTACAATGTGAACCTTGATGTATATAAATTTTTGGTTCTTTCATTAAGAGTTTCCTGGAAGAGGGTCTCTTTGCAAAATGGTTTTAATTTTTAGTGATTTTGTTAATTCGCTGCATATGGTTATTCCACAATTATTTATTGGTGATGGCTAGATTTTATTTTGGGTCATCATAAAGTTTTGGTATCAGAGCTTAAGGTTCGCTGAGTCTATAGATACATAGGACTAAGGTGTTGAGTCTGTTCTAGTGTCCTCTAGTATATCTTATAGTGGCTTCTGCTTATGCAGAAAAAAGGGTAAAGCTTAAAAATGTCTGGAGAACATGAGGAACACATTGCTGAGAGCAATGATGTTGCACAAAGAGAAGGTGCAAGGGATCAGGCGAGAGAAGGATGACTTCTTGAGAATCCCCAAGCTGATCTAGCCATGATAGAAAACCCTTCTTTTAATGCTCTCACTGGATTGGTTATTACAGAATTAACCCGTATCAAGGATCAGATACAAGCAATACAACCAAGATTACCAGTTCCCAATGATGAAATTTTGGGCTCTAATAGGATTTTTGATCAACATAGTTATGTTAGATAAGTAGAAATTAAGAAAAGATCTATCCAAACTCGGGAATATATGCCTAGTATCTCTAAAAAGGGGAATTTTTTGGTGCCTCCATTGCAACAAACACCTAGTGCACCAGGGCAGTGGCTACCAAGAAAGGGCAAAGGACCTAATGTTCCACCAGTTAGAACTCATAATTTAGCTTCTGCATCAGTAATAAGGCCGACAAGACCAGGGAGTGCATATAAGACATGTCATAGATGTGGACAGGTTGGACATGTTAGATCATTTTGTCCGAAAAGAAAGGAAGGAATGACCCAACCACTAAGGTAGAGTCAACAAGACTCTCCTAGGCAACTATTGGGTAGTGGCACATGAGGACATGGACAGGCATCCCAAGTAGGTCCATCTACACCAAACGGTAGTGTACGATGTTAGAAACAGGCAACGACAAGATTCTATACAATGAATCAACCTGAGGTAGTAATCGATCCACAAGTTGAGACATGTCAGATGAAATTGTGTCATTCTGATATATCTTCTCCTGATTTTATCCGTTAGTTATAAGAAAAGTAGTTGTAGTTGAGCTTCCTTTGATTAGTCTTATGAGGACATAAGGAAGATGAGAATTTACATTCTATCCAGTAATCTTTAAAATATTTTATAATTTCTCTTGTCTGTATAAAAGAGGATGAGGTGTAAAAGAGACGCCTTGAGAAATCCAGGGATACTAAGTCCTATGATTTGGATGATATGAAAAGTAAGGTATATGATAAAAACAAGGTGCGTACTACCTAATTTCAGTACTTGTATACCCTGGCCATGTATTCATCTATTGAAGGCAAGGTAAGTATGAGACTCTTAGATTACTATCTTTCTGATTACTCTGATCAAGTAATCATCTGGAGAAAATTTAAAGAGTATAATAAAAATGAGTTTATCTCAAACCAGTCTATGTGTATGAGGAAGTAAAAAGTACAATCCTCATGATAAGATAAAGGGAACAAGGGAGATGATCCATGTTTGATAAAGAATGTGTGAATAATAAAGATATTTTCTATGATGTGAAAATAAATAAAGTCAAAAAATGTTCATGGACATACTAGACAATAACAAAGAAAGGAATGATGACATGTAATCATCTTTATAACTCCTATGTCGATGGAAAGGAACCTAAGACGAAACAAGATTGAATGACACATGAATAGTTGAAAGTTTATGAAATAATCAAAGAAGGTGATAATCTTCTTTCTTTGATAAACAACCCTAGATAATGATGGGACAATAAAAAGCAATATGTTTCCTTGTGTTATTTCCTTTTAGGGATATGACAATAAAGTAAGTCTTGTGGCACTTGATGTGCATGAATTAGAAGTAATCTATACATGGGTACTTTGAAAAGTATCAGCTAGTCTTGGAATTTGGTTCCAAGACAAAGTTATATGTGATAAGTAATGTTTCAAGATGAAAGAAAGGTCTTTTTATATGTGTGGCTTTGGTAATAACAACATAGAGATGGAAATGATGAGGATGTGATGTAATTTTAGCACATGTAACGGATACCAAGGTAAAGAATCCTAGTATCCAAGAACTTTCAATGGTATGAGAAAATGAGAACATGACTCTGGATAAGATGATTAATGTTTGGTTACCTAGAAGGGCCAGCTTTGAGATTAGTCTAGTTACATAATATAGTATGGATATCATATGTTAGGGGTATATGCTCTGCATAAACATAACATCGATAAGGATGTATTAATTGAAGGAACAATTATAGAATCATCTTGGGAAAAGTTTATCAAGCTAAGATAACTTCCTTAGAATATCCCTATCTAGATCTGTTGAGGTAGCTTATACATATAACATTTAGAGTCGCCTTTGAGATAGTTCTTCTTGATAAGTAGCCTCTCTTTATGACAAGAAAATAAACAGCTAACAGTATAGTTTGTACAAGTCATATGAAAATTTAGTGTTGTTTCAATAGATTAGAGTGGAACACCAGATGTATGATAAGACTTGTAGTCCAAAGTGGGTGACAGAACGTAACTCTGGTTTTTCCTTGGAAGTGAAATGCTAAATTAAGTGAGGAGTATGGAAGACTCCCAAGGTCAAGAATCTTATTACATAAAATATGTATGTTAAGGGAGTGACAAGTCAATAAGGTTTGACACCTGAATTATTCAAAGTATGAATAGTACTTCTCTGACTTAGAAAGTGTTACCTGACACAGAATTGATACTACAGTCATTAATGAAAAGGACAGTTGAATATGTGTCATGTATGATAGATATTATGATGACCCTGAATGGAAGGACTTTGTACTGGTCAAAGTTCAATGGCATCTCCATGACATCAAGATGTTATGTGGAGACTTGATGATATGATGCGTGAACGACAATTGTCTCCCTTCATATGGTATTTCGGGGATGAAATCCTTGTTAGGGGTTTATAATTTGTAACATGCCTGACCTGGGTTTAGGGCTAACCCTATTTGTTTGGCTTAAATAAGTTGCATAGAACTTTAATATAATTCTCTAAAGTGTTTTGTTATCAGGTGACAAACTTATGTTTCAAGTTTGGTCCTGTTTGAATAATGTTTGAGCAATGTTCTTTTATTTTGGACCAAAATGCAATTTACCCAAGATGAGGGGTTATATTGCAATATGTCACATGTTGAGTGTACCTCATGTGTTTTGGAATCATAAGAGAGAGAATTAGGCTAGTTTGTGGCTTGTGGAAAGCCTAAATTCCAAGTTTGAACTTGTTTGAATAATGCTAGTGCCTTGAGTATCAATTTTGGTACAAATTGTAATTTACCCAAAATGTAGGGTTGATATGCATATTACCACGTCTAGAGTGTCCCTACTTCCTCTATGTATCATTTAGAGGAGAGATAAAGAAGGAGACACCATGTTTGAAATATTTATGAGTGGTAGTATTCTTGGTGACGAAAAGACCAAGAAAGGGGTTGAATGTAAAATCCTAACTTGAGTTGTATCGAGTTGTGGACTTGATATGGGAGTTCCTATCGGCCAAGGAGCCATATAGGGGATCCCATATTGGTTTTTAGACTCTTTAAAAAGACCATGACGGCCTAAGAACCTCAAGGACGTGAAGTGTATCGGTTTACAACTTCCTTGGAAAACTTGTATCGGGTTGTGAATAAAGTGGTGATTGAGTTGAGATATCTTATCCAACAAGATAAGTGACGGCCAAAATTTCATATCTATATTATCCTCAAGTGTTTTTCATGTCAATATAAATAAGATTGCATTCATGTACACATGTCAACCATGCATGTACGCGTGGCACCAAGTAGCTTAAAATGATGACACCTCATATACACTCTTTTTCATGAACCTCAACTATATATACCATTCCTTTCACCTATTAGTGAAAATTTTCAAAATTTACCACCCTATTGATCTTAGATATCATTCATAGTGTCTTGGTATCGTGCATAGGTGAAGGGGTATTGCTCATAGAGCCTTGGTATCGGACATAGCAAAGTGATATCGGCCAAGTGAAGGGATATTGGCCACAAGTGAGGAAAATTAGCCACAAGCGGTGAGGTATCATGCATAATGCTGAGGAGATCAAGTATTGAACCTTTAATAAGCTCATATTCAACCTTAGGAATGTGAAGCTTTGGAGCTTGGATCTTTGAAGTTGTTCTTGAGGTGGGTTATATAACTTGAACCCAATCATGTTATTATTCACCTTCAATTCTGTTATACTTGTTGAGCTACTTTTAATTTCAAATTCTCTTGCATAATTGATGAATCCATGAGTTATATTAGTGACATAGGACGGTTTTACATGAACTAGAACAGTAAGAATAAGATTCTAGAGGTTGATTATGATGACATCATCATGGCCCAACCCGATATTGGGTTGACACACCTCTAACCCGATATGGTGAGGTGAATATACCCCTAGCATGATACGATGAGGATGCATATACTTTATACAAGATATGGTGATGAAGAATACACCTTGAGCACGATATGGTGTCAAGCATACACCATGTGCACAATATGAGGTCAAGTATACACCTTATGCACGACATGAAGTCAATTATACACCCTAACCCGATATGGTGTTGAAACCCTAGATGATGGGTAACTCGATATAGCGATGAGTTATACCTCATGGATGATATGAGTGACACATACAAACACCTTGTGCATGATATAGTGTTAAGCATACACCTTGTGCACAATATGAGGGCAAGCATATACCCTATGCACGATATGGTGTCAATTATACACCCTAACCCGATATGGTGTTGAAACCCTAGATGATGATATGAAACCCGATATACCTTGGAATCTCACACCTCTATCATTTTGTGTAAAGGGTTAATTGTGAAGGGTTCAACCAGTTGTCTATCCTGTCACTCAACACATGATAGTATTGATCCCTTCAAGGTATGAAAATATATGAGCATAAGGGTCTAACCCGATATGGTAACCTGATATGGTGATGTGAATATACCACTAACATGATACCATGATAAAGCATATACCTTATGCATGATATGATTCTGAAGTGCACACCTTGTTCACAATATGGTATCAAATATACACCTTATACATGATATGAGGTCAAGCACTCATCTCATACATGATATGGAGCTAAGTACATCTAACTTGAGATCACAAACCCTAAATGTTGGGCACCCCGATATGGGTGCATGATATGGTAATGGAGGATACACCTTATACATGATATGGTGATGAGGATACACCACATGCCCAATATGGATGCACAATATGGTGATGAGGATACATCACAAGCACGATATGGAAGTATGATATGGTGTCAAGTACACACCTTTATACCCAATATGATGGAAGCATCTCAATTCAATGTAATTGATGGAGTAACACATGAATTGTGTTATGTCGAATAGTACATTAAGACATAAAGAGTTCAATGCAATGTGTTAAGTGTAGGCCAATGTACCTTGAGAGACGGATTGATCCAATTTAATAAAGTATGATGCAATCAACATCCTAATGAGGATAAGAGAGAAACTTTTACATGTGGGATAATCTTGTTAATGAGCATACATTGATACCCCTAGTATGAATGGAGTATGAATTAGGGTTTGATTCTTTATAATATGATCTTGAATCCTTAATTTATTAGTAAGGGGAAAACCCTATTCCTAATGAAGGGTGATGATATGATTTGAAACCCTAATTGGTTAATAATGGGAAAACCGAACCCTAATGAAGGGTGATGGTATGCACTTGAAACCCTAATCAGTTAGAATGAGAAACCCTAACCCAAATAATGGGAAGGATGTATTTCTCTTATATCACATAGTGATGATGTGAATATGAAACCCTATTCAGTTAGAATGGGAAATACTAACCCTAATAATGGGAAGGATGTATTTCTCTTGCACTGGATGGTGGTGTAATATACTGCTAGTGTTTTTATTATGAAGTGTTAACCATGAAGGAATCATGAGATGATGAGTATAGCCAGGTATGAGCTATGACGTTTTATATGATACAGATTTAAATGGGCCTTGTGAGCTATGTTAAATATTTGTACAACAAGTATAAAGGTCTAAAGACCTAAAGAGATAGTTGTTGCCTAGTGATAGGTGACAAGATATTTAATGGGCCTTGTGAGCCATGAGAAATACTTGTACAAAAAGTATAATGTTTATATAGTCTGATATCTTAAAAGATAGTTGTTTCCTAGTGAGTGGTGACAAGATGTTTAATGGGTCTTGTGAGCCATGTGAAATACTTGTACAACAAGTGTAATGAATACCTTGGTCTGAGAACCTAGACGTAACAGTTACCTGATAAGAGGTAACAATGTTCAGTGATGAACTAAGGGTTTGAATACCCAGATCTAGCAATCATGATGATGATAATGTTAAGGGATGAGAATTCCCAGTAATGTGATAAGGGACTGGGATCCCGAGTGTTATGCATTCAAAGTGCTCCAAAGGTTATAAAAGTACTTGATAAATGTATTACACCTTTCTTTTGAGCATATGTTATAATTCATTTTTGAAACTTGGTTGATGCTAAAAGATACTATAATGCACCTAATTAATCAAATGTAATTCTCATCATGTAGTTGCCCTGACAATAGATCCATTCAGTTTTAGAATTTACTGAATGGTGAAATGAGTTTAACTCAGAGAGCATATTTTTGGAATATGTGGGGGTGAAGGACGAAGTATATCCATATGCCCTAATGAAGAATTGATGTGGCACCTTCCTTATTTATTTTATATCAGGATGATGTGAATCTCCTGACCAAATGAGGAATTCATGTGTAAATTCTTCTTCATTAAGTGTTATCGAGATTGATAATCTCCTGACCAGATGAGGAATTGATGTATATTATTCCTTATCTTTATGAATCCGGGGATGGAACTCTAAAATATCCCTGAATAGAGTGCATGTTGCGGCTGTAGCTCTATAGAGAAGATACCATTATGTCCTGATAAGCTAATTGTAGTTGACATGAGATGTCCTGCCAGTAGTCTCGTACTGACCGAGACGGATGAGGTCTTGGCAGTTGGCTCTTCCATTGACCTTGTATGGTACCGATGCGTTATGTAGACGTGGTCAGTTGGAGTATGAGTGATATACCTCATCTCCTCATGGCATAAGTGTGATTGTAAATATGTAATCAGCCGTGTAGCGTATTTGCTTAAGGATCAAATATGGAAAACATTAGTTGATGTACTCTTCTTTTATACATCTTAAATGGATAGATGTTATACACATTCTTCATATTTCTTATAAAGTGAATAGATGATATTGCTCTATCATAGATAGTTGCATTACTTTAAAAGAAGAGATTACTCTATTCTGCTTATAACAATGATTAATCTTGCTTGTTAATATAAAAGAACCTCTGCTCAATTTTATACTTCTTACCTGTGATAATAATATTGTTGGCGGAGAGTTATATCTCTCACTGGGACAATTGTCTCACCCCGTGGGATCCACTATTTTTTTAGGTGGACGTGTACGAGGGGGTAGAGACCGTACTGTAGAGGGAGGACAGCAGTAGCAGGGGAAGCAATAACAACTCAGGTTGAGTGTATTGTTTGTCGTGTCTTGTAGATAGAAGTCATATGTGTCATCTCTATACTCTCAGGTCCTTGGAGTCAGTACGCAACGACCTTATAAAAAATATGATATTTTGGCTTGTATGCCTCGAGGATTTATGTTGCTTCAGTATATGTTTTGACAAAGCAACTGTTATATGTTATCCTCGAGATGAGATGATACAATGTATGCACAATGTGAACTCTGATGTATATAAAGTTTTGGTTCTTTCATTAAGAGTTTCCTGGAAGAGGGTCTCTTTGCAAAATGGTTTTAATTTTTAGTGATTTTGTTAATCCGCTGCTTATGGTTATTCCGTAATTATTTATTGGTTATGGCTTGATTTGATGTCGGGTCATCACAGTATGGAATCAGTCCTACTAGTCAAAATGATTACTTTTCTCTACATACTATGAGAAGCAGACATCATGGATACCAAATGGATTCAAGACTTATTTCACAATCTCAACACTCTTAAAGAACAATAGGGAAAATCCCAACACCAGACACAATGCTATCAAGCAAGAACGGCCTGAGCATTCAACTAGAAGGTTCGACCTTGCATCTTTTCGAAGGGCGATCGAGTATTGAGAGTCATCCAGAATGTTGATTCCAAGGGCAAGTTAGACCCTAAATGGGAGGGTCCCTACATCATCCACAACATCTATGACTGGCGTGGCATGCACCTAAAGGACATGGATGGAGATATTTAACTTGTTCTGCTAACCTATGTACTCAGTTATTCATCTTTATTAGATGAATGCCAACCTTGTCAAATGCTATTACTTCTAATTAATCTACTAAAATGAGAAAACCTCTACTATAAAGTCATATAATTGAGATAGAAGCTCCCAATCTTCTAAGAAAACAACTAAAATCAACTTAAACACCTAGTTGTGTACCACGGTACACCCTAAAGTGGAAAGGTCAAAGTAGAACCTAGGGCCTAGCACGAAAGGATTACGACCATTGTCCTAATGCTCCAATGGTTCACCAACCTAAAAATAGCTCCTTAAAAGGTCTTACAAAAACCAACACACAAAGTTTTCATAACTTTGACTCAAGCTAGGAGAAGCCCCACGATCAAAACACAAAGGTGACAGTGCTTTTGAGTCCCAGGATGCAAGTCATTGACATATTGACATCTATATATATGGAGATGTTATAAAGTTTACATTAGTCAAAGTTATCTTAAAAAGGGAAGGACCATTTAGAGAAAAACTAATATTGAAGTTCCTTGTAGCTACTCTTGTCTCCCTACGATAAAGAGGTGGACCAAGATCTACATGTGCTAATTCAGGAATCATGGGATGGGGAACCCTCACTAGGAAAACCCCATTCACTCCTCACGAAAAAACCTTTGTTCTCATGATAAGGCCCTGAGCAGTCAATGTTAAAGAAAAAATCTTTAAAATAAAAGGACTTACAGTCAAGGGACACTATTAAAGAAAAAAATAGAAAGCCCTTTAAACAGGTAGACATATGATCATGGCCGAATCTACTCTAAGACATGTCATGAGTAAAAGCCCATGGGGTGTCTCTAACATTTGGCACCTTGGCCCAACTGGACAGGGATTCACTGCTTAGGTGAAAGTTACATGGCATGGTTTTATCTCTTAGCATGACACTCAGGACCGGTAGAGATTCTGTCATCTTTCTCTCCTAGGATGAGGGTTCTCCTCATGATAGAAGAAACTGCATATGTTTCTAAGGAGGAAACATTTATCATATTAGGATGGGTGATAGCTTAAAGCGCTTGGGGTTTCAATCTTCTAACTTCATACAAGGATGTACACAAGGAGGAGGTGATCCCCGACATATGAAAATATACACATATCCCTGGAGACCTAAAAACACATAAACATGAGTGCTATACTGCCCCAATCGAACAACTTGTCAAAAAGGAACTCACATTCATATGCACCTCATGGATTCCGATCCAATGCACATTTACAAAGCTTCATGGAAGGAGTACCCCAATTGGCTCCACATTTCATGAATCAAAAACATTTTTTCCAAAAATAAAAATAGTAAAAAACTATGGCTCCTTATGCCAACAAAAAAATTGTAAAAAATAATGAAAATACAAAAACAATCATCATTGCTCCAGAAGGATCACAAGCCACTACCATTGAAGGTATTGATGCAAGCCATGTCAGGTACTCAGGAGAGCAATACCAACCCACTAGGAAGGAATCTTGGGTCAATATCTTCCAATACAATCACATTTTTTTCAACTTCTCATGAACTTTTTGAAAATCTAGCATTAGTTTTTACGAAAAATGGAGGAAGAGATTCAACTTGATACATACACTGCCGACGGTTGAACTACCGCAACACTGATACAGAGTAGTATGCAATGCAACCATCCAAACCAGGTAAGATGATCAACCACTAAAAAGTAGGCATAACCACGTCACAGGCTGAATTATCAAGGCGGAACCACATCCACTCCCAACAAACATCTACAACCTTTAAACTAGCAAGCCAACGAGCCAGGTCTCCACACAACTCAAGGGGCTCACCCACTTGAATACAATTTGACAAGAAATCCTTTTCCATGCTATAATGAGGATTCAAAGACTCCATCAATCTAATAGGACCGATGTGCATTCCCAGATAAATATATAAAACTTGGAAGGGTCCCCTTATCTTTCTAGTCAACTATGCTTCATCCAAGCACTTATACATCTCTTCCATTACCAAAGGTACAATGGTTTCCTTTCTCCACAGAGTAGCCATAAATCCAAAAGAAATAGCTTCTACATGTCTGACTATCTCTCCAAAGAGAAACTCCTCTAGGATGATCAAAGTATACACCCGTAGGTGAGGCATATCAAGAGAAGCCACATCACAACACACCTCACTCATAAACGACTGCCATAGGGATTCCATGTGAATGAATCTGTCATTTCTAGTCAACCACTGAGCTTCCTAGTATTTCTTCATGCCAAGAAGATGCCCTAGGTAGACATCCCACAACTTGATTTCCTTGGCACCACGTGACATTGGTCATATAGAGGAAGTTTCATGATGTTAGACACATCCTCCAAGGTGGGGGTTACAATGACATCACCAAAATGGAAGGTGTGAATCATATTATCCTAGAAGTGGATCGCCACTGACATGAACTCCCTTGCCACAGTGATGTATGCTAACTGATGAAGATGACGGGTCACACCAAAGCTTGCCAACTTGACATCTTTAGTTTAAAAAAATATATGATACAATAGTGAAATAAAAACAAGTTGATGGGAGGATGTCGTATGACAGGGATCCCCCAAATTTCCTACTCTTCCATAACCCTGAGTTGTAGGGGACAAGATGGGCTGAAAAGATGAGGGTTAAAACCCTTTCATATAGAGCAAACTCATCACCAAAAATAGGGACTTCATGTCCTTTTCCCTGACAAAATTGAACTACATCCACGACAAAAGTTGACTCGCATCCTGAGAAAGCATGACTCCAAGTCCATGTCAGTATATCACCATGATCTGCCACCTAATATCAAAATACTAATTGAGGCAATCCTCCAATCAATGAAGCATCTTCCAAAGATCAAGCTCAGAAATTTGATCTTAAATCAAAGATCATCAAACCTCACAATAATTTCTAAACTTGAACTCAAATTTTTATTTAAAATTTAAAAGGGTTTACAAATACATGTATGACTAATACATGATTTTTTATGCAAGAAGGGAAAATACATCATGGAGTAAATGCTAAATACAAGCAACTACACTTCATCTTCTTCTTTGTCTATCCAGTCAAATGCTTGGCCAAAGGTCGATGATCAGTGGAAGAAGACCTAGAAGAATGACATCCACTGCTTGCTTCTGCGTGAATGCCACTAGTACCATCCGCGAGCAGAATAGGATCTTCTAAAATCACCTCGACAACCAAGGCAACATCTATAAACTAAGAGGAGAATGCCTCCACACCAAGGGAAGGTTGATCTGCACTCTGAATGGGAACATCCAAAGAAAATCCCCCTACACTAGAAGATACTCCAAAATGTTGATTGTCCCTATAGCATGTCGGCACACTCAAGCCAAAGAGTCCTCCCATAGTATCATAAGATTCATCTGTCTTCACAAAGGATGAGGTCCAACCAAAGTCACCCAAGAAGTGACATAAGCCTCCAATGCTAAAATTTCAATGAGCCCAAAAATCGGGGAAGTTGTCAAAGTCACAAGTGTCAACTGGTGAAGGCAGAGCCTCATGTGAAGAAATTGCCCCTCTGGAGACTCATACCCCTGATCATTCTACTCCTTAGCCAAATCATAATCAATCACCTACAAGAAAACTCATGTCAAAGATAATGCAAGAAGGAACGACATCAGGCACATACGCTCACTGCATGAGCATGATGAAGCCAATCACATGCCTCTCTAGAAAAGAGAAGGGGTTGACTATGTCTATAGTACCACCTCAGGTATGCGTCATCTTCCCAGATATCGGCTCTTGTGCATTCTGATAGATGTTGAGTCCAGAATGGACCAGCCCCAATAGAGGGTCAAAAGGGATTTATTGACTACTATTCCATTAACGAGAAGCATGCTCACCCATATATAGTACGCTCCTGGATAGAGGCTCGAACTAGATTCGGAAAGCATCTAGGGTCAACACCTCAAAGTAGGTTGTACAAGAAGTAGCCACCTTGTCATACTGAAACCTAGAGAAGATCCAGAATTGGAGTTGGAAAAAATAGAGGAATTGGAGTTAGATAAAGTACAAATGCACAATATAATACAGTGATCAAAGTATTAGGAATACCTCAACAACTATCATCATCTCTAGTTCGCCTCTCCACTACTCATAGGGCACCCTACCAGCACAACCAACCCAATTGAGACAAGTAGGTAGGGAGGAGTACATATAAACTTTCGGGCCACAAAAGTGACAAGTCTATATTGCTAGAACTTCTCATAACCCAACATTTGCAAGAAAAGAAGCATCAGAGCATATCATCTACTATAAATATCTCAAAGCAAACAAAGGCAGGTAAAACTTACCACAATCAAGCCGAGGAATACTTCACAATGTTTTGTATCCCAAACATCTCTCCATTGAATTCACCAACAAGACATCTCTACAAATGCGTCAAAAGATGGGTATACACGCTGCCACCCCAGTCAAAGGAAGGAACCACGTCTAGTTCCAATAAAAAGGAGAACCATCATACATCTCCTATGTTCAAGGAATATGTTCTAAACAAGCAACCAATAATCAGGACAAACATGAATACCTGAACTCGTAGGGTTGCATATAGTAGATCATTGGTGCCTCACTGATTGCCATCACGAAAGAAGGTGGACCTCAGTCATGTAAACCAAACTTCATACTTTGAGGCCTCTCAGTATCTCTAGGATTAAATCCTAGAATCCCAACTAGGCACTAGCAACCTCACTCATGTAGGTCATGTAGATCACTAATGGGAGTCTAGCCAAACTCTAATCCGACAATACTGACAAACTCACTTAGGGTGATCACCAGCTTGCCAAACATGAAATGAAACATATTGGTCTTCGTACAGAAGTGCTCAATTAGAGGAAGGAGATATAATCTATCTATGGTCCCACATTGACAAATGCTCCCAAAGGTTGTCATCTCTGACAAATACACATCCTCAACCACCAAGCTCTCATACAGATACGCCAACTCATTCCTAGAGATCCTTCAGTGAATATTAAGAAGAAGTTCCAGGACAGGGGAAGGAAGCAAACTAACAGAGATTAGCACCGTGAAAGAAAGCAAGAGAATCAAAAGGGGGGCCAACACAAACAAAGGGGAAAGTACAGGACTGGAGGAGAATAGGCAAGAGAAGATGGGAAGAGTAGAGAATACATCTATGGTATGGGAATCCTATACCCAAGTAGCTGTGACTGGGGTTACCCAGCGTCGTGAAGAACAATGAAAATGCTGAGCTGGAATTGCCGAGGTATGGGTGGCCTCGGCAGGGTCCAAAACCTTCGAGCTATCTATCGAAGGGAATGACCCGATATGGTCTTCTTAATGGAAACAATGATAAAGGGGACTGAGCTCAAAAAAACAAAGAAGAGTATAGGCTTCACAAATGGCCTGTGTCTTAGTTGCAAGGGAAGATCGGGTGGGATTGGCTTTTGGTGGAACAACATCAATGTGAACGTCAAATCCTATTCAAAACATCACATCTTCGCAGTCATCAACGAGCCAAACGAGGAGGATCAGTGGGTTGTAGCTGGCATCTATGGTTGGGCAGAAAATCACAATAAATGGAAGACCTGAGAGCTCATTGAGAAGATTATGGAGGAAAATAGCCTTCCCACCCTCCTGATTGGGGATTTCAATGAGATACTGCACAACGATGAGAAAGAGGGTGGAGCTGAGAACAGTCGCATGTACTCTGATGAGTTCCGAACCGTGGTCAACAATTGCAACCTGACAGACTTGGGCTACTCGGGCAACAAGTTCACCTGGATAAAGGGCAAAGAGGAGCAAACAACTATTAGAGAGAGACTGGACAGGGGTCTGGACAACCACGAATGGCATACCTGTTTCCCAAACACTATCATAAAACACCTCCTGATATACAAATATGATCACACACCTCTTATGCTCAATACAAACCACACTAGGTAGCGATGGAAAGCGCAAAAACGCTTCTTCTTTGAATCTTTCTGGCTGACGGATGAGGAATGCAAGAAAGTAGTAAAAGAGACATGGAAGGAGGAAGCAAATGCCAAAGTAACTGACAAGATCAACAAATGCTGCAGAAACCTTAGCGAGTGGGCAACTATCAAGTATGGGGACAATAACAGAAGGCTGAAGAAAGTGGAAGAAGATCTCCTAAAAGAGCAGAAGAAGCATATGTCAACCGAGAGCCTCAAGAGGCGAATAGAGCTGAGCGAGGAGGTTGATAAGCTGCACAAGGCAAATGAAAGCTACAGGTACATGAGAGCTAAAGAAAATGAAATGAGGGATGGCGACTGCAACACCGCGTATTTCCACAAAAAAGCTTCCCAGAGGCGTAAGCGCAACGACATTGTAAAACTCAAAGATGAAGGGGAAAATATTGAGGGAGGGGGAGAGTGATATCACTGATATTATCTCTTTGTATTATAAAAATCTCTTTACCTCACAGGGTGTTTTTTTGTGACGAGAACATTTTAACAAGACTAACTAGAAAAGTGGATGAGCATATGAATAACAACCTTCAAAAAGTCGCAACCAAGGAGGAGGTGTGGAGAGCACTCAACCAAATGCACCCGACAAAAGTGCCAGGCCCGGATGGTTTGCATGCCAGCTTCTACCATGCATTCTGGCCTCTCGTGGGTGATGACATCACCAACTTCATGGTCAGGTGGTGGAATGACGAACAGAAGCTCGAAGACATCAACAAGACGAACATGGTCCTCATTCCAAAGTGCAAAGACCCCATCGACATGGCAGACTTCAGACCGATAAGCTTGTGCAACATCCTCTACAAGATCATCTCCAAGCTCATGGCAAATAGGCTGAAAGAGTTCCTTAATGGCATCATAACTAATAACCAAAGTGCCTTCATCACCAGACATCTGATTACGGACAATGCGTTGATTGCTTATGAGCTATTTCACACCATGAAGAGAAGAACCAATGGCAAGAGAGCACACATGTGTATCAAGATTGATATGAGCAAAGCATACGATAGAATCGAATGGGACTTCCTCGATAGAGTGATGAGCCAGATTGGTTTTGGCGACGTGTGGAGAAGGAAGGTAGGGGAGTGCTTCAGATCACCAACCTTCTCTTTCATCATCAATGGGTGCAAGAGGGGTCTGGTAACCCCCTCGAGGGGGATACGGTAGGGGGATCCTATCTCCCCCTACCTCGTCCTCCTTTGTGCTGATGTGTATTCAGAGATGATCAACAAGGCTGCTAGAGAGGGAAACATACATGGTTTATCGGCCAGTAAAGGAGGACCCGAGATAACACATCTCTTCTTTGCTGACGATAGCATCCTTTTCACGAGGGCAAATCCGCAAGAAGCTGTTGTGATAGTTGAGATAACCAGTCGCTACGAGAGAGCTTTGGGACAGAAAATTAACTATACCAAGTCGGAAATTGCCTTCAGTAGAAATGCAAACCCAGAGAATATGAGCACTATTCTGAATACACTCAACATGAAGAAGGTCGACAAGCATGAGAGGTACCTCGATCTACCAACAATTATAGGAAGATCAAAGAAGGTGATTTTCGAAGGGCTAAAGGACAGAATTTGGGGGAAGCTCAATGGGTGGAAGGAACATTATTTAAGCCAAGTTGGGAAGGAGGTTCTAATTAAGTCTGTTATCCAAGCCATCCCATCCTACATGATGGGTATGTTCCAGATTTCGGGCAACATCATTGACGACCTGAACAGATACATAGCAAATTTCTGGTGGGGCAGCACGACTGAGAAGAAAAAGATACATTAGAAGGCGTGGGAGAAGATATGTAGACCTAAATATGAGGGAGGGCTTGGTTTTAGAAACCTCAAAATTTTTAATGCATCCCTCCTGGAAAAACAGGCATGGCGCCTCCTCTCAAGCCTAGACAACTTGGCAGGTCAAGTTATGAGGAGTAGGTACTACAAAAACACTGATATCCTTGAAGCCTACAGGGGGTTTGATCCTAGCTACTCCTGGCGTAGTATATGGGGGGCTAAAGCGCTTCTCTTAGAGGGCATCCGATGGAAAGTGGGGGACGGAACTAAAATTAATGTTTGGAAGGACATGTGGCTCCTGAATACTAAATGAAGTTGTACAAGAGTCGAGGATGATGAAGCTCTGAACGGTTTGAAGGTGGAATGCCTCATTGACAATCAGAAGTGGTGTTGGAAAACTGACACTCTGAACATGTTCCTACAAGCAAACGAGGTGGATATAGTCAGAGCTAAACCCCTCTGCCCTAACAGCTCAGATGAGAGGTACTGGTACCCTACCAAAAATGGTCTTTTCACTATCCGGTCAACTTATGCCCTTGGCGCTGACCAGGGTGCCCCGAGCTGGCTGAACCAGGGAGGCGGCAACACCAACAAATGGGCCAGAATTTGGAAGCTGAACACCCCACCAAAAATTAAACATTTCATTTGGAGAGTTTGTGCAAACTAGGTTCCCACAAAATCAAGACTCTTCAATAAAATATCACAATAGATGAGAAATGCCCAATCTGCAATGCTAACAGAGAAACACTCTCCCATGCTCTTTTCAAGTGCAGCTACTCTGCCCAGATCCAGAACTCCAAAAATAGCATGAATCACATCCTCCCTGTGGCGCGCGACCTTGAAGACGCATCCCTTGACAACCTGTGGATGATGGCATCTAAGGAAGAGATGAAAACCTTCTTTACCCTCTGCCTCGCTGGCTGGAAATGCATAAATGAATCCATCTTCAACCAGTCTAACCCCAACCCGATGCTGGTGGCTGATAGAATGCTGAAAATGGGTGGACTACTACAAAGAAATAAGGAGCAGGTTCACTCCGGGGTGCACACCTCCAGTGCCCAATAGAGCTCCATCATCTTGGACACCCCCGAGTGGCGCACTGACGAAGATGATTACGGACGCTTCTATCCTTCCAAATGTCTGAGCCTGCTTCAGCGCCATCTTCAGAGACGGTATGGGGAGGACGGTGGCCATGTCCATCTTGACGATGGAGGGCAACTGGACTCCTTTCGTGGCTGAGGCGTATGTGGTCATCAGTGGTCTCAGGGATGCCCTTCAGCTGCACATCACCGACCTATGCGTGGAGTCTGATACCCTCAACATGGTTCAGAAAATCAACAGCCAGATTAAAGGTGGAGGACCGATCATACAACTGTTCAAGCATATCAACCAGATGAGAGCTAATCTTAATGTGGTGGCATGTACTCATGTTAGAAGGGACGGTAATACAGAGGCTCACAACCTGGCTAAATGGGGGGTTCAGAACGATGTAAATGGAATCTGGGTGGATCATTGCCCAAATCCTCAACAACATGTTTTCCAAAGCATGAATGAATGAGAAACTACTATTCAAAAAAAGTAGAAAGAAAATAACAAGGAGAAAATTTTCCATGTTCTAACTCATTGCTTGCTTGATGCCCTCAATAATGCAAATTCATTCACAACCTACTTAGAAACTCTCAGTAGGTTGCAGCTCCCCCTCAATCCTACTTGCATCACCATGACGCAAGTTGTTGGGACCTCTCTTTCGATCAACACAAATGCCAATCATAAGAGATAATCCCTAAATCTAAACCCAAATTATGAAATAAAACAATGAATTCTCAAGAAAGGTGATTTAACAATATACACAAAACACAGATAAATTTTTCCTTTTTCTTTCTTCACAAATTCATATATAAATGTCACATCAAGGACAACACATTTAGATATAACAAATATTATTCAACTCCATTATAAAAAGAATCAAATCGTGTTCTCATATGCGGTTTAGTTTACATCAGATACATGTACATTGATGAACAAACTTAGTCTACAACCCATATCAGAAAAGAGAGAGTACAAGGACATTCTAATCTCTCTAGATTATGATATTTATATCTTCTTTGTCACCACCTCTCCGGTGGATAGCATTATACCTAAAACATTTGAAACAACCTCATGAGACTCATATAGAGCCCCAATGAGTGGATACCTACCACTCAAGCTAGGTACATGCATCAACATCAGATTAAGTATAATAAACTTAACATAAGCATGCAGATATTGAAAAGTCTAACAGATAGTTCTATGATAAGTCATATCTAGCTTACAATGGTAATCTAATCCAACTAGATAAGGCAATCACTTAAACTAATTATAATTTTGAAGCATCTTTTAGAGCATATCTATGAACAAATTAGCAGATGCTTCTTAGTTCAAATTAAGAATCCTACTGAATGAGCAATTAGTCAAGTTCTAAGCATTTTGAATTAATACATAACCATAACATTATCCTTGTGACACTCCACCAACCGGACCAGGAACACATCCTGCAGTCCTAAAGTTGAAGTACACATAATACATATCTACTAAACAATACTATCAAATAGTAAGGAATCCAACTCATATTCAGAATGGAAATAAATCCCATCATTAATAACTTGTCAACATGACATATCATAATATGAAATAGAAAATGTCCATAGAAACATGATAACTTTCCACAACAAGAAGCATAATAAATAATGACAAATCATCAAGTAGCGGTACAAGGAATATAACAACCATTCAAATCATGTTCTACACGGCTTATCATCTTTTATTCATTTGCCCCAAAACTACTTGGCTTGTACCTCACCAAGTAGAATTCACCACACCTGATTCTCATGTCAATGACTCACTATCACTATCTTAGGGTTTAGTCGGCCACCCTAAGATATCAACAACAGACCCTGGCCACCTCAGGGTTTGCCTAAAGAGGCTCACTTCCTCATCTCGAGTACAAGAGATAGGAACAAACAAAATAGTATATCGCATGTCATAGTATTTCACATATTTTCACATTTCACAAATTTCATTTCATCAGAGTCTATTCCATCTGGACAATAGACTTTCACAACAAGGATTTAGGGCCAGAGCCACTCCGAATGACTCACTCCTAAATCTTGGTGGTTTTACCTTTCAGGTATCAATCCACACTCAAGAAATCCTTCTCATAATTCATCGATTACTACAAGGAGATCCGTTTTGTTTCCCCAGTGTGGTCCTCGGGGGAAACTCATGGTGTTCAGTGCACCTAACTAGATGTTCCATCATTTCACTTGTTATTAATTTCTTTTACTCATCTTGAGAGAATTCAAAACATCATATATCATATATGTGTATTCTCACGTAACTACAATAACATGTAACATATTAAGTTTATCAATAAGGACAATGATCAAAGCAAGAAGCACAGTAAATCTACAGATTGCAAAAGATATGATTATTTCTGTCTTCTACATCATATCATAGAAATCATCAACAGTGGGCTTTCAGTCTGAGACATAATCTTATTGTCTAACATTTACCCCATCAAGGTTTTATCATCCTCAGTGGGCTTTCAGCCCTAGACACAATCTCATTTATGCAACATTTACCCTTATTAGGGTTTCTCAAATGTAAGGAGTGCATACTAGATTCAATTTCAGCATAATCAGTTCATTGTATATCATAGTTCTCAACAAATATTAGCAGAGGCATTAGGACTAGCAACAGTAAAAGAATATAGATATCAAGTATCGTTCATCATACTCAGAATAGATTTATCATACAATGTATGCTTGTTCCATCCAATCTCAATAGATGCAAATAAATTTCATGCATATACATGCATAACATACTTAGTTCTCTTCTTTTATTTCACATTCTTCAGATGGGGTTAGTAATCAACACATGTTGACTATCATTTGAAATTTGTACTATTAGTCCATTCTCAGAGTACAAGTCACAATTCAAATACTTGAATTTCATCTTTTAGTTGAATTCAAATAAAGTTATGTGTATCCCTTAATCCCTCATTTGAGATTTTCATTCTCTAGCATCATAAAACTCATCATTTTAGGGTAAGATTTACATTCTTAGAATCATCTACTAATTCCCATATTTTCCCTTCATTTTATATTCAATAGTCTCATCTTCTTCCATTTCATGTTCATTCATTATTCAGACCAATCTGTCTTGATTCACTTTACATTATAAAAGTCTAGTTCTTAGTATATTTCATTTAATTTGGGTTAAGCCACATGTAATTAAAAAAAAAGATAAAATACTTCATCATACTAACTTCATTAGTTTCATCTTTAACTTTCAATCACCAATTAAGTACATCTTGTTCATATTGTCTCTTATATTTAGATAAGTGTACCATGTCATTGACTACTAATGTCATTTCCATAATCAATAGTGATCATTCTTTATTATACTAATCACTTTAGCTTAAAAAAATGGTTTAGGTTACATCTTCTTACATCATAATCTTTAATTATCCTTCATGAATCACTATTATGTAACTTGTATAAAAGGACCAACATTCATACGAGGGCTACTCATTATTCCATAAATTGTACTAAAATAGATGCATTAGTCTTAGATCATATTAGTAAGACTCATCATCTTTAATTGAAGTATTAATGCTTACATTCAACATTTCATCACATTTACAACATCATATACAAGTTCTAGCTTCATTACCCATACTCGTCTTAATATTAAACATCTAGGGTTTTCAAGAAATCATCCTTAGTTCAACACATCATAAGAATCATATCACTAAGTAATTTCATAATGATGCATAGAGGTTCATTAGGGCTATTCACACACATGGAAAACCTAGTTTCCATTTGCACATATTCCATTCATCAATCATAAGTATACATTGATTAATTGACTCATTTGATTCACTTCCACAACACAAACCCTTATAAGGAAAAGTGGTCACCTCATATTTATCTTTATATGTATATCATATTTAATTCCATTAACATTCATTAATACACTTGTATAATACATTCTAATACAATTCAAATATGATTCTATACATGTCAATTCAATTCCAAGCATATCGGCCATTGGGTTGATTTTTAAGCATGTCAATACAATTCACATGCAATAACATATTCATCTATTTAGGATTATCCATGGATCCTCATTCAATATATCAGGAACTAATCAAGTTCCAATCAAACAGAAATAATCAAAATCAGTATAAATTTATCCCCTAATATATTTCCCAAATCAATATCTAATCACCTACATATACAAGAAAGGTTTCTGATTACTTTAGCCGAATATAATTAGGCTTTCAACATGAATACAGAGCTTAGGAGGGAGAAAAACACTCACCTCAAGTTCCAAGTAGCTTAGAAATGTAGTCCAACCTCTGAATTTTTGGAAACTCAATCAAACTCTACCAAATGAATCAAATTCTTTCTCCTCTCAACTCAGAAACCCTAGAAATGGGGATTAGAAGAGAAAGAGTGAGAAAAAAGGGAGATTTGATGTGATTTTGAATCAAATCAGAGGAGGGATGGAATCGTGAAATGTGAGAGAATATTCACCATGAAATTCTAAGCAAAGAAGCTAAACTTACTTGATTTCATCATATCTTGGATAGAGAAACCCTAGATCAACATCTCCACCACTTTCTCTTCTCAAAACCCTAGCTCTCCTCTCTCTCTAGAATTTCATTTCTTTGACATGAATGATGAGTTATGAGAGCTCCTTGTGTGTTAGGTTAGTCATATAGATGAATTGAGGTGCTTAGAACAATTACAAACAAGCCCTTCATTGTATTTTTATTTTTCTCAGACTGGTTGGTCGGCTGAGTTATAAACTCGACTGACACCACACTTTTTAGAACTTAATAATAGTTATAAAAATTATGAAACTTTAAACCAATATCTTAAATTGAATTTTTAAGAAACAGTAAAAAAATTAGATCATTTTTCCAATAAATAACTAAAAATCAAATACTACAATGCTATATTGTAGTCTGTAGCACGGTCGGTCGAGTTTGTCCTACACATAACTTGACCGACACCCCTCTCTATAGAGATCAAATATCATCCAAAAATTATGAAAATTTAATAATATGTACATAATGGAATTTCCCAATTATTATTCAAATTTGAGATTAATTGGACAAACCAATAAAAATATAAAATTCAATTACCACATTGTTATATCAGTCTAAAAATATGGACGGTCGAGTTTGAAACTTGACCGACAAACATGTCAGAACATATTTCAAAAAATCTGATATTTTTCAATAGTTCTCACATTTAAGATATACAAATCATAACTAAATTAAAATCAAATAAGATTTACACATAAAATACTAAAAATCATTTAGTGAGATACTATATTTATCAAATTATGTATTTATATGTCATCCAAACCCTAATTTGGGCTGATTAGGGTTTCCAAATCTTAACCCTAATTATGTGAATCAAACTATGATTAAACCTTATCACTATATTTAAAATGTCAAAACTCAAATACCATCATTAATCTAGCTTTAAACAATGATAATCTTAGTTAAGCATACAATCATCCAAGTAAACCCTAATTAGATGACTAATTTGAAAATGGGTCATTACACCTACTCAAGGAAGACTTTAGTCAGAATATTCATAGAGTAGATATAATTGTAAATCAACATGGTAGATACATACCATGGATACACATTAGCCCCTGTGCCATCATTGTCATCTTTCTTAAGAGGTTCCTTCTCATGCCAGTCATGAGCACCATCTACACAACATTAACAAAAATGTCAAAAGCATTCTACAACATCTGAAATCAGCTCGATTAAACAAAGGACAATCGGGCTTACAAAAAAAAATTGATAGGATCACAAAATATAACACCCACCCAAATCATTTTCAACCTCTAGATGCAAAGAATGATGGGAAGACAAAAATTGGATCTCACCACCAAAGGTCAAAATGGCCAAACCAAAGTGCAAAAATGAAAGATATACCTTCCCCGATATGGCGTAGTTTGAAACTACACTAAAACATGATTGGATAGGACCACTGAAAGAATCCTACCACCACGACACTACTGCTCATATCGTTGACCCGACAACTAGCGGATTGCCCTGATCTGTTGGCTCGGAGCTGGTGGTTCACCATGATCTTTCAGGCCTAGTTATCTCTCCTCTCATTATTGCCTCCACCTACAAAAGTAGAGAAGAAATGGTAAGGGTGCTCAATCCTCCTCCCATTCATCTTCTTTAAAGACAAAAACTAATGCAAAATTTACAAACATGTCCCTAGATTTTCACTAGAATTTTTAGAGTCAGCCTATTTTATTCTTGTCCTGACTCTAAATTGGATGACTCTAAAAAAATAAAAGATGCATAGGAAAGGGGACAACTCCTCTTTTTCCCATATCTGGTTTCCAGATAGAGCGGTTGCCACTATTTTTCAATGATTACAAACTCTTGGTCATTTAGGTCTCATTGACAAACTACAACCACAACCAACATCTGCTTT
This sequence comes from Alisma plantago-aquatica, assembly GCA_963693085.1. Lineage (NCBI taxonomy): Eukaryota > Viridiplantae > Streptophyta > Magnoliopsida > Alismatales > Alismataceae > Alisma > Alisma plantago-aquatica. Next base: position 384,567,704 of record OY856415.1, on the reverse strand, counting down.
TTCGCATTCACCTTTTTCTCACTAAGGCATTAGTTAGTGGGAGAACCAAGCATGCTAATTTCTATAACTGAAGTAATTATGAGAGACACTTTTGAGGCCAACAAACCTCTTTTAGATCATCATCCCTTTAGGGGAACAAATGATGGATTAGATATAGAAAATTGACTAAGTCATAGGTTGCCCTTACTCTGAAGAAATAATTTATTTTCCAATCTTTTCCTCACTAATTCAGCTTTGGAAGGAGAGACATCACATTTTCTTTCCACCCTCTACAAGGTTTGTCAAAACATCCTTGATGACTCCAACCTTTTTTGGCCTTTGGTGACCAAAATTGTGGGTTAGACTTGGCTCAAGACTACGGTTCTCACTCTTATCTCGAACCTTGCCTTGAGAGGGGTAAATTGATACCCCATATTTTCTCACTCGATAGAAATTCACGATGAATGTTGATTCTTTAGATAATGATGGAATCCATTTCACATCCTACCCAATTTTCACAAATTCAATTTTTTCTATATTTTCTACATTTTTCTACCCATTGAATAGACCCATTTTGCCTACTTTCACCCAGTTTAGGCTGTTCTATGAAGAAAGCTTCTTTTAGACTACAAGTGCAATTTGTTCCTCAGTTGTTCCTTAAGTAGTCTTTTCATAAATTGCTCAACTGAATTGTCAGGAATTAAATATTCCCTTTTCAATTGGCTTTTTCTAGAAAATTTTGAGAGATAACTCTGACTTATCTTTCTGAGTAAGTTCTCTCTCTCTCTTTTGCCAAAATGCTCTTGAAATTACTGGTAAAATGAGAAAATCCCTTTTCACTCAGAAGACACCTAGGAGGATCATAGCCATTTGATGGTGCCACATGCGTGGATCACCTCAATTTGCATGCCAAGCATGGAACATTAAGTTGATCAACCTCCTCTAGGAGGTTCTGCCTAGAATCTCGAACCTTAATCTCAGACTATAAATAGACCCCCATACCCAAAGAATTCCAGGCCCCTTTTGTCTCTCCCGAAGCCAGAGAAATAACTACATCTCTTTTAATTTGGGTATTGCCTATGATCAGAGGATCCTTCCTCTGACACCACCTATCCTACTGGATTATGTAGAATGGTAAACTATTATAACTATTGTATAACTATGAAATCTGGTATCTATCTGATTTCTAATCTATAACTACCACTTGATCTATTGTTGCATCTGGTCTATTTCTGCTATTTCTATAATTCCCACTTTTACTAGTTCTAAGAAATCAGATTTAGTATCTAAAAGCACCTATCTACTAGTCATCCTCTAAAATAAAAGGCATTGGTCCTAGTATCCAATGATGGATCCCCTCCGTGGGAGGTCTTGAGGTTATTAGGACCCCAATACACCTAAAAATTAGGACTTTCAGGGTAATGATGGGAAAGACACGACATCTCCAATATTAAAGGCCCGCTCACAAAAAAAAACCATTTTTCATTGTTTTGTTTTCTTTGATAAAAATCCAAAATCTCTCACTCTTTTGTCACATAACTGTGCTTGATACCAAGTAATCGGGCGAGATAAGGGTGCTAATCTTTCCACAGTCCTAATTAGAATGTCAGGTCCAATCTCTGGTTATACTTCTATTTTCTATTTTTTTATATCCAACAAGGATAATCACTCGTAATCCCCCATGGTCTCATTGACATATTTTTCCTCATTTTTCACATAAAACATGGTCGTGACTCCGAACACACCCTTTATCTTCTTTTTTTGATGTTTTACTACCAAAAATGGATGGAGCTTTATTACATAATATTTCTCCTATTTCTTCTCCTTTTCCTGGGACCAGGTGTGACAGTCAAGTTTATATCAAACATTCTAATTGAGAGATCAGTTTGAAAAGAAAGAAAATATTGAATGAAGAACAATTTAATATATTTAATATATTCGACCAAAAAAAAGAACAATTTAATATATTGATAAAGGTTGAGTTTAATAACAACTAGAATAGAGTATGGGTTATGGGATACTCTCCATGCCTCAACGAGAAGGTCTACTCACCCATTGTCATGACAAGAACACAAATACAAGAAGAGAGAGGAGAAAGCATGTCGCTAGTAGAGGAGAAAGAAGAATCCATAGGCCTCTGGCATCTACAATCCACTCTAACAACAACAACTTCGAAGAACTTTTTAAGTATGGTCCTCTTTCTTGTCTTATTGTCTTGACCCCCCTCTAAAATATGCCCTAGACTTAGAGGGAACAAAATGATTAATAATTAGGTTGAGTCTCCTTTCTATTATGAAATTATCCCCTAGTTGGAGTTTGTGGAAAATTTCTCTATTTGCCACTATGATCGGGCATCCAGGTGGTCTGGTTGATCGATCACCACATAGTGGTGTGCTTGCCTATTGAATTTATGGTCATTTGACCCATGAAATTGATTGAACAATTTTCATTGTGATAAGTGTAACATCCCAGGATTTGAGGCCTCAGATAAGTTGATCTTATAAGGAATGATTGGACTACACATATCACCAAGGTGCACCTCCTTTTCCGGGAGCCCATCACTAAAGAACTCCACAGTTAAGCGTGCTCAACTTGGAGTAGTACTAGGATGGGTGACCAGTCGGGAAGTTTATCCTGGCTTGTGCGTGCATGAGGAAAAAGTGCACAGTTAAGGATAGTGGTGATCTATGGGGCCAGTCGTCATTCCTGAAACTCTACTAGAGCCATGGATAGTGGGCCCAGTCGTTACAAATGGTATCAGAGCCATAACCCCTTCAGTAGGTGGGGCCCACATGGGAATGGCAAGCCAGTCTTGAGCTGTGCGGTCCAGGCATGTAGGAAGTAGGAAGGGCTGTCCATGGTTGACGTAGCCACCCTGTGTCCATGGGCCATTGTGGGTCTGTGCTGAAATGGGGTCAGATTATGAGGCCATATAGTTGAGACTTGACGAGGACGTCCAGAGTCTAAGTGGGGGAGATTGTAACATCCCAGGATTTGAGGCCTTAGATAAGTTGATCTTATAAGGAATGATTGGACTACCCATATCACCAAGGTGCACCTCCTTTTCCGGGAGCCCATCACTAAAGAACTCCATAGTTAAGCGTGATCAGCTTGGAGTAGTACTAGGATGGGTGACCAGTCGGGAAGTTTATCCTGGCTTGCGTGTGCATGAGGAAAAAGTGCGCAGTTAAGGCTAGTGGTGATCTATGGGGCCATTCGTCATTCCTAAAACTCTACTAGAGCCATGGACAGTGGGCCCGGTTGTTACAATAAGTCTTCTTGAGAGTAATCAGATTGTTCTATCCAAGGAGGGGATCAGTCGATCAAGTGTACATTCAAGGTTGATGTTGGCTTTTGACTTTGGAGGCATGTTTTCTAGTCAGTTGGCCAATAAGGTGGATTTGTCGATCGAATTCATACTTAAGACAATCTACTTTAGGTGGATTGACGAATTAAGAAGGTGGATCATTCAAGAATTTGATCTTGAAAATCCATCAAAGTTAATATAAAGTGGGATGACCTTCTGATCAACCGATCAGTGATGGAGATTGTATGATCTTATGCTGGCTTGAAAATGATTTGGATGGGTAGGTTGGTCATCCGAACAAGGGATCTGATCACCCGATTAATATGCCTGACTTGTGATGTTTAGTTCCAATTTGCTTTAAAATCCTTTCTAATCTTTGGAACATGATTCTGGGGAAGGAAATCCCTCATGTCCTCAATTTTATGGGTTCTTTCTTCTACATAAGAGCCAGAAATATAACTAAAATCTTATTATTTAAGAATAAAGGCAAAATAAAAAAAACTACAAAAATATAAATGATTAAAATTATTCTAGAAATCGCAATGAAAAGGTGATAAATATGTGTACATCAATCATCCTTCTGAAAATTGTCATATTAGAGGTAAGCTAGGTGACTAACAACCAGACTTTTAAGTAGTATGTCATCATTTTGGACAACCCAAACACATTTGAACTAGGTGTCCTCAGCTCCCAAGAGAAAAAAAATCCCTACTTGAACACATCATGAATCACCCCAATGAATAGTGGCAACCACAACGATGTAGGAAAACATGTTGAATGATGTGTGAGACTTATCTTTCCCATGAATTTTAAAGAAGTTCATGAGGAAAATTTTGAAGTTAACCTTTATGTTTTTAGTTTGGACTTCATGTGCATAAGTTTTTCCCTTGTCTTCATATAATACTATTTCTAGGTACATTTAGAAGGTTGGTTTGATTATCAACCCCAACATTTATTTGGATCCACTATCATGCCTTGCATAAAAGAATTTCCATCTCTAGAAATTGTTATCCATCATATTATTAGCAGTAATAAAAAGTTTTCTAGATTTTGTTGATGTTTTCAGGAGCCAAGTCACTAATGAAGACCTTAATTGGGACTTCGACCTCCTTCACTCCTTTCCATCAAGTAGTGGTCAAAGTACCAACAAATATTGTAATAGTATCCATAAGTGCATTTCATATTTAATATCTCTTATTGGGTAATGCTTACATTATGAAACATCTAAATGTGAATAATGGGAAATACGAGACAAGATGAAATCTAGGTCTTCTCTAGGCTTGGGGGAGTAAAAAATGAAGCCAATTTCATTCCTAAACCACCCCAAGTGATAAAGAATTACATTAAAGCAAAAATCTCCATGAATGACCAAGTTCAAGATCAAAGTGTAGGCTAAAGCCCCAAACGGCCGTGGTACTTGACCATAGTTGTGTTATAAAAGAAAAAAACCATAGGCTCAAGATCAAGTTAAATCTACCACAAGACACTCACCCACCATGATCATTCCCACCAGAATAGTAGCGACACTCATTGACTAGAACATACATGTTGCCCAACATGATTGTGATAGCCAACTCTCACAGCAACCATTGTCCAAAGCACGACCCCTCCTAAGCCATTCCACCACGGCCATGGAACCCACCACTTTCACGCTACCTAATACCCACCACGGACATGGTGCCCACCTTGATTGTGCTACCCTAATTCCAAAACCCAAATTTCATTTGACCATTTTAATTTCGTACCATGGTCATTTTCCACTACCATAATGATTTCAGCCTTATCCACTACATCCATGATGCCTGACATCTAGCTTACCTACCTAATTCTACTGCTTTGCTACTATCATTTTACCATCATTCCTTCACTTAAACCTATGCTTCCCCCACCACTATATAAACATTAGTGGAAACTAGGAGCACAATGTTAGTTACCATGGACATTCATTTCAGCCACCTACCATTCCCCACTCTCATTTTCATCACCTTCAAACCCAAAGCCCTAATTTTTAGGGTTTTATCCATTATCCATTCCATTTTCTTGCCATATTGTCTTAGATGAGGGAAGTGCTCAAGCTTGTACCTTCTGAATAAGGACCACTACTTCAAGCTCAATGGCTTCTTCTATCGCTTTCTTCTTCATTTTTTGTATTTTTCATTGTCATGAGTAGCTAAGCCCCCTTGGTGGGTTGTTTAGGGGAATACATGTAACTTTGATACCATATTTGGGAATTATTATTGGAAACAATATATTTTAATTTGGAAATGTAATCTTTATGATTATGTCTCATTTACCATCTCTTACCACGGTGTTTGATGCTTGAAACCATTTAAATCTAGGAGAGCAGTGTACACATGACTTTTTGATTGAAATATCCTCACTCCAACTAGTGCATCCTTAGCTAGATAATGATGTTCATGCATATCCTTTGACTCTTATACTCTTAGGCTTGATATCCACCTGGCTAGTATTTCCCCACTTGATGCACTTAGAAAATAACATTTTTATAGGTTGAAGCGAGTGTAAAAGGAGGTGAAATACCCTTCCCCTACACTCCATGCCACCCTTTTTGACTAAGTACATTAAGAGAATCACTCTTAGGAACCTAGACTAATATGATCTTGATTGAAATATACCTATACCTAGTCAATGAACCTCATAAGGTTTGATAGGGGGTAAATAAGACTAGTTTGTCTATGTACACCCTATACCGCCCATGATCAACTATTCATATAGGATGATTCATCATCACCCCCACCTCATTGTTTGGTTTAATACCATGGTTTGAATGATTTTATTTCATGGTATGACCCTAACTAGGTCGATAGTTACATTTACCCCCAAACAACTCACTTCCACAATTGATTACCTTAAACCCTAATTGTTCATTTCCTTAGCTAGAGTTAATCTAGTTTGCTTCCCTACTTGTTCACTTAGATAATTACTTTTCTCATGTCAGTTTGCCTTTGTTAGGTAGTTAGTCCTTATCTTTAGTATCTTGTGCTAGTTTTTTCTAGTTTAGTTGATTGTTGGTTTAGTTCATTGCTTGCCTTCTTAATGTAAATGCTAGATTAGTGTAATGAGTTGTTCTCTTCTTTCTTTGTTTGGATGGATTGTTCCCTGTAGTGCAAATCACGATTGTTTGTGTAAGTTTAGTGTTTGATTGATAGTCTAATTTAGTGTATTTGTCTTTCTTAGTTATCTAGATGACATTATTTGTGTTGGGTTAACTTGGCTTTGATTCTTGTCCTTATCGATTGCTAGTTCACTTAGCATAATTCAAACTCCAAAAAAAAATACTAAAAACCCTACACCTCTTCAATAGGAACCTAGTTAAGGAAATCTAGCTCTAATTCCCCAATTTTTCCCTATGCACCGACCTTTACCTTTTTATCAATCAAGCGTCGATCGACCCTTAACTAGCCCACTCTTTATGCTACAATTGGAATCTGTGTTCTTGCATGATTTTTTTTGTGTTTGTTAAGAGAGTGTTTAGTAGGGCTTCTATAAATCTTTATTAGCATTGTGTGCCCTAGGAACATCAAGCTTTTTGTCTCTATTGTAGAGGAGAGTGGTGGTCGACCTATCTAGTTTGTTTTACTTTGTCTTTTCCTATTGCGCTCACCACTGCTATTATTTATTCTTTGTGTGATTTTTGCATTTTATATTACTAACTCTTCTTGATTTTGATACATGCATGTGATAGTTCACATAATACAAGGAAGAAATGTTAATACTAATGGAGGACCACCACCCCTAATGAAGATCCTCCAACACCTCTCCATGGCTACCTTCTGCTAAGCATCTATACCTCTGCTATGGCCAAGAGAGTGGAATAAACCCATGAGAAGTGTTCTCATTCCACCAGCCTTGCAAGACTTCTTCCCATGTTCTATGGATTGAAAACTGAGAACATGTATAGGCATATTTATACCTTCTTAGAAGCATGCTCTACTTTCTGCACTCTTTCCTCAAGTTATGACTATATTCAGTGTACAGTCTCCCTTTCCTCTTTGAGAGAGAAGTCTATAATTTTATTTGATATAAAACATAGATCATGAATTGGGAGGACATGAAGAATGCCTTCCTGGGGAAATTTTAGTCTACTACAAAGTTAGCACAAATGTTGTGTGTTGTAGTTAATTTTAGCCAAATGGATAATGATAGGCTTGGGGAATGTTTCAGAGGATTTTGATAGATTTCCCACATCATAAGATTCCCTTGTGGCATCTTGTTCACTCTTTTTACTTCAGTCTCTCTCAATTGGGTCAGGTTTCAATGGATTCTTCTCTTGGAGGTACTTTCATGTCTAGAACCCCTCAAGGTGTCATGACACTTATTTAGACATAATTATAGGCATAGAGACTCTAGAGAAGTCAATGATAGTGCCAATCCTGTTGGTTTAACATCTTGAACTACTAATGATTCAAGGCTAGAAATGATGAAGATTGATGTTGAAATGATGAACATGATGAATAATCAAGTGGAAAATTCTTCTAACCCTTCTATTAATTCTGTTCAATCAGTTTGTGAAGTGAAGACCCTTCATTCATATAGCAACATGTTGTGCTCTAGGTAGGGTGAATAATAAGCTTACACAATTTAAAACACAAGGGAGGTTAGATTGCAACTTGCTTAAGAATATATGGTAGCAGAATAAAGCAAGTGTTAGATAAAATGGAAACACACAAGACATTTAGATGTAGAATGATTTCGTGAAAAGACATTAGTCCACTACCTAGTTTTTTTCCAACCAAGATTTCCAACATTTATTATATTCCTTTTTTATATTGATACAAAATGCAACAAAAGTACCAGTGTCTTTGTTGCTGAAGAAAACCCTCCTTTTTTAGCTTAAAGAGAACTTCTGCAACATAGTAGATTCCAATCAACCTCTTACCTTGTTCACAAACTTCTTGCATGAAGTTGATCCCAGAAACTTTCTCACAACCTTCTCACAAGAAAGAGTTGAAAGCAACAAGAACACGTAAAGAGAACAAGAGAGCAAGAAGATACTACAACTCTCATAAGATATACAATTTGTAGCTCTCTATGAAAATGTGAAAATTGACTCTCCACAAGTATTAGGCAAGGTTATATATGGTGTAGTAGGGCATTACTACTGATATAAGGCTTAGACTAGCTTGAGGGCAGCTGAAGACAACAATGTAGAATTCTAAGATTGGAGTAGGATAGCATGTGGTAGGTTGATCAAGTGTGTTTTAGGTGTCCAAAAACCATTCCTATTTATAAAAAAATACTTAGGGATGGTTAATAACACTTTTGGAAGTGTTTATGATGAGATAAATGCCAAACTAGCAGTTAGAATATAAAAGGTTGAGTTTGCAATGTCTAGAAGAGTACTTCATATTTTCTTAGTAGAATACTCTCGGTTGAACTATACTTTGAATGAACTCCATCTTGGCTGAAGTGTAGTTCAACTGAGAGGTAGACATTTTCTAAAGTTTGTATGAGTTGTATCTTGGTCAAGAAGTGATTCGACAAATGTATTTTTGTCAAGAAAGAGTTTGACCAAAAATATCCTTGTAGATGGACTACTATAGTTTTGGAAAATGGACCAAAACATTTTTGTAATGACACCTAACTATCCTGAAGACATGATATAAGTGTGGAATAGGGTTTAAGATAGGATTGGACCATTCATCACTTGTTCTTACATCATTCCTAGCAAGTTCACAAAATGCACTTGTACAAAGCATATACATGGTATAACTTGACCTACAAGCATCCAATCACATATATTATAGCATGTTCTTTATTGTTGGATCTTGTCTAAGTTCCTTGATCACCTAAAACACTAAATGCACATGTCAGTGACACAAATGGGAAATATTTACATCATCAAAATAAGAGTATGGCATATAAAAAAACCAACAATCTCCCCCTTTTTATGATGACAAACATTTCCATAAGATAATTTGGCAGTAGAAAATTTATAGACTCATACCTTTAAAATATTGTAGATAGCCAAATTTATCTTGATAGATTGTTCTCCCCCTTTGTCAAAGTCAAAAAGGGTTTATACTTACAAATGCTCCCCCTCAAGGAGACACTCACCCTCAATAAGATAGTCATTTTGATATCAAATCCTAGGTGCTGGATGTGGTTTACAGGCTTCTTTACCCTTTCTAGATAGCCATTGCCTTGGTGCACTAGGCCCTAGTTGTACTGACGGTACCAAAAACTTCTTCTTTTTGGAACTACCAGGCCTCTGTTCCTGGATTTGTATAGTCCTTTTCTCAATTCTTCCTTTATATTCCTTCTCTGGACAATTAGGTCTGATATGTCTAGGCTTCCTACACATATGGCAGATCCTAGTTTCAGATTGTATCCTATTTCTTTCATCATTATTCATTGCTCCAACAGGTTGAGGCTGAGCAGGTAACCTATTGGAGTTTAACACTTCATCATTAGGGGCTGGTATTGTGGGTTGCATTGCTAATGCACGATCTACTATATGTATCATATCTGTTCTAAATTGCTCAAACATAGCAAGGAAAGTTGGACTCTCTGTCATGGCTAGGTCAAACTGGGGATGTGCAGGTGTATGTTCTTCTCTGCTCTGATCCCCTGCATCCCTCCTTGATGCAACATTGCTGCTTTCTGCAGCATACTCCTCATGTGACACAGTCATCTTCAAGTTCTTCTCCTCCTATATGAGCAGAAGACACTATCAGATACACTGGAAGACACTAGAACAGACTCTACTACGTTAGTCCTATGTCTCTGTAGACTCAGTGAAACTAGAGCTCTGATACCACTAAATTGTGGCATCCAACTTATAAAACACAAGATTAACTAGTGGAAGCGAATCATTTGCAGCGGATTATTGAAAATCACTAAAAATTAAAACTTTTTGCAAAGAGATCCACACATAGGAAATCTTTTTCTTCAAGAACCCAACATATAATATTTACATACTGTTGCAAAGTACATGTCTTGCACTATCTCTTCTCGAGATTTACAACATCAGCTGTCTCAAGACATAATATACAGATAGTATATATCTTCGAGGCATCAAGCCAAAATATCAGATCGATTCATTAAAACACTAACTATAAATTCTGAGGACCTGAGAGTACAGAGACGACACATAGGACTACTATCTAGACAAAACTTGGCAGCCAGTGCCTCCACCTGAGTCATCACTGTTGTCCCTGATATTTCTGCTACTTTTCCCTTGCTATTGGGTTCCTTCTTCTTCTTTTGCGATTACCTAAAAAACATTGGATCCCACGGGGGTGAGACAATTGTAAATTGTCCCAACGGGAGATATAACCCTCCGCCAAAACATTGTTATAGTAGTTTATTATAATTAAAACTGAGCAGGAGTTCTTATATAATAACAACAGTATTAATTATTGAATGAACATAGTAAAGTAATTTCCTTTCCTAAGGAGAGCATTGTATCTACTCATGGTAGATTCATATTTCACATATCTACTTGCATTGAATGTAAAGAGATATGAATAACATTTATCAACTAGTGTTGCATAAAAGAAATATAACATCAGCCAATGAATTTCCGTATTCAATCCTTAAGCAAACATGCTAGACGGCTGATTAAATTTTACAATCACACTTATGCCCTGAGGAGATGAGGTATACCTCTCATTCTCCAACTGACCATTGCGAAGTCGAAATCGGTACCATACAGGTCAAAGGTAGAGCCGGCTACCAAGACCTCCCATATCTCGGTCAGCGCGAGATTACATGTAGGACATCTTGTGTCTCTACTATATATAGCTTTCTAGGGTATACTGGCAACTTCTCTATTAGAGTTACAGTGGCGTGTTGTACTCTCTTCACGATTGTGAGATTTAATGTTTATCTCCATCGATCCGGCATTAACATTATTGGGAGATGTTGTACTGCATCTGTCCCAATCATCGGGGGATTCGTGATACATCCATCCCGGTACAAGTAATGAAGGATTGGGAGGTTTGTTGTTTACCTTTCATCAATTCCCTCATTAGGACGTCAGGATACAGTCGCTCATTGCCCCCACATATTCAAAATATGCGTTCTGGGTTTTGCCGCGGAGCACCCGTTTCACCATCACCTATTGCTGACGATGATGGATCTATGGTTAGGGCTCTACATGATATGATTTCACTTAATTAATTAAGTACATTAGCATATTCTTTTAGAATCAGTCAAGTTCTCAAACATAACTTATTCAGACAAATGCTATAAGGAAACATGTACTATTTTCATCAATCATTTTTTCAGTCCTTATAGGACATTGGGATCTCATTCCCTCATTTCATTTCTTTTGGAAGTTCACATCCCTCAACTACATCATTATTATACTTATCAACTATGGGTATTCATACCCTCAGTTCTTCACTATCACTGTTACCACTTGTTAGGTAACCATTACCTCCAGGTCCTCAGACCGAGGTATGCATAATACTTGATACACAAGTATCTCACATGTCTCTCAAAGCCTAATAAATGTTTTGCCACCTTTCACTAGGCAACAACTTACTCATGGAACACGTAAGGTTCATGCACATTTTGTTACTTTTACTAAGCAACAACAATATTAGGCACATAAGGCTATACAACATGTTTATTATATGAAAGTCATAGCTCATGTCTGGCTATGTTCATCATCTCATGATGTCTACATGATTAATAGACATGATAACAGTCATGTAAGTCATTTGTCACATCATATGAAACATTAGTAACACCACCATCCTTTATCAGGATTAGGGTTATCTATCAATTAGGGTTTTTCATTCCCTTTACCCAAAATTAGGGTTAGGGTTTCCCATCATGCTTTAATTAGGGTTTCATGCTCACATTATTAGTTCAACCCTAATGTATTGCTCCACACCTCTGGGAGTATTTAAAGATATCCTAAGTATTTGCTTATGATCACTATTCTCATCATATATCATTAATGATCATCAATTCAAGGCATGAGTTCATTTCTCATCCTTGTCATGGTATGATTACATCATACTCATTGATTAGCTTACCCCATTCTCAAGGTATATTGGTCAACATTTATCAAAGTACATTGAGTTCATTACATCTTTATTGTAACAATTGCATAACACACATTTCATGTGTTTCTTAACCAAGAGTATTGAATTAGAGGTTCATCAAGGTAAGTCTACAATGAAATGTAGAATGTGATATCTATCATATCTGAATGTATCACTTTCTTTTCATTTCCATCTTCTTAAGTTAATCAACTAACTTTGTATTAAGGTATTTCCCTCTTAATACTTTATCCACTAACTTGTTACTTTCATCATATGGTGCATGGGTCACACATTAGAATTGTCCAATTGTCTTTAATGATATGGACTTATCCAACTGATAGACATTGTTGATATAGGATAAACCATTATCAACAATTTGAGGTATTTCAACTCTTAGGATGTTATCCACATCATTATTTAGTATAGCATACATCATTCCTAAAAGTTTCATGTCCTCATCATTGTAAGGTGTATAGGCTATTACTCATGTATAGAGATGGTTGTACAAGGATCTAGGCATCATCTTGTCTCTTAGATTCTTATTCATTAAAATCACCACATTATCATTCACATGGTTCATCAACCCTATCCTTTATGTTTATAACATATTCATCTTATTTAATTATTTTAGCCACACCTCTCTTTGGTGTACTGGCTATTAAACCATCTCTAGGGTTTCATATATCACCACATGACATCACCCTGAATTGAGTCTTAGACCATATCATAATATCAGGGTTCCACATAACATCACTTAAAACTAAGGTTTCATATTCAATAAACCATAATTAGACTTACTGTTCATCCCAATTGGGGTTTCTCATGACATCACCCCCAATTAGGGTTTCTCATGTCGTCACCCTACATTAGGGTTTCTATTCATATCACATCACCCTAGATTAGGGTTTACAATTCACCCCAAGTAGGGGTGATCATCAAAGTACCCTGAATTAGGGTTTATCATACCATCACTATGAATTAAGATCATACCATCATCATGTAGTAAGATTACTTCCATTAATATCCTCAGTTAGGGTTATGATTCGTTAACCCTCATAATTAGGGTTTCATGATCTCACTACGAAGGATCATACCCTAATTAGACATTCATCCATATAAGAAGTCTACTACTTGATTATCAATCATGTAGGAAATCTTCTCTTTCATATTCTACAAGATGATGTTTGCTTCAGCCTTGATTGAGCTAAGTCAACTCAATCTTGAAGAAGAATTGACATCATGGGTTATGTCATTATCACCATGATCATTAGGGCTTAACTACTTGAAGGGTACTAATCACCCTATCTCATTAAAGGTACCATTATTATATACACCATTTATTTACATCATGTAATTCACCACTTAAACCATTGACCTTTATTCACTTTAAGTGTTCATACAATTTGATTAACTACTTTCCAAATGATCTTGGTCACTTAGACCTCAAATGGTCTTGACCAATCAGACCTCAAATGGTCTTGGTTGAATACTCAAAACTGTTTAGTAAAGTAGGTGGTGAAGACCATTTGCCAAAGTTGACTTTTTGATACCGCATGAACTCAACCGGTTTTGAAACTGCATGCACCTAAACGGTTTGGGATCGTTTGGTCCCAAACGTTCTTGAGACCGTTTGGTCCAAAGCCCCTCAAAACCGCAAGGACCAAAAAGGGTCTCAACCACTCCAATTAAATTAGGGTTTCCAATGTTGAATCCTTCAACCATTGAATTCATGTAAGCAATCATCAATTGAACCTATCACCATACTTCAATTGAGTTAATTAGGTCAACATTAAGGGCTAGTTTGGTTGGGTGTATTAGGGTGCAATTGTGTGAGTTTGTAATGTAAAAATGTACATTAAACACGCACTTTGTTTCTGGCTACACCCTACCAAACAGGCCGTAAACTGATTTGACCCTCAATTGATCATCAATTAGGGTTTGAATCAATTGGATTAGGGTTTGGAATCGATGATACTTCAACATTAATCAATGTGAAACTAGTTACTTTAAAACTATTGGACCACCATCCAAATTGGACATGACCTGACCCCAAACAATATTGAGGTCATTTGGATGACCTCCAAATGGTCTTGAGACCGTTTGCCCATGTCAACATAAAAATCCAAGTCAATCAATCAAAGTTTGGATCATTGGATTGATCACCAAATCAGCATTTGATTGCACTTCAACTTAGTACCTTTAGATCTTCAAACACCTAACCATAGTCAACTCTAGACCTCCAAACGGTCTTGGGTGACCCCCAAACGGTCTTGGGATTGTTTGGATGACCTCCAAACGGTCTTGAGACCATTTGCCCATCATATCATCATTAACCATGTCATTCAATTAGGGTTTGGATCCTAGGATTGGTCACCAAATCAACACTTAATTGTATTTCAATTTGGTATCTTTGGACCTTCAAACACTTGACCATACTTAATCCTAGACCTCCAAACGGTCTTGGGTGACCCCCAAACGGTCTTGAGACCATTTGGGTGATCCCCAAACGGTTTTGAAACCGTTTGGGTCAATCAACCCAAAGCATCAACTCATTCAATTGCAAAATCAGCACTTAGCCGATTAGGGTTTATACCATATGTTTGAATCTTCAAATACCTAACCATACTCAACCCTAGACCTCCAAACGGTATTGGTTGACCTCCAAACGGTCTTGAGACCGTTTGGGTGATTCCCAAACGGTTTTGAAACCGATTGGGTCAATCAACCCAAGTTTCAAACTCAATCACTTATGAAATCAGCACTCGACCCGATTAGGGTTTAGGTGATTGATGGACCTTCAACTCATGATCCAATTGGAGTTAATCAATAATAATTGATGGGTCATTAACCTAGATCATTATGAACAAATACCCAAATGGTCAACCCTGGTCAACATCACCAAATGGTCTTAAACCGTTTGCTTCTATGCGGTTTAGTGAAACCGTTGCATTCCAAACGGTTTGAAACCGTTTGCTCCCAAACGGTTTGTGAAACCGTTTGGACATTTGATTGAAATCGTTTGGTCTAGATATTTGGGGAGGTGTGTGCTTATGATGATGTCATCATCATCAAGCTCTAGACCCATGAAACCTGTTGTGATTTCCATGGAGATTTCATCAATCAACCAAATCAATATTTGTAAATAGAGAAATGATCATTATTTTTTTTTGGTCGGTGAAAACTCGTGTTGCTTTTTTTGTATTTTCTACAAAGTGTCTATACAATGCTTTCTACCCTCCGAGAGAAGGTAGCTAAAAAATGAAAACTATGTACAAAGGAACCAGAGAGGTACCATCAGCCACAGCTCAAGAGAACTTCACCATCACTGTAACAGTTACAAAGATTGAAGAGCATCATCAAACCCGCCAACAGCTCCTATATCTTCAGCAAATAGACATGACAGTAGGAAAGGAGCAGTAAGAATGGAGCAGCAAGAATGACAGCAGCAGCCAAGACTCCAGCAGGATGTCCCAAAAGCAATCGGCAAACAAAATGAAAATAATAAACGAAACAGACCCACTTCAAGGGGAGAAACCAGAGCCAAAAAAACATCAACGAAAACCACCAAGACAAACCGCTCACAGCCAGAGTAAAGCACCATCAAGAACAACTCCTAACTCAGCATATCATCCTACATGATAGATCCAACCACAGACCCGAAGCAAGCAAGCTATTATCATCATCTCAATAGACGGCAGAAGGAAAACAACCACCAACCCAAAAACCTTTCAGAACCCTCACTGCCAGAACAACTAGATGTAGGAACAACCAACAGCAAAGCACCAGCAGGTGGAACACCCCCTACACCCCCTGAGCCAACAAGAGAAGAGCAACTTAACAGAACCACCAATAAGCAGCCCTCGAAACAGCAGCCTCAACAGCACAAAAAGGCCAGAGAAAACACAACCTTCACCAGGCTCGTGCCACAAGAAAAGGACACCAAGCAAAGACGCACCTTCAGGCAACAAAGGCAAGCATCAGCCTCAACAGCCAAACACTACTGAACCAAAACACAGCCACTCCAGCAAACTAGACATGAAGGATAGAGAACTCATTTTTGATATTGCTCCAAACAACTGCATAACTCTTACAGATATTATCATGAATTCTTCTATTTCTTTCTAACCACGAATGATATAAGACCAAAGGACTGATAATACCATCTTTCTTTAACTTCAGACCCCCAATATCATCCCAACTGACAGGAATCTTCGAACACAAATCATTTTTGAGAGCCATAGACCAGAGCTATTTAGTGTAGGCACACTCAAAACTTATATGATGGGTATCTTCATACCCATTCATACAAAGGATACACACAGAGACCACCGAGATGCCTCTTCTCCTCGAATAATCATTGGTGGGCAGCCTATTATGCATGGAAAAACAAAATTAGGGTTTCAAGTTATAAAACCTGCCTCCAATTGAGCTCTAAAGCTCCAAGATCACGCCAACAATGGTGGATGAAGCTTTTGCAACTCCCCCTAGGCTCGTCCTCAAGCTTTTGGTTGAAAAGTTTGGCTACGGTTGAAGAGGAGATCGAATTAAGAAGAAATCCATAATTTATTTTCGATTTCCACCATGGAATCAAGGAGAACGAAGGTCAAGGACTTACCAACAGGTTGGGGGTCGTTCTATTCTTTCTCCCAAGCTCCCAAGGTCGTTTTGCAAGCAAGGGGTGGAAGTAAATCCGAAATTCCCTTTCATTCTATGGATAAATGAGCTTATATGCGAATTTTATTAAAAATTCAATTAGGAGAGAGAAAGTAGGAATTATCCCATCAATTCCCTTGACAATTGACCCCTATCCTTACTTAGGGAAGAGGATATCCTCTTGGCCTATTATTCCCTTCAATTATCCACATTTTAAAGAAAAGCAAAATAAGGAACTTAACCCTTTTTATATTAATATCCATGACTTAGTGGATATTTTTTTTGCTTATAATAAGGTGAGTGGAAATTCCACCTCCTTGAGATATTTCGTGGATCTTGCAAAGAACAAAGAATAACACACACATATGAATCCAACCATTTTAATTTTGGTTGAAGGCCCCTTCAATTATTTTATTTATTTTTGCATTAAATTGAATTAGGGTTCCAATTAGGCTTAAATCTTGATTATTTTAATATCAAGATTCTCTCTCCTCCAACTTAATTCAAATGAGGCGCCCCTCTCATTTTATTTTCTTTAAATGATGTCAAGAAACATTAGGGACCTTATTGAAGTGGTAATTTGCATATTCAACCTTAGGTTTTGGGTAAATTGCACTTTACACCAAAACTAGATTTTAATGCACAAACATTGTCCAACAAGCTCTATCTTAGTGTCCAGGCTTGTGGAAACCATACCACTACATCATATTCATTATTATGATGTCTCAACATCAGAGGAACATATTATTATGTAACATTTGTAAGTTAGCCCCTTAACTTGGGTAATTTGCACTTTAGTCCAAAATAAGCAAACATTGCTTCAACATTGTTCAAACAGGACCAAAATTGAAACATAAGTTCCTCATGAGCCCTAATTAATTTTCACAAGATAAGATTAAGCATATAATCATATTTCTTTATTAAAACACCTAGGGTTAAAGCATAACCCAGGTTAGGGATGTTACAAAAATGATCTCAAACTAAAGAAAAGATTCACTAAGATAAATACCATGAACTCAATTATTTGAGATTTAAAATCTAATAAATCTTGTAATAAAACTAATCTAAAAACCAAATTGGAAGATAGCCAAAGAAATTTAATTACAGTCAAGTTTTTGGTCAAGTTGTACTTCAACTAAACCATTTGTTCGTCGAACTAAACTTTGACTATAAGGAAGATTGTTGGAAAAGTTTATCCATTGTCAACCAATTTAAATAAAATAAGTAGAGAAAGGTCAATTAGATATTCATCATTTTTCATCAACTTCTACATTAAAGGAATTAACAATAGTCGCTAATTTTTTTTTTATATTTTCAGCATTTCCCTACATAAATTCAACAAGTTCATTCTTAGAAAAAGTTGAAAGAGATACATCAATATCATCACTTTGTGTACCTTCTTTCTTTCATCTTTTTGGATGATTAGGAATTAAATGATGAAAATCTTCTTCCACATCTTCTATCTCACATTATATAATATTCTTTCCAAAAGATTTTATAGAATAAACAGATGTAAATCTAGAATTCATTTCAGAAATAGTTTCATGTTTTACCATGTGAAATAATTTTCATTTATGAGAAAGCATATTTGTTTCCAAATTGTTAACCTCCTTGGTTCCTTCATGAATAATAGATAATTTCCTTCAAATATCATAAGTAGTTTCATAAGAGGAAATATGATTAAATTCACTAAAAGAAAGAAAGGAATAAAGCAAGTTTATGGGTCTAGCATTAAGAGTAGCATTTCTTACCGTACTCTCATGTCATTCCTCAAAATTTGTTGTTGGAGGCACATATGGCTGGATGACCATATTCTAGATATCAAGGCTAAGACCTTGAATCAATGATTGTGTATCCCGCATTCAATGAGTGTAGTTGGATCCATCAAAGATAATTGGTCGATTTTCATGTGATATTTCAAGTTTAAATTGGCCCAAGAGGGTTTCCTCCGTCTTTAAAACTTGTTATATCTCCTTGAAGCATGCTTTGATACCAATTGTGGTGCTCTAGAGGGGAGTGAATTGATCTAATTAATAAATTTGTGCAATTTAAATACAAGGAATATTAGATTACAACTTGCTTAAGAATATATGGTAGAGGAAATATAAAGCAAGTGCTAGATAAAATGGAAACAACCACAAGACACAAAGATGTAGAGTGGTTCTGTTAAAGGACATCAATCCATTACCTAGTTGTTTCTAACAAGGATATCTAACCATGTATTTTATTCCCTTTTGCATCGATACAAAATATAAGAAAATTATCGGTGTCTATTGTAGCTCAAGACAACCCTCTTTTTTAGCTCAAGGTGAACTTGCACAATGGAGTAGATCACAATCAGCCTCTTGCCTTGGTTGTAGCCTTCTTGCAAGAAGTAGCTCCACAAGTTTCCCCACATCATTCTCAAAAGAAGTAGTTGGAAGATACAAAAATAGTAAGGAGAACTAGAGAGCAAGAAGAAGTAAAAACTCTCACAAGATATAGAATTAGTAGCTATCTCTAAACAAGTGATGATTGAATATCAACAAGGATTAGGCAAGGCTATATTTGGTGGGGTAGGACAATACTATTGAGCTAAGGCTTAGAGTATCTTGAGGGCAGCTGAAGATAGAAATGTAGAATTCTAAGATTAGAATAGGATAGGATGAAGTAGATTGCTCAAGTGTGTTTAGAGTGTAAATAAATTAATCCTATTTATAGAAAATACATAGGGATAGTTAAGAAAACCTTTGGGAGTGTTTAGGATGATATAAATGCTAAACTAGTTGTTAGAATATCAAATTCAAGATTACAATGGCTAGAAGACTACTACAAATTTTATGCGCAGAATATTCTTGGTCAAAATGTACTTCATCCGAACTCCATCTCAGTCAAAACGTAGTTTGACTAAGAGGAAGACTTATGCATTGTTTGTAATGATTATAGCTCGGTTTAGGAGTGGTTTAACCAGATGTATTTCCATCAAGAAAGAGTTCGAAAGAAAATATCATTGTAGATGCACAATTGTGTTTTTAGAAAACATATAAAAAGATTTTCCTAGTGATACAAACTATCTAAAGACATTATATACGTGTGTAATAGGGATTATGATAGGATTGGGCTATTCATCACTTGTTCTTACATCATTCCAAGCAAGTTGTACAAAATTC
Organism: Alisma plantago-aquatica; assembly: GCA_963693085.1. Taxonomy (NCBI): domain Eukaryota; kingdom Viridiplantae; phylum Streptophyta; class Magnoliopsida; order Alismatales; family Alismataceae; genus Alisma; species Alisma plantago-aquatica. Next base: position 384,547,596 of record OY856415.1, on the reverse strand, counting down.
ACTTGTATCATGCATATGCATAGTATATTGTGACCTACGAGCACTCTAACACGTATATTATAGCAAGTTATTTATTGTTGGATCTTGTTTAAGTTTCTTGATCACTAGAAACACTAAATGCACATGTTAGTGAAACAAAAGGAAAATACTTGCATCATCAAAATAAGAGTGTGGCATATCCAAAAAGGCAGCACAACTAACAAGAAAATCTAAGGTACAATTTTAGGTTTGAAGAGGAAGTTCTTTCTAAGATACTTGAATTTGATAATGTTAAGAACAAGATGTATACATTAAATTATAATAGTAGTAGAATTGAGAAATAAATGGATCAACTATCCTCAAAATTCGCTCTCCATGTGGAAGGAAATTCAACCACAATCCATGAGAAATCTAAACAAATTTAGCATATTGGTGATATTCCTTAAAATCCTTATATCCCCACTCCATAAGTATCATCTCACCAACACCAAGGACCCTCACATACCTATGCATGCATTCCTTAATCACAATCACCATTCAAGTACCAACATCCCCTCAGCTATCTTATTAGCTTCACCAAGTCATCCATCCTCAAGATGGGCCTACCCATGTGCATCAACCCTACCAAGCACAAACATCACTCTAATTCATTCCTCCTACACCACCTCCATCACATTCTCACTAAGGGTATGTCTAACCATATTTCCAATCACGATCACCTCCACAACATTAATTTTGTGCTCCTTTCCCCTTTTCTCTTCCCAAGAGCATGTTGAGGTACTCTAAGAAGTGGTGAGACCACTGGGAGGTCAAGGAAAGTTGTTGGTAGTAATACTATGATGGAGATATAGTTTCTAATATGACTCTAGTGGTTGATGATATTGTGATAATCATAATTGATAATGTGAGATTGAGCTTTGATATTGTGATACTAAATGACACAATCCCAACATTTGCTCTTGTTGAGTTGCATAGAAATGACAAAGTTCCACTACTTGATCATATTGTGTAGGAACCCCTTTTCCCTGATGTCATTGAGGAGTTGTCTGTAACATCCCCAGATTTGAGGCCTCACATAAAATGATCTTAAAGGAATGTTTGGATCATCCATATCACTATGGTGCACCTCCGTTTCAGGGATCCCATCACTAAAAACTCAATGGTTAAGCATGCTTAGCCCAAAGTAGTACTAGGATGGTTGACCAGACAAGAAGTTGATCTCAGATTATGTGTAAGTGGGTACAAAATGCACAATTAAGGCTAGTGGTGGTCTGGTGGGCTAGTCATCATTCCTAAAACTCTACTAGAGCCTTGAGAAATAGGCCCAAGCATTGTAAATGGTATCAGAGCCATAATCCCTCGAGAAAGTGGGTCCCACAAGGGCATGCGGCATGCTAGTCATGAGTTGTGTGGTCCAGGCATGTTAGAAAGGGGTGTCCATGGTGATGTCTCCCTTGTGTTGGTAGCTATGATCGGGAGTTAGGTGTCCATGGGCCATTTTGGGTTTGCATTGAAATGGGAAAATATTATGAGGCCATATAGTTAAGCCTTGATGAGGACATCAAGAGTCTAAGTGGGGAGATTGTAACTTCCCAAGATTTGATGCCTCAGATAAAATGATCCTAAAAGGAATGATTGTACTACCCATATCACCAATGTGCACCTCCTTTTTAGGGAGCCTGTTACAACCCCAATTTTTGGGTTCATTTGGTGAGAAATGTAATTTCTCATACTAAAGATATTTGAACAAATAATTATATAATTTAGTTCAAATAAATGGATTTTGTTTACAATAGCCTTGATGTTTGTGTTGTGGGCTTTATTGGCTATTGGGCCCAAATAACAAGAAAATTCAATTAGTAAATGAATAATTGAGTTTTTAAGAAAAGAATGAGATGGAAACCTCTACAAGGCAAATATATAGAGATATTTTGTGCCTCTTGGGTTCCTTGGGTTCCAAGGAGTCCAAAGTTGCATAGAGAGTGTAATAAGAAAAGAAAAGATCAATTAAGTATTTCTTTATTAAGAAAGAAATTGAAAATAATGGTAAAATGTGAAAAACAAGTGAAAAGAGGTATAATTGAGTTATCCTTGGTGGATTTTCGTATCCATAAGGTTCCTAATGTTAAAAGGAATTCCAAAAAGGGAAATAGAAGAGAGATAAAGAGAAATTCTCAAAAAGAGCTATTTTGAAAAGAAATAAATATGATAATGGGAGATAATGGATAAATGATAAGTACAAGGATAAGGTATATTCTCAAGATGGGATTTCGAGCCATTAAGGTTCCTTGAGGTTTAAGGAACTCGGAATAATAAATTAATGGCAAGGGAAAGGGAAAAACATGTGAGAAATATATATAATTAAGTGACATCTTGCACCTAAAGAAAAGGCATGTTTTCTTTTAGATAATGATCCCAAACTTGTCATGATTGTAGATTATGGCAATAATAAGATTCCCTCAAAATATGGGATTAAACGGAGCCATGGTAAAGCAGTTATGATTTTTCCAAGTTATCCTAAATAATCTTGAAAATAAAAATTTGGTTTTCTTTTTGGTTGAGCGCAAGAAAAGACAGTCATTGGATGGCGATCGGACGCTCCAGAGATCATCTTCCAGCTTGAGTTAGAAAAGGAAAAGTTCAGTAGGACATGCGATCTTCTGCATCTCTCTCTCCTCAGGCTACGTTTTGGAAAGATGAGATGTTCATTAGAATCGAGAGACAGAATCGGATTGAACCATCCCTGGTTTCCCTTGGTTTCAATGAGTGGGTCAGTTTCCCCTAAATTGGCAGACTCCACACTCATCCCTCCTATATATATAGACCACACACACACTCTCTGCGAAAGTCCTGAACACTCTGTTATGATCAGACGAATGAGGTGAGTCATCGTGTGGGTCCAATTGTGAGATAGACCCTGACTTTCACCTTGACTTGGAGCCGCTTCTCTTCGGAGAAGAGCTTCTCCATCCCGTCGACTCCAGCCAGAACTGGCAAATTCAAGGGCACGTCCGAGTTCAGTAGGGCTGGGCGTAGGTGTGATGGTCTCTACCGACGGCTGGGGGAGAGAGACCCTCAGAGTCAACTCCGAGGTTGACCGCGGCAAGCGCTGGGTTGCGAACAGAGGGTGGCTCGTGAGGAAGAAGAAGAGGAAGGAGAAAAGACCTCCTTGCCCCCACGTCCCTGTAAATAGGGAATGTCCTTTAAGGTAATTCGCACCCTCTCCCTATTAGCAAGCACGTTGCCGCCAGTTTTTTTTTAATCCAATAAATCCACGTGGCAGTTTCTGATTGGTAGAAAAAGAGCTATCTTGTAAAATATGTATCTAATTATGGAAATATTAGATGAAGGTGATCTATACATAAAAGTTGATTAGGAAAATGTGAAGAATCCAATAAAAATATAATTGGAACCTCATGTTGCTTGCAATTTAAAAAGTACACTAAGTTATCACCTTTGATGTATTAAATTGTGGTAAAACCCTAAGCTTGATATGGAACTCAGATTTAATGACTCTTTTGGGTTAATTTGGTTTGGAACCCTAATTCTAAGAAATATTAACCAATTAAGAATAAAAGGGAGAGTTAATTTTGAAAAAGGTAGTTTCATGCTTGTTTTAGGGTTTTATGCACATGATTATGTTTAGAAACCCTAAATTGGGGAAATATGGGTTTTAATGGGTTAAATCTGAAAATATAATTATAGAACTGAGTTTCCATGGTTCTAAGCTATTTTGAATATAAAAGTTCCTAATTACGGATGAATACCCTTATTGTAGTAATTAGGGTTTTCTAATGGATAAAAGGTAGAATTATGGCAAATTGAGTTCATATGTGATTAGACCATAATGAACTTTGAATTGATGATAAATGCGTATAATGGTCTTGTCATGGATTAAAAGGATAAAAATAGTAGCTTTAATGTAAAAGAGGCATAATGGGCTTAATTAATGTTTAAGTGTGCCTTTAATCCGAAATTAGGGTTTGTAAGTAATTAAATAGAAATAGGGTTTAAAATAGTAAATGAAGTGAAACCCTAATTTCCAAGGAAACCCTAAAGTTGGCCTAGAAATCATAAGGTGGAATCCAAGTTGATCTTGAGAATGTTTTGAATAAAACAATGACACTTGGATGTTATGCATTATTTCAGGATATTGTTGATTTCTTGTTTGATTGTATTGAATGATAATGCATGGACATCAAGTTACTATGGATCAGGTATGTCGTTACACTTATGAATAATCACTTTAGTTTCACGGTGATTTCTGAATGTTTTTATCAGTTGCTTGAAAATAACTATTGGATGCCTTTTATTTCATGCAACTATAAAGTGAATATGATTATCACCATGATTATATATATAATTGGCTTAGATCTGAATCCACCTCTGTGGCTTGTAAAGGATAAAAAGGGGTAACCTAGAGTAAGGTCTAGGTTATTGTGGGTTAGAAATTGGGCTACCAAGTTTAGTGCCATGAGACCCTTTAGCATGCCATGAGTTAAGGAGTGGGCTACTTACGGGTAGTGCCATGTGACTCAACCCTAGAAACTGGTTCACCTATAGGTGGGACCATGATGGGTTTAATGGGGATCTATTATAAGGAAAGTAGCATCCTGGTCCACTGCAGGGACAATGCAGAGGATAGGGAATGCATGGATCGTGCAGTTATATTTAAAACGTAAAATTGTTTGTTAAATGGTAATTGGCTGCAATACATTGTTATGAATAATTACACGAATATTGTTTCCCCCACATACCAGCTTCGGCTGACTGCTATTTTGTTTGTCGGTGATTTAGGTACAAAATCCCAAAAGGACAAACAGTAAAGCGACATATTGTGAATTCACGAATTGAAGAACAAGGAGGTAATAGTTAGATTAGTTCCAGTGCGGAAAGAGGATTAGAAATCCAATCATTCAAAAAGGTATGCAAAACTTTATTTTCTTACAACTTTTCAGTTTAGTCTATTAAAATTTAATAATTGTTCTTGGTTAATTTCCGAACCTTTGATCTGGGTTATTGGATAACAACTCTGACCTTTCGGTCTCCCTTAATTGGGGGTTACCGGGAGGTGGGGTCGTTACATTTGGTATCAGAGCGTAGGTTCCTCACTTAACCATTAATAATTATTAAATTTTACAAACTCCATAGAACCCAAGGGAGTTATTAGAGGATTATCTGAAAGACGGAGGTGTCTAGAAAAGGATCACGATCGGGGGCTGGCAATATTTTCCTCCGTACTGCTAGTCAGAATATGAGGACTCCCGGATCCGTGTGACTGCCTGGCCAAAGTCTTAGGGTATGATTCGAAATAAGATACCTTTAGGACTCTCTCATCTTGTTCATCCATTCTCAACTCAAATTCTGTTAAGGATCTTAAGGATTAGGGTTTTCTCTCTTTTCCTCACTCTCTCGAGGAATGGGTAAGGTTGATAAGGATTAAGGAATCCTCTACCAAATTAATAAAAAAACATGTAAATAAGATGTCATGGACATAAGCTTAATAGAGTAAGTGTAAAAGAATAGATACATGCTTAGGTCGTATGACATAAGTTGTCATTGCCCTCAAGGGAGACCTGAGGCTAGACCTTCTTGTCAGGAGGATGAGTAGAGAAAGTTAGTCTTGGAGGTAGAGACCTCCATTAAAAGTAGAGACCTAGCACATCCTCTAAGGATGAGGTTAACCCTAACCCTAAGTGGAGGTTAGAGAGAGAGATGGCATGATGAGTTAGATGGCATGGTTGACTGGGTGGACATGCCTTTGGAATGCCATATGAGCCATGAGAGGTTGTATGACCTAACACCTTGGACAACCCAACCCTAGGAAGGGTCGTGCATGTTTGAGCGAAGGATAGCTCTGTCATGGATGAGGTTAGAGAAGAACCTATAGACACTTTATGGGCTGTTGCAAGTAGGATATAGCTTGCATGCAAGTCACATCAGTAGTATGACCAGTAAGTTAAAACTGAGGCCAGAAGGACAGGATGGATGGCTTATGGGATAAGCATAAGGGGCTATGGATAATCATGAGCAAACATAAGGTTGAGCATAGGCTTCACCCATGTAGGGATATTCCTGTGAGCTTGATCCTTCATGGAGAGAGGACCTCTGGTAGTAAGGTTGGATGTAGAGTTAGCTCTAGAGAGAGAAAGAAGGACTCAAGAAAAAAGGTTGGACAAGGGAGGTTGAGGATGATGCGGCCTAAGTGGATGTTTGTGGTTGCCTTATGCTTAATCCCTCGAGGTTGGTGATATCTTGGTTTCCTTTAGAGGAACCAAACCCCAGTGAGATGATGATGCTTATGGTACCTATGTGCCTATGGTATAAGTGTTTACCTACTGAGATGAGACAGAGAGTTCCTTAGACCCTGAGGAGGTTTAAGTAACCAGTTGTGAGGCATTATACTTAGTTGGTTGTCCTTGAGGAGGACTCAACTTTAAGATTTTTCTCATATAAAGGGATCATGGGAGTACATGACATACCTTGGACATGCTTGATTTGTGGTTAAGAGATTGAGTATACAGTTCGATACCCAAAGGAGAACCTAGGGTTCCTAGGCCTAAGAGGGGAAGCAGTGTATCCAATGCTCATGATGAGTTTTGAGTTTCTATAGTTTCGAGCATGGTACTCCTCGTGTGTATAGGTAAAAGAAACCCCTTAAGTTAAAAGTATGTTTGATGAACCTCTCACAACTAAGTTGGTCTAATGTTGAGGACGAGAACAAGTGTGACCTAGCATGGTTTAGTAGGTGGTACTCATGTGCCTTAGTAGCTGTTGGGTTAAGCATGCTCATATGGATGTAAACCCTAAGGATGTTTGTGACCTTGTTGTCAAGGAGAGTAGCTCCTCCCATCCTGGAAGAGGCACACTTTTGTAGGGTGCATACCAGTTTTGTTGGTTTTGAGGTAACCTAAAGAGGTTTCATAGGATCTTGAGAAGCTAAGTGAAAAGTACATGGTATGAGAATGAACCTGTAGACTCATAGATAACCACTAAGTGCATGTGGATGTGTTACCATGGAGGTAACTGGTATGGGGCCTGAGCAAGGTAGACAGGTTGCCATGACTCCTATGAAAGGATGAAAGCCAGTCGTGAATGCAGAGAGAGATGATGAAGGCTTGGGTAAGGTTCTAAGTTGAACATGTACTATAAAAGAATCCTAAGTCTATCCTAGGGTCAGGTAGGGATAAGACTGATGGAAGTAGGAGTTGCCTAATTCCCTAGTTGCACATGACCATAGGGTCGGGAGGTAACAACTATCATTGTTTGAGGGCCATGGGTTAGGAGATTGATCACCTTCATGATCACATGGGACGCAAAGGCCAGATGAGTAGGGCACTCTCTAGATGCATGAGGGAAGAGGGATGACCCTAAAAGTACCAGCACCCTATAGACCTAGAGGAGATGACCAAGGAATGTGTGTAAACCTCAGTAGGTTCGAGACTAGTTTTCCATGAAAGTAACTTTGATATCGAGATGATTGTAATATAGAGGCATAAATAGCACGTTTCAACTTAGATTTAAAGGTGTACTGGCAAGGTGGGATGTACCATCTCTTCTCTTGGAACAGGAAGAACTCTGTATTTGGACTGCAGCCAAATGCTTATTTCCTCTTGTTATGGGAGTGAGAGATAGGATAGTACACATTCCATACACCAAGAATAAAATATGATGCGAGTTGGAACGTTGCTACGAGGTATGAGGACAGAGATGATAACATACCTTGGTGGAGTGAATGATACATGGATGGTTTCCAAATAATAAAAGGAATAATGTGGTCATATTATGAGGATGTTTCCTTATCATGAGCTATGAGTCATATAAGGTTGAATTCAAAAACCAAGAGGATGAGCTCAGAGTTTTCTCGATGAAGATAGACTTAGATGAGATAATAAGTGGTATACATAGAGGTGTATTCCCTCAACATTACCTAATACCTAAGGATGTAAAGTGGTAATGGATGCTCTGATTGAGATATAGCTGCCTAGTTTGGCTAGAGACTAGAAGAGGTCGTTAGGCTAACAAGGAAGATATGATTGGCTAACACGCAGATGTAATGAGATCTGTTGAACAAGTTAATGGTTGTTTGGTTAGCCAGCCTAGTCCTTGATGCAATGAAAGGATGGTGGTAGAATCTCAAATGCACTTCTTTAGAAAAGAAGGCGATGAAACCCCGACTAGAATGGTTTAGGGTTTTTGAGGTATTAATCTTGAGGAATAATGACATACATGAGATCATGATTTTAAGATCACCATACACCGTACTAAGAAGATAATAAGTGACAGTAGTACTTTAGATGCCTAAGATAAAGTTGCATGTTGCCATGCATGACAGAAGGTGAAGGATGAGCACCAATAACCCCGTGCATTGATATTGAGGATAAAACATTTTCGAGAGGGAAGGGGAGTTCATCACTATGGATGTTGTAATAAGTCTCCCCTAGACCAAGGAAGGTCAAGATGCAATATGGGTTATGGTAGACCGCCTTACCTAGATGACATGAGAAAGAAAGAGTACTGTCAAGGGACAGATCGGGTTGAACTACATATGAGAGATATGGTTCAACTACACCATGAGGTGAGTTCAAAAGTTTTTAAGTTTGACTTAAAGGTTCCCTTCCAAAAGGTGAAAGTAGGTACATGAAGAACTCGATGTTAGTACAGTTTATCACCCCTAACTAATGGTTAGTATGATCCAGACTAAAGGGTATGATGAGAGCATGTGTGCTCGTTCAGGGTGATATCTAGAGACAGTTCTTGTCCTATGAAAGATGTGATGATGACCACCATAGCCAGTATCAAGATTTAAAGAAGTTCTATAAGGGAGGTTGTGTCAGTCACCACTTCAATAAGGTGATGTTGGTGAAAGGACCATGTGATGGTTAGAAAAGGGCCACAATGCGTGTAGATGAAGTCGCTTTGATCGTGCAATGGCTGAAAGGAGCCTAGAGACAACAAGAGTCGTGAGCAGATGCAAAGTAGATTGACATGCAGTTCACTGTGGGAGAATATGTGAAAATCTGACCCCTTAAAGTTATAGCTAAGAGAGTTGACTCCCCGATGCATGGGTTCTTTTGACCTGGTTTGGTGGAGAAGGTTAAGTTTGATCGTACCCCTCAGGATAAAGAAATGTGTGATGAGTTCCATGTGTCCAATTTAGAGCACTATGTGAGGTACTCCAACCATGTGCTGAGTAATGAACCTAGTGAGCCCCAAGGGAGGCTGAAATGGCATGAGTCCACCTATGCAGTTTATAGACGCCAGGATGAAAGAACTCAGAGAAAAGAGTATGTGATGATAAAGGTTCTTTGGAAGCACCATGAGTACGGTAAAGCCACATAGAGGCCAATGATGGATATGGAAAAGTCTTATCCTGAATTGTTTGTTTGCTTGATAGAATTTTGAGGACAAAATTTCTATAAGAGGAGAAGGATGTTACAACCCCAATTTTTGGGTTCATTTGGTGAGAAATGTAATTTCTCATAATAAAGATATTTGAACAAATAATGATATAATTTGGTTCAAATAAATGGATTTTGTTTTCAATAGCCTTGATGTTTGTGTTGTGGGCTTTATTGGCTATTGGGCCCAAATAACAAGAAAATTCAATTAGCAAATGAATAATTGAGTTTTTAAGAAAAGAATGAGATGGAAACCTCTAGAAGGCAAATCCAAAGAGGGATTTCGTGCCTCTTGGGTTCCTTGGGTTCCAAGGAGTCCAAAGTTGCATAGAGAGTGTAATAAGAAAAGAAAAGATCAATTAAGTATTTCTTTATTAAGAAAGAAATTGAAAATAATGGTAAAATGTGGAAAACAAGTGAAAAGAGGTATAATTGAGTTATACTTGGTGGATTTTCGTATCCATAAGGTTCCTAATGTTAAAAGGAATTCTAATAAGGAAAATAGAAGAGAGATAAAGAGAAATTCTCAAAAAGATCTATTTTGAAAAGAAATAAATATGATAATGGGAGATAATGGATAAACGATAAGTACAAGGCTAAGGTATATTCTCAAGATGGGATTTCGAGCCATTAAGGTTCCTTGCGGTTCAAGGAACTCGGAATAATAAATTAATGGCAAGGGAAAGGGAAAAATATGTGAGAAATATATATAATTAAGTGATATATTGCACCTAAAGAAAAGGCACATTTTCTTTTAGATAATGATCCCAAACTTGGCATGATGGTATATTATGTCAATAATAAGATTCCCTCAAAATTTGGGATTAAACGAAGCCATGGTGGAGGATTTATGATTTTCCAAGTTATCCTAAATAATATTGAAAATAAAAATTCGGTTTTCTTTTTGGTTGAGCGCAAGAAAAGACAGTCGTTGGATGGCAATTAGATGCTCCAGAGATCGTCTTCCAGCTTGAGTTAGAAAAGGAAAAGTTCAATAGGACATGTGATCTTCTCGCATCTCTCTCTCTCCTCAGGCTACTTTTGGAAAGATGAGATGTTCATTATAATCGGGAGACAGAATCGGACTGAACCATCCCTGGTTTCCCTTGGTTTTAATGAGTGGGTCAGTTTCCCCTAAATTGGCAGACTCCACACTCGTCCCTCCTATATATATATAGGACCCCACACACACTCTCTGTGAAAGTCCTGAACACTCTGTTATGATCGGACGAATGAGGTGAGTCATCGTGTGGGTCCAATTGTGAGATAGATCCTGACTTTCACCTTGACTTAGAGTCGCTTCTCTTCGGAGAAGAGCTTCTCCGTCCCGTCGACTCCAGATGGAACTGGAAAATTCAAGGGCATGTCCGAGTTCAGTAGGGTTGGGAAGAGGTGTGGTGGTCTCTACTGACGGCTGGGGGAGAAAGACCCTCAGAGTCAACTCTGAGGTTGACCGTAGAAAACGTTGGGTTGCGAACAGAGGGCGGCTCGTGAGGAAGAAGAAGAGGAAGGAGAAAAGACCTCCTTGCCCCCAAATCCCTATAAATAGGGAATGTCCTTTAAGGTAATTCACACCCTCTCCCTATTAGCAAGCATGTTGCCTCCAGTTTGTTTTTAATCCAATAAATCCACGTGACAGTTTCCGATTGGTAGAAAAAGAGCTATCTTGTAAAATATGTATCTAATTATGGAAATATCGGATGAAGGTGATCTATACATGAAAGTTGATCAGGAAAACGTGAAGAATCCAATAAAAATATAATTGGAACCTTATCTTTCTTTCAATTTAAAAATTACATCAAGTTATCACCTTAGATGTATTAAATTGTGGTAAAATCCTAAGTTTGATATGGAACTCGGATTTAATGACTCTTTTGGGTTAATTTGGTTTGGAACCCAAATTCTGAGAAATATAAACCTATTAAGAATAAAAGGGAGAGTTAATTTTGAAAAAGGTAGTTTCATGCTTGTTTTAGGATTTTATGCACATGATTATGTTTAGAAACCCTAAATTGGGGAAATATGGGTTTTAATGGGTTAAATCTGAAAATATAATTATAGAACCGAGTTTTCATGGTTCTAAGCTATTTTGAATATAAAAGTTCCTAATTACGGATAAATACCCTTATTGTAGTAATTAGGGTTTTCTAATGGATAAAAGGTAGAATTATGGCAAATCAAGTTCATATGTGATTAGACCATAATGAACTTTGAATTGATGATAAATGCGTATAATGATCTTGTCATGGATTAAAAGAATAAAAATAGTAGCTTTAATGTAAAAGAGGCATAATGGGCTTAATTAATGTTTAAGTGTGCCTTTAATCCGAAATTAGGGTTTGTAAGTGATTGAATATAAATAGGGTTTAAAATAGTAAATGAAGTGAAACCCTAATTTCTAAGGAAACCCTAAAGTTGGCCTAGAAATCATAAGGTGGAATCCAAGTTGATCTTGAGAATATTTTGAATAAAACAATGACACTTGGATGTTATGCATTATTTCAAGATATTTTTGATTCCTTGTTTGATTGTATTGAATGATAATGCATGGACATCAAGTTACTCTGGATCAGGTATGTGGTTACGCTTATGAATAATCGCTTAGTTTCATGGCAATTTCTAAATGTTTTTATCGATTGCTTGAAAATAACTGTTGGATGCCTTTTATTTCATGCAACTATAAAGTGAATATGATTATCACCATGATTATATATATAACTGGCTTAGATCTGAATCCACCTTTGTGGCTTGTAAAGGCTAAAAAGGGGTAATCTAGAGTAAGGTCTAGGTTATCATGGGTTAGAAATTGGGCTACCAAGTGTAGTGCCATGAGATCCTTTAGCATACCATGAGTTAAGGAGTGGGCTACTTACGGGTAGTTCCATGTGACTCAACCCTAGAAACTGGTTCACCTATAGGTGGGACCATGAGGGGTTTAATGGGGATCTACTATAAGGAAAGTAGCATCCAGTTCCACTACAGGGACAGTGCAGAGGATAGGGAATGTATGGATCGCACAGTTATATTTAAAACGTAAAATTGTTTATTAAATGGTAATTGGCTGCAATACATTGTTATGAATAATTGCACGAATATTGTTTCCCCCACATACCAGCTTGGGTGACCGCTGTTTTGTTTGTCGGAGATTTAGGTACAAAATCCCAAAAGGGCAAGCATTAAAGTGATGTATTGTGAATTCCCAGATTAAAGAACAAGGAGGTAATAGTTAGATTAGTTCTAGTGCGGAAAGAGGATTAGAAATCCAATCTTTCAAAAAGGTATGCAAAAGTTTATTTTCTTATAGTTTTTCAGTTTATTTTGTTAAAATTTAATAATTGTTCTTGGTTAATTTCCGAACCTTTGATCCGGGTTATTGGATAACGGCTCTAACCTTTCGGTCTCCCTTAATTGGGGGTTACCGGGAGGTGGGGTCATTACAGAGCCCATCACTAAAGAACTCTATGGTTAAGGATGCTCAACCTAGAGTAGTACTAGGATGGTTGACTACTCGGGAAGTTGATACCAAATTTTGTGTGAGTGAGGACAAGGCGCACAATTAAGGCCAGTGGTGGTTTATGGGGTCAGTTTTCATTCCTAAAACTCCACTAGATCCTTGGGTAGTGGGACCAGGTGTTACAAATGGTAACTGAGCTATAACCCCTCCAGTACCAGGGGCCCACAGGGCATGTGGCATGCCAATCTTGAGTCATGCAATCCAGGCATGTTGGAAAGGGCTATCCATGGTGATGTAGTCACCCTTTTGCTAGAAGCCATGTTCAGGAGTTGGGTTTCCATGGGCCATTCTGGGTCTGTGCTGAAATGGGGGAGTATTATGAGGCCATTAGTTGAGACTTTATGAGACGTCAAGAGTCTAAATGGTGGACATTGTAACATCCCAAGAGTTGAGGCCTCAGATAAAATGATCTTGAAAGGAATGATTAGACTTTCCATATCACCAAGGTGCTCCTCCTTTTCAGGGAGCACATCACTAAAAACTTTATGGTTAAGTGTGCTTAGATAGGGTAGTAATAGGATGGGTGACCCATTGAGAATTTGATCTCAGCTTACGCATGAATGAGAACAAAGAATACAGTTTACCCTAGTGGTGGTCTATGGGGCCACTCATCATTACTAAAACTCTACCAGAGCCTTGGGAAGTGAGATCGGTCATTACACCATCTCCCTCTAAGAGAAAGTGAAAGTGTATTGAGGACATGTTTGAGACGTTCAAGAAAGTACACATCAATATAGCCCTACAAAATTCCTTAAGGACATACATATAAGAGGAAATATGTAGGAAGGATGCCCCAAAATGTGAAGCTCACAAAACAAGTGAACTCAATTCTAAAACACCCAATCCTTTATAAAAGAAATATCCTAGATCCCTAGCCATCCCCTACAATATTGTTGGACATCACATTGAGTAAGTCTCTCTAGACTTTGGGCCAATTGTAAACATAATGGCATATCATATGCACTTTAAGATTGGTCTAAGTATGCTAGAGCTGACAAATTGCAATCTCTAGTTGGATAATAGATCTTTTACCATTCCAAGAGGGAGGATAGATGATGTCCTAATAATAATTGATGATGACACTTTTGTCATTTTTTCATCCAATTTTATTATTTTTGACACAGAGCAAGACAATAGGAAGATTTCTATTATCTTGGTGAGGCCATTCCTAGATATTGTTTGTGATATTATTCATTTGGCCACTAGTATGATGTTTGTGACATCGTGCACTTGAATATCAGATTAAATATTTCTTCTACTAAAGCTAAGGTCATTGGTAGTCATGATGAACATTTCTATTTTCTTGAATGTCTTGATGAGAGAGTGGAGGATTATTTATTTCATGGATTGAGATTGCCACCAAAGGAATCACTTGAACAACCCTCATTTGTTTCCCTAAAGAACCAGTTGAGGAAGTGAAGGAAGTTGTGACAGTGTCCACTAGATAACTTTACCTTATGTGACATCTAGACAAAACATATTTTGGAGATCCCCCTCCCCTGATCTGAAAACTCTTCTTCAAAGACTAAAATATGATTTTTTTTTGTTTTAAGCGATGCCCCCCGATGATCATGTCTTATATTCTTTCTCATGACCAAGAAAATGCTCTCGTTTCTATTTTAAAGAAGAACATTGAGGGCGTTGGGTGGTCCATTGCTGATTAGAGAGGTGTTGATCCATCTATTTGTGCACACACATTTACTTAGAATATGGTGCTCACCCTAGTATAAAAATGAAAATAAGGATTCATCCTAAGCTAAAAGGGGTTTCTACTCAAGAGATAGTGAAATTCCTTGATGTAGGCATTATATACTCTATCTCCTATAGTTCATGGGTGAGTCCAATTTAGGTTATGCCAAAAAAGGGTGATATCAACAGTTTCACCAAATGAGGATAGTAAGCTAATACTGGTGAGATAGAATTCTAAGTGGAGAATATGTTTTGACTACAAAAACTGAATGAATGGACCAAGAAAGACCATTACACGTACCTTTCATTGATCAGATTCATGATATATTGGAAGGACAAAGTTTCTATTATTTTCTTGATGATTATTCTCGGTACCTTCAAGTGGTAGTCAATACAAATGATCAGGAAAAGACCACATTCACATGCCCAGTAGGGATATTTGCAAACAGAAGAATCCCATTCTATCTTTCCAACGCACCATCTAAATCATACATATGTGTGACCTATATCTTTTTCGATATGCTTGACTCATTTCTTGAAGTTTTTATGGATGATTTTTCAATTTTTAGAACGTCCTTTGATGATTTCTTGGCACACCTTACTTCTTTGCTTGAGAGGTGTGTAAAAGTCTGACTCATGATTTCTTTGGAGAAAAGACACTTCATGGTTCCCAAGTGTATTGTGCTTTGACATAGATTATCCAAAATTGGTATCAAAGTTGATAGAGAAAAAGTTGGCCTCATTTCTACTTTTAGCATTTGTTCAACCATATGACATGTCCATTCTTTATTGGGGAATGCATGTTTCTATCATTGGTTCATAAAAGATTTAAGCAAGATATCAAGACCGTTATGTCATTTTCTTGAGAAAAACATCGATTTCCAATTTGTTGACAAATGCATTGAAGTTTCAATAACTTGAAGTATAAGTTGGTTTCTTCCCTTATCATGCAACCCCTCATCTTTTTTAGGTTTTTTGAGGTCATGAATGATGGATCAGATATGGAATTGGGGGTTGTCCTTGACCAAATATTTGGTTGTAATCCTCATGTAATTTACAATGCAAGAAAGAAGTTATATGAAGATTAAAGAAACTAAACTACTACAAAGAAGGAGTTGCTTGTAGCGGTATTCAATATTGGAAGTTTTTCTCATATATTCTTCATTACAAGGTCATTGTATACATTGATCATGCTATCCTTAAATATCTCATGTCAAAAAAAGATTCCAAGCCAAGGTTGATAAGATGGATTCTTTTCTCTAGGAGTTTGATTTGGAGATTGTTTATGAGGAAGGAATTGAAAATTATGCACCCAACCACCTCTCACGCATTGATGCGCCTTATGAATAAGTGATGAAAATCAAAGAAACAATGGTCCATGAACAACTCATGCTAATTGCCTCTTCTTAAAAATTATGGTTCAAACACATAATAAATGTTTTGGATCGTGCAAGATTGCCTAGCACATGACCCAAAGAGGAAAGGGAGAGGTCATTTTCCAGGGTGATTAACTATGTGTGGGATGACCCACACCTATTCAAGTATTATTTATACCAATTGGTAAGAATATGTATCCATGAAGATGATGAGAAATGAGATATACTTTCCATGTGCCACTACAATGCATGTGGAGTTTGATTAGGAGGGAAGAGAACGGCTGCAAAAGTTCTCCAATGTAGTTTCTTTTTGTGAAACTTATTCAAAGACTCTCATGAATATTAGAAAGCTTGCTTGATTGCAAAAGATTGGGCATAATCTCAGGGAGAGACATGACACTTATATTATTCTATTGGTGGAGATATTTGATGTGTGGGAAAGTGACTTTATGGGTCTGCTTCCTCCTTCCTATGAGATTTGTACATCTTGGTGGCTATTGATTATGTATCCAAATGGGTTAGAGGCCACAGACACAAGGACAAATGAACATAAGGTCGTTTGTGAAATTTTCAAGTACATCATCTTCAAATAATTTGAGTACCACGATATATGATAAGTGATGGTGGAAGAAATTTCCTATATATAAGTTTTTAGAGTTTGTTGAAAGACATAGGGTGAACCACCCTTTAGCTACCCATTACCATTCTCGAACAAGTGAGCGAGTTGAGCTTTCCAATTAGGAGATCAAGCTTATTCTTTATAAAATGGTGAGACCATACCACAAGGATTGGTCACTATACCTCAATGATGATTTATGGGCATTAGGATTACATTCAAAGCCCCAGTTGGCGCTACTCCATTCAAGCTCATGTATGGGAAGAACTACTACTTTCCAATATAATTGCAACACATAGCTCTTTGGACATTTAGAATATGGACATGGATGTACACAACCAAAATTAGAAGGATATTACAATAGACTGAACTTGGAGAATTGAGACATGAAGCATGTGAGAGGCCAAATAACTAAAAGGAAAGAATGAAAATTTTTGCATGAAAATTTCATTAGGTAGAAATACTTATACACATGCATAAACATTTTGCATTTGATAGATTTATGTTGTTTTGAGATGTGCAGGAAGAACATGTATGAAGATGAGAGAGAGTTCTTAGAAAAGTGGAAAGAATGAGTTAATGTTTGATGTGGATCAATGATTGAATTTGATATGAAAGTTAAAATGAAATACACTCATTTATAGAAAATCACTTGAAAAGTGGCCAAAACAACTATGGTACATCACCACGATCGTGGTGCAATACAACATTGAGATAATTAGGGGATAACCACAACCTCTCCATCATTCTACCCACACAAAATGTCCATTCCAAACTCTAGGTGAAATTTGACGACCTCCAAACACCCCCAACCTCTGATCCCCCATATCCAAGCCCCAAGAAAGGATACTCAACCTTCAAGGAGTCTTCCTTAGCCTTGAGTTCCTCATTCACTTCACTACCACTTCCATTTCTTAACCAATAGTCCATATCCTCTCACACCATCAAGAACCCTTAAAATTCCAACCCCCCTTCAAATTCACTAAAAACCTTGCAAAGATGAAAGGATTCACCAAGAGGGTGAATGATGGCTACAAATCCATCAGCAATAGAAAAGCATGCACAAAGAGAACATAAAATGTTCATTCACCATCCCACAACTGAACTACATCTTGTCACCTGCTTCCAATATGTGAGAAAATCTTGCCTTTGCTCTTATTCTATCCACCTCACATTAAATCCAAACTACATCCACCATGAAGAGGATGAAGAAACTTCAGAAACCAAGTTGGACTACCCTATCAATTCAATCAATGTTTAGGCAACAAATCCTAGAATAGGAAAAAATTATAGCTCCATCATCACCACATGCACCATTGTAGCTTACACCAGCATGACATCCCTCCTCCTCCATGCAACCCCAGTCTACACAACAAACTACAAGAAGAAATCTTGTTGATGAATAAGAAGAAGACCAATTGATTGAGATAGTGCCCCTTAACTTGGATACAATTTTGTGGTCCCACACTTATGAGGAGACAGAAGAAGAAGGCATTGAAAGTGGGGACATGGAGGAGCTGGTGGATGTGATTTCTAAAGTGGAGGCAGATAGGCTGAGGCAATTTGGAAAGAATCATGAAGGGGTCACATTTGGGAGAGGAAGAAGAAGGAAGATCATAGTGAGGCCCTTACATCCTGAGTGTGTGACTAGGATAATGATTCCTACTAGGTATGCATGTATGTCCACCATGCAAGTCCTAAGGATGAATTTCTACTTCAAACACTTCCTAGACTCATATGGTCTACTTAAATATCTAATTATTGTTTAAGAGACATATGTGGAAACCACACATGAATTTTTTAGATCCTTAGAGCAAGTCAAGTATTATGGTGATGATGAAACTAGATTTTTATTGTGTGATTCTATACGTCTTGAAAGCCTCCCACCTCAACAAAAGCCTTGCACCAACCCCTAAGATTGTGCTTAAAATTGATAACATAGTGGTGCCTCTGAGCCAGAGGTGCACACACTAACCAATTGGGTTTGATTAAATGTGCCCCATGAAAATCAATCATACTTGGGATCTTTCAAAATTTATAAAAACCCTAATGAGGCTTGATCAAAACACTAAATAGGTCATCCGCAAGCGCACGGGGTACTATTGTAGTATAGGTGATAGGCAAGAGTAGGGGTCGATCCCCTGGGAATAAGGGGGCACTAGAGCTACATTAGTGTTGGTTGTGTTCCTAGAGCAGAGACTAGGGTTGAAGGGTTTAAAAGGGGTTTTGGTTTGATTACACTATGCAACAAGTAAGTAAAGGCAATATGAAAACTATATTACCACAAACTACATTATCCTAAGCAAATTAGATATAAGGAGATAGATTAAACAATTAGCTAAACAAGAGTAAAGGTTAACTACACTACACTAGTAGAGAAATTAGAAACTAAAAGATAAGTTAACCACTAGAGAGAGAAAGAATCTAATTTAACCCTAAAGAACAAGACTAAGAAATTAATTAGATTGAGCAAAAGCAACTAAACTAGATTAGCATGAACAAGCTAAGAAGGCAAGATGGGTTTTAAGCAATGAGATTAGGATAGGTTTGCTATTTGGGAATGTGATATGATATTATTTGGGGGGTGTCAACCTGGCATGCAATTATCACAATTTAACCTAGATTACCAAACCAAACAACAAGGCAAGTGCTATTAAAATGTACCCTATACTACTATTTAGAGAACTAGGGTTAGGTGTAATTCTAGTAGGACTTGTCAAGTTTAGGTATCTAGGGTAAGTGGTATTAGGGTAATTGAGAGCCAAGGGTAGGAATGGGAGTAGAGATGAGGGTATTTCACCTCATTCTACTAGCCATTTAGCCTTTAGAAAGCTCTAGGAAATTGTACCAATCACACTTACACTAGTCACTTAGATCTCACACTCACTTGTAGAAGGAGGGATACGTATGTAGGAAAAAAGGGGGCTAGCTATGGATCCACTAATTGGACCTAGGAGCTATTCCTAAGATTGCTACATACACTCCAATTCCTCCTACAAGCTAAGTGTCATCAAACATCACAAAGCAAGCAATTTAAGCTTAAGAGAAAAAATCACATGCAAGATAATGAGAAATGAGATATAAGCAAAGGCAATCATCATAGAATAAAATTGTGTTCATTATAAATTGTTCTCCCCCAACATGGTATCAAAGTCACATTTTTACCCCAAACAGCCAACCACTAGGGGCTTATCTAGACATAATCAAAGAAAAGGCAAAAGAAATGAGAAGAAGGGAAGAAGGGTATAGGACTCCATGGCACTCAAAGTAGATCCTCCTTCTTCACCTCCAAGCTTCTTGGGGATGACCTCCCTCCTCCAATGGTGAAGATGGGCATGATAATTGAGGGGATTATGGAGGAAAACCTAGAAATCTAGATATCTAAGGTAGAAGTGAGGTGGAAATGGTGGGTGGAGAGCATAAATGCAAGGAGGATGCAATGAATGCTCTAGAGTGGGTGGAGAGGAGTAATGGAAGGTAACCTAGTATTATGGCTTCCACCCATCTATATATAGGTGGTGGTGGAAGCACTAGGGTAAGTAGGGGCATTGTTGGAAAAATAGTGTAGAAAATGGTAGGGTTTAGGTGGTAGCACGACCGTACTAGGAAGCACAGTTGTGGTGGGTAGAGGTGGAAACAACCATGGTGGTGGGGAACAGTCATTCCAAGAAAGTGGAAAAATCACAGGTTGAAGTGGTAAAATGGAGGCTGGTAGCACGGTCATGGTGAGGGCTAGGTAGAATGGCCATGCTGAGTAGCACGGTCGTGGTGGTGGAGTTGGAGATGAGGTCGTTCCCTCTAGCATGCTCATTCTGCCTTCAGCTAGCACAGTCAGTTGGGTAGCACGACCATTTCGGGGGCTTCATTGCACGATCGTGCTGGGTAGCACGACTGTGGTGGCTAAGTTGTTGTAGCTTGTAAATCTTGGTAATTTCCTTGTAACTTGTGCATTAGCTAGCACTGCCATTCCTTGGCACCACAGTCTTGTTGGGGTCTTTAGTGGAAAAATTAACTTCAATCTTCATCATCAATGGAATTATTTGCTTGATGTCAAATCTTGGCCATTAGGGGTAGGTTGAGGGAGCTTTGGGGCCTTCTTTGGACCCCTCCAAGAGCAGAGGAACCCTAAAACTCCTTCCTTCTCTCTCATCCATCCAAAGCATGGCCCAAGTACCTGAAAATATTGCAAAGAACGTCCATAAGTGCATTTGATAATAATACTCACATTGGGGAATTTAACTTGCATTCTACTATGTTTAGATGTGAATAAAATACAAAATGGCACAATATGGAACCCTAAAATAGGGTTGTATCACATACACATTGAAAAGAATGCAAGTTTCAACTATGTAACTTCTTGGGAGAGATTCACTAGCCAAAAAACCTTTATAGAAGGAAAGTACAAGATGAGTGGATTGCATATCCCCATTGTGAGGTCAAAAAAAAAGTTATAGAAAATATAGGTTTTGGCTGGTATGATGATCATGATGATGATCTTATTAAGACCTCTTTGTGATTGCTATGACAATAAGAGGTAACTTGTAACATCCTAAATTTTCAAAGTATTATATTTCAAATTAGTCCACACAAATCAACATAAAAATGAAAAAAATCCTAACTGAGGAAATCAATTGACCTCATCAAGCTCAAAATCCTATTTGGTGTTTGATCAAGTGTATTATCATATCTTGAAACTCAAGATGGTAACCTTATATATAAACTCAAGTAAATGTATCATTTAGTGATGAGTGAGGAAATCATATTAGTTGTAGGTGTTTGCTTTGTAATTATCACAGTATATGGACACATATTCATGTTTATATGGTGTTTGGACCAGTTAGAGTCTTTTTACTTGAGGGTGTCATTAAATATATGTCAAGGTTAATTAAGTGAATATGTTTGATCTAGATTAGACCACATTGATATGTGTAGTAGATCAACATTATCCATTATCCTAGACCATAAGTTATATAATGAATATATAAAGCTTCCACAAAGAATTAGGAATTTGTTGAGGCTAAGTGTGGTAACCATTACCGTGTAAGTTTATTACTATAAAGATTACCTAATGCAACCCAGAGAAGACCAACCTTAGGAGGATTTTCTCCAAAGAGTTAGGAGGAGACCAACACCTAGCAAGTCCAGGATACTTCTTTATATATATGAGGGATTTGCCCTTTAGATAGGTGTAGACCGTTGCTCAACCTTTAGCGAGGAGTCCAGAGAGTTTTGGGATTATCCTCATGGTAGTTTGTGATAGTGAGGATTTTGTGTCCGGGAAGACTATATATATAGACGGTGGGGGTGAGAGCTTAGCCTGCCACCACTTAGTGGCATGTTGGATTGAACCACAACCTACAAGAAGAGAAAGGGCATCACCAATAGAGACGATGATGTAGAGGCATGTACTGCTAGACATGGCCGCAGACCTGGAAAGTGGAGATAATGAGTACTCGGAGGAATAGGATTAGGGATGACCTTTACCCGTTCATAACTCCTACTAGTATAGAAAAATGAGGATGAAAAGGATCCCATCATGTCTCTAGAAAGACGAACCTTGAAGGGTCCATGCCCCTTCAACCTATTTTATAGGAAACTATTTTCTCTTCCCTATATAATTCGTGTGAAGATGAGGGACTACGCTAGATCACTGAGTCTGTGAGGCGAAGGGAACCTCGTCCTGATCACCTGTGCCCTCATGATGTGCGACTTTGTGGTATGTGCCGCAACCGGAAATAGGAGGCATCCTCCTCATGTTGGGCTTTAGGGGGGACTTGAGGGGATGATCACATACATGTATGAGTATTTGGAGTAGATGAGCATAGCAGCAAGTTGTATATGGAAGGAAGGAGATGAGGTAGAAGAAGAAGGAAGGAGATGAAGTGAAAGAATATGAAGTAGAGTAGAAGGTCGATCGGGGACTGTAGCTGTAGGAACCACACGAAGCCTATGGGGGTAGCTACCTATTCATGATAGGTTGATGAAGCAATGACAATGGTCAAGTCTCCTCCGTGAGGTCACATGATACCACGGCGTCTTCTGCGGCCACACATAACTCATAGAACCTGACCGCGGAACCAGGGAATGATAGAGAGAACTGCATTGAGTCTATGGATCTTGAAATAAATGGAGTCATGGGTGACACGTCTATTATACAAAAAGGTATATTAATGCTTTAGTTAATTTTAAATAATGTCCTTAACTTACAAAAATCATAGAAATTAACTGGTTATGCATATGGAGTCAAACCTTGTATGACTTTTTATTAGTTTTTTTAGATCTAAGCCACTGGGCTAGGTTAGGAGTCATGATTCTGACTCTAGTTTCTCGAATTTCAAGACATAACCTAAATAGGGTTTATGAGAAAGTAATTAGGGCTTTGGGTTATAATTACACGAAGACTAAAGTTTGAGATCAAGAATCTAGGATCAAGTTTTCCTTTTGAAACTAGGTAAGTGGTCCATGCCTTAGGTTTCTTTGTACTGCATCATAATTTTGCGCGCTTAGTCATGTTTAAAAGTTCATATTATATATGTTAACATGTGAGAACATTAGTGTTTCAAGAGGTATTATGCTATGCACATATTATCAAGATTTACTTCACTAAGATTCATGTGAAGATCAGATCAGTTAAAAGAACATACCTCTTCATATTTAAGATCGGTAACATGATTATGGGTGAAAACCCTATGTAAGATAAGATCAAATTAAGAACAAATATTTAGGCCCTACTCATGATTGTATTTATTGAAGGTGTGTGCCTCATGAGACCCCTTGACTTTATGGGTTCAAGCCCAATATTGTTCACATTCAAAGTGTTCAGTATGTTTATGTTCCTATTCACTTTAAATGTGTACTACAGAAATGGCTTATAACGTCACTTTTAAAGGCGTCGGTTGTATAAATACACCGACACCTAAAACCTAAAGTGCCAGTTTAATAAAAAAACTAAAATCTATCTGTGAAGGGTGACCAGACACGGGTATCAATTTAATTCAGTGTCGATTCCCTAATAATAAACCGACGCCTAAAATTAACCGCCAAATCCAAAATTTCCAGTGAAAAAAATTACCTCTAAAATTTAACATATGGCGTTGGTTATTAACTATTAAACCGACGACGAAAGGTTATTCATGAGATAGAAATTGGGCACACTTTGGTCATCAATTTTACTACAATGACCGACGCTTATGGGTTTTCCCGCGTTGTTCCTGGGAAATTTTTCACACCCTTTGAGTGTCGGTTTTCGAAAGAAACCGACGACTATGGTCATTAATTGAGAACAATTTTTTTAATCGGCATATGTAGATAGATGTTGATTTTTTTCTAGTAAAAACCGACGACTATCATTGAGAATAGGTGTCGGTGTGTTTGGAGAACCGACGCCTTTAGTTTTATGTGTCGGTTTTTTTGAATAAATGACGCCTATTATTAACTTAACAACACCCGCACGAGCCAGATTCTTCCCCTTTCTCTGTTTCATTCATCTCAATTGAGGGTTAGGGTCCGGCGACGATTCCTCTGCTCACTGCTCATGTATCGCCGCTCGCCTCCACTGCTGCCGTTTGCTGGTCCTCTGGCCGCTGCGCTCTAGGCTGGCCACCGCCATGAAGGCCCTCTCTACTCGTCGGCCACCGCCCTAACTCGATCAGCTGCTCGCCCGCCCTCTCTGCTCGCCGCGCCTGCTCTGCACCTACTGGTCAGCATCGTCACTCTCTGGAGCTCCTCGCCGGCCTCCGCCCTAGCTCGATCAGTTGCTCGCCCGCCCTCTCTGCTCGCCCGCCCTCTCTACTCACCGTGCCTGCTCTGCACCTGTTGGTTGGAACCGCCGCTCTCTGGAGCTCCTCGCCTGCTCACTTCTCTCGCACCTACTGGTCGCCGCCGCCGTTTGAGGTACCTTCTTCCTCCTCTTCTGCCTCATGGTGGTGAGCTGACTTGACAGTGGTGGGGAGCATTTTTGTTGTGTCACTATTGTTGCTACTATTTCTTCTTATTGTGATGTTGACAGTGGTAGGGTGTGAGAAAATTCATTTATTAAGTCAATCCTTAAACCACTAGTAGATCGGATATGTATAAGAGTGTGCTCATAGAAACAGTAGAATTTTTTAAAGGGAGTGGTTTTTAGATTAAATGACTCCAGAAGACATAATATTAACTCTAGCATAATCTCATGCGTAGATGATATTAATCTTTGAGATATTAATTTTTTCTCAGACCCAGGTGATATTTTGTTTGATTTAAACATGATTGGGCATTATTATGAATAATTTTTCCCATAATGAGGCAATGTTTACAATACCTTTCTCTTGTTCCAATTGTTGGACAATTCATATACTCTCAATTGGGAAATATTATTACTCTTATAAAATTATTCTTATAATGTTGAATCGGGTCAATGACCACACCTGCTATTGTGCCTGAATTATGCCATGTACGTTTGTACAAAGTGAATCTTATCGCTCTAATTGTGAATTATTGCATGTTTGAAACTATTGAATTCTTGATTTATTATTTAATAATGCTCTAATTGTGAGTGATGCAATGTAAGTGAGCAAATACATGTAATGGATATGTACTCATTAGCCTAGAAACCCGTCCAAGATTTACTCATTAGGAGTAAATCTTGGATAGTCCCCAGTTTGGGATTGTTCTTGAACACCTAATCTCACTTAGGATGTAAGTGTATAATGTGTATTGGGTTTTCAAGAAAATTTTGGTAGCATTTCCCCGTTTGTTCACTAAGTACATATGTACTTAGAGAACAGTGGGGAAATGCTGCCGAAATTTTCTTGAAAACCCAATACACATTATACACTTACTAGTGAGATTAGGTGTTCAATAATGGGATAGGTGGTATACATTTATTATATATAAGAATGACAACACATGTATTTGTTTGCCTAAAGTTTTAACCATGCAAAAACTCTAATCCTAGACCCTAATCTTGTTGTAATATATACTTGTTTTCTCTTTGATCATATAATGGATAGATCATGGATGTCCATTCGCAATCGCTGCACCCTAGAGTTTATTTCTGGTCTTGACCAGTTTATTAGATTTGTCGAGGAACATAGGAAACAACCTGGAGATAGGTTCTGCTGTCCATGTAGGCATTGCGGTAACAACTTGAAATTCAGCACTGGTGACGAAATCAAAAGTCATGTCATGTGCAACGGGATTATACAAGGCTATACAGAATGTCACTGGCATGGAGAGATTTCAAACCCGAAACCATTGGATGTCGATAGCAGTGCTTGTGTGGAAGAAGAAATTGCCTCTGATGACGTATATGTGAATGAACCAGTTCCAGTAGACATCATTGATGCGATGATGGATAGTTGTGGGGTAGAGCACACCGATCCACCTCCCATTTTTAGAAACATTGTGCATGATGTTGAGATATCGTTATACACAGGTTGTACTAAGTCTATGAAGCTTAGCACTGTGTTGAGATTGTATAAGCTAAAAGCTAACAATATATGGAGCGACAAAAGCTTCACGTCATTGTTGTCTTTGTTGAAAGAAATGCTTCCTGAAGGAAATGAGTTGCCAATCTCAACATACTAGGTAAAGAAATTGTTGTGCCCAATGGGAATGGATGCCAAGAAGATACACGCATGCCCGAATGATTGCGTATTATTTCAAAAGGACTATGTGGATTTGAAAGATTGTCCAAAATGTGGTGTGTCACGGTATAAATTGACGACTTCAGGAGAGTCCAAAACTGGTTCTCCTGCCAAGGTGATGTGGTATCTACCTATAATATCACGGTTTCAATGCTTGTTTGCCAATCTGATAGATGCGAAGAATTTGAGGTGGCATGCATATGTTAGGAAAAATAATGATGGGATCCTAAGACATGCGTCTGATTCCCCACAGTGGAAGAAGATTGATCTATTGTACCCTGAATTTGGTGAAGAAGTCAGGAATCTAAGACTTGGGCTTTGTACAGATGGGATGAATCCGTACGGGACATTGAGCAGCCAACATAGCACTTGGCCAGTCATGCTTGTTATATACAATCTTCCTCCCTTGCTGTGTATGAAAAATAAGTATGTAATGTTGTTGTTGTTGATATCGGGCCCTAAACAACCTGGAAATGATATCGATGTTTATCCTGAACCTCTGATTAATCACTTAAAGAAACTCTGGGGTGAAGGTGCGATGACCTATGATGATTCACGAAGAGAGACATTTCGTTTGCATGCTATGTTGTTTTGCACTATTAATGACTTTCCAGCATATGGGAATTTGTCTGGATATAGTGTCAAAGGAGCTAAAGTGTGTCCTATATGTGAAGAGAACACTGATTCAACAAGACTAAAACATGGCGGTAAGACTATATATCTCAGTCATCGAAGGTTTCTTACAAAATTTCATCTGTATCGTAGGAAGCGCAAAGCATTCAATGGATTGAATGAGGAACGGAGTGCACCTAAACCTATACCAGGGGAGTTTGTTTATGAAAGAGTTAAATACTTTTTCAATGAATTTTGTAAGAGATCACAATGTACTATGGCCACATGGAGTGACAAATCTTTATTCAAGAAGAAGTCAATATTTTGGGATCTTCCTTATTGGAGTTCTTTGACAGTCATGCATTGTATCGATGTCATGCACGTTGAGAAAAATGTATGTGATAGTGTCATTGGTACTTTGTTGAATATACCAGGTAAGACTAAAGATGGGATAAAATTAAGACTGGACCTACGTGAAATGGTAATAAGGTCAGAATTAACAGAATTATGTGAAATGGGAAATCGGAGAACATACTTACCTCTCGCTTGTTACACATTGTCTAGAAAGGAGAAGAAAGCTTTTTGTGAATGTTTGGTAAATGTTAAGGTGCCACAGGGTTACTCATCCAACATCTGTAGATTGGTATCAATGAAAGATCTGAAGTTGATAGGTCTTAAATCTCATGATTGTCACACTCTAATGCAACAAATATTACCTGTGGCAATTCGATCTATATTGTCGAAGCTTGTAAGGTTTGCAATCACCAGACTTTGTTTCTTTTTCAATAGTCTGTGCAGCAAAGTTATTGACCCTGATACTCTCGATAATTTGCAAAGAGAAGTGGTTATTACCCTATGTCAACTTGAGATGTATTTTCCTCCGTTGTTCTTTGATATCATGGTACATCTTGTTGTCCACTTGACTAGGGAAGTGAAAATGTTGGGACCAGTTTTCTTGCGTTGGATGTATCCCTTTGAACGATACATGAGCATTTTTAAAAGTGATGTTCGAAACCATTATCGACCTCAAGGGATTATTATTGAGGGTTATCTGGTGAGAGAGGTTATGGATTTTTGCAATGATTTTCTCAGTGGTAATGACACTCCTGGTAATGACAAGAATATTGAGGAGCAATTTGGCTAAGGAATTTTGGGATCACGGGTGAAAGTAATCAGCCGTGAGCAGTTGGAATAAGGTCACTTGTATATTTTACACAACATGGACGAAGTGAGTGTTTATATCGAGGAACATACCAATTTCATCAAGAGACAATATCCTCGAGCCAATACAATGTGGCTTGCTAGAGAGCATAACAAGACATTTATTAAGTGGTTTGAAGATAAAGCCTTACATCAACTATCTCAAACACCAGATGATATTACTAAAACTATCAAATGCCTCACCTTTAAACCAAAATTGAATGTTATGCCTTATGAAGGGTATGACATTAATGGATTCACATATTACACAAAGTGCCAAGATGATAAGAGTGTCGTCTAAAATAGTGGGGTCACCCTTCAAGCGTCGACTATGTTTTTTGCAAGTGCAAAGGATAAGAGTCCACGTGAAGCTAAAATGTCATATTACGGTGTCATTGAAGACATATGGGAGTTTGACTACATAGATTTTAGAATTATGCTCTTCAAATGTAATTGGGTTGATAACACCAAAGGAGTTATAGTGGATGAATTGGGTTTCACTTTAGTGAACTTTGAAAAGATTGGCGAGAAGGGTGAACCATTCATATTGGCATCACATGCAAAACAAGTATTTTATATCGATGATCCGACAAATGATAAATGGTCGGTTATTCTTCATGGTAAAAGACAGTTCATTGAAGATCATATAGATGAAGAAGAGTACTATGATAAGTATGATGACTCCAGTCCATTATCAGTTGGGTTGCCAACACCAGAAAATATTGAAGCTAATGATGGCTTGTATGTGTGCAGAGATCACAATGAAGGATTGTTAATTGATAAAAAATTGCAATATTAGAGGCATGTTTATATTTTTTTATATGTTTTATTTTTCTGAATGTGAACTTTACATTGTGAATTACTTTACAATGTGAATGTGAACTTTACAATGTGAATTTTACAATGTGAATGTGAACTATACAATGTGAGCTTTACAATGTGAATTACTTTACAATGTGAACTTCACAATGTGAATGTCAACTTTCAGATGGTTGAGCATTCTCCTGATGACCATGCTGATGATTACCGTGAGGGTGAGGACATCAATGCGCCGCCTCACAATGTAAGTTTTAAAAATATATCATATATTTATATATATATGTCCATTTATAGTTATATCCTATAAGTGTGTTTATTTTGTCAAATTTTAGGTTGATGATGCACATGTACCCTCTGAAGCACTTGAGGCACTTGATGAGCAGCACCAAAAAGTTGACAAGAGAAGAGGCATCACTATGATGAAGAAGTTAATAGCGCAAAGGGGCAATGGACCCAAACTTGTTGTGGATTTTGATAATGCAGGAAATGCAATTAGAGTGAATCGCAATTTGTTTGTTTCATATCTTGGGTATGTTACTCGTAGCCGTTGTAGTTGTAAGATAGATTCTTGGCATAAAGTTCCTAAGGGGAAGAAAGACGCAATATGGAAGGATTTATGCGTGATTTATTATTAATTTGCAATTCTATTTTGTAGATTACTAATTTTTTGGATACTAGTTAATAGAAATTCTATTTTGTAGAGTATATTTGAATTGGATGAAAAGTTGCATCGTAAATGTGTGATGCAACGCTGTGGGAGAGTCCTAAGGAACTATAGGACAAATCTCACCCAAGAATACATAAAATAAGGTGACAAGAGGAAGAAGACAACCACTGAACAGTGGAACTTCCTGGACTAAGAAGAATGGGATGCGTTTGTTGCTTCAAGACAAACTGATGAATTCAAGGTATTAGACGTCACTCCCAATTTAATTAATATATGTTGTATTCACCTATTCAAGATTGACATTTAGTGTTACTAAACAAATCATTAATGTGCATACAAACTAGGCCCTCAGTGAGGTGCAAAAAGCAAGGCGTGCACTGAATGTGCATGACCACACAATGGGTCCAAAGGGGTATGCAGGCATTCGCCAAAGACTACAGGCTGAGTCTACTGCTCAGTCTGCTGCTACTCAGGAGTCCTCTACTATAGGTACCACACCTCTGCCTCGCCATGATGTCTGGATAGCTGGGAGGCAAAATAAGAAAGGAAAAATAAGGAAGCCCGCAACTGCTGAGGCGGCTGCAAAAATGGTAAAATACAACTCTTAGAGCAATCGTTCGAATATTGATTATTTGTAGTGTTTACTTAATTACAAAAAAATTAGGAGATTAGCAAGAGCCACACGAGCTGAGGAAATGGGGCAAGTTCGTCCCTAAGGGCGCAAGGGATGAATTGACAGTTGCTCTGGGTAACCCAGAGCATCCTGGACGTGTTAGGGATGCAAGTGTTGGTGTGGGCATCAAAGTGTTCTTTGGGCCATCCCAGCACAAACATGTCCCAAAAGTGGGAATTTCACAAGAATAGGTAACCTATTCTTTCTTTATAATGTTACTGTAAAAGAGAATTCAATAATCAGAAGCTAACGTTTCTTTTATCCATGTATAGGTAGATTAGATAGTTGATAGGAAAATCGAAGAAGCAATGAGCAAGTGGTAGGCATCTCTGACTGCCACTCAGCAGACAGCACCTATGGCGTCCCGCTCTACTCCTACTGCAAAGGTTGGGAGTAATCCTATAGACCCAACACCTAGCACATCCGTTGTAAGTATTTTTATGACATAGTAACTAGTCTTTTCAAGATGATATGTATATATGTATATAACATTCTTTACAAAACAATTTGTAGGAGTTGAAGCCATGCCGTTTAAAAAGTAAAGAATTTGTCATTGAAGAGGCATCAGTTTACCCATCCCTACCAGGAGAAATGTTTCATGGGTCTCCATTACTAGCCAGTTGGGTTCGTGTGAGCCCGATACATATATTCCCCAATTGGATGGATCTTCTATTGCCATATGCCCACCCATATTGTGAAACACTTGGTGAGGCAGAAGGCGGAGTGATATTGTGGCCAAAAGCGGATGTCCTCTATGCTGAAATTGTATGGTAAATTTACATTATATTAAATTGTTAGTGTGTGTGTATATGATGTCAATTGATCTAAAATTATATTTATATATATATATATATGTATATATATATATATATATAGGTTAAAAAGAAGACACCCAGAGCATCTAGGCCTCCACCTCCACCTCCTACATTACCAAGTTGGGTTCCACAGGACATACCTATCCCGTTAGGTCCTAATTGTAGGGGAATGGCAATATGGTTAGGCGAACATGATATAAATTGACCTATAACTGTTTCTATAGATGCGGATGTTGCAGGTCAATCATACGAAAGCAAACTATTTATACAAGATATTTTGATATGATTGGCTGAATACATCTATGATAGAGCTATGGATAAGGTGAGATCTTCTTTATACATCCATATACCTTGTGTAGGATCTGGTGATCTGGTTTCTTATTTATTAATGCATACGTAATACATGTTTTGCAGCTACTTAGACAAGATATGTGCAGATTTTTCATTCGAACATGTAGGATTTTTTATTCCATCTTTGATTAGTCTAGTAGCTAAAGACCCTCCGTTAGTTCAACAATACTGCTGTGATGCTTTTACAAATATTTCTCAAAATAACAAGACAGTGATAATAGCTCCATTCAATGTGGAGTAAGTTTACTTTGCTTATAATTTGGACTTAAGAAAATTACATTTTTATTGTGAATTTTGAGTTATTAATTTTTAACTTTTTTACCTCTAGTGGTATGCATTGGGAGTTACTAGTTATTGTCCCCGAGATGTTCACTGTCTATTATCTAGATCCTAAGGGGACTAAATTGAATTCAAAATATGGACACACAATGAAAATGGCATTAATCCAGTGAGAAATATTTCATTTTCATATCTGTTAACATATGTTATTACATTACTATTTAATTATGCAATGTACTATGTTACATTAACATGTAGGGGTTTAGATGAGTTCAAAAAGGATGGAGGAAAGGTCCCCAGGAAAAAGAACCAGCCAATAATTTGGAAGAATGTGGAAGTAAGTTCCCGACTGCAATGTATATATTATTTATGTGAATAGTGCTTAATTAGTTGTATTTTTTAATATTTTGTATGTTTCAATTTATAGTGTGCTACAAAAGACAACGGATGGGCATGTGCATACTATGTGATGCGATTTATGTACATGATTATCAAATATGCCGCAGTGGACATCGATACCATTCCTGAGGTATTATATATAGTCTCAGTAGATAATATGAAATATATCAATCTTATTTATATATTATTAATTATATATATACATCATTCTCTTTGTAGGTGTTTAAAACTGACCACACTACAGGAAAGGCCTTACCAGATGTACATGCTCCCTATACGAAGGAAGAATTAAATGATGTAAGAGAAGAATGGGCAACAACCATACAAGTAGTGGGGGTTTTAAAATATAATTGGGATGTTGATAGCGAATAATGACTAAAGAATGATATTTTGTAAATGAATTTCTGAATTATAATATGTGTGAATGTTTCTACATGTATCTGAATGTTTATACGTGTGTGAATGTAAAAATGAACAAAATTGTTGGTTGATATATGAATGTTTCTACATGTGTGAATGTGAAAATGAATGGAACAGCAAATTGCTACATGAATGTTTCTACATGTGTGAAAATCAAATGGAACTACAGGTTGCTAAATGTGTGAAAATTAATGTTTTTAATTTTGTAGGTTTGTGGCCTGTTGTTGGCTGATATCAATGAATATCATAAAACCTGCAGTTCATAACTGAACTGTAGGTTTCTCATCCTGCGACCAGCCACAGCAGGCCTGAAGACTGATAAGAAAAAAAACATGAAATAGGCATCGGTTATTTATTTAAAACTGACGACAAATGATTACAGCGTCGGATAAATAATTATAGCCGACACCCAATGCATGTGATGTGGCATCAATTATCAATAATAAACTGAAGCTGATGGTTCTGACGTCGGTTTCCCTACTAGTAACTGATGTCGATTTCCATAATGAGGCAATACACCACGGCCATGCTGGCTAGCACGGTCGTGGCAGCGCGCCAGACACCACGGCTGTGGCAGTGGGCCAGACAATACGGTCATGCTGGCCAGCACGACCGTGGTAGCGGGTGATATGGCGTCAGTTACCACTAATAAACTGATGATGATAGTGCCCCAGGTGGCCCCCTTTCTGTGGCACGAAGGTTTATGGCGTCGGTTTCAAAACTAATAACCAACGCCTATACCCCCATGCTAGCACGTTTTTGGTTGCGCGCGAAGGGTTGTGGCGTCGGTTTAGAAACTGACGCCTAACAGTTGGCCTTTTAGCAGCGCCCACATAGGTGTCACATTAAAACCGATGCTAAAGGCCTTAAATAACCAACACTAAAGGCCGGTTATGTACTAGTGGTTCATATGACTGTTCACTTTCAGAGTGTTTGGTATGTTATGTTCATGTTCACTTTCAGTGTGTTTAGATGACTGTTCACTTTTAGTGTGTTTGATATGTTATGTTCATGTTCACTTTCAGTGTGTTCAGATGACTATTCACTTTCAATGTGTTCGGTACGTTTATGGTTCATTAAGTAGGTGCCCTACTAAGAAAGTTTAATCAAGTGAAGAATGTTTCCTTAAGCCACAATTAATGTTTATGCAAGTTAATAGCCATTTTTCTAAAGCTCTATGGTAAGTTATCATCATATATTATTTACTAAAATCCAACCACTTACAATCGGTGTGTCGAATGCATGGTTGGGGGCATGATGCCCGTAGGTAGGCGCAAGCTTAAAGTATAAAGTTATCTAATGTGAAAGGACTATCTCCAGGATATATGTACAAGTTCAAGACTTGGTGGGTTTCCATCTATGTGATCCAAAGAGGTTTAACTAGATAACTAGTTTTATCATGTATCATGCTCTTGTTGTAATTTTTGTGAAAAGAATGTTTATATGAGAATCAATGTAATCATATCCTGTGTAAAGTTATTTTTATTATTGCAATGAATGATACATGCTATTTGTGATGTTCCCTGAGTATGATCTTTATTATCTATGTTTCTCTAATGTTGTTTTATGGATTACACTTGGGGGATTATACAAAAGTGGTATCAGAGCAATAATATAGATGGTCACCAGGAAAGATTCTCACATTCTTATAGTCGTCGCTTCTTAGATGAGTCCTAAGTGTAAGACTTAGTGAAGTCAAACCAAGTACTAGTAATAAAATACTACTAAAGATATAGTTCTGTGTTTTCATAATCCCTCACTTTAACAAGTAATGGGAGTTTGAGGATATCAAATATCCTAATTAGTGGGGTTGTTATATCCTAGACTAAAGGTCTACCTTTCGAAGAAGATAATTCAGTACAAATCCAGTAGGATGAAATATCAAATAAGTTATATGTTATGACGATGAAATAGTGAATACCTTTATCAGGAATAGATCCTTTTGATTGGGTAAGGACCCCCCACCTTTGATACATGGCTCACATTAATGTACTGCTATCATTTATGTTTCCCAAATAATGATTTTGGATCCACATTTTATGATGGTTTTAGCATTTCTATTGAGCGCTTTGGTTATGATCGAGTAAAGAATATATTTTCTTATAATTATAATATCATAAAGTGATTTGAGTTTCATCAACGTTTTTAATTCTTAAAGTCTTTTTAAAGAAGAAATGAAAGAAGTATTTTATTGGGATTTCATGTTTTAGAAGTTGAAGTTGTTACATATAATATGCAAGAGCCAAAGAGGGATAAATAAATTTAGGATTAGGTGTCTATGTGTAATGGGTTTTGATTGGTGACTTCATAGCTCATAGCATTTCCCCTTTCTTTCTCAATAGTTTGTGGTATGGGAAGTAGACAAACTGAGAACCTTAGAGGATATATTATGAGACACATAATTTTATTATACTAATCTTCTTTCCTCTAGTGCTTGTGGTTTAGGACACTTGTACTAGGGGGTGTTGGGGGTGAGTATAATATGTCATGTCATCTCTAGATATGTATATTCATGAGCATGAGTCAAGAGATGACATTAAGAGTTAATGTTAGGACCCATACATATGGTCACTTCAACCCGATGGAACTATAATTACATATAAGTCCTCAAAACATGTTTAAGATCATATTCTTTGTCATAAAGAATCAAGTAATGTGTTTATTTTAATATCTTGCTTGAGGATACCCCAAAGTTGTAATAATAATACCCCTAATGTACATGTTTATTATCTAGTAATTCATGATTTAGATTATCCACAAATGGTTGAGGAATGCTGATAATTAATCACTACAAAAATATTTTTCCTCTAAAAGTTGGGGAATGTGTGCAATCAATGGTATCTTATTCTAAGAGTTTCTTCTAAATAAGATGCTAGCCATGACATCCATGAGTATATTGGGGACTTATGATTAATACCTAGGAAACCTAACCTCAAAAGAGAGGATATAATGTTTTCTTAAGGAGGAATACCTTGATAAGTTTGATTTAAGGTGTAGGAAGGATGATGAAGGACCTGAGGTAGTCGTCAAAGTTAAGTTGAAACAAGATTATGTTTCCTACTTATGAAAAGTAGATGTATCCGTATAATTGAACATCTAAGATAATTAACCTCTATGATAAATGAATGTTTTTAATTAAATGAACGTGTTCATGTACATCTTTATAGTTCAAGAGTTTATAGGTGTAGCATATGTCTACATCATGTTTTGTGAATGTCAATGCTTGTGTGGATTAAAATCCTAAATTTAAAGTAAATAAAGAAAATTGCATGTAGGACTCTACCCTATATTTCATCTGTAGAACTATGTGGTGGGACTCAGTCTTTGTAGCCGTCTACATCATGTGGTACGGATATATATACTTATGGCTCACATTACATGATAAGACCAACCTATGTTTATGTGCACCATGTTGTATATCTGATCATATCAGTTCTAGGTGTAGATGTTCACACATATAATTCAAGTAACGAATAAGTAATGAGAAGATACATCCTTAAATCTATTTAATGAATCAAGGTCAGAGATGTTTCATGATGTTAATGTTTGTAAGTGGAAGTTCTATATTAAGAATGATAAGTGTGGAAACACTAAGCAGTGTGATACTTAGAGGCATACTTTGAAGGAGTGGATCTCATACATGTTGGGTTACTGGTTTAATGATTTGAGGAAAATCAAGTCCTTTCTTACTAGGTTTGGTGAAGATTAGGGAACTCACCATGTGTTGAACCATGATTCCAAGGAGGAACTTATGAGACAAGTGAATCTTTTCAGAGAACATTTGTAGACTGTTGAATCAAGTTGTGTAATAAGTTTAGGCTTGTAAAGTAGTAGTATAATGGTTTTTATATACTAAGTGTAGGATTGCGATGATATATTATGAAAGAAAATGATTCCTTTAAATCTTAGTTTCAGGGATGACTCCTCTCATAAGTTTAATTTTACTTTATTCATCTTTGGAGTACTCAAGGAAAGTATCAATCATGTTGTGCTTTGAGTTTAACTTTGTAATGGGGATAGTACGACGATGACCAGGAGTATCCATAATACCTTTAACCATGAAATGTGAACAATGTTATGTTAATTGAGGATACAAGACATGTAGTGGTATAATTAATGTGGTTGTATAGATTGGTGGTCCATTAGCACAATAATATGAGGTTCTTCATGATGTTGATATAAGGTAGTTCATAGAAAGAGTGAATGATCAATGTCTCATTTAATATTCATAAGGATAAGTATAGTCTTATAGTAAGATGGTAACTACAAATATCATGGGCTTATCTATCTAGAGAGCCATGGAAAGATGGATAAATTTATTAAGAGTAATGTTAAGAAGGTAATGTTAATTTAGTGTTTCTCCAAGGTCAATGACATTTAGGTGCAATTATCACTTGGATGCAATGTGGTCTAGGAAGCAATGACACTTAGGTGCAAGTTTATGTGGAGAAATCACTTTTATTGATCTCCTAAAGAAAAGTAATAAGATAAGATAATGATATAGAATCATGAGATAATATATACTGTGCAAACCCTAACCTAGTTCCTTAAAAGGAAGTATCATCTAGGACCTACTCTAGATAGTTACAACTCCCAACTTGATGGTTAATGGTTCTTACCACCTATGAATATAATTGGGATTCAGAGTTTGAACCCTTTTGAAAGGTCATTCCCTTGGCCTAAGTTAGCATAATATAAGATAAGAAGATAAATGTGTAATAATGACTAGTGTATATGAATTTCTAGAT
Organism: Alisma plantago-aquatica; assembly: GCA_963693085.1. Classification (NCBI taxonomy): domain Eukaryota; kingdom Viridiplantae; phylum Streptophyta; class Magnoliopsida; order Alismatales; family Alismataceae; genus Alisma; species Alisma plantago-aquatica. The sequence goes on along the minus strand of OY856415.1, from coordinate 384,510,412 downwards.
AGAGTGGGGATCCCAATTACACTAGTAGGATGAGGTTTTCCATATATTGTTTTGGATTATACTTATTTTTCATAACTCATGATATCAAACAATTGGATGATATGTAATAGCCACCATAATTTATTTGTCTAGAGGAATTTAGAACAACATGATTAGAGCCACATGTTGATTTTTTTTAGTGGTATGAGAAGACTTTGTTGTATGTATCAAGTAGTATGATGTTAGTCATAAGAGGTATGAGTGAGGAGTAATGGATGCATATAACCCTGACTCTTTGAGATGGTGGTTACTTCTTGTCCCAAAATCCATAAATAGAGATAAGCATCTGGACTTTGCAATATATTATTCTAAACATGTTTTTGTGTCTTATGGGAATGATGTGAGTGATGTGCTGAAAGTTAAAAATGACATGCAAATAAGAAATATTAACACAATTCTAAGGTGGGAAGCTTTGTGATCATTTTAGTGGAATTTTGAGGACAAAATTCTCATAAGGTGGGTAGAATTGTAACATCCTAAAATTTTAGAGTATTTTATTTCAAATTAGTCCACACAAATCAAAATAAAAATGAAAAAAAATCCTAACTGAGGAAATCAATTGACCTCAAAAAGCTCAAAATCCTATTTGGTGTTTGATTAAGTGTATTATCTTATCTTGAAACTCAAGATGGTAACCTTATATTTGAACCTAAGTAAATGTATCATTTAGTGGTGAGTGAGGAAAGTATATTAGTTGCAAGTGTTTGCTTTATAATTATCAAGTATATGGACACATATTCGTGTTTATATGGTGTTTGGACCAATTAGAGTCTTTTTACTTGAGGGTGTCATCAAATATATGTCAAGGCTAATTAAGTGAATATGTTTGATCTTAGACCACATTGATATGTGTAGTACATCAACATAATCCATTATCCTAGACCATAAGTTCTTTAATGAATATATAAAGCTTCCAAAAAGAATTAGGAATTTGTTGAGGATAAGTGTGGTAACCATTACCATGTAAGTTTATTAGTATCAACATTACTTAATGCAACCCAGATAAGACCAACCTTAGGAGGATTTTCTCAAAAGAGCCAGGAGGAGACCAACCCCATGCAAGTCATGGATACTTCTTTACATATATGAGGGATTTTCCCTTCATATAGGTTTGGATTGTTGCTCAACCTTTAGCGAGTAGTCCAGAGAGTTTTGGGATTATCCTCATGGTAGTTTTTGACAATGAGGAGTTTGTGTCTAGGAAGACTATATATATATAGACGGTGGGGGTGAGAGCTTGGTGTAAATCACCACTTAACAATAGGTTGGGATTGAAATACAACCTACAAGAAGCAAAAAAAGGCATCATCAATAGAGACGATGATGCAGAGGCATGTACTTCTAGACATGGTCGCAACCCTGACAAGCGGAGATAATGAGTAATCGAAGGAACATGATCATGCATGACCTTTACTCATTCATAACTCCTACTAGTCTAGCAAAATGAGGATGAAGAGGAGCCCATCGTGTCTCCAGAAGGAAGAACCTCAAAGGGTCCAGGACCCTTCAACTTGGGTTGTCGTAATCTTTCACTACTTCCCTAGATCATCTGTGTGGAGATGAGGGACTGTGCCAGATCACTGAGTCTGTGAGGGGAAGGGAACCTCGCCCTAATCACATGTGCCCTCACAATGTGCAACTCCATGCTATGTGCCACAGTCGGAAGTAGGAGGCGTCCTCCCCATGATGAGTTTTAGGGGGACTCATGGGGATGATCACATACCTATATGAGTGTCCAGAGTAGATAAGCATAGCAACAGGTTGTATATGGAAGGAAGGAGATGAGGCAGAAGAAGAAGGAAGGAGATGAAGCAAAAGAAGATGAAGTAGAGTAGAAGGTCAGATGTGGACTATAACCACAGGAACCACACGAAGCTTGTGGGGGTAGCTACCTCGTCACAATAGTTTGATGAAATAATGACGGCGGTCGAGTCTCCTCTGCGAGGTCACACGAGACCATGACATCATCTATGGCCACGCATGACTCACAGACCCTGATCGCAGAACCAGGGAATGACAGAGAGAACTGCACTAGATCCATGGATCCTGAAATAAATGGACTCTTAAGTGACCCCCATGTTATGCAAAAAGAAATATTAATGCTTTAGTTAATTTCAAATAATGTCCTTAACTTACAAAATCGTAGCAATTAACTGGTTATGCATATGGAATCAAACCTTATACGATTTTTGATCAATTTTCCAAGACCTATCCACTAGGCTAGGTTAAGAGTCATGATTTTGACTCCAGTTTATTGAATTTCAAGACGTAACCTAATTAGGGTTTATGAGAAAGTAATTAGGGTTTTCGGTTATAATTACAAGAAGACTAAAGTTTGAAATATGGAATATAGGAGAAAGTTTTCCTATTGATACTAGGTAAGTGGTCCTTGCCTTGGGTTTATTTGTACTACATCATATAATTTTTATCGCTTAGTCATGTTTAAAAGTTCATATTATATATGTTAACATTTGAGCACATTAATGTTTCATAGGTATTATGCTATGCACATCTTATCAAGATTTAGTGCTTTAAGATTCATGTTAAGATCATATCAGTTAAAAGAACATACATCTTCATGTTTAAGATCAATAATGTGATTATGGGTTAAAACCCTATGTAAGATAAGATCACATTAAGAAAAAATATTTAGGGCCTACTCATGAACGTCTTTATGGAAGGTTGGTACCTCATGAGCCCCCTTCACTTTATGGGTTCAAGCCCAATCATATTCACTTTTGGTGTGTTCAGAAGATTGTTCACTTTCAGTGTGTTCGGTATGTTTATGTTCCTGTTCACTTTCAGTGTGTTCAAATGTTGTTCACTTTTAGAGTGTTCGATGTGTTTATGTTCCTATTCACTTTCAGTGTGTTCAGATGATTGTTCACTTTCAGAGTGTTCAGTATGTTATCTTTTTGTTCACTTTCAGTGTGTTCAGATGATTGTTCACTTTCAGTGTGTTCAGTATGTTATGTTCATGTTCACTTTCAGTGTGTTCGGTAAGTTTATGGTTCATTGAGTAGGTCCCTAATAAGAAAGTTTAATCAAGTAAAGAATGTATCCTTAAGCCACAATTAATTAATGTTTGTGCAAGTTAATAGCAGTTTTTCTAAAGCGTTATGTTAAATTATCTTTATATATTATTTACTAAAATCCAACAACTTACAATTGATTTGTCGAATGCATGGTTGGGGGCGTGATGCCCGTAGGTAGGAGCAAGCTTAAAGGATAAAGTTATCTTACGTGTAAGGACTATATTGAGGATATATGTATGATTTCAAGACTTGATGGGGTGCCACATATGTGATCCAAAGAGGTTTAACTAGCTTAGTAGTTTTATCATGTATCATGCTCTTATTGTAATTTTTGTGAAAAAAATGTTTATATGAGTATCAATGTAGTCATATCCTATGTAAAGTTATTTTTATTATTGCAATGAATGATATATGCTATTTCTGATGTTCCCTGAGTGTGATCTTTATTATCCATGTTTCCCTGATGTTGTTTTATGGATTACACTTGGGGGATGCTATATAATTATTTTTTAAGAAGAAAAAGGAGACCATATTACTCAACATATTTTCCTCATTCAGGATCAATGTCTAAAGATATTACATTATTAGTAGAGAAATGAAATTAGGCAATACATCTACCATTGCATAAGGGAAAAGGAATAGGATGACCCATAGGGTGGAGAGGAGGGTCATTATACATAGGCCTTCCATTGAGGTGTTTAGGTGGTGTTTGGTTGATGAGTTAGATAAGACATTCAATTTATGATCTACTTTGACAACATGTATTTCTTTAGTTCGCTCCTCAGCTAGTCTAACTTCTTGTATCCATGGTTGAAGTTTAGGTGCGATGATGATAGACCATTTGAAGAGAATCCCTTCCAAAAAAAACATTCATGATGGGAGTGATAGTGTCTACTATCGCCTTGGCTCCATGATGTGATAAAGAGGGCCTCCCAAAGCTAAAGGAATAAAGTATGTGGATTTGAATATCTTTCTTGCTCCCACATGATATTCCTAGTGATGATAAGATCATATATGACATCAACTGCATGTACCCCACCCTAGAGCTGACCTATCACACTAATGTTTTGGTTGCTAAAATAGGACCAATGAAGATCTCATGGAGGCACCTAGAATTTGGGAGTGTGAGAATCCCAAAGATGGATACATGGCACAACTAGTGCATCTACCTTAGGGGGAGGAGAGACAAATGTTCCAGAGCACTAACAACATCACATAACAATAGAAACCCCTTCACACAAGAAGAAGATCTAGACAAGATGATGTGCAACAACCTCAAACCAATTCCTATGATATGTCCACTATTTAAGCACAGTTGAAGGGGATCTAGTAGATTCAAAAATGCATGTGGTTGGATAATCAATATATGCATCATTAGATCAACCACTTGTATTGTTACCAACATGCACAAGTGCAAAGAAACCCCCAATTTGGTCATGCCCATCCCATACACAATCCCCATGGATGTGGAAAAAGTCCTAAAGTATTGTGACCTCGTCAAGCATAAAGTTAGTTGCAATATAGGTAATGCAGAAACCACAAAACTTTGGTTGGATCCATGGCTTAAATAAGGAATCTAGAAGACATAGTTAGGCAAGCTTTCAGAATCAGATTGGGTATCCACCAGACTACAAAGTTGGCCATTCTCAAATACAACAATGGTTGAGGATTGCCTAAAAGAACCCGTATTCAACATCTAAATGATATCTTTTAAGAATTACAACCCCCAAGCAACAACAATGATGAGTTTCTCCTCAATGGTAAGCCAATCACCTCCCTAAAATATGCATGGAGCCTTCAACATTCCATTCACCCTGAATTGGATTGAGCATGCTATCTATGGGAAAAGCATAATCCTAGGCATATGTATGACTAGAAATTTTAAATAAGAAACTTCTGACTGAGGATAGAATTTCTACTAGAGGAATCAGTCTTGCAATCCGATGCTCTCTCTACAAATGCAACAATGAAACAAATGACCAAGTACACTTTAAATGCCAACCCATCCAACTGATTTGGAAAGAAAGCTTAGACTAGGGATATTGACCAATAGTACATGAGTCACATAATGTCATCATAAGATTTCAAATAAAAGTCCTCAACTCTTTCTTCTGGTGCCCATATGACAAATATGGACATATAGGAATAAAATCGTCTTTTTATGAATGTTGACTTGATTGCATGACCATTTGGCATACCACTAAGTAGATTTTCATAGCTTAGATTCAAGGTGTGGATAGGTACCATCTCCCCCCTATCATTTTCTATATGATTATTCTCAATAATATCACTTCTTACTTACCAAACAAAGAAGCCCCAATTGGGGATAATATCTGGGAAGTTGTGCAAGGGAATTCAGTGACATATCCACCTTCATAGGAAGGTCATTGGGGAAACTATTGTTGGTATCCTCCAATCCAGGGGTGGTCGTCATATCCACTTCCACCATAGCAGTCATAACACCCTATAACTCTCGAGGTTTTGTTTGATGTTGAGGACATCATGATTCACAAACTTGCACTGGTAGGGCAATACATGCCCTTTCCTCTCATTTTGATTCCTATTCCATATGTCCTATCCTTTTTTTATGATGATGATGATTTTTTTTCTTTTGCACAATATTCATTCATATTAGTTTTTTATTATTTTGTATTTTGCATACAAGCATGCCATATAATTAATTTTCTTGCATTTTTGCATTTTATTTTATTTTTTTTGCTTTCTCATGCCATGACATCCATTGCATTGCGTTGGATGTAGATTTTAGTAGTTTCTTGTTTGTTCTTAGACATGGTTTGTTTTCATGTTATTTACTGCTTAGAAGTGTACATCCTAATGTGAATAGGAGCATTTGGCACTTTTTGGTCAATTCTGCCCAAAAATGAAATTATTTGCCTTTGAACATGTTTTAAACTGATATCTGCAATTTGAATTTTTTTATTGTTGACAAATGCATTTCATATTTTTTTATCTTTTGTTGAATGATCTTAATTTTTGACTTTGTACATATGAAACACCTCTTTTATTCTTGTTGAAATGTTTAATTGAATTGTGACCAACCAAGCCACAAATAGTAAGGGATTATCATATCCATGATAGGTTGTTATATCAGTTCATTCATGTGGTTTGAAAAACACTAGAGGGGGTGAATAGGGTTTTATGATAATTTTAAAAATTATTTAAGAAAACAACCACAAAAAGATTGGAGGAGGAGGCAACGTGTTTAGAGTGGTTCCACCCTTAGCAAATACTGAGGGAGTTGGTCCACTACCCGGTTGTTCCCAACTGGGATTTTGAAAGCAATTGCATTTTATTACCTCGTGAGGATGTTACATAAGATACAACTACATTCACAACCCTTAGGATAGCCTTCACCTAGAAGTAGTCCCACCAACCTTGAAGCAACCTTCTTCTAAGTAACTCCAAGCTCCCCCTTGAAGTAGCCTTCCTCTTGAAGCAGCTTCCCGTTGAGACAAACTTCTTGAAGTAATCCTAAGTCCACCGAGCTACCTTCACCACCTGGAGAAGCTCCAACAACCTCCTTTCCGCAGCCTCCAACCTAGGAGTAGCAAAGGAGAACAAAATATAATAGAAGGAACAAGATTGGAAGAAAGAAACAATGTTACCAATTGAGTACAACGCTTTGATCCAATATCAAGTGTATTGATCTCCTATCCACTATAGATGAACGTGGTAGTGTGGTGGCTAGGAGATACTAGGCTATAAGACACTAATGTAGAACTCAAGTAAAATATATTGCAAGTGTAGCTCAGCTTGTTGCTCACAAAAAATGATTCTCAAGTGTAATTGTATGCATAAGTGATGCTTTGGGTGTCCTAAGGCATGTCCCATTTATAGGAATGACCTACTAGTGCTTAGGGACGTTATAGACACTTTCTAGGGTGTTCTTAGTGCTCAACTAGCCGTTAGGTGTCCACTAATTACATTGCAATGACTAGTTTTTTAATGCTAAAAAGTGTCATCCAGAGCCTTTCTCGAAATAAATTAAGCAGGTTTTATAGAACCTCAGTTGTTCGAACTTTTTCTCGACCAAAATGTTCTCGGTCGACAACTTTCTCAACCGAGCAAGTTATTGTTTGTCCAGAAAGTGCAGGTTTGAGACAGAAACTTCTTTGGTTGACTATTTTCTCGATCGAAGAGTATCTCGATTGAGGATTTATTCGACCGAGAATGTTTCTGTTTCAGCAATTCAAGTAAAACATAAATTATTTTCAATACAATTATAGAAATATGCAAATTAAAGCTCAGTTTAGTTGAGATAAGACATTTGGAGTATCAAAACAAAGTTTAGGTCAAATCTCAACTAATCAAGATCAATATTTCTACATTTGGGGTTTTGGAATCCAAACTAGATCAACATCCTTTTTCTTGTATGGGCAAGAAAATGAATAATGTCCAAGACAAACAGTAATGACAACATATAGAATCAATTTCATTTTTCTTCTTAGCTAGATTGTCTTTAGGAACATACATGACTTTAGTCTTGGGTACTTGTGTCCTTCTTACTCTAGGTTTTGATAGGATTTACCTTTGGGCTTATAACCTAGTCCTCTCCTTCCAATCTGACCAGAAGAATCTTTTAAGATCTTATCAAGAATACCATTTTTTTTCAAGCTACTAATTTCCTTTTGTAACTTAGCAATTTTATCCAATCTCCTTTTGATATCTAAGTTTACTTGATCTAATTTAGATGAAAAACTATCTCTTTCTTTTACAATGGCATCATAATCTAAATGAGTGCATAAAATAGGTTGAGTTTGAAGATTATTCAACTTAGCAAGTAATTCAACCTTTTCTTGAGAAACAAGATTATAGTTTGTCTCTAGAGTAAGTAACTTTGTATTAAAAACATAAAGAGAATATTTCAAGGTAGAATTTTCAGAAATAATACTTTCTTTTTCAGAAGCAAGATCATTTAATTTAGCATACAACCCCTCATTAGGTTTAGTAACTCTTTTCAGTTTCTTTTACCAATCAGTATACTTATCATGCAATTCATCAATGCTAGCAACTAATTAACTCTTCTTTAGATAAATCAAAAAGACTTACCTCATCATCTTCTTCATTTTTTTAGCAATAAGACACTCCACTTCTTCTTCTCCATCCTCACTATCATCATTTGAGTCATCCCATGCAGGTTTGTAGGCTTTTTCCTTCTTCTTGTAAGATGTTTTCTTTCCTTTCTTGAGTTTGGGACAATCACTTTTTAAGTGTCCCCTTTTGCCACATTCAAAGCACCTAGAAGAAGCAACACTAGAAGTTTTGTTAGTTTTAAAACTTCTATAATGTTTACCTTTTATAATGAGAGTTTCTTCTTCACTATCTTCTTCACTTGTGTCATGACTAATCTTGGTTGATGCTTTGAATGCAATGTCCTTTCTTTTCTCCTTTTTGTGTTCAGCTGCCAATCTTTCTTCTTCCTCCAAGGTTGCCTCATGTGCTTCTAAGTTTCCAATGAGTTGTTCCATCCTCAGTCGAGTGAGGTCATTGGCTTCTTCAATTGGAGTCACCTTAGGCTTGTACTTGGGAGGAAGAGACCTAAGAATTTTAGACACTTGATCCTCTTCACTAATGGCTTTACCTAATGCTATCAAATAGTTAACAATAGAAGAAAACTTTGCATACATTTCGTTAATAGACTCATTTGGTTCCATACAAAACTGTTCAAACTTTTGTTTAAGCATACCAATTTTGGAATTCTTTACTTGAACAGTTCCTTCATAAGTAATAGAGAGTCTATGCAATATTTCATATGCAGTTTCGCAATTTAATATTCTATTAAACTCACCTACAGAAATTGAACAATAAAGGATACTTACAGCTTTTGCATTCAATTGAGACAATTTTACCGTAATTGCATCCCATGTAGCATACTCTGTTTGAGGAAGAGTGTAGGCATTTGAGACCATTCTCCAAAGATCCCAGCCGATCCCTTGAAAGTAGAATTGCATCCTCCTATTCTAATAGTTGTAGTTGGTGCCATCAAATGGTGGAGGCCGAGCTACATGTGTTCCTTCCAAGTTGAGGTGGTTTAGTACTCCATCATACATTTTCTTCAAGACTTGTTAAAGTTCCTTGAAGCCTGCTCTGATACCAATTGAAAAACACTATAGGGGGGTGAATAGGGTTTTATGATAATTTTAAAAATTATTTAAGAAAACAACCACAAAAATATTAGAGGAGGAGGCAAGGTGTTTAGAGTGGTTCCACCCTTAGCAAATACTAAGGAAGTCAGTCCACTACCCGTTTGTTGCCAACTGGGATTTTGAAAGCAATTGTATTTTATTACCTCGTAAAGATGTTACATAAGATACAACTACCTTCACAACCCTTAGGATAGCCTTCACCTAGAAGTAGTCCCACCAACCTTGAAGTAGCCTTCCTCGAAGTAACTCCAAGCTCCCCCTTAAAGTAGCCTTCCTCTTGAAGTAGCTTCCCATTGAGACAGCATTCTTGAAGTAATCCTAAGTCCACTGAGCTAGCTTCACCACCTAAAGAAGCTCCAAAAACCTCCTTTCTGCAGCCTCCAACCTAGGAGTAGCAAAGGAGAACAAAATACAATATAAGTAACAAGATTGGAAGAAAGAAACAATGTTACCAATTGAGTACAGCGATTTGATCCTATATCAAGCGTATTAATCTCCTATCCACTATATATAAACGTGGTAGTGTGGTGGATAGGAGATACTAGGCTATAGGACACTAATGTAGAACTCAAGGAAAATAGATTGCAAGTGTAGCTCAGCTTGTTACTCACAAAGAATGATTCTCAAGTGTAATTGTATGCACAAGTGATGCTTTGGGTGTCCTAAGGCATGTCCTATTTATAGGAATGGCCTACTAGTTCTTAGGGACGTTCTAGACACTTTCGAGGGTGTTCTTAGTGCTCAACTAGCCGTTAGGTGTCCACTGATTACATTGCAATGGCTAGTTGATTAATGCTGAAAAGTGTAGTCTAGAACCTTTCTCGGTCGAGAAGTTTGTCGACCGAGAGTCTCTCGGTCGAGGAATTTGTAGAACGAGGGAAGGTCTTGAATGAGTGTATTGCAATGTTCATTTCCTACTTCCAACCACTTTTCAACTCAGTCTAACATCTATAGAATTTTCTAGAAGGACTAATCTCGGTCGAGAATATTTTCGATCGAGAGTGTCTCGGTCGAAGAATTTGTCAACCGAGAATATCCCTGTTCCAATGTGTTGAGCCATGTACTAAGTGTGTGTATCAATGTGTATTTGTGCTTATATCTTAAGGGAGGATCTTTCTAAGTGTTGTGAGTGGATAGGGAAGATCTAACGCTTGATTTACATGATGTATAAGTACATGTACATTATATACTTGTACAAGTTTTTACATTGAGTACAACCATGAAAATAAAAGCAATCTAAGTGTGTTGATCTTCCAATTTGTATAGATCTTCAACTATCCACTTCCTTATTTTTTAATCCCTAAAACACTCAAATAACAAGTTAGATCCACAAGAATGAAATGTTTGTGATCAACAAAACAAAGTGATTATAATAATGTCCAATTTATCCAACAATCTCCCCCTTTTTGAAGATGACAAACATTTTCAAAATATAAATCAAAGAAATATAAATGATATGAGTTTCATACCTAAAGTTTACCTTTTGCAGCCATTCTCTTGAAGTGTGTGCTAGCTAAGAGATTATCAAACTCATTTTACTTTATGTTAATGATTTAGATTGTTTCTCCCCCGTTGTCATTTCAAATAGATAACCAAGATAAACATTATATATGACTTTTATTTCTCCCCCTTAATTTGATAATTTGATGCTCAATTTTTAAAGAAAGGGTAATCAACACAATTTAATGTAAACCACTTATTTTTATGTCAAATTTAGCCACAATTTATTTCTCAATCATTTGAAAAGGATGTTATGCCTTGAAATGATATGAGATCCTTTTAGGTTCGTGGCATATGTGTTTTGATTTCTCAATCATGTACAAGGGATGTTAAGCCTTGAAATGATATGAGAGCTATTTAGGCTCATGATGGATATATGTAATGATTTCTCATCCATTTTACAAGTGATGTTAAGCCATGAAAATGATATGAGATCCATTTAGGCTCATGATGGATACATGTATTGATTTCTCATCCATTTTACATGGGATGTTAAGTGCTAAAAATGATATGAGATTTTCTTTATGGCATAGTAGGATCAAGAAATATATCTCTAATCAATAATGATGGATGTTAATCCCATATTGATATACAGAGTCCATTTTAGATCAGGATAATTCAATAATCCTAAGGTCATAGCTAGTTTTTGAAGTTTTGATTTGATCAAGAAATGTTTACAAATTTTTGTGAGCTCCCCCTTAATCTTATAATCAATATAGTTTAAGAATAACAAGCATTAAAGTTTGATTACAATAAGTCAAAACTTTTATGAGAGATTTGCACAAAAATCTTATTTTCAACATGATGACCAAGTTTTGGATCAATATACTAATATTGAGTGCAAAGAAATGATTTAATATCACCAATAAGCATTCTTCCAGGTTTATTTTAGGTCGACCATGACTTCGGTCGGGGCACCCCTCGGTCGAACTCTTTTTCGATCGAGAGGCATTTCTGCAGATTTCCAGTTTAAGCATTCACAATGATCCACTTGATTGAATATAAAGCCTTTATATAATAGGTAGATACCAATTTGAAAGAGTTTATATCAATTTGAAATATTATAGCTTAGGATCAAGTTTGTGTAGAACTTAATTCAAGTGAGCAATATTTGATTTTAAAATGGTGTCTTGCTCTTGATTTGCTTAGAATAGGCTTTAAATAGAATAGTTTTAATCTTAAGAAAGATCCCTTATTCCAATAGTCTTCCAATTTAAACTTTTCTCAATTATGATCACAAAGTATGTCTTTTCTTCTTATAAAGGAAAATTCTTTTTAAGATTTTGCAAGGAATATAGCTTTGAAATTCCTATATAATTTAAATAAGTTAAAGTTTTATTTCACAAAATTTGCAAGTAGAGTATTTGATTTTCAATCTTAGAGAAAAATTGTATGAATATAACATCATCTCTATTTGCAAGACTGTGAACCATCATAAACAACTTGATGACAAAAACAATATCTTTCTCAATCAATAGAAACAAGTCCATAAGTTCTATTGATGAAGTTTTCTCAAAACAACATGGTTCATAATTTTCAGATTGACCAAGGAATACTTTAGGCAAACCATGTATTAGATCATATCCTTTTAAATAGTAGTTGAAAATATATAAACTTGCAATCTATGATATATTTGTATTAATTCATTTTTGCAAGAAAGCATGTCCAGTTTTAGTTTGCAAAAAGTATACAGGTTTTCAATCAACAGATTTTGTAACAAGTTCAATAAGAATGTTATAATCAAAGTATACTTTCATTTAATAAGTCATGATGTCAGCTATCAATATGTTTTTAAAAAAATGTCTCCAAGATTCATTCTTGATTTGCAGATTAAATCAACATGAATAGCAAATTGATAGCAAATTTAAATAAATTAAGAAGGTTTTATAAAACCTCAGTCGTTCAAACTTTTTCTCGACCAAAATGTTCTCGGTCGACAACTTTCTCGACCGAGCAAGTTATTGTTTGTCTAGAAAGTGCAGGTTTGAGACAGAAACTTCTTTGGTCGACTATTTTCTTGATTGAAGAGTATCTCGGTCGAGGATTTATTTGACCGAGAATGTTTCTATTTCAGCAATTATTTTCAAGTAAAACATAAATTATTTTCAATACAATTATAGAAATATGCAAATTAAAGCTCAGTTTAGTTGAGATAAGACATTTGACTATCAAAACAAAGTTTTAGGTCAAATCTCAACTAATCAAATTCAATATTTCTACGTTTGGGGTTTTGGAATCCAAACTAGATTAGCATCCTTTTTCTTATATGGGCAAGAAAATGAATAATGTCCAAGACGTAAACAGTAATGACAACATATAGTATCAATTTCATTTTTCTTCTTAGCTAGATTGTCTTTAGGAACATACATGACTTTAGTCTTGGGTACTAGTGTCCTTCTTACTCTAGGTTTTTGATAGGATTTACCTTTGGGCTTATAACCTAGTCCTCTCCTTCCAATCTGAACAGAAGAATCTTTTAATATCTTATCAAGAATACCATTGTTTTTCAAGCTACTAATTTCCTTTTGTAACTTAGCAATTTCATCCAATCTCGTTTTAATATCTAATTTTTTCTTAATCTAAGTTAGATGACATACTATCTCTTTCTTTTACAATGGCATCATAATCTAAATGAGTGCATAAAATACGTTGAGTTTGAAGATTATTCAAATTAGCAAGTAATTCAACCTTTTTTTGAGAAAGAAAATTATAGTTTGTCTCTAGAGTAAGTAACTTTGTATTGCAATCATTAAGAGAAGATTTCAAGGTAGAATTTTCAGAAATAATAGTTTCTTTTTCAAAAGCAAGATCATTTAATATAGCATACAACCCCTCATTAGTTTTAGTAACTCTTTTCAGTTTCTTTTTATAATCAATATACTTATCATGCAATTCATCAATGCTAGCAACTAACTCTTCTTTAGATAAATCAAAAAGACTTACCTCATCATCTCCTCATTTGTTGTAGCAATAAGACACTCCACTTCTTCTCCATCCTCACTATCATCACTTGAGTCATCCCATGTAGCTTTGTAGGCTTTTTCCTTCTTCTTGTGATATGTTTTCTTTCCTTTCTTGAGTTTGGTACAATCACTTTTTAAATTTCCCCTTTTGCCACATTCAAAGCACCTAGAGGAAGAAACACTAGAAGTTTTGTTAGTTTTAAAACTTATATACAGCTTACCGTTTACAATGAGAGTTTCTTCTTCACTATCTTCTTCACTTGTGTCATGACTAATCTTGGTTGATGCTTTCAATGCAATGTCCTTTCTTTTCTCCTTTTTGTGTTCAGCCGCCAATCTTTCTTCTTCCTCCAAGGTTGCCTCATGTGCTTCTAAGTTTCCAATGAGTTGTTCCATACTCAGTCGAGTGAGGTCATTGGCTTCTTCAATTGAAGTCACATTAGGCTTGTACTTGGGAGGAAGAGACCTAAGAATTTTAGACACATGATCCTCTTCACTAATAGCTTTACCTAATGCATTCAAACTGTTAATAATAGAATAAAACTTTGCATACATTTCACTAATAGACTCATTTGGTTCCATACAAAACTGTTCAAACTTTTGTTTAAGCATACCAATTTTGGAATTCTTTACTTGAACAGTTCCTTCATAAGTAATAAAGAATCTATGCCATATTTCATATGCAGTTTCGCAATTTGATATTCTATTAAACTCACCTATGGAAATTGAATAATAAAGGATACTTACAGCTTTTGCATTCAATTGAGCCAATTTTACCGTATTTGCATCCCATGTAGCATACTCTGTTTGAGAAAGAGTGTAGGCATTTGAGACCATTCTCCAAAGATCCCAGCTGATCCCTTGAAAGTAGAATTGCATCCTCCTCTTCCAATAGTCGTAGTTGGTGCCATCAAATGGTGGAGGTCGAGCTACAAGTGTTCCTTCCAAGTTGAGGTGGTTTAGTACTCCATCACCCATTTTTTTCAAGACTTGTTAAAGTTCCTTGAAGCCTGCTCTGATACCAATTGAAAAACACTAGAGGGGGGTGAATAGGATTTTATGACAATTTTAAAAATTATTTAAGAAAACAACCACAAAAATATTGGAGGAGGAGGCAAGGTGTTTAGAGTGGTTCCACCCTTAGCAAATACTAAGGGAGTCAGTCCACTACCCGGTTGTTCCCAATCGGGATTTTGAAAGAAATTGTATTTTATTACCTCACAAGGATGTTACAGAATATACAACTACCTTCACAACCCTTAGGATATCCTTCACCTAGAAGTAGTCCCACCAACCTTGAAGTAGCCTTCCTCAAAGTAACTCCAAGCTCCCCCTTGAAGTAGCCTTCCTCTTGAAGTAGCTTCCCCTAGAAACAACCTTCTTGAAGTAATCCTAAGTCCACCAAGCTACCTTCACCACCTGAATAAGCTCCAACAACCTCCTTTCTATATCCTCCATCCTAGGAGTAGCAAAGGAGAACAAAATACAATAGAAGGAACAAGATTGGAAGAAAGAAACAATGTTACCAATTGAGTACATCGCTTTGATCCTATATCAAGCGTATTGATCTCCTATCCACTATAGATGAATGTGGTAGTGTGGTGGCTAGGAGATACTAGGATATAGGACACTAATGTAGAACTCCAGGAAAATAGATTGCAAGTGTAGCTTAGCTTGTTGCTCACAAATAATGATTCTCATGTGTAATTCTATGTAGAAGTGATGCTTTGGGTGTCCTAAGGCATGTCCTATTTATAGGAATGGCCTACTAGTACTTAGGGACGTTCTAGATACTTTCTAGGGTGTTCTTAGTGCTCAACTAGCCATTAGGTGTCCACTAATTACATTGCAACAACAAGTTGCTTAATGCTGAAAAGTGCAGTCCAGCACCTTTCTCAGTCGAGAAGTTTGTCGACCGAGACTCTCTCAGTTGAGGAATTTGTCGACCGAGGGAAGGTCTAGAATGAGTGTATTGCAATGTTCATTTCCAACTACCAACCACTTTTAAACTCAGTCTAATGTCTATAAAATGTGCTAGAAGGACTATTCTCGATTGAGAATATTGTCCACTGAGAGTGTCTCAAACGAGGAATTTGTCGACTGAGAATGTCCATGTTCCAATGTGTTGAGCCATGTACTAAGTGTGTGTATCAATGTGTAATTGTGCTTATATCTTAAGGGAGGATCTTTCTAAGTGTTGTGAGTGGATAGGGAAGATCTAACGCTTGATTTACATGATATCTAAGTACGTGTACATTATATACTTGTACAAGTTTTGACATTGAGTACAACCATGAAAATAAAAGCAATCTAAGTGTGTTGATCTTCCAATTTGTATAGATCTTCAACTATCCACTTCCTTTTTTTTATCCCTAAAACACTCAAATAACAAGTTATATCCACAAGAATGAAATGTTTGTCATCATCAAAAGAAAGGTATTATAATAATGTCCAATTTATCCAAAATCTCCCACTTTTTGAAGATGACAAACATTTCCAAAATATAAATCAAGAAAAATATAAATCATATGAGTTTCATACCCGAAGTTTACCTTTTATAGCCATTCTCTTGAAGTGTGTGCTAGCCAAGAGATTATGTAACTTATTTTACTTTATGTTAACGATTTAGATTGTTTCTCCCCCTTTGTCATTTCAAAAAGATAACCAAGATAAACATTAAGTATGACTTTTATTTCTCCCCCTTAATTTGATAATTTGATGCTCAATTTTTAAAGCAAGGGTAGTCAACACAATTTAATGCAAACCACTTATTTTTATGTCAAATTTAGCCACAATTTATTTCTCAATCATTTGCAAAGGATGTTAAGCCTTGAAATGATATGAGATCCTTTTAGGTTCATGGCATATGTGTTTTGATTTCTCAATCATTTACAAGGGATGTTAAGCCATGAAATGATATGAGATCCATTTAGGCTCATGATGGATATATGTATTGATTTCTCATCCATTTTACAAGGGATGTTAAGCCCTGAAAATGATATGAGATCCATTTAGGCTCATGATGGGTACATGTATTGATTTCTCATCCATTTTACAGGGGATGTTAAGCTCTGCAAATGATATGATATTTTCTTTACATCATAGTAGGATCAAGAATCTCTAATTAAGAATGAGGGATGTTAAGCCCATATTGATATATAGAGTCATTTTTAGATCAGGATAATTCAATAATCCTAAGGTCAAAGCTAGTTTTTGAAGTTTTGATTTGATTAAGAAATGTTTACAAATTTTTTTGAGCTCCCGCTTAATCTTATAATCAAGATAGTTTAAGAATAACAAGCATTAAATTTTGATTACAATAAGTCAAACCTTTTAAGAGAGATGTGCACTGAAATCTTATTTTCAACATGATGAACAAGTTTCAGATCAATTAACTAAGATTGAGTGCAAAGAAATGATTTAATACCACAAATAAGCATTCTGCCAGGCTTATTTTAGGTCAACCATGACTTCGACCGTGGCGTCCCTCGATCGAACTCTTTTTCGATCGAGAGGCATTTCTACAGATTTCCAGTTTAAGCATTCACAATGATCCACTTGATTGAATATAAAGCCTTTATGTAACAGATGGATACCAATTTGAAAGAGTTTATATCAATTTGAAAGATTATAGCTTAGGATCAAGTTTGTATAAAACTTAATTCATGTGAGCAATATTTGATTTTGAAATGGTGTCTTGCTCTTGATTTTCTTAGAATAGGCTTTAGATAGAATAATTTTATTCTTTTTAAGAGTTTGCAAGGAATATAGATTTGAAATTCCTATATAGTTTAAACAATTTAAAGTTTTATTTCACAAAATTTGCAAGTAGAGTATTTGATTTTCAATCTTAGAGAAAAATTGTATGAATAAAACATCATCTCTATTTGCAAGACTGTGAACCATCATAATCAACTCGATGACAAAAACAATATCTTTCTCAATCAATAGAAACAAGTCCATAAGTTCTATTGATGCAGTTTTCTCAAAACAACATGGTTCATAATTTTCAGATTGACCAAGGAATACTTTAGGCAAACAATGTATAAGATCATATCCTTTTAAATAGCAATTGAAAATATATGAACTTGCAATCTATGCTATATTTGTATTGATTCATTTTTGCAAGAAAGCATGTCCAATTTTAGTTTGCAAAAAGTATACAGGTTTTCAATCAACACATTTTGTAACAAGTTCAATAAGAATGTTATAATCAAAGTATAGTTTCATTTAATAAGTCATGATGCAAGCTTATCAATATGTTTTAAAAAAATTGTCTCCAAGATTCATTCTTGATTTGCAGATTAAATCAACATTAATAGCAAATTGAAATAAATTATGCAGGTTTTACAGAACCTCAGTCGGTCAAACTTTTTCTCGACCAAAATGTTCGCGGTCGACAACTTTCTCAACTGAGCAAGTTACTGTTTGTCCAGAAAGTGCAGGTTTGAGACAAAAACTTCTTTGGTCGACTATTTTCTCGACCGAAGAGTATCTCGGTCGAGGATTTATTTGACTGAGAATGATTCTATTTCAGCAATTATTTTCAAGTAAAACATAAATTATTTTCAATACAATTATAGAAATATACAAATTAAAGCTCCATTTCGTTGACATAAGACATTTTGAGTATCAAAACAAAGTTTTAGGTCAAATCTCAACTAATCAAGTTCAATATTTCTACATTTGGGGTTTTGGAATCCAAACTAGATCAGCATCCTTTTTCTTGTATGTGCAAGAAAATGAATAGTGTCCAAGATGTAGATAGTAATGACAACATATAGAATCAATTTCATTTTTCTTCTTAGGTAGATTGTCTTTAGGAACATACATGACTTGAGTCTTGGGTACTTGTGTCCTTCTTACTCTAGGTTTTTGATAGGATTTACCTTTGGGCTTATAAAAAAGTCCTCTCTTTCCAATCTGACCAGAAGAATCTTTTAAGATCTTATAAAGAATACCATTATTTTTCAAGCTACTAATTTCCTTTTGTAACTTAGAAATTTCATCCAATCTCCTTTTAATATCTAAGTGTGCTTGATCTAAGTTAGATGACAAACTATCTCTTTCTTTTACAATGGCATCATAATCTAAATGAGTGCATAAAATAGGTTGACTTTGAAGATTATTCAACTTAGTAAGTAATTCAACTTTTCTTGAGAAAGAAGATTATAGTTTGTCTCTAGAATAAGTAACTTTTTATTGCAATCATTAAGAGAAGATTTCAAGGTATAATTTTCAGAAATAGTACTTTCTTTTTCAGAAGAAGGATCATTTAATTTAGCATACAACCCCTCCTTAGTTTTAGTAACTCTTTTCAGTTTCTTTTTACAATAAATATATTTATCATGCAATTCATCAATGCTAGCAACTAACTCTTCTTTAGATAAATCAAAATACTTACCTCATCATCTTCTTCATTTTTTGTAGCAATAAGACACTCCACTTCTTCTTCTTCATCCTCACTATCATCACTTGAGTCATCCAATGCAGCTTTGTAGGCTTTTTCCTTCTTCTTGTGAGATGTTTTCTTTCCTTTATTGAGTTTGGGACAATCACTTTTTAAATGTCCCATTTTGCCACATTCAAAACACCTAGAGGAAGAAACACTAGAAGCTTTGTTAGTTTTAAAACTTCTATACTACTTATCATTTACAATGAGAGTTTCTTCTTCACTATCTTCTTCACTTGTGTCATGACTAATCTTGGTTGATGCTTTGAATGCAATGTCCTTTCTTTTCTCCTTTTTGTGTTCAGCCGCCAATCTTACTTCTTCCTCCAAGGTTGCCGAATGTGCTTCTAAGTTGCCAATGAGTTGTTCCATCCTCAATCGAGTGAGGTCATTGGCTTCTTCAATTGCAGTCACCTTAGGCTTGTACTTGGAAGGAAGAGACCTAAGAATTTTATACACTTGATCCTCTTCACTAATGTCTTTACCTAATGCATTCAAACCGTTAACAATAAAAGAAAACTTTGCATACATTTCACTAATAGACTCATTTGGTTCCATATGAAACTGGTCAAACTTTTGTTTAAGCATACCAATTTTAGAATTCTTTACTTGAACAGTTCCTTCATAAGTAATACAGAGTCTATGCCATATTTCATATGCAATTTCACAATTTGATATTCTATTAAACTCACCTATGGAAATTGAACAATAAAGGATACTTACAGCTTTTGCATTCAATTGAGCCAATTTTACCGTATTTGCGTCCCATGTAGCATACTCTGTTTGAGGAAGAGTGTAGGCATTTGAGACCAGTCTCCAAAGATCCCAACTGATCCCTTGAAAGTAGAATTGCATCCTCCTCTTCCAATAGTTGTAGTTGGTGCCATCAAATGCTGGAGGCCGAGGTACAAGTGTTCCTTCCAAGTTGAGGTGGTTTCATACTCCATCACCCATTTTCTTCAAGACTTGTTAAAGTTCCTTGAAGCCTACTCTGATACCAATTGAAAAACACTAGAGGGGGTGAATAGGGTTTTATGATAATTTTAAAATTATTTAAGCAAACAACCACAAAAATATTGGAGGAGGAGGCAAGGCGTTTAGAGTGGTTCCATCCTTAGCAAATACTAAGGGAGTCAGTCCACTACCCGGTTGTTCCCAATCAGGATTTTGAAAGAAATTGTGTTTTATTACCTCGTAAGGATGTTACATAATATACAACTACCTTCACAAACCTTAGGATAGCCTTCACCTAGAAGTAGTCCCACCAACTTGAAGCATCCTTCCTCGAAGTAACTCCAAGCTCTCCCTTGAAGTAGCCTTCCTCTTGAAGTAGCTTCCCATTGAGATAGCCTTCTTGAAGTAATCCTAAGTCCACTGAGATACCTTCACCACCTGAAGAAGCTCCAACAACCTCATTTTCGCAGCCTCCAACCTAGGAGTAGAAAATATGAATAAAATACAATAGAAGGAACAAGATTGGAAGAAAGAAACAATGTTACCAATTGAGTACAGCGCTTTGATCCTATATCAAGCGTATTGATCTCCTATCCACTATAGAAGAACATGGTAGTGTGTTGGCTAGGAGATACTAGGCTATAGGACACTAATGTAGAACTCAAGGATAATAAATTGCAAGTGTAGCTTAGCTTGTTGCTCACAAAGATTGATTCTCAAGTGTAATTGTATGCACAAGTGATGCTTTAGGTGTCCTACGGCATGTCCTATTTATAGGAATGGCCTACTAGTGCTTAGGGATGTTCTAGACACTTTCTAGGGTGTTCTTAGTGCTCAACTAGTCGTTAGGTGTCCACTAATTACATTGCAACAGCTAGTTGTTTAATGTTGAAAAGTGCAGTCTGAAACCTTTCTCGGTCAAGAAGTTTGTCGACTAAGAGTCTCTCGGTCGAGGAATTTGTCGATCGAGGGAAGGTATGGAATGAGTGTATTGAAACATTCATTTCCAACTACCAACTACTTTTCAACTCAGTCTAACGTCTATAGAATTTGCTAGAAGGACTATTCTCGGTCAAGAATATTGTCGACCGAGAGTGTCTCGGTCAAGGAATTTATCGACTGAGAATGTCCATGTTCCAATGTGTTGAGCCATGTAGTAAGTGTGTGTATCAATGTGTAATTGTGCTTATATCTTAAGGGAGGATCTTTCTAAGTGTTGTGAGTGGATAGGGAAGATCTAACGCTTGATTTACATGATGTCTAAGTACTTGTACATTATATACTTGTACAAGTTTTTACATTGAGTACAACCATGAAAATAAAAGCAATCTAAGTGTGTTGATCTTCCAATTTGTATAGATCTTCAACTATCCACTTCCTTATTTTTTTATCCCTGAAACACTCAAATAACAAATTAGATCCATAAGAATGAAATGTTTGTCATCATCAAAACAAAGGGATTATAATAACGTCCAATTTATCCAACAATCTCCCACTTTTTGAAGATGACAAACATTTCCAAAATATAAATCAAGGAAATATAAATCATATGAGTTTCATACCTAAAGTTTACCTTTTATAGCCATTCTCTTGAAGTGTGTGCTAGCCAAGAGATTATGAAACTCATTTTACTTTATTTTAATGATTTAGATTGTTTCTCCCCCTTTGTCATTTCAAAAAGATAACCAAGATAAACATTAAGTATGACTTTTATTTCTCCCCCTTAATTTGATAATTTGATGTTCAATTTTTAAAGCAAGGGTAATCAACACAATTTAATGCAAACCACTTATTTTTATGTCAAATTTAGCCACAATTTATTTCTCAATCATTTGCAAAGAATGTTAAGCCTTGAAATGATATGAGATCCTTTTAGGTTTGTGGCATATGTGTTTTGATTTCTCGATCATTTACAAGGGATGTTAAGCCCTGAAATGATATGAGATTCATTTAGTCTCATGATGGATATATGTATTTATTTCTCATCCATTTTACAAGGGATGTTAAGCCCTAAAAATGATATGAGATCCATTTAGGCTCATGATGGATACATGTATTGATTTCTCATCCATTTTACAAGGGATGTTAAGCCCTAAAAATGATATGAGATTTTCTTTACAGCATAATAGGATCAAGAAATATATCTCTAATCAATAATGATGGATGTTAAGCCCATATTGATATAGAGAGTCCATTTTAGATCAGGATAATTCAATAATCCTAAGGTCATAGCTAGTTTTTGAAGTTTTGATTTGATCAAGAAATGTTTACAAATTTTTGCGAGCTCCCCCTTAAGCTTATAATCAAGATAGTCTAAGAATAACAAGCATTAAAGTTTGATTACAATAAGTCAAACCTTTTATGAGACATTTGCACTAAAATCTTATTTTCAACATGATGAACAAGTTTCGGATCAATATACTAAGATTGAGTGCAAAGAAATGATTTAATATCACAAATAAGCATTCTGCCATGCTTATTATAGGTCGACCATGACTTTGACTGGGGTGCCCCTCGTTCAAACTCTTTTTCGATCGAGAGGCATTTCTACAGATTTCTAGTTTAAGCATTCACAATGATCCACCTTATTGAATATAAAGCCTTTATGTAACAGATGGATACCAATTTGAAAGAGTTTATATCAATTTGAAAGATTATAGCTTAGGATCAAGTTTGTATATAACTTAATTCATGTGAGCAATATTTGATTTTGAAATGGTGTCTTGCTCTTGATTTGCTTAGAATAGGCTTTAGATAGAATAATTTTATTCTTAAGAAAGATCTCTTATTCCACTAGTCTTCCCATTTAAACTTTTCTCAATTATGATCATAAAGTATGTCTTTTCTTCATATAAAGGAAAATTCTTTTTAAGAGTTTGCAAGGAATATAGCTTTGAAATTCCTATATAATTTAAACAATTTAAAGTTTTACTTCACAAAATTTGCAAGTAGAGTATTTGGTTTTCAATCTTAGAGAAAAATTGTATGAATATACCATCATCTCTATTTTCAAGACTGTGAACCATCATAAACAACTTGATGACAAAAACGATAACTTTCTCAATCAATAGAAACAAGTCCATAAGTTCTATTGATGCAGTTTTCTCAAAACAACATGGTTCATAATTTTCAGATTGACTAAGGAATACTTTAGGCAAACCATGTATAAGATCATATCCTTTTAAATAGCAATTGAAAATATATGAACTTGCAATCTATGTTATATTTGTATTGATTCATTTTTGCAAGAAAGCATGTCCAATTTTAGTTTGCAAAAAGTATACAGGCTTTCAATCAACATGTTTTGTAACAAGTTCAATAAGAATGTTATAATCAAAGTATACTTTCATTTAATAATTCATGATGCAAGCTTATTAATATGTTTTAAAAAAATTGTCTCCAAGATTCATTCTTTATTTGCAGATTAAATCAAAATTAATAGCAAATTGATAGAAAATTGAAATAAATTATGCAGGTTTTGCAGAACCTCAGTCGGTCAAACTTTTTGTCAACAAAAATGTTCACGGTCGACAACTTTCTTGACTGAGCAAGTTACTATTTGTCCAGAAAGTGTAGGTTTTAGATAGAAAATTGTTTGGTCGACTATTTTCTCGACCGAAGAGTATCTCAGTCGAGGATTTATTTAACCGAGAATGATTTTGTTTCAGCAATTATTTTCAAGTAAAACATAAATTATTTTCAATACAATTATAGAAATATACAAATTAAATCTCAGTTTAGTTGAGATAAGACATTTTGAGTATCAAAAAAAAGTTTTAGGTCAAATCTCAACTAATCAAGTTCAATATTTCTATGTTTGGGGTTTTGGAATCCATCCTTTTTCTTGTATGGGAAAGAAACTGAATAATGTCCAAGACGTAAATAGTAATGACAACATATAGAATAAATTTCATTTTTCTTCTTAGCTAGATTGTCTTTAGGAACATACATGACTTTAGTCTTGGGTACTTGTGTCCTTCTTACTCTAGGTTTTTGATAGGATTTACCTTTGGGCTTATAACCTAGTCCTCTCCTTCCAATCTGACCAGAAGAATCTTTAAGATCTTATTAAGAATACCATTGTTTTTCAAGCTACTAACTTTCTTTTGTAACTTAGCAATTTCATCCAATCTCCTTTTAATATCTAAGTTTGCTTGATCTAAGTTAGATGACAAACTATCTCTTTCTTTTACAATGACATCATAATCTAAATGAGTGCATAAAATAGGTTGAGTTTGAAGATTATTCATCTTAGTAAGTAATTCAACCTTTTGTTGAGAAAGAAGATTATAGTTTGTCTCTAGAGTAAGTAACTTTGTATTGCAATCATTAAGAGAAGATTTCAAGGTAGAATTTTCAGAAATAATACTTTCTTTTTTAGAATCAAGATCATTTAATTTAGCATACAACCCCTCATTAGTTTTAGTAACTCTTTTCAGTTTCTTTTTACAATCAATATACTTATCATGCAATTCATCAATGCTAACAAGTAACTCCTCTTTAGATAAACCAAAAAGACTTACTTCATCACCTTCTTCATTTGTTGTAGCAATAAGACACTCAACTTCTTCTCCATCCTCACTATCATCACTTCAGTCATCCCATGCATCTTTGTAGGCTTTTTCCTTCTTCTTGTGAGATGTTTTCTTTGCTTTCTTGAGTTTGGAAAATCACTTTTTAAATGTCCCCTTTTTCCACATTCAAAGCACCTGTAGGAAGAAACACTAGAAGTTTTGTTAGATTTAAAACTTCTATACTGCTTACTGTTTACAATGAGAGTTTCTTCTTCACTATTTTCTTCACTTGTTTCATGACTAATCTTGGTTGATGATATGAATGAAATGTCCTTTTTTTCTCCTTTTTGTGTTCAGCCATCAATCTTTCTTCTTCCTCCAAGGTTGCCTCATGTGCTTCTAAGTTTCCAATGAGTTGTTCCATCCTCAGTTGAGTGAGGTCATTGGATTCTTCAATTGTAGTCACCTTAGGCTTGTACTTAGGAGGAAGAGACCTAAGAGTTTTAGACACTTGATCCTCTTCACTAATGGCTTTACCTAATGCATTCAAACCATTAACAATAAAATAAAACTTTGCATACATTTCACTAATAGACTCATTTGGTTCCATACAAAAATTGTTCAAACTTTTGTTTAACCATACCAATTTTGGAATTCTTTACTTGAATAGTTCCTTCATAAGTAATACAGATTCTATGCCATATTTCATATGCAATTTCACAATTTGATATTCTATTAAACTCACCTACGGAAATTGAACAATAAAGGATAATTACAGCTTTTGCATTCAATTGAGCCAATTTTACCGTATTTGCATCCCATGTAGAATACTCTGTTTGAGGAAGAGTGTAGGCATTTGAGACCATTCTCCAAAGATCCCAACTGATCCCTTGAAAGTAGAATTTCATCCTCCTCTTCCAATAGTTGTAGTTGGTGCCATCAAATGTTGGAGGCTGAGGTACAAGTGTTCCTTCCAAGTTGAGGTGGTTTAGTACTCCATCACCCATTTTCTTCAAGACTGGTTAAAGTTCCTTGAAACCTGCTATGATACCAATTGAAAAACACTAGAGGGGATGAATAGGGTTTTATGATAATTTTAAAATTATTTAAGTAAACAACCACAAAAATATTGGAGGAGGAGGCAAGGCGTTTAGAGTGGTTCCACCCTTAGAAAATACTAAGGGAGTCAGTCCACTACCCGGTTGTTCCCAATCGGGATTTTGAAAGCAATTGTGTTTTATTACCTCGCAAGGATGTTACATAATATACAACTACCTTCACAACCCTTAGGATAGCCTTCACCTAGAAGTAGTCCCACCAACCTTGAAGCAGCCTTCCTCGAAGTAACTTCAAGCTCCCCCTTGAAGCAGCCTTCCTCTTGAAATAGCTTCCCGTTGAGATAGCCTTCTTGAAGTAATCCTAAGTCCACCGAGCTACCTTCACCACCTGAAGAAGCTCCAACAACCTCATTTCCGCAGCCTCCAACTTAGGAGTAGCAATTAAGAACAAAATACAATAGAAGGAACAAGATTGGAAGAAAGAAACAATGTTACCAATTGAGTACAGTGCTTTGATCCTATATCAAGCGTATTGATCTCCTATCCACTATAGATGAACGTCGTAGTGTGGTGTCTAGGAGATACTAGGATATAGGACACTAATGTAGAACTCAAGGAAAATAGATTGCAAGTGTAGCTTACCTTGTTGCTCACAAAGAATGATTCTCAAGTGTAATTGTATGCACAAGTGATGCTTTGGGTGTCCTACTGCGTGTCCTATTTATAGGAATGGCCTACTAGTGCTTAGGGACGTTCTATACACTTTCTAGGGTGTTCTTAGTGCTCAACTAGTCATTAGGTTTCCACTAATTTCATTGCAACAGCTAGTTGTTTAATGTTGAAAAGTGCAGTCCGGAACCTTTCTCAGTCGAGAAGTTTGTCGACCGAGAGTCTCTCGGTCGAGGAATTTTTCGACCGAGGGTAGGTCTGGAATGAGTGTATTGGAACGTTCATTTCCAACTACCAACCACTTTTGAACTCAGTCTAATGTCTATAGAATTTGCTAGAAGGACTATTCTTGGTCAAGAATATTGTCGACCGAGAGTGTCTCGGTCAAGGAATTTGTCGAGTGAGAATGTCCATGTTCCAATGTGTTGAGACATGTAGTAAGTGTGTGTATCAATGTGTAATTGTGCTTATATCTTAAGGGAGGATCTTTCTAAGTGTTATGAGTGGATAGGGAAGATCTAACGCTTGATTTACATGATGTCTAAGTACTTGTACATTATATACTTGTATAAGTTTTTACATTGAGTACAACCATGAAAATAAAAGTAATCTAAGCGTGTTGATCTTCCAATTTGTATAGATCTTCAACTATCCACTTCCTTATTTTTTTATCCCTAAAACACTCAAATAACAAGTTAGATCCATAAGAATGAAATGTTTGCCATCATCAAAACAAAGGGATTATAATAACGTCCAATTTATCCAACAATCTCCCCCTTTTTGAAGATGACAAACATTTTCAAAATATAAATCAAGGAAATATAAATCATATGAGTTTCATACTTAAGTTTTACCTTTTGCAGCCATTCTCTTGAAGTGTGTGCTAGCCAAGAGATTATGAAACTCATTTTACTTTATGTTAATGATTTAGATTGTTCCCCCCCTTTGTCATTTCAAAAATATAATCAAGATAAACATTAAGTATGACTTTTATTTCTCCCCCTTATTTTGATAATTTGATGCTCAATTTTTAAAACAAGGGTAATCAACACAATTTAATGCGAACCACTTATTTTTATGTCAAATTTAGCAACAATTTATTTCTCAATCATTTGCAAAGAATGTTAAGCCTTGAAATGATATGAGCTCCTTTTAGGTTTCTGGCATATGTGTTTTGATTTCTCAATCATTTACAAGGGATGTTAAGACCTGAAATGATATGAGATCCATTTAGGCTCATGATGGATATATGTATTAATTTCTCATCCATTTTACAAGGGATGTTAAGCCTTAAAAATGATATGAGATCCATTTAGGCTCATGATGGATACATGTATTGATTTCTCATCCATTTTACAAGGGATGTTAAGCCCTAAAAATGATATGAGATTTTCTTTACAACATAATAGGATCAAGAAATATATCTCTAATCAATGATGATGGATGTTAAGCCCATATTGATATAGAGAGTCCATTTTAGATCAGGATAATTCAGTAATCCTAAGGTCATAGCTATTTTTTGAAGTTTTGATTTGATCAAGAAATGTTTACAAATTTTTGTGAGCTCCCCTTAATCTTATAATCAAGATAGTTTAAGAATAACAGGCATTAAAGTTTGATTACAATAAGTCAAACCTTTTATGAGAGATTTGCACTAAAATCTTATTTTCAACATGATGAACAAGTTTTGGATCAATATACTAAGATTCAGTGCAAAGAAATGATTTAATATCACAAATAAGCATTCTTCCAGGCTTATTATAGGTCGACCGTGACTTCGACCGGGGTGCCCCTCGGTCGAACTCTTTTTCGATCGAGAGGCATTTTTGCAGATTTCCAGTTTAAGCATTCAGAATGATCCACTTGATTGAATATAAAGCCTTTATGTAACAGGTGGATACCAATTTGAAAGAGTTTATATCAATTTGAAAGATTATAGCTTAGGATCGAGTTTGTATAGAACTTAATTCATGTGAGAAATATTTGATTTTGAAATGGTGTCTTGCTCTTGATTTTCTTAGAATAGGCTTTAGATAGAATAATTTTATTCTTAAGCAAGATCTCTTATTCCACTAGTCTTCCGATTTAAAATTTTCTCAATTATGATCATAAAGTATGTCTTTTCTTCATATAAAGGAAAATTCTTTTTAAGAGTTTGCAAGGAATATAGCTTTGAAATTCCTATATAATTTAAACAATTTAAAGTTTTATTTCACAAAATTTGCAAGTAGAGTATTTGATTTTCAATCTTAGAGAAAAGTTGTATGAATATAATATCATCTCTATTTGCAAGACTGTGAACCATCATAAACAACTTGATGACAAAAACAATATCTTTCTCAATCAATAGAAACAAGTCCATAAGTTCTATTGATGAAGTTTTCTCAAAACAGAATGGTTCATAATTTTCATATTGACTAAGGAATACTTTAGGCAAACCATGTATAAGATCATATCCTTTTAAATAGCAATTGAAAATGTATGAACTTGCAATCTATGCTATATTTGTATTGATTCATTTTTGCAAGAAAGCATGTCCAATTTTAGTTTGCAAAAACTACACAGGTTTTCAATCAACATGTTTTGTAACAAGTTCAATAAGAATGTTATAATCAAAGTATACTTTCATTTAATAAGTCATGATGCAAGCTTATCAATATGTTTTAAAAAAATTGTCTCTAAGATTCATTCTTGATTTGTAGATTAAATCAACATTAATAGAAAACTGATAGAAAACTTAAATAAATTAAGTAGGTTTTACAGAACCTCAGTCGGTCGAACTTTTTCTCAACCAAAATGCACTACTACATAAAATGCTTTTTACAACAGGAAAAACACAATAGTTATGTTGGTTGTGTTGTAGTTAGCATATCTTTTACAACAAGTCTATTTGTGTGTTGTGAATTATATATTTTATACAACACAAGTTATATACAACCTGCAAAACTCATTGTAGTATATGTGATACAACAACATGTGCTAAATTGTTGTAATAGACTACAATATCACAACATACTCAAACCCGTTGTAAAAGACCATAATTACACAGCATGCTCTAACCCGTTGTAATAGTCATGTATGCAAACTTGTTGTAATAGATCATCATCACACAACATACTCTAAACCATTGTAAAAGATCATAATTACACAACATTCTCTAACATGTTGTAATAGTCATGTATGTTAACCCGTTGTAATAGACCACCATTACACAACATACTCTAACCCATTGTAAAAGATCATAATTACACAACATGCTCTACCCGTTGTAATATTCACATATGTTAACCTGTTGTAATAGACCATCATTACACAACATACTATAACCCATTGTAGTATACTATAACTACACAACATGATTTCACCTATTGTAATAGTTACCCATTGTAATGGACCATAATCACACAACAGGTTTGCATGTCATTTGTTGTATATGTACAACAAAGAATATATGTGTTGCATAAAATGAAACTTGTTCAGCGGTTTGAGATTTGTCTTACTATCAAGTGGTCTCAAGTTCGAAACTTTGTGTTTAGTTGTATTTTCTATTTGTCTCAACATGTTATATACAACACCCCTATTACAACAGGTGTGTTCAATGAACTACAACATGTATTAACTGTTGTATAAAATACATATATTACAACATGTGCAACACCTATTGTATAAAGAATCCCCCCATAAGACCACGCGATCTAATACAATAGTTGACACCCATTGTAAAATGGAAAAATGGACTATTATAAAAACCATTTTTTGTAGTAGTGATGTTCTCGGTCGACAACTTTCTCGACCGAGCAAGTTACTGTTTGTCCAGAAAGTGCAGGTTTGAGATAGAAACTTCTTTGGTCGACTATTTTCTCGACCGAAGAGTATCTCAGTCGAGGATTTATTTGACTATGAATGATTCTGTTTCAAAAATTATTTTCAAGTAAAACATAAATTATTTTCAATACAATTACATAAATATGCAAATTAAAGCTCAGTTTAGTTGAGATAAGACATTTTGAGTATCAAAACAAAGTTTTAGGTCAAATCTCAACTAATCAATTTCAATATTTCTACGTTTGGGGTTTTGGAATCCAAACTAGATCAACATCCTTTTTCTTGTATGGGAAAGAAAATGAATAATGTCCAAGACATAAACAATAATGACAACATATAGAATCAAATTCATTTTTCTTCTTATCTAGATTGTCTTTAGGCACATACATGACATTAGTCTTGGGTACTTGTATCCTTCTTACTCTAAGTTTTTTATAGGATTTACCTTTGGGATTACAACCTAGTCCTCTCCTTCCAATCTGACCAGAAGAATCTTTTAAGATCTTATCAAGAATACCATTGTTTTTCAAGCTACTAATTTCCTTTTGTAACTTAGAAATTTCATCCAATCTCCTTTTAATATCTAAGTTTGCTTGATCTAAGTTAGATGACAAACTATCTCTTTCTTTTATATTGACATCATAATCTAAATGAGTGCATAAAATAGGTTGAGTTTGAAGACTATTTAACTTAGCAAGTAATTCAACCTTTTCTTGAGAAAGAAGATCATAGTTTGTCTCTAGAGTAAGTAACTTTGTATTGCAATCATTAAGAGAAGATTTCAAGGTAGAATTTTCATAAATAATACTTTCTTTTTCAGAAGCAAGATCATTTAATTTAGCATACAACCCCTCATTAGTTTTAGTAACTCTTTTCAATTTATTTTTACAATCAATATACTTATCATGCAATTCATCAATGCTAGGAATTAACTCTTCTTTAGATAAATCAAAAAGACTTACCTCATCATCTTCTTCATTTGTTGTAGCAATAAGACACTCCACTTCTTCTTCTCCATCCTCACTATCATCACTTGAGTCATCCCATGTAGCTTTGTAGGCTTTTTCCTTCTTCTTGTGAGATGTTTACTTTCCTTTCTTGAGTTTGGGACAATCACTTTTTAAATTTCCCCTTTTACCACATTCAAAGCACCTAGAGGAAGAAACACTAGAAGTTTTGTTAGTTTTAAAACTTCTATACTGCTTACCGTTTACAATGAGAGTTTCTTCTTCACTATCTTCTTCACTTGTGTCATGACTAATCTTGGTTGATGCTTTGAATGCAATATCCTTACTTTTCTCCTTTTTGGGTTCAGCCTCCAATCTGTCTTCTTCCTCTAAGGTTGCCTCATGTGCTTCTAAGTTGCCAATGAGTTGTTCCATCCTCAGTCGAGTGAGGTCATTGGCTTCTTCAATTGCAGTCACTTAGGCTTGTACTTGGGAGGAAGATACCTAAGAATTTTAGACACTTGATCCTCTTCACGAATGGCTTTACCTAATGCATTCAAACCATTAACAATAGAAGAAAACTTTGCATACATTTCACTAATAGACTCATTTGGTTCCATATGAAACTGTTCAAACTTTTGTTTAAGCATACCAATTTTGGAATTCTTTACTTGAACAATTCCTTCATAAGTAATAGAGATTCTATGCCATATTTGATATGTAGTTTCACAATTTGATATTCTATTAAACTCACCTACGGAAATTGAACAATAAAGGATACTTACAACTTTTGCATTAAATTGAGCCAATTTTAACGTATTTGCATCCCATGTAGCATACTCTGATTGAGGAAGAGTGTAGGCATTTGAGACCATTCTCCAAAGATCCTAGTTGATCCCTTGAAAGTATAATTGCATCTTCCTCTTCCAATAGTTGTAGTTGGTGCCATCAAATGGTGGAGGCTAAGCTACAAGTGTTCCTTCCAAGTTGAGGTTGTTTAGTACTCCATCACCCATTTTCTTCAAGACTTGTTAAAGTTCCTTCAAGCCTGCTCTGGTACCAATTGAAAAACACCATAGGGGGGGTGAATAGCATTTTATGATAATTTTTAAAATTATTTAAGCAAACAACCACAAAAAGATTGGAGGAGACATGGTGTTTAGAGTGGTTCCACCCTTAGCAAATACTAAGGGAGTCAGTCCACTACCTAGTTGTTCCCAACTGAGATTTTGAAAGAAATTGTATTTTATTACCTCGCAAGGATTTTACATAAGATACAACTACCTTCACAACCCTTAGGGTAGCCTTCACCTAGAAGTAGTCCCACCAACCTTGAAGCAGCCTTCCTCGAAGTAACTCCAAGCTCCCCCTTGAAGTAGCCTTCCTCTTGAAGTAGCTTCCCCTTGAGACAGCCTTCTTGAAATAATCCTAAGTCCACCGAGCTACCTTCACCACCTGAAGAAGCTCCAACAACCTCCTTTCTGTAGCCTCCAACCTAGGAGTAGCAAAGGAGAACAAAATACAATAGAAGGAACAAGATTGGAAGAAAGAAACAATGTTATTGATTGAGTACAATGCTTTAATCCTATATCAAGTGTATTGATCTCCTATCCACTATAGATGAACGTAGTAGTGTGGTTTCTAGGAGATACTAAGCTATAGGAAACTAATGTAGAACTCAAGGAAAATAGATTGCAAGTGTAGCTCAGGTTGTTGCTCACAAAGAATGATTCTCAAGTGTAATTGTATGCACAAGTGATGTTTTGGGTGTCCTAAGGCATGTCCAATTTATAGTAAAGGCATGCTAGTGATTAGGGACGTTCTAGACACTTTCTAGGGTGTTCTTAGTGCTCAACTAGCCGTTAGGTGTCTACTAATTACATTGCAACAGCTAGTTGTTTAATGCTGAAAAGTGCAGTCCAGAACCTTTCTCGATCGAGAAGTTTGTCGACCGAGAGTCTCTCGTTCGAGGAATTTTTCGACCGAGGGAAGGTCTAGAATGAGTGTATTGCAACATTCATTTCCAAATACCAACCACTTTTGAACTCAGTCTAATGTCTATAGAATTTTCTAGAAGGACTATTCTCGGTCGAGAATATTGTCGACCGAGAGTGTCTCGGTCGAGGAATTTGTCAACCGAGAATGTCCATGTTCCAATGTGTTGAGCCATGTACTAAGTGTGTGTATCAATGTGTAATTGTGCTTATATCTGAAGGGAGGATCTTTCTAAGTGTTGTGAGTGGATAGGGAAGATCCAACGCTTGATTTACATGATGTCTAAGTACTTGTACATTATATACTTGTACAAGTTTTTACATTGAGTACAACCATGAAAATAAAAGCAATCTAAGTGTGTTGATCTTCTAATTTGTATATATCTTCAAATATCCACTTCCTTATTTGTTTATCCCTGAAACACTCAAATAACAAGTTAGATCTGCAAGAATGTAATGTTTGTCATCATCAAAACAAAGGGATTATAATAATGTCCAATTTATCCAACATGGTTTGATGAAGATTGTTGAAACTACCCTCATGTAGAAAAAATTTATTAAGTCCTACACTAATGACCCCTCTCTTGATCCATTTTTCCCTTCATCATTTCACATCCCTCAGCCTCATAAACAATTTCTAATAAAGCATAGAAGAAGTAACCCTAATCACCCTTTAAAAGGTTGGGGTGGCCAACACTTCCTTGCCTCCACTTCACTCTTACCACCATATGCCCTAAATACACCTCGGGCAAACAAAAAGAAAATTTCAAAAATAAAATGTAAGGAGCTCCTATGTGATAACACCTAAATAAATAAAAGAAGAGTGT
Organism: Alisma plantago-aquatica; assembly: GCA_963693085.1. Taxonomy (NCBI): domain Eukaryota; kingdom Viridiplantae; phylum Streptophyta; class Magnoliopsida; order Alismatales; family Alismataceae; genus Alisma; species Alisma plantago-aquatica. Next base: position 384,476,468 of record OY856415.1, on the reverse strand, counting down.
CCCTATGCAACAACACTCTACTTTCTCACCACAAGCCCCTTCTTCTAACTGCAAACCTTTTGAGTTAGGAAACATCAAACCTAGCTCATTCTACCCTTTACATTGCCATGTAGGTCACCTAGAATGGATTAGAATATGTGATTGACTGTATTAAGGTAAACTACTACTTATAATCATTTTTGGCCATAACCATCATGGACTTGCTTTTCCCAGAGCTAAATGACATCCATATGAATAAAATGTGAATTTGATACCCTATATTGAAAATTTATAGGGTCAATGTTAAGATCATAATCAGATTAAGAAATAGGAGAGGAAGAAGGTGGAATACATGTACATAGTCATTATTGAGACCATGTAGTCAATGTACATCCATTTGAATGCATTTTTCACTCCTTTCTTGTTGAAAAATTTAAAAGAGATTGAGTTGGAGCATACCATATGACATGTATTGGGCCTTCATCTTGTGTCATATTGACCATTATTAATATTTAGATTTTTCATAATGTAAGCATCCCCCAATAATATATATTTTATATTACATGCACTTATGGATGCTATTTGCATGATTCAAAGGTACTTTGACCACTACTTGATGGAAATGAGATAAGGATGTTTAATTTAGTATTTCATTAGGTTTGGACAAGTCCAATATGAATCCAAAATCACTCCCAACCCCCGAATGACAAAAAGTTACACTGAAGCCAAAAGTTCCATGAATGACCCAGTTTAAAATCACATGATGCAACCCCTAAAATACATGTGGTACTTGGCCACGCCATGCTACAAAAGAAAAAATCACATACTAAAGATAAATTTAAAGAAACCCCACACTTAGATACTATGGTAGTTCTCACCACAAGGGTCATGGCACTCTCAACCAGAGTGGTTGTACTTTCCAACACATCCATGGTAGTCGACTGTTTAAACGATCATTCTCTAAAGCATCATCCATCTTCAACCATTTCACCGTGGATGTGGCACCCACCACAATTGTTCTATCTAAGAAGTTTGGTTCCCATCACATCCATGACAACCTAACTCCAAAACCCAAATTTCATCTTACCATTTAATTTCACACAATGATTTTCCACTACCACACCTATTTTCACCCTTATCCACCATGGTCTTGGTGTCAACCATGGTCGTGGTGTCCACCATGGACGTGGTGTCCACTACGGTTCTTTTACCTACCTAATCCTACTCCTTCCCTACTATCTTTATCATATTTCCCCCACTTAAACCTATGCTTACCCCACAACTATACAAACAGTAGTTGGATCTATCCGCACAAGATTAGCTCCGTTAGGCATTCATTTTTACCACCTACCATTCCCACTCCTATTTCTTAATCTTCCACACCAAACCCTAACATTTAGGGTTTTAGATACTATCCATTACATTTACATGTCATTCTACCTTGGAGGGTGGAAGTGCTCAAGCTTGCAATGGCTAGAGAAGGAGGAATCTATCATTGCTTTGATCTCCATGGCTTCTTCTATCTCTTTCTTCTTCATTTTTTGTATTTTCCATTGTCATGAGTAGCTAAGCCCCCTTATAGGGATGTTAGGGGGATTAAATTGACTTTAATGCTATATTGGGGAATTATTATTGTAAACACTAAATTTTTATTTCAAAATGTTATATTTGCGCTCCTATCTCATTCTCCAAATTTTCATTTCAAAATTTTATATTTGCGCTCCTATCTCATTTCCTATCTCCTGCTATGGTGATTGATGCTTGAAACCACCTAAATCTAGGGAATGGTGTATAAGTGGCTTTTTGGGGAAAAGAGTTAAGTACAGCTAGTGGATCATTAGCTAGTTACCCCACTTCCTACATATGCCTCTACTTTTCTACTCTTAGGCATGAGATCTAAGTGTCTAGTAATGCCTCACTTAATATACTTAGCAAAAACCTTGTCTATCAATTGGATGGAGTGTAAAAGGGGGCTAAATGATCTTCTCCTACACTCCATTATACCCTTTACCACTAATTACATCAGGATAATCACTCCTAGGAACCTATACTAGTGTGATCTTTATTGAATTATACATATACCATAGTCAATTGAACCTTGTAAGATTAGATAGTAGGTAATGGAGACTAGTTCCTCTATATGCATGGTAAACTAGTATCATAGGATAATCATAATCACCTCACCTTGTTGTTTGGTTTGGTAACATTTTTTTATTGATTGGGTGTTGCATTGTATCACCCCTAACTAGGTTGATAGTTACATTTACCAAACAATCCACTTCCATAATTAATTTCTTGAAACCCTAATTGTTCATTTCCTTTTCTTGTGTAAACTTAGCTTCCTTGTTTTTTCACTTAGCTAATCACATTGATCATGTTAGTTTTCCTTTTCTAGATTAGTTAGTTTTCTAGATTAGTTATTCCTTATCTTTAATCTCCTATGCTAGTTTTTGCTAGTTTAGTTCATTGCCTGCCTTCTTCTTTTAACAACTAGTTTAGTGTAACTAGTTGTTCTCATCTGGCCTTATTTGTATAGAGTGTTCCCTCTAGTACTAAATAGTATTGCCTTTACTAGTGTAGTGTTGATTGCTAGCCTATTTTAGTGCAACTTCCTTTCTTTCTCAGGTAGACAGCATTAATTGTGTAGGGTTAACTTAGGTTTGATTCTTTCTATTTTCAATTGCTTGTTCGCTTTGTGTAATTCAAACTCCAAAGAAATACCCTAAAACCCCTATGATATATAATAGACACCTAGTAAAGAAAATAAAGCTCTCATGTGCCCTTCTCTTCCTATTGATCAACCCCTTACTTGCCCACTCTTTATGTTGCAATATGAACTCGTGTGCTTGAGGGGTAGTTTTGTGTGTATTAAGAGTGTGTCTAGTAGGGCTTCCATATATTTTTTATCCCAATGTTCCATAGGATCATCAATCACCAACTATTAGAGTGTATGGTAGTATGGTGACCCTTTGGAAGATTACAATTAGACTAGTTAGGTGACAGCATAAGATATTAGGTGGAAAGTTGATTGAGAAGAAGTGTTAGACACACACTCCCTTACACCTTCAATTTATTTAGTTTGAATTTCTAGCATTACCATTTTAATAGGTAGGGATTAGTTGTTTAGTATATGTATAGATAGTTTGAATCTGGGCTAAAATCCTCTTTATGAGAAGGAGTGTTGTAACAGAATAAAACCTAACTTCCTAGCACTAAAAATCATATCTACAAGGATTTAGATTCCTTTGGGATAGTTTAGGAGAAAGGCCCAAATAAGGTATAGGTTACCTATTAAAGGAACTTAATAGAACTATGATAGTTAGTGTTTATAATATTGATGTTAATGAACCAATAATATTTTTGGACATATTTCATAACAATCCAAGGATTTTCATGTGAACGTTTGTTACTTGTAAATTTATGAAACCAAAATGTGAAGGGCCATATAATAATAAATGATATGTATAAAAATAAGTTTCATATAATTGTTATAAACATAAATGATTCATATTTCAAAACCCTCATTATTATGATCCAATTATTCCTAAGAATATATCAATCATATGTAAATCATGAATTAGTTATGGAATACATGTAATACATTTTAAATATAATCTTGTATATCAATTTAGAACTAGTTGTTCTCAACTCGATTATAATAACATTAATTGCCTAGAAATGGAAATCTTGGTTAAAATATTATAGAAAGATAGAAATAGGTTTACTAAGGAAAGTAGTCATATAAATATATTACTTAAAATAAATCTAACTCCAAGATTCTAGAAATAGTAAGAGATGGAAGTAATTTCTATGGAGAATAAGTCCATTTAAGATAATCCTAAGGTGATGAAATTGAAATATATTATACATATATATTTGTTTGGTATATAAACATGGATGTAACATACTTTAAGATGAATATATAAAACACCCATAAACTATATCAAATATGAAACTAATAGGCACCTCAGATTTTACACACTTAAGTTAGTCGATGTGCCAATTTTTGTAGTAATTGTATAATCCTAGATAGGTAATCAAATTAAGAAAGTAATAATGATATACAACCCTACATATAATGGTTATTTGGTTTTTACACTCATATTTACCAAATTTGTGTCATGTTTCTTCTATCACATGCCCCTCCCCTTGTATCCTTTCAACCATCAATTAGAAGGCTAGGGTTCAACTTGATTTCCATCCAATAACTATAGTAATATACCCTACATTCCACCTACTTCACTATTTCCTTATACGCATATATCACAAACATTTCTCTATGCTTTATACCTCCTCTCCCCACCTTTTTCAAGATTGCTTTACCTATAATTTCCTCTTATCTCTCCACACAACTTGAACTCAAGTTTTATAGGGTTTTACGATATACTATTTTCTATGGAATGCAGGTTTTCCTCTCCCTCAAGATATGTTAACCATGTTGGATTCCTGCCTCTAGTACTCTTCACAACTATAAATAAAGAGTCCAACACCACCATTGAAGCCCCAGAAACCTCTTTAGTTCATATTAGATATCCATTCAATATGCACCTAGCCTATCGAACTCTACTAGTGTCTGGGCAGTGCCGTGAGTTTGATATGGGGCTTTAGACTCTTGGAGGACCCTCTGAACATCCAAGAAGCTCTTATGAGGCCATTGGAAGATAATCACTCCCAAGATTTCACCTAAATTCAGGTATCGCTCATTTTCCTATTTCGTGATTCTTCTTTGTTGTTCTACAAGTGGTTTGGTTTTCTTGCGTTTTGACCCCCATTTGACTTGGTTTACCCACAATTGATATCGTCAAGAGTTTTTGGGTCATCACATATTGTCTTTCCTTATTGCATTTCCCATTTTCCCAGTTTCCTTAATCCATGCTCATGCTAGTGTTGTTGAGACAAAAATGCTAAATTCAGCCATGTTGTGCCCATTAGTTTGTATCCCTAAGTTTAGAGTGGATAGGGAAACATTTGAATATGTTTACATGTGTTGAAGATCTTCAAATCTTGGGTTTTCTCTTCCTCCCTTCAGGCTTTAGTAGCTTAGCATATCAAGGTTTTTTAAGTTATGAGTTTTTGTGAGTATAATAAGATTGTATCTAAATTTTATCCTATAATGCCCTTGTTTTCATCTTATTTTGTCACATGATCATGGTAAAAAAAATCTTTTTGCACCTAACACTAGTCTTGTCATGTGGTTTTTGACTATGGAAAAAAAATTGACTTACCCTATCAAGCATCAATTGTTGATCCAAGACATGGGATTAAATCAGTAATTGTACTAGTAGATTTTATTTTCAAAATAAGTAAATAAAATTATGAGATTTTTCTTTACAACATGGCATGGTTTTCATGACCGAAATCTAAATATAATAAAAATGTGAATTTTTAGGGTTTTAGTATCTACTGAAAAGTTGACCCCAAACATACTTAATTGTTTGATAATTGATCTTAAACTCTGAAGTGGATCAATTGTTTGACTTTAGATCTGACTAGCACAAGTTTCACGTATGTTGGATATCTCTGTGAGTCAATTGGACAACCATTATATAATCTCCCTCTTGAATCACTATGAAGAAATATTATATTGAAGTTTTCCCTACGTATCTTATGACCTATTTTGGTCTAATATTATGAAGTTGATCCACTCATATTACTAGAATGTTGTGATTGCATGTGGAGTCTAAGATTTGTATCTTTCTTGTTCCTTTTCAAGTTATACCCTAAGTTTTGGATTTGAAGTAAATACTTTTAGTTGTGAAAAGGAACCCTAATTTTTGATGAGCTCCTTATTATCGTCTTAGGTTCCATTTAAATTGTGAATATGATACATTTGATCCGCTTTTGTTATGGAGACACTCATTTTATCCACTGTTGTGGTGGGGTACATATATGTCCCATCATTCATCTATAAAAACTTATTTGTAACTCAACTTTGAGTTGCCTCTGTATTATTGTATGCTTGCTAATTTAGTAGTAATAGAGTTATACAAATATTTTTATTGTCATTTACTTTTTGAGCTACATGTCAATGTTGCATTTTGAGGATGGTGGTTATGTTTCCCATACCCTGGGTTATGTCCCCACATTATATCTTCGGGATGAAGGTTATGTTCCCCATACGCATGTTATGTGTCCATAATTATATATTTGGGAATTTGGTTATGTGACATTTTCGATTTGAAATAGGTTTATGTGTCCTAAATTCCATTATCTTAATATTTGCATTAGTACTATGATTATCTTACATGCATGATTATCGTTGACTACTGTTGGGAGGTTATGTGCCTACTTATTTTGTATGGGCTTTTGATGAACTATCACAAAAAGGCAAGTGTATATTTTGTTATTATCTTATCAAAATGATTCTATTTATATCCACTTAATTGATTCATATATCTCTCTTATTGGGTGCCTTATTACCACAATTATTGTCCTTTTACTATTTTCCCTAATTTCACTATTTACATGCATACAATGAGATATGTTTGATGTTTTCTATTTATCTATTCTTTTTAGGGTTCTTTCTTCCAACCACTTAGGTGAAGGAGTGGTTGAAGGATACGACCTTGCAATGCATGCACTGCAATGATGTAGATTTATTCTCGTGGAGATACAATTGAGATGGTCAGGTTGCCTGCTAAAACTGGTCTTAGTTGTTTTATTGTCAGTTTGCTTTGTATTTCCACCCACTAGTGTACATATGTTGAACCGATGGACACAAAATTTGTAGTTACTAGATGCTTTCAATTACATTGATGTACTTTGGTTTTTATGATATCCATATTTGAAATATGAATGATAGTTCGTCTGTGAAAAATTGGTTTGTATTTGTCATATGGATGGATGACTCTTATTTTATTTATAAAGGAGTTTGCCTCTTCATTTGTCCCACTCCTTAAAAAAATATTCAGAGATGCCCTAAAGCCTTGGAGCAATCACACCTTTGATCATTAACCTAGAGGAGGTAGTTTTCCACTTTTTGATTAGGTACGATAAAGATCCTAGTCCTCTAAAGGTAACTCTTCTTGCTTATGTTGATATTGAGTTAAACGGATTGCATAAACATTAGGAGACAATGTGGAATGAGAAATCAAAGGTCTCTTGGATCTAGGATTGGTAAATGAACACAGGATATTACTGAGACATAATCAAGGATAATGGTGTGAGGAAAATCATGTTAAAAAAACCTCAAATGATCATTAGGACAATCCCCAAACAAAACTCAACCTAAAACTAGCAAACAAACAAGATGAACAAAATTAAATAAAGCTAACTCCATGAAGCTTCAAATACAAAGAATTATTATAAATACACATGGAACTCCCACAAGTCAGACCAAGAACACATCCTTTATTCCCAGAGCTAGGACTCACAAATCATAAGGCCAACAACCAAACCATCAAATTACTCTACATAAAATCATTGAAAAGATCATAAGTTTATAAAATTAGCATTCTGAAGGGAAGGTCTATTTGACTAGGAATCAAAATCTTAGTCTCAACGTATCATTTATAAGAGGCTTTGTATTCATGAAGATATTACAACATATAATCTCTTGTTTTTCCATGAGTCTCACATGGTTCTTCCATTGGTCTCATAGTTTTGAACGCATTTTTATCACAATCTATACAATATCTTAGATTATTTTAGCAATAATCTTATATAATCTCAAGTAAATAAACATAACATCACTTATAATGTTTTAGATGACCACTAAAAATATCATTCATTATCATACTTAGAACCAATATTTATATCTTACTCATTACTAAATTATATTAGACTCTTGCCTTCATTAATTTTGATTGTCAATCGAAATTACTAGCCTGAGAGTGAAAAGTAGTTGTTGGCCTTATCAAGGATATTTCCACACCCCACTCGATGTGAGTATGAACAGAAAAAAAAACTACTAATAGTGACTCAAAATGCAACCTACAAAATCAGGTCCACCCTACATACATAGGTCGAGACACCTATCATTATAATATCTTATATCAAGTTTCAAATATCACAAAAACATATCATATTTATTGTAATCATATCATTTTGGCATGTCTTTCATAATAGTTGCAGATACGACCTCGATTGTACTCGTAATATGGTTTCTAGGTGTCAAGGGGATTGTACATTATATGGATTATCAATCACCTATGTATACACAACAATATACAACTCTAAATATCTTCTCACAATCTTGGGGTTGCTACAATGAAATCCATTTACCCTCCCCCAATTCCTATCAATGTGAAAGATATCAATGTGATGTCATACACTACATGATCAAATATTCACTTATTACGTAGTCTAATTACTCATCTTTCATATCAATTTCATACAAAAGTATTATCTTGCTTAGTCTAACTCCACTAAAAAAATTGAATTATCATTACCAAGCGTAAACGATATATAAGTGGAGCATGACTAAGTAGCATATAATATGAACATCAAATGGAATGACCTATATTACAATAAACACGCATTATTATGTGTTTCTTTACATCCAATTGGAAGTATCAATTGGACACATGCCTTTATTCATTACTTTGATCACTTGTAGTTTCCCCTTGGGTTCTCATGTGGAACACATGCCCCTTGTGCCATAGTTGTTCATCATTAGCCTTAAACAAGGCATCATTATCATGTAATTCTCTTTCCATAGTTTATGCTCAATATTTCATGTAAATACACATATAATGAGGCCTCATTCTTATGTATTGATATATCCATTGTTCATTGTCTTAAACTAATTAAACACATCACTATACAATTTTAAGGACTTGTGAAGGAGGATAATTATATGGCATCAATGCTTCATAACAATACCACTGGTCAAAATAGTGTTAATACAAGTGGTTTAACCTATTGGATCACAACAACATTAGCATGGTTCCAAAGTTTAAATTAAAAAAATAGAATTGGTCCCCATAACATAAGGGAATTAGTGCTTGTACCAATCAAAACAGTGGAACTAGGCACGCAATCATATGTATTATATGTACACACACACACACACACAGATATATATATATATATATATATATATATATATATATATATATATATATATATATATGTGTGTGTGTGTGTGTGTGTGTGTGTGTGTGTGTGTGTGTCAAGGGTTTTCCTTTATGTCTGTTTTTATGTGCCATGGGAGATAATGATGGTTATTGGGTGTGTGAGTATTCTCTTTCATGCAATTATAATTTGGGTTACTAGTTAGGTGTTTTAGGGGTTTTTTTTATGTTTCTACTTGAAACACTTGTTTGGTCTAATTTGGTGTAATCAAGTGGTTGGTTTGGTTGGGCCATTTTCTGATCGATTGGACCAAAAAAGAAGTCATGGCATTTTTTTGTGTTTCCATACCAGTCAACTACTGGTTCATTGGTTTCACTGATTGATCATATCCAGTTTCAAAAATATTGCTTGACATTACTTTTAAGAATCATCCAATTCAAGAGAAACCAATCATATAATCTTTCTCTTCCAAGAGTTACATGTTGATCATAAAGTTTATGGAGTTGATTTGAACGAAGTCAAACAAATTACAATATTTTATTTTCATCTTAAAGAATTTCCTAATTCGTTCCAATATCTCATAGTTTATTTATTTTTAATCATGGATTTAATCCATAGCAATTGGCCCTTGCCATCAACCCATGATGGAAATCTCTAGCACTGCCTTCAATTCATAAACTTAATTCTTCAATCCTGCATCAATATGTTTACCTTTAGTAAATTATGAATCGTATGGTGCCATGTTTTTATAATGTTTTAACCCATTCAGAAAATATCATCAGAAGAGAAGAAAATAAAAGCATAAGACCTTCATTATGAGTAAGTATCTCGGTGTCTACTTTCATATATGACTGCCATCTTTTGAAAATTCAATATTTTGTGATTAGGAACACAACATTTACACTTGATTGCAACATATCCTTGCTACATCATGTTCTTTCACATACATCGATATCTGACCCTATCCCCATTATCTATTTAACCTTAAGTGTTAAAAATCAATTTCCACACTTTTTAATATTGCATTAGAGTACCTTTCATTTATAAGTCTATATAATTCATTTGAACCATCCAGATTAAGGACAACAAATATTTTATAATAAAACCATAAGTAGATTTTCTAATTATTTATTTATGTATTGAAGTAATGGGGACATCGTGATAAAAAATGGCATCCCCCCTAAAACTCAAACCAGATTTACAAGTTGGGTCATGCATTAGTCATTTCATATGAAAAGCTTTCTTTTGAGTAAGAAATGATCATTTCCTATTTTTTTATTGGCTTGTAACATCATTATACATCCACTAAGACCAAGAAAGGCATACATGGCTCTACATTTTAGGCTTAGAGATTATAGTTCATACAAGAAAGAAAAATGTCAATTTCATCCTAGTTCTTGATGTACATGGAAAAATTCACATTTCAACTAGGGATTTAGTATATTAAGTTATTTCATATGTATTTAACTAGGACGGGCAAGAAACTTGCCTATTTTCCTACAATATGAAGCTCCTTCTTCATGTTCTATCAAGAAGATATATGAATTAGTCTCCTTCTTCACGTCCTAATATTTAGACTACAATGAAATGTCCTTCTCACAATCAATCTAAGGTCAAATAGACTCTAGCAACCTTCAGACATCATATCCTACCTTGGTCTTAGCTAGGAAACCAAGAAACAAGGGTAGAAGAAGGATAATTCTTGGGATCCTCTAGATACAACCAAATATAGACATCCATGAAGCCAAGAATTAATATGAGAAGAAAGGACATCCACCCTTGGGGAGGCTCTCCTATTACTCCAACAAATACTATATGAACACTAGAATTTGACCTCAAATGTAAAATCCATACAATTCATTCAAATTGACTTCATTTTCAAGTTGGTCCTTAATTCCAAGTTCCATTTAGTTATTTTATCCAATTATCATGTCCTTTGATACTTTTTAGACTTCATTTGAATTTGGTAGGTCTGAATAAGTTCCTCCTCCTCATTTTGAAAATTATTACAAACTATCCTCACTCTAACTTTGTGAACATCCTCAGTACCATTTGATGAAGTTTAAAATATTTGAGTCTATATATAGTGGATAGATGTCTAAGTTTATGAAAGGTTCACCTTGCATTAATCAAATACTCTTAAGTTTAGAACTAGTGACTTTGGAACCTTGATAAGTTATAAATGTACCAAAATATATATTATTAATGTTTTATAAGGTTAATTTAGTCAATCCTAATTCCTCCTAATTTTGGAGAGTTGGTATATTTGTAGTTTAATTTATTAGAAATTAGACACGCGGTTAAAATCTTGGAGTTTTTGGATTTTTCATATAGGAATTACAAAATTAATAAAGGTTTGAAGTATAATGATTATAATCATTAAAAGGAAAGAAAATATTAGGTTTATTCATGTTTAAGGTAGAGACATGTCATATACCCATCTTAGAGAGTCACATATAATTTATTCATTGTTGCATTAGTTCTAGTTCCTTCCTCACTATAGTATATACTCACTCAAATCCTAATTTAGAAAATTATTTTGGAGACAAATAATTAAGATTGGTTTACAATTTCACAAGCTTAGCTTGTTATCGAGCATCACAATAGTGTGTCGAGTCCACTGAATAAGCACAGGAGTTACATTTTCAACTAACTTGAGTCGTCTTCTTTCAAGCTTACCCTAATAGAGGCTAGCTTGAATTCCCTAGGCTCTTGTAGGATACCCTTTATATACAAGATTTGTTACATTAGAGACTGGATCATTTTTTGCTAACGATGATTGGATTTATTGGAGGGTTAGCTGCGATGTCAGACACTTTCCTAGAATAAGATCAATCACAATCTAGTTTTGTTGAAAGAGTAGAAGTATCATTATGTCTCGAATATTGAAGCTTCCTAGAATCATGATGATTGATTCTATAAATTCCTCCATGAAAATTGACCACCTTCACGCAATTTTACAGAGGCAATGAAGATAAACTATAAATTGCTAGATGGGGTTAAAATAATATCATGAATAAATAGAATATTAAGCATGTCTTACCGTATTGAACGGGAACAACAATCACTTGTTTTGGACTACTGCACAAGCCTAGACGAACACTACTCTCTCCTATAAAACAAATATGAAGAACTCCTAGATTCTAAAGAAGAAAGTTGGAGACAAAAATGTCATCGAAATAGATTAAAAATAGTGTCTATAATATCCATCACTTCATTATCTTTTCAAATAGTGTAGGTATAAAGGTATTTATATCATGCTTCATAATGACCTAGGTGATGCACAAAAACATGTAATTATATTGATTACCTAACTGGTATTTAACAATGCTACTGCTCTTAATAAAATATTTTTTCATTCATATTGTACCAATAGGATACAATCATCTATTTATCAATTGTTATCTTTTTTCTCTTATTTTTTAGTATTTTATCATAATATTATTTGGCCTAATGTGTTGCATATTTACGCTAGAAGTAATTAGTTTTTTAGCAATGTTGATACCACTGCAAATCAGCAAAATTAAAATTTATTTACATGGCATATTTTATCAAAATTAAATTGCATACTAAACATTATTTCCATATCAATAAGGAAAATCATATTAAACAAAAATAGTAGTGGTACCGACATAGTATCAAATTTATTTTAAACAATATAATTTCCAAATCAGTAAGGAAAATGAATAAAGGCACCTTAATGCTACCAACTCTAAGTCAGTGCTATCGACTTTCAGACATTTTGTGAACTAGATGACAAGTGTAAAAATCCAACAACTATTATTATACATTGTGATTTTTATGCTTATATATAAAGGAGACGAAATCTAGACATCAATATCATCTCATATTCAAGCACCCATGACTTGGAACAAGAAGGAAAAGAAGTGCTAAAACCCATGTTGAAAGTTACACATTGTGTTTTGATGGAGGAAACTATGGTCAAAGACTTCATTTCTTTTAGATCACCATTAATATCTTCTCTAGGATTGTATAACTTGATTTTTCATGTTTTACATTTTGTATTTACGGTGATACCATGTCTACTACGTTCAACATACTTTCTAACTTTTAGGACCCGGAAGTAGTGTGTTGCAATTTTTATTCTTGACTTTATTTGATCATGAATAAAATTCATTGCTTGACTTTTCATATAAATTCAAAATCTTTTCTATGGGGTTCAAATTTGTTGTTTCAGGCTTTCTTTCTCGGGTGTGTCCCATTTAATCTCTTTTGTACACACACCGCATTATTTTTTAGGGGTGGGTTTTTGGGTGAATGTATGGCAAGGATTTTATGGGACAACCAAAACAACAAGTGCAGGACAACAGACTTGGAGGCCTTGCTACGTGCAAGCTTGATCACCATGTTCATAATTTTAGATAGTTAATTTCTTTAAAAAGAGGAGTTCATTATTGGATGAGTTTAAATAAACCTAGTTAAGAATACACCAAAAAGTGGTATTACAACTATGAGGGAGAGAATCTAGAGATAGGTTGTCCATCATTTGATATACTACTTAAGTGCTATAAAAGTGGATTTTTGACTACATCAAATAGTGTGTTGTTTTGTGTAACTGAGAAGTGTGAGCTACAGATCCTTAACTCATGTCAGTGATGATTGATTCATGTTTTTTTATAAAAGTCGAGTCCAATTCACACTGGATGAATGCTCTAAATCCTACATACTCAATTCACTTGATATTCAATGAATCAGAATAACCACTTCCTTAGTTTAGTTGATTAGCTTAATAAATCAAATTAGTCAACCATTTTTCACCAGCTTAGTTGATTAGTTTTAGTTATCTGTAGTTTCTAGTAGAATTGGCACTCACGTCCCTATATTACTTGATGTTTGTATAGTTGTTTTTGCACGCATAGTATTGATGTGTCAAGTTTTTAGCACCCTTGTCGTTGACTTGGTGAACATCACCACTTACACTATGAATTCTAAAACTAGACACTTTATGCGGTTGTATTTATTTTTCATTTTGTATACATTTTTTCATATAAAGAACAAGATTGTTAACTAAGGCATTATTCTTATCTTGTCTAGATTTTTTATTATTATTCTTATCTTTTTTGAAGAAACAAATATTGAACATGGCCCTAGTCGTATTGATTGTGATATGCACATGAAGTTTATATATGCTCGAGTCCACCTCCATCACATAACGGAAAAACCCCCATGGAAATTCACCATGAACATACTAAAATAATGGCCCATTCTGATTTATATTATCAATGTCCTATTAGTAATGGAGGTTGGAGTAGAGTGAAAATTGATGTTTGTGAGGAGGAGTTAAATAATGTAGAGAGAATAATGGAGGATATGATGTTAGAATATGAACCAAATATTCCACTTCCTAGAATTTATCCCACACTCACACCCTCACCTACTAGGATTGATTTTGAATATGTTTGGAGATTTGTAATGAAGACAAGAGGAATGATGAAAAGTAAGAGTAGGGAATTTTTATACAACTTCCTAGTGCATGAGTGAAGGATATGATGATCCACAATGTCCTTTACCATATTGTTATCTTAGAGAAGAGGAAGATAGTGAGGGATGTGCTATTCAAGGTGACAAGGTGGAGTAATTTCACATTACCCATCACTAATTCCTTTACCAAAAGTTCATCTTTTCACTCCCTTATGGAGGTGCTTATATGGGATATATATCCCAATGATAAGTTTTCAATTTTTATTGAGGATATGAATGAATGTTGGGGAATGAAATTACTAGGAGGAGGCAAAAGAATTTATCTATTTATAAATCCCTCCATTATGTGTAGATATGAGTGATTCATTGGGGTTGGTAATAGGAACTCAATATCCATCATTAATATATCTTTCACCTCACTATGACCCTTTTTTGCATGACATTAAAACTCTATTGTCATTCATGTTCTTAACTTCGTTAATTATTTCCATTTGACATGGCATGTTAACCATGCATAATACCTCATGAGTACCACTTTTTTTCATCATCATTGCAAGAAATTGGTTGTTTAGAAGAAAGAGGTAGAGAGATCTCCATCTCCTCCACGGATGCCTGATTATTGTTGATTGTCGTGTGTCTAGCATAGGATGTTATACAAGGGTGCTCGTGGGAGGCAACCACCCATTCAAGTTTATTTTGTTAATTATTATTTATAAATTTACATTCATATTCGTATCTAGACCACAATTTAGTTTGATACAAATAAAGAAGTTGTTGTGATGTATTTGTTAAGTGTGTAGGGATCACAATAGTTGATACCAATGGAAGTTGGTAGCATCGATTGTTATTTTTATTTGTTACATGACATTCAATTTGTAAATGTGATAGCACCGACCCTATGGTCGATACCATCAAGTGTTTGTATAAAGTTTTTGATATTTACGATTTCCAACTTTGTACCATTAACTTCCCAGGAAATGGCATCGAGACTAGAACACATGGGAATGTTTCAACAACCTTAGGAGCTACCAACTAGTAATACTAACATTGAAATTCAATACCACTGACTTCATGTCATTGGCAATGACATATACAGATAGATGAACGTGTAGCATTTTGAGAGAGAACTTGAGAATGAGTTTCTTCACACCATCAGCTATACTCCTCAAATACAAGCACATGAATGATATTAGACACCTTAACATGTGTTCTTCACCTGGTTTGAGAATTCAATAGAGGGAAGATTGTTAAGATGATCTCACACGACCCTATTTGAGACCCCACATCACATGACACATATGTATAATCATTCCAGTTTTCTCTCTTTGCTTTTGACATTGGGGCCAATGTCAAATTCAATATTGGGGGATGGAACGACACACATCTCATTGTCCCTACATACTTATCTTTCCATCTTAATTTATTCAATAATTACTTTATGATTAGACTTTTATTTTATTTTAGGGTCAACTTCTATCTCGTGTAACTATAGGTACAAATTATGCAAAACACTAAAATTTAAAAAGTTTAGTTAGCATTAGTCTTATTGTCAACATGGTGTTCAATTTTAATATTTTCAAATTTTCTACAATTATACTTTGTAAGCTACTTTTTGAAAAGTTTTGAGTGCACAACTCACAGATTTTTTTTAGACTTATCAGTTTGAAAACATTTTTAATAAATGAGATGAGCTTAATTGATGGATACTTTATTCACTAACAAAATTCACTTAAGGAAAAGTCCCTAGATTCCTACCTAAACTACATATATTAATCACCACCCACTAGAATACGAGTCTTATAGTAGTATAGTTAAAGATCAAACCCAAAGGGCAACTTTGTAAGAATAATTTTATTTTTAAGTATATTTAAGAAAAAGTAATTAACAAGGATAGACATATTATAATTTTTTAGTTAATTGAGTTAAATAATATAGAAAAATAAATTAACTAAGAAAGTGAACTTTATAATTTGTTAAAATTACCAAGATGATGGGTTTCACCACTACTTCCTACATGACTATTCTAAGCATGGCATCATTGGTTCATAGGGATATGGGATTTCATATCCTTTCAGATATGAAATCCACATGGATTGATCTCCCAGTAGGCTTGAGGTTTCATTACCTATGGATCCTTAACATGCCGGCCCAATGAACACATTTCTCTGGTGATGTCCGCGTTTCAATGATAACATTTTATGTTCTAATCCTAAATTTCACGTATCTACATTTAGAATCACAATAATCATGCAACATATATGATCATTCTATAGAAAAAGCATTAAACAGACAATTATGAATCCATATATCATACAAATAATAATTTATAATGAATAAATAGAGTACGAGTAGGTAGGCTAATCCCCAACTTAGTAAAATATCTACTCTCTAGTTAATGTTCAGGATACTAAAGTAAATGGAGAAGAAAAACAATCTCACAGAGAAAGTAGTGTCTTAGAGGAGAATTTCAGTTGTCTCGTCACCACTCAAATGATGGGTGCAATTTTCAATCACATCCTTCAATAGAGCAGATCTACATGTCAACCCATTGACACTTATCTTTGACTCTCCCCATTACAGTCAATATTTGATATTAGGGCTTTATAGGTCATGTAAAGATGTCTTATATGTCCATAAAGTGTTTTTATAGTGTGTCCCAAGGTTTCAGGTCAATATGAAATAATCCAACAATTGTGAACAATTTGTTATATATTTTTGTCACAAACCATGCAGGTGACTTGAGAGTCAGTCTTCTAACTAGATGTGAATGATAAATATATAAATTTCATAGAAAATTGAACTATTATCCCAACTCAACTTGAATCTTCCAACTTCATTATGTATGTGGAATACATATCCATTCTAGTGCCATCTAGGGTTAGAGGTGTTTCCGGTAGTCTGGTATCCACATCCCCAATTGTGTTTTTGAATATCGCAGACCAATCTTTCGGCGCGCTCGCCACTCTAACCTCCTCCGCAGCGAAGCTTCGTCATTGGGTCTTCCTTCCTCCTTGATTCGAGGTTCGTCGATGGTCCTCGCCTGTGGCGTTGCCAGTGCCCCCAGAGTGCGGCCCCATTTCTTTTTTTATGCGTGATGACTACTTTCACTAGAGTTGGATGAGAATGCGGCATTGTGGAGGAACACGCTTGTGGGATACATCATTGGCTTCAAGCCACACATTCCCACCTTGCAGGACTACCTAAACAAGCTCTGGAAGCCGGTTGGGCTGATGGAGGTGATGGGTAGAGGAAGCGGAAGCTTCATCATAAAGTTCAAGGAGGGCACAGACCTCACCAATGCCCTTGAAGGTGGCCCATGGAACCGATGGTCCTAAAGAAATGGGAGAAGGGAGAGCCGCTGGAGTAGGAAAAGTTCACATCTGTCCCGGTCTGGATGAAAATCCACAATCTCCCGCTCGAGCTCTGGAGCGAGACGATGATTGCACGCATTGTGTCGTTCCTGGGGAAGCCGCAATGTTTGGATCTCCAAACAAAAGCCAAGTCAAGGATTGACTACGCTCGTGTGAATGTGTTGATCAGCGCTAGCTCTACCTTTCTGAAGGCAGTCAAACTGCGGACGGACAAGGGTAGTGACTATGTTGTCAACATCGAGTATGAATGGATCCTTATCAAGTGTCCACACTGCGAAAGCTTCGGGCATGATAAGAGCTTGTGTAAAGTTCCTGCGAAGAGCGGCGATCAACAAGCTAACCATCAAATGCAGAACGAAGGCAGCAGCCAGACTGTTCGACAGAATTCACCAGTGAGCAATGTTGAGAAGACGCATGTGGCTCCGGTTGTGGTAGCCCAGACTGTTCGACAGAACTCCCCAGTGATTACAGAGAAGACCCCTACTACCCTGATTGTCGTGGTAGAGGAGCAGAACCCACAAGCAGCAAATGAGTCCTCAGCAAGCAGCAGTGCTAGCCCGAGCGATACAAGCATAACTCAGGACAAGGACGGGTTCGAGAAACCGAAAAAGATGAGCAGCCCAAGGAGGATGAGAAGACATAAGAACTCCATAGGGAAGGAGAAAGATAGTAACAGGTTCCAGTCGCTTGATGACAATGAGAACAACACTGAAAACACGGCCTCAACTGGCGGCGCGCCAACCCAGAGGTCAGATGTGTAGCAAGCCCAAGGTGATGGCTTGGAATGTCCGCGGAATCTCCAGTTGGGAGAAATGGGACGCGATCCGAGCAGAAATAAGAAGAGCCAAGGCAGACGTGGCTCTTCTAATGGAAGTTCAAATCAAAAGGAAAAAGATCGCCAAAGTTGTCCAGACCACTTGGCCAGGGGCAAGGTGGATCGACAACTCGAGTTCAAGTAAGAATATCAGGATTCTTGTCATATGGGAGAGCGACGATATCAACATCACAGCCATCGCCCAATCTAGACAAATCCTTCACTTCTGCCTGAGATTTGAGGATAAAAGCTTAGATATTACTGTAGTGTATGACGCTAATGACGATGCCAAGAGAGTTCTTCTGTGGGAGGACTTGCCATCCATTAGCAACCTGGTTAGAGGTCATTGGATCATAACAGGGGACTTCAACGCCATCAGGAAAGCTGAAGAAAGGAAAGGGAGAGCTTCTCCGTCTGCAAGGTCGATGCGAGATTTCAATGACTTCGTGGGAAACAACAACTTGATTGAAGTAGAAGCCAAAGGAGCTTTCTACACTTGGAACAACCAACAAAGCAGCACGAACAACACTAGAAGAAAAATAGACAGGACCTTTCTGAACAGCCAAGGATTTGGAGGATATCCTAATCTTTGGGTTGAGATCTTCTCCTCTATTTACAGCGATCACCATGCCTAACTGATCCATCTGGATGATGAAGGGCATAAGAGAAAATACCTTGTTTGTTACTTCAATGCATGGGCTAGCATACCTGGGTTCCAGGAGGTGGTTCAAGATGCTTGGAGAATGAAGTGTGAAGGCAGTCCTATGTACAGGCTATGCCAAAAAATAAAGATCACAAAGAGGAAGCTTCAAACCTGGAATTGGGAGAGAAGCGGGGACCTGAGTGACTCGGCCAAGAACAAAGAAAGGGAAGCTTTGGAAGCCCAAGACAAAGCTGATAAAGACCCTTACAATGAGCTGTTATGGGATATCACTAAATCCTTACAGGAGGAAGTGCTTGCAGCAAAAAATATAGAAGAATCCATGGTGAGGCAGAAATCTAGGATCTTCTGGCTTAAAAATGGGGACTCAAATACTAAGTTCTTCTACGCTTCCTTGAAAACTAGGAGACAGAGGAACCAAATTCGTGTGCTTGAGATGGATGGGGAGCAAATCAATGATAAGGAGGCTATCAAGGTTGCCTTTGTTAGCCACTACAATAAAATCTTCAATGCTCATGGGAGTAACAAGAAGCTTGGAGGTGGGAACCTACCTAAGTTGAATGAAATGCAAAAACAAACCATGTGCGCCCTAGTCACTGATGAGGAGATTCTTGATATCATTAAGAGAGCAGATGATGATAAGTCTCCAGGCCCAGACGGTATGAATGCACACTTCTTCAAAGCCACTTGGGATATTGTTGGCGTGGATGTCTATTGTGCAGTGAAGGACTTCTTCCTTAAAGGACATTTACTAAAGGAGATGAATAAGTCATACATAGCCCCCATACCTAAAGTGAAACAACCAACCAAAGTTGGGGAGTGGAGGCTGATATCTCTGTGCAACTTCATTACCAAGGTCATCTCTAAGATAATGGCAAATAGGTTGAGAGATATCCTGCCTAGCCTAATTAGCCTCAACCAATGCGTGTTTGTCAAAGGGAGGAGGATAGGAGATGCAATACTCCTTGCAAACGAGTTGGTGCACAATTTCACGAAGGCTACTGGAGGCAAGAAGCTCTTTTTAAAGGCAGACCTGAGCAAAGCTTATGACTCTATAGACCGTGGCTATCTGATACAAGTGATCCAAGCTATGGACTTTCATGTTTGTTTGGTGAGGTGGATAAAGGAATGTCTGGACTCCGCATCATGCCAGATTCTGATCAATGGTGCCCCTATTGAGTCCATCAATACAACCATTGGGATTAGGCAAGGCGATCTGCTTGCCCCTTACCTCTTCATCCTTGGTATGCAAGGTCTCACTTCTATCTTTGATGAGGCAGAAAGAAGGAAGGAAGTCGAACCTCTTACTTGTGGAGAAACAACTATATCCCATCTTCTGTTCACCGATGACCTTTTGATCTTTGCTAGAGCCACTCCGGAGTCTGTTGTAGGCATCCAAGGCTGCTTACAACGATTCAAGGAAGCTTCTGGCTTGGAGCTCAACCCTACAAAGAGCGAACTTTTTCTTAGCATGAATGCACCACCTGAAATAAGCACGATGTTGGGGATTGAATGCACTAAATTCCCGGTTAGATACATGGGAGTTCCATTATTTGCTGGTAGGCTTACGAAGAAGATGTTCTGCCCACTCATCGACAAATTCAAGACTAAGCTGGAGGCATGGAAGACCAAACTCCTCTCTATGGCGGGGAGACTAGAACTGGTTATATCAACCCTTTCAGCCTACCACATGTACTGGATAGGGGTTTTTCCTTTACCTAAAGCCACGACTAGCAAAATTGAAGCCATCTGCTGCAAATTTCTGTGGGAGGACAAAGAAGATAGCAAGCATATCCATGTGGTATCTTGGGACACAATCTACAGACCCAAAGTTGAAGGAGGGTTGGGCATCAGGAAAGTTGAAGATTGGAGTGATGCGGGCCTTGTTAGAAATCTGTGGGACATTGCAAAGAACAAAGCTACCTTATGGATTCGCTGGATTCATAGTAAATACATCAACGAGGAATCAGTTTGGTCGTGCAAGACCAAACAAACCCCCAGTTGGATGTAGAGGAACATCCTCAAAGCTAGGGACAAGTGCTTGACTTATATTAGATTTAAGATAGGAAGCAGTTCCACTATGAAGATTTGGAAAGATCCTTGGGTCGATGGACACTTCCTGAGCAATTTCATCAGTGAAAGGCAGTGGGCGATCCCGATGAACATGGGCATGGACAGCTTTATTAAGGTGTGACATAATATTCAGGTGGAGGAGGAAGACGTATGTCTGTTGGGTAACCTAAAGACTGCCACCCTTAGAGAAGCGTGGAATTTTTGTAGAGAGAAATATGAAGAGCCTCTTTGGGCTTCATGGTTGTGGAAGTCTAGAGCCCCAAGGCACGCAATTATCACTTGCTGGAAGGTCATGCAAGGAAGGTTGATCACTAAAGATCAGTTGTAGAGAAGAGGCTACAACCTAGCTTCAAGGTGCAGCCTTTGCAGAAGAAATGCCGAGTCTACTAACCACATCCTTTGGGACTGTGAATTTGCTACAGAGATTTGGGGTAGAGTCATGCAACTAAAACCTCTTGTTTTTTTTTGCGAGAGAACCACCCCCGCACGAGCGCCACTTTTGTGACCCCCGCAGGCGGCGTAAACACTCGGGGACCCTGACCCTCCCATAAGGGTGGCCCCAACTAGTAGTATCATTGGCCGGCTGACGCTATGGGCAAACCATTTCTGAGGCCATAGCCAGGAGTCAAACCCGTGACCTCTCGCAAAGGCCTTGCGAGTCGCACCGCCTGAGCTATGCCTCACCGGCCTAAACAAAGGATGAGCTACACCTTATGAAAAATAGGAATGAGGCGTTGCTTGCAATCCTTACTATTTACCACATCTGGATTCACAGGAACCAGATCATTTTTGATGAAATTAATGTGAGCCCACTTAAAGTGTGGCGATGCATAGACAGTGACTATAGAAACCTGCATAGATAGGTTGTTTTGTTTATCACTAGATAGACTCTTGAGATTTTGCTCCCCCATGTACAATTTTTTTTATGAAGGAATGAGAAACATGCTTAATGATCAAAAAAAATATCCATTCTAGTGCAACGTGTCAAAAGTTCATGGATTTTCTTGTGACATTTTTCTCAAACCAGTTGACTGACATGTAAGACAAGTCAAAGGAGAGTCAGATGACTTATCTGTATTATTTATATATATGCTTGTTTTATATGTAATTAAAGTTTTCATACAATGGCTTTCGAATCTCTCAATTCTGAGTTCAGATGCAAAAGTTAGAACCATTTCATTAACCACATATAATTTAGTGATCCTCACTCCAATTGTCAAAGTTTTGGAGTGATGATATGCAATCTTCGGACATTTTCTTGGGATTTGTGTAGAGGTATATTTATATCTCTCATTCAATTTCACCAATCCTACAAATTAAATACCAAAAATTGTACAAACTACAAAAAACCTAAATCCAGTGAAACATGAAGTGAAATGCAATACAAACATACAACAATTAATTATTAATTGTAGATAAAAACATGTTGAATAGATATTCATTAAACAATCTTAAGTTTGAATGTTTCTCATCTTCTAGTAACATAAAATAAAAAATAATCTCCAAATAAATACTTATCACCAATGTAAATGCCTCACACTCACATCATGCTTGAGTCCCTACCACCAATATAGCCAAGAAATCAAACCTCTTGAGGTAACAAAACACTACTTACCATATCTCCATTCACATAGTTGATTCACAATACTGCTTCCTCACCACCATCCTCAATACTAAGCATGCAAAAGGAGTTCATAAAAAATGAGGAACCTGAAAAATCACAAGTATACACATATCCCAACATTGGGGTCTGTAAATGGATATCAATGGAGCATTCAATGAGCCCCTGGGTACCAAATGGATTAAATGGAGGTAAGAAGGAAATATGCACATCTCTTGTCTATTTGGATTTTGATTGCATTTCAAACTTGACTAACTTGGATCATTATATAGACAGATTTACATTGAAATAGAAGACAAACGGGCAACAAGCTCCTGACTACTTAGGATCATTATTTGCATTTGTTTGCAAATACATATATTGCAATTTTTGTGTGTGCACATTGGAATGTTTCTTCTATTTTAGGGGATAATTGGAAGAATTGGTCATATAAAGAAGGGGTGGTGTGCCACCCTGAGTTTAGTTTTTGACACGCTTAATGGTTATTTTTCTTCTTCTTTTTATGGGTGGAAGGTAACAAGATGAGAAAAGAAGTATAGAAGAGGGTATGTATCATGTGAAACACTTGTTTTATGATTAAAGACATTATTTTATTCCTCTAATTCACTTCACCAAAATAATGGCATGATAATGGAATGCATGGCAATTTCATAGATATGATTCACTAATCAATAAGAGGGCATTGTATTTGATCCTTACTGGTCCTCTAACACCTATCATCCTTTCTAGAGAATATGATGCTTATATTCATTGGCTACAAAAGATGATTTCTAATCATTGGCATGCTTTCAGAAACATAGTTAACATCAAGAATTTACTTTGAACACGAGGGATTGTGTGTCAAATTCTAAATGGAATGCAGACATGTATGTAAACTAATCCAACTAGATAATGGCTTCAAATAACATTGCAAGAACTAAGAAATGAAATAAAAATAATTTTAAGCTACATGCAATGCAAGTAAACTAAATGTCAATGAAAAATGAAAAACTAACATGTTGAATAAAAATATGATAAAAATAGATAGGTGTGAATGGAAAAGAGGACGTACCACCTAACATCCACCCCAAGCTAAGAAATTTGCTCATCCTTGAGAAAACACTAATCTAAAGATGGAGGGGAAGAAATATTGGATGCTCATCTAGAACGTCTTGGATGACAAGGTTTGTTAAGAAGTTTTAGAAGTAATTGGATGTAGGAAAAGGTAGAAAAGGGTAGCCCAAATCCCTCTAGGGGATAACTAGTAGTGATAATTAGGTTACGAAGAGGATTGATTATTTTTGAAATAGAAGTGACAGAGCATCTAGTGTTAGATCATACATTTCACCAAAATGGTCACCACACTCAAAATTTAAGATCATGCGATGAGGAATCGAAAGGGGATTTGAGTGGAAAAGAAATCATGTGAAGACATTCACTAAAGAGGGAGAAATTGAGAGTGGAAATTTATTTTTGTGGAGGCATTACAAGAGAAGAGAGTGATAAAAGGGGAAAATGTGCAAGTCATTGGATCTAGTGAGCACACGATAAGAGCTAGTGAATCATGTGGTACTGCATGGGGGAATGTATGGGTCATGTGACATATTAATAAATCAGAAATTTATGAACATTAACGTAAATAATATATTCTATCAACTCAACCTACGCCATTTCATGTTTTCTTTACTAAGTCAATTGAGTGAATAACTATTATCCAAATGATATGAAATTTCATAGGTAACCTAATAGGATGTGAGGAATCTAAATTTAACATATATTTCAACATTTGAAAACCTTCAGTATTACATTTATTTACTTATATGTGCAATTAAAGCATTTATTTCAAATAATTAATAAATTGTGATACAGTCATTCATATTTCTCATTTACCTTCATCCACATCTCTTGGAAGTTTTTAGAGTGTCAAATTGAAGTCAGAATCTAATAAATTGATGTGGTTTCAAGAATAACACAACTAAATTATTTATTATGTCTTGAAATTGTTGGTATGTATCTCCAGGGAGTCAATCATATGTTGATTGTAATGTGACATGATGTAATTGATGATATGAATAAAAGGCAATTCTATTTATTATGTTTTTATTCGATTATGAGATAATAATGTAACATAATAAATGTTTAAAGATTGATGATAATCAATGAAATATGTTGTCAACTTGAGGACCTAAACAATGGCATCACATGTATAATAAGAGTATGTACATTCTTGTTATGTTACTAGTTGGATATTACCGTGGAAGCAATATAGACAACAATAATATATAAGACTAGAGTGTGTATTGATTGATGATAGAATATCATCAGTCATGATATGTGATATCAAACCAAAACACATAGATGATATTTGAGAACAATGTATCAGACGAACCCACCTTGAGAGTGACACATGGAAACCATAGAATGGTATTTAGGATCAAATATCATAGTGATAGTGGTGATTGTGGTTCTTAGACCTGAAGTCATTACACTCATCACATGATGTTCAATGTGTTTTGACACCATCTATTGTGACCTTGAACAAGGTTTACCATAAAGGTGGTTCTTGGGTGCATTGTGACACATGGGGATGAGCGTGAGTGATGTAGATGGGATTTGTCCCTCCTACATGAGTTTGATATTCTGGCCACTTGCTAAGCGAGACTGGGAAATGCATGGACATGCTTACGTGAGTCAATATGTGATATTTGACTTCACATGTATCTAAGAGAGTCTTCTCTAGTTCAAGGAAAATGGATTGAATGTTGAAGAGGATGAAGATTACATGCTTGATTTCTATCTAGATATCATAGATAAGGAACTATATGATCATTATACTCTAATCACATATTGTAGGTTCATGTTGTTCTCCAACTTTCCAATTACTTGGGTGGCAATGATGTGTTGCTAGATATCACTCATTGCTTGTGATGTCATAAGTTGTTTATGGACATTCACTGCCAACATAACTTGGGACCTATAGGGTCACACACATCGGATGATCTTGGAATAGGAGTTTACTCATGAATATTGTTTAACTTGATTATGAAAGTATTTACATATTCAAATTAAACATCAATGGCTAAAAATTGAATGATAAGACTATGAACTCACCAGCTAAAGTGTTAAACTGATTGATTCAAGTGTCTGGTCAAATTGAACAACATTGGTTGAAATAGAAATCTAAAATGATTGGTTCAGAGGTGAATCGACAAGTTCAGACACTGAAATGATAGGTTCAGGTTACAAACCACCCAGTTTAATGATCAATATGATTGGATAAAGGATTGATGTTGATGCCATGTTGTGCATTAACTAAATATGGAAAGACAATGTGATTCAAAATAGGGAAGCAAGTGAACCTTGCGGTTCAAGTGTTGAACTGATTGTTTCACATGTGAAATTATTGGTTGAAGTGTGAACTGGTCATTTCATGGTTTGTAGCTTCCAAAAAGTTCAAATCCAATCTCTTTGACTCCCAGTTGATATAGAAACCCTGGCCCTAGCCCTCCTATAAATAGAGGGGTATTCATGGCTTTCATCTATCATACCAAAAATGTTGTCTTGTTTATTTATGGAAACTAGAGAGCCCGAGCAAGTTTTACATGTCAAAGGGAGGGATAGTAAGGGAAAGATGACATGCAAGAGAAAATCAACCCTAGTAGGTTGACGTTCAAGGAGACAACTCTTTCTTATTGGCTCTAGTAGTGCAACATGGAGTGTCTGGTGGTCCATGTGGACTACATAGAGGTGTGGAGGCTATTGCCACCCGCTAGAAGGATGTCATCGTCCGTTGTCTGTGGTGTTGTACTAGGAGGCCATTGCTAACAACTACTCGAGTGTTTCTTGAAGAAGAAGCACACTACTGGAAGATGAAGTCACTGGACTTGCTCCAGGACCAGGTATATGCCTTGCAACCTTCCTTCCCAGTTCATACTAGTTGACATGATCTGCTATTTAAGGGAAATATGGTAGTAAAAAAAGTACACAGCCATATTTTCGTCATATTTCCCAACATTGGTATCAGATCCACGTCAATTTACTATATTTTGGAAATTGATTGATATGATCAGATTTTTGGTTTTATTTTTTATTTATGTGATGAAAATATTGAAATGATTAATGTGTGACAAAGGTAAAGACCATATATTTTATAATCTGTAAAGTTATTTTGGGTCTTCAATATATACGAGTCTAGTGATACATGGTTATACTTAAGTGGGTAGATGGATCCTCACTTAAGTGTACTGACATGACAATAAAAATTACATATACAATGGGCCTAAGACCAATTAGAATGATATAAGAAATAAACTACTTATATATGCTACCACCCCCCTCAAGATGAGGAGTACATATTGTATAGTCCCAACTTGGCACCCATATACTAAAAAAGTGTTGGAGGAAGTGGTTTAGTTAAGATATCAACAATTTGATCGTCAGTCCATACGTGAGGAGTCACAATCTTCCTCACTTAGACTAGATCACGTACAAAATGACAATAAACTTCGATGTGTTTTGTATGTTCATGGAAAACTGGGTTATTGGCAATATGAATAGCAGCTTGATTATCACAGTAAAGACAAGCTAGAGTTTGATAAGGAATCCCAAACTCAATCAAAGTAGATCAAACCCATCAAAGATCACAACAAGCGTGGTCCATCACACGATATTCAGCTTCAGTGCTAGAGCGAGAAACTACGGATTGTTTTTTGCTTCTCCATGCCACTGGGTGATCCCCAATCATGATACAAAAGCTAGAGCTGGACCGATAGTCTTTGGCATCTCCTTCCCAATCTGCATCAGCATATCCAAAAATAGTAATAGTCTTCTCGAGAGGTTGTTTGTAGAATAGTCCTCTTCCTGGGGAACTCTTGAGATAGTGAAGGATACATTGAATGTTGTACCAATGTTGTTGAAGGGGTGCACTCATGTGTTGGATGACAACTCCCACAGCATATGTGATGTCAGGTTGAGTAATTGTTAGGTAGATCAATTTTCCAACTACTCGATGATATTTTTCTGGATTGGGAAATAGCTCCCCTCAAGAGGAGCCTTGTCTTGGTAATCCATAGGGGTAGAAATAGGCTTAGTATTCATCATCCAAAGTGTCTTGGAGAAAATTCAACACATAGAAATGTTGGGATAAATAGATTCCTATGGATGAGCAAAGGACTTCTATCCCAATAAAATACCACAGATTTTTCAAGTCCTTTGTATGAAAATGATCTTGTAGAGACTATTTCAAGTTTTTGATGCCAATGGTGTCACTACCTGTGATAACAATATCGTCAACATAAACGGCAAGAAGAACATGCTCGTGTGGGGATCTTGATGAGAATAGTGAATGATATGTGTTTGATCACTAGAAACCCAACTTTTTAAGTATTGTGCTAAGTTTGTTAAACTAGGCTCTGGGAGATTGCTTGAGACCATATAACAATCTTCGAAGGTGAAAAACTTTATGAGAAGACTCCCCCTCATCCAAAAAAACCTAGAGGTTGCTGCATATACACCTCTTCTAGAAGATTTCCATGGAGGAAGGCATTCTTGATATCTAACTGAAATAGTGTCCCGTCAAAATGTACTGCTAGAGAAATAAGAATGTGAACTGAAGAAATCCTTATTACATGAGAGAATGTCTCAAAATAATCCACACCAAAATTTTGAGTAAAACCTTTTGCAACCAGACGAGCTTTTAGTCTCTGAATAGAGCCATCTGAATTATGTTTAATAGACAAAACCTAGCGACCTCCAACAATATTCTTTCTAGATGGAGGATCAACCAGATCCCATGTATGATTAGCATGTATATCATGGATCTCTTCCAACATGGCAGATGTCTACCCAGGGTGTTTCTAGGCATCTATGGGATGCTAAGAAATAAAGGTGGTGTCCAAAAGAATGGCAAAAGCAAAAGCCATTGGAGAAAGGTGAGATAAGCAACATGTATTAGAAATTGGATGTTTAATGGTGCATGAGTGTTTACTTTTATGCAATGCAACGGGTAAATCAGACTGTTTTGGAGGAGATGATGAAGTGGGGTTGTTGGTTAAGGATCGTCTTCCATGTGTCGACCAGATTCTGGAGCCAAGGAGACAGAAATTGGAGGAAAAGATTTAGTGAGAGAGAGCAAATCTTTTGTAGGTGTAGAGGGTGAAGGAATGGAAGAGAAAAATAATTCATCCTCATGGAAGGTCAATTAGTAGATACATAGATACAACTAGTTTTGGGATCAAGATATTTGTAACCTTTTTTAGAGAAGGGGTATCCTAGAAAGATTGTTTGAATGGCACAAGGAGATAGCTTATAAGCTTTAGGGTCAAAGTTGTGAACAAAGGCGACACATACAGACACACGTGGTGGAAAGAAAATGGTTTTTTATTTGGATACAGAATGGAAAAAGGAGTTTGGTTGTGGAGAACTGATGATGGTTAGAGATTAATCAAAAAACACGCTGTGAGAACATCATTAGTCCACATATTTTTTAGGTAGATTGACATGAATGGTAAGTGAGTGTGTGATGTCAAGAAGATGACAATTTTTTCATTCCATGATACCATTTTGTTGTGGAGAGTAGGTACAAGAGTGTTGGTGAATGATTCCCAATTCTCGACAGAAAGAAGAAACTGCGTGTTGAGTGTATTCAAGAGCATTATTTGTGCGCAAAATTGTAATAGATATAGAAAATTGAATGGTAATCATTTTATGAAAGGAACGAATAAGGGGGAAAACCTCATCATGTGTTTGAATAAGGTAAAGCCATGTCATTCGGGAAAAATCATCCAAAAACATGAGAAAGTATTTAAATCATATAACTAGTTGTTCAAAAGGGGCCACAGACATTACTATGTATTAAATCAAAAGGTTTCATAGACTGCTTGATAATACGAGAAGGAAAAGATACACGATGATGTTTACCCAATAGACATGCATCACATAAAATGGATGAACAACTAGAAACAGATTGTCGAAGATATTTAGTTTATTTAGAGACGGATGGCCAAAATGGAGTTGAAGCTGAAGAGGCGAAGCTGCAATAAGAGCTTAGTTCTAAGGTAGGGTAGGGGCGGAGAAGTAGTAAAGGTCAGCATAGCGCACCCCCTTTCCAATCTTCATCAAGTTCCTTCAGTCTTGCAAAACAAAACCTGTTGGTTAAATCTCACAAAACAACAAAGGGTGTCAACAAGTTTAGCTATGGACATTAGATTATATAGGAAGTTTGGAACAGAATGAACAGAAGAAAGTTTTAGTTTAGAGGAAATAGGAACAGTGCCACACTGAGTGACCTATTTGACTGAGCCATATGCCAATGTAACAGTGGTGTGTAGAATAAAAGAATCAGAGGATGTAATAAGATGTGTCATACCAGCCATATGTAAAGTGGCATTGAAATCCACTATCCAACTAGAGTGAGTGGCAACCATAGAGGTCCCAGGATTACCTTGGTGAACAGTGAGATGGGATGATGGTGTCTTAGTAGACATGATACCAGTGTGTAATTCAGTGGATGATGATGCCATGCTATTGTGGAGAGGTGAATCACCATACTGGTGTGCAGTTTGTCAAAGTTGTTCATACTCCTCTTTTATGAGCGAAATATATGTGTTGGTTGTCCAGTCGAGATAGGAGGCATAGTAGTTGGTGGAGGATCTTGGCTAATGAGGGGTGTAGATGTTTGAGCAACATGTGTGGAACCCCTTTCACGCCCTCATCTAAAATGACTAGGGTAACCATGTTTGGAGTGACAAACATCCTCAACATGGCCTAACTTTCCACAATAAGTACATTTTGGTCTTAGCTCGGTATGATTTATGTGGCCCCATCCATGACCCCTTGCAACAATTGTCATTGTCATATGGGCTTCAAGAACTTCATGAGGAGGGGTTGGAGTAGAAGACATCTCAGCATGTGATAGACGGACATAAGCCTAATCCATGGATGGGATTGTGGTCCCAACAAGAAGAAGTTGGCATACGGTAGTGTACTGAAAATGAAGGCCACTAAGAAATCACCTGATAATAATAGTCTCACATACCTTGGTCACTTCGGTAGAGGTTGTGGGTGAGAAGAAATTTAGTTGATTCGTAAGAGCCTTCATGGAGTTATAATACTTAGATAAGGAACGCTCGCCTTGACGTTCAAAAAATATCTTATCCATTGTATTATATAGATGGAGGCAGTTGTCCTCCTACATATAGAACTACTTCATCTCCTCCCACATGAGTTTGGAATTTTTATGCCACATGTATTTAACATCTACATCAAGCTTCATGCATCCCCATAGCCAAGAGAGCACATGACTATTACCCGTGATCCATGCCTCATCAGGTTCTTTTGGTGCGTCTTTGATTTGGCCCTATTTTAGGGCTTCATCTTGTGCCATTTTGTACTTAAATCCTATCTAGGCATGTTAGATTACAAGCCAATTACCCCAATATGATTATCATTGTCAAATGCACTTATGGACGTTCTTTGCATTCATTTCAGGTGCTTGGACCATGATTAGGATGAATGAGAGAGAAAGAAGGAGTCCTAGGGTTCCTCTACTCATGGAGGGGTCCAAAGAAGGCCCCAAAGCTCCCTCAAACTGCCTTCAATGGCCAAGGATCGACATCAAGAAAAGCAATCCATGGATTATGGTGATTCAAGCTCAAATTGCCTATGAAGACCCCATCACGTCTGTGGTGCCATGGAACGGTTGTGCTGGTTCATGCAAAAGTTATAGAGAGAACTTCAAAATTCACGAGCTACAACAACTCAGCCACCACGGACGTGCTACCCAACATTGTCGTTCTATGAAGTCCCCAATACAGTCGTGCTACCCAGCATAGTCATACTAGCTGAAGAATGAAATGGACGTGCTCTTGGGAATGACCTCCTCTCAAACTCCACCACCATGGTCGTGCTACCCAGCACGGCCGTTCTACCTAAACCTCACCACAGTCGTGCTACCAGCCTTCACTTCGCCCCATCCAACCTGTAATTTTACACTTCATCATAATGGCCATTCCCCTCCACCACGGTCGTTCTCACCTCCACCCACCATGGCCGTTCTCAACTCCACCCACCACGGCCGTACTGCCCAGCACGGCCATGCTGCCACCCAAATTTCTGCAGTGATTCTCCCACAATACCCCTACTTACCGAAGTGCTTCCACCACCACCTATATATACATGGGTGGCAGCCACAACACTAGGTTAGCTCCTCCTAGCCACCATTACTTCTCTCCACCCACTCCTTGAGCATTTAGTGCATTCCCCTTGCATTTATGCTCTTCGCCCACCATTTCCATCTCCATTTCACCTTGGAAACCTAGTTTTCTAGGTTTTCCTCCATAATCCCCCATATCTTCATGCCCACTTTCACCTTTAGAGGAGAGAGGACGTCCCCAAGAAGATAGTAATTATCCTCTCTAAATCCCAATGTCCCAGTTATTTTGAAGAATGGGACAGCATGAGTAAAATTCCATGTGCATCTGCAATTAGATCTATCATGTATGCAATGTTATGCACTAGTCTCGATGTCTTGTATGAATTAATCATGAAAGAAAATAGCAGTTAGATCCCAGTGAGAGTCATTGGATTTCTGTAAGGAACATCCTTAAGTACTTGAAAAGAATTAAGGATCAATTTCTTGTTTATGGAGGTGAGGAAGAGTTGGGTGTAAGGGGCTACACTAATGCAAGATTCCAAACTGATAAAGATGATTATTGATCACAATCAGGATTTGTGTTTTGCCTAAATAATAGAGTTGTTAGCTGGAAGGGTTCCAAGCAAGAGATAGTTTTTTATTCTACAATAGAGTTCGAGTATATCGATGCATCCAATGCAGCAAAGAAATTTGTTTGGATCAAGAAGTTCATCAATGAACTTAGACTGGTTCCAAGCATTAGTGATGCAATAGAATTGTATTGTGACAACAATGGAGCTATTGCACAAGATAAGGAACCCAGATCTCATCAGCAATTCTATCTCATATAAGAGATTGTATAGTGA
Source organism: Alisma plantago-aquatica (assembly GCA_963693085.1). Classification (NCBI taxonomy): domain Eukaryota; kingdom Viridiplantae; phylum Streptophyta; class Magnoliopsida; order Alismatales; family Alismataceae; genus Alisma; species Alisma plantago-aquatica. Next base: position 384,443,517 of record OY856415.1, on the reverse strand, counting down.
AGAAAGATGTGAAGATCTGTAGAATAACGACTGAAGGCAATGTTGTTGACCCACTGACGAAATCACTACCACAGCAGAAGCATGATGGACATGTTAGATCACTTAGAATGAGATTCATAAGTAATGGGCTCTATCGCAAGTGGTAATTTGTTGGTATGTATGCACAGAGAGCCAATCATATAAAGTTTATAATGTCACATGATGTAATTGATTTGATAATAATAAGAGGCATGTTTATTCTATTTTTATTTAGTTTTTAGATAATGATGTAACATAATAAATGTCTAAAGATTTATGATACTCGATGAAATACGTCTTCAGATTGAGTGTAAAGAAGTGAAACCACCTCTCTACTAAAAATTTTAACAATAGAACCTCTAGTCCAAACACACTTCAAAGGTATGCTTGGAGTGGGTATAAAATTTTCAAATCTTTATTAATGGTATGCAAAACAACCAAAATGTAGCAGCGGAATAAAAATATGAGTTTATTCAATTATAAAACAAGGGAACATCTTAAACTTACATCATAAGGATCCATGTAGAGGGAAATCTAAACCACCTCAAGATTGTCTCCAAGCTTTAACTTTTCAATCTAAGTCCAAATCAACATGCCTTGTCATCCAAGTCCTCCATATTGGGTTGGAAGCATACCCCAGCAAGAAGAGGAAAATAGAAGACATCAGCAAAGGTTGGTATGTGCATACTAAAAAGTAAAATGAGCAATATAAGGAAATAAGGATGTCAAATAAGAAGAAGCTTCCCATAGAAGAGAAAAGTACCACCCAAGTGGGTATCAAGAGAAAAGATCACAATAAGAAGATACTTGCCATAAAACAACATAAAAAGATTGTGTTATAATATATACATCCACTACCATGGTGGGAAACAAATCACATATCATCATCAATATCATGCATGCATGTGAGATAAGAATAGCCCTAGAACAATATAAAGACATGGCGGCCAAGAATCGAACATCTTGAAACCTGATATAGAAATAAATTCTGCCAATCTCCCAAATATATAAAGCATGGGCCAAGAATCACACATCTTTCCCTAGGTATGAGGTTCCTTTCCATCCCAAAAGAGCAGGAAATATCACATCTTGTCGGAAGTAAATTACACATCTGCCATAAACAAACCAATGCAATTACACTACTCTAGTGCTACTGAATCACATAGCATGTTTAATGTAGAGGCAAGTAAAAAGTATAGTCATATTATACAATGTTTCCATCACACAACGGACAACACATGCATCCACATGCAAGTGGGCCCAAGATATCACATATCAAAAAATAAATATCCACCTCAAAGTGGGCACATATCATTAAAAAAGTCCAACATGCACCAAGGCATAAGAAAAAGAGTTCAAAATAATATACATGATCACAAGATCAGTAACAAATAAGATAGTTCACATGAACCGTGCTTTTCAAAAGAAAAGAGTAATGTGTAGGCTAATGTCCAAAGGACAAAGAGAAAGAAGAAATATAGGGCAATTGCTTAAGGAAATAATATGATATGCAAACATACCTCAACTTCAGAGTCTACTCTTTTCAAACCCAAGTCTAGGTCCAAGCCTAGGCCTTCAAAGAACCTATGATGCATATATGTTGAATTAGGGTTAGGTTTCCATTAATTATTCAAAAGCCTAAAAATTGCCTTTTTATTATTAGTGGATTAGGTTATCAAAATCATGCCATGTTTTTGGTTATATTTTTCTCATTTTAAAACATAGTTTTTTATATTTTTCTAACTTATAAATATTTAGTTCTGAATTATACAAGTTATTATCTTATTTAACTAGATCCATTAAAATCACCTCTTTATAACATTATATTCAGGCAACAAAACAAACACCATTATAAAGCCCTTATTTTTTTTAATCCAATGACTATTTATTTGTATTTTTCTGATAAGTAAATAATTAGTTACAGATTTTACTAATCTTGTGGCATACAACTCATGAAAACATAATTAACTAATGCAGAAGCGTTCACTAAGCAGAGGATTACCAAAAATCACTAAAAATTAAAACCTTTTTATCAAAAGATTCATCAAAGGAAAACTTTCTCACATAGAACCGAAGTAACATAATTACATTCTTGTTCACAGGTACATATTATGTATCATCTCCTTTTGAGAATTACAAGTATTAACTGTCCTATCAAGCTAAACACAGGCAGTTCAAAATCTCGAGGCATTGAGCCAAAATCTCAAAAGCACTAACTACTACTCCGAGGACCTGAGAGTACAGAGACGACACATAGGACTCTATCTACATCTATACAAAGCATAACAGCCAGTGTCTCCACCTGAGACTTCACTGTTGTCCCTGCTGATGCTGATGTTGTCCTTTACCTACTGAAGGATTCCTGCCTCCTCGTCCACGTCTACCTAAAAATGTGATTTCCATGGGGGTGAGACAATTGTAAATTGCCCCAGCGAGAGATATAACCTTCCGCCAGAAACATTATTATTGCATCTTAAGAAGATAAATATGAATAGAGGAATCATATTTATTTGGCAGTAGATATTTTAATGTCTAACAGATTAGAACATAATTCTTATCAAAAGCATTGCAGTTATAACTTGATAAAACAACATGTCACTTATCCTTTAAGGAATATGAAGAACATGTATAACATTTATTCACTACAGAATCATTACCACAGCATTAACTCTCTTCAGGCTTAGATCATATATCTAAAGCCTGGCATTGTCATTGTGGAGTCATGGCCTGTAGCCATACTCTTTTCACAAAGTATTGGGATCTTAGTCCCTCGACTCACCAAGCACAATTCCATTTCTTAACAGGTTCATCATCATGATTATAGCATCTGGGTATTTGAACCCATAACTCACCATAGGATACTTATTACCACTTATTGGGTAACTTAATACCTTTAGATCATTTGACCAAGGACATCATGATTCTTGCTACATAATGTATTGCACATAGTACACAAAGTTTAATGATTCTTACTACACAAAGCATATGACGGATTATAAAGCCTATAAAACATTCTTAATAACAAAGCATCATAGCCCATACATGGCTATGCTCATCTTCTCAACATATCTGCATGAGTAATCATGACACAATTACATATCAGTATCATGCAGTACGAGGGTTATCTTATTACATTCATAACCCATTAGTCTGTATTTGAGCTTCACATAGGATTACCCTGTGTTAGAATTTCATATAGTAATACCCTATATTAGGGTTCTCATAGCATTAACTTGTCATAGGATTTCACATAGCATTACCTTGTGTTAGGAATCACTTAGCATTGACTTGTAATAGAGTTTCACATAGCATTACTTTGTATTAGGGTTCACATAGCAAGGAACCAATATGGATAATCATAAGTATCCAATCATACTTACTTATTCTCATCATTTCTCATTAAATGAATTATCAACACACAACATGAGTTTCTCTCTCATCTTTACCAGAATATGAGCATATCATAGTTTATAGGTTTGAACTAACCTTTTCATAAGGCATGCTAGCCTACATTCAACAGAGTGCATTACATCTCAATGTAACCATTGACATGACACATCTCATGTATCATTCATCCAATTATATTGAACTTATAACACATCAAGGTATACCAGTATTGGGGTGTTGGATGTGATATCTATCATATCTTGATGTATCACTTCCCTCAACACCTTTATCTTACTTGAGTTCATACACTTAGCTTGTATTAGGGTATTCCCCATCCTAATACTTTATGCACCAGTTCATCACATTTATCATGTAATGTAGTGATCATTAGTCACTCACTTAGAATATACAACCATTACCAATATTATGGACTCATCCTTAAATTAGGAACTATTAATATAAGGATATCCATTATCAATCTCTCTAGGTGTTACATTTGTCATAACCTTAACCACTATTCCATTATTAGGAATAGTATTCTCCATATTTATAATTTGAGGATTCACATAGAATATTCCATACATTTATGGATTTCACATAGTATTAATCTTCAATAGAGTTTCATATAATCATCCTTCTATATCAAGGTTTCACCTAGTATTATGTGAAATTAGGATTTCACAACACATCACCCAGTGATAGAACTTCACATAGAATTAGTAGCACAACCCTATATTAGGGTTTCATATACCTTTATCCCATTTTAGGGATTAGGGTTTACCATTCACATCCAAGTGGGGTTTCTCTTTCCTCATACCCAAATTAGGGTTAGGATATACAATTCCCATTAAATTAGAGTTTCCTTCATTGTTACACTAGGTTAGGGTTACATCATCACCCTGGATTTATAATAACACTCAGCTTTTCCCTAGATTAGGGTTTCCCACATAGCTTTACTCTAATTAGGGTTTCACTCATAGCATTGCTCTAATTAGGGTTTCACACATAGCATTGCTCTAATTAGGGTTTCACACATAGCATTGCTCTAATTAGGGTTTCACACATAGCATTGCTCTAATTAGGGTTAGGGCTCATTGATTAGGGTTTCATGATCTCATTATTATGGATCAAACCCTTATCACATAGTTTACTCATAATGCGAGAATTATAGCTTAATTATATAAGCATTCATCCCTCTCATTCTCTCTCTCTCATCCTCTTTAGGATGTTAACTACTCCAAGATTAATCTAGGTCAACTCTTCACTTGAGTACACATAGCTAGGGTTAACCTTCACAATCATCATGGGTCTACATCTTTAATAATCACATAGCTGATTGACCTTTGATCATATTATATGTACAAATGGTCTAATCAATTAAACCATCACTTATATAAGGAATTGACCAATTAAACTTTCAATTCCACAAAATGATCAATTGGGCTAACCATTGAAATCTTCAAATGCACTAGGTTCACCATATTGGACCTTCAATTACATGAGATATTCAAATGGATTAACCATGTTAATCTTCACAAAGTTAATTACTTAGACCCTCAATGATCTTGGTTCTCATACATCAATTGGTTGAAAACCATCTGAACAAGTTGTACTTGAAATCAATTAGACAAAGTAGGTATTGAAACTGTTTGCACTTTGGGTCTCCAAACGGTTTGAGATCGTTTGGTCCCAAACAGTCTTGAGACCGTTTGGACTCAAATGGTCTTGAGACCATTTGGACCTAACCTTCTCAAAAATGCATAGACCAAAAAGGAACTTCAACACTCAATCAACTCAATGTTTCAATTCATGGACCACTTATAAATTGAACCACTAAAGCATTTATCAATTGGACCACTGAATCACCATTCAATTAGACCTTCAATTTAGGGTTTTGAACCCAATTGAACTAGGTTTGACAATCAAGAAACCATCACTTAGGGTTTGAAATCGAGGATCCATCAATGGTTGACATTGTGGAACCAAATCAATTGAACTCAATGAACTATCATCATCACATGATATGACCTGACCTCAAACGGTCTTGGATGACCACCAAATGGTCTTGAGACCGTTTGGTTGATCTCCAAATGGTCTTGAGACCGTTTGCCCATTCCATCATCAAAAACCATGACATCCAATTAGGGTTTTGAACCATTGGATCGATTATCAAATCAGCACTTTTTTTTAGAATGGACGGGAAACCCCGTGATGGAGTTCCTCGCATAAAATTAACTAGCTGAAACAAGTCTTACAAGATTCAAACTACAGGAAGTAAAAGGCTGAAAAAAATTGATCCTATCTACTGATCCACGTCGGACGTGGTTGGCTACTAGATGAGCAGCCCTATTGTCTAAGCGATTAACATAATTGAAACTACAGGAAGAAAACAAACATTTCAAAGCAAAGATATCCTCCACAATGGTCCCTAGATAGTCCCTCTGTGATGCTGTAGAGTTACACGCTTGGACGATCATCATGGAGTCAGATTCCACTTCCACTTGAGTGAAGCCTTCCTTGCTTGCCCATTCCAAAGCCGCCCTCACCGCCAAAGCCTCCGTCATAGCAACATCCTTCCCCGAAGTGACCTTCTCCCCGAGCATCCCCAGCAGCTCCCCCGTTGCGTCTCTCATCACAGCCCCTATGCTCGATCCCCCATCATCTCCACAGGAACCATCCACACTCAGCTTTACGTGGCCTTCCCTGGGCGCACTCCAGCCCCTCCTTCTCCCGCCTTCCCCCCCCCCCCATTCGCCCCATGCACGGGCGTACGTGCCTGGTCCGTAGACCTTCTTGTCGTCGTCAGCACACAGCCCAGCAATACCCTGTTGTTCACGTTGCCATCACTGAATACGCGAGAGCACCGTCCACGCCATATCGCCCACATCACAGCAACGATTGACGTTGCCTCACATGTGTCCGGTCTCAGCAGCGCCTCCCTTGTGGTAGCAGCCACCTCCCCATCCTTTACGTCATCCACCCATGTCTGGACCTCCCTAGGAAGAAGCTCCCACACCTCCACTGCACACGGACACCGGAAAAGCATATGCGATATGGTCTCCTTCTCCCCCATGCACAACATGCACTTAGTTGCAAATCAATTTGGTACCTTTGGACCTTCAAACACTTAGCCACACTTAACCATAAACCTCCAAATGGTCTTGGGTGACCCCCAAACGGTCTTGAGACCATTTGGGTGATCCCCAAACGGTTTTGAAACCGTTTGGGTCAATCAACCCAAAACATCAACTCAACCAATTTCAAAATCAGCACTTAGCCGATTAGGGTTTGCAAATAAGGAATCAATCGCATTTGAATCCATCAAGGAAAACCAATTGGAACCATTGGATCAAGATCCAAGTACCACAGCATATATCTTGAAACGGTCAACCATCTCAAATGGTCAACCAATCCAAAACAGTCTTGGAACTCAAACCACCAAACGGTTTGCAAACTGTTTGGTCACCAAACGGTTTGCAAACTGTTTGGTCACCAAACGGTTTGCAAACTGTTTGGTCACCAAACGGTTTGGTGAAACCGTTTGGACCCAACATTGAAACTGTTTGCCCTAGATATTTGGGGAGGTGTGTGCTTATGATGATGTCATCATCATCAAGCTCCAAACTCACGAAATCTACTGTGATTTCCATGGATATTGCATCAATCAACCAAACTTATTTTCGGAAATGTAGAAAAGATCACCAAGTGATAAGGAATTGATTGCAATAATAAAATTGAGGGTTCAAGTTATAAAACCCGCCTCCAATTGAGCTCCAAAGCTCCAAGATCATGGAAACAATGGTGGATGAAGCTCCCTTCACTATTCCAAGGCTCTTCCTCAAGCTTTGAGTGAAAAGAATTGGTTAGAATTGAAGAGGGGATCGAGTTATGAAGAATTCATACATTGATTTTCGATTTCCACCATAGATTCAAGGTGAAAGGAGGTCAAGAACCTTACCAACAGGTTGGAGGTCGTCCTCCTGATCCTCCACAGCTCCTTGGTCGTTTTCCAAGCAAGGGGAAAGAAAGGAATCCGAAAAAGCCTTTGGTTTGGCTTGGAAAAGGTACTTTTATAAGAAAATTGATGAGAGAGAAAATCTCTTATAAAAGTCTATTAATTCCAAAATTATTGCCACCACTTCCCCCTTGGTTTCTTGCATGAAAGGGCATCTATATCCCCATCGAGCTCCCTTCCATTATCCATGAATTAAGGGAAAAGAAATTAAGCACCTTAACCCTTATAATAAGAATATCCATATTTGAGTGGAAATTCTTTTTCTTATAATAATGGTGAGTGGAATTTCACCTCCTTAGGATATGCTCGTGCCTTTGCAAGGCTTTAAGCTCATACACACACATCTGAATCCAACCATTTTAATTTTTGTTGAAGGCCCTTTTATTAATACATTCATTTTTGCCCTAAATTGAATTAGGGTTTCACTTAGGATTAAATCTTGATTATTTTAATATCAATATTCTCTCTCCTCCAACTTAATTCAAATGAGGTTCCCCTCTCATTATCTTTGCTCTATATGATGCCAAGAAATATTAGGGACCTTATTGAAGTGGTAATTTGCATGTTGAACCCTAGGTTTTGGGTAAATTGCACATTACACCAAAACTAGGTTTTAATGCACAAGGATTGCTTTACAAGCTTAATCTTGGTGCCCAAGCTTGTGAAAACCATACCACTACATCATATTCATTATTATGATGTATCAACATCATAGGAACATCTTATCAAGAAACAATTGCAATTTAACCCCTCAACTTGGGTAATTTGCACTTTAGTTCAAAATAGGCAAACATTGCTTCAACATTGTTCAAACAGAACCAAAATTGAAACATAAGTTTCTCATGAGCAATAATTACTTTTCCCAAGATAAGATTAAGCATTTACTCAACCTTATTAGGCAAAACATCTAGGGTTAACACATAACCCAGGTCAGGGATGTTACAAATCTGACCAATCAGAAAATCACGATATGCCAAATAAGTGAAAAAGAATTTGCGAGAGAGTGGACTGACCCGCTGACTTGGCCCAATTAGGGGTGTCCAAGTCACCAGTTAGTGACTCAGTTGACTCGCACCCAAACAAAAGAAAACATGGTAAAATGACTAAAATACCCCTGATAGGAAAATGAAGAGGTAAAGAAACGAGAGAGGGTATTCTCGAAAACCCACGAAGGATCATCTTCTTCACTGTATCCCGAACGTGAAGAACTCCAGGCTACATCACATATCAGGAATTGAATCCCAACCACAAATACCAGAAGGCGTAGAAGTGATCATCGACGGATCGGTGAGACTCAAATGAACCCAGAACCTCATAAAATAGGTGTTGGGAAGAACAAAAGACCAAGCTCCATGTTCATGGCCAGCGAGATAGTAAGAGCAGAGCATGAAAAGGGGAAAAGGAAGAATCTTGCCTTAGGGACAAAATTGATGTTGGATGGGTATCCAAAGATGAGGAAGGAGTGCTTCTAAGCCTCCTCCAGACTTCAGGTGCTAGAAAATGGTGGCTCCGACAAAGCTTCATGATGCCATGATAATTGGAGTAGTGGCGGTGGCCCAGAGCCTGACGAGGCTAGCCCAAAGTAAGAAAACGAGCCTAGATTCCACATCGAAGGTTAGGGTAAAGTTATCCAAGTTTCTGAGAGCTCGAGGGTGGAAAAAGAAGAGAAAGTTGAGGGAAACAGGGGAAGAGCAGAGCATCCCACGTGGCGCCAGAGGGATGAGGGTTCCAGGGTATAAATACACTCTGAATCAAAGGCCAACCGTTGCGGATAAGAGAGAGGAAGGTGTAGGGGAAGAATCCAGAGGGAAAATAAGAAAGGAAAGGGAGGGAAAGTGGGAAACTAGAGTCAAAAGGGGAACAGGCGACAGAACTCAAACGGAGAAGGAAAGGAAAGAAGAAAGGAAGAAGATGAGCAGATATCGTTGGATTTTAGATCCAACGATCCAAATGAACTTGAAATCAAATAAGGAAAGCCAAAGCCTAGGAGTGACTTTGTGACAAATAAACTGGGAAATAAACCACGTTTGAAATTGAACCGCGTGACAAGTACATAAGGAAAGCCGAAAAAATTCAATGTGTGACATTTAATCCAAAATTGAATCCGATTAAAACAAAGTTGGAAAGCATTATTTCCTTATTTTCTCTTTCTTAAATTGAGGGGTCAAACATTATCCAAATTAAGTGAAATTCGGCACAGAGGCCAATTAAGGCATGTAGATTTCAATTTTACAATTAGATTTTCCTTTTGAAGACTTTTGATGCATTAATTACCCAATTCTTAGTTTCTCTTTCATCAAGCATTAATGATATTAGGATTATACAATTTTATGAAACTTCACCTACAAGTCACAATTAATATGTTGAATATGATTTACCATCAATTTTACATGTTGGAGTTGTTTGTACATTTATTTAATATTTTGAAGGTTCAACACACTTTCTCTCTCCTAATTTCATCTTTTAATCAAATGTTTCCCAAATTGGATGAAAATTCACTCAAAGGCTATATTTATTATGTAGATTATGAATCTAAGATTATTTTCCTCTTTTAGAGTCATTTACTATTTTATTTGATATATTGGGGAAACTCAAATCTTTTCTTTCCAAAATGAATTAAATTAATTATTATTATGGGAATAATGTGAAACTTGACTCCTAAGGTAATTGGGACCCAAGGAACATGATTTTTAACTTAGATTTTACTTTTGGGATTTTTTTAATGAGATATTTCATATGGCCCATTAGTGGTCCATTAGTTCATTATTCATCCAATTATATTCTTATTATCTCCATATGTGTCATATATGATTTATTAAGCATGATTTATTATGTTACTCTCTATATAATACTTGTGACACATTTTATGTTATATTATTGGCCTAATTACATGCATTAGCTCATTAGGGTTATACTAAACCTTGTCTGGCTAAGTCTAAAAGATCAAACTTCTAGGGTAGGGTTTGAGATCTGGTATGTTACAGCACTCCACCCCTTAAAAGGATTTTGTCCTCAAAATCTAACCATCCATACCTTAAAAACCAACTACTCTCCACCCCTTAAAAAAGTTCAACCTAACAAGTCAAACTAATCAACATTTAGGGTTACATCCATCTAAAAGTCAGAACCAACTTAGGGTTGAGTTCTAGGTCCTTGTGTCTCTAACCTGTCAACCCTACAAAAACATCCATGAGTCATAGGGTAGGTCAACTACACCTTTATATCAATCCTAGTCATAAATCCAAAACTAAGGTTAGAATTATATTCCAACTATTTCTAGGGTTTCACTATCCATACTTCAAAGAATTCTTCTTTGTGACTTAGTTCAAGAAAAGTTTGATAAAATCCAAGAAAAAAATATTTTGTACATATTATAGTACAATGAAAATAATTTTTGTTGATGAAAAACTTTGCGAGGTAAAACCAACATGCCGGCAAAAATCAATATGAAACCAAGTCACAATTTATCCATATCAAGGTCTTCTTAACCTATTACTTCCTCATAACCTAATTGCATCCTCAAGTCAAACCTTATTGCATCAAGAGATTTAAATCATAAACAATCTATTTGATAGGGTAAGATCACCTAAAACCTCATCACATGGTGAACATCTCATCTAGAGGGTAACTATATAGGGCCAGGTTTCTAACTAGGGAGACAAAATTGAAATAGTCAGATTCTGACTACCATGGGATCTGATACCAAGCAGTAAATAAGAGAAACCGCCTCTCTACTAAAAATTTGAACAATACAACCTCCAGTCCAAACACACTTCAAAGGTATGCTTGGAGTGGGTGTAAAATTTTCAAATCATTATTAATGATATACAAAACAACCAAGTGTAGCAGCGGAATAAAAATATCACTATATTCAATTATAAAACAAGGGAACATCTCAAACTTACATCATAAGGATCTATGTAGAGGGAAATCTAAACCACCTCAAAATTGTCTCCAAGATTTAACTTCTCAATCTAAGTCAAGTCAACATGCCTTGTCATCCAAGTCCTCCATTATGGGTTGGAAGCATACCCCAATAAGAAGAGAAAAATAGAAGACATCAGCAAAGGCTGGTATGTGCATACTAAAAAGCAAAATGAGCAATATAAGGAAATAAGGACGTAAAATAATAAGAAGCTTCCCATAGAAGAGAAAAGTACCACCCAAGTGGGTATCAAGAGAAAAGATCACAATAAGAAGATACTTGCCATAAAACAACATAAAAGATGTGCTATAATATATACATCCACTACCATGGTGGGAAACAAAGCACATATCATCATCAATATCATGCATGCATGTGAGATAAGCATAGCCCTAGAACAATATAAAGACATGGCAGCCAAGAATCATACATCTTGAAACATGATAGAGAAAGGAATAAATCCAATCTCCCAAATAAATAAAACATGGGCCAAGAATCACACATCTTGCACTGGGTATGAGGTTTCTTCCCATCCCAAAAGAGCAGGAAATATGACATATGCTCGATAGGAAATTACACATCTACCATAAACAAACCAATGCAATTACACTACTCTAGTGCTACTGAATCACATAGCATGTTTAATGTAGAGGCAAGTAAAAAGTATAGTCAGATTATGCAATGTTTCCATCACACAATGGACAACACATACATCCACATGAAAGTGGGAATAAGATATCACATATCGACAAATAAACATCCACCTCAAATAGGGCACATATCATCAAAAAAGTCCAACATGCACCAAGGCATAAGAAAAAGAGTTCAAAATAATATCCATGATCATAAGATTAGTAACAAATAAGATAGTTCACCTGAACCATGCATTTCAAAAGAAAAGAGTAATGTGTAGGCTAATGTCCAAAGGACCAAGAGAAAGAAGAAATATACGTCAATTGCTTAAGGAAATAATACGATTTGCAAACATACCTCAACTTTAGAGTCTACTATGTCTAAAGCCAAGTCTAGGTCCAAGACTAGGCCTTCAAAGAACCTATGATGCATATATGTGGAATTAGGGTTAGGTTTCCATTAATTATTCAAAACCCTAAAAATCACCTTTTTATTATTAGTGGATTAGGTTATCAAAACCATGCCATGTTTTTGGTTATATTTTCCTGAGTTCAAAACATATTTTACTTGGCCCGACCCGCTGACTTGGCCCAATCGAGGGTGGCCAAGTCACCGGTCAGTGACTCAGTTGAATCACACCCAAACAAAAGAAAACATGGTGTAATGAATAAAATACCCCTGATAGGAAAATGAAGAGGTAAATAAATGAGAGAGGGTATACTCGGAAACCCACGAAGGATCATCTTCTTCATTGTATCCCAAACGCAAAGAACTCTAGGGTACATCACAGATCGGGAATCAAATCCCAACCATGAATACTAGAAGGTGTAGAAGTGATCATCAACGGATCAACGAGATTCAAATGAACCCAGAACCTCAGAAAATAGGTGTCGAGAAGAATAAAAGACCAAGCTCCATGCTCATGGCCGGCGAGATAGCAAGAGCAGAGAATGAAAAGGGGAAAAGGAAGAAGCTTGCCTTGGGGACAAAATTGATTATGAATGGGTATTCAAAGGTGAGGTAGGAGTGCTTCTAAGCCTCCTCCAAACTTCAGGTGCTAGAAAACAGTGGCTCTGACAAAGATTCACGGTGCCATGATAATCGAAGTAGGGGCGGCGGCCTAGAGCCTGACGAGGCTAGCCCAAAGCAAGAAAACGAGCCTAGAGGCCCCGTTGAAGGTTAGGGTAGAGCTATCTAAGTTTTCAAGAGCCCGAGGGTGGGAAAAGAAGAGAAAGTTGAGGGAAATAGGGGAAGAGCAGAGTATCCCACGTGGCGCCAGAGGGATGAGGGTTCCAGGGTATAAATACACTTTGAATCCAAGGCCAACCGTTGTGGATCAGAGAGAGGAAGGTGTAGGGGAAGAATTCGAAGGGAAAGGACGAAAGGAAAGGGAGAGAAAGAGAGAAATTAGAGTCAAAAGGGGAATAAGTGACAGAACCCGAGCAGAGAAGGAAATGAAAGAAGAAAGCAAGAACATGAGAAAATATTGTTGGATTTTAGATCCAACAGTCCAAAATGAACCTGAAATCAAATAAGGAAAGCCAAAGCCCTGGAGCGACTTTGTGACAAATAAACTAGGAAATAAACTGCATCCAGAATTGAACCGCGTGACAAGTACACAAGGAAAGTCAAAAAAATTCAATGTGTGACATTTAATTCAAAATCGAATCCGATTAAACCAAAGTTGGAGAGCATTATTTCCTTATTTTCTCTTTCTTAAATTGAGGGCTCAAACATTATCCAAATTAAGTAAAATTTGGCACAGAGGCCAATTAAGGCACGTAGATTTTGATTTTAGAATTAGATTTTCCTTTTGAAGACTTTTGATGCATTAATTACCCAATTCTAAGTTTCTCTTTCCTCAAGCATTAATGACATTAGGATTATCCAATTTTATGAAACTTCACCCACAAGTTACATTTCATATGTTGGAAATGAATTTGCCATCAATTTTGCATGTTGGAGTTGTTTGTACATTTATTTAATATTTTGAAGGTTCGACACACTTTCTCTCTCCTGATTTCATCTTTTGATCAAACATTTCCCAAATTGGATGAAAATTCACCCAAAGGCTATATTTATTATGTAGATTACGAATCCAAGATTATTTTCCTCTTTTGGAGTTATTTACTATTTTATATGATATATTGGGGAAACGCATATCTTTTCTTTCCAAAATGAATAAAATTAATTATTTTTATGGGAATAATGTGAAATTTTGACTCCTAAGGTAATTGGGAACCAAGGAACATGATTTTTAACTTAGATTTTACTTTTGAGATTTTTTTAATATCATATGTCATATGGCCCATTAGTTCATTATTCATCTAATTATATTCTTATTATCTCCATGTGTCATATATGATTTATTAAGCATGATTTATTTTGTTACTCTCTATATTATACGTGTGACACATTTTATGTTACTAGTAAATGTACACGTGCATATGCACATGTTCCATCAAAATAATAAAAATCACATTTGATATTTTATAAGTAAAAAATAATGATATATATTTGTATTTGTGAAATGAATCTAAAACTGATCACTTAGATAGTGTAAGAAGATATATATTATGAATTTGTGAATACCTATTCTAGGATTGTATGTTGTATGAATGAGTAGATGTATATAACAATTGTCATTTCATAGGGGCTAAAATGGGAGTGAAGAAGATTCTTTATTTGTAGAACAAATGCCATGTACTCACAATAGAAAAAAGTAGACCTATTGATCTTAATAGATGTATAAGAAAATAAACCATGGAGGGATAAAATTTTGATATTTATAATTAAAAGGAAAAGCATAGAGAGAGAGTGGATGTTGTCGAGTGTGACAACTACTTGGGGAGAGAGAGAAAAAATATTAAATAGAGACAACAACTTTTAACAATAAATAGCATGCTTACACGAAATGGAATGTGGGTGGCATAACATGACAACCCCATGTATGGAGACAAAGGGAGAGTACATGAGGAATGGTGATATATGAGAGATAATACTAAGAAAATATGAGAAAATAGTCACAATGTGAGAAGAAAGAAACAGAGTAAGGAGGATGTTTATTTATTAAACATATCATTTGAGAGGATATAAATCTAAAGTTATTTTAGAAAAGAAAAATATAATTAGTAGATTTTTTACTCTTTTTATAGTAGTATATATTGTAATGTTTGACTATTTATTTCAATAGGAATGAGCCTGTATTTAGGAAGATGTGAGTGATGTAAGAAAACTAATGAGATGTGAAAGAGAAAATGAGTGAATAATATGTTTGAAAAGAGAGTAGTCTAATCATACGTACCACATTGACAAGTTACAATTTTGTTTGGTATTTCTGCTAGATTGAGAATAAGAAAAATGAGAAAATATCTTGCAAATAAAAGTTTGGTAGACGATGTGGATCATTTCATAATTATCTATAAAATCATATTAGTTGCTAATTTTTAAAGTCGGATAGCATAGAGTTGAATTTTGTACTTTCATTCCCTCCATAGCTATATGTAATATTATCACTTCCTCATGCATGTTGAATTGGGTCCACAAATAATTATATTACATTTTAATGGATGTATCTCTCTTTTACTTCCTTAAAAATAGATATAAATTGAAATGAAAAATAAACGTAGTATTCAGAAAATGAGGAGTGATTCTACAATCATTATTGGAGGAAAATTTGAACTAAAAGAAAGATTGAAAGAAGATAACATAATATTTTTCCTATTGTCTCTCTCTCACGTCCCTCTTTAAACTTGACTTTTGATATAGCCCCCCTATTTTGGTGAAGAGAAAATTACACTACATTCTAGGTAATCTCTTTGTTTGTTTCACATTACAAATTGATATAAAGAGGGGGATCCTAAATGGATAGAGAAATGTAGAGAGATTAATGAAAAGAGTAATTAGTGAAAAGGAAACAAAATTGTGAAAAGAGAAAGAGACCAAAGAGAATAAATATTTTCAATATTCCCCATTTGAGTGGCTAGGAACTTCAAAATGATGGAAATTATATTACCTTAAAATTATATAATTATATATATATATATATTTGTGTGTGTGTGTGTTCTTCCTTTCTAGAAAGTTTACTTCACTTATATTTTTATTATGAATTTTTATTTGTGTGAAATAGAACTTAATGTTTTTATTCATATATGCATGACAATAGTGATAATGTTATAAGAACATACAAAAAGTTGCATAAACAAGAATGATAGAACACATTTCCTTTTAATTCAACTTTATATAATTTCTAGTTTCTTATAAGTAATATTTGAGTCAAGTCAACATGCATGAAGTTCTTATTGATGCTATAATAATTAGATGTATACAACTGGTGAAACTTAGATTGTGTTTGGTACATGGTGAATTTGGAGAGGGTAATTGTAAGGACCATGACCTGCGTTTAGGGTTTACCCTATTTGTTTTGCTTAACCTTGGTGGTTTGATGCTTGCTAATCACCTTTGAGTGGTGATTAGGGTTTGGTTGTGCTTGTTGAGAGTTTGAGGGGCTACTTGCAAATAACCCAAGTTTAGGGTTTTGTGTGCAAGTTTGCCATCTTGTGAGATTTTTTTCTCTCTTTGCTTCCTCTAGGGTTGAGAGGAAGGCTTGGGCTTGTTGTTTGAGTTCTTTGGGCCTGAGTTGAGCTTGTTTGGGCCTTGAGGTGCCTGGGTTGGGCTTGCTTACGCCTTGTGTCGACCAGGACCTGCTTTGTGTTGCCCAGTAGGCTGGTGTGTCGCCCAGCAGTTTGTTTGCATCGCCCAGCAGGAGTTGTTGTTGTGTCACCCATGTGGCTTGACCTTGGTTGGTGACACTTGGTGCCTAGCTTGGACAAGTATCCCATGCCTTGCTAGTGTGTTGGCTTGAACCCTAGGACAAGTGTCCCTTGGGTGGACGACACATTGCATGGTTGTACCTTGGTTTCTCCTCCCCTTCTTTCTATATAAGTAGCTCTTCTCCTTGCCTTAGTTTCCTTTGCTCTTTTGGTCTCTCCTCCACCTTGAGTGCACGATATCCCTCCCCTTGCTACTGTGTTGGCCTATACACCTCCCTTGGAGCTGTGGTGGACGATACCCTTGGAGTTGGAGTGCTTCTTCTTCTTCCTTGGAGGTTCAAGGCGGGTTGCATAATTTCTATCCCTAACTCCCTTCCTCTCGTTATGTTCTTGCTCACATGCTAGTAGATTAGTATACCTTGCTTTTGTACCTATGTTGGCCGATAGGGCTGTGATGGGCAGCAGGCCTGACGGGCGTCAGCCTTGGTGTTGGGTGATAGGGTGCTCTCTATGTTGGACGATATGGAACCATGAGTTGGACGATAGGGTGAACAAGGGTTGTTGGCCGATATGGCTAGGTTGAACGTTATCCTTTTGATGGGCGATAGGCCTTAACATCTTGTTAGTCCTTGTGGTGGATGACAGAGCCTTCTGTGTTGAGTTGATGGAGTTGCACGACATGCAAGAGATGGTGTAACGGTCGATAGGTGTGAGGGTGTATCGGGCGATACCCCTTGAGTGTGACGGGCGTCAGGAGTGGGATGTGACGCGCGATAGGATGTGGTTTGTGACGGGCGTCACGCCCTCCTTTCCTAGAAATGTGCTGGCCGTTAGGCTTTGTGTTGTTGCACGATATGTGGGAGTGCTTCCCTCTCTCCTTTCCTTCTTTCTCTCCTTCTCTCTCCTAGCAGTTGTGAGGTTGTTAGATAGGTTCTAGCCTAGGATGTCGGGCAAGGTGGTGAGTTGTGACCGGGCGTTGCTCGATGGGGTGTGTCGCGCAACACCCCCTAACGCGCGACACCCATGTCGCCCGGTTCCCTTGTGACACGCGTTGCGGGCAAAGGTTGGGTGCAACGCAGCGTTGCTGCCTCCCCATGCCTAGCCGAGTCAACTAGCTTTAAGTGAGGGTTGTGAGATCTTAGGTGAGGGTAGGTAGTTCTTTGGTGATGGTCATAATTATAATGGAAGTGGAAGCTTATGCATAAACGAATAATGATAGTGTTGCATAGTGATGACGCTAATGATGATGAGATGATAATGCCTAACTCATAAGTGAAAGCAATAATGATGTTAAATAATATAATGTGGTTAATGAGGTTAATGATTGGAATAATGTGGCTAAGTGACAGTTACATTAACAGTCTGCTTAATGACATAGTAATGAAGATAATAGTAGATGATGATGCTGATAATAGTAATGATGGTAACATGGGTAATGGTGACATGTATGATGCAAGTCTAATGCTTAATTGTTAATGGTAATGATAACTGGTAGTTGCATTAATGGTTTCTTAATGATGAAGGTAATAATTTTGGTAACATTAGTGTTTGCTCCGTATACTCAACATGCTATTATATAAAGTGAATACCTTGATTGTTTGTATAATCTTGAGATAGGGGTAAGCCTCAGTATGGTTTGTTAATGATGTGATTAACAAACTTGATCATCAAGTAGTGTAATAGATGAATAGAGTATCTTGAATGATAGTTCATGATAGTGAGCATATTCCTTATGATTGAATCTATGGTTGTTGTGTATCCTAACCATGCAGGTGATGTGTAGCCATGAAAGGGCTATGCGACATATGTGATGAATAACATTACCTTGATATTTGTTCTATGATATTATATATGTAATGTGTTGGTCCCATGATGATGATGTGAGCCTTGAGAGGCAGTGACAGTACATGATGAAGGATTGATATCCCATGGTATGTGATGTTGGATCCTTTTGATGGATCAGGTTGATGTGTTTTCAATAATAATATAATGTTCGTTACTTTATACTATATCTTGCATGTTATATAACTTGGTTGAATCCTGCAATCCATCTAAAAGACACTAATTAATTACAGTGGAATTATATCATGTAGTTTGCCCTGGCCATAGATCCATCATCGTCAGGACTTGGTGATGGTGAAACGGGTTCTCCTACGGGTTAACCCGGAGCGCATATTGTTGAATATGTGAGGTTACTCCTAGCCTAGAGTAGGACGTAAGAGTGTAACTTCAGTTACAGACTCAGATACGTATATAGAGCATGGTGAATAGGCCCATGGCTCAGGATATGTGATGTGAAGAGCATGAATGCGTTCATGGCTAAGAGCACAATGCTCAGGCCCGTGGCTCAGTTGTACTAGCGTCGAGACCTGTACCAAGGCGGGCTAGAGTGAGGGTAGCCTATGGAGCTGACCCAGTGGCTTAGACCACTTCAGCATGTGACTACGGTCCTGCTTATGTTTTACTCGTGTACTGACCACGAGGTGGGAGGTCGTGGAGTCCGGCTCTTCCATGTGACCTTGTGTGGCACCAGTCTTGGGCTTCGTAGCCATAGGTTGGATTTGAATGGTACGATTCAAATCCTCAGGGCATAATAATATGTAATACATCCGTTTAGTATTTACTTCTTAAGACAAACACGAAACATTGGTTGAGGCCTTGTTTGTGTATTAAATTCTGGTATATCTACAGGTACTTCTATATTCATCAGGTTTGTGGTAATATGCCTTATCCTGATAATCAGGTTATGTGAAATTGTATCTCATTCTGATAATCATGTTCTTTGAGAAATATCTGGTTATATGCTTTTGTACAGCTGGTAAGCTTGTCGTTAAGAATAGCTTTGCTTTATATAGACTGCTCTTGTTTTACTCATTATCAGTTATCTGCTGTTATAGTTTATCTCGTTGAGGTTTTGGAGTTGCAGTGGGGAGTTATGTTTCTCACTGTGACAATGTTCGATTGTCTCACTCCGCTGGTTTTCAGGTGGTCGAGGTAGACGTGGTCGTGGTCGTGGTCGTGGTGTTGCGGCCGAGCAGCTTGACGAGCAGTAGAAGGCAAGCGATGGATATGCTACTATTTTGGATGTTTTGTAGTAGCGTCTAGAGTCATCCATGTACTCTCATATCCTTGGTAGTGTTTTGACGATGTTTCACGATGAACGATCGAAGATGTTTGTATATCCTGTTGTTGTCCAGATGCAGGCCACAATGTACATGAATAGGTGATGAACCCATGAGATGGATGGACAGCCATTTCAGTAAGCTGTGAACACGTATCAGATCTCGTGTATGTATATATGACATGTTTCTGTGCAGGATGAGGACTGGAAAGTAATAGTTTCATTGTTTATCAGTTTTCCAAAATCGGTTTTAATTAAACCGTATTTTTCATTATCTGTGGTTATGGTGATTTCCACTCGTTTTCGCATAACACCTCATTATCTGTGTGATAATGGGATGTGTTGCCACAAGTTTTGGTATCAGAGCTTTAGGTTCGCTGAGTCTACAAGGATTTAGGACTAGGTTGAGTTGTTCTTATGAGTTTTCCAGGTTTTCTTACAATATCTTCTGCCCTCAGTGGAAGAAAAGTCAAGATGTCTGGAAACCATGAAGAACACTCTGCTGAGTACAGTGATGCTGCATCGGTTGATGGAGCAAATGGACAGGCACATGAAGATCGGGTGCCTGAGGTCCCCCAATTTAACCCAGCCATACTTGAACATCCTGCTTACCAACAGCTTATGGGGCAGTTAATGGCTACGATGAATCTCATGGTTGAGCGATCACCAGTGCCTCCTCCGCGAGCATAGGTTCCCCATGGAGAAGCATCGGGTATTGGGAAGACCTTCGAGCCGCTTCGCCGAGTTGGAGCTTCAGATTATGCTGGAACTGCTGATCCAGCGGATGCAGATCTGTGGCTGACAAGTCTTGAGAAGGCTTTCTAGATCCTCGACATCCCCGAAGCAGACAAGGTAAAGCATGTTGTCTACCTTCTGAAGGGTAGTGCTGGTCACTGGTGGACCATAGAAGAAGAGAAGCGGCCTGGTGAGGTGATCTGTTGGGAAGTGTTCTGACGTGAGTTCGTTACCAGATACTTTCCCAAGACGTACCTGGATGAGAAGATCAGTCAGTTCGAGAGGTTGCGACAAGGAATGATGAACATCACTGAGTATGAGGCCAAGTTTATGGATCTGTTGAGGTTTTGTCCTCACATGGCGGCAACAGACGAGGAACGGATCAGACGTTTCGAGAAGGGTTTGAGTGTTGATTTGAAGACTCCGGTGTCTGCGTTGGAGAACTGAGAGCGGTTTGCTATGTTCGTGGAATCTGTTCGACGGATCAAGAGGTCAGTAAGGGAGAAAAGAGAGCCCATGCCTCTTAAAAGACCTCCTCAGTTTCAAGGACGTAGGTTTGGTGGCTTTAAGAAGCCCAGGTTTTCAGCACCATCTGTGATGAGAAGTTCTGGTGTACCATCTCAGTGGTCTCCGAGTAAGGGGAAAGGTTATGTTTCTTCACCGTCTAAGGCGCACAGTTCAGCTTCACTGACAGTAATAGGGCCAGCTAGGCCACGGTTTGAAGATAGGGTGTGCTATCTCTGTGGACAGACCGGGCATCTCAAGTTGTATTGCCCGAATAGAGATGTTGAAGTGACGTAGCAGTCAAGGCAGAACCAACAAGGATCAGATCGACAGTAGCCCAGTGGTAGCAGAGGTCAAGGACGTGGTCAAGCGTCTCATGATGGATCGTCTGCTCAAGGAAGTAGAGGTCGTGGATAGCAAGCAACGGCTCGATTCTATGCCATGAGTCAGTCGGAGGCGATAGTCAACCCGCAAGTGGTGATAGGTCAGATGGAGTTATTTCATTCTGATATGTCTTCTTCTTGCTTTATTTCTGTTCTGCTTGACCCGGGTGCTACACACTCTTTTATCGCCTATAGTATGCTTGAAAACTGTCGTTTACCTGTTAGCTGTAAGAAGGATAGGTTGTTGTTAGAAACCCCTCTTGATGGCTCCTCTTTGCTTCGGGAAGAGTGTCCATTTTGTGTCTTGTCTTTTTCGGGACAACGTATACAAGTGGATCTTATACCACTTGATATGTATGGTTTCGATGTCATCCTTGGGATGGATACCTTAGAAAGGTATAAGGTTGTCTTGGACTGTGGTTCCAAGCAGGCAGTGTTTGATGTTGCTGGAAGAAGTGGACCTTCCAGGGAGATAGGAAGATTCTTCCGACGAGTTTGGTATCATCTATGGTGGCAGATAAGTTGTTACGACAAGGATGTGAGGCGTTCTTAGCTCACGTAGTGGATACCGTTGTGGTGACCAAGGCAAAAGGTCCTAGTCTTGAGGAGGTGTTCGTGATTCAAGAGTTTGCAGATGTGTTTCCTGAAGAGTTTCCTGGTGTTCCTCCACCCCGAGAGATTGATTTCGAGATCAATCTGGTTCCAGGAACACAGGTAGTTGCACAGTCAGCGTATAGGATGGCTCCAGCAGAGATGGCAGAGTTGAAGAAGCAGCTGCAAGAATTGTTGGAGAAAGGTTTTATCAGACCGAGTACATCGCCGTGGGGTGCTCCCGTGTTGTTCGTTAAGAAGAAGGATGGTTCGATGCGGTTGTGTATAGACTACCGGTAGTTGAACAAAGTCACGATCAAGAATAAGTACCCGTCGCCGAGGATAGATGATCTGTTCGATCATTTGTGTGGTGCTACAGTGTTTCCAAAGATCGATCTACGGTCTGGATATCACCAGTTGAGGATAAAGGCGGATGACATACCAAAGTCAGCTTTCAGGATGAGGTATGGTCATTTCGAGTTTGTGGTTATGTCGTTTGGGTTAACCAATGCCCCTGCAGCTTTCATGGATCTGATGAACAGAGTGTTTCGTCCGTTCTTATATCAGTTTGTTGTAGTCTTTATAGATGACATTTTGATCTATAGTCGGGACAGGCTAGAGCATGAGAAACATCTTCGTCAAGCGTTGACTCTTCTTCGTCAACATCAGTTGTATGCCAAGTTCAGTAAGTGTGAGTTCTGGTTGGATGAAGTGACTTTCTTGGGTCATGTGATATCTGCCGAAGGAGTCAAAGTAGATTCGAAGAAGGTGGAATACATTGTGGATTGGGAACAGCCGAAGATGTCGATAGAAGTTCATAGTTTCCTTGGTTTGGCTGGATACTACCGGAGGTTTATCAAGGACTTCAGTGTGATCGTGTTGCCGATGACAAAGTTGACCCGGAAGGATGTACCTTTTGTTTGGGATGATCGATGTCAGCAAGCTTTCCAGAGTCTGAAGGAGAAGCTGACCAGTGCTCCAGTGTTGATCTTGCCAGAGCCTGGGAAGGGCTATGTTGTTTTCTGTGATGCTTCCAAGAAAGGTTTAGGTTGTGTTTTGATGCAGGAAGATCATGTAGTTTATTTTGCCTCGCGACAGCTCAAGAAGCATGAGGAGAACTATCCGACTCATGACTTGGAGTTGGCAGCATTGGTTCATGCGTTAAAGATTTGGAGACACTATCTGTATGGGGAAGTGTGTCAGATCTTTACGGATCATAAGAATCTAAAGTACATCTTTACGCAGCAAGAGTTGAACATGCGACAGCGACGATGGATGGAGTTGATCAATGATTACGACTCCACTATCGAGTATCATCCTGGTAAGGCGAACGTGGTAGCTGATGCGCTTAGCAGAAAGTCTTCTTCTTCTATTTCTTCAAAGAAGGCACAGTTGAGTTCTCTGGTATGCCATAGGCGAGATATGTTTGTTTCTCTGCGACAGATGAATGTGCAGATGGAAGTTTCGTTGTTGTCTGGCCTTTTCGCACAGATGCAAGTTAATCCCACGTTGAGACAACAGATCAAGGATGCCCAGCAGACCGATGATGCAGTACAATTGATCAGATCAGAGTTCGGCAGTGACAAGTGTGATGTGTTTCATGAGTCTGAGGATGGACTGGTTTGCTATCGTGATAGGATGGTGGTTCCAGATGTTGATAATATGAGGGAGTTGGTGCTTGAGGAAGCACATACGTCAATGTACGCTATGCATCCAGGTGTCACCAAGATGTATCATAGTCTGAAAGACTTGTACTGGTGGCCCGGTTTGAAGAGAGATGTAGCTGAGTTCGTGGCAAGGTGTGCGGTTTGTCAGCAAGTAAAGGCTGAGCACCAGAAACCGGCATGTACGTTGCAACCTTTGCCGATACCGCAGTGGAAATGGGATCATATAACCATGTATTTCGTAGTTGGTCTACCCCAGACAACTAGGAATCATGATTCCATTTGGGTGATAGTGGATAGATTGACTAAGTCTGCCCATTTTCTACCAGTAAAGACAACGTATACAGCTGAGAAACTCGCTCGAGTGTATGTGGATGAGATAGTATGTTTGCATGGTGTGCCAGCAACGATAGTTTCTGACAGAGGTCCTCAGTTTACGAGTCATTTTTGGGAACAGTTGCACAGAGTGTTGGGAACGCAGTTAAGGTTCAGTACAGCTTTTCACCCGCAGACAGATGGACAGTCTGAAAGGACTATTCAGATTTTGGAAGATCTCCTTCGAGCTTGTGTTTTGCAGTTTCTGGGCAAGTGGGATGAACATCTGAGTTTAATAGAGTTTGCCTACAACAACAGTTACCAGCGGAGCATCGACATGGCTCCTTATGAAGCTTTGTATGGAAGGAAGTGCAGATCTCCTTTGTGTTGGTATGAGTCTGGTGAGTATCAGCTTTTAGGTCCTGAGTTAGTACAGCAGACGATGGAAAAGATCAAGGTGATACAGCAACAGTTAAAAGTGGCACATGACAGGCAGAAGTCTTATGCAGACAACCACCGATGACCTTTAGAGTTCCAGGTGGGAGACAAAAGGTATCTTAAAGTCTCACCGTGGAAAGGTGTGCTAAGGTTTGGATAGAATGGTAAGTTAGCTCCCAGGTATATGGGGCCTTACCTAATCAGAGCACGTGTTGGCAAGGTAGCCTATGAGTTAGAGTTGCCTCCAGAGTTGCACAGGTTGCATCCAGTGTTTCATGTCAGTATGCTGAAGAAAAGTCATCCGGATTCAGGTACAGTGATACAGCTAGTCGAGGTTGAGCTTGATGCAGATGTGACCTACGAGGAAGGACCAGTGGCGATCCTTAATAGAAGGATCAAGAAGTTGAAGAGGAAGGACCTGGCTCTTGTGAAAGTTCTTTGGCAACGTCGTGGCGTTGAGGAAGCCACGTGGGAGCTTGAGGAAGAGATGAGGAGGAAGTATCCCTCGCTTTTCTCTTCGGATTTTGGGGATGAAATCCCTTAAAGGGGGTTAGCTTGTAAGGACCCTGACCTGCGTTTAGGGTTTACCCTATTTGTTTTGCTTAACCTTGGTGGTTTGATGCTTGCTAATCACCTTTGAGTGGTGATTAGGGTTTGGTTGTGCTTGTTGAGAGTTTGAGGGGCTACTTGCAAATAACCTAAGTTTAGGGTTTTGTGTGCAAGTTTGCCATCTTGTGAGATGTCTTTCTCTCTTTGCTTCCTCTAGGGTTGAGAGGAAGGCTTGGGCTTGTTGTTTGAGTTCTTTGGGCCTGAGTTGAGCTTGTTTGGGCCTTGAGGTGCCTGGGTTGGGCTTGCTTGCGCCTTGTGTCGACCAGGACCTGCTTTGTGTCGCCCAGCAGGCTGGTGTGTCGCCCAGCAGTTTGTTTGCATCGCCCAGCAGGAGTTGTTGATGTGTCGCCCATGTGGCTTGACCTTGGTTGGTGACACTTGGTGCCTAGCTTGGACAAGTGTCTCATGCCTTGCTAGTGTGTTGGCTTGAACCCTAGGACAAGTGTCCCTTGGGTGGACGACACATTGCATGGTTGTACCTTGGTTTCTCCTCCCCTTCTTTCTATATAAGTATCTCTTCTTCTTGCCTTATTTTCTTTTTCTCTTTTGGTCTCTCCTCTATCTTGAGTGCACGATATCCCTCCCCTTGTTGCTGTGTTGGCCGATACACCTCCCTTGGAGCTGTGGTGGACGATACCCTTGGAGCTGGAGTGCTTCTTCTTCTTCCTTGGAGCTTCAAGGCGGGTTGCATAATTTCTATCCCTAACTCCCTTCCTCTCGTTATGTTCTTTCTCACATGCTAGTAGATTAGTATACCTTGCTTTTGTACCTATGTTGGCTGATAGGGCTGTGATGGGCAGCAGGCCTGACGGGCGTCAGCCTTGGTGTTGGGCGATAGGGTGCTCTCTATGTTGGACGATATGGAACCATGAGTTGGACGATAGGGTGAACAAGGGTTGTTGGCCGATATGGCTAGGTTGAACATTATCCTTTTGATGGGCGATAGGCCTTAACATCTTGTTAGTCCTTGTGGTGGACGACAGGGCCTTCTGTGTTGAGTTGATGGAGTTGCACGACATGCAAGAGATGGTGTAACGGTCGATAGGTGTGAGGGTGTATCGAGCGATACCCCTTGAGTGTGACGGGCGTCAGGAGTGGGCTGTGACGTGCGATAGGATGTGGTTTGTGACGGGCGTCACGCCCTCCTTTCCTAGAAATGTGCTGGCCGTTAGGCTTTGTGTTGTTGCACGATATGTGGGAGTGCTTCCCTCTCTCCTTTCCTTCTTTCTCTCCTTCTCTCTCCTAGTAGTTGTGAGGTTGTTAGATAGGTGCTAGCCTAGGATGTCAGGCAAGGTGGTGAGCTATGATCGGGCATTGCTCGATGGGGTGTGTCGCGCAACACCCCCTGTAACAACCCCATCTCCCGGTAACCCCCAATTAAGGGAGACCCGAAGGTCAGAGTCGTTATTCAATTAACAGGATCAAAGATTTGACAAATAATCAATAATAATTAAATAAACTTTACCAACTAAGGCTAAAAACTGGTATAAAATAAAACTTTGTTTACCTTTTTAAAAGATGGGATTTCTAAACTTCTATCCATGAAGATGCTACTCTAACTAATCCTCTTGTGCACGTTAATTCTCATTTAATTTCCACATTTGCCACTTTACTGTTTGTTCTTTTCATTTGTACCTAAAACGCCGACAAACAAAACGTCGGTCAGTATATCGAAATATACTGGTATTTGGGGACAACCAAAAGTTTGCACATATGGCTAACAATTTAATAATCATAAGCAAATTATTTAACAATCCAGTTTACACTTTTCAATATGACATTCTCCACCACTTTTGCCCTAACCCTGGCATACCCACCTTAGGGTGCCCTTTTGCCAATGACTTAAGGCCACCTTCTCAATCCCGAGCTTGGTGCCTGGGGGTCACCACTCATGGTGCCCACTAGTCATGCAATATCATAGGCCACCTTCTTGGTGCCTGGGGTCACCACTCAAGGTGTCCATTGGTCTACCCATCTAGGCCTGACCTTTGGCATCATCCATCAGGGTGGCATGTAGGTGCGAGAATCAATGATTCTATTATTAATGTGATAATCATAGTGACTTTATAATTTGCAAATATGAATCATCCAACCAGTTTAATTGCAATCAATGTGATTAACCATCCGACAAACATGCGGAAAACTAATGCGGTTATTCATAAGCGTAACCACATACCAGTTAAGCAGACTTGAAATAGAATAGTCCAATCAACAAGGCAAGCAAGCATTCAATAAGATCCTGAAACAAACATCCAATATCTTCTATCATGGATCATGGTATCCAAGTCTAATAGACCTATTCGAGCCCTAGGATTACTATTTCATTTTTAGGGTTTCTATTGCAATTAGGGTTTCCTTTCATCTTTTACTATTTTAAACCCTAATTATTCACAAAAGATATTAAGGTTATCCCTTTACAACATTTAACCTTATTTTCGAATTGAAGGCATCATTGTCCATCAATTAAACCCATTAAACTTATCTTACATTAAAACTATCACTTTTATCCTTTTAATCCATGACAAGATCATTATGCTTATTTATCATCAATGTGTAATTCATTATACTCTATTACTCATATGAACGTTATTAATCACCATTTCTACCCTGATTCATGAGAAAACCCTAATTACTTCATTTAGGGTATTTATCCACAAACTAGGAACTTTAATGCTCAAAATAGTCTTATATTCAGAATATTCCAACTTTAATCATGAAATTAATCATTTAAAGCCATTACTAGTCGAATTAGTCAACATTAGGGTTTCAAGGCCCATTAAAGTATATTCATGCACATAAAACTTGAAATTAACTAATTATATGCAAAGTTCATCCTTTTTGTTCCTAATGTGCCTTTTCATCATTAACAGGTTAAGATAAACTTTAATCATCTATTAAACCCTACTAATCATTTTAATCATATCACAATAGGGTTCTTTAAACATTAACACATTAAAGTTGATATCTCCCATTATTTTTCGAATTGCATAAAGAATCAGGCTTCAAATTTATTTTTATTAGATTCTCCTCATTTTTCTGAACAACTTTCATATTTTATGCGAACCTATCCGAGCTATGGATATTTAGCTATGAATTAAACAAATTTTACTTACCCTGGCCAATAGGAGGTTGCCACGTAGGCCCTTGCATGCAACGTTGGCTGGTTTGCTTTAAAACATTTCGAAATGACTGAAACACCCCCGGTTTAAGTGGTGTTGTCTTCAGCCCGCGGAGGGGTAGATCCGTCCAACCCGCCTTTGGTCATCTTCCTCCTCTGGACAGCGCGACGCGGCTGCCCTAGGTCCGTTTGGGCGCGATTCTCCTCCTCTTCCGGACCCGACGGCGTCCGGATCCTGTTCCATCATCTTGCTCTCCCTCCTTCACAGCTAGAGATGCCCTAATGTGTGACCATGGCGGCGGAACGTGGCCTGGGTAGACCTGCAACACGGCCGCCCAAAGCAGTCGTGCTGCTGCTGCCACGGCCAGCAAGGGTGAAAGAATACCCTCCAAGCTTTTCAGGCCGTCGTGGAAGCAACAAGGCCTCCCCTCAAGACCCTATCATGTAGCCCCGTGGCCCCGGAAACACCCAGCTCTATGTTGGTTAGGGTTTTTGGATAAAACCATGGAAGAAGAAGAAGAGACGTGTGGGGGGTCTTCAGGACTCGGCCCCCAAGTCTTCTCCCTTATATAGGGGAGAGTAGAACTTCCCTGGGGTGCTAGCCCACGAAGCAACCAACCCTCTACCAAAAGGAAAGTGATTCCTTCATTAAGAAGTTAACTCTCTCTCTCTCACACTTTCCTTTATTATTCCTTCTTCTTTGGATATTGGGATTTCGAAAATCATCTCTCTTATTCCCTTTGTTCTTTCTTTTTAAACCATTAGCATGAAATCCTATTTTCTTTAATAACAATTACTTTCTTTTAGCAATATCATGTAATACATTAATGGTATACTCACATTATCTTCTTATTTTGCTATTTTGGTGTTTTCTCTTTCTTTTCTCTTTATTGGGGTTCCTTGGTCCCCAAGAGACTATAAAATTTCGAAATTCCTCATTAAGGATACTCATTATCCTTCTAGATGCATCTAAATGCTTTATTCTCATTATCTTGTTTTATTTCTTATTAAAATATTTCCTTTTGTGGATTTCTCTTTATTTCTCTCTTATTTTCCTCATTAGTGTTCCTTTTATTGTTAGGAATTATTGGGATACGAAATCCCACTAAAGATAATTTAATTATATCTCCTCATCACTTATTTCCCATATTTTCATTATTTTCACTTTCTTTATTAACAAGAAAATACTTAATTGTTATTTTCTTTTCTTATTGCCTTTTCTTTGCAACTTTGGGCTCCTTGGAACCCAAGGAATCTAAGAGGCACAAAATCCTCTTTGGATTTGCCTTCTAGAGGTTTCCACACCTTTCTTATCTCAAATTCTCATTTATTCATTAATAAATCGAATATCCTTGTTATTGGGCCCAATAGCCAATAAAGCCCACAAATCAAACAACAAGGCTATTGTAAATGAAATCCATACATTCATCCATTATTTGTTCATTTATCTTTATTATGAGAAATTAAATTTCTCAACAAATGAACCCAAAATTTGGGGTTGTAACACCCCCTGACGCGCGACACCCATGTCGCCCGGTTCCCTTGTGACGCGCATTGCGGGCAAAGGTTGGGTGCAACGCAGCGTTGCTGCCTCCCCATGCCTAGCCGAGTCAACTAGCTTTAAGTGAGGGTTGTGAGATCTTAGGTGAGGGTAGGTAGTTCTTTGGTGACGGTCATAAGTATAATGGAAGTGGAAGCTTATGCATAAATGAATAATGACAGTGTTGCATAGTGATGACGCTAATGATGATGAGATGATAATGCCTAACTCATTAGTGAAAGCAATAATGATGTTAAATAATATAATGTGGTTAATGAGGTTAATGATTGGAATAATGTGGCTAAGTGACAGTTACATTAACAGTCTACTTAATGACATAGTAATGAAGATATTAGTAGATGATGATGTTGATAATAGTAATGATGGTAACATGGGTAATAGTGACATGTATGATGCAAGTCTAATGCTTAATTGTAAATGGCAATGATAACTGGTAGTTGCATTAATGGTTGCTTAATGATAAAGGTAATAATTTTGGTAACAGTAGTGTTTGTTCCGTATACTCAACATGCTATTATATAAAGTGAATACCTTGATTGTTTGTATAATCTTGAGATAGAGGTAAGCATCAGTATGGTTTGTTAATGATGTGATTAACAAACTTGATCATCAAGTAGTGTAATAATGATGAATAGAGTATCTTGAATGATAGTTCATGATAGTGAGCATATTCCTTATGATTGAATCTATGGTTGTTGTGTATCCTAACCATGCAGGTGATGTGTAGCCATGAAAGGGCTATGCGACATATGTGATGAATAACATTACCTTGATATTTGTTCTATGATATTATATATGTAATGTGTTGGTCCCATGATGATGATGTGAGCCTTGAGAGGCAGTGACAGTACATGATGAAGGATTGATATCCCATGGTATGTGATGTTGGATCCTTGTGATGGATCAGGTTGATGTGTTTTCAATAATAATATAATGTTCGTTACTTTCTGCTATATCTTGCATGTTATATAACTTGGTTGAATCCTGCAATCCATCTAAAAGACACTAATTAATTACAGTGGAATTATATCATGTAGTTTTCCATGGCCATAGATCCATCATCGTCAGGACTTGGTGATGGTGAAACGGGTTCTCCTACGGGTTAACCCGGAGTGCATATTGTTGAATATGCAAGGTTACTCCTAGCCTAGAGTAGGAGGTAAGAGTGTAACTTCGGTTACAGACTCAGATACGTATATAGAGCATGGTGAACAGGCCCATGGCTCAGGATATGTGATGTGAAGAGCATGAATGCGTTCATGGCTCAGAGCACGGTGATCAGGCTTGTGGCTCAATTGTACTAGCGCCGAGACCTGTACCAAGGCGGGCTAGAGTGAGGGTACCTATGGAGCTGACCCAGTGGCTTAGACCACTTCAGCATGTGACTACGGTCTTTCTTATGTTTTACTCATGTACTGACCACGAGGTGGGAGGTCGTGGAGTCCGACTCTTCCATGTGACCTTGTATGGCACCAGTCTTGGGCTTCGCAGCCAGAGGTTGGATTTGAATGGTACGATTCAAATCCTCGGGGCATAATAATACGTAATACATCCGTTTAGTATTTACTGCTTAAGACAAACACGAAACATTGGTTGAGGCCTTATTTGTGTATTAAATTCTGGTATATCTGCAGGTACTTCTATATTCATCAGGTTTGTGGTAATATGCCTTATCCTGATAATCAGGTTATGTGACATTGTATCTCATTCTGATAATCATGTTCTTTGAGAAATATCTGGTTATATGCTTTTGTACAGCTGGTAAGCTTGTCGGTAAGAATAGCTTTGCTTTATATAGACTGCTCTTGTTTTACTCGTTATCAGTTATCTGCTGTTATAGTTTATCTCGTTGAGGTTTTGGAGTTGCGGTGGGGAGTTATGTTTCCCGCTGGGACAATGTTTGATTGTCTCACTCTGCTGGTTTTCAGGTGGTCGAGGTAGACGTGGTCGTGGTCGTGGTGTTGCGGCCGAGCAGCTTGACGAGCAGTAGAAGGCAAGCGATGGATATGCTACTGTTTTGGATGTTTTATAGTAGCGTCTAGAGTCATCCCTGTACTCTCAGGTCCTTGGCAGTGTTTTGACGATGTTTCACGATGAACGATCGAAGATGTTTGTATATCCTGCTGTTGTCCGGATGCAGGCCACAATGTACATGAACAGGTGATGAACCCATGAGATGGATGGACAGCCATTTCAGTAAGCTGTGAACACGTATCAGATCTCGTGTATGTATATATGACATGTTTCTGTGCAGGATGAGGACTGAAAAGTAATAGTTTCATTGTTTATCAGTTTTCCGCAATCGGTTTTAATTAAACCGTATTTTTCATTATCTGTGGTTATGGTGATTTCCGCAAGTTTTCGCGTAACACCTCGTTATCTGTGTGATAATGGGATGTGTTGCCACAGTAATCCTGGGGAATTTATATTGTTGTTGTTTTTTTACATGGTTATGAAGACAAGAAAAGTCACCACTGGGAATCCATGTTCATCCCCATGGAAAAGCAGTAACAATGATGCTAAAAGAACTTAATTTGAAGAAACTTGATTATCCACTAATTATCTAAAGTCATGTGTAACATTCTTTCTTTCACTCTAATATTTTTCTTTTTTTTGTACATAAACATGTTAGCCTCCAAGATTTGCATGTTAGGAATTATTATATTTCACCAAGAATTTGTCTCCCTTAGAAACTACTCCTCTTTCTTAATTTATTTTACTATATTTTTGCAAACAATTTTTTTGTTAAGCTACAATTTTCAAGTAATTTTTCTCCTTCCAGATAAGGAATTTCTTACTAAAATTATAGTTCACTTCAAATAACTTTTTTTCAATATTTTTTCCCTCCATGAATATGGCTACTCTAACTAAATAATTTCCTCCAAGTTTATATCAAGTTGAGATTTTATTTCTTCCTATTAAAAATGTTCAGTCAAAGTTTGGTTTCCACCTAAACTTTTGTTTCCATCTAAGAAAATACTTCTTCTCTAACAAATTCATTTCCTTCGACGTAAAAAATATTCTATTTAAAAAAATAATTCTCCATATATATTATTTTTTCTTCAAAACATTCTTACTATTCAATTAGATGTTTCATCTACTAATCTCTTTAGAAAAAGCATTTTTCTCCCAAATATGCATAGCAAAGAATTGGTTCCTTCCAAGAAAATAATTTTATACCAATAACTCCCCACAAGTAAACAATTTCCTGCCAAATTAGTTCCCATCCAAATAAATTGTGGCATCTTCTTATATAACACCATGTGATGAATTTTTATATTGAAAATAAATTATTTTTGTTTTTCTAATTTTTTAAACAACAAAAGCTTCTTATATTGGGTTGGTTTTATAAAAAAGTCCCCCGTCTATATGCCATGATTCCTCCTAGAAACAACCATATAAGAGTCTTACTCCCTTCTTTCCATCATTTTCATGATAAACATTACCAGATTTTTGTCAAGCAAAATAACTTTGTCCTTATTCCTACGTGTTGTTTGCTTAAGAAGAACAATCACGCAAGCATGTTATATCAAAAGTGAAAAAAGGGAGGCTTACCTTTACAAATTGGAGTTCGATGTTTAATCCTTCTTCACTGCCAATGTGCCACATCGCATAATGCATATTTGTTGACGTTGGCTCCCTTGGTTTCCTTCTGACATGGCCCGAGGCTGAAAGACGAAAGGTTAGCATTAAACCTATAGCAGGAATTATGTGGCATTGAACGATAGCATGTGATGAAGTGCCAACTAGACCACACCTTCCTATATTGAGGAAGTGATATAACACGATAACGTGAAAATCAGTTATTAGTTTTAAAGTAAGTACTGCAATTGTCTAAATAATGATAATTATAACAGTCATAAACAGAAATCATCTAATGGTAAAAGTGAAGCAGCAGATATATGAATAGATATAATGATAAGTGGACGGCGGCAGGTATTATCTAATGGCAAGAGAGAAGGAAAAGAGATAAGAATATATATGATTATAAATGGACTGTGGCGGTTGGTTTGTTAATGATCACGACTCGTGAAGGGTTAATGTGGACATTCGTTTCTAAATGATGAGATGATTTATTTCATTTCTCAAGAAGATAAGTAGATAAAAGATCAGCAAAAAAACTTACTCTGTCATGTTCACGTGACACGTGAATGATAAATCGATAGGAGATATACTAAGGTAAGAGTTTAGTCAAAGACCTAGAAAATATGTGAAACATGGAAAGTAGAGCAAACTGAGACGAAGAATATTAGACGATGAGCAGTTTAATTTTCTGTTATTTTTTTTCACGGTTATGGATGATTGTTGATCTGATCTTGATGTT
This sequence comes from Alisma plantago-aquatica, assembly GCA_963693085.1. Taxonomy (NCBI): domain Eukaryota; kingdom Viridiplantae; phylum Streptophyta; class Magnoliopsida; order Alismatales; family Alismataceae; genus Alisma; species Alisma plantago-aquatica. Next base: position 384,409,404 of record OY856415.1, on the reverse strand, counting down.
ATTTCAGAGCCTCTGAAATAGAAAACACTCTATCACTGAGAATTAGTACAACATATCACTACCCAACCCATCGCTAAAACATACTGAAAAGAACCTTGGTCAGAGACCGATTTGCGCTAAAGGTGAGATAGAACCGATCAAGTTCAATGTGACTTCTTGTTTTACAAACATGTTGGATAAAAAACTCACAATCATAACAAATTATTATGCATACCTTACTGCAACAATCTGTTTCATTAGCTACTGTAGGTGTTGGCTGAATAAGCACACAATATAGGAGAGCACACTCTAGGAAGAATAGCCTATGTTATGCACATATAGTGTCGTTCTTAAGATTTCAGTTCACCTTGATGTAGCTGTATACATCTTGACTTTCCTGTCTGGATAGATCCTAACGAAGGCCTACGAAAGCATCAACGGTTTGTTGGCTGCAGGTACAAAAGCGCAAGTCCACCGAGATTAAATTCAGTCCAAGACGTGTACCTCATTTTAGGCTAGACCTTGATTTGTTCCTCAACCTCAAGTCAAAAGCAACCTGTCGGTGTGGCTTTGCTCTCCTTTCTTTCGTTCTGCAGCAGCCGACATTCCCCAGCCCAGAAGACACCTTCCCCACTGATGTCCTCTGTGTTTGATCTGGACTTGATCAGAGATAGTTGCTGAAAATCATCGACGGCGGCTAGAATGGGATGTGAGAGAAGAAGGCAGTGAGGAGATACCTGTAAGTGGCGATTGCTAGAGAAGTTTTAGAACCACTCCCTCAACCATGGTAACGTAGACCTGGATGTAGAGGATGAGTAGGATCGCACACAATGAAAAATGGTTAGAAGAAATTTAAGAGATAGAGGAGTGGTCGACAAAACTGACATGTTCTTGGATGACGGGAACAGAGTGAGTTGACTGGGAGCGTACGTGACGATGTTTTGTTAGGAAGAATTGGGAGACATGGTGCGAGTGGCCGAGTGAATTCACGGATTTTTAGTTGACGGGTTCATTTTGTTTTAACTTTTTGAGAAAAAAATGCTTGAAAAAAAAGCTGAGAAGAGAGAGAGTTAAGAGGATTGCAACATTTTGAAAATGCTCCAATCCGATTGGTTGATGGCATAGTTGTCATTTGTAAAAAATATTCACTCTTTTTATAGTAGTATATATATTATTGGCCTAATTACATACATTAGCTCATTAGGGTTATACTAAACCTTGTTTGGCTAAGTCTAAAAGATCAAATTTCTAGGGTAGGGTTCGAGATCCGGTATGTTACATTGAGGAACTGGACAATGAGATCATATGTATGATAGAGTACATACATTCTTGTTATGTCCCTAGTCGGATATTATTGTGGAAGCAATACAGACAACAGTAATACATAAGACTAGAGTGTGTGTTGGTTTATGATAGAATCTCATCAGTCATGATATGTGATATCAAACCAAACACATAGATACAAAAACTATGTATAAGAGAGACTCACCTTGAGAGTGATACATGGAGTCAATAGGATGATAGTCAGTATCGGCTCTTAGACTAATAGTGGTGGAGTGATACATGGAGTCAATGGAATGATAGTCAGTATCAGCTCTTAGACTAATAGTGGTGGTGTGGTTCTTAGACCTAAAGTCACTACACTCATCACATGAAATTCAATGTGTTTTGCCACCATCCACCGGGACCTTGAATAAGGGTTGCCATAAAGGTGGTGCTCAGCTGCATTGTGACACAAAGGGATGATTGTGAGTGATGTAGATGGGATTTGTCCCTCCTACAAGGGTTTGATATCCTAGCCAGTTGATAAGCGAGACTGAGAAATACATGGTCGTGTGATGTGAGTCAATATGTGATATTGAGTTCACATGTATCTTAGACAGTCTTCTCTACTTCAAGTAACATGGATTGAATGTTGAAGAGTTGATGATTTCATGTCTCAAGTTCAATCTAGATATCAAAGACAAAGGAACTATATGATCATTGTAACACTGATCAAGGATTGTAGGTTGAAGTTGTTCTCCAACTTCCTAGTTACTTGGATAGCAAATGTGTTTCTAGATACTCTCTCATTGCTTGTAATGTCATAAGTTGGTTATGGACATTCACTGCCAACGTAACTTGGGACCTATAGGGCCACACGCATAGCATGCACCTGGAATATGAGTTTATTCATGAATATGGTTTAACTTGATTGCTGAAGTGTTTAGGTATTCAATTTAAATATCAATAGATAAAAACTGAATGATAGGACTGTGAACTGACTATTTCAAGTGTTGAACTGATCTATTCAAGTGTCAGGTCAAATTGAACAACATTGGATGGATTAGAGATCTGAAGCGACCGGTTCATAAGTGAATCGACCGGTTCAGACACTGAAACAAGCGATTTAGGTTATGAACTGACCGATTCAATGATCAATATGATAAGATCAAGGATTGATGTTGACGTCATGTTGTGCTTTAATCGAATATTGAAAGCCAATGTGATTGAAAATAGGAAAGAAAGTGAACTGACCAATTCAAGTGTTGAACTAATCATTTCACATGTGAACCAATTGGTTCAAGTGTGAACTGATCAGTTCATAGTTTGTAGCTTCCAGAAAATTCATGAAATTATGTCTCTTTGACTCCTTGTTGATCTGGAAATGATGACCATGCCCCACCTATAAATATAGGGATAGTGATGGTTTTTTTATATCATCCCAAAAATGTTTTCTTCTCTAGTTGTGGCAACTAAAGAGCTTGATCAAGTCCTACCTGTCAAAGGGAGGGACAGTAAGGGAAAGACAACATGGGAGAGTGAATCAACCCTAGCAAGTTGACGTTTGAGGATACAACACCTTCCCATTGGCTTTTGTAGCACAATGTGGAGACCCTAGTGGTCCGTGTAGAGGTTGTTCCCACCCGTTAGGAGGACATCGTCATCTGCTGTCTGTGGTGCTCCTCCATGAGACCATTGCTAACGACTGCCCGAGTGTTGCTTAAAGAAGAAGTGTGATGCTGCAAGGATAAGTCGTTGTGCTTGCTCCTATACAATGTATATGCCTCATAATCTTCCTTCCCAGTTCATAGTTGTTTACACGATCAACTGATTAAGGGGAATATGGCAGTAAAATTTTTGTTACCGCCGCCATGTCTGTTGCCATATTTCCCTACATAAACTTCATGTAATTGGATGTTTATTGATACATGATGATGTTTGACTCCAATTAATCCTAATTGGATATATATCAAGAGAAAAATGGAAGTAAGTATATTTTTAACTAAATAGGCATAAGAAATACAGAGGACATGGTTAGGCACCTTGATTTGGGTATTTTACAAGAAGAAAATGGGATTGTTTGGTGTTGACATGGTATATCAAATCAATGGCACAGTGTGTAGCAGGTGTCTAATTGGACAAGTGCTTCTAATGGACATGAGTGCACATAGCATGTTCTACTATTTTTGTTGTATAGGGTCGCAATTCTAACACAATGTGTTAGGTGCACATCATGTCATCATGAAATTGAGTGCTAAAGAAGGTGGTTCATATATCTACACAACATGTCACGTGTAAAAAAATATAAATCACAATAGAGCTTGGCCTGAACAAGATGGGAAAGGAGCCATGACGCTTATTTCTTTGACTGAGTTGACACCTAATTTCCTCAAAGATGGGATGCTAGAGAAAATGTGGAAATGATATGGTTTTTGGTTGGTAACATGAGATGAATGGAGCTTGGTGTAGTTTCTAGAGGGGTCGAAATGAGAGTATGGACTTGGATCTTGCTTTCTACAGTTTGGACTAAGATTTTGGATGTGTAGTTGACTGTAATGAGGTGTATTAGCACACACACGCACACACACAAAAATTATATATATATATATATATATATATATAATTTTTATCAAAGAGTCGAAGGAGTATATAAACTTGGTTTAATTTTTTCACCATAAGTGGTGTGCCTGGTAGATAACTTAATTACAAATTCAGAGGAAGGCATGGTTTTTTGTAGATTCAAGGGAGAATAGGCTCGCCATTTTATCCATTAATGGTTGGACCATCTTCATGTTCAAGGTTGAAGGTGACTACTCCCCTTCCATAGATATAGTCATTGGCTCACAAACAGATGACTCACAGTTCTAAAATATAATAATGCAAAATAATTTATACATGGTGTCTCGTTACTCCAAACAACTTTAAATTTGGAACATTCATATAGACGATTGTGTTGTATTTTAAAATGCTATAAACATGAGTTTTTCTATGTTCTTTAAATCCTATGTTTGACTTAATATTGATATAATTCAAGGTACAAAGACTATTTTGAAATGATTCCATATCCACATGTGCACAATCAATCTCTCACAGTATGATCTGGGGTCATATTAAGTTATTAGTACAATAAGTAAATTTAATTGAAGAAATTAAATGCCAAGAAGTAAGATGAAAATAATTCATGTAATAGTGTAACATTCCAAATGATGTTAAATAACCAGATTCTAATTATCACTAATAACGGGATACAACGGATTTCAAGTGCAAATAAGTTTTCAATAGTTAAATGGTAAGTAGAAAGTTGGATTTGTATCTTTGTGACCCCAAAATTGTTTATGTCGCAACTCTACTGCCATTAGAATTATTTTCCTTTATATATAGAACTCTAAAAAGAGGATTGGATAGAGATTAATCATATTGCCTTCAAACTCCTAGGTGACCTCTTCCAAACCATGATGTTTCCACAAAAGTTTACTTGCTCCATCTCATTGCTCTTCATCTTCTTCACTCGATTGTCTAATACTTTCTTTGGTTACTCTTAATAAGAAAATTTGATATCATGACGTTCTATTGTAAAAATATGCTAGGAATAAATGACATAATTATTTCAAAGATGCGTATAAAAGAGATCATGCATCTTACATATAATGGGATAAACCCATGTGGTAATGCATAATGAAAAATTGTGTGGGTTCCTAGAAATGTTGCCTAGAAATGTCTTTCAACGGCTTTACCTTTGTAAATGCATTACCTTCAACTACGAAACCCATGTCAATGTGGTGTTTATCAAATAAGGTCTACAATACAATACCTTATACGGTGTCGTCCCATTACTACTTAGGTATTTATTATTATATGTAATCCCGTCTAAAGGTAGATACTTGTGTCATGATTCTCTCCAATCCAAAAACAACAAGATCGAATCAAATATTCTAAACTCGACATAGTCATCTTTGATTGTCTTTCGATCTAAGGACATTACATCGTACCAAAAGATAGTAAAGTTCCCAATTCATCATGAATCTATCTCCGTACTTTAGAGATGTACATAGGATCTTAGTCAGAAATCATAATCTTTGGGATGCCTCGCAAATGAAGAATCTCTCTAAGGTATAGATGTTATATTGTTGGTACATTATTGGTGGCTCTAAAAGGGGGAAAGGGGGATGATTTCTTGGGGCAATAAATGGCAACATGCACTACATTTTAGTTCGGGTGTGTCTTTTGAAAACCAATAATAAAGTCTAGATTGAAATTTTCCTACTTCCATTTTGGAATCTATAAGGTATTGTAATGACTTATCAAGTATCTATTTCTATAACTTCACTTTCTAACCGGTAAGGTGTTTCGTCACACACTTAGAAATGCCATGCTTCACATTCTTCCACTAGAAATAATATTGTAGGTTCATATATATATATATATATATATATATATATATATATATATATATATATATATATATATATATGTGTGTGTGTGTGTGTGTGTGTGTCTGTGTGTGTGTGTGTGTGTGTGTGTAATTCTTGCATAGATAGAATAATTTGAATAATCAACATCCACCAACACCTTATCTATCATATCATTCACATCAAGAACCCGTACTCTCAATATAAAGCATAGAACTTCATAAAAATTCCACTATTTGGGATTTCTCAATCAAATTTAATATCTTCTCTAACTCAAGACTAGTCCTTTAGGAATTTATCATATCATTAACCAAACAAGTTGATGGAAATATTGGCCATCTTCACATGCATCTCTTCAAGCACAGGTTTCCACTCATCTATTGTTCTAGGATCTTCCACTTAGATAACCTCATTGTGGAACACACCATTACCTTCTTTAACTCAAAAACTAGAAACTAAATTATCTATATGAGGGTGATAGGTAATGGTAATTCAAACTCTAGTGATTAAAAAGCACTTTAAAAGTAATTCCATACAAGTAAAGTATCTAGATCTTGAGAGATAAAATTGATGTTGCACGATCTAAGCCATGGGTAGGTAGTTCTCCTCAATTCCCTTCTTCATATGAAATGTGTAAGAAATATGTTGCCTTCTTGCATTAGTACACAACTTAAACCTTGACACAAGGGTTTTTTTGTAGATAATATAGCGCTTGCATTCTATCGATCTGGTCATAACTAGTAGTAATGTCAAATGTTTCTTTAGCTATTAGAAATTCTCCTTGTAGTATTATGTTTATAAGAACTTATCATTATCCCTTGTGATCTTGGTCAAGGGTACAAAGATATTTGAAAATTTAGTGATGAAGGACATATAATACCCTGCTTGTCTAACATACCAGATCTCATACCCTACATTGGAAGTTAACATTTTAGACTTAGCCAAACAAGGTTGAAGGTTAGACCTAAATAGATGTTTAGTATAATCCCAATGAGCTAATGCATGCATATATTACCTTAATGTAACCTAATTCTCTAACATTAATCTTAGGTTTATAATACATAAAATATGCCACATAACTCATTTTGGTGGTAATATGAAGATAAGAAACTTAATTGGATAAACAATTTAGATAATGGGCCGTTAATGAACCATATGACATATCTCATAAAAATAAATCTCAAAATAGGAAACAAACTTCAAATTCGAATTCTACATATCAATATTAGCCTACATGTCAAATTTCATCTAATTTGGACAACCTTGAAATATTAGGATAAGTTTAGGAGAGAGAAAATGAATAAAAGACATAAGTAATAAATAATGTGGTTATATAACTTCAAAATATATAAATAATGTCAAATTAATATTCTACACATCAAATATCACTTGTGGAGAAAGTTTGGTCCAATTTGGATGTTGTTTGTACAAGTTATACAATTTTAGGTACATTTTGGACTTTTATGCAATTTACCCAATTGGGAGGTTTTCTTTGCAAAATATCACATGAATTATAATAATTAGATACCACCTTACCAGGGTCGAATTCTAAAACCATGGGAGCACATAGTTTCACCTTGGTTTGATGGCATCGCTTTCCAAGGGCATTTTAGGATTTTTCTCTTTATAAGTGAGCTAACCTTTAGAAGCCATCGACCAATGGGGTTATTTCCTTTATGGAGGTCGGTTGAGAGGGCCTAAAAACGTCCATAAACCGACCTTAGATATTTTATAGCCTCCATGAGGTGTCCACTTGCAAAACCATGATGCCCTAGGCTAATGACACATGGAAAGTCCCATGAAACACCTCATGTTTGAACTTTTTCTATAAATAGCCATGCATACCCCTTTCCCAACTCACAAATTCAAAACTCTTGGTCTCTTTTTCTTTCCTCTAGCTTAGAGAATAGTTCCTTTTGTATTTGGCCACGAATTTTCTGACCCAAGTTAATAAAGGGAGCCTACCTTGGTGAAGAAGGCTCATATCGTTTCCAAATTTCTCTATTTTGGATTCTTAAACTCCTCCTTGGTGATCTTTGTTCAAGAAAGGAGCTAGGCTTGGAGCAACCAGACCTTATAAGCTCGAGATCCTTGCTGTTTGTACCTTATTATCTTCCCTAGATGTGAGCTTCATAACCCCCTTTCCATATATTTCTTATTACATGCTTAAAACTAATGATCTTACGTTAAAATTGACGATGTGTCGATTTCTAATTGATCGATTTTCAATAATTCATAACTTTTGATTCATTTGTCCAAAAATTAAAGTAAAATATGTTCTGAACTCATAAAAACATGTTCTTTTTAATAAAAATATTTACAAGTATTGGTTTTCAGTTTTGTAGAAAAGAGTTTTTAGAAAATGAATAAAATACCTAAAAATCACCAAAAATACACTTTAACCTTCATAACTCCAATATATGCAAAATTATATGTTTACTTAATCAGAAAAACCTAACTAAGTCAGTGGTGATATTTTTGAGGTCTGAATAGAGGTTTTGTGTAAAAATTTCATATATTAGGGTTTCAACTCTTTAATGTATATATGTTATTCTAATACATGAATATGAAATTGGAAATAGGACAAGTGGACCTTAATTTCAACTAATGGAAAAGAGCTTAATATGACTCTAAGTAAGAGAGGTATGTTGTATCCCCTATTCCTATATAATGAGCAATTCACCTATCTTTTCATTCTCTTGAATTTGACCTACACAATATGTCTTATCTCTTGTTATCATGGTTCGTGTGAACTATCTTGCTTGTTATGAACTTAGATATTTTCTTGATATCTTTTCTTGTGCCTTGGTGCATGTTGGTCTCTTATATTGGTATGTTCTACTTTGAAGTGGATGTTATATGCTTGTGTTGTCCATTGTGTGATGGCAACCTTTGTATCATCTTCTGACTAAACTATTTACTTGCCTCTACATTAAACATGCTATGTGATTCAGTAGCACTAGAGTAGTGTAATTACATTAGTTTTGGGGCAGTATTACCCTATTGTTTATTTGGAGGGTGGCAGTATACCATTCCTCTATAATCGAGTGTGGCAGTAATCCATACCCAACTTTATATATTTGGGAGATTGGCAGTATTCCTTTCTCTATCAGGTTTCAACTTTATGAGGGTTGGCCGCCAATTGTGTTTATATTGTTCTAGAGCTATGTTTATCTCACATGCATGCAGGTTGATTATTGTGGGGTGTGTGACCTACTACTTTCTTTTGTGCCAGTATTGCACAATCTTTATTGTTTCAATCATGGCAAGTATCTTCTTTTATTATATGATGATTATTTTCTTTTATGCCCGATTGGGTAGTCCTTATCTCTGGTATGGGAAGCATTTTACATTTGAAGTCCTTATTGCTTAAATTGCTCAAAGTTTCCTTTAGCATACACCTACCAGCTTTTGCTGATGTATTTCTTTTCTCTTCTCTTTTGTGGGGTATGCTTCCAACCCCAGGTTAGATCAAGGAGAGGCGAACTTCGACATCAACCTTGTAGCTGAGCTTTTGGGGAGACTTGAAGAGGTAGTTAGATGACCCTCGGCTTGATCTTTGGCTTATATGATTAGATTTCCTTTTTGACACCCATATGCGGTGAAGTGTTGTATCATGTTATCGAGCATTGTAAATTGTTAGATAATGATATTTTCCGCTGCTACTCCTTGTGTAATGATACATACATGTTGAAAGAATTGGTCTCCATTCCTTTGACGGAAATTCTATGTGGTGTTTGGTTTTAAGGGATGTGGTCTTTTCTTTTTAGTAGAGGAGTGGTTTCACTCCTTTACAGCATGGTATCAGAGACACTAGCAGTCGGTTATCTAACTATTTCAAACTCATCTCCCTTTAGGGTGTTTACCTTTATCTTAGGTTGCTTACACCTAGTATCCTTGCCTTGTGCAAGAAAACCTTATGGTTGGACAGAACTCCTTTGTTGACAACCTAGGAGGCTTTGAGACACCTCAGAACCCTAAGAACATGATGCCAAGACAAGACCCTCTCATTACTCCTGAGAGTCAAACTTCTGATCAGGATACTCCTGTTGCTACTAATCTTACTCCTGATCAAGAGTTGACCTATAGTTCCATAGTTAATCTTTCCTGGTTATGTTTTCCTTTTGCATGTTGCTTTTGTAGTAAGGAAGTGTAGTTGAACCTTTTTGTATCTGAAGTTTAGTTTGATATAATAATATGAACCCTTTTAAGGGGTGGTGGATAAGTTTTCTTATGGATGTTTTGATTTCGAGAACAAAATCCCTTTAAGGGGTGGTGTGTTGTAACATACCAGATCTCAGACCCTACATTGGAAGTTGACATTTTGGACTTAGCCAAACAAGGTTGAAGGTTAGACCTAAATAGATGTTTATTATAATCCCAATGAGCTAATGCATGCATATATTACCTTAATGTAACCTAATTCTCTAACATTAATCTTAGGTTTATAATACATAAAATATGCCACATAACTCATTTTGGTGGTAATATGAAGATAAGAAACTTAATTGGATAAACAATTTAGATAATGGGCCGTTAATGGGCCATACGACATATCTCATAAAAATAAATCTCAAAATAGGAAAAAAACTTCGAATTCAAATTCTACATATCAATATTAGCCTACATGTCAAATTTCATCTAATTTGGACAACCTTGAAATATTAGGATAAGTTTAGGAGAGAGAAAAAGAATAAAAGACATAAGTAATAAATAATGTGGTTATATAACTTTAAAATATATAAATAATGTCAAATTAATATTCTACACATAAAATATCACTTGTGGAGAAAGTTTGGTCCAATTTGGATGTTGTTTGTACAAGTTATGCAATTTTAGGTACATTCTGGACTTTTATGCAATTTACCCAATTGGGAGGTTTTCTTTGCAAAATATCACATGAATTATAATAATTAGATACCACCTTACCATGGTCGAATTATAAAACCATGGGAGCACATATTTTCACCTTGGTTTGATGGTATTGCTTTCCAAGGGCATTTTAGGCTTTTTCTCTTTATAAGTGAGCTTACCTTTAGAAGCCATCGACCAATGGGGTTATTTCCTTTATGGAGGTCGGTTGAGAGGGCCTAGAAACGTCCATAAACCGACCTTAGATATTTTATAGCCTCCATGAGCTGTCCACTTGCAAAACCATGATGCCCTAGGCTAATGACACATGGAAAGTCCCATGAAACACCTCATGCTTGAACTTTTTCTATAAATAGCCATGCATGCCCCTTTCCCAACTCACAAATTCGAAACTCTTGGTCTCTTTTTCTTTCCTCTAGCTTAGAGAATAGTTCCTTTTGTATTTGGCCACGAATTTTCTGACCCAAGGTAATAAAGGGAGCCTACCTTGGTGAAGAAGGCTCATATGGTTTCCAAATTTCTCTATTTTGGATTCTTAAGCTCCTCCTTGGTGATCTTTGTTCAAGAAAGGAGCTAAGCTTGGAGCAACCAGACCTTATAAGCTCTAGATCCTTGCTGTTTGGACCTTATTATCTTACCTAGATGTGAGCTTCATAACCCCATTTCCATATATTTCTTATTACATGCTTAAAACTAATGATCTTATGTTAAAATTGATGATGTGTCGATTTCTAATTGATAGATTTTCAATAATTCATAACTTTTGATTCATTTGTCCAAAAATTAAAGTAAAATATGTTATGAACTCATACAAATATGTTCTTTTTAATAAAAATATTTCCAAGTATTGGTTTTCAGTTTTGTAGAAAAGAGTTTTTAGAAAATGAATGAAATACCTAAAAATCACCAAAAATACACTTTAACCTTCATAACTCCAATATATGCAAAATTATATGTTTACTTAATCAGAAAAACCTAACTAAGTCAGTGGTGATATTTTTGAGGTCTGAATAGAGGTTTTGTGTAAAAATTTCATATATTAGGGTTTCAATTCTTTAATGTATATATGTTATTCTAATACATGAATATGAAATTGGAAATAGGACAAGTGGACCTTCATTTCAACTACAGGTTTGGAAAAGAGGTTAATAGGACTCTAAGTAATAGAGGTATGTTGTATCCCCTATTCCTCTATAATGAGAAATTCACCTATCTTTTCATTCTCTTGAATTTGACCTACACAATATCTTATCTCTTGTTATCATGGTTCATGTGAACTATCTTGCTTGTTATGAACTTAGATATTTTCTTGATATCTTTTCTTGTGCCTTGGTGCATGTTGGTCTCTTATATTGTTATGTGCCACTTTGAAGTGTATGTTATATGCTTGTGTTGTCCATTGTGTGATGGCAACCTTTGTATCATCTTCTGACTACACTATTTACTTGTCTCTACATTAAACATGCTATGTGATTCAGTAGCACTAGAGTAGTGTAATTACATTGGTTTTGGGGCAGTATTCCCCTATTGTTTATTTGGAGGGTGGCAATATACCATTTCTCTGTAATCAAGTGTGGCAGTAATCCATACTCAACTTTATATATTTGGGAGATTGGCAGTATTCCTTTCTCTATCAGGTTTCAACTTTATGAGGGTTGGCCACCAATTGTGTTTATATTGTTCTAGGGCTATGTTTATCTCACATGTATGCAGGTTGATTATTGTGGGGTGTGTGCCCTACTACTTTCTTTTGTGCCAGTATTACACAATCTTTATTGTTTCAATCATGGCAAATATCTTCTTTTATTATATGATGATTCTTTTCTTTTATGCCCGATTGGGTAGTCCTTATCTCTGGTATGGGAAGCATTTTACATTTGAAGTCAGTATTGCTTAAATTGCTCAAAGTTTCCTTTAGCATACACCTACCAGCTTTTGCTGATGTATTTCTTTTCTCTTCTCTTTTGTGGGGTATGCTTCCAACCCCGGGTTAGATCAAGGAGAGGCGAACTTCGACATCAACCTTGTAGCTGATCTTTTGGGGAGACTTGAAGAGGTAGTTAGATGACCCTCAGCTTGATCTTTGGCTTATATGATTAGATTTCCTTTTTGACACCCATATGCGGTGAAGTGTTGTATCATGTTATCGAGCATTGTAAATTATTAGATAATGATATTTTCCACTGCTACTCCTTGTGTAATGATACATACATGTTGAAAGAATTGGTCTCCATCCCTTTGACGGAAAATTTATGTGGTGTTTGGTTTTAAGGGATGTGGTCTTTTATTTTTAGTAGAGGAGTGGTTTCACTCCTTTACAGCTTGTCTAAGGAATATTTGGAACTGAGTCAGTCTTCATGAGGTTTTCCACATGGCAAAGCTTTAACCTTCACAATGTCAACAATTGTAGGGCTTCAAAAGATGACGTATTCTAGGGACATCACATTAGAGAGACAAAACTTACATTTCATGAACTTGGCATATATTGGTGTTCCTTCGGGATGATTACAACTATCTTTGGGTGTCTTTGATTCGTCTCAATATTTTCACAAAATATGTGAAAAATATTCAAAGAAGACTACTATGAATGAGTTGAAGTAATGCTTGAGAGTCACAAATGTTTTTAGGGCATTGTTTAGCCCTAACTAGGCATCTAGAGTGTCCATATGTCATATAAAACTATACTCGAGATGTCTAATCTTTGAACTTCATATGATGGTAGAAAAGTCGTAGGTCAATCTTGAGAATATAGTGGAAGATTTTTGTTAACCAAACTAGACATATATTATGGGTAGAAAATAGTGGTTCTTGATGGTCACTTTATTAGCCACATAGTAATTATATCACATACACATTGACCTATCCTTATTCACAATAAACACATGTGTTCACCTAAAAGAGACACTTGGTATGATTAATACCATCTCAAGTATCTCTTGAAGTTGTTTCTTCACTTAAGCAAATGTTGCAGGTGCCATTGAATAAGGAGATTTAAAGATGTGTATTTCCCTTGGAATAAAATCAGTGATGAATTCTATGTGTTTTTCAAGAGGCAGAATCTATAGCTTTTATAGAAAAACTTCAATACAATCACTACTACATCCATGTCCTTCATTTTCTTGGGTTCAAAACCAATTACAAAATTATCAAGGGTAGACGGACATCTATTATCATAAGTTTTTGAGCCTTCAAGATAGATATGATACCCTTATATAACTTCTTTAACCATAGTTATAATATAATATATCTATTGGTGGCTGACATTGTTCCTACATTCTAATAAATATTAATGTTCTTACAGCCAGTGATTCCAAGTATAACATCAAAATCTATAATATATTACAAAATGAGGTTGATAGCAAACAAGTGGTTTTAAGAAATAGGATTGTTAACATTGATGATATATAGCACATACTTTTCTTTAAAATTTGGAATTTACTAGATCTTGAAATCTAAATTAGTGTCTAGAGTTTCAGTCAAAAGTGTGTCCATATTTGGCATTAAATTCTAGTTGTACATTCAAAAACTATATTGTTTCCTTCTACCTCTTCTTTATTAATGGAATATACTCTCCCAAATCTACATCTACTCATCAACATATTTTGTCTAGGCTTATGGTGGTTCTGGTTGGGAAGCATTTTCTTGATGTGGGGTAGGTCCAAAACTTTTCCTTGGTCTAGAAAATTTGACATTTGGATGATTAGTCTTGTAAATGTTGTAAACAATATGTTTTAGGAAGTAACACTCTCTAGGGTGTATCTTTGCATAGTTTTAACAATGGATACTAGGTTTCTTAGGGGGATGCTAAGTTGAAGGTGTTGGTGACATACTCTCTTATTAGTATTGTAGTTATTGTGGTGATTGTTGTGATGGTTATTTCCATCATTTTTGTATTTTACCTCATAGAGTTGGGTGGTTTTGATGAGTTATATATATATGGGTATACATTCACTGCCTATGCGGGTAACTAACTTTTGTTACCCGTAGATCTTTTCTATAATAGGAAAACACATAATTGTAATGAGACAAACAAAATTGTAATAGAATGAATTGCTTTGTAAACATGTCATGAAATTTTTATTTGTCCCTTTGAAAACAATAAAAATGATATTTATGACAAAGTAGTAAATGAATTACGTTGTAATAAAAAATGAGTCTATATATTACAATTTTGGTTGTACCGTTACAAATATGTACCTCCTATTACAAAACAAATTCATGGGTAACTAACCTTAGTTACCCACATGGGTAGTGAATGAATGGCATATATATACATATATGTGTCTGTATTAAAACCCTAAGGTTCTTAGGTAATCTATGACCTTGGATACTGATTTCACTCTATTCGATGAGGGCAATCAAATTTACCACTAAGACAAAATGAATTTTCATACTGAGAGTTCTCCTTGACCAAGACTACTATTACTCTCAACTCAATCATCTTCCCTCACCATGGGTGGATTCACCAACAATGTCATGAGCCTCATTCTGATAGGGCAAACTGTTAACACCAATTTTCTTCATCACTAATTTGACAAGCTTCTAGACATGAATCAACCACATTAACACCATAACCTAGATCATATATATGATCTCCATTCATATTTATTATGAATCCATGTAGAAACAAGATTCATATAGTAGATTCAATTATAAACTTAAGCCCCAACCATATTTGTACAAGTTTGGCCCAAGAACAATTAAATCAAATGAATAATGAAAGTTGCATAATTTTTGGGTCCTAAATCAGTCTTCTTGGGGGATTATGATAGCAATCATACTTGAAAGAATGGTATTCACATCTTTTAATCCTTGATCATTAATATGGTAATTCAATTTGTCTTTATCATCCTAATTCTGTTGAACTCATGAAAGTATAATGTGGTCACTTGCCAAATCTATAATCTATTAGGTTACCCTTTCACCAAGAAAATTTAACTACTAGAATTTTTTAATATTAATATAATATTTTTAGGTCACCATATTTGATCACCGGTAAGCTATCAAAATATTGTTTTAACTTGATATAATATTGGATCATTATTGGATTCATTTAATTATATGAAATGGTATCAAAGTGGTATTATTCTACTATTCATTTTAACTTGTGAGGTATAAGAATATTAATCTAATATTATTTTATCTTCCTTTTTAGATCATGGTCCACCTACAAAAAAATAATTTAGTATTATATTCTCTCACCATACATCTTCCTTCATGAGAAACTAATATTACTTAATGTTGTATGTAGTTCCACACACTCTTTCCATCATGTTCTTAAAAAATTGCAGTGTCAGCATTTGGATGAGTGATCCACCCATGTCAAAAAATATAATGTGTCACTTAACTACTCACAACCTGGTCACAATGATGAAAGACACTCTCTCATGCATAGTAGGAGTTGGGAAAATATGTTCATGTCACCCACTTACACAGGAAGCTTTCTTTCCAAAAATTTAATGCATGTGTTTGACAATTTATCCTCCCTCAATTAAAAATGGGCCATGTCAATTACGTATTGTCTACCCATGGGTTGGTCATGATCACAAATGACACTCAGTATCAGGTAAATATCTCCACGTCACATACTCACATAAGAGAGAGGCAAGAGAAACTCTTCTGATAATTGACGTATTAAATTCTCTTGTGAAAACCCAAGAAGAATAAAAAAATAGATACATACATACACAAAGAGAGCAGTCGTAAGAGAAACCCATCTACAGAACCAAATGCTACAAAAAAGTGTACAAGAGAACCTCTTTCTTGATATTTATGAGTTTTCCTCAACCTCTAAGCTTCAAACTCTAACCTCACTTCACTATTTCTCACAAAGGAAGATCCACAGTAAATCCACACGTAGTAGTCTCATCAAGGTGATAGAAAAATATTAGGGTTGCATACTCCTTTTCTTATTTTCTTATGATAGATGGTTTTCTACTTAAGTTTTAAACCTATACTACCACCACATTCCCATTTTTAACAGTCGAATTAGGGTACTTGCTTGATAGCTCTTTCCCATTTCAGGTCGAGCACGCCAATCTCAGATCCATATAGCTTCATGAAACTTTATTTGTTACGAGTCATTTTAACATGGTTTCTTGGGTTCTATGACATAAAAACATGGTGGTGACTCCATCGAATCCTTTTTATTTTGGTCTATATTTACTGGTGACAATATTAGGGATGAAGGTGGTTTGTGTGATAATGCTATCAAGAAGTGTGTACAATTGATCTCTTCTTAAATTTCTGGAATGTAACTAGTAAGAAGAATATTCTTTGGGTAAAATAGACTCATAAAAATATTATAATTATCTCTTTATTTGATGACTTGAGCTTTTAGGTACATATTTTTGGCTTGTTAACCAACTTGTTATAGAAAGGTTGCACATGAGTCAGTTTCTAATTTTTTTTTAGGGTTGACTCCAGCTTTTGTTACGGTTGGATCCTTGTATCCCTAACTTTACTTTTCTTACTGATATAATTGGTATAAAAGCATTATTTAGACTGGATTTCCTATGAGTGCTAAGTTAAATTCTATCCATCATGAAGATGATTGGGCTATTACTGAAACTATGCTTCATGCCCCTTAATCCATATCTTCCATGAGGTCCCCCTCCTATTGGTGGTGAGGATTATATCCTCTTTTCAAAAATGAGAATTTCTAAGCATAGAGATGATTAGTATGCTACTAGGGATAACGTTAGATCCCTATATGTCTTTAATTGTGTTTAGAAATTTAAGGTTCCCAGAAGATGCTAGGTGCATGCTTGAAAATCTATCAAAATGAGCTATTGACTTTGGATTATTCAAGGAGGTCATCTATCTAGAGTCCTTTTGTTCACTTATCTACAAACATCATTGTGAGAATGTCCATCATCTTATTTTTTTATGCTCATACAGTATATGTTAACGAGAGAATATTTCTAAGTCATCATTCTCAATATTACTCCTTGTAAGTTGAAATACCTTCCCAAGTCTCCCACTAGTAAAGCACATATTTATTGCATGATTATCACCACAAGATATGGAGGGAAAGAAATCAAAAGGTACATAAATACAATAGCACTTCTCCTAGTGTGATCCAAAAGATAGTTCCAAAAGACTATCTCAACTTGTTACAAAATTGAATTTAAGTTGTATGTCATTCTTTTATCTATCTAGGATTATGGCAGCGTGATGAAGTCTATGGTCTTCTATGATGTCATGTACAAAGTTTGATTAAGCTTGAGAATTGAGTATATTTCCTCGTAGCATGTTGTTAATATGTAGTTAGTACTTTGGGAGTTTCGTCTTTTCCCTCTTTAATATATTTATTTTATGGTTTATTATCCTCCATTATCCTTCCAGGGCTTCAAGCCTAATGTACTTTCTTAGCACGGTTAGTTAAAAATAATACAAGATAACTCATTGTGGTTGTTTATCAAAAGACTCTTGGGTTTTATAGTTTAATTGTTGAATGCAATTTAAATTGTTTATTAAAGTTTTGATTGAAGCAGTATGTCAGTCTATCTAGTATTATGGTAGTGTGGTACAACTTTTGGTTATTGCAGTTAATACCCTTGTAGTTGTGTTGTCTATTTAAAATGAATATGCATTCAATCATGTGCTTCGGAAGAGTCTTTGGTTTGATTTGCCCTAGATATGTCCCTACTAATTATGAAAGGCACTTGTTTCTTGCTAATGTCAACAACTATTTATACTATAATCAAAGACCTTTTGTCTTCAAATGTGTTGATTCTTCTGCAAAAGGTTGAAGGATGAGTAGGCATAAACACCCGTCTCCCTTAACATGTCGCTCTAGCAATTAGGGCTCCAGGCCGTAGACGCTCCACCACCCTCTAGGGTTTCTCTCTTATAGGTTCAAGTGCTTTGTCTTACTCTTCTGGTCCCATCTCTGAGGAGGCAGCAGCGCTGGCAGATAGGAATGTAGGGCTTCAGCTAACATAGGATGAGGAGGAACCAATTGATGTGGAACCGATCAGAAGTGGGGATGAGGAGGATCACACTGAATTAGCTTTGGTAGGGAGGCTTGTAACGAATCGCTCCTACAACTTCAAGGAGATGGAACGAGCATTGACACAGGCATGGAATCTGAGGGAGAAAGTGGAGTTCAAAAAGATTGAGGGTGAGATTTTCATTATCCAGTTCACCCATTGGAGAGATCGACAAAGGGTTATAGAGGAAGCTCCATGGAACTTTGATGGCAGATTGTTGTTATTCGAAGACATATGCAAGGAAGAGCAGTCTGGAAATGTCATTATCAACAGAATTCCTTTCTGGATCAGACTTTATGGTTTGCTGTTGGGATATAGGGGGGACAAAATGATCAAGGAGATTGGTGTGTGGGTGGGGGAAGTTCTGACGGTGGACAATGATGGAATTGGGTGGGATTCGTCCATTCGGGTCAGAGTCTTGCTGGACGTTACAAAGCCGCTGAAGAGGGTGTTGACAACTAGGGTTAAAGGGGGAGTCCTTGTTGAAATCAAAGTGAAGTATGAGTGGTTGTCTAACTTTTGCTTTGGATGTGGAGTCCTAGGGCATGTCGACAAAGACTATGGCTCTCCCAACGATGAGGGTGAATAGATCCAAATATGGGGAGACTGGCTCCGGACATCGCCATGGAAATATGGGTGGGCTGATCGCGACCAAACTAAAGCAACTGGATCGGCTAGGAGAAAGCTAACCTTTAAAGGTAGCAACCCGACGGAATCATCACATTCTAAGGAGGAGGAGGAGGTCAACAGCATGAACAGCAACAATCACGATGGCTAGGACTCACGCCAATGCCCCACTACGCCAACATAGGAACACCTATGGCAACGTACACCTGAAGCATTGAGCAAGACAACGCAAGCAAGTACGATGGATAGAGAGGAAGCGAGCATGGGCGGAGGATAAGGGGAAAGATTGGGATGTAGGAAACAAGGGGGAAGCAAGGAAGGACGAGATTCATCACTGCTCAAAAGACAAAATAGAGATTGATATTAAGGCAGTTCACAAGGTTATCCAGTTTTCTAGGGATGATCTCCTCGCTCTACAGGATGAAGGAAGAATAGATGAACAAGCACCTGAGGTAGAGGAAGATGATAGACCTTTACCATGACAGGAAAAGCAGGTTCCCAAGCAAATTTCTGAGCAAGTGTTAAGGCAACCGCGGATGGGGGAAGGTTGTGAGAAAATAGCCCAAAGGGTGGTGACACGACTGCAGAAGAAAAAGACAATGGGGGGAAGCCAAGAAAGGCAAAACAAAAGCTGCAAGCAAGAAGAAACATTTGCCTTGGGTGTATAGGATGAGCAGGGGAGCAAGATTGGGCATACCATATTTAGAGGTTGTATGGGATGAAACAATGGACAAAAGGAATAGGGACTCTGATTGGTGTGATATAGAACTAGATGAACAACCAACACATGAACTTATGGGGAAAAAATTAAAATAGGGAGAGGAAGTTGGTCCTGACTTTAATAGGGTCGCTATGGCCCAAGTAGCGGAGGTTGGTGGTGACCAACCACATAAAAAATAATAAAAATACTTAGTTAGAACTGTTAGGGGATGGGCAACCCTGACACGGGAAAAGCTCTCTGGTCATGGTGTTGGAGAGAACGCCAAAATATAGTCTTCATCATGGAGACTAGGATAGTAGGATAGAAACTAGAAGAGATAAAGAGAACTT
Organism: Alisma plantago-aquatica; assembly: GCA_963693085.1. Taxonomy (NCBI): domain Eukaryota; kingdom Viridiplantae; phylum Streptophyta; class Magnoliopsida; order Alismatales; family Alismataceae; genus Alisma; species Alisma plantago-aquatica. Next base: position 384,389,210 of record OY856415.1, on the reverse strand, counting down.
GTGGTTTCAAAGATTGCATGTGCATTTCGAGCAATGGAAGGGCTGGAAGTATAGGCTTATGGTGGAAGGAGACAGATGTTAAAATCATGAACTACTCACAGAGACATGTGGCTTGCCTGATAAAGGACTACAATAATAGGGTTAGGTGGAGAGGCATTGGTATCTATGGATGGGTTGACTAGCAGAACAAAACCAAAACATGGGACCTGATGAGGAAGCTGAAAAGTGAGGCTGAAGAACCAACAATTTTCTTTGGTGATTTTGATGAGATCGTATCAAATTCGGAAAAGAATGGTGGGTCCCCAAAGGAAGAGAAAGTCATGCAGAGCTTTCGAGATGCTATTGATGACTGTAACTTGTTGGACCTAGGGTTTGAAGGGAATATCTATACGTGGAGAAGAGGACTGTCTGAGAGGAATCTTATGCATGAATGATTGGATAGATTTCTAGCTAAATTAGAATGGAGGAACCAATTCACCTATTGCAAGGCTATCCATTAACCTATCTTTGAGTCGGACCACGCACCAATCATCCTAGTGGAGAACAATAGAGAGATTCATAAGAAAAAGAAGAATAATTTCTTTGCTTTTGAGACTATGTGGGTCGGCGAGGAGGAATGTGAGGATACCATCAAGTAATCCTAGGAAAATGCAGGTATGGTTGATATTCATATGAAGCTTGACATCTGCAAAGAACATCTTAAAAGGTGGGCAACTGAAAAGTTTGGGGAAAGGCGAAGGAAAATAAAAGAACTGGAAACTAAACTTGGACAGCTACAAGATCTTCCCCCAGACTAGGTAACTCTCCAGAAAGTAGAGGACAAATCAAAAGACCTACAATATTGAATGTGGAAAAATGAAGAGTACTGGGTGGCGAGAGCATGAGTGAAGGAACTTAAGGAGGGAGATCAAAACACAACTTATTTTCACCAGAAGGCCACTAACAGAAGGCAAAGGAATTGGATTGAGGCATTGAAGGATGAGCAGGGAATACTGAGGATGGAAGAGCACGAGATAGTAAATATTGTCATGGACTTTTTTCTAAGTTGTTTCAGACCAGTAACCCAACAGGGTTTCAGCAAGCAACGATGGCCATACAAAGGTGGGTAAACGAATCCTAAAATGAAGATCTGGAGAGAGATATCTCTGATGAAGAAATCCAGATAGCACTGAAGCAAATGCATCCAAACATGGCCCCGAGATCGGATGGAATGAAGGCTATGTTTTCTAGAAATACTGCAATATTGTGGGATAAGACATGGCAAGTTATATCAAGGGTTGGTGGAAAGGAGAAAGGAATTTGAATGACATTACTGATACTCTTGTCGTAATGATCCCAAAAATATAAATGTCTATGACTATGGGAGAGTTTAGGCCTATTAGTCTGTGCAATATCCTCTACAAGATTGCCTCTAAAGTGATGGTGAATAGGCTGAAACCGCTTATGAATAGTATTGCCTCAGAAAATCAGAGTGCATTTATCCCAAGGAGGAGGATTACATATAATTCTCTTATTGCTTATAAACTCTTCCATGATATGAAATGGGATAAATGAAGGAGGAAAGGTAGTGTTGCACTAAAGTTGGACATGTCCAAAGCATGTGATAGAGTAGAATGGAATTTTCTTTTTTTTACTATGGAGAAGATGGGGTTTGGTGCAAAGTGGAGGGGGAATACAAGACTGTATCACGTCTATTTAGCACCTTTTTGTGATTAATGGAGATAGGACAATAAGAATAAAGATGTCACGCGAACTTCACCAGGGTGACCCTCTCTCCCCCTACCTCTTTATTATTTGTGTTGAAGATTTCTCAACCTCCCTTATCACTGATGCATGTGATAACCTAATAGTCACATATCTCACATCTTTTCTTTACAGATGATAGTATTTTATTTGCTAGAGCAACCATTGCATAGTATCTGAAGATAGCTAAAATTACTAGCCAGTATGAACAAGCATCCAGACAGAAAATAAATTTATCCAAGACAGAGATTGTCTTTAGCAAAGGTATTGTACTTGCAAAGTGTGAGGAACTCACAAACCTAGTGCAGGTGAGAGAAGTGGACAGATATGCAAACTACTTAGGCATCCCTACCGCCATTGGAAGGTCAAATAAGTATATTTTTAGCTTCATAAAAGAAAGGATATGGAGGAAACTCCAAGGATGGATGGAGAAATTACCGTCAAAACTAGGGAAAGAGATCCTCATTAAAGTAATAACACAAGCTATCCTAGCTTATGTGATGATAATTTTCCAGTTACTGTCTGGCACTCTCGACGAAATTCAGAGCATCATAGCAAGATTCTGGTGGGGGTAAAAGACAAGGAAAGGAAAATATCTTGGATGAGCTAGAGAAACTTATGTAGACCTAAAAGAAAAGGAGGGCTTGGGTTCAGATATTTTCATGTTTTCAACCAATCTTTGCTAGCGAAACAATTTTGGAGACTGGTTGTTAACCCAGACTCTCTAGTCAGTAGAATTTTGAAAGTAATATATTTTCCCAGAACTTCAATTTAGGAGTCTAAAAGAGGATACAACCCCAATTACACGTGGAGGAGCCAATGGGGTGCGAAGGTGCTTCTTAAAGAAGGAATGGAGTGGAGGATACGCAATGGGGAAGATGTGAATATTTGGAATGACCACTAGTTGCCAAAGGAGGATGACGCCTTAGCACGTCTAAAAAATGAGGAAGGAGCACGCTATACCATAGTCAGTGAACTTATAACTCCATCACTGGAGGAGTGGGATGTATCAAAGCTTGGGGAGTGTTTCCCCAAAAGCTATGTTAGGAGAATACGTGCTATCTAGTTGAGTATAAGGAAGCCACGTCACTCATGGTCATGGTGGCCCTAAAGCAAGGGGTCTACACAATTCGATCTGCTTATTGGCTAGGGCTCTTGGGCAAAGAAGAAGCATGACAACATATAACACAACAGGGAGAACATATATGGAACAAAATATGGAAAGGATAATAGATGCCCAAAATGACACATTTCTTATGGAGAAGTTGCATCGTTGGTCTAGAAACAAGGGGTAGACTCTTTGATCGGCATTGTATTGAAGATGGTACTTCTACACTGTGTATGTCAAAGAAGGAGTCCATTTCTCATATGCTATTTTGGTGCCCAAACGCTACGGAAGTGTGGGACCAAATGCAACAAGGCATTCAATGTTGGGTTGAGGATCTCAAGAGTGAAGACATTTGTGACAGTATGTGGTTGTTCTAGATAAAGCAGTGAAAGAATAAAGGGAGAGCATGGTGGCAAAAATGTGGGCAATATGGAGAGGGTGCAACATGTGTGACTTCCAAAATATTGTGGCTAGTAGTAGATGCATCTACCATACATCTCTAACCATGATAAGAGACTATAAGTTAGAGCAGCGGGCAAGAAGAGAAGGCAACTGAATGCCAACCAGTGAGGAGGAGCCAAGGTGGACTAGGCCAGCAGAGGGTAGGGTGAAAGTAAATGTGGACGCATCATGTGGTGAAGATATTGTGGTAGCGATCGGGATGGAAACGAGATGAAGTGATGGCAGCCTTATGGCCCTAGTAGGGGAAAAGATTGGAGCAGTGACTGAGGTTTCTTTGGCTGAAGCAATCGGACTGAGATCAGCTCTTCTCTGGGCAAAAAAATCGAAATTGATCACATTGAGGTCGAAACTGATGCACTTGAGGTGGTTCAAGCATGTCTCGATACAAAATTGAGGGGAGATTACTTGGGAGAAATCGTGGAGGACATCAGCTTAATTAGGCAGCATTTTATGTCATGTTGTGTTTCTTATGTTAGATGTAGTTGTAATAGAGTAGCACATGAAGTAGCTAGTATAGCACGTAGAGGTTCAGTAGATAGGTATTCCCTTCTGCAATCTTTTCCTTCCAACATTATAGACCTTGTCACGGATGATTTATCCAGTTAATAGATGATGGGGGATCCCAACCATAGGATCCTCCATCCCCTTATCAAAAAAAGGTTGAAGGATGAGTTATGCTTGGAAATCGGTTCTACATAGTCTTTTCTCCTTGTCATGCTACTTTTGAGGAGTATGAGTTCTTTTCTTTTCCTTTGGCATTGACTAGTTTTCTATCTTTGACCTTTATTTTCCCTTTGATAGTTAGCTCATTTCTTGCCAAGTTTGATGTGAAGACATATCTTGTCATGTTACAAAGAGAAAAATAAATACAAAGAGAAAAGGTCGGGCTTGAGACACACAAAAAAGACATCATATTGAGATGAATGATGAGATACTTTTTTAATAAAATCTAAAAATTACTAAAATAAAGTAGATGAACTAGAAATTTAAGCAAGTTGTATCATGTAGATTTGATATATCTTACTAGAATAAATATTTTTTCCAATAAACATGTATCGTATAGAAGAAGATGATGGAGAAATAAGTTATATATCTTTAATAGGGTTAAAGTGTTCAAGAGGTAATGGATTCATAAATATTGTTAATTTATTTTTTTATCCATGTGTGTAGAAGTAATACTTTCATTTATCTATGTGGTATTAAGAAAATAATGTTTGGATTTTTGGTGCTCTAGAGTGATTAAGAATATTAGGATTTTGTGATAAATATATCGTGCATGTGTTATTAAAATATATATTTGTAGAAAATCTGATTTTTTAGTCTTGTATAACTTGGTTCATCAAAGATGTTGTGCAAAAAAATGTCCATTCTTTTGTCTGTATAGGATTATGGCAGCCTGTGGTCTTCTATGATGTCATGTACAAAGCTTGATTAAGCTAGAAAATTGAGTATATTCTCCTCTTAGAATGTTGTTAATATGTAGTTATTACTTTGTGATTTTGTCTTCTCCCTCTTTGATATATTTGTGTTATGGTTTATTATCCTCTATGATCCTTCCAAGGCTTCAAGCCTAATGTATTTTGTTAGATCGATTAGTTAAAAATGATACAAGCTAACTCATTGTGGTTGTTTATCAGAGGACTCTTAGGTTTTATAGTCTAAATATTGAATGCAATATATTGTTTGTTAAATTTTTTATTGAAATAGTATGTGAGTCTCTCTGGTGTTAAGGTAGTGTGATACAACTTCTTATTATTGCAGTTTAGACCCTTGTAGTGGTTTTGTCTATTTAAAATGAATATGCATTTTATCACATGTTTCGAAAGAGTCTTTCGTTTGATTTGCTCTAGATTTGTCCATACTAATTATGCAAGGCTCTTGTATCTTACTAATGTCAACAGCTATGTCTACTATAATCAAAGGCCTTCTGTCTTGCAATGTGTTTATTCTTATGTAAAAGGTTGAAGGATGAGTTATGCTTGGCATTTTCCTTATCATGCTACCTTTGAATAGTCTGAGTTCTTTTCTTTTCCTTTGGCATTGAACAATTTTTAGTCTTTGACCTTTATTTTCCCTTTGATTGTCATCTTGTTTCTTGACAAGTTTGAAGTGAAGACATAACTTGTCATGTTACAATGACAAAAAATATACAAAGAGAAAAGGTGGGACTTGAGACACCAAAAAAGATATCATATTGAGATGAATCATGAGATACTATTTTGATAAAATCTAAAAATTACTAATATAAAGTAGAAGAAACTAGAAATTTAAACAAGTTGTATCATAGATTTTTGATAAATCTTACTAAAATAAATATTGTTTTTCCAATAAACATGTACTCTATAGAAGAAGATGATGGGAAAAAAAGCTATCTTTCTCTAATAGAACTGAAGTGTTCAAGAGGTAACAGATTCACAATATTATTAATTAATTTTTAAATCCATGTGTTCAGGAGAGATACTTTCATTTATCTATGTAATATGAAGAAAATATTTTTTGGATTTTGTGTTTAGAGTGATTAAGAAATTAGGATTTTGTGATAAATATATTGTGCATGTTTTGTCAAAATAGATATTTGTAAAACAATATGATTTTTTTAGTCTTATATAACTTGGTTCATCAAAGATATTGTGCAAAAAATGTCCATTCTTTTGTCTGTCTAGGACTATGGTAGTGTGATGAAATTCATGGTCTTCTATGATGTCATGCACAAAGGTTGATTAATCTAGACAATTGAGCATATTCTCTTTTTTTTGTCGACAAAAGCTCTTGTTGCTTTTTTCATTTTTGCAAAAATGGTATTTATAATGCTTGACAAACCTCAGAGTGAGGCTTGATGGAAATAATATGAAATTGAGGTAACTATACAAGTGTATTTTCACATGCAAAGAGAAGGGGTATAGAGGGGTAACTAGAAAGAGAACCCTCCTTCGTATAACAAAAAAGGCAGAACGTGAGAACTACTTCAAGTAAGGCCAACATCATGCGATCTCATTTATAGAAGATCAATGCCAGCTTCTTCAAAAACAACACACATCCATGCTCAAAAAAAGATTAGTCAGTTGAAGGTATCATAACTGAAACCCAGGCTTTAAAACTAGTATTAGTCACAGAGCAAAGCAGGAGGTCCATGGGTCAGCCGATCCATCTTCAATAAAACTCCATCACATAAAGAAAAAGATAGAAGATGTATCTTTACAAGGAACCTTCGTAAGTGGTAAGAAGGTCTAGATATAAAACATCCACACTAGGCCCCCAACTCACAGAGAAATCCACTTGAAACCCAGAACCAAGAAATATGGCACAAAAGAAGCACTTCCTTTTTAAGCCCAGGGACATCTGAATTTGGAAAAAAGAAATCCAGTAGTCCATAACAACAAGAAAGACAAAGCACTCCCTTCATCCAACATCAATGAAAGAGGAAAGGATGACTCAGAAGCTCATCTCATAAAAACCAAGAACCTTCAACAAACTGATAAACATTAAAACACCATCTGGTCCCATAGAAACTTCAGAGATCTCAGCTTCAGCAGAAATTGAAATACCACTCAAAAAGAGACTGCCACTCACCAGAAACAAAGGCACGAGCAAGAGATAAAAAGTCTGACTCCTTTGGATAACAACCATAAAAACACTAGAGACGTCACAAGCTGTAAAGATCTAGTAAAATTCTCTTGCTAATAATATCAGGATTAGACTCACATTCATCTTGAGCTCTATAGTTCCTCTCCCTCCAAACATTGTATAAGGAACACATCAATAACTTTCTATGTACAATTTTCTTATCATTGATGATATCATCCCAGCAACTTAGAGGAGGGCGCCATTCAAAAGCCTCCCCGACAACAACGAAAACCTCTATCATAAAAGAAAAGTCAAACATGATATGGTTGGAAGTTTCACATTCAAATTTATAGAGAAAACATCTAGATGGCCCCTGAATACCCACTCTCCTCACATACTCAAAAGTGGGTACTTTCTCATGGGCAAATTTTCAGAAATTCAGCTGAAATCTTTGAGGGCATTTGTCTTTCCAAATCCAAGAAAATATATTACATTCCGGATAAGAGACTCTAGTCAAATTCCAAACATCCTTCAGGTCATGAAGTTCCTTATCATCAAATAACAAATAATCAGATACATCAAAGTTAAAAGAATAATCATTAAGGTACCCCAAAATCTTCATATTAACTCTATTCATAGGAATCATCCACCTATCATTAGACCAGATAGATTTGAACTTACATCTGCTAGGTAACCCAATCTTTGAATAGGCATATTTTCCAATAATGTCCCATAAATTTTTCTTTTCTTTAGTCCACGGATCAAGCCATAAGAATTTATTTTCTCCATCTCCTATATAGAAAAAAACATGAGATAACAGGTCATCTCTACACTCCTAAACTTTTTTAAACATCTAAGACATTGAAGAGTTGCTTTCAATGGACCAGAAGGCCATTTAGCAGAAGACATGTCTATGAGACTTCAAATATTTTCCTTATGCCTAAGCCTCCTTCTTTCTTTGTCAAAGTGAGTTTTACCCATTTGACGAGATGCATCAAAGAGTTTCCATCAATATTTCCCCAAAGAAAATCTCAACAAAGCTTCTCAATGGTCTCCATAGTGGTTTTGGGAATGCAAAAAGCATACACCCAATGCAAGTATAGAACACTCAAAGTAGACAAAATCAACTCCAATCTACTTGCCATGGATAAGGTGTTGGACTTCCACCCTTCCAGTTTTGCCTTCACTTTATCAACCAGAACCGAGCAAGCAGATGTTGGAATTCTACCAGTAACTAGAGGAACACCTAGATAAGTAGAAGCAAACTCACAAACTTTGAATTCCATGATGTTAGCAATCTCCATCTTAGGCGAGCTTTCTAAAAATAACCTCACTCTTGGAAGGATTAATGCATAGCCTAGAAAACTTACTAAAAGTACTCAGGACATCAAGAACAGCAAGTGCATTATCAGGATTAGCTTCAAGGAAAATCATTAAGTCATCCATGAAGACCAAATGAGAAAGAGAAAAATTACTAGAATCTTTTATAGGAAATAACAGAACATTATCAACTGCTTTATCCATAAGGAATGTAAAATCCTGCATAATAATGATGAATAGACAAGGAGCTAATGGATCACCTTACTTGATTCAATTAGTAGTAAATAAGTTCTCGGTAGGTTCACCATTCACCAAAACCTGGTAGGAAGTAGAGTGAAAAATACTAGAAATCCAATTTATCCAAATAGATGGGAAGCCCATTCTGTAAAGCACAGCAAAAAGAAATTTCTAGTTCACATTATCATAAGCTTTCAAGATATCTATCTTCAAAGACATTCTACTACCAGCAGCATCCCTATTAAAATCATGAAGGATTTCATTTGATAGAACAATAGAATCTTTTTTGTTTCTTCCTTTTATGAAGGCAGACTGATTTTTACTAATGATATTCGGCAGAATTCCTTGAAGCCTATTAGCTAGAATTTTGGAAATAAACTTGTACACAACATTTCTGAGAGAAATAGGGTGCCAATTCTTAAGTTCATAGGAGTCCAAACCTTTAGGAACCAAAGTAATGAAAGTATTATTTGACTCTCTCAAGATTTTACCATTCTTAAAGAACTCTTTGATAGCATTAGAGATATCCTCTCCTACAATGGGCCAAGCTTTCTTAATAAAATAGGCATTGAAGTCATACGGACCTGAAGCTTTGTCCGCATTATGAGAATCCACGGTGACATCAATCTCAGATTGAGTAACATTAGAAAAAAGATAAGTCTTTTGATCCTTAGAAATTACAGGCCCTTTCCATTTAAAATCCTTCAAACCCTCATAGAGATATATTCTCCTCTTAGAATGTTGTAAATATGTAGTTAGTACTTACTGGTTTTTATCTTTTCCTTCTTTGATATATTTGCTTTATGGTTTATTATCCTCTATGATCCTTCCAAGGATTCAAGCCTAATGTATTTTATTAAGTCGATTAGTTAAAAATGATACAAGATAAGTCCTCCTGGTTGTTTATCAAAAGACTCTTGGGTTTATATTCTTATTACATAATGCAGTTTAAATTGTTCATTAAATTTTTGATTGTAACAGTATGTCAGTCTCTCTAGTGTTATGGTAGTGTGATATAGCTTCTAGTTATTACACTTAAGGCCCTTGTAATTGTGTTGTCTGATTAAAATGAATATGCATTCAATCATGTGCTTTAGAAGAGTCTTTGTTTTGTTTGCTCTGGATTTCTCCCAACTAATTATGCAAGGCTCTTGTTTCTTGCTAATGTCAACAGCTATTTTTACTATAATCAAAGGTCTTTTGTCTTCACATACGTTGATTCTTCTACAAAAGGTGGAAGAATGGGTTATGGTTGGCGTTTTGTTCTACTTAGTCTTTTCTCTTTATCATGCTACTTTTAAGCAATCTCGATTCATTTCTTTTCCTTTGGCGTTGACTAGTTTTTAGTCTTTGACTTTTATTTTCCCTTTGATTGTCAACTCATTTCTTGAAAAGTTTTATGTGAAGACAAAATGTATCATGTTACGATGACAAAAATATATACAAAGAGAAAAGGTGGGCTAGAGACACCAAAAGAAAGACATCATATTGAGATGATTGATGAGATACTTGTTAATAAAATTTGAAAATTACTAACATAAACTAGATGAAACTAGAAATTTAAACAAGTTGTATCATGAATATTTGATAAATCTTACTAGAATAAATATTTTTTTTCGAATCGACATGTAATTATTGAAGAAGATGATGGAGAAAGAATCTATTTGTCTCTGATAGAATTAATGTTTTCAAGAGGTATCAGATTCACAAATATTGTTCATTAATTTTTATCATGTGTTTAGGAGTAATACTTTCATTTATCTATGTGGTATGAAGAATTAATGTTTGGATTTTTTGAATTTAGAGTGATAAAGAAAATTTGGATTTTGTGATAAATATATTGTGCATGTGTTATCAAAATAGATTTGTATATATATAATATGATTTTTTAGTCTTATACTTGGTACATCAAATATGTTGTGCAAATAGAATGTCAATCCTCGTGTATTCCACTTTTATTGTTGATATGTATTGCAATATTCCTTCCTAATGTTCCAAGAGAAAAAGAGATCGATAAAAATCAGAAAGTGTCATTGGTACTTTTTCTATCTAATCTACATAGTGCATATGTGGGATCTATATATGTAGTTATCTCTAATCTTCCTTCTTATATATGCCATATACCATTGTTGATTATGACATCAAGATGTCTTAGTATTCTCTTAACATATATATTATGGCATTTTTCTTAGGCTTTCAATGAATTCTACCGCATAATCCAACTAAAAATGAAATATCAGATCTAGAAATGTAAGATAGAATTCCAAAAATGACTATGTATAAAATTTTGTTTATGCAGCTTTGTCTAATTTATTGTATGTAGCCATGGGAGTGTACTCTACATAAATCTTTCCATGTAAAATTGTTTACATGTATATTTGGTATTTTTATTTATGAAGATTCCTATCAAAGTTTGTGCAATTCAAAAACTAAGAAAAAACATGGTCTATCCAATTAATCACATTTCAAGACAATTTTATTAAACTAATGATTTTTTTGTATAATTATTCATCATTATCATTGATAAAACTGCCATCACATGCATTTTTCTATAATAATGGTTTAATTATTGTCAATATATAAATTAGAATCCCCTTTACCAATCTCAAAAATATCTCCAACAATGGGATCTTTTTAAATTTGAAAATCTTTTCAAGATTATAAACATGAGCAACATGTTTTATGTTTTCAAAGGCATGAGTTTGGGTAAAAAGCTCCATGTTCAACTCCTCCATTTAAAAGTATTATCTTAAAATCCACGTGAAAAGGTTTCATATCTAGTACAGTGGAAAGTGCCAAAAAAATTAGTCTAGCTACTAAACCATAAGTCTCATAAAAATCAATTCATTTGTGTTGATTGTATCATTCATCCTCAAATGCCTTTATTTTTAATTGTGATACCAGTTTTAGTGAGATATTCCCATAGATGCATTGGTTTCCACTTACAGTCTTTTTTTTTGGTCTAGGAACTAAGACTTATATGACCTTCGTTAAACTGGTTAATTTTTTCCTACATGATTTTCTCTCAATTATAATCAATCCATAGCATCGTTGTTGTTCTTTATTTCTATTTTTGATGCAAATTCATGTCATCTTGGTATCTAGGTGATGCACCAGTCTATCACGGGGCTCAATTGCAATGAATTCTCTAGGATGATCATTTCTGAGTCTAGGAGTAGATTTAATAGGTTTTAGTTTATTTGCCTTCAGTATCCTCCATTTTTATTTCAATTTCTTGATTAAATAAATATGGTGATTTGGGTTCAAGTGTAAGATAGTTGAGAAAAGGGATCAAGTCATTTGTGTTATCTTTAAATGAATTTTGATTAAATCTCACATGAATTTATTATTCAACCTTTTATGTTTTTTAAATGTATACCTTGGTGATTCCTTGTAGGGGGGTTATTATAAGCCTTCTTAAGACTTTGCATGACATTTGTATATGACATTATTTGTGTTTAATATAGATTAAAGTAGATCCAAATGTGTGGAGGTAGTAAATAATGGGCTTCTTGGTATATAAACTCTCAAAAGGAGGTTTTTATTGAGATGTGGATCAATGAATGGCCTACTATAGATTCCTTGAAGTGTTCACAACTTCAGTAAAAAAAATAGTGAGTCTTGTTTTCTAATCATGGTCCTAGACATCTCTTGAGGTAATATATTCTTTCTTTCTATGAAGACATTTTGTGGGTACTTCTAGGAGAACATATATTGGTGTAATATCATCATGATCACAAAATATTTTAAATTCATTAGTTTTTTCTACCCACAATGACCACTCTTATAGCATTGTTTTAAATTTATCTCACTTTCATTCTAGTGTAAAACTTAATGAATGTATTTATTGTATTTGTTTTGCAACTAATCAAGGTGTATTGATAGTAGTCATCCACAACATCAAAAACTACATCTCACCCTGACGGATTGTGTAATCATTAATGTGAATAGATCCATGTATATACATTCAAGAAACCCAAAGATGAATAAGATGCTTTTTGACTTGGAATAACTATTCATTTGTTTTCCCCTAGTACAGGGTTCACATTCACCTTTTTCTCAAAAGAAATTTGAGTAGCCCTATAATCAATTTATGCTTGAAAAATCTCTAATAAGTTGCATGTTTACATGTCCTGTCATCATATGACATCTTCATTTTCTATCAAGATTTTACACTTACTATGAGTAGATTTGGACTTAATGGTATATGAGTTACCAATTCTACTAATTGTTTGTGCTCTCATTTATGAACATTCTTGTTCAACAAAATATGATATACATCATCACATAAGTAAGTAATGCAAATCAAACTATGAAGAAAAATATTACTTGAAATACTTTTGTCGACTTTTATTATGTGTCTTAAATCACAGTTACTTATCATTTTACTCATCATTTTCTACTTGAAATGTACTATTCTTATGTTCCATGATATGCTTTACCATCCACTATCAATCACCCATTCATGCAATTTTGGGCTCTTATGGGCTGTATAGGAACCATTTTTATTACTTCTGGTGCACCTTATATGATGTCATCTGTTTTTTTGTTGATAGAAAAAATAATTCTTGTTTCATCTATGATAATTTTTAAATTCAAACAAGTTTATTAGAAAATTTGTATATAGTTGGAAGGAACTGTGTAATGAAATTATAAGTCCAACTCAGCCATTGCTCAGATGAACATATAGTTTGATTGGCAAGGTATGTGTAGGAAACTCTATACTATCAGCATATAAAGTTTGGAAGTTATTTATTCAATCATCATATGAGGGATGATGGGTAACAAGCAAAGAAAATAAAAACTATTATACGTATCAATATTATAAACAAAAATATCATCCCTGAGAATTATATCATAATCTTAATGATTAGGTTATACGATTTAGATATGAGCGGCGGTTTTGGGAATCCAAATAATTTTCTTGGAATACTCTTTCTATGGTAGCATTGATGGGATAGGTGCCCCATATGGTTATACAAATTTCATACATGGGGGACTTTGGATCTAATATATGTTTATAAAATGGTTTGGTGTGTCTATTCTTTGGTTGATAGGCCTTTGATTTGTATCCCTATACACTTCTTCCTATTTATTCGTATAAGTGCCATAAGAGTGTCCATATTTTATTCTTTGAAGTAGCTTTGAAATGGTGTCATTTTAGGTTTTTTTGTTGTTTAGTATATAACTAGTGGTTCTTAGAAAGATAACTATTCTTGATGATAGGGTGTATTTATCACATAGCACTAGTACATTTATGGACTCTAATGTCACTTTCCCTGACGTTGGTTACCCTAAAAAACTAACACTAGATACTAAACAGCATCGGTTGTGTAGCACAAACGTCACCATAGATGATGTCTGGCTGGTTAAGAAAAGACACGTGTATCGCTTTTATCATTAACGTTGGTTATTATTCAAGAGAACCAACGTCTAAAGTAATCCACAAAATACATTTTTTGAGGGAAAATATTTACCTCCAAAAATTCTAATATGGGTGTCGATTTCAAAGGAATCGACGAGAGACATCATCACACAAAATAAATTTTTCTGTCAATATACTTCGGTCGTCAGTTTTTTCTCCACAAAATGACATTAATTCACATGAAAATTGTGAAAATTTGTACAGTCTATGTTAGTTTTTTACCCAGAAATCGACATCTTAGTGTTTGTGCCACGTCTCCATGAAAAATCCCCCCCAAACTGCACTCTAGTGTTGGTTTATTTTCTAGCAACCGATGCATCACTCCCTACTGAAGTCGATTTTGTTTCATCTGGATAATTGCCTTTACCATCGGTTCAGTAAAGTTGAGTTGGCATCCATGTCACTAGGTTTGGTGTGGTTTTCCATGTACAACTGACAACTATTGTCATCAGTGAGGCTGGTTTTTTTTATTCAGATTATGGCCTCTTGCATTGGTTCTATAAATGAAATCGACATTTAAGTCACTATATTTGTTGTTGGTTTTGTAAATGTAACTGACAACTATCACCATTAGTGAGGTCAATTTTTTCATTCAAGTAAAGACCTCTTGCATTGGTTCTTTAAATGAAACCAACATTTAAGTCACTATGTTTGTTGTCGATTTTCTAAATGTAACTGACGACTATCGTCATTACTGAGGCCAATTTTTTTGTTCAAGTAAAGGCCTCTTGCATCGATTTTTTGAATAAATCGATGTTTAACTCACTAGGTGTTATGTTAGTTTTTCTCATCTAATTGATGACTAATGACTTAATTGTCGATTGGTTTAAAATTGACAACTATGTCCCACTTAAGACGTGTGAAATTTCTTTCCCCATCCCCCATTCTTTGTTTCATTGTTCGCCCAATACCTAGCTTTGGCAATTTATGCTCCACCATCATGTGCTCTCTGATGATGATTTGCTCTTTGTCGTAGCTACTTCATAGAGTCGCCGCAAAGCTGCTTCACAGATCCACCACCGCGCACCTCTGCCACCTCCATCTCATTTACAGATGTGTCACTACCTTCCTCCATAGTTGCCTCCTCCGTCTCCTTCATAGAGGTTCCACCATCTTCCATATATGGTGATCAGAAGCTTTGGCTGCCACCGGAGCTTCTACTTGGACGTTGTCTCCACCAACTTCCTGAACGCTTCTTGAGCTCTTTGTTTGAGCTCTCTGTCGGAGCTTCTGTCTGAGCTCTCTGCTTGGATTCCTCTCTATGTATATTCTTCCCCTAGTTCTAGGTAAGAGAGATGAGTAGGTGTGCTCTTTATACCCTACTAATGACTCTCCTATATGAAAATGACTAAAAATGACTTAATATGGCAATGTTGATGCCTAAGTCATTAATCTTTCTCAAATCTTATGATTTCTCCCTTTATATCACTCTTGAAAGTCCATGATCTTGAAAGAATGTTTCACCCTAGGTCATGAATAATTAATGTGTCATGGTTCTTGATGATGAACATGCATGTACATTGGAGATGTTGAAATCAATGTTATAGAATATGGTACCTAGATTAGGTGAAAGAATTTATGCTCATGGGTATGATTAAGATTACAAGATGTTGCTACTATAAATCAAGTCATATATTGTTTGAAATCTTAGGACCCTTTCTATGGAAACTTTTCAAAGATCTAGTCAAGAATCTCAAATCAAGGTGCCTAATCTAGCTCTCTTAATTCAAGGTATTGGGTAGAGTAGTGGTATTGAAACTTACTTTTATTAATACAATTAAACATATTTGTCTTTTTATAATTGTTTGAGGTACATGTTGCCCATGATTACTTTTTATATTGCTTGTTACATGTTGAATAAACCTAAAAACATAATGATAGATGTCCATTACACGTTGAACAAACCTTGCTTGTTACTCTCCATCCTCCTCAGATAAAATTTTGGATTCTGGTTTATCTTCATCTGTTTCCATAGAAGATTATGATATAGATAATATAGAATACATAGCGTCATGGCATGACATACAGAGTTTCATCAGTTTTGCTAACAAAATAGGAATACATTTTGAAGAGGAAAACATATCTAACATAGCATTAAACGACATTGAAAAATTCATGCTCTGGACAGACTGAAGGCCATTAGTAGAGAAAAACTCAAAGATCAACTTATTGAGCATCTCTTAGCACCCTTTTTGTGATTAATGGAAGATCACATCCTCGAACGTCTTTGGTGCGAACAACGAGCGCAGAAGAAAAGAGATCAGAAACCACATCTACAAAAATAATATAGACATTATCACCATTCAAGAAACCAAAACCACACTTTCTCCTTTTGCATTAAATTCTATAGGAGGCAACAAGATTACAGAATGGTTGCAAATCCCACCAAATGGGTTCAAAGGGGGACTCCTAGTGGGATATAACAAGAATACTTACACTCTCTCTCACTAGGATCCCAACACCTACTCCATCTCTCTCTCTAACAAATTCATCTGATCACTTCAGATGGACCTTCATTGGAGTGTATGGTGAACCTGGGTACAACAAATCGACTTTTCTCTCGAAACTCTCAGCAATCATGCTAGTCAAAAGCCAAAAACCTTAGCTCCTTGGAGGGGACTTCAACCTCATTACTAGAGCTACTGATAGGAAAAACCTCTCCTCAATCTCATCATCCCTATCACCAGTAGACAAAACCCTCGTACACCTCCTTACTGAACACAAAATGATTGATATTCCTCCCTCTAATGTTGGCTTTACGTGGACTAGAAATAATACTAGAGCCATATTGGATCACTTCATCTGCTCCTCCTCTTGGGAAGAACATTTCCCTCTAGCATATGTCCATATTTCCCATTGGCCTATCTCAGACCACTTCCTCATAATCATTGACACCCACAGAGATGTTAGGGGGAAATCCTTTTGATTTGAAAACTACTGGCTCACATACCCCCACTTTATTAAACTATGTGAGATCAATTGGATCTTTGCTAATCAGAGAACTAGAAATTTGGGGTACCACATACATAGCAACACCAAACTCATAAAACACAACATCATAGATTGGAAATGTAGACAACCCCAAAACCTAGCCAACTCTCTAAAAGAGCTTGAGCAAAAACATCTCTTTGTCGATAGCGACCCCTCAGTCGATCCATCTCTTATTCTCACTATCAAGTCTGAGATTGACCATATTAAAAATTTCTTAGACATCAAGTGGAGACAGAGAGCCAAAGTTACTTGGGCTACGGAAGGTGACAAAAACACAAAATTCTTCCACAAAGTTTGCAACAATAACCATAGGAGAAATATAATTGCCTTCTTAAACATACAGGGTGTCATCAACACAAACAAACATTTGATCATTTCTCACATTATTGAACATTTTAGGAATATATTCAACACCAACCACAGTCCAACTTTCCTAAACTCCATAAACTGGCAGATGCTTTGCCCGGTTAATATTGAATCTCCTTCAAACTTAATCAAACCGTTCTGTTCTAAAGAACTTGATTCTGCGATCAAGTCCCTTGGGAAAAACAAATCACCAGGTCCAGATGGGCTTAATGTGGAATTCTACCTGGCAAACTAGAACCATTACAAGAAATATTTATTGTCTTTTCTTCAAGAAATCCACAAGAACAACAATGCTCACAACATCCTCAAACATATTAACAAAACCTTCATTGCACTTATCAAAAAAACTGAACAACCTGAGCTTATATCACAATTCTGACCCATCATCTTCATTAATACATCTTACAAAATCATTGTAAAAACCCTGGCTAATAGATTTAAGCCATGCATAAACAACATCATACCTCTAAATCAGAATGCCTTTCTTAAGGACAGAATTATCCAAGACGCCTACCTTATGGTTAATGAGACGATGCATCTGTTCCACATAAATAAAACCCCTCTGATTGCTATCAAGCTTGATTTTGAAAAAGTCTTTGACTACATCAACTGGAAATGTCTCATTAAAACCCTGGCAGGCCATGGCTTCCCAGAATCTTGGATAGACTGGATACATGCTTGCATTTCCAAAAACCATTTTTCTACAATCGTCAATGGCTCACCTTTCAGATATTTTAAAAATACAAATGGGCTCAGGCAAGGTGACCCCCTTTCTCCATACATGTTCATTATTGTGACCTAGATCCTCACTAAGATGATCAAACTTAGTACTGCTCAAGGTCTTATCATTTCCCCCACCGAATTTCAGGAGAACATCATCCAGTTCGCGGACAATACCATCATCCTAGTTTCACCAAAGGATGACACCATCATCAATACCATCAGAATCATAGGTATCTTCTCATGCATCTCGGGACTGAAACTTAACCTCCAAAAGTCTTCTATCTTTGGTGTACACACTGATCATCACATCACCAATATATATAAAACTCTCCTCAAATGCAAGCATGAAGAGTTCCCGATCAACTATCTTGGCTTACCCATTACCCCACTAAAAATTACTCATTCGATATGGGTCTCCATTATAGATAAGATCAACACAAAACTGAACTCATGGACAAATAACTTCTTCAACCTTACTGGTTACCTCACACTACTAAATAGTATCATCACTCCCATCACAACACACTACCTCAGTTGCATTCCCTTAC
Source organism: Alisma plantago-aquatica (assembly GCA_963693085.1). NCBI lineage: Eukaryota > Viridiplantae > Streptophyta > Magnoliopsida > Alismatales > Alismataceae > Alisma > Alisma plantago-aquatica. Next base: position 384,370,723 of record OY856415.1, on the reverse strand, counting down.
CTACCAAAACAAAAAATATAATTGACAAAATCAGAAGAAGTTTCCTTTGGAATAATCACAATCCTCCACACTCTAAAGGAAAACATACCCACCTTGTAAACTGGAACACCATCTCAGCTCCTAGTGGCTATGGAGGATGGGGTATCATCAACTTAGAAACTCATGCTCTTTGCCTAGTGGTCAAAATCATCAACATCCTGGCAAACAACAAAAACAAGATATGGAGAAACCTGATCCAGCAAAAACATTACAAGAAAATCCCACCATGGAAAAAAAACTACAAAACGTACAGTCTCACCTCTCTAGAAATATATCAACAGACACATCTCCCTAATTAGAAATATCATTCATACCCCTCCACACGCTCACAGCAACACAAATTTCTGGTAGGATCCTTGGTTCCATCACAATACCATCAAAAACATGCACCCACAATGTTCTATCCCAAAAAAATTATCATATATTACAATGGCCAAAGCCCTCAACCTCCTCACCAGCAACAAAACAAATGCAATCAAGTGATTTCTTCTCACATACCTAGACAGTTCGGAAATTAACAACATCATCCATGAGTTGGAATACAACCCACAAAATAAGATTTTCGAGAGATGGGGTGCGGAATACACCCCCAAGGCAGCATACACCTTTTTCACCTTCAGAGGCATCACCCCAAATTACTCCCTCATATTGAAAAACAAATGGTCTCAGAAACACAAAATATTTTTTTGGCTCCTACAAAACGACAAACTCCTCACCGATCAAAACATCACCAAGAGAGGATTCTTTGGGCCTACCAGATGCTATCTCTGCCTAGAAGAATCAGAAACAATAGAACAGATTTTCAACAATTGTTCTTTTTCTAAACTCATCATCAAAAAAAAATTGACATAAGATCTGATAATCAAAAATTTACCTCTATACCACTTTCAAACATCTTCATAGAGTAGCACATTTCTACCCAGAAGACATCATAATCACCATTTTATGGCAGATTTGGATAGAAAGAAATCACAGAAAATTCAACAACTCCAAAAACCCTTTACATGTCATCTTCTTAAAGATATCATCAAATCTTTCTATCCAACATGCTTGCAGGACAGGCGTCGACATCATCAAGGATGACTCCAATAGAAGGTAGCCCGGAAAACAACACAGCAGCAGGCGATGTCTTCTACACTTTGGAGGAGATCTTGGAGGAAGAATCAGACTTCTGATCGTATGCTTTGGCAAGCCCAGTAGATCTAGTTTTTGTTCACTCTTGGTTTTCATCTATTTAGAGGCTTGTTATAGGGGTGCCTCTCCCCTTGAACTATTTCCATCGTAGATTTTATTTCATCCTATCTTTAGATTATGTTTGTACGAAACAAAAATCCTCGCAGGTGCTAGCCTACCTATCTGTAAGTTTGGTTTTTTTAGAAATGCATGACCTTTTACTCAAAAAAAAACCTTGCACCTCGATGTATTCTTGGGGGATGTTGTTAATTGCTTACTTTATTTCCTTCTTGTTTCTTTAGATCAATTACCAGTTTATCTTAATTGATTAATATTATTTGATTTCTCTCTTGATTATCTAATCCAAATGGAAGAACGCATTGAATTAAATAATGTTATATAAAACCTAGGATATGAATGATGAAACTAGTATCATACGTATAGTAAAAACAACATACATGTATTTTGTAGGCCTAGAAACCCATCCAAGATTTACTCATTAGGAGTAAATGTTGGATAGTCCCCAGTTTGGGATTGTTCTTGAACACTTAATATCACTTAGCATATAAGTGCATAATGTATATTCAGTTTTCAAGACATTTCTTCATAACTTCCCCATTTGTTCTCTAAGTACAAATGTTGGTGGACATGTGTCCATCTACATCAGTGTACTTGGAGAACTGTACGGAAATGTTGCTGAAATTTTGTTTCCAAAATTGAATACACATTATACGGTTACTAGTGATATTAGGTGTTTAAGAATGGGATAGGTGGTACACACATTCATTACTAAACCCTAAACTCTAATCTGTAAACCATAAATCCTAATCTATAAACCCTTATCCCTAAATCCAAAATGATAAACCATAATCTATATATAAATCCTTAACCTAATATGTAAAGCCTAAACCCTAATACTTATTTTCTCTTTGATCATAGAATGGATAGATCATGGACGTCCATTCCAAATCACTGCACCGTGAAGTTTATTACTGATCTTGACTAGTTTATAGATTTGCGGAGTAACATAGGAAACAACCTGGACATAGGTTCTACTGTCCATGTATAGGCATTGTGGTAACAACTTGAAAGTCAACACTATTGACGAAATCAAAAGTCATTTCATGTGCAATGGCATTATACCGGGATATACAGAATGGTACTAGCATGGAGAGAAACCAACAGTGAGATTAGTAGATATCGGTAATAGTACTTGTGTTGAAGAATAAATTGCCACTGATGATGTAGATGTGAACAAACCAATTTCGATAGACATGGTTGATGTGATGCTAGATAGTCGTGGGGTAGAGCACATTGATCCACCTTCCTCATCTAGAAACACTATGCATGATGCTGAGAGATTGATACACTTAGGTTATACTAAGTTTACGAAGTTGAGCATTGTGTTTAGATTGTATACTCTGAAGGCTAATAGAGCGACAAAAGCTTCATGTCATTGTTGTCTTTGTTGAAAGAAATTATTTTTGAAGGCAACGAGCTTCCAGTCTCAACATATAAATTAAGGAAAATGTTGTGCCCAGTGGGAATGAAGGATAAGAAGATACATGCATGCATGAATGACCATGTGTTATTTCAAAAGGACTATGTCGATTTGAAATATTATCCAAAATGTGAGGTGTCAAGGTACAAAATGATGATTTTGGGAAAGTCCAAAATTGGCTCTCTTACCAAGGTGATGTGGTATCTACCTATAATATCACGGTTTCAACACTTGCTTTCTAATCCCATGGATGTGAGAAATTTAAGGTGGCATGCAGAGGTAAAGAAAAATAATGATGGGATCCTACGACATGCATATGATTCCCCATAGTGGAAAAAGATTGATTTATTGTACCCTAAATTTGGTGAAGAAGTCAGAAATGTAAGACCTGGGCTTTGTACCGATGGGATGAATCCATGCAGCACATTGAGAATCCAACATAGCACTTGGCCTATTATGATTGTTATATACATTCTTCCTCCTTGGTTTGTATGAAAAATAAGTACATCATGTTGTCATTGTTGATATCAGGCCTTAAACAAACTGGCAATGATAATGATGTTTTCTTGAACCTCTGAATGATGACTTAAAGAAACTCTAGGGAGAAGGTGTGATGACCTATGATGCTTCACGTAGAGAGATATTTTGTTTGCATGTTATGTTGTTTTGCACTATTAATGACTTCCCAACATATGGAAATTTGTCTGGATACAGTGTAGAAGGATCTAAATCATGCCCTATATGTGAAGAGAACACTGATTCAATATGACTATAATATGGTGGCAAGATTGTATATCTTAGTTGTCAAATGTTTCTTCTAAAAGTTCATCCTTACTGAAGGTTAAAAGCATTCAACGGATCGAATGAGGAACGGAATGCCCCTAAACCTATATCAGGGGAGGTGGTTTATGAAAGAGTAAAAGACTTTGTCAATGCATTTTTTAAGAGATCACAATGTACCATTCTGACACAGAGTGAAAAATCTTTATACAAGAAGAGGTCAACATTCTGGGATCTTCCTTATTGGAGTTCTTTGGCAGTTAGGCATTGTATCGATGTCATGCATGTTGATTAAAATATATGTGATAGTGTCATTAGTACTTTGTTGAATATACCGGGTAAGACAAAAAATGGCATCAAATCTAGAATGGACCTACGTGAAATGGGAATAAGGAAAAATTAATAGAAGTAGTTAGCAGTGATAGGAAAACATATGTACCTCATGCTTGTTACACGTTGTCTGGAAAGGAGAAATAAATTTTTTCTGAGTGCTTGCTTAATGTTAAGGTACCACATGGATACTCTTCCAATATCTGTAGACTGGTATCAATGAAAGATCTAAATCTGATAGGTCTTAAATCTCATGATTGTCACACTCTAATGCAACAAATATTGCCTGTGGAAATTCGATCTATGTTTTCGAAGCATGTAAGGTCTGCAATCACCAGACTTTGTTTCTTCTTCAACACTCTAAGAAACAAAATTATTGACCTTGAGAATCTTGATAAGTTGAAAAGAGAAGTGGTTGTTACCCTATGCCAACTTGAGATATATTTCCATTCTTCATTCTTTGATATCATGGTACATCTTGTTGTCCAATCTCACTAGGGAAGTGAAAATTTTGGGATAGTTTTCTTGCATTGGATGTATCCATTTGAATGGTACATGAGTGCTTTTAAAGGTGATGTTTTAAACTTTTATCGAATTAAAGGGAATATTATCCATGGTTATGTGGTGAGGGAGGTTATGGGATTTTGCAATGACTTTCTGAGTTGTAATGAAGCTCATGTAGATGACAAGAATATTGAGGACTATCTCGGCAAAGGGACTAGGAGAACTAGTGGAAGTAATAAGTCGTGAATTGTGGGAACAAGCACACTTGTATATTTTACACAACATCGACAAAGTGAGTAGTTATCTCATCGATCATACTAATTTCATCAAGAAACAATATCCTCAAGCCAATTCAATGTGGCTTGCTAGAGAGCATAATAAGACATTTATTAGGTGGTTTGAAGATAAAGTTTTATGTCAACTATCTCCAACACCAAATAATGTTGTTGAAAATATCAAATGCATCACATTTAAATCAAAAATGAATGTTATGTCTTATGAAGGGTTTGACATAAATGGGTTTTCATATTACACAAAGCGTCAAGATGATAAGAGTGTTGTCCAAAATAGTGGGGTCACACTTCAAGCGTCTTCATTATTTTTTTATAATGTGAAGGATAAGAGTCCACATGAAGATAAAATGTCATATTATGATGTCACTGAAGACATATGAGAGTTGACTACATAGATTTCAAAATTTTGGTCTTTAAGTGTAATTGGATTGATAACACCAAGGGAGTTGTAGTGGAGGAATTGGATTTCACATTAGTGAATTTTGAAAAGATTGGTGAGAAGGGTGAACCATTCACAATGGCATGATAGGAGAAGCAAGTATTTTATATTGATGATTCTGCAAATGGAAAATGGTTGGTAGTTCTTCATGGTAAAAGGAAATTAATTGAAGATCTTACAGATGAACAAGAGTACTATGACAAGTATGATGACTCCAGTCCATTCTCAGTTGGCTTACCAACACCAAATATTGAAGTCGGCATTGACTTATATGTGTGTGGAGATCATACTGAGGGAATGTTGATTGATGAAGGATCTCAATATTAGAGGCATGCTTTTATTTTTTTTTAATGTTACGTGTGCATTACACAATTTTATATTTTATTGTTTGACATGTTTATATGACCTTTTTCAGATGGCGTTTGACCATGAGTATGATGACTGTGATGGTGATTATTGTGAGGATTAGCTACATCCAAATGTGCACCTTGACACTGGTGTAATTTCTATTGTTTTATTACAGAGATGTGCATTTTACAGTATGTATATCTTGTTGTATTGTTTTATTGCATTTATAAGTTATATCTTTTTATGACCTATATGTGTTTTTTTTGTCAATTTTAGGTTGAGTATGTAAGCCATGAGGATCTTGTTCATCTTGATGAGAAGCATCGTCAGTGTGCAAAAATAAGGGGCATCACCATGATGAACAAGTTCATACAACTAAGGGGTAAGGGACTGAAGTTGGTCGTCAAGTTTGATGATGCGGGAAATCCTTTTGGAAAGAACTACAACTCTTTTGTGGCATATCTAGGGGTTCTTACTCATATCCATTGTAGTGTAGCAACAGAATCTTGGCATAAAATTCATAAAAGAAAGAAAGACTTCATATGGAAAGAATTGTGTGTGAGATTTTATCATTTACAATTTTGTTTTTAAAGCTATTTACAGTTCTATTTTTAAGAATATCCCATTAAGTTTATGAACTTTTGCAGAGCATATATGATCTGGATGAAAAATTGCATCGTAAAAAGGTGATGCAATGTTGTGGGAGGGTAATGAGGAATTATAGGACAACTTTGACAAGACTATACATATGGGAGGCTGAGAAGAGAAATCAGTCACTGAGCAATGGAGTTGTCTTGACCCAGTGATGTGGGAGGTGTTTGTTGTTATGAAAAACACCAAAGAATTCAAGGTATTAAGCCTCACTCTCCATTTTGAAAACATTCTTATGAATGTATTATTTTTCCTTGACATAGTAGGTTAGTTTTACTTAACAATTACTACCGATGATTGTTACTAACCAGGCTGCAAGTGATGCTAAAAAAGAAAGACATACAAAGAATTTGTACAACCACATGAGGAGTCCAAGTGGATATGTAAATCTTCACCAAAAGCTACTACAGGCATCTTCTTGTCAGTATTCTACTCCTGGGACTACTGAGTTGTTTACTACTATTGTTGTACCTCTACCTCACCATGATAAATGGATAGTTGGTAAGCAATCCAAATCTGGAGAAATAACTAACCTCGCAACTACTGAGGCGGCTACAAAAATGGTAAAATTCAACTCTCAGAGCAATTAGTATTGATTATTGATATGTTTTACTTACTAATTACTAATGTTGATGATTAGCGGGAGCCCCACAAGCAAAGGAAACAAGGCAAGTTCATCCCTGAGGGCACAAGGGATGAATTGACAATTGCTCTAGGTAACCCAGAGCATCTTTGGCAGGTTAGGGCTGCAGGCGTTGGTGTTGATATATGAGAGTTCTTTGGGCCATCATAGAATAAGTGAAAATTTGTCCTGAATGGGGGATTTTCAGAAGAGGAGATAAAAGAGATGATTGTAAAGGGAATTTAGGAAGTAATGAGTCAGTATCATGCTTCTCAAACAGCTCCTCGTACAGAACATGTGTCGACCCACTCTTCATATGAGGTGGACCCCCCTACAACAGAGGTGGTTGGGAGCAATCATGTGGACTCACCATCTAGCACATCCATTACAAGTATTTATGACATAGTAGTCTTTCATAATGATTTTGATATTATATATATATATATATATCACTCTATGCAAATATGTAGGGGTTGAGTCCATGTCATCTTAAATTACAAGAATATATCATTGCACAGGGCGACACTTGCCCACGCCTTAGAGGTGACATGATTCATGGTGCACCGTTGCCTGTTGATGCAGTTCATGTGACTCTGAAGCTTGTCTACCACCCTTGGAAGCATACTACATTACCATATGGACACCCCGATAACAAGTCGATGGGTGATGTAGAAGGCGGTGTGGTCATGTGGCCCAAAGCTGGATTTTATCTATACCGATGTATGGTACATTTACATTGTGTTTCTACCTTTATATACTTGACACCATTGATATAAGATTATTTATGTGCAGGTCATATCGACTAAGAATCTCCTTATAGATCATCCTCCACCTCCACCTCCTCCTCAAATACATGGTTGGATTATAAAAGACTTATTCGACTCGGTAGGTCCTCAGTGTAGGGGTATGGCAGTACATATAGGTGAACATGAAGAAGGGTCACCTATGATGGTCCATCTTAAGGAGGAGGATGTAGGTCAACCTCATGATACTAGTATATTTCTACAAGAAGTTTTGGAGTTTTTTGGTTATTCTTGGTTGAATACATCTCTGATATAACTTTAGATATGGTGAGATATTATATAGTTATATACCTCATTTTATATATGTTGATTTGTTTTCTTATATATTAATGCATACATGATATATTTTTACAGCCACTTACATAGGGGTTGTACAGAGTTTTCACTGCCTCATGTAGCATTTCTAGTTCCATCCTTGATTAGGCATGGAATTAAAAACTCTGCATTTGTTATTCAATATTGTTGTACCGCATTTAAATATTTTAGTAAAAAGAAAATGAGTGTGATGTTAGCTCTGTGATGTTAGCCAATATTGTTGACCAAAAAAATGAGTGTGATGTTGCTCCATACAATGTTGGGTAAGTTTACTTACTCTGCTTATAATTTAACTTACGAATCACATTTCATTGTTGATTTTGAGTTTTATTTTGTTTGCCTTTTTTCACTCAGTAATAACCATTGCGTGTTGTTGGTTATTGTCCCTGTGACTCTAACTATGTATTATCTATATCCTAGGGTGACAAAGTAGATAGTGGGGGACATGAAATTAAATCGGCATTATTCACGTGAGTAAACTTTTTGTATTCATGTCCGTTAACATATATATTACATGATTGTTTATTAATAATGTGTTACATTAACATATAGGGCTATAAAAGAATTCAAAAAAGTTGGAGGATAAGTGGACAAGAAAAAGAAAGTGATAGTTTGGGAGAATGTTGAGGTAGTTTTCTGACTCGAATGCATATTTATGCCAACTATGCTTACTTTTATTTACTAACATTTTGAATGTTGAAATTTATAATGTTGTGTACAAGACAACGGTTGGGCATGAGGATACTATGTGATGTGGTATATGGACATGATTGTCATATATGGGGAACTATATATCAACTGCATACAAAATGTAAATATATAGTCTTGATCATCATAAGTATATAGTCTCATTATATAAATGAAAATATCAAATTTATTAATTATATACCTCATTATCTTTGTAGGTGTTTCAAACGAAAGACTTCAATATGCTAGAAAATCTAGAAGACATACAAATGCCCTATACGACAGAACAACTAGATAAGATACGAGAATAATGGGCAGAAGCCTTCAAAAAGGATGTCAACTTTAATTTTGATTGGGATAAAGAAGAATGAGTTTTATAAAGTTTGATGTCATTATTTCTATATCCATGTGGTGATTATGACTTCTTGAAACTTTAAATTTGATGCGAGTAAATTATTGGGCATATGTGAATGATTATCTATATATATGTGTGTGAATGTGAAGATGAATGAAGGAATTGTATTTCTACATATCATGAGAATGGAACTAGTGTAAGTAGCATGTGTGTGAATGAATGTCATGATTTATGTTTGCACATTTAATGAAATGGAATTGGCGAATGAATATAATTATATGCATATTATGTTTGTTATTGCAGGTTTGTTGGCCTACTGCTAAGCTGAACTCATAGGATATTGTTAACCTACAGTTCAGAACTCCAGTTCTGAAATGTAGGTTCTACATCTTGCTGACCAGTTGAGCTGTAGGTGAGCAGGCCTGCTATTTTAAAAAAACTTAGTCATCAGTTGTAACAAAACAACCGACATTGTAGGCCTCAGTCGTTAGTTTTGGTAAAATAACTGACACTAAAGGACAAAACCAAAACGGTCATGTTGGACAGTACGGCCTCATTGGGTAGCATGTCATAGTTGTCAGTTTATTAGATTTAACTGTCACTTTACATCATAATTGTTGGTTAATTGGGTTGCAACCGACATTGTACATCATGATATGTGTTGGTTTATATCAAATCGACAATGTAGGGTCATTTACCAATTACAAATGCGACCTGGTATGGCTCTTTCAATGTGAGTTTTTTGCATTCAATTGGTGCCTAAGACTCCTATCTGTGTTGATTTCTTTTATCCACACTACTAAGGCTAGATCTCTGGCATCGGTTTTGTCGTCCCCAAAGAACCGACGTCTTAGACATATGGTTATAGTGTCGCCCAGTTAAGCTTCGGTCTATACTCGACGTTATAGGGTTGTTTTAACTGATGCTAGAGATAGTTTATATACTAGTGTAGTGTGAGCTGAATCATTATTTTGGGTTAGACAAACTGAGATTGAGTATGGATTAGCACATCAACCAAGTCAGCATGTTATTAGATAGACTCATAGACAAAATATTATATTCTAGTCTTATACATATAAATAACATCAATTTTTTTTTAATTGGAAACCAATTCATCCCGTATCCATTAGGAATCAAAATAGATACCTTGATGTGATAATTAACTTTCTTAACTAATGGAGTGCCACTACTTTTGTGAAAAACATCATTTGGTGTCGGAGTATAATTCAATTAGTCTATTTTCATAGAAATATCATCCATTTTCTCATCTAAGTTGTCAACAAACTTAGAAATTAAAAAAGTTCTAGATCTATAGTCACTTGTGTTGCTATGTAATTTTATTTAAATTCATCAAAAATATCCTTTTGTATCATCCTTGCTTATTTTTGCTATTATTCTACCACCATGTTGTAAAAACATAGATCTTCACTCTTGCTAAATTTCCTTTCTAATTTTGGATCCCTAGCATCCTTGTGTGCCTTTTTCGTTTCCTCCTTTCGTCCTACATATTGACAATCTACTTACCTTATCTATTAAGAGTGGGGCTTTCACTTTTTTTAATCATTTCCGTTCACATTTGTAGCATATCATTGTGGAAGTATCATAACTTTTTTCACAAAATTTGTTACGCTTTACTTAGTGAGATTCTTCATTAGAATATTGATTAGTTGATGACTTGACATGCTTTAATATTATAATTTTCTTCTATAAATATTCTTCATCGTCCCATTCATATATGCCTTTGAGTTTGTCCATATACATTTCCAAGTTTCCTATTAACTCATCCACATCAATCTTGGAGATGTTACTTTATTTTTCAATAATATCACTTCTTCTCATACTTAGATGTCAACAATCCAAGTATGTAATCTAAATGTTCCATCATTGTAACCTACTTTACAAGATATTTTGGCCCTACCTATAATGATAGAAAATATAGTATACATATTAGCAATAGATTCATATCTATCTATATATAATAAGTCGAGATTAAGGAAATGATATTGGTTTTAGTTTTTCTTAATTGGTGTGTTCCCGAATGAATTGTTGGTAGCTTCTACAATATTTCATAGGTAGAGTTATAGGGGGAAATACAATTGTATCTAGAATAGAAAAATAGTTATATAAAGTATAATTACACTCTTGGCACTTATGATCTTCTCTTACCCATTTTATATATATATATATATATATATGTGTGTGTGTGTGTGTGTGTGTGTGTGTGTGTGTGTGTGAGTGTGTGTGTGTGTATGAGGTGCAAAGGAATTTGGTTCGAGGGAATCACATGCAATGTTAGTAGTCATCAATTCAGAAAGAAATGCATCTATTGTGGGCAGGTCAGGTTTAGAATGATTGTGCATCTATATCTTCCATTATGGATTTCTCGCCTCCCATTAGGGGTAATAATGAGAATTGGCATGAGTGCCTAAGTGGACACAACCAGAAGAGGGGTGGGGAGCACTTTGGATATCCTGAGGAAAATTTGAGGAAGGTGGGAGGGACTTTTTCAATCAGATGAAATGGACCATCCCCCATGTCGAGTGGAGTGGGATGACTAAATGGATCATTGATGATCAAGATGATGAGTGTGCCTCAACTATCTGCACTCTCCCTGACACAGCTCCTTAGTAAGGGAGAGGGGCTCGAACACAACCCAAATTCTCAGTCTCGAGAGAGATTCAAAAGGGAGTCAGTGAGTGCTTTAATTTTACATTCTTCAATTTAAACCTCTAGAGGATCGTATGTGTGTGACACTAACTTTCAAGTTTTAATGTTGATCCCTTGGAAATTATATATCCATCTCTACTAGTATGTGTAGTTCGAAGCATAAAACACAAATGTCATGTTGTGGTTGCACATGTCATGTTGATGTGTCCTACGCATTGTCCCCTAATATTCTAGTTCAATTAAGAATTCTTGAAAACATGCTCGAGTACCAATTGAGAGAATACTAGATGAGTGTTAATATATTTCTATTTCTAGAATTGAGAACTTACATAAATTTCAACTTCTTTTAGTTGGATAACTATGTAGTGTGCAGGAAATCTAAGATAGAAAGGAAAGAAGTCATTTGACACAATTATTTAAGGTGTTTAGGATCCAAAATTATACTCCGACTTCATTGACTATAAACTAGTAGTCTTTCAAAAGTAACTTTATTAGGATATCAACAATTTGTAAATGAAAATTAACCGATACCAACAAGTTTCCTTTGTGTTGGTTGAGGGAGAGAACATTGACCGCCTTTTTTATTAGCATATGACCATGACAGGATAATACCAATATACATGGTTGATGTGTATATAGGATATAAACATAATACCATATTTGTTTCTTGCGTTGATAGGAATATCCATTAAATATTCCTTCCTCAACTTAACAAGTGATGCATTCTTCAACAAGAAGCACTTTCGTCATCAAGAACAAAAGAGTAACAAGTGGGGAATATGGAATATAATTTAAGAACAGTATAAAAAGTATTGATCTCTCAAGTATATAGCCATGATTTTTCTTGTGAGAGAATATCCATTCAAGGAACTATAATTCTATTAGTATTTCAAAGTGAATCTTAATAGATAAATCAAGGAATATGATCATGTTGTTTTAAAAGTGTATGTATGTTTGGGGGTTCTAGAAGGTCCTTGTTTAGGAAATGGATGATGTTTAGTTCATAAAAGCTATCATTTGGACATTATGGGATCAAAGATTACACATTTTACATTATCCAAATTCATTTTACAACAATCTATTTGGTGGATTATGTACTTTACACATGTGTTTGATTGAGTTGGTGTTGATGAAATTCATAGTTAAACTAAGTATTTTGGTATTAATTTATGATTACCCAACAACTTTTTTCCTGTGTTGAACCAATTTTGACTAAATTTTTCTCAATAAAACTTTTATCTAGACTGGCAGATGCTTGTTGTAACCTAGATTTCATTGGAGAACGCCCATGGAGTCACATTCAAACTCATGATAGGTATTTTGCAGTTGAATAATAATTCATCCATAAGGCTCTTGAATGAACTTAGAGTTTCTCCAACCACATTATTGTATATAAATAAGTGTGTTTTGGAAAATAGGCACAAATATATTTTTGTATATTTGACTTTTGGTTATAAAAGGTTGTTATAAATGCATGTAGTTAGCATTAGTCATTGCATGAATATGACTTGTCCTTTACATGAAATAAAATATATGATGGTTTCTCACTAAACACACAATACAAGAGTATGCATAAATACTTGAAAATATAATAAATAGACTTTAGATTGATGCTTCAAAGTTTATTAAAATACTTAATAATCATGTGAGAACAATTAAATGGGAAATAATTGACTCATCAAAAAGTTATATGTGGTGTGGCCTTGGGCCAATAAATAGATATTAAAGGTTGTAGGGATCCAATACGACAAACCAGATGTCAAATATCATTGGACAAATCATCATATATGGGTTCACTTCTCTCGTTTACATATCAAAGTATATCTTTAGTTGACTTACCCTACTCGTGTTGGTTTAAAAATCTTTGGATTTCTATTCGAATTCATCCATATTCATAAACAAAAGATGTAGGTCATACTTGTAATCAATCAAAATCCAATGTGCATGGTTCCTTCTATATGTTTTCATCACATGAAAGGATTCATGGTCATATTACAATTATGTGATACTTATATGGTGGTAATAAATTCTACCATCTTTGTAGAGGTATCAACACCTATTCAATAGAAGTAAAATATATATACAACATAATGAGAATGAATCGTTTGTGTGTATATGAGGTTAAAATCAACTCCATAGAGATGCATACATCCTACTTATTGGTATTAGATCCACAATATTACACCTGGTCTAGTCTTTGGTCAGGACTACTTGTTTATCTGTTGAAAAGACTTTAGATTGTAGCATACTTGTAGGATTTTTTGTAACTATTCTTTATAAGAATTGTGTTCCTAGAAAGTGAATGTTTCTCATGAGTCATGGAAGTGGTATGAAGGAGATATGTTGTGATAATATTATCTCTAATACAAGAAATATAATATGTATATATATATATCAATTTTTTACTTTATTGTGAAATCTGAACCAGATTATCTCAAGAAAATATTGGATGGAGATGGGCCAATTTATTTAATTTTTGACGATGAAGTGGGGGCTTTTGTTTTCTCGGAAATTTAATATTATTATAAATGCAATCAGAGTTATCAGGTGGGCCCTTTCCTCTAAAGGAAATATCTTGGCCCTATATTTCTATCAATTTACATTTTCTTGCTATAAGGATTAGGATTAATCTAATGTTTGTGATTGTGGAGATTTCTTTGGAGATTTTCTTGTATCAAAGGTAGATTTCTTTATGACAAAGATGATATATTTATGCTACTTATATTTTCTTGACAAGGCTTTCTATCTCCTTAATTATGATTAGTTTGATCATGTGTGCCTCCCAATTTGTCAAGGAGGTCTCATATGCACGTATGGGCTCTATAGAGATGAGTTCATTCCCTTAGTAGACAGTTGATACCATGTTATCTACTAATATATCTTGAATTACACTTTAACCTTTCCATGTTCAACCAAGTCTTATGTGGATTGTTTCAACGCTTACCCTTTCTGATGAAGTGTCTCATAAAATATATGGTACTCGTGGAATGTTTGTCAGTCATTCCATATTGGTAGAGGGTCAAGAACTATGTTGCTTGGCATCTCTAGTTATGTGTTGCATCTATGTTGTTGTTTTAGTTAAATAGTTGCAACCTCAAATGTTATTGATGGTCTGGTTGTAATTGTCAAATGTTGTGTTTTTTGGAAAGGAGGTGGCATATTAGAATGGGAAAAGAAATGGTCCATGTACCTAGGTTCTTTAGGAGATATATGTACTTCTATCTACATAGAGCTTTGTGTTAGGAAATACGGCATCAGGTAGGTAGTGGAAACAAAAAAATCATCGATATATTTCCCAAAAACCAATGGATCGCGTCAATAACTATGCAATGAGAAGGATGGTTTCACAAAGATATACCTGGTCCTAGAGCAAGTCCAGTGATAATCCTCATTGATGTAGATGTGCACTCTATCTTGGATGGTGTCTATGCAACTCCTAGTTGCAGTGGAACTCATCTGACTGCTCCTCCAAGGACACCAGACTTGGACAACTACTGCAACGGCTTCTCTGATCTCACCACAAACGGTGAGTTGATATTGATCTCCTAGTAGAAGCCAAAGGACTCCTACCTCTAGAGTAGTCCACACATACCAACTAGAAATGTTTTCATCCTATCAAACCGGATAGGAAGGAGTTGTCCCTCCCATTGGCGTACTAGTTGCCAACCTGCTCTCCCACAAAGACAATCCTCAGTTGTTTCTCTCTTGTGGCTATCCCTCCCTAGTTGGGTAGGACTTGCCTAGGCTATTGTGGTTACCACAACCAGAGAGGATAAATTTTTTTAGAGTAATCAATTCTCAATTGTCAATGTTGTGTTCTGGGAAACCCCCAATACCCCTCTATTTATAGGCGGGGTTTGGTTCCAGGTTCCCAGTCTATGCGGGAGTGGAAGGGACCGGATGAACTAGGATTTTTGCAATAATTCTAGAAATTTTGCAACCTGAGACAGATGAAACAGTCGTCTCATAACCCAGAAAGTTGTATGGTCACACAATATGATCGCCTTGCACTATGAAATGGTTGTCTCACAGTTTCCCAGTTGTACATGAAATTGACAATTCATTTCCAATTAGTATCCTATATTAATTTTCTTACACAACAAGTTTTGTACAATTAAAACAAATGAGGAAATATAAAACACCTTCCCTCGGCTGAGCTGACCATATCTCCCATGCAAGGTGGCCATCTCGCTCACCCAGACGATCGTCTAGTGAGCCGAGTCAGGCCAAATGGTTCATCCAAAGCCAATTTCAACTCGAATCAACTTGACATCCAGACTCCTATCTTAATGCTTGAGACGGCCATTTGCCACTCTCCAGACACCCTTCTCAACACTTAAGATGGTCATTTGGCCGTTCTATCAAGTTGTTGTTGTGTGAATCAATTACCTAAACACTTTATCAATTAATTCAATCATTATTCAAGATTCAACCCCTCTTCTAGATGAGTTCCTATGTGTGTGACCTTATAGGTCTCATATTACGTTGGTAGTGAATGTCCATAACAACTTAGGACATCACAAGCAAGAGTGGTTCCTAGTCACACATCATTGCTACCCAAGTAAGTGGAAAGTTGGAGAACAACTTCAATCTACAATCTATGCATGGTGTTACAGTGTTTGTATAGTTCCTTTGTCACTGATATCCAGATTGAACTAGAGGCACGGAGCAGTGACCCTCATTATTATTCAATCTTGTTCCTTGAATCAGAGCAGACTGACTGAAATATATGTAAGCTCAACATATTGACTTACATGTGCATGCGTGCTTTTCTCAGTCTCGCTAATCAAGAGGCCTAGGATATCATACTCCCTTAGGAGGGATAAATCCCATATCTATCACTCAAAGTCAATCCCCATGTGTTACATTCACCCAATCATCATCTTTATAACAATCCATGTTTCAGGACTACGTTTGATGATGTCAAAGCATACTTAACAACATGTGATGAGTGTAGTGATTTCAAGTCTAAGAACCACAACCACCACCATCACTATGAGAGCTGATTGACAAATCAATAGAGGGGGTGAATAGGGTTTTATGGATATTTTAAAATAATTCAACTCAAACAACCACAATTGAGACAATAAGAAGGAGACAAGGTGTTTAGAGTGGTTCCAACCTTAGCAAATACTAAGGCAGTCAATCCACTACTCGGTTGCTTACCCAACCAGGATTTCGAAAGTATTTAATTTTATTACCTCGCAAGGATGTTACATAAAATTACAACACTTTCAACACCCTTTGGACAGCCTTCACCTTGAAGTAGTCTCACCAATCTTGAAGCAGCCTTCCTTGAAGTAACTCCAAGCTCCCCCTTGAAGTAGCCTTCCTCTTGAAGTAGCTTCCCATTGAGACAGCCTTCTTCAAGTAGTCCAAATACCTCCTTCTTCACCAAGAAGATCAAACCCTCTCCAATCCACAGCCTCCAACCCTAGGAGTAGCAAGGAGAGTACAAAAATTAAGAAAGAACAAGAAGGGAAACAGAAATTACAATTACCACTTGTAGCACAAGGCTTGATTTCCTATATCAAGCGTTTTGATCTCCTAACCAATGAGTATGGAAGTGTTGGTTTAGTGGGTAGGAGATTCTAGCCTATAGGACACGAATTTGGAGCAAAGGAAATGAGTATGCAAGTACTAGAGTTTCTCAATTGCTCAAAATAGATTGCCAATTGGAAGTGTGTAAGCTCAAGTATTGCACAAGTGTACTTTGGGTGTCCTATGGCTTGTCCTATTTATAGGAATGGCATATGGATGCTTAAGGACGTTCTAGACACTTTCTAGGGGGTTATTAGTGCTCAACTAGCCGTTAGGTATCCATTAGTTGGTTTAACAATGGCTATTTAATTAATTCTGAAAAGTGCAGACAGAGACATTCTCGGTCGAGGAATTGTCGACCGAGATCCCAGTCGGTCGAGGTCTTTGTCGACCGAGGGACTGTCTGGAGCAAGTGTATGTAACGTTTTGATCCAACTCCCAACTACCTTGTCTGCTGTGTCTAACGGCTACCTGGGTCATTCTCGGTCGAGGAAGTTGTCGACCGAGAGTGTCTCGGTCGAGGAGTTTGTCGACTGAGAATAACCCTGTTTCAACATTTAAACTAAGTACTACGTGTGTGTATGAGTGTGCAGGTGTGACACTATTGTAGGGGATGACCTATCTAAGTGTTGTCATTGGTTAGGGAAGATCTAAACACTTGATTTACATGATATCTAAGTACTTGTACATTATATACTTGTACAAGTTTTTACATTTGATTTACAATCATGAAATTGAAACATTTTGAGCATATAGATCTCCCAAGAGTTTGTCATCCACCTAATTCCTGCAACACTCAAGTAGCACGTTAGATCCACAAGAATGAAATGTTTGTCATCATCAAAACAAAAGGATTATAATAATGTCCAATTTAGCCAACAATCTCCCCCTTTTTGAAGATGACAAACATTTCCTAAATATAAAATAAGGAAATATAAATCATATGAGTTTCATACCTGAAGTTTACCTTTTGTATCCATTCTTGTTTTGCAAGTGTGTGTTGGCCGAGAGATTATGAAACTCATTTTATTTTATGTTTTTGATTTTATATTATTTCTCCCCATTTGTCATTTCAAAAAGATAACCAAGATAATCATTAAGTATGACTGTTATTACTCCCCCTTAATTTGATCATTAGATGCTCATAAGATATTCAGTTTTAAAAGCAGGGAAGCAAACCAATTATTGTAAGATTTAGCCACAATTTATTTCTCAATCATTTGCAAAGAATGAGATCCTTTTAGGTTCATTGCATATATTACTCCCCCTGATTGTTATGCTCCATTATAATATTCTTATAGAACAAGGATATGTCCAATTGAAGCCATAGAAAACACTTTTATGCATAACAACTCAGTGCTCATACAACTCATAAGATGACCCATAAATCATGACATACTAGCCTATAAAAAGATAGTCATTACAAACATTACAAAGATAGTCGTTCATCTCATGATCTCACTGAAAAGACCGAAGGATTACATCAATTTCTGGGTCTTTTCCAAGAAAGGGCTCAGCTCCATAGTATTTGACCAATGTCTTCCACTCCAAGGCACCTGTCTTGGTTAAAGCATAAGCCTCCAAGAAGGTGGGAACACGATCGAATCAAAAGTGGGCAGCAATATTTTTTTATTTATGTTTTAGTCAGAAGATTGCCTTTTAATTCACGTGGATGGGGTTTCACAAAGTTGGTCTCGGTTGATAATTTTATCGACCGATTTTGCCTCGGTCGAACATTTTGTCGACCGGAAATATGTCTGGGTTCGACTGTACAGTATCTACTTGGTGAGTATCAGTCGAGAAGTATAGCCAACCGAGATGTCTTCGGTCGATGAATTCGTCGACCGAGTATGTCTCGGTCGAGATTTTTGCTGACCGACAAAATTGTTGTGGATGAAATTTTGAGCTAGTTTTTAATCCAAGTGAGAGACTATATTTGTAGAGCACATATATATATATATATCTTCTAGGGGAGTAATAATATAATCATTTTCAATAATCCTAAGGTCATAGCTAGTTTTTAGGATTTGATTTTAACCTTTTATTAGAGCCTTTGCACTAAAATCATGTTTTCAATATGATGAATATATTTCGAATCAAGATACTAATATTAATGCAATAAAATGATTTACAAACAAGCATTTTGTCAAGCTTATTTTAGGTCGACCTTGACTTCGACCATAGCGCCCCTTGGTCAAACTTGATTTCAACCAAGAGGCAATTTCTGCAGATTTTCAAATTAACATACATTTGTGCCATGAAAATTTACTATTTATGCAAAATGGCATCTTCATATGAGTTGAATCACAATGATCAAGAATAATATCCATTCATGGTTTGTATATATGGATCAAAGATTATTTTAGACAAACCAATGAAACACAATGATCATGGCACAATAATTCTGATAGAATTGATCCTTTCTACCATAGACCAAGAATTGATCCTTAGTACTGCTCGAGTACTTTAAGATGTTATTTACAACTTTCTAGTGAGCATCACTTGGATCTAACTAATATCTTCTCGTCATGCTCAAAGCATATGAGACGTCTGGGCGGATGCACAACATCGCATACATGATTCATCCAATTGCTGACACATATGGAATCTCACTCATGTGCTCCCTTTCTTTACAAGAATGAGGACATTGACTCTTAGAGATGGTTACTCCATGTAATGCAAGTAGGTTTCCTCTCTTTGATTTCTCCATGTTGAACCACTTCAACACCTTATCAATGTATGTGCTCTGACTGAGTCCAAGAAGCCTTCTTGATCTATATCTATAGATCTTTATCCTGAGGATGTAAGATGCTTCTCCCAAGTCTTTCATAGAGAATGTATTTTCAAGCCATGTCTTTACATTTTGTAAAGTAGGAATTGTTGGTATATATGCCCATAGAGCCATCCTGAGCGATTGCATGGAGTCAGATATTAATTAATCAATTAATATGATTATTTGGTTAATTAATTAATTCTATAATATTCTAATTAATCCATGAGCATTTTAATTAATGCAGTCAATTTGTTTACCAATGGGTTTAGCAAACTCTGCTTCCTTTCATCTCCTATTTAAAGTGGCTTAACGGCTAATATCTTTATAAGATATTGAGAGAGGTTTTTCAGTTTACACTCACATACGTAAACCCCAGCCGTCATTGTCCTCATGAGAGAAAGTAGAGCGCCACAACGTTAGCATGTCTCTGTACAGAGACTACTCCTTAATGTCAGCTTAGGAAGCACGACATGGAGTTTCAGTCCATCCGTGTAAATGAAGTAGAGATGCAAACACTTAGATGCCTGCGTTCGGAGGATGTCAATGACCATCCATATGCTCTATGAGCAGCGTACATCACTGCACAAAAGGAGCACTGTTGGATCCTCCCGTGACACGCTCAACAAATAGGAGAGAAGTGTCGTCCATGTAGGCCAGTAGCATTGCACAACATCATGCAACGGAAAATCATCAGACTTGCTCCGTGATAAAGTATATCCCACAAACACTCTTTCTAAATACAATGTTGTTGATGAGATCATGTTTTGAGTTGTGTGAAATTTATTTGTGTTGCTTCCTCCGTGCATGATTTCTCCACAAAACCCAACAGTGGCATCAGAGCAACATCGATCTATGACGTATTTGGATTTGTTTCATATGATCGAATCGTTTTATACTATTTTTGTGGTTGCATACGATGTGAATTTAAAATTACTAATGTGCACATCTAAATCTAATTCCTCATACACTGTAGGTTTCTGTTTTTGGCATTTCAGACAGGGTCGATGATAGAAAATACTGATTTTCCTAAGTGCATGGAAGTAAAATTACGTAGACCTTTCAGGGGCTCTACCCCTGAGACCCCACGAGGGGCGGCCTCCTCTCGACCCTCGACCACTGACCGGGCAGTGGGATCCCCGCTCAGGGGCGCTGCCTCTGTGTACCCCGCATAGTCTGTGTGGGATTCGAAAATTTATTTAATGGGGAATGCCCTGCATTAAAAGGACTGCAATTTTAATATATATACATATATATATATATATATGTGTGTGTGTGTGTGTGTAGATATACCTATGATATCATACATGTGGCCTTAAAAAACTATTTTATGTAGTGAATGCATGTACGGTTATGGCCTAGAATCCCCTTTTGTGAATGTTTTGAATGAATGTGGTTGTGAATCTTGTGGATATATTTGTTTGTGAATGTTGTGGATGTATAATGGTTGTATGTGGATCCTTTGTATAAAGTATTCATCTTGCATATCGAGCCTCATTTCTTATTTCAAAGTGTAATTAATTCTTTCTCTTTATATTTGTACTCATATGATGTAATAGAGATAGGATTAGTTTTAATCTTTGTAAACTTGATGTAAGGAGGCCACTTGAAGATCCAACTCCAAGGAGCGTCCATGAAGAAGCACCATGAAGATCCAATTCCAAGAAGCAACATGAAGATCTAACTCCAAGGAGCATCTATGGAGAAGCAACTTAAAGTTCCAACCTCACAGAACATCTATTAAGTTGTTCATTGTGATGTTGATGCTTACAGGTTGATTCACGGGTGTTGTTGCATGAGATGCATAAGACCTTAGGTGGACTGTAATCCTTTGTGGCTCTAAAGGATTACAATAGTATGGCCATAACTGATGTATTTGAGTTTGTGACTGCATGTCTATTGTTTGTGGTTGTGTATGATACGTACTATAAGTATGTGGTGTTTGGATATGTATATGTATTAATAAAACCCCTTAATTAATAATATTAAGTTTTATTTGCCTTCCATAAAGCAACACACATGAAAATATTGATCGACTATGTGTGGGTACACCTTCGCATTGTGCACTATCTATCTCGTAGAAGTGTGATGGTGGGTGTGTGGGTCTGCCTCCGCAGGGTGCACACTCATAGTGTTGGCTTATGGGTTGGACTTAACTTGGGAACCTTGATAGTATCAAGTACCTAGAGTTACACATATGCATCATGGAAAGGAGTTAGCATGATCATCTATCCAAGAGTTGCATATGATGCAATTGGCAAAAGTTTCCTACCTTAGTATTTGGTCTTTGACGCCGGCGTTGGCTGGGCATTGATCCAATTATTTTAGATCTTGGCTCGCTAGAAGGTTATACACTGCAATCTTTTGAGTTGATAGTGAGGGATATCAATTTGAATAAAATAGTGGGAGAATAATTAATTAAAGGTCTAATTAATCTCGTTTATCAAATCTTTACAAGTCAAAATGTTTTGGACTAAATGTAAACTTTTTCTTATATAGAAATCAAATGGCAAACAACTCATACTTTCTCATTGCGATCGGTCCTTGAGAAGGACAAACTTACCGGAACCAACTTTCAAAATAGGTTTAAGATGTTGAGAATTGTTCTCATGCAGGAACGTAAGCTCTATGTCCTTGAAACACCAGACCTAGCGGAACCCACCTCAAATGCACCCAAGGTTGAAAAGGATGCTTACGAGAAGCACCTTGATGATGTCGTGGATGTCAAGTGCCTGATGTTGTTCTCAATGAACTATGAGTTGCAAGAGTAGCATGAGAACATGAATGTCATGGAGATGGTAAAACATCTCAAGAACATGTATCAGCATCAAGCAAGACAGGAGAGATATGATGTCTCTAAGGCTTTGTTCAAAAGCAAGATGAAAGAGGGAGACTCAGTTGGCACCCATATACTCACTTTGATTGGGTATGTAGAAATCCTATCCAATCTGGGATTTCCCCTAGGTCAAGAGTTGGCCACTGACATGATTCTGCAATCATTGCCTGAATCATATAGTCATTTTGTCATGAACTACAACATGAATAATCTTGACAAACTATTGTCAGAATTGTTGGGCATGTTTAGGATAGCTGAAGCACAGATGAAGAAAGACAAGCCCAAGTTTGTGATGATGATCAACAGGACAAGGAAAGTAAAAAGGCAAAGGCAATGCTAAAAAAGGTTCTAAAGTCGGGCATAAGACAAAGTCATCCACACTCAAAGCTAAAGGTGGGATCTCCAAAGAAGGCAGTTGTCACCATTGTCACCAGGCTGGACATTGGAAAAGAAATTGTTCTCTCTACCTGGAGGAACTGAGGAAGAATTAGCATGGGATAGAGATCTCCATTTTAGGTATATACATTATTAAAATAAAATTAAATACCTTTTCATCATGAGTACTAGATACTGGATGTGGATCTCACATATGTTCAAATATGTAGGACCTGATAAGAAGTAAGCCTTTACGAAAGGGCCAAGTCGAGCTATGGGTCACTAATGGAGCAAGAGTTGCTGCCACTACAGTTAGAATTATTAGTTTATCTTTGCCTATGTGCCTTGTAATAGAATTAGAGGATTGCTATTATGTACCTGCCATTAATTGAAATGTTATTTTTGTATCTTATATGGATAATAGTAGATTTGAATTTCACATTAAGAATGGAATGATTTCTATTTCTAAGATGAGATCTTTTATGGCAGTGCCCCTATGTCTTATGGTATCTACTTATTAGAACTTGAGACTAGCATATAAAACATAATTACTAAAAGGCTAAAACTTGAAAACTCAAACAAAACATACTTATGGCATTTTCGTCTTGGCCACATAAACGAGAAGTGCATATCTAGACTCCATAGGGATGGTTATCTAGACTCTTTTGATTTTGAATCATTAGAGACATGTGAGGCTTGTTTATTAGGCAAAGATGAACAAGACTCCTTTCATTGGACACAATGAGAGAGATAGTGATCTTCTAGGGCTCATACATAGTGATGTATGTGGACCTTTTAGATAAAATGCTAGAGGAGGCTATCAATACTTCATTACCTTCATTGATGACCTTGGTAGGTATGGCTATGTATATCTTATGAAACACAAGTCAGAAACTCTTGAAATGTTCAAAAATTTCATGAATGAAGTAGATAAGCAACTTGGTAAGAGTATTAAAGCGATGACCTCAGTAGGTATGGCTATGTATATCTTATGAAACACAAGTTAGAAACTCTTGAAATGTTCAAGACTTACATGAATGAAGTAGATAAGCAACTTGGTAAGAGTATTAAAGCACTCCGTTCTGATCGAGGTGGAAAATACTTAAGCCAAGAATTTGCAGACCTTCTGAGAGACCGTGGTATTGTATCACAATGGACTCCACCTGGTACACCACAGCATAATGGTGTGTCAGAAAGAATGAATCGTACAATATAAGACATGGTATGATCAATGATGAGTTCAATTGAACTTCTAATATCGTTCTGGGGATATGCTTTTGAAATCGTAGTGTTTACACTTAACCATGTACCTTCCAAATCAGTTCAAAAGACACCATATGAGATATGGAATGGGAATCATCCCAATTTGTCTATATTAAAGATTTAGGGATGTGAAGCTTATGTTAAGAAATAATTTCCTGAAAAGCTTAGACCCAAATATGAAAAATGCTATTTTGTTGGATACCCCAGGGAAACTCGGGGATACTACTTCTTTGCGCCAACTGACAACAAAGTGTTTGTTGCTAGGACTGTTGTATTTCTTGAAAAGGAATTTATTTCCAAATGAATTAGTGGGAGGAATGTAGAGCTTGAAGAAATTTGAGATCAACAAGAAAGAAGAGAACCTGAGGAGGTACATAAGGAAAATGAAGACTCACAAACTATTGTGTAATTTCAAGTTCTAAATGTAACACAGGAACCTCATAGGTCTAGTAGGACACTACTTGAGCCTGAGAGATTTGGATTTCTCGTGGCTCAAGACAGTGATGAATTGGGCATAGCATATGAGCCAACTTCCTATATAGAAGCTACTAAGGGACCAAAATCTGAGAAATGGCTCAAAGCCATGAGATCTGATATGGAATCCATGTACACCAACAAGGTATGGACCTTGGTGGATCCACCCAAAGGGGTAAAACCCATAGGGTGCAAGTGGGTCTTCAAGAAGAAGACGACATGGATGGAAATGTTCAAACCTATAAAGGTAGATTGGTGGTGAAAGGATTCTATCAAATTCAAGGTGTTGATTATGACGAGACCTTCTCACCAGTTGCCATGGTAAATCCATCAGGATCATGCTTTCCATTGCAGCTTATCATGACTATGAGATTTGGTAGATGGATGTTAAAATAATATTCCTTAACGGGAATTTACTTGAGGATGTGTACATGACACAACCTAAGGGTTTTATTGATTCAAAGGAAGCCAATAAAGTTTGTAAGCTACAAAGGTCAATCTATAGATTGAAGCAAGCATCTCGGAGCTGGAATCTACATTTTGACGAAGTAGTCAAAAAGTTTGTCTTTAGTCAAAATGAAGATGAACCTTGTGTTTACAAAAAGGTTTGTGGGAGCATAGTCATATTTCTCATATTGTATGTGGATGACATACTATTGATGGGAAATGACATCCCTACTCTTCAGACAGTAAAAGCTTGGTTGGGGAAGACCTTCTCTATGAGGGATTTAGGTGAAGCATCATATATACTAGGAATCAAGATCTATATAGATAGGTCTAGAAGGCTTGTAGGCCTAAGCTAGAGCACATACATTGATAAGGTGCTAAAGAGATTTAGCATGGAGGGTTCTAAGAGAGGTAACTTGCCAATTCCCATGGGGTTATGATCTCTAAAGCCCAATGTCCTAGTTCATGTGATGAATGGGCGCGCGTGAGTAAGATTCCATATGCATCAGCAATTGGATCTATCATGTACGTGATGTTATGTACTCATCATGATGTGTCGTATGCTTTAAGCATGATGAGTCGGTATCAGTCAGATCCAGGTGAATGTCACTGGACAGTCATAAAGAACATCCTAAAATATTTGAGAAGGAATAAGGATCAATTCTTGGTATATGGTGGTGAGGAAGAGCTCGTGGTAAAGGGTTACACTTATGCTAGCTTCCAAACTGACAAATATGACTATAGATCGCAATCTAGATTTGTGTTTTGCCTGAACAATAGAGTTGTGAGTTGGAAGAGTTCCAAGTAAGAGATGGTTGTGGAGTCTACAATAGAGGCCAATATATTGTTGCATCTAATGCTGCAAAGGAAGTTTTATGGATCAAGAAGTTCATTTCTGAACTTGGAGTGGTTCCAAGTGTTAGTGATGCAATTGAGTTGTTTTGCGACAACAACAGATCAATTACACAAGCTAAAGAACCAAGATCGCACCAACATTCTAAACATATTCTACGGAAATTTTGTCTCATATGAGAGATTGTATAGTGAGGAGATGTGAAGATTTACAGAGTACCTACAGAAAGCAATGTGGCTGACCCGCTCACAAAAGCACTTTCACAGCAGAAACATGACGGACATGTTCGATCACTTGGATTGAGATTCATGA
Organism: Alisma plantago-aquatica; assembly: GCA_963693085.1. Classification (NCBI taxonomy): domain Eukaryota; kingdom Viridiplantae; phylum Streptophyta; class Magnoliopsida; order Alismatales; family Alismataceae; genus Alisma; species Alisma plantago-aquatica. Next base: position 384,344,345 of record OY856415.1, on the reverse strand, counting down.
GTGATTGGGTATAAGTGCAAGTGGGAATATATTGGTATGTATGCCCATAGATACTATCATTTGATGATTGTAAAAGGATACTATGTAAATTATTTGTAATACTACATCGATCATATCAATAAAGGCAAGTTTCCAATCTATATGTTTGTGTTTTATATTGTGAGATGACCATAAAACTTATAGGTGTCTATAGAATAATATACTCAATGGAATATGTCTTTGGGTTGATGACCTGAACTGTGAGATCATATGTATGCTAGGAGTATGCATTCTTGTTTTGTCCCTATTTGGTTATTATTGTGGAAATATCTATAGACATCAGTAACACATAAGCATAGTTTGTATGTTGGTTGATGGAAGAATCTTATTATTCATGATATGTATATATCAAACCAAATACATAGATACTTGTTAGAGAACAGTGTATCAAACAAACCCACCTTGAGAGTGAAACATGGATTCCATGATTGGTAGTTAGAGTCACATCTCATAATGATGGTGGTGATTGTGGTTCTTAGACCTGAAGTCACTACACTTATCACATGTCATTCGGTGTACTTTGACATCATCCACCATGGTCCTGAATAAGGATTTCCATAAAGATGGTGCTAGGGTGCACTGTGACACATGGGGATGACTGTGAGTGATGTAGATCGAATTTGTCCTTCCTAAGGGAGTTTGATATTCTGACCACTTGATAAGTGAGACTGAGAAATGCATGGCCATGCTGATGTGAGTCAATATGTGATATTGAGCTTACATATATTGTCATGGAACCATTCTTACCCCAATCCCAATCTCACTGCCTAGACAGTGGTAAAGGGATTGAAGCGCCCGTCCTTGAGTGGCCCGATAGGATTTATCACACTGGCATATACAATAAGAAATAATAACTCAAAAACAAGATATTTAAAGAACAACTAACCCAATATGGAGATTTTTCCAATATATCCTTGTCACCAGAGTATGTAGAGTGTGGAAGAGATCTTATTCAGTATTCCATTTGTATTGCCTAAAATCAAGAAAATCGAGACACAATCATGCAATTGCACGGTACGCTATCAAAATCAAGTAACACGATTTATAAGAAAATAAGTATACTTTGCAGGACTTATATTCAAAAGAATAACAAATGATTTCCAAAACCAATATCATTCGATAAAATGTTTGTTATTCAGAGATTCAATTTTTTTATTATGAGTTCCCATTATGTTGTAATCAAATAAGCATGCTTATATATTTTGTGTGACTCTATTACCCCAACGCGATGGGGAAGGTCACTAGGCTCCTTCTCACCATAGGAACATAGGAGACCAATGTACAAGTCCCACCTCCAAATGAGGGGGGTTGTTGCACTCAATGTCAACATTATCAACATTATCAATATCATCATCATTATCAATATACGGGTAGTCATAATGGGCATGCAATTTATGCTTTCATGTTTTTCAAAATATAGTATAGAAAAATGGAAGACTAATCATAGGGAACATTAGCTCATCCGAGTAAATAGCCAAGTATACAGTCAAGAGATACATAAAAGTATCTTCAATACAATCAAGGAGGAGTTATATAATAGCGTACCTTTCACTGAGGATTTTGAGTATAGATCAACTAGTAATAGGTCAACCCTTCGAGTTAGATCCTAAAACACAATATTTGGATCAAGGGTCAAGATCAAGATATTTGGATATCATGTTTCAATATTCGAGATTAGGGTTTCACTTTCCTAGGTCAACCTTAGGGTTAGGTCATCCACTTATGATTCATACTATATAAATATGTATAACATTATTCAAGTGTCAAGAATATTTCAAGTGTGGATGACCTACTTAGGTTTTCTAGGATCATATGTGTAAACCCTATTTTTATGATCATTATCCAAGTCATCATCAATTTATAGATTATCATCATGGTACTTAATATAATTGGAAATCAAGATCAGATTGAGGGGTCAAAACTATATCAAGTGTTTTGCAAGATTAGATCCATCATCATAATATTAAGGTTAATTCCTAGTTCAATGTGCATGATTCACATTCTAGGGGGAATGAATTACAAGATCAGATATAAACTCATATTTAGTCAAGTTTGGCTTCAAGATGATCATTAGAGTCAAATATTAGGATTTCAAGGGATTAATCATCATTATTGAGCCATTAGATAAATTAAATAAGTAAGAGATCAAATATAGGTATATCAGTTAACAAAATTTATAATTTGGTCTCAAAAGTATTTTTAAACGATCCATTGGATTTTTCTAATCAAAATGGAGTGCTTATTTGTAATTTTTTGATCTAAGATGCATTTTCTATGATTTAAGAAAGATCAAGGATTTTAAATGCTTATTAGTCAGAGATGAGCAAAATGCCTTAATATAGCAAACGTTTGACCATTGGATTAAGGATCGGAAGACCCAGATGGCACCACGTAGGCGTTTGACATGTTAGGTGAGGTGCAGTGGTTTGATTTTCAATTTAGCCGGTTCACTCATGATTTGGCAGTTCAATCAGTTTGTTGGTCTTTTGGGCCGGTTCAACTCCCTGTCTGGGTCGGCGGTCTGGAGACTTTCTCCTCTTCGTCCTGTACTCACGCAAGCCTACAACTGAATAAGAGGACCTCGCCAGAAATGGGGGGCTTTGGGAGCAACAAAGACCGAGGGAGGTTGAAAAGATGTCGCCCAAACACGTCTAAAACTCGCAAACTGGACGAGCATCTTAGATGGTGGCCCGACGCTATGAGGAAATAATGCCCAAGGAGGTGGTGGAGGCAGCACCATGGAGCAAGGAGGAAGAGCAGGAGGTGGTTGGGGGTGCTCGAGACCAAGAAAGAGCACAAAAACAAGGGTATCTCCTGCAGAGTGATGAGGGGAATCCATTGTGGGAGTTTTTATAGCGTTTTGGGCTAGGCGACTCCTTGGTGGCAGCCCTGGCCACTGGAGTAAGAAGAGGAAAGTGAGCGACTCGTTGGGAGGGAGTAACAACGTAATAAAGGTGGTCAAACTAGGGCTCGTTGAGTGCCAAATCGCAAGGAGACCATTTTGTCTTGATTAGAAATTTGAATCAGGGTCGTAGGCGGGTGATAGGGAGTCTCGCTCCTCATTGACTCCTCCCCATTGATTGCAAGAGGTAGGAGACAACTCATCGGTCATTAGATTTGGCGGTGATCCGCATGGGTCGGATCCAAGGGCTATGACTCGCCCCAGATCATTTGCCACGGATTGCTGACATGGAAAAGGCTAATTAAAAGGCAAATCAAAGGATATTCAACACATTAATTTCAAAAAATCATAGAAAATCGTAGGAATGTCCAGTTGTTCTCAAAATTTGAACCACAACTTCACAAAAATATGGAGAACCTTTATAAAAAGTTTGAGAACAAAAAACATGATGTTTGATGGATCAATTTGCTTCTTTGGATAAAGTGATGATTGAATCTAATTTGAGGTGTGATAATGTGTATAAAAACTACATTGATCATCATATTTTGTATTTGAGCCTCAACATTGATTATGAAGACAAGAAAAATTATTTGAGACCATGAGAGAATATAATGAGGGAAAATTTGGAATTAGTTCATATTAATGCTAAATTTCACTTTGTCACATATATCTCAGACAATCTACTCTAGTTCAATGAACATGGATTGAATGTTGAAGAGGATAACAGTTCCATGACTTGAGTTCAATCTAGATATCAATGATAAAGGAACTATTCAATCACTATAACACCAGTCATCAATGATAGGTTAAGTTGTTCTCCAACTCCTCCAATTACTTAGGTGGCAATGAAGTTTTGCTAGATACCAATCATTGCTTGTGAAATCATAATATGATTTTGGATATCACTGCCAATGTAATTTTGAGCCTACTAGGTCACACGCATAGGATGTGTTGGAATAGGAGTATAATTGCGGATTTGATTGGAATTGTTCCGAATCACATTGATTACTAAAATGTTTATGTAATCCATTAGAATAATATTGGAATGTATTAAAATGTTTGAGCCAATTAATTAGAGTGAGTGGCTCTAAGTGCAAGTGGGAGTCTGTTGGTATATATGCCCATAGAGCCACCCAAACGATTGCATGGAGTCAGATATTATTAATCAATTAATATGATTATTTAGTTAATTAATTAATTCTAGAATATTTTAATTAATGCAATCTTTCTATTTACCAATGGGTTTAGGGAACTCTGCTTCCTTTTGTCTCCTATTTCAAGGGGCTTGACGGCCGATATCTTTATAAGATATTGGGTGAGGCTTTTTAGTTTACGCTCACGTACGTAAACCCTAGCCGTCACCATCCTCAGGAGAGAAAGGAGAGCACCGCGATGCTAGCACATCACCACACAGAGACTACTCCTTCCTACTGGCTTAGGAAGCACAATGTGGAGTTCCAGTCCGTCTACATAGATGAAGTAGAGACACAGATGTTGAAACACCTGCGTTCAGAGGACGTCAAATCCATCCATATGTGCTACGAGCGGCGTACATCAGCACACGAAAGGAGTGCCGCCAGATCCTCCTATGATGCACTCAGTGAACAGGAGAAAAATACTGTCTGTGTAGGCCAGCAGTGTTGCACAGCATCATACACAGGACATCATCAGACTTGCTCCATGATAAGGTATATCTCGCAAACACTCTTTCTGAATAGTTTGTTGTTGACGAGATCCTATTTCAGGTTGCGTAGAAAATTATTTTTGTTGCTTCCTATGTGCATGATTTCTCCACAAAATCCAATAGGGATGTCATTCCCCATCAATTGTATGTCATCCACATACAATATGAGGAATACAACCATTCTGCCACTAACCTTCTTGTACACACAAGGTTCGTCTTCATTTTAAATAAAGCCAAACTCTTTGATTGTCTCATCAAAACAAATATTCCAGCTCTGAGATGCTTGCTTCAATCCATAGATTGACCTTTGTAGCTTATAGTCTTTATTTGCATATTTTGGATTTAAAAAACCCTCAGACTGTGTCATATACAGATCCTCAAAAAAATTCCCATTAAGGAATGAGGTTTTAACATCCATCTGCCAAATCTCATAGTCATGATAAGCTGCAATAGCAAGCATGATCCTGATAGATTTAACCATGGCCACTGGAGAAAAGGTTTTGCATAGTCAACACCTTAAACTTGTTTGAAACCCTTTGCAACCAGTCTACCCTTATAGGTTTGAACCTTTCCATCCATGTCGGTCCTCTTCTTGAAGACCCACTTGCACCCTATGGGTTTTACCCCTTCAGGTGGATCCACCAAAGTCCATACTTTGTTGGTATACATGGATTCCATCTCAAATCTCATGGCCTCAAGCCATTTCTCAGACTCTGATCCCTCAATAGCATCTTTGTAGGATATTTTCTCATCATCTATGACCAATTCATTGCCTTCCTGAGTTACAAGATATCTATATCTATTAGGTTCAAGGTGTGTCCTATTTGATCTGTGAGGTTCATGTGTCACTTGAGGAATTTGAGATTCCACAACACTTTGTGAGTCTCTTTGTTCCTCTTGTACATCTATCGGTTCAATGTTCTCTTATTGGTCTTGAAATTCTTTGGGTTCTACTTTCTTCCCACTAATTCCTTTGGCAATGAATTTCTCTTCAAGGAATGTAATCTCTCTAGCAACAAACACTTTGTTGTCAGTTGGGTTGTATAAGTAGTATCCCTTAGTTTCCTAGGGATATCCAATAAAGAAACATTTTTCAGATCTAGAGCCAAGCTTTTTAGGAAATATTTTCTTGACATAAGCTTCACACCCCAAATCCTCATAAAAGACAATTTTGGATATTTCCCAGTCCATATCTCATATGGTGTCTTTTGAACCAATTTTGATGGTACTCGATTAAGTGTAAACATGGTAGTTTCAAGAGCATAACCCCAGAAGGTTATCGGAAGATTAGCAAAGCTCATCATTGATTGCACCACATCCAATAATGTGTGATTCCTTCTTTGTGATACACCATTATGTTGTGGTGTTCCAGGTGGAGTCCATTGTGATACAATACCACGGGCTCGCAGAAGGTCCTCAAACTCTTGGTTCAAGTATTCTCCACCTCGATCAGAATGAAGTTCCTTAATAATTTTTCCAAGTTGGTTTTGTACTTCATTCATAAACTCTCTAAACTTTTCAAGAGCTTCTGACTTATGTATTATCAGGTAAACATAGCCATACCTACTAAAATCATCAGTAAAGGTAATGAAGTACCATAAACCACCTCTAGAAACTGTTCTAAAAGGCCCGCACACATTAGTATGTATGAGTCCTAATAGATCACTAGCCCTCTCACATTGCTAGTGAAGGGCATCTTGGCCATCTTGCCCAACAAACAAGATTCACATGTTTCCAGTGATTCAAGATCAAAAGAATCCAGATAACCATCTTTATGGAGTTTAGATATGTGATTCTCATTTATGTGCCCTAGATGACAATGCCAAAGGTATGTTTTGTTTGAGTTGTTGAGTTTTTGTCTTTTTGTATTTATGTTATATACACTTGTCTCCAGATCTATCAAGTATAGACCATATGACATTGGGACAGTGCCATAAAACATCCCATCTTTACTAATAGAACATCTTCCATTCTTTATAAGAAATTTGATTCCTTTCTTGTCTAAACCAGATATAGATATGATGTTCCTATTAATAGCAGGTACATAATAGTAGTTCTCTAACTCTATTACCATCCCACTTGGTAGAGTTAACTCATAGGTTCCAACGGTGCTGACCGTAACTCTTGTGCCATTTGCAACATGCATCTCAAACCTCACCTTTTTCTAAAGGTCTACTTCTTTTCAGATCCTTCACATTTGAACAAATGTGTGATCCAATTCAGGTACCCATGATGAAGAAATAGTGAAGTTAATCTCCATAATGTATACACCAGAAGTGGAGATATCAATCCCTTTCTTCATCTTCCTAGGTTCCCTTATCCTTCTCCTTATTTTGAGTGCAGAAAACTTGGACTTTAGCTTAGCCACAGAACACTTCTTGGCTTTTCCTTTATCCTTGGACTCAACTCTGCTGATCATCATCTCAGATTTGTCCATCTTCAGTTGTGCTTTGACACTTATCAAGATTTCAAGCAATTCTCATAGCAGTTTAGCCATGTTACTCGAGTGATAACACTCGATAAATTAGTTATATGATTCTAGAAATGATTCCAAATTATATATGTGGCCAACTCTTGACCTAAAGGAAATCCCAATCTTTCAAGATGCTTCATATGCCCAATCATATTGAGCATATGAGGCTTACTGGATATCCTTTTGTCATCTTGCCCTCTAAAAGTGGCTTAGAGACATTGTACCTTTCATGCTTAGCATGTTGTTTATGCAACTTATAGTTCATACAGCCCAGCATAAGGTTCTTGATGTTCACAACATTGTCAGCGTGCTTCAAAGAAGCATCCATGATAGTCTTAGACAAATTTGGAGTGGATATTGGCTCTCGTGTTTCAGGAACATGCAGAACACTTCTCAAGGTCCTGAACCAATTATGGAAATAAATCTCATTCAATTCAACCAATTGTGATAATTGAGTGTTTTCCATTTGATTCTATAAGAGAAATTTTGCATTTGTCAAAAACCATTTTTAATTTGATTTGATTTGATAAATCGATATTAAATAGATCTTTAATTAATTATAGCTCCCACTATTTTATTCAAATTTATAGCCCTTACTACCAATTTGGAAGATTGCAGTGTACAATCTTCTAGTGGTCTAAAATCCATATTTCATCAAGTCATGACTCAGCTTTGGCTGATCACCCACAAATTATTATTTAGGTGGGCCTACTTGCCAATTGTATTTGAATGCAACTCTTGGACAGATGATATGCACAGCTCTCTGCCATAATCATCTGCATGTCTCTGGTGCCTGGTCTCACCATGTTATCACCGGTTAAGTCTGACCCAAAAGCCAACACAATAGGCTATGAACCCTGCTTTGGTAGATCTACATACCTACCATCATATTTCTACGAGATAGATGGTGCACCACGCTTTGGCGTAAACTACGCTTGGTCGATCAATCTTTCCAAGTGTGCTGCTTATGGAAGGCATCTGAAACTTAATATTATATTAACCTATTTTGTATAATACATATACATTAACAATCACCACATATATAGTATGTATCTTACACATGTTATAACTCACAACAAAAACATGTAATAAATGAAAAGGTGATGGTTATGTTCAGCCTAATGTAATTCCTTGGAGCCACAAGGAATTACCACATCTAGGTCCACATCACATGTAGAAACCTTTTAGTTGATGACTCGTGCTTGCCAATCCGGGTTGATTGGTTCAACACTTAAATCGATCGGCTCACCTCCTGGCCGGTCATTTGGTCATCGCTATGGTCATCTGGTTATGTGATCCACCATCTATTAGCTCCTCCGATAGATCGGTCAGGTCAACCAGCTGACCAGATTGGCTCATCCACTTGGTCCTCCATGGTCCTCCAACCGGTCAGCTCATCGTGGGGATGGTCATCTAGCGACATCGAGACATACTTCATAACATGAAAGTAAACTATCCTACTTTTACATCATTATAGGAAAACCTCGAGTTACATTCAAGGGGAGAAAAGGTAGAAGAGAATAATACTTTTACATTAGTAAGATAAGCTAGAGGCTCACAGTTTGCAACTGAGATAAAAGGGATAAACCAACCACACACTCATGCACAGATATAGGGGTTATTGGTCATAACCATGCTACACATCCACCATCAAAACTCACTTTTAGGGTGACGCTTGCAAATTGCATATATTTATATATATATATATATATATATATATATATATATATATATATATATATATATATATATTCGTTTGGGTTATCATGTGGTGATTAGTGGGATGTGCACATCAACCAGTTTAAATATTCACATCTTATGCAATAAATAAACTTGGTAAAACCAAAAAATATGATCATATTGATTATCCCAAAACATAATTGATTGACGTGTCTCAGATACTACTGTTGGGAAATACGACATCAGGTAGGTAGTGGAAACAAAAAATTTACTGACATATTTCTCATAAACCAGCGGATCGCGTCAATAACTATACAATGAGAAGTATGGTTTCACAAAGATATACCTAGTCCTAGAGCAAGTCCAGCGACAATCCTCATCAATGTAGATGAGTAATCTATCTTGTACGGTGTCTGTGCAACTCCTAGTTACATTGCGACTCGTCTGACTGCTCCTCTAAGTACACCAGACTCGTACAACTGCTGCAACGGCTTCTCTAATCTCGCCACAAATTGTGAGTTGATGTTGATCTCCTAGCAACATCCAAAAGACTCCTACCTCTAGATTAGTCCACACGGACCAACTAGGACTCATGTCATCCTGCTAAACCGGACAAGAAGGAGTTGTCCCTCCTGTTGGCATAGTAATCGCCAATTTGCTCTCCCACAAAGACAATCATCAATTGTTTCTCTCCTGTGTCTATCCCTCCCTAGTCGGGTCTTGCCTGGGCTCTCATGGTTACTACAACTAGAGAGGACAATATTTTTTAGAGCAACTAATTCTCAATTATTTGTGTTGTGTTCTCGGAAGCCCCCAATACCCTTCTATTTATAGGTGAGGTTTGGGTCTAGCCTATGTGGGAGTGGAAGGGACCGAATGAACTTGAATTTTCACCACAATCTGGAAATTTCACAACCTACGACAACTGAAATGGCCGTCTCGTGACCCATACGGTCATCTGGTCATGCGAGATGGTCGTCTTGTTATTTCCCAGTTGTACAAAAAATTGGCAATTCGTTTCCGATTAATATCCTACATTAATTTTCTTACACAACAAGTTTTGTGCAATTGAAATGAAAGAAGAAATATCTAGAACCTTTCCTCAGCCGATCTGACCATCTCACCCATGTGAGACAGCTGTCTCGCTCACCTAGACAGTCGTCTAGTGAGCTGAGTCAGGCCGAACAGTTCATCCAAAGCTAATTTCAACTCGAATCAACTTGACATCCAAACGCCTGTCTCAACACTTGAGACGGTCATTTGGCACTCTCCAGACATCAGTCTCAACACTTGAGACGGTCATTTGGCACTCTCTAGACGTATGTCTCAACATTTGAGATGTCTGTTCGGCTGTGTTGTCAAGCTAATATTGTATGAATCAATTACCTAAACACTTTAGCAATTAATTCAATCGTTATTCAAGATTCAAAACCTCTTCTAGATGAGTTCCTATGTGTGTGGCCCTATACGTCCCATATTACGTTGGTAGTGAATGTCCATAAGAACTTATGACATCCCAAGCAATGAGTGGTTCCTAGTCACACATCATTGCTATCTAAGTAAATGAAAAGTTGAGAACAACTTCAACCTACAATATGTGCATGGTGTTATAGTGTTTTTATAGTTCCTTTGTCACTGATATCCAGACTGAACTAGAGGCACAAAGCAGTTACCCTCATTATTATTCAATCTTGTTCCTTAAACCAGAAGATTGTCTGAGATATATGTAAGCTCAACATATTGACTTACATGTGCATGCATGCTTTTCTCAGTCTTTCTAATCAAGAGGCCTAGGATATCATACTCCCTTAGGAGGGATAAATCACATATCTATCACTCATAGTCAATCTCCATGTGTCACATTCACCCAATCATCACCTTTATAACAATCCATGTTTTAGGACTATGTTTAATGATGACAAAGCATATTGAACAACATGTGATGAGCGCAGTGATTTTAGGTCTAAGAACCATAACCACGACCATCACTATGAGAGTTGACTATGACTTCCATTATGATGGCTTCTATGTGTCAATATCATGGTGGGTCTATCCGATACATTGTTCCTAGCATGTATCTATGTACTTGGTTTTTATCATAACTAATGAGACTCTCTCACAAACCAACTCACACTCTGATCTTTTATGTTATTGTTGTCTATCTACCTTCCATAATAACAGTCGGTCAGGGGCATAATGAGAATGTATATACTCTAAGCATTTGTATGATCTCATTCTTCCAAGTCACGTACTTGAAGACATATGTCATTGAGTAACATCATTCTCTAGACATTTATTACATTATTTCATTATTACATAATTGAACAAACAAAATAAATTGGAAGCTTGCCTTTTATTAATAATTAAATCATTTACAATAATGTCATTACAATCATCACATGATTGGATCTTTGGGCATACACACCAACACTTTTATCTTATCCATGGTTTTCATGTGGTCCTTGATTCTATTGGAGGTAAGTACAAACAAATGGTGTTTATTGGTAATCTAAGGGATCATAATTCCTTTAACTTAAAACTTTTGGATATATATGGAAGTTAGTTGAGGATTGGTAACCATAACCATTTGATAGTTAATATCAAGGTGGAGAGATGATGATTGAAATCAATTGTGATCCATTATTCATGATCATCAAAATTAAGTAGATATAGTTTTTTGTGGGGATTAATAGACATGGATGGTCCTTTCCAGTAAATCAATTATCATCATATTCGTAAAGTTCTCATGGACGTTGGTATTTTGTGGTCTTCTATCAGTGTCTATTGCAGTTTGTGTTTCAATTTTTTGTTGTTGAAAAGTGGCATGTGACAAATGCTATTGTGGAATAAGTTGCAACCGATGTTTTAGTTGGGATGCTTGTACAATGGTTCAAGAACACTGGTATATTGCATTACAAGGTAGTTAATAAGAGTAATGTCCATTTGGTTAATGGCCATGGAAATGACATTGGTGGACCCAGGTATGGAGGTCATGGCTATTGGAGAGAAAGAACACTGGTTGTGACATGTTTCTTACTTAATTGGAATTAGGAACTTATTTATGAGTCAAGCCCCTTATTGCCATTAACCATGAGGGAGGTAATTAAGAAATAACCTAAAACCAAGAAACTTTTTCCAAGACAAGATGGGCATATAAATTATGCTTAAGTGATTTATCTCATTAGTGTTTGAGTTAGTCCATTTGTTATATTTGAGATGGATAGATGGATGGATGTTATTTAATATTTTCCCAAGCCATGGTTGGTGTCCAATTATATTAGTTAAGAAACTTGTAAGAAAAAATTGGGTGGGGTCTATTACCATATTTTAGTTTTACTCCTAACACTTTTTATTATGTGAATCTTAATCTTGCCCAGATGACAGAGTGAACATCAGCGGAAGTGAAACAAAAACAAGGTTTGAGGTTATTTCCTTGTCATGAGATCACAATCATTACTACTATAGAGTTCTTAAATATAGATTGATCATTTTAATTATTTACTTCTAGTTGCATTACTCACAAAAATTCCTTTCCGAAGTCATTTGTTAGAACAACATGGCTCAAAACATTACATTGTAGTGGCGATAGATGAGAATATAAAACTAATAAGCTCATGATGACTATAGCAGAGTCTTATATGAAAGCAGATAATTGGAGTATGTAGCTTAAATAATACATACAGTCTTAATTTATTAATGGATGATAAACATTACCTTGATATTACATCCCATAAATTGATTTTAGGTTTTCTTCATCAAGTGTTCTTATCTTGAAAATGTGATTGTAATAGGAAAGATTTTACTCTTTTCAAAGTACCTATAGTTTCTTATTACCTAAGATAACAAGCAAAAGAATTGTCTTCTTCATTTTCATTTTCAAATCAATCAACAAACCCATGATGTCAAGCAAAAGAATTATATTCTTGATTACTATTTGTACAAGAAAATTGCATTTTAAATGTTGTCTGGTTTTTCATGTTTGGTATTGACGAGGGTTTCTTATTTCAAAAATAAAATGAAATAATACTTTTCCACTTTTGGAACTTCAAACCATTTTTTGAGTTTGAAAAGGGTTCATTATATTTTAAATATCCATAAACATATTTTGATCTTAATAATGTTTTCTCTACCTCTTTATTATGAGAAAACATGTTTATAAAACTTTACCCTTTTGCAAATTCTCATATGTTTTCTATAAAGATAGGGGTGTCTATTTTTTATAGAATTTCCAACCAATGGGGAAAAGGAGGAAGTTTGTTTATAAAATTTGAAATTTGAATTATCAATACATCAAAAGTAATGGATGTTTTAATGTTTGAAACTCAAGTTCTCATTACACTTAGGAAAAGGAGATATGTTGAAAGATGATAGTTTGACGTTCTTATATACCATTTGAAAAGTGGGACTATGGAACTGAAATCAAAATTTTATATTATCTTGAAAATAAAAAGAAGTGTTGATATGTTATGTTGGGGTTCCCTAAATTTTGAAATGGAGGGATATTGTTAGGATTTTCTTTTGATTTTAATACATAAAATTCATAGAAACATATAACATCTCCCTTTATCCCATAATATCCCTTAATCTATATTAATGTCGGATCTTATATGTACATGGGCAATCCTTAACTTTTGTAAGGTTAAAAGTAATCTTCACCACAAATTAGAACGATTGGTTTGAGGTATTAGCTAGAAATGCATGAATGGTTTATAGGTTGCGACTAGTTTAAGTACAAGGGAATGAGAATGTTCACAATTAGGAAGTTCCTAACTTCATAGGGACTCTTATCATTTATAGTATCTCAAACACTTTTTGGGATGAGAGATATGATTTTGTTTGTTAGTATTTGGCTATGACGAAGGGGAAAATCCTTTGTACATAATGTCTTTTTTCTTCTCATGAAAACCAAACACACCATAAGACATATTTCTTGCTAAAAGAATAAATTTTACGTTATAAAATGACATCTATGTAAAGATATTATTTGAAGGTGAAACAAATTTTGGTTTATCACATGTACGTCTCTTTTTTCTGAGGTTATGAGCTTATGACCCTCTCTTCAAGTGATTTCTCATTTAAATATGTTGCTAGTTTGTACATAGAAAATATTTGAAGAATGTTTATTTTGAAACATTTTTAGGTATAATGCATATCTATGATGTGCTCTCACTAGCCTATCTTGGAAATTCCAGTAGATTAGAGATTTCCCATTGCAAAATGTGTTGGTCCAAACATAACATTACATGTGATTGTTATATTTGTGCATGTGAAATCATAAATCATGATATGGGACATCTTTACATGTGAATGATATTTAGATGCGTGTTTAGGAAGTAATATAGAAAGAAATAGACATATTTGATGAATGAGCCTGAGTTATTGATTATATTAGAGTTATCATTGTTTTTTTATTATGTTAGATGGACCTAATTATCTTGGCTCATCAGGGTTAAGTTTCACATACTTGTACTTGCCTCCTCTCCTATATATAGGAGGGGAGTTATTGTGTATAAATAAGAAAAGTATCATTAGTCTTCCATTATATTTTCCATATGGTACAGAGCACTGATCCTAACCCTAGGAGAAAAAAAAAGACGTTGCCTCTAGGTGACTGATGTCTCTTCTTGGCTTGGCCGTCTGCCAGGAATCATCCCATCCTCCATCATCACCTCCTTTCATATTATTTCATAAAAGTCCAATCTTACTTGAACCTATATATTTGTGCTCTCCATCATAGTCATCGCCTATGCTTGTCTGCCTCCCCTGAGTCTTGTCCATCTGGTTATCATTTCCCAACATCTTCCCCGCCTCCTATCCCTACATCGATGCCCACAAATATCCATCCACCAGTTGAGATCGCATGTTGTCGCATGTCGCCAATCGCAGCAGCAGTTGCACGTCGGCAAATGGGATCAGCGACATCTCTCCACCACTACCACCATCATTAATAGTTTACAGCCATTGCTAGTTGCCAACAATGAATATCACAACTAGGTAGTGGTAGCACACCACTACAAGCTACTAGCAGCAAAGGCAGTTGAAACACAGCCACAAATTATGGTCAAGAAGTTGTACCACATTGCATCCAACAGTAGCGGCATTTGTGCCACAATCACAAATTACAATCCAGCATTGGAAGTAGGTCACTACTACATTGTATGGGTGTGCCTGCCACAGACTCCCATTTACTATCTCCCATCGCTTATTGTTCTATCCCCCAATTACCCACCTCTCTCCATGCTTCTACCACACATACACATATACACAATACGCCTACATCTAATCGAATCCTTATTCAAAATTTATTTCTGACCTAATCCATACCTTAAGGGTCAAACAAATGTGCCTTTTTCGGTTACACAAAGATTCATTTATTTTTCTGTCCATATTTCTTTGATTGGGTCATGTACCATGTTGACTTGTTTTATTAGTTATATCTACGTAATACTATAAAAAAAGACTTCATGGTAGTTTATAAAGTATCAAAATGACATTGTACTAATTTTTTTGTTCCTCTCCTTTCATAATTTTACTCCCTCCTACCACCCCTTAGTATGTATCTCTTTCTACATGCATGGGGTACTATCTATTTTCCACACCAACTACTCATTCACTTTGTATATGGTGTGTGGGAGGATGAGAGAGAGTATGAGGAGGGAGATAGAGAAAATATAAAGAGGAAGTATGAAAAGATAGAGAGAGATGATATGTATTGTTACAGCCTATTCTAATCTCCATGGAGATTCTTATTACTAAATACATGCATCTTATGATGTTTATATGGTGCTTAATTCCCCTAGGCATTGTGATTCCACTACATTATTGGTATGCTTCTTTCCCAATGAGATTGTGCTTCATTGTGTTCATGTCACGATATGCATGTGGGTTGTCTATATGTGCTTCTTTTAATTGGTCACCACTTTCATGTGATAATTCAAGGACCACGGCTATATCATTGACATACACTGGGACATAATTGTTTCTAGTCTTCTAGTTGATCACCACATTCAACCTCTTCTTCCCATTGGTTCTAGTCTGTGACAATCCTACTACATCTCATAATATGGATGGCTACTTCTTAGAAGCTCATAAATTTCAAGCCTATAATACTAAACCTTGGAGATGATTCATCCATATTTTATCTTCATTGGGCTATTTATTTATATATACTCAAAGCTATAACTATTGTTTCTCAAGTTACAACTTCATTGGGCTTCCATGATGGTATCTTTTATTCCCGTCAAGCCCCCACGAGTCACACTCTAGATAGATCCAATTTGACAATTACCATCACCTTGTCCTACATTGTTAGATGTGTTGATTGTGCTTATTCCAATCACACACTCCTTTATAATGAATATGGTGTAGTCATGGTACTTTGATCGTTTGCTCCATATTGATAGTGATGTTCTTCATTCCATATGTATTTCTGAGAAATCTTCTTCAAAGCTTAAATATTTCCAGTCTACAGAACATAAACATCAAAAGTGGTGTCCTAAAATATTGTATTTGTTGGAGAATCATGTTTAAGAGGGGTGAATAACTTGTATGGTGAGTGATATTTTTCAATTTGTATTTGTCTAATTATATAAATGAGTCTTGTAAATCCAAGTTGGGTATGTGTTTCACCCATACACCAGCTTGAGGGGGAGTTTATAGTTATCATTATTTAGTTTATTATGTTATATGGGTCAAATTATCTCGGTGCATTAGGGTTAAGTTTCACTTCCTTGTACATTCCTCCTCTCCTATATACAAAGGGGAGTTTTTCATGTATCAAGAAGAAGCATCTAATTATCCTTCTATATTATTTTCCACATGGCAAATTCCATGTGACCTATAAACTATAGTTGGTAACATATCTACATTGCACCCAATATATGAGCCACAAAAAAATCAATCTTGGTGGACTTTGGAACATCTTAGCCTCATATTAGTCTAGGATAAAAGTCCAAGTGTGTCCACATATTTCCAAGAACTAAAATCTTAAAAGAAGAGTCAATCTGGACTGGTTTCTCTAGGGTAGTCATCAACTTTGGTATTAAATCTCCATTGAAGTTATCACTTTGTGAAATCCTAAAAAAGATAACATGGGGTTCTATATTTTGAGTGTAATCAAGCATGAAAGCATAATAAACTTGTCATTTTGATAATATGGAAAGTATTGAAAATCATGAAAAGTAATTAAGATCCATTGATCAATGTTTTAAAAGTCAACCTCTGCACGAGGTGCCATATTGTGCATTGAGAATCTGTTAAGAATCCCTATACTTCCAATGAACTTGGTATTTCCTAGACTATGGGCAAAATGTGTAGATTGGTACATGTACTACAAATATTTATGCATGCATGGATGGTATATGAATATACAAACTTCTGTCTTACAATATATATTGAACAAAAATAGAAAGGAAGATAATATTCATATAGTAATTGCATAGACATATCATAAATGAAGGTATTTACTACTACATTATTATCAAATTGAATGTGTTTTGCTTATTTTTATTATTTATGTGGAAACCATTGTGTTTTGATGCCTTGAAGATGATCGGGTATGTCATCCACCATTGTGTTTCGGTTCCTTGAAGATGACCGGGTATGTCATTTCTTCTTACTTTAGCATAAAAGAAGTGAAAGACAAAGATAGTTTGCTTTATTATCAGTCTTAAACATGACACTAAGGTTTCACATTTAGGATTAAACCTCTTCTTAGTTTTATCTAGTAGTTTATTTATGATTGCTAGTCAAAGAAGTTGGTGGGAGTCTAATATTGGGAGCCAAAAGTTGAAGTTTAAATAAGTTTGAAAAGAGTTATGCATGATAATGGTCACTAATCAAAAAATCAAGTTGTAGTTTCAAAAAAAATATGCACTTGTAGATATGAATTTTAACCATTTGAGATTTCAAAATAGAAAAAAGAAAAATGTGTGCTCAAAACTCAATTAAGGTTGTTGCATGAGTATTCTCTACGAGCCTACTTAAGGCAAATATTTGATATGCACCTATTGTGACCATTCATTTGTAAGTGATATCCTTTGTAGTTATGTTGGCATGTCATTATTAAAAATAAGAGCCTATGGTTAGGTAGTCTCATATTTTATATGCATATGACTAATTAGGTTGGAGAAAATATAAATAGTTAGTTTCATGGTGGGCCTATGGGATACAGCAAGACTAAGGTTTGGTGATGGTATACATGATTATTAGTTTGGATTATTGCTTACCAGTGAATGAGGTTGTCTCCTATTTCATCCAAAGGCAATCTTTGCAAGGTAAAGTAAATTGGAAAGATTCACAAGGATGGATTTCCAATCCTACATAACTTAGAAGTAATGAAATATCAACCTTCCCTAGAGGCTTTCAAGCCCTCAAAACATCACACATTTTTCTCCCTATATTTTTCTAGGGTTCATTGTTAGTTCACTCAAGTTTCTTCTATTATTGCAAAGTAGAGTCTCCATTTTGTAGCCATAACCTAGTTGTATACTCTATAAGTGGTTTTCAACACTCTTATGATGCAACATAATGACAATTTTTCTCACCTTGCATCATGGGGTCTTGGAAGAAATCTAATTGTCCTACATGTCAAAAGATGTGAAGCTTCTATGGTTTTGTTTTGTTTTGTAATGAGAATAAACATGATAGAGTGAATCAATTGCATAATGTTTTTTTTCTTTGTCTCTTTAGGATGAATTAGTATAATTAATCACAAACACGTGTGAACTAGAAATTTTACCAATTCACATGTGAAATTTTCTCCTAGTAGTCTATAAAACATGCTTGTTCTATTTAGATAATGATGGATTGATTCACTTAGTCTAATGTGTACCCATGTTAGATATCTAAATTGAAAATGTATGGCTGAGATGTATATATATAGATGATGTAACATGAGATGCAATAATATAAGGGACATTGGTGCTTGTACATATAATAAAAACAATTAGATTGTTTGCATTTTTTAGTTATAGTGATATTCATATGATCGTAAACGTAAGGCCCCTGAACTTGCTTAATGAGTTGAATGAGCTTAATTACCATAATTGAATACTTAGAACCATAATATAACCTTTTTATATGTTTTGAAATCATAATACAAGCTTAAGTTTCAAATTTGGTCCAATTTGGACATTGTTTGAGCAAGTTATGCAATTTTCTGTACATTTTGGACTTTTCTGCAATTTACCCAATTGAGGGGTTTTCTTTGAAATTTGTCACATATATTATGTTCCTTAGATTTTATATTATCATTCTTGACATTTTTTATCCATGGGGCTCCTAGTTGATCCATGGTTTGAAGGTGTTTTCATCAAGGGTATTTTAGGGTTTACCCCTTCACGGATGAGCTACTTTTAGTAGCTATCAACTAATGAATTATGTGATTGGCTGGGAATTTCGAAAAAGTAAATCTAAGAAGGTTAATAGGGACGGGTGGGGATCTGCTTGTGTGTGTGCTTGTATATTATCAATAGTTTAAGGCCATAAACACATGGGGAAGCTACTTTTACACCTCATGCTTGCTTCTATCCTTATCCATGGGCTATATTTGCCTCTTCCTTGTCCAAATATGAAACTATGCTTGATTTCTCTTTACTATAACTGGAGCAACGAATTCACTCTGTTTTTCTGTGGAACCAATTGCTCTAAGGTAGAAGACAACCCCTTTTTGGAGAAGAAGGTCTCCTAGGGCTCCATCTAGCCCTACCTAGGGTTTCCAAGGTCATCTCCTAGGGAATTCGACCAAGGCAAGTTGTTTTCTTCCTTCCTTCTTCGTTTTTCTTGCTATTATCCTTCCTTAGACCTTCCTCCAGGTCAGAACCTTGCTGTTCCATGGTAGAATTTGCTCTAAAGCTCTAAAACCCTACCTTTCTTGCTCCTTATGTTTAGGGTTTGCTCATTTGATGAAGAAAGGTGCTAGATGGACGAATTCATAGCTTATTCTTGGATTTCCTACCCTACCTACTCGAGATTTATTCTGTGTGTGGTTTCATCTTCTCATTAGAGGCAAGTTTTATAACTTTCTTCACGTTTATTGCTTACCATAAGTTTACTAACTCATTTTCTTGCTTGAAAATGATGATTTATGCACTAAAAAGCTATGCTTGACTTGGATTTCGATTTTTACAATGTTCTCTATTCTGATTTCAGTTTTATTTGAACCTGTGATCATGTGTATGTTATTCCTAAGGTATAATATGACTTGGATCAGGTTGTTTTGACAACCTATGGTGCTAAGCACCTATCAAACAATGGTCAATTTTAGGGTTTAAAGTTGATTTCTTCTATAAACCATGACCTGATGATGGTATCATTGCAACAACCATACGGTGTTGTCTTATTAACAACTCATGGTCGTGATCAAGGGTGTCAAATGATGGTGACAACCTATGGTCACCCCTTTAGGTCAAGTTTTGGATCAATAGAAGTATAATGATCAACCATTAAGTACCCTACTGATGTTATCAATCAATAATGATATCAGCTTAATATTTGATGTTGATTAATGAATATAGTGTTTATCTAACAACCTATAGTGATTTAATGATCACTAATGATGGTGGATCAGGTCTTTTTAATATATGAACTTGACCCAATGGTCAAGATATAATTTTTATTCCTCCAATAAAGTGGAATGATGGATAATGTAATATGTTGGTCCTAATAATGGGATTTTGATGGTTTCCTTTATATGATCAACTTAAGGAGCTTACTGGTTGACAATGGATGGCTTGTTTTAACTGAACAGTCGATTGTGGGTTTTACCCTACTCTCAATGGAACTTTTTGTGTTGTTAATCAAGGGATGTCTAGGGTTAGATGGTGACTCTTTCTAGAGCACAAATCAAGGACTTCATAGGTGGTTTATCTAAGGTGTTTACTTATGTAAACAACCAAAGGTCTTACCTTTTAAACATACAATGGTTCTGTGTGACATTGTGGTATGGTGATACGGGTTGAATGATGATGGAACAAATGGAGGGTTACCCTTAATAAGGTAGTCTTACCTATTCACTCATATGAATAGAAGGGATGATAACCATATTGTGTTGATATGTAACCCTAATGAAGTATAGCTTGCTATACCTAGATTTAGTATAACTAAATGATGGTAATTGGGTATGAATAGTCCTTGAATCACTAATGCAATCCTGAAGTACTATGTTACTATTGTTAAAACCCTAGTATGCTATAACCTAATCGTCTTGATTTATGTGTGGGTTCATACTTGAGAATGGTATGGAATGTGATGGTGATTCTTCACCTTATGCATCTATGATCCAATGGGGATGTTGTGAGTTAGGGTTTGGGTATGAGTGCTATTTAGTAACATTGATATAATTTATAATGTTGAACCTAACTCTAATGCAAATAGATAAATATGAGTATTCATGTTTAACATTCTTATATGATGGAATGATGGTGGAATAACCTACTTAACATGATCATAACCTTGGTATGTTAATTGGTGGTTATCATAGCCACATGGTTGATAATTTCTTATACTAAATGTGTGCATTATGAATATGATGAGAGTTGATCATATCTACATTCATTGCATGTTGATGTAATAAAGGAATGTTCTTAATGTTAATATAACCCTGCTATGATTGTTTATGAATATAACCTAGTTCATTAATGCAATATTGTGTTGATCTGGTGTATTATATATAAGCGATGTTGTTGAGCCTTATTATAAGGCATGCAAGGATAATGATGATCTTGCAGGGAATAATATGATGGTCTTAATGACCTTTGGGCATGGTTGAGCCCTGAATGAGGTGTAATCCTCTTGTGTTGATAAGGGTTAATACCCTGTGATATTGTGAAAAGGATTTTATATCATGTGATGGTATGATGGTCTTAATGACCTTTGGGCATGGTTGAGCCCTGAATGAGGTGTAATCCTCTTGTGTTGATAAGGGTTGATACCCTGTGATATTGTGAAAAGGATTTATATCATGTGATAGTATGATGGTCTTAATGACCTTTGGGCATGGTTGAGCCCTAAATGAGGTGTAATCTTCTTATGTTGATAAGGGTTGATACCCTGTGATATTGTGAAAAAGATTATTATCTTGTGATAGTATGATGACTAGTGTGGTCTCATGAATGGAAAGTGAATAGTACCATGTGATGATGAGATGAGAAATTATGTTTCACACGTTTTATATCTTTTCAAAGTTGTGATATTTAGATGCTTGCTAGAAGTGAATGAGGGTCTGTATGTCCACTTGTTTGATGCAGCCTTAATTCACCCAATTGGCATAACTAATCAAGTGAAACTCTAATCATGTAGCGCCCTGTGCCATAGATCTTAGGAGTCCGTCTCTTCCTAGATCTTGTATGGCACTGATTTCAACTTAGCAGTGGTCAGTTGGATTTTGAGTGGTATCCTCAATTTCCTTAGGGCATAATAAAAGATGTAAGATAGCCGTGTAGCATATTTGTTTAGGGTTATACACAACGTTTCACATTGGATGATAACCCTTGTTTGTTATCTTTACATAAAGATGATGCTTAGTGCAATTAAGAGATAGTAGATATACTTATGTTTTGGATATGCTTAAGATTGTTGATGCATACATACAGTAGCCATGCTTATGTTGATAACTATACTACTACTGCTGATTATAATCATGATGTTAGCTATCTCATGTTGTTAGTTATGTTTAGCATGCTAGCCATGCCTTTGTAACTAGAGATGCATATACTGCTAATTATGTTTATCCATGTAGTTATGCTTATGTTGTTAGCTCTTCTTATGATGTTGATATGTTCAACCAATTAGACATGCTCATGTTGTTATCTATGCTATGTTACTAGACTTGCTCATGATGTTAGAACTGCATATGCTACTGAATTGCTTATATTGTCAACAAGATAAAGGATGATAGTCTGGATAATGATGATAGTTATTATCTACTCCTTTATGTATTTTGTTAATCATCAATATTTCTTATCTTATTTGTTATCTCTGATTAAACTACTTAACTATTTAATTGCTTTTAAATGTTGTAATCAATAAACATTGTTGGAGGTTATATCTCTTGTTGGGACATGGGTCTCACCCTTGTGGTTCGCCATATTTTTTTAGGTAATCGGAAGTGACAAAAACAAACATGTGGCAGAAAAGAGGAGCTATAGTAATGAATCTTTGATAAAGTTGATTAGATGTCTAGTGTGTCCTAGAGTCGTCCTTGTACTCTTAGGTTTGGGTAGGAAAAGTTTGTATATGGTGTTTCAAATGAATCAGGATTTTGTTAGCATGTTAATGCTTGTTTGTGTGACATATACTAATATTGTTCTCTTGTGTATATATGTTGTGGCTAAGGCGATAGATCAATTTGTATCAAAATCTTGGCATGGTATGGATATAAGAAAGATTTGGGGATCTTATGCAAATGCTTATGAGCGGGTGCTGACGTTGAAATCGGTTTTAATTTACCCATATTTTTGGGTATGTGATGAATTAGTGATTGATTGTGCTTGATGTTTTGAGTAATCTCATTTAGTGTAACGGACATTAAATAGAAACTGTGATGGGTTTATGTATCTTATATCAAAGAAATGTATTGTCCCCTACAATTATAATGTGCATTTACTAGTTAGCATTGGGACATGTATGATGAAAGATCATTGTATTAATAATTATTTTCTTGATTATTCTAAAGTAGAAATGGAGTAGAATAAGTAACATTCCAGTGAATGGTTAGTATATTGAATTAACTATAAGAAAATCAAGAAAAATGAATGTAGGATCAAAATTTTGGAAGGTTTCTTAAAGGAAACAATTTTTATGTCCATTGACAAGTGTTTTCCAAGTTCTTTCATTAAGAATGAGTCGATGGAAGAGATAAGTTGAAAGGAATAGACAATGGGAATTTGTGACAATTCATTTACAATCATTTTTTAACATGTACATTAAAGGTGGCAAGGGAAATTAAAAATTGACTTCTACTCAAAAGATACATATTGACCTTTTCATTTTCTCAAGGTAAGAACTAGCAGAGAAAATTTTCATGATTTCCTTGTATATTAGTTGCTAAGTATCTAATGAGATGCATGTCATACTCCCAAGATAACCTTCCATTACCTTTGACAAAAGGATTTTTATATTTAACTTGATATACATATTCGTTAAAGGACATCATGGTTATGATATAGGTCTTCAATGAACTTGACAAAGTAACCTTATTACTTTCAAGGATCCCCCCTCCCATATTGATCACAAACATGGTCTGAGTGTCTATCTATGAAATTGTAGCCTTCTTTAAAGGGTCATATTTTTGTGTTTGAGTGATGATGCATGCATAGTGCCAAAAGGTCAATGAATTTGATGTCCTAAGGACATGAAATTTAGCAACTTTAATAGTGGCTATCCTATTTCTAACCATTCTAAGCTCCTACTCAATAGAAACTTGGTGATCTAAGCATTATGCCATGGGAAGATTTGATGAATTAGGTGCATTTCTTAATAGGAAACTATTTATGTAACACCCTCCCTAAGAACACACATGCACATAGCGGAAGAAACAATGAGTTATACATAACTCTTGCACTCAAGGGGGCATTACATAAAACTGCCATTCACAACAACAATATAATCAATCACACAAACTGAAAATATTTAACATTCTCGTGATTGCTCTTACAAAAAGAACATAATGATTATCACATGGAAAACTAACATCACATCTTGACACATAGTCTTTACTCTAAAGTATTAAACAATGAAATATATATTTGAGTCTATAAATCTGAGGATCATCAAATAGTTGGCACCGCACCAAATATTGTCATGCTCTATCTTTGTGCTCCATGTTTTTGGATGCTACTTCTACTCCTGCTCCTCACCTGCTGACATCTCATCCATAGGCATGCTTTGGAAAAATGTTTGTTAGCATAAGTTACATGAGTATTCTATATGTACAACACTAAGTTATAAAATATAACAAAATATTCTTGAACGTTAATAACATGAAACTAATTTTAAACTTTGTCTAAAGTATGAAACATAAATATATCTTCTTTCTTTAGCTTAGCTCTTGTCTTTCTTACTTATCTTACTTTGAAGACATGTACTATGGTACCTGAGTCTCATGAGCTGCACTAAGGTGCCTGGGTCACATAACCTCCACTTTGGGCATGGGTTATGTATCTGAATTTTTTTTTTAATTAAGCCAGGGGACCATCTATTCACCCCACTCCCCTCGTGTGGGCGCAAAAAAAAAAAACATACAGCTCCTGCTGAACAGCAGGTAAAAACCCACATAACACACCACACACGCCACAAAAGATACTAGGCCGCACAACCAGCCCACATCCCCTCTTACCTCTCTCTCCGCAACACAATATAAGGCGTCTTGTGTTTCTCAAGAAACACCATGCCCCTAATCCTACCAGGAACATCCCTTATATCAGAAACAACAAGCGGTTCATTCAACTGCATACCCCATCTCCCTATCTCCTTTGGGATCGAATTGATAACTTTATGCACTAACGACCCAGCAATGTCCCTCTCCGCAATGATCTCCTTCACCTCTTTGATCAAATTGACGATCTTCCAAGGGGCAACATCAGCTCCCCACAACATACCATAGACCGAACGATCATCAATCTCCACACTAGAGATGTGTAAAAACTGATCTTCCGCAAACTTAACACCAACTGCGCACGCTTGTATAAGCGCCATCTGGTAACAATCAGCCGTCAACCAAGCTCTAGTAATCTGACAAACAGCAGCATGATGGTTCCTAACAATCCCAGCCATCCACCAACTATTACGTCCATAGAAATCACGGTTCTGTCCAACCGCAATGTTCAGCTTCAGATTATAAATGTCAGGATTCATCCACCTCACCAAACTAATCTCCTTCAGCATGTACATAGGATCCTCCACCCCATAGGCCTTAATCCTGTTATGAAAAGAAGAATCAGCTATGCGGGTGAATCTTTTCTGCTTCATCAAGGCGTTTATCTGATATATCAGCCAATCCACCTCCCTATTCCAGAGAATCTTCCTATTATCATATCTAGCCGCACACCTCATCCGCCAAATACAGTAAGGAATAATGGTGGCCATGCACGCCACAAGCCACAGCTGCAAATCGTCAGAACTACCAAAAGAGCAAGCATCAATCAAAGACATCCGATCCGTGGGGGCAGGATAGTCTGTAATCTCAGTGAACCTGGTCCAGAACGACGTGGCAATCTGACTATGGAACATAAGATGGTCAACATCTTCCACACTTGGCTCATCACAACAATCACACCGGGACGCTAAAGCAATACAACAACTGGAAACGTTCTCATCAGTTGGGATAGCATTCTTCATCATCTTCCAAATGAAAGCACACGCCTTAGGTGAATTGACGTGCCATATCCTGTGAAGTCCATGCGGTCCATCATAACTCGTACTCCCCAAGATCGTCTTGACAGAGCGAACGGAGAACTGTCCTCTCAAATCCGATATCCAAATAGGATAATCATCCGTGTCTGATACTTGTTGACCCGCCTTCCTAATAAGCTCCACCCCATGCTCGTCGAGGACCTGCTGTAAAGATGGCCAATCCCATCCACTACCATGAATCCAAAAATCATGCACCAAAAAAGGTTGGTTGCGATCACTGTTAAACCATGCGTGATCAAACAACCTCTCATCACACCACAAGAAGTCCCAAAACGGAAAATTTCCCCTCCCAACAATCCAACGGCAGTGAGGATAGATGCTCGGGAACATATTCCAAACTTTCTTCCAATAGGGAGACGCATTCGACTAAGGTTCTGAATCGTCCTCCACTAAGGTTCTGGGCCTCATGACTTGCACAAAGGGCATGGGTAATGTCTCTCTTACATTGGCCTGCACTAGGGTGTTTGGGCTACATGACTTGCACAAAGGGTCTGGGTCATGTCTCTTGAGTTGACATGAACTAAGGCATGGGTCTAAGTCCATAATCTGGTGTCATCTTATTAAGTCAGACATTAACATGAATCTTTATACATTCTGATCTTATAGTCTTATATGAACTAATATCTTGAATCTCAATACATGAATCTTAATAGAATCTTATCATGAAATCTAAAGTATATGCCTTAATGGACTTACAGCATAAATCTTATAGCACTTTGTTCTCATACTCTTATCATGACTCGCGTCATAAATTTTAATAAAATCTTATCTTGGAACTTAATCATGACTTAGTACATATTAAACGCATAATATTATCATAGGTTGAATTCTTAATACATTTTTATCGTAATAGAAACTTTATCTTGAAAACTTGATCATGTCTTATATGTTCAAACTTATATCATACTTAACTCTTAAATCGTAATCATTATATAAGAAATATAAATAACTTCTTAGTTATCAGATCTCAATCTATAAAGAAATCTTAATAGCATATTCTACTTGAAATCTGAAATACAACATTATCTCACATTATCAAGTAAGTATGACTATGTTGCTTGCATATCTTAACTTATAGTCTTATTTATTATTATGAATATTTACTAAGATGTCTTATAGGAATACGATCATCTAATTTTGTCATGAACCTGGTTCATAAATCCCAATTAATCTAAGAAATTTTAATAGCGTATCTCTACTTGAGATATTGGGTATATGTAAGAACATAACCATGAATTTATGAAAATCTTACTTACATGCTCTTAACAAAAAATATTAGAACTTTGGATTACATAAAGCATGAAGTCTTATTTAAGAATCATGAAAATATGCTAAGTTTGGTAAATATGAATACTCATGGGCATGAACAACTTCCCTTTATATTGAGGGATCCTAGTTGATCTTCCTAGGTTGATAAATCCTACTCACTTCCTTTGACGATTGAAACCCTTATTACCCTGTTGAGTCATTCAACATTCATTAACAATTTTCCTTAACTTGATTCCTAGGGTTGTACTATTATTTAATCATTCGTGAAAACTTGAGGTCAAACAGCATATCAAACTGACTTAGGATTGTTCCTTGTTTCATTATCTTTCCAACAACTATTTTTGAATATTTTTCTAACATTATATGGATTTACTCTGATTTTGCAAAGTATTGGTCAACACAAAATCATGGAAGGTCCATGTAGGTATAGTTATCCAATACTAGTTAGTGAAGCTTAGCTGGACCAATCAAGGCCGACGACATTGTCTTGCAAGCCCAAGCAAATCGTGTGGTCAAAGATTAGGGTCAGAATATCGAAAACCCAGGAATACCCTAGCATGTGTCGACATAAACAAATGATCAGGGGTAGAATTGGAAACAACCAACATGTTATCATCTTCTCTAGTTCATCATCACAAACAACAGACAACAAAGAGAAATCATGCTTTCCAAATCACTGAGATCAGAATAATTCACAAAAATGAATTTTGGACATGAGTCTGTCTTGGTCTTCCAAAGATAATGAACCCCAGACTTGACTTGTTTCAAGGTCAGGAATACAAGCAAGCCTTGCCGCCAAAATTGGTTAAGTGGTCGGAAGCGGAAAGCTCAAAGAAAGCCAACTAAGGGAAAAAAACTAACTATCGGGATGGATTTGTGTATCCCAGGCAAGGACCACAATGATGAAATCCAAAACAAAGTTGATCCTAAAATGTCGTATTGCTATGGTGGGTCACAAGAACAGATAAAATAGGGCTAAGGAATTACTGGACCGTATTGCCAAATTAGCATATCAAAGAGCTTCTAAAAGAGGCAAGGATAAATTCTAGATCTTCTATGCTTGACAGGGGTGGCCAAAGCTTATGGACAACCTCCAGGTTGTAGGTCGAAGGAGATGGAGTAGGGTGGTTGTGTATGGAGCGATTGAGGGCAATAAGGCAATGGAATCTGATCCATGGGTATCCTTTGGTGGTTTACAGGGAGAGTATGTTTAGATTCGAGGGTCTGAGAAGCAAGAGGATCTCACGATGGTTGAAACAGGGGAAGTAGCGACAGCTCTAAGAGTCTCGAATACCTACGGCACCAGAGCCCTTCAAATTGGGTTGGGGAGTCTTGGGGAGCGAGGTGAAGGCGTTGGGGACATTACTCAAATTGATGTTGATCAGGAAGAGGTATGTGTGAAGAAGACAAAAGCGGGTTGTGGATTCGGGAGTTCGACCTGGAGAGAAAGATGGTATGCGTGACAGCATAACAAAGTCGTGACTACAGTTTAGGTAAGGAAATAAATGATATGATTTAATAATTTTGATTAATAACTATATAGGATCTTTCCTAAATCAATCAGGGGATTAAATAAAGTATAAACAACCTCAAATTTGAACTATAGGTAGATTAAGGGGTTTAGAATCTTCCTGTGCGACTAGATCTAGGTTTCCATAAACTTTTGTTCGACAAATTCTACATGAGTCGTTATCTTAGTGTATGTGTTAAAAGATAGGATAAATATGAAGAACACATTATCTAGTGAGCTAGCTGAGTTCAAATTTCAAGATTCATGGTGTTTATCCAATATAAGGTTTTCCACGTTTTCTTTTTATGTGTATTAGAAGGGATTATCATAGGAGAGAGAAAATAAGAGTAAAATTTTATTTCTTTTCATATTAAGATAAAGATGAGCTAATTAGTGCATAGAGGAACAATATATATCATTTGCATAATGTAATCAAAATTGGGGGCTATTTCCATGAAGTCCATTGATTATTCTTTATCATGAAAACTCCACTAAGAACTCTAAATTACATGTCTAAATTTTTAGATGATACAATTTATGTAAGTTTGTTACACATCATTTTGCATTGGATTTGAATTTGTACCGTTCTAATATAGCTTAGATAGAAAGTAAACAATACCTCCCTCACAGGAGGGATCCACCAACAAGATACAACTTTAGAGGATCTATAATAAAGATATTGTGAAGACTAAGGGATAGTGCTAGATGTATACCATCATAAGTAAAGGTGTATTCCAACCTCTATGTTCCCTCCATCATAAATAAGGAACAATGGGAATTGATGCAAAAAGCACATGCACACAATACTTTCTTGGTGTGAAAATACGGTGTCTCTAGACCATTGTACTAATGCATAATTAATTTTACTAGCATGCATATCATGTACTAGCATTAAAAATAATGTGCACATTTCCAGTCAGGTCAGTAGAGAGCAGCATTTAAACACCCACAGGGGTGCATTTTGCTAGGAAAATTATAAAAAAAAAATCATGTGTAAATTTCAATCAATAAGAGAGACTGTCATATGCATATAACATAATGTGCGTCAATCGACTACTATAGAGTATAAAGAGGTCTCCTATATCAAAATATATAACGAGGCAATATGAAGATGTTTCCCGCTAGATCACCATTATATTGCTAGTACGTGAGCCCTATAAGTTGTGTATGATGATTGCAATAGGGTACATTGTAAGAAAATGTTATTTTTTATTATTCTCATTTAGTTTGTTGTGTGGATGTCTATGATAAAAGATTTCTAGAAGAATTTGGTCAAAGTCGCTAAAATACGTATAGATAACTTGAAAATAATATTCTGTTGACCATAGGAGCAATATTCTTAAATTTCTCTATTCAAAAATTGTTGTGAAAATGAGTACACGTATACTTAAATTTATGTGTAGATATTAGATATCAGGTCGTTATGACTGAATTCATTTGAGACAAACATGATCGTGTTCATGTTCGTGTATGTAGATGTTATCATATTAATAATTTGATGACCATATACATGTGAAGGAATATTTTGCAGACAAACATGACATGGAAGTTATCTATCTAGTGATGCAAGACTGTCAAAATCTACGCTCAAAATTCTAATAATGCTATCACGTCCAAGCCTCTACAATGATTTTTTTTCGCACCACTTAATATGGTCTTGAGAAGGTTCAGTGTAAAGGTGGTCAATACGGGTGTTGAGAATCACGAGGAACACTGAGCGTGATGTATATAGAATTTATAACTCCGTATCATGGAAGAAGGGAACGAGGCTCTTGACAAGTAAAACTCAAAAACACATTTCGAAGTTTGTGTTAACCAATGTATAGATATTGAGATCGTATGTTCTACTTATCTAACCATATATCAAGTAACTAATATTATACATGACACGAAAATGTTTCTGCATGCCTCAGTTCAATCTAGATATTTGTAACAAAAAATGATCATGATCATGAATGGTGGTAGTTGATGTCCAACTAATCTTACTATGTGATTAGTGATGATGTGTATCTATACGTCGCATATTATTTGCAAGATCTTAATATGGAGTACGGGAACCACTACCAATATAGTATGGAACTTTAGCAATAACGTGCTGCCAAGATTTCTTGTAGGGCTGTACTACATACTATAGGACCCACTATCAATGTGATACGGAATTTCGAAAATCGTGTAGAGTGTTGTATAGACAAGTGGAGCATGTGGACATTATGTATATGACTTGACCCAAGAACCTGAAAGTAATTTGAGGGACCAATGGGTCATGCAGGTCAATCAATGGAAGATATCATTAAAGGAATAAAAGAATATTATCAAAGTGCCCCAAAACCAGTCTAGTAGGACGTCCAGCCTCACTATATGAGTAGCAACTTTTTGTAGTTTTCTTCAGGTTACCACCCGTATGAGAAACCTTGAAACATTTTGAAGGTAAAGAAGAGGAACCCTACCAATGTCATATGTTAGCCTCACAATAAACTATACAAATGTCAAATTAAGTAAAAACATGATACTAGGACGCATTGATTCATTGTAGGACCATCCCAACAGCTTCAACTTTCACATAGAACAAAAGAACTGCAACAATCAATGACTTAATCATGCATCTTAATATTTATCTCCTTAGTGGGAGTTGTCTTATCGAATGCACTCTGTGACTATAGTTGTGGGGCCAATGTTATTCATGTTAGCTCATCCTAAAATTTAAGAAATCTGATTCATTGGAACTCTTTATTTTAGGATTAAGTGTGTTCATACCCAATTCTAAGTTTCTAAGAAGACAGGAAAGTTTTGCTGTACCTACTCACAAAAACACACCAAAAGCACCCATTGACAAAGTTAAGATACAATTTTGTCAACCAAACAAGGTTACGTAAAAATGTGTACAATAAAATAACAAAGATAATTTAGAGGTGGTAGCTTGTAGAGAAGGAGCGGGCCCACAATGTAAGTACCCAAGTTCAAATTCCCAATTGTATGCTCAGCGATCATTGCCCCAATCAGGTATTTACAACCCACCCCCAATATATGGGTGGTTGGAGGGGTGGAGTTAATGGTGTCAAGGGGACACAATTGTGGCTCGTCTTGAGAGTGGTCCCAAATCATAAAAAAATAACAAACAGATAACAAATTTTACAACTACGAGCACAAGAAAATCTAAATGAAAATTGTATAATATCAAAAGTGCACCTCAGCATCATATACATATATCATACTCAGTAACCAATGATGTTCTTGTATTATCTAATCAACAAAGTGCCATTTTTAACCTATATAAATTATACAAAGAAAAGTCCAACAGAAAATCTATCTTATTTCCGTAAGCTGACTAGTTAGATTCACTTCATCCTATCAAGAGCTTACACCATGCAATGTGCAGCCTCAGCATCACAAAGCACAGAAGCGTATCCTACATGCCATCCGACCACAACTTGTCGTCTTTCAACAATCCAAACATCCCCAAATCTGAATAATGAACGTCCTAATTGACAAGCACAGTACCATCACCAAGCTATGACCCCAAAATGGCCTTCCATCAAACAAATGAGGTATAACAGGGCATTCCTAGGGACGTTATTTCTTTTATGGGCTCTTGGACCATATTACATTAAAAATGGCCTGCAGCAGTAGGTAAGAATCACGTGCTTAAATATAGTTTCTTACTGAGGATTCGAACACTACAGTAGACCTGATAATCCACCATTTTTTTTACAAATCTATACTATATTAGAAAGCAGGGTTGAACAAAATTTTATCTATTATTTTTTAAAATTACATAATGGTCCTTGTGCTTAAACCACACTTTTGTCTCTCATTTTTTCAATTAAATATTATTTTAGGAGTCATTTATAATATATATAAATGTCCGCATAGGGCGTTGATGCAATTTTCTTTATTTTTTTAAATTATATATTGATTCGTGTGTGTATGAGAAGGCCCATTAAGATATATGTTGTACATATTTATTGTATCTTATTTTCTCAAAATTTAACCTAGAAATACTCATTATAGCCTACTAAGGCACCCGTGCATAGCACGGGTTTATGCCTAGTAATGAAATGTCCTAAGTCATGGACAAAGAAATACATATAATGCAGCATGAGAAGCAATTATGTGAACACCTAAAAGTCACAACTCGGCGTTTGGTCAGTAACGATATAGTATATAATAAAACTATATATGGAGCTTTGTCGGAATCCAATTCTCGTCTCACCTTCAAACCATAATGTAATCGTGTGTGATATTAGAAAAGCCTTTTCAAACATTCTGGCGATTGAAAAATCATTAGCAACAAGACAGAAAACAGCACAACTAAAAATAAATCAGATTGCACTATGTTTACAAAACGGACTTCCTGTCAAAAACAATCCAAGTCAAGAAAAGTAGACAGCAACCACAGTACAAGCTCTCCGGTCAAAACATGATGATGCACTTTCGAATAATATAGAAAAGAACGACAGACCTAATTACTCTGCGAAATAAAACTATCATATCATTTACTGAAATTTGATTATCATTGCCAGCCTGTAGGAGCAGGAACAGATGGATCAGGAACAGGTGCAGGTGCAGCAACAGCCTCCCACGCATCAGCAGACGGAGCTGAAACAGCAGCAGGTGCAGCTGCAGCATCCCATACTTCGGCGGCTGATATAATTTAACAAAAAAACAATTAGACCGTGATGAATTTCTAGGTTTTGGCTCAGAACAGCAAACATACAAACAACAACAAAAAGCGAATCGCAAAGAATTCCCTATTATTTCATACTAGTTCTTGCATATAGTTACATTTACTAGATTAAAAGAATCAAATTTCTAGTCTAAATTCGTTTCAATGCTTGGTTGGTTATGTCAGAGGACTATCCATGTCTGCCAGGTAAGAGAATGATATAAAATTGTAGTACAGAAAATGAAAAAAAAATCAGTTTCAATCCAAGTATTGACATATGCATAGTACATTGCATTATTAAACAGATGCCACTTGCAAAATGTACACTGCACTTGCCACGATTAAAAATTCCCAGCCTTATAGCTTCAGTTGTTTCAACAAAGCAAATGTGTTAGTATATGGGGACAACAACACTACAAGAAAGCAGCTTGAAATGTATTGGGCAGACCTAACCACATCCAATACATTGGACACCTATCCATGTCTGAAACATTGGATCACAGTTCACGGGAATCTCATTTGTGGTCTGACACATTTTAAACAATACTTCTAGAACACAGAATGAAATGTGTTGGGCATACCTATCCATATTCCATCATTATACTTTAAGTTTAGCAGAAAATCCCAACCTTGTATCTTCAGTTGAACTCTTTGGAGACGTGGACACTTGAACAAAAATCATGTGTCTGTGGCGCGACACATATTGGAGCAAACCCTACCAGAATATAGATTGAAGTGTATTAAGGATACCTATACAGCAACATTTTCTTCATGGAATTCTATATGGGTAGGCATGCCCAATACAGCTTAAAATGTATCAGAGACACCAATACAGCTTGTATCTGTGGCCCAACACATTAGACACCAACCCGGCTTGGAGAGAGACACATATTGCAGACCAACCCCACCAGAACAAAGCTTGAAATGTACTGGAGACACCTATTACAGCTATGTTTTTTCATTGGATTCCATAAGAGATGGGAATTCAATCCACAAATATCTGGAACCCAAGTTAGTTTGCACTGGAGTTCCGTGGCCTCGAATACATGGGTTCCAGATATTTCTGTATTGGAGACACCTATACAGCTTCTGTCTGTGGCCCAAAACATTAGCCCCTCTTTGGTTCGAGATCGGGATTACAAAATCTAGACCGGGTTACTCGATAGATTCGTATTAGTTCATCTGTTTTCTTGTTTTTGTTTGGAAACTCAATCCATTGCAAGCCCTCATTAAATTAGACTGGTCTCGTAACTTGTATTTCAGTCTGAAATATAAAACAAAATAACACAAAAGACGGAGTCAAATCCGGATTGGGTTCCCGAAATCCTGCTAATGGCATGACTGACTTGGTCTGGATTAGAGGATTAGGGAGTCCAAAACGGACTCCGTCAATCCAATTTTTGCCAAACAAAACAAGACTGGATCATGACTGGGTTAGTCAGGATTAGCGCCTACGTGGCACAAAAAGACAGCCCAAAATCCAGATCAGGTCACGAACCAAACAACCTCTTAGACACCAACCCAGCTTGGAGACACATGGCACACCAACCCCACCAGAACATAGCTCGAAATGTATTGGAGACGCCTATACAGTGAGTCGGTGATTTTTTTTGTTGGATTCCAGAAGAGATGGGAATTCAATCCACAAATATCTGGAACCCATGTTAGTTTGCATAGGACTTTCATGGTCTACACGACACCCAAGTATTAGCGTAGAATTAGCTCCAACCCCAAAGTAGTACAGGAGCCTAGTGCCTACCAAAGTCAGCGTCATCTTCTGCTCTTATGTTCCTCTTTGCAATGGTCCCTCTTCCCACATGCCCTCAACCTCCCTTTTTCCTTTCAGCCACATCCCTTCTCCCTCCACCCATTTCCACTCACTTAAATCTTCCTTTTACTGTAGCAAAAAAGCATTTTTAATGTCATGCTAACTAACCGGCAGAATGCTCCCCTTCACACACCCAAAAAAAAAGATTTGTCCACCTAAATAGTCGTTGCTTGCTCCTGGTTAACACCAGCTTGCAGTTCACTCCACTCTACCTCTGAACTCCATAACAAGAAAAGCAATCAGGATTTGGTTTTCACCTTTCTACTTTTATTGACATTACATTTTTCCCCACTGATTTCTACATTGATCTGGTCCTATTTTGATCATCAAGAAGGTTCCATCTTTTTTCCATTAAAAGGAGGCAGTCGGCAGCAGACACATCTATTGTCTTTTCTTCAACACAACCCTCACCACTGCTCTATCATTGTTTATTTATTAGTTGTTTTATTATATCACTGCTGTATGTCAATTTTAGCCATCTCAAGACACGCAGACATTTCTCTTCCACAGATATCCATATTCATGTATGATTTATTTTTATCCACTCACATCTTTTGTCCATTTCTTCATGTATACCACTCAGACACAAGAACTATTATTGCATTAGATTTTATATCTTTGTATAAATAATAACATATGGCAGCAATTAAAAGTGTGTAGTCAATTTTATGCAAAAAAATGGATGCTGCAAGATTAAGAAAAAGGTCCAAGAGGAAACCTTTCTTGTTCATCCAAAGGTAGGAAAACCATATCCTACACACACAATCCATCCTATACACATCTCATTTAATCCTTTCTTGCAAGCCAAACAGGGACTGCATATCACGGATTAAAAAGGGTGGGGAAATCCTGGTCTTTCTTGCTGCGCTTTTATATGTTATGTCATCAATCACTTACTAGGTTTAAGATATAGCAATGTCAAACATTGTGATTGAACCCTTGCCCCATTTCGTTTTAAACCAGGAGATCGGGATGTATAACCAAAAGGACATTAATTTATTTATTTTGAGGAAATATACACCAAAGGGGATTTATCAACAGAAAACATTGCCAAAGTATATCTCAAGCATTATTATTTGCTTATTGAGCCACAACTTGTAAGGCAAATTTTCCTCAAGTTTTGATCATATATACTCAAGGTTGGATATTAACATGAAAGTGGGGCACTAGGGGATTATCAATGAGTTGGAGATTTACAGATTTGAAATGGACAATTACTATAATCAAATTTCCTTGAAGTCGTAAAGAAGTCATA
This sequence comes from Alisma plantago-aquatica, assembly GCA_963693085.1. Classification (NCBI taxonomy): domain Eukaryota; kingdom Viridiplantae; phylum Streptophyta; class Magnoliopsida; order Alismatales; family Alismataceae; genus Alisma; species Alisma plantago-aquatica. The sequence continues at coordinate 384,307,630 of OY856415.1, read as the reverse complement.
CTATCTTATTATGTGTCCATGGAAAAAATTTAGTTAGACTATCACGACATATGTTGTCCTATCTCTTGTGAGCCTATGTCCCAAGACTTAAACAATACCAAGTCACGGATTTCATCCATTTACTGTCTAGAACCATGTTAATAGTAATATACTATCTCATTCCCTCCAGGTCCATACAGAAATAATATGTGCAAACTACTGCTTGAGTGTGCCCATTTATGCACATTAATTAAGCAAGCAGAGTTTTGTATATTCAATCTTCCGTTCTAGTGTTACAACAGCGAGGTTCAAATTGGAACTTATGACCTATAACTGTGCTAGGAAATAATTTGCTGAATGGTCTATGAAGTTTCTAAAAAAAACTTCACTTCCAGACCATTAAATAGAACTAAGACCAAACATATCACTCACAAACCATAGTAAAAAAATCTCATAGAACGTCTTCTTCTTGTATTTATTAAGCTCCTTCACGGCAATTCTCTGCTAGGATTGTCATGCACAAAAGATGTGGCGCATTTCCAGCCAGGTTGATGACTACAAATGCGAAGCCTCTTTTGGGGCTTCCAAGGAATTGTAGAGTTAAAGCTCAAATCTTAGATCGAAGAAATTTGTAGGACTGGCCCTTTGAATAGTTGAATGCTTCAACTTCAACAACTATTTTTCTTACTACAAATGACCACGGGCGTCCTTCTACTTCTTAGTTCTAGTGGTGCCCAGTGTGTGTTCTGTGGCTGCTTTCAAAAAGATGCAGATCATATATCACGTGGTTCAGCATCTAAAATAATGCTCGAGTGAGGATGATATTCGGCAATGGATAGAGCATATGATGAGTGTGTTCTAGCAGATTTGGATTGTTTTCAGGTGTATACAAACAGACCTCCATGTTAGGTACACTAAACACCCAGTTTTTATCTTTTGGGCAGAGATATATTGATATACGAGCAAAAAGGATACTGCTTCCATATTCATGTGTTACAAAACACAAATAAGATTAGTGATCATCAGAAGCATGTGCTAAGTCTGGCTTCCAGTTCCTAACTAGTATATTAAATGCTGATAAGATTGGATGTCTTCGTTCCACAACAAAAATCATCCAGACCGTGTCATGTGGCTGCTGTTGAGAAGATGCAGACCATTTACCATGTGGTTCAGAAACTAAATCATTGATTGAGCGGTTGATTTCGTGGGACGTTAACTGGATAGAGCATGTGATGAGTATGTTCAGGCTAATTTGGATTGTTTTCAGGGGTATACAAACAGACCTCCAGGCTATATACGCAACACTCCCAAGTTTTATCTTTTGAGCAGAGAGAGATGGATGTATGAGCAAAAGAAGTACTGTTTCATTATGCATATGCAAGAAAACAATACTGAGACGTACTCTTTACAAGCTTGTGCTTAATTTTCTTCCTAGTACATTATTATGCTGATAAATGAAAGTCTTCATTCCAAAAAAACAAACATCCAACTTTGTTGTTCATTGATTTATTGTTGCTGCATTACAGTTAACAAAAATGATTCGTCGCCATTGTTATAACAGCATCAATTTTCAAAAACTTCTAAACGTGTTTTGTTTTAACAGCATCAGTTTTTAGAAACTTAATTAGTAAACTATAAAGATGAAAACACCCTATAAAAATGTAGTGTTGAAGTTAAAAGACTTGATTTGATGAGAGAGACAAGAAGAATTCACACGCTAGTAAATTGTAATAAAAACTATGATAGACAAGAAATATATATATATCCAGATTAAACTGACCAGGGCTAACTGTCCAATCCGCACCAGCAGCGGGAACAGGAACAGGTGTGGCACCCTCAGGCACCCATTGCTCTGAAGCATTCCATTGTTCAGTTGCAAGGCCAGCAGCATAATTAGGAGCCCCATATTCTAGTGGTGCAACGACAGCCTCCTCTTCTTCTTGCTCCTTGGCCTCCTCAGGATCTCTATAGAAGAAAAGATCCACCTGTGTAGATGGGTAACTTAGTGTTCATTAATATTTGTAAGTAGTAGAATTATACAATCTCATGAATACAAGATCTACTGCAAAACATATAGCATACATCCATAAAACACACAATATTGAATACTAAAGTTACAGCTCCAGCATGAACATCCATCATATTCTGATGTGCTTTATATCTCAAAAAGTTTTATATATAGTATAAAATAGAAGGCATTTTCAGTGAAAAATCACACAAATCTGCTAAACAGAAGGCATTATCAGTAAAAGAATAACAATAGAAGACACAGATATTGCGCCTTCATTCAGACAAGCTAATCAGGAAAAATGCCTTGCATAAAAATAACTATAATATCCAGGCAGTAGAGAGCTTTTAATAATATGCACAAATAGGGGAAACAGAACAACGCATTCATATGTTTTTAACCTAAATTTCCTCTCATAAAGGCAAGTCCAAAGAAAAAGATACTGCTATTAATTTAGCTCATTGGGCTACGTAGAGATGAAGAAAATAAGGAAATGTATTAAGCAGCATTTATACCATTACGTCCCACTTGTGACCGAGAGGGATTGAACCACGCATTTGCAAAACCATCCTAGCAAGCAACCAGAACAAACAACCAATGCTATGTTTGCCCTTGTTGTTGGCTGGAATGCCAATATCAACATATCGCATGGGTGAGTCCGTATCACAAAAGGCAATAGTAGGAATGTTTCCCAACGCAGACTCCTTGATAGGCTGCACGCATTGAAATTAGGTTAGATGGTAGCACTTTGGGTACAAATTTTTAAAGCGCTCAGGGGCTAAAAAATTAAACCTGATGATCGACGCGAGGATCAGTTAGAATGAGAAGACGGGGCTCACTGAATGATGTCTGCATCTGGTTAGTAAAAGTTCCAGGCGTATGACGGCCAGCAATGGGATGGGCACCGATGTAGTGGGCGAATTTCAGGACTGCCCTTTGGCCGTATGTTCTTGCAGATTGGACAATGATGTCCTGAGGATTCTCAATAGCTACAATGACCCTGGCAGCAAGCAACAGCTTCTCCCAAGTTTTACCAAGGTTAATGATGTAGATTCCTAAATCACAATAACACAATCGCAAGCTGAGTTCGCTAATACAGTGCAAATCGAACGATGAACAAAATTTTAGCTAAATTGGCACCCATTTATAGAGACGTTAAGGAATGAAAATTAGACTACAAAATTCAGTATGTATCAGTTGTCTGTTAGAATACAGAGCAACCCGTGTCAAACTATACTTGACCCACAATCACTTAAGATAAAGTTCAGAAGCGGGTGATGAAACTGTTATATACTTGACCCAAAATCACGAGAGCTCACATGGCAAATATGTCTTGTGACTGCAATTTTCTGTTCAACACAAGAAAAGGCTAACAAGCAATGCAGATAACGCGACTCTTATGGTGGCTCGAACTTTCAGACATTGGTACAAAATTTTATATATAGTCAAACAAAGTCGAGTACTATAGTAAAAATAGTGATGCCCAGGAAATTTATCACATTAAGCACTTTTCACTAGCCAATACTGCACGAGTTGAGTCCTTCTACAGAAATTGCATTGGCCATTGTAATACAGCAGCACAAATGAATAAACAAATGGTCGGTTGAAGATATATATACAACAAATGGTCGGTTGGAGATATATATACGTTAGTACAAGACGCAAGAACACCAACCATCGGATCTACGCTTGTAGACGTAGCGATCCATCTGGAAGTCGCAGTTCTTCGTGCCAAGATGGACTTCGGCTGAAAGCATCATCCGAATGTCTTCCTCCTTCTGTGTAAGAACCTTCGACGCCATTCTGGAACTGTGCAGGGAACGACCACGCAGCGGAATGGGCGAGGCGGCGAGGCGACGGCGTGGGTTCTCGAGTGAGGGGAAGGCGGCAAGAGAAGCAGTATAGGGTTTCTGCCGCGTTCTGTTATAAGGTCTTGGCGGGTGTGGCACCCGAAGCGAGTAAAACCGGGCCCTCGGGGTCGCTGTGAATGCCCTAATTGTTCGGCCCACAAATAGCGAGCCCAGCATCAAAGCCCATCCAAAGTTGAACTGTTGTGCATATATATTTTCCCAACACTCCTATACACCATCTAACTTTTTTTAAAACAAAATTAAGAACAGAATATTTCAAGAAAAATCTCAAAAGAGATGCATGTAGTAACTCTGAAGACACCTCTTCAACATTTAACTTTGAATGTACAATTAATGTTAAAGAAATATCTTCGCAGAGGCGCGAGCTACAAATTGGGTCGTCGATCCTTTTTGGAAGGCAAACCCCAAAGATCGAAAGATAAAATTTAAAGATATTGATGATGGCATCATTACATTTCTATCTGTGATATTGTGGATGCACTACAAGAGAAAAAATGAATCATTAGCTAACACCCCAAAGATATCAAATTCAAACGGCAGAAAATGTTAGTTGTTTACTTCACATGCAACGCCATGCTTGCGGATTTTATATGCAGACTCATCAGAAGTTGCTTATCCTGCCTTGAATATAGTAAGAATATTTTCAGTCAGTAGAGAAACCTCATTAAGATCAACACATATTTCGATCATATAATAAGATATCAACATGTCTCTGAGTGTAGAAACTATCATGTTGTGAATCAAGAAAGGCGACCAGAGCTTCTTTTAAAGCTTTTATCCCAGCACAAGAAAGAATGGCAAAAAAAGGAATCTCGAATAACATCATTGCAAAACTTGAATCCAAGACCCATTCAATAGTGTACAACATGGTCACTAAAGGGATCAAGCTTTACAGAATGACAAAGTGGGCAACGCTCATCGTCAGGATATAATGGGATTAAAAGATGGTAACGTAGAATAGATCGGTATAAAACTAGTATCATGGATAATACCAAACTATCAATAGGAACGGTGAGAAGAAAATCTTGTGCATGGTCAGTCTGTAGAGAAGTAAGAATAGCATGTTGTCACAGAGTCATCTCATAATCCTTGAAAGCACTGGAAGAAGACCATTTTGTAGTAGTCATACTGCTAATAGAGACTATGTCTTTGGGTTGGCAGAAGGTAAACTGCACATCTTGGACCAAAAAAATGATGGTATGAGATTGCAGAAGGACTCCTAAGTAGTGTCGAGCATGCTACCGATGAGAATGGGACCAACCTCACGATGAATATGCTCTTGAGGCTCTGACTACCAACATCCTAGGCAATCGTAATGCCCAATCCTCCAAGCTGCATGGTTAGAGTTAGTGTCGTAGCCAGGATTTCCTACTTGGGAGGGCACCGGTTGAAATACATGTAATTTGTATTAATATACCTAATTTTAGGGGGGGGCACAAAGAGGATTTAAGATGTGTTTTTTACAAAGTTTAATAAATACTATAGCAAGTTTCAAGATAGGATGTAGGGCACACCCCCCTACGCCGTTGGTTAGAGTGGCAAGTTGCCATTTCAAATCGCCAATACCTTGACCTTCACCAACAACAATGTGAGACAAGCAACGACGGATTCCACGGTTAAAGTCTTCTTAGACTGAAGCAATATGTTCAGGTGGTGTTGATCGAAGGGAGAACAGCATCATATCTAAGGATTTTAGCACACCTTCCTCATCAAATAAACTATAAAACATGAGTTAAGGAAGTTGGACCACGAAGAAGCTTAACACTCTACATGGGTCGGGATATGTAAGAAGGGAAAAATCCACAACCTGGGGCTCTTCTAGGGCCATTAGAAGGCTAAAAGATTCGCATCTTGGTAATGTTGAGATGAAGGCCAAAATTTGGGCCCGAAGATTGCAGAAAAGATAAGGCCTTAGACACTTCAATGGTGTCACCAATGAAGTCCCATCATCCAGGTAGAAAGATAATAAGTCTACATGACATTCATCCTTTAAGTGCAAAATAAGGGGATGAAGGGACATGGAAAAAAGAAGCGGGCCATGTGGGTCACCTTGTTGGACCCATGTCGGCGACATAATAGGCTCATCCTGATCTAAGTAAAGACGAGATGGTGAACAGTTGCAAAATTCAACCTAATGATAGATTGCAAGGCATCAAAGACAAACTTCTCAAAAGCTGGTGGATTTGTCAATCATATTGAAGGCATTGGAGAAGTCCAAAAGAGCCAAAGTTTGTGTATGAACATGTTACTTGTCATTAACAAGGCGTGTCACAACATGGAAAAGAGCCTCAACACCATAGGGAATGTTGACACCAATTTGGTGATCTCAAAGATAAGTGAAAATATCTGGAAAAATACCTTTGGTCATGAATTTAGAAGCAAGGCGATGTCAAATGGTGCCAACTGCAATGGGACAAATGTCGTTGTCATGCTTAAGAAGAGGATTTAAGGGGCACTAGCGACGTAAGGCGCCAGAGAGATAGGACAACAACCATCCAACCAGAGATTAACAACAATAGATATAGCATTCAAGAGAAAGTCCTTTACTGCAGCAACCACACCCCGCATAGCGTCAAGAAGGTGTTACACACGAATGCCATCACGTGCACAAGCTATCAATTTATGGAAAGATAAAATAGCATCTTCGACCATACTATAAGAAGCAGTGAAAGGAGACGAAGATATTTCTTAAGATGGTGGAACAATAGGAGGTGGAATTTGTGGATACTTGGACTCAAGATCTGATCGAGTCATAGAATCATAAGGTGTAAGACTACTAGAAAAGAGAATCTGAATAGCTCTAGCAAAATGTCCATCATTGACCTAAGACTTGGCACGAGATATATTGATGTCTAAGTTATACGCATGTTGGACAAGTTGATGATATTGTAAAATTCTGACAAGAAGTTGTTGGATCCCATCAGGACTAGAGTTCCAAGTCTCCAAATCCTTGAGAATCATGATTTGTTGGAAGGAAGTACATTTACGAGAAGATGGTTCATTTGCATTCAAAGTAGTAAAATGACAAAGCAGACATATAGGAAAGAACAACAAACGTATCCAAGCATCAATAGAAGATGGGCAAGATGCAACATGACTAAGAGTTGTCCTTATGGCTTCACAAAAGGGAAGACGACACAAAAGAGGGACGCTCTTTACAGTAGGAGCACCCACTCAGAAAACTTTGTCGAGAAGATACACACATAGCTCAAGTTGGACTATTGACAATGGTGGTGGTTCTACGCGTTGACGGGTCGTCAAGTTGCAAGGGAAAAAAATTGGGGATATGTCTTTGGCAGGAGCCAGAAGACCAATAATGACATGTAATGGATCTGAAAAGAACGGCATGGGAGAATGATTATAGCTTCATAACTATCGACTTTGTTGTAAGAATAGTCCTTAGACCAAGGTTGGGTGTAGAGACAAAAACCACACATCTAATGTTTAGCCGCCCCCAAGCAACACAAAGAGACACCCAAACATCAGAATATTCCAAAGCCTTGTGAATCTCAACTACATGTGCAAGTGAGGACAAGTGAACTAAAAGCATGTGAGAAGCCATGTTGTTGAATCCAATGGGTTTGCCGTGACATGAATGAAGACTCCAAAATGGACAAATAAATTTAGAAGTATATCTAAAGGAAGAATGTATGTCAACCTTAGGACATGTTAATAAGACATCCTCTTCTCCCATTATGACACAAGCAGAATAGCCTATGTGAGAGGTGTTGTAGGAAAAAAAGGATAAGGGTTGAGTACGAGAGTGATGTCCTTTTATAAAAGAAATATGATGTCATGCTATCATGCTACACATCTGTTGTTGGTCGACAATACGACTGGATGGAGAGGAATCAATGTTGTGAAGGACAATATAGAGGAGAGGAGACTTGGGATGTGTTACTCTGCTAAGATGGCAAAGAGGATCTCCACGACATAGGAAGGGTGTGACACCAAGATTAGTTGTGGAGCCCACCCTCTTGATCTTATGGTGGTAGGGACATGATCAGGGAGAAGGGGATGGGGATAGTCGTTGAGTTGTGATGGAGGTGATATGTCTAAGAGTTTTAGCAGAAACACCCTCACATGTAGGGTCTGCTTCCCATGTTGGAGATGTGCGAGGGTGCTAGTATGTGTGCCATCTCTCTACATCTAGAACTGGCACCAATAGCAGGAGAGATGCCAATGACTAGCAGATCTGGGAAGAGAATGCTAGATCATTATTGTGACACCAAGCTAGGAGGAGGACCGTGTTGATCGTGGTTGTCAAGCAGATATCTGAAGCCGCCTCAAAAGAGAGGGTGTTGTAGAGAGGGCTTCGATCTGCATCTGCCTCAATGATGTCATCTTGGGAAAGAAAGAACCTTGGATCTAATAAAGCCCCATCCAGATATGAACTATGATTGAGCCCTACATGTCTGCATTTCCCGGTAAGGAGCCAACTCGGTCCTTGTGGTATGATTTGGAGGCGTATGAGGTTGTGATGAGGGTGAGGAGGATCGACGCAAGGAGAGTAGCAGGTCGGGCACCGAAGGCGCAAGGCATCATGATGCGCCTGCATATCAAGATGAATTTATGTGAAGAATGACCAAATGTAACCTGACTCTGATACCAAATGTAACGACCCCTCCCCTATTAACTCCAATTAAGGTGGACTGAGAGGGAAAGGGCCATTATCATAATTCCAGGATTAAGATTTAGCAAGTAACCAATCATTAGAACTTTCATTGTGTGGAAAAGAGTTTGATAACAATACGAAGGTAGAATATTCTATAGGGAGTTACACAGAAAGGGAAACCAAAGGTGCAACATAAGTTAAATCTATCTATAATCCTCTAGTAGACTTTAATCATCCTTTCTTTTGATGTCTTCTTATCTGGATATCCATCTATTTAGATAACCTACAATTTAAAATAATACAACGTGAAACAAAAATGCAGTCAATATATTTCTATACTAAGTACGTTGGAGAAACAGAATATACACATGTAGGTGTAACAACATAAACAATCATAACAACACTTATTATTACATAATTGAGCATGCATTTTCTATTATAACTTCTCAACCCTTAATTGCTCAACCTTTGTGGTATACCCACTCGATGTGACCATTCTTTGTGGGTTCCCCTCGCTAGAGTTTTGTCCATGCAATGGACTTCTCATAACCTTCCCTTTCCTAGGCTTGGTTTTATATTGGCCTTCCTTTCTCAGCTTTTCCTATTAGTGACCTTCCTTTCTCGACTTTGTCTATTAGCGACCTTCCTTTCTCAATTTGGTTTATTGGTGACCTTCCTTTCCCGGCTTGATCACCAGTCATTACAATGATTTCCTTACTCCCACCTGTACATGCAACCCTCTAGAGATAGCATCCTTGGTTGAGCAAGTTATGTTCGCGAAGAGTGATACACATAGGGCCTTATAGTTTGCAGGAATTAAATAAACAACCAAGCAGTTTAATTGCAATCCACTCGCAAAACTTAGAAAAACCTCAGAAGTCAATAAGACAAGTATTCATAGTCATAACCACATACCCCTCCTCAGGGATGACTTTATTTCCAAGTAAACTAGAGTGGATGCACCCAATCAAGAAATCAACCTATAATTAATTTATAACACTCAAGTATTACTTTTATATTCACAAAATATCCACTAAGACTTACTGGGGCTCTAAGTTAGGGTTTTGGGGTCAAATTAGGGTTTCATTAGGGTTAGGCTTCTCATTCCCTAATTATCACATACTAAGGCTTTTTAGCTTAGGAAACCCTAATTTTGGTAACATGAATAATTTATCCTATATTGGATCCAAGGCGCTCTTTTTATCAAATTAGACCACACTTTACTATTCAAGATATGATCATCAATTTCATGAGATTAAGGTTTACACGTATTAAAATCACTTAAGTATGCATCTTTATATACTTTTTGAATTAGAGACAAAATTAAGTAAATAAACCTACTTTATTGGATTCTATGCATTTTTTGATGAAAATGATATATATATATATATATATATATATATATATTCGGCATATTACACTTATTATTTTATAGAATTATTGCAAAATTAACATGTTTTGACCAATCACAACTTGTTACCAAAGGTGTTAACTAGATAGGTCACGCACTACGGGGCTGAAGCTGACCTAACTTTTAATCCCAAATATCAGTTGTATGGAGTTTTTTTCCAATCAACTCTGTTATCTATACTATTATAAAAGTAGTGATTACTTTTTACTAATTACGCTGTCAGATTGTAGTATTTTTTAAATTACACACTTTCTTTAGGCCTTGTTTGGTAGGGTGTATTAAATATGCAAAGTATGTTTTAAAAAACAACTTGTTTAGGAAGTCAAATTTTAGTCTACAAACAAATCGCTTGGTTGGAATAAATATAAATTCTTTGAATTTATTTGCATCTATTTGGTTAATGTGTTGAATCTCACTTATGTAGTACAATGATTTGACATGTCACAAATTGCTCCAGTACTTATTTCTATAACATGACTCACATGACCATTTTGTTGCATGTCACGATAGCGTAAAATAGATGAAGAAAGGTGATTTGTGAATCTTGTTGTGACATGTATCAATATTTGTAGTAGCAGGTAATATACTGATGGTGTTGTGCATACTAGGAAAAGAACTGAAATGGGGCATTGTGCAGCTGTACTGTGCCCAAAAAGGGTGCAGTACAAATGTTGCATTTTGAGCTTTTGGGCGAAGAAAATGGGAATCACAAATTCAATCAACTTCGCGACACTGCATTGTATAAAAAATGCCTCTTGAAATCTATCCATTCATTTGTAATGAAAATGAACTTCATCCTACCAAATTGGCTCTTACTTTGTCTCTATTCTCTCCTTTTTTTTAAAAAAAATACTACTTATATTAGTGCTTTTCTCCTTCATAAAACAACAATGAATCCCAATAACTCCCCTCTTCCTCACGATCTCCGTCCAATATCTCCTGTTAATTGACACAATGTTCTCTCTCTTTTTTCTCTGCTCTTCCAATGGAAAATGGTTTATGGATCCCCCCACTCTCTCTACGAGGACCTTACGAAGGTTTATAGATGAGATTTAGTATCATTGGAACAAATCAAGATGTCATCGATGAAGACTACAACAAATTCATGGAGGAAGGGTTGAAAGACTCCATTTATCAAGTTCATAAACATGTCAGGGGCATTGGTCAACTCAAACACATGACCAAAAACTCTTAGTGCTCATACCAAGTTCGAAAGGCAGTTTTTGGGATATTTTCCTTCTTCACTTTGAGTTGATGGTATCTAGGATGACAAAATTTTTTTAGAATATATAAGCAAAGCAAACAAAGGTGGTCAAAGAGATCTTCAACTCCAGTCAGTGAATATCCATTTTGTACACTATCTTGGTTTATCATATGGTAATCGATAAACATGTGAGGGGCCCATCTTGTTTCTTAATAAATTTAACAAGCGCTCCCCAAGGGGAGGAACTAGGCCTATTAAAGCACTTATCAAGCAATTCTTATAACTATTTCTTGAATTCATTCAATTTGAAGGAGCCATACGATAGGGTGTTTGGGAAATAGGTGTGATACCTAGGACGAGATTAATAAAAAATGCAATATCACAATCAGGTGATAGGCTAGGGAGCTCTTTAGGGAAAACATCTGGGTACTCATGCACTATGTCAATATTCTCTAGAGCACTAGTATCTATTTTAACAATGGTAATGGTTGAGAGGTATGCTTTATGCTCTTTGTCAACAATGATAGGGCTTTAATAGAAGATATAACAATGTTTCCATTACGGTCTTTTCTTCTGGGAATTACAATAATTGAGAGATTGGACATGTATATGATAATCTTATTGACACGATAATCAAGAACAACATGGTATTTAAACAACCACTCTGTCCAAAGTGTAAGGTCAAAGTCTTCCATGTCTAGGATGATAAAGTCATATTCCAAACGGCGATGACCATAAGAAATAGGGACCTTTTCAAATTTGTAGTAAGAGGTTTCCAACCTTCCACTAGGGGTAGTCACACCCAGTACATACTCAAAGTCATGTATTTCTAGATTTAGTGTGAAGGTAAGACTTTTAGATATAAAGGTATTTGTGGACTCAGAATCAAGGAGTGTATCAACAGAATGATCATGAATAAACATTGTATCTATATACACATATTTGGCATAAGGATTCTACAAATTAATTGAGTGCAAAAGCATTGGCATTATGAGAAAGTTCTAATTGAGAGCTAACCTTCCATAACCTTGCTCTCCCTGGCACTCATTTAGTCATAATTCATGGAAAAACTTGAACATTCCTATGCTCAACTTTCTTGGAACATTCAGTAGGAAGGAATTGGCAATTGAATATGTCATGCGCTTCCTTTTTACAGAAGTGGAAGGTTAGGGCTGGAAAAAGGGCATGGTTGGCCAACATGGTAGTTAACGTAAATGTGGCACCGAAAAAGTATCAAGATTATGGCCTCATTCTTTGTTCCGGTTTTGTCTAGGGCCCTTGTTGTAGTTATGGTCTTGGCCCTAGCGGTGATAGCGGTTCTGCCGATGATTGAAGTTTTGGTCTTGGTTGTTGTACTGATGTTGGTATGTATTCCTAGAGAGCCAATCATATGATGATTGCAATGGGGTAGTAGATACATGATTTGATAATAATAAAGGTAATTTCATCTATTATGTTTGTCTCACTCATGAGATGATGACACATACATAGTAGATGTCTAAAGAATGGTGTTACTCAAGGACATATGTCTTTAGGTTGAGCACCTAAACAATGTGATCGTATGTATGATAAGAGTACATACATTCTTGTTATGTCCCTAATCATATATTACTATGGAAGCAAAATCGGCAACAATAATACATCAGACTAGAGTGTGTATTCATTGATGATAGGGTCTCATTATTCATAATATGTGATATCAAGTCAAGCACACAGATACATGCTAGAGAACAAAATATTAGACATACCCACCATGAGAGTGATACATGGATACCATGGAATGGTAGTCACAATCAGCTCTCACAGTGATAGTGATGATTGTGGTTCTTAGACCTGAAGTCACTACACTCATCACATGTCGTTCATTATAATTCGACATCATCCAACATGACCTTGAATAAGGGTTGCCATAAAGGTGATGCTCGGGTGCATTGTGACACATGGGGATTGGGTGTGAGTGATGTAGATGGGATTTGTCCCTCCTACATGAGATTGATATCCAGGGCCTCTCGATAAGTGAGTCTGAGAAATGTATGGCCATGCTCATGTGATTCAATATGTGATATGTGAACTCACATGCATCTCAAACAGTCTGCTCTAGTTCAAGGAACATGGATTGAATGTTGAGAGGATGACGATTCCATGTCTCGAGTTCAATCTGGATATCAAAGACAAAGGAACTATATGATCACATTAACACTGATCATGGATTGTAGGTTGAAGTCGTTCCCAACTTTATGGATTACTTGGGTAGAAATAATGTGTTGCTAGACACTGCTCATTGCTTGTGATGTCATAAGTTGGTTATGGACATTCATTGCCAATGCAATTTGGGACCTATAGGGTGACAAGCATAAGATACACTTGGAATAGGAGATTATTCATGAATGATGTTTAACTTGATTACTAAAGGTGTTTAGGTATTCACTTAAACAATTGAGGTTTAAAGTTGACTGAATAGACTTTGAATCGACCGGTTCAAGTGTTGAAACTGGTCGGTTGGAGTGTGATGTCAATTGGAATCGACATTAGTTGAACAATGCATGAACTAGGACATGAATCGACTGGTTCACCTAGTGAACCAACCAACTCATGGTCCCAACTGACCCTTTCATGATGTGAACTGATCGATTGATCATCTGGGTTGCCCAATTCAATGGTCAATTCGACTGGATCAAGGATTAGTGCTCACGTCATGTTTTACATTAATTGTACATTGAATATCAATGTGATTTAGAATAGGAAACTGCATGAACCAACCAGTTCATGGCACAAAATGGCTGGTTTATGCACCAATTGATTGTGTAACATCCCAACTTTTCAAGGATAATTTAAGCCCTAGAATGTGGTTTTACTTAGAATAAAATAGTTGAGGGTCTTAATGCAAAAACACCATGAAATGAATTTTATTAAAGGACAATGAAGTAAGGAAATTAAAATGAGACTCAAAATAGACTTTTTCTTTCGTATGTGTGTATGTTTTAACTCAAAGATATAAATGTTGGTTTCTCTTTTTCTCTCTCCTATTCTTGAAAATCTTTAACAAAGATGAAAGAGGAAGAGCAAGAGATATGGAGTTCAAAATTAAGAAATGGATTACTTGAACAATAAGCATTCTTTTATTTTGATAGCTTGTAAGATAAGAATATCATTAATATCTTTCTTTCTCTCTCCTCCTCTTTGAATTTTGTAAAAGAGAATAATAAACTGTCCATGTGCACCAATTTGGAAAATATGGGATACTTTACTTACTTGGACCATAGTAAATGACTTTATTTTTCTTGTTGATAATTATTAGCTAAAGAAATAAAGGAATTTGCAAAAATAATGAAGAATTGATGATTAAATAAGAATTGTGTGAAAATTTCTAGAAAAGATATGTTGAGAGTAACCAATGATCATAATTCAATCCTAACTTGCACCGAAAGGAAAGATATACTAAAATTAGACATCTTGCCAAGTTTGAATGGGAAAACCATTTAATTGATGCCCTAAATAAATCAAATAAAGGGGTTACTTAGAGGCAAATCAAAGTACCTTTAACTTTCGTAATTTGGTCCCAAATATTTCCCACACAGAGGCTCAATTAATAGAAATATTCCTTTAAAATTTGGAATCGATTGGTTAAAAGGAGAGGAAGTTATGAATTAATTGGGTTTTACTAAAATCAAAGGGATTATAGATATGTATATTCAATCTCACGAAATAATCTGATTTGGAAAACTATACCCAGCCCTTCTAATATATTGCATGTGTTATTGGACCATGGATGTGGGATCTAAAAACTCACAGACCATCTCCCACCTTCGGCCGGAAAAGGAAACAAGAGTAGGTAGTTCCTATTTATTTACTCGATTTCCTCTCACCATGATTGATGAGCAAGTCTAGAAATCTCTCCAATAGATTTATAAGGAGTTTTTGAACCACCCTATCCTAGGATTTTACCCCTTTGGAAGGAGACTAAAGATTTTCCTCAAATCGCAGACCAACCGTTGCCCGACTCTCCATGCTTGAGGCTTTATAAGAGGGTTGTAAACTTGCTTCGAGACTTCAATGCCCTCAACGAGATTCAGTGTGTTTCAAGATGTCATTTCCTAGTTTCAAATTTTCTTCTTGACCCTTCCTTCCCCTCTTGTCATCTCTCTAAACTTTTTTAGAGAACCATCTCTTTGGCCCCTCTACTCTGACCACCTCCATGCAATTGGGAAGCCACACTTGGGTCTGGTTCAGTGTGGCGAAGGTGCTAGCATGACTGCTTGATGCTCGTAAGCCCCCAAGCTTGAAGCCAACATTCATGTTGACTCGCTCATTGCAGTTGCTCACGAGGCCGAGGTTGACGATGACTTTGGTGATAGTTCTACCCCCACGTTCTCTGTTGTAAGGTAAGGGATTTTTGGCCTTTTGATGCCTTTTTCTTACCTAATAACACTGGCACGGGTGCGCCATGGTGTAAGTCTATTGACTCAACCCTGACCTAGTGGTACGGTTGATTTTCTAACTAGCCGCCTGTGTGGCAAGCTATGTTTGACCCAAAGGTAATTAATTTGTTGAAATTCTAGAAAAATCATAAGATTCTCAAAATATGGCATATAAATAGTGTATTTTGATTAGAAAAATATAAGGAATCCAGTGAAATTGGTTCCATGGCCTGATTTCCACTCGAATTCTAAAAGTATATAAAAGTGCTATCTTTAATGTGATTCCACATGGGAAAAACCCTAATTTTATAAGATTAATGAAATTGATGATGATAATTTGTTTAAATGATCTTAATTGTCAAACTCTAACATTTTTGGATAAAAATCATATTGGATCAAATTTGGGAATAAGGATTCATATGTTATCAAAATTAGTATTTTAGGTGATTAATGGAATACATATTGATATAATGAATGTAAAGAACAATGTATTTAGGGTTTTTAAACCCCAAGGACGTGATTGGGGTTTACTCAACCTAGGAAGGGAAATAAGATTCCTCTAAGTGCAAGGTAAGTGGTCCATGCACTTTGAACATAAGTTATTGATTGATTTCATATATGTATGTACACTAAATGCTATGAATGTATTATTTACTATTTCAATTGTCAAAAGTCAATGAATTTATAATGAATTGAATGTCTTTTATTCTCAATATTATTGTATCATCTTCATGCACATTAAGAGTGTAGTCAAAATTAAGATTTAAGAGCAAAGTCAAGAGTTTCTAAGAGAAAGATAATGTTAAAAGATAGCTTATATAAGGTCCTCACTAGGAGGCTCTTTGGAGAAAATTTTAACAAGCACTTTGGTGTAACCTAAGAGGCACTTCAGTGCATTAGAGAAGAGGCAGCTCGGTGCAACCCAAGAGGCACTTCAATGCATAAGAGAACAGGCACATATATGTAACTCGAGGACCCTTATATAGGTCAAGATAAAAGAAATTATTTTAAAAGAAATTGTATATCTTTTCAATGCTTCAATGTTTAAAGTCTATTTTTAGCTTACATGTTTTCTTTAAAATATAATATGTTCAATTCCACTTAGCATTGGTTTTATGCATGGTTGGGGGCACGATGCCTGTAGGTAAGGAGCAATCTTAGGAGGAAGAATCTATTTGACATGCAAGGACTAGATCAAAGAATCCTTAAGAAGAAAAGACATGGTAGGGCACCTTTTACTAAGACGATCCAAAGTTCAGATATCATTTACATTATGCATAGTATTGTTATCAGAGTAGGTTATATGAACTTGATGTAGTTTCCTTTTTTCCAAGAACTATGTATGAATTTCATTCAATGCAAAGTTTTTAATTTGTTCAAATTGCAAAGATTAGCATTTTGTGACCCCCTCGAGTAGGAATGCCTCCGTTGAGTGATAATTTATATGTTGTGAAAAGTTGGGTGTTACATACCGGTTGGGCATGTGAAATGACCGGTTCGCCATATGCAGTTTCCAAAAAATTTGTGGATTCAGTTCTTTCGACTGTCGCACATAGTGAGAACCCATACCCTGGCCTCTCCTATAAATAGAGGGGTACTGGGGGCTTCCCAAACATGAAAATTAGCTCTAACAATTGTTGTCATATCTGGTTGTGGTAACCAATATAGATCATGAGCAAGTCCTACCCGATAGTGGGAGGGATAATAAGGAAGATACAATTGTGGGAGAGCAAATTAGTCCTAGCAGATTGACATTCGAAGGGACTACTCCAACCTGTTGGCTCTGGTAGTGCAACATGGAGTTCCTGGTGGTCCGCATGGACTACTCTAGAGGCGAGGAGTTTTTACCGCTAGGACGATACTGTCAACCACTGTCCGTGGTGCCAGACCAGGAGGTTGTTGGTGATGACTATTTGAGTGTTGCTGAAGAAGGAGCATGTTGCTACCTAAAGAAGAAGCTCATTTTTGCTTGGAGAAGAAGCATGTTGCTACTGCAAGGGTAATGTCACTGGTCTTTCTCCAGGACCAGGTATAACTCATGTTACCTTCCTTTTTAGATACATTATTGTTGACATGATCTTGCTATTTTGGAAAATGGGCATTTTATTTTTTTATTTCCACTGCCTTACATGTCGCCCCGATTTCCCAACAGTGATATCAGATCCTCGTCAATTTGCAGTGTATCTAGATTTAAATCGGTTTTGATTGGATTTATTTTATTGTATACGATGTGAATATTAAACCTATTAATGTGCAAATCTGGTTAAATACCATATACGACCCCCCCCCACACATAATATATATATATATATATACACACACACAATCCATATGTGTCACCCTAAAAGTGTTTTGATGGTGGATGTTAGCATAGTTATGGCCAATAACCCTAGATTTATGTGTGCATGTTGTCGTTGTTTATTCCTATTTATATCTTAGTTTGCATTCTGAGCATCCCTCCTCCTTTCCAAATGTAAACTAATGCTCTTCTTCCTATTTCCACTTGAATGTAATTTGAGGTTTTCCCTTTTAAAATGTAATATGAAATAAGATAGTTTTAATTCATGTTTTGTCATGAGAAGGTATTCTACACCAAACAAATCCACCAACTCATGAGATGAACCAATCAACTAGAGGACCGAGGAGGCTAGACGACATGAGGATGAAACGATCAACTGGTGGTCCAACCGATCAATGGGAGGAGTCCAGGCATCAGTCGAACCTGAGGCCGGATTATCATTTCAAGAGCCCAACCAAGCGTCCATGAGGTGAGTTGATCAGTTCCAAGTGTTAAACCGATCAAACTGGATTGGTTTGAGCATGGATCTTCACCAAAAACAAGTTGTACATATAATGTGGCCTTAGGTGGTAGCAATCCCTTGTGGCTCCAAGGAATTGCATTAGACTGTCCATAACCATCGCTCTTATATTTCTGATTGCATATCTTTCATTTGCGGTTATATAATGTATATGATACATAAGTATGTGGTGATTGGATATGCATATGTATATATATATATATATATATATATAATCCCTCAATCAAATATTAATTCTTATATGCTTTCCATTAGAAAAACATGTGAAAAGCTTGATCACTATGCGTAGGCACACCAAGTATGGTGCATTGTCTATCTTGTAGAAGTGTGATGGTAGTAATGTGGGCATGCCAAGCGGGGTGCATTTATCGTGTTGGCTTTTGGGTCAGGCTTAACTAGGTGGTCTTAATGAGATTAAGCACCTTGAATCATATATGGACCTTGGTAAGGAGTTGTGTATACCATCTATCCAAGAATTGCATAAGATGCAGTTAGCAAAAGTTGCCTACCTTAATAACTAGTTATGGATGTTGGCGTTGGCCGAGTAATAATTTAATTGTTTAGGTCATGGCTCACTAGAAGATTGTATGATGCAATCTTCCGAATTGACACATGATGATTATCCATTTGAACAAAATAGTGGGAGAAATAACTAATTAAAGGCCTAGTTCATACTATCAAACTTATTAAATCAAATTAATCAAAAATGTTTTGAGAAGTTGCAAAATTCTTTTGTATAATCTAATGGAAAGCACAAACACATTACCATTGCGATCAGTCCTTGAGAAGGACAAAATAGGATAAATTTCCACATATGGTTTAAGACTTTAAGAAGTGTTCTCCCCAAGGAGCGAAAGCTCTATATCCTTGAATGACCAGAGCCAGAGGAACCCACTCCAAATGTGCTTAATGCTGAAATGGTTGCTTACTTGAAGCATGCCAATGATGCCACAAACATCAAAGACCTTATGCTATGCTAAGTGAACTATGAGTTGGATTAACGACATGAAAATATGGATATTCTCGATATGGTAACAAATCTTAAGAATCATGTAAAGCATGAAAGGTATAATGTCTCCAAAGCGTTGATTGAGTGCAAACTAACATAGAGAGATCCAATAGAACCCCATGTGTTCAATATAATTGGGAATGTGGAGAGATTGGGATTTCTTTTAGGTCAAAAGTTGGCCACGAATATGATTATGCAAGTGTTTCCTAAATCATATAGCCAATTTATCGAGTGCTATCACTTGAGTAACTTAGCAAGACTATTGTCTGAGTTGCTTGGCATATTTATTAATGTTGAAGCACGAGTAAAGAAGGACAAATATGTGATGGTGATTAGTGGAAGTGAGTCCAAGGGCAAAGGCAAGTCCAAGAAGAGTTTTGAGGCTAAGCTAAAGTCCAAGTCATCTACACTCAAGATAAGGAGAAGGGTAAGTGCAAAAGGAATTTGTCCTTTTCATTTAAATGATTAAGAAAGGAAGTGACATCACTGTCACTAGCTGGACATTGGTAAAGGAACTGCCTCCTTTATATAAAGGATCTTAGGGAAGAAGAAGTATATAGAGATCTCAACTTTAGGACCTGAGAAGAAGTAAGCTAGATCTGTGTGGATCAAGGGTTGCTACCACTATAGTTGGAAGTTATCATTCGTGGGAACATAATAGTGAATTGCTATTATGTACCCACCATTGATCATGTATCTTTTATGGACAAGAATTGATGCTTCATGGAAATGCCCAATGTCTCACAACTATACTTGATAGTTCTAAAGACAAATATGTGTAAGACGCATATATTGAATGACTCAATGACTCAAACAATGAATACATATAACATTGTCATCTAAAGCACGTAAATGAGAATTGCATTTCTAGAATCCATAATGATGATTCTCTAGACTCTTTTGGTTATTGAACTGATAGTCATGCAAGTCTAATTTATTTGGTAGTATGACAAAAGGCATCTTCACTAGATGTAGTGGGAGAGGGACTATTTTGTTAGGGTTCATACATACTGGTGTGTATAGATCTCTTAGAATAAATGCTAAAGGTAATTAATGGAGATGATAGATCTAGAAGAGAGAGAGAAGATGGTGATACACCAATATACTCCTTTGAATCTAGATCTTGAATGGACGGTGTGGAAGCTCTCCTTATTTTGAGGAAGAGGGGCCTTCAGTCTTCTCTCTCCTCAGCTTCTGCCTTCAGAGATATAAGACTGATCGGATGGATGAGAGTGGGTATGGAATTTGGTAGCACTTCGTGGTCCTTGATGATCTAATGATGTGACAAGTCGAGGGGGTGGCCTATTTATAGGTGATGCCCACCGACTCAACCATCCACACCTTGGTCGAGGCCTGGTCTCAGTCGAGGCTTGATTGTGGTCAAGGCTTGATCACAGTCGATCGAGGCCTCTCCTCAGTCGAGTCTACCATAGTGGTTGGTCGAGTCAGCACCTCGGTCGAGGCATGGCATCACCTCGGTCGAGGCCTCGGTCGAGACTGGGATGCGCGAGTTGTAGCCCGCGACCAAAAAGGGTGCGAGGGACAACGTTTGCGAAGCATCAGTGTGATCATGGGGACATTGATTATGGTGGGAGGGTCCCTAATGAATGATGAGCTGCGGTCAAGGTGCTAACCGCGGCCGTGGCTTGATGTGACCCTGTATAACGCCTGGGCCCACTACCCAAGTCTCTAGTAGAGTTTCAGGAATGATGATTGTCCCCAAAAATCACCAGTAGCCTTAACTGCACACTTTATCCTCACTCACACACAAGCCAAGATTAACTTCCCGATTGGTCACCCATCCTTGTACTACTCCAAATTGAGCATGCTTAATTATGAAGTTCTTTAGTGATGGGCTCCCAGAAAAGGAGGTGCACCTTGGTGATATGGGTAGTCCAATCATTCCTTTTAAGATTGTTTTATCTGATGCCTCAAATCCTGGGATGTTACACCCTGCAATGATGGAAAAGGTGTGCAAATGAGATTCTTGACATAAAGTGCTAAACTCTGAAGCGACATAGGTCAAGAGAATTGATGTTTTAAACTATTTTTTCTTAACTTTAGCATTTATCGCCATGCTTAATTTGGATGTTATCTTTTTGTATAAGTGTCCAAATGAGCTTAAATTTAGTATATAGTATGTTCTTAAGATATTTAAGAAGATCAACGGTATCAAACTTATTTTATTTATGTTCCTCTCATTTTGCTAATGAATTTTCATAAAACCTCTAAGTTGTGTTATGTACACATCCTCTAGAAGATTGCTCTTAAGGAAATATATTTTAACATCCATTTTCCAAATCTCATAGTTATGATAAGTTTCAAAGGTATGCTTGATCATGTTGGATTTAACCAAGGGAAAAAGGTGACAAATTTCCATTGTAGTCGACACCTTGAACTTGTTTAAAACCTCTTGAAACCAATTTACCTTTGTAGGTTTATGCATTACCACTATGTATATTTTCTTCTTGAAGACCCATTTGGTTTTACCCGTTCAGGTAGATGCACCAATGTCCATACCTTGTTGGTATATATAAGAGTCCATCTCAGATCCCATGGCTTCAAACCATTCATCATATATATTTATAATATCAATAGATATGAAAATTCACATCCAATGAGATATGAGTATGAATCTCTTTAAGTTTTCAAGGAGATTGTGAATGAAGTAAATAACTAACTTGGTGAAAATATTAAGATACTTCGATATGATCGATGTTAAAATATTTTAAACCAAGAGTTTGAGGACCTTCTGGAGAGATCGTGATAGTGTATCATTATTAACTCCCCTAAAACATAATGATAGTGTATCGTGAGAGTGTATCTGAAAGAAGGAATCACACCCTGTTAAGTCATGGTTCAATTATAAATAAATCTAGTTAATCTGCCAATTTTCCATATGGCACATGCTTCACACTAAAACAATGTATCGTCTAAAATGGTTCAAAAGGCACCATATGAGATATGGCATGGGAGGTGTCCTGATATGTCTTTTATAAGGATTAATATTTAAAGCTTATGTAAGAAAATAGTTTCTTGAAAAGCTTTGTCTACAAATCACATAAATGTTATTTTGTTAAATACTACTTTTATATTCCAATCCTAAAAAAAAGTTGTTTGTTGATCAGGATGGTTGTATTCCTGAAGGGGAACTTAGTTCCATAGGAATCAATGGGAGTAAAAGTAGAACTCAAAAAGTTTGAGACAAATAAGAAAACATTTAGCCCAAAGAGGTACAGTGGGAACAATGAGAATTACAAATTGTTGTGGAATCTCAAGTTCCTTATGTAACACAAACTCATAGTTCTATTAGAACACACCTTGAGTTTGAGAGATTATGATATCTTATAACTCAAAAAGGTGGTGAGTTGATCATAGATGATGAGTCAACAACCTACCTAGAAGCTATTGAGGGACTAGAGTATGAGAAATGGCTTGAGGCCATGGGACCAAAGATGGACTCCAGATCCACCTGAAGGGGTAAAACCCATTAGGTGCATTTGGGTCTTTGAGAAAATTCCAACATGGATAGTAGTATACAAACCTATAAGAGCATACTAGTTCACCAGTTGCCATGGTTGAATCCATCAGGATCATACTTGCCATTGCATCTTAGTATGACTATAATATTTGGAAAATTGGATGTTAAAACCACATTCCTTAACTAGTATAGCTACGAGGACATGTATGTGACACAACCTGAAGGTTTTATAAATCCAACATTAAAAATAAAGTCTGTAAGCTATAAAGATCAATCTTTGGATTGAAGCAAGCATCTAAGAGCAGGAATCTTCAATTTGACAAGACAATCAAAGAGTTTGAATTATGTCAGAATGAAGAGGAAATCTATGATTACAAAAGTTGAGTGGGAGCATATTTATATTCCACATAATGATGGGGAATAACATCCTTATACTACATATATTAAAACCTTGCAAGGAAAGTACCTTCTTTATGAAGGGTTTATGCAAAGCATCCTATGAGATAGGAATTGAGATCTATAGAGATAGATCTAGAAAGCTTCTCGACATAAGAAAAACCACATACATTGGCAAGATGCTGAAGGGGTTCAACATGCAAAACTCAATGAGAGAAAATCTTTCAATGTTTTATTGGATTAGTCTATCAAGAGCCCAGTGTCCCAGTTCTTGTGAAGAATGGGAAAACATGAATAAGATTCCATATGCATTTGCAAATGTATTTGTCATGTATGTAATGTACTCATCCCATTATGTCATATGTATTGGACATGACAAGAGGATCCACTTGTCTCGTATGTATTGGACATGACGAGTGGATATCTGTCAGATCTCAGCAAAAGTCACTAGAATGCCATAAAGAACATCCTGAAGTACTTGAGAAGCACTAAAAGGATTAGTTTCATGGTTATGGTAATAGGGAAAAGTTGTATGTAAAGGGTTACACCGATTCAAGCTTCCAAAATGACAAATAAAATTAATGATTGCAATCTAAATTTCTATTTGACCTTAAAATGAGAGTTGTAAGTTGGAAAGAGTTCTGAGCTAGATACAGTTGTCTAAATTCTACGATATAATATGAGTATAATGGTGTTATGATAAAAATATAGGATATTGTATGGATCTAGGAGTTCATATAGATGAAGTTATGGGGGGTTCCAAACCATTGATGACACGATAGAGATACTCTGACAATAATGGAGCTATTGGATTGTAAGGCCCCTAAACTTGCTTAATGAGTTGAATGAGCTTAATTACCATAATTGAATGCTTAGAACCATAATCTAACCTTTTGATATGTTTTGAAATCATAATACAAGTTTAAGTTTCAAATTTGGTCCAATTTGGACATTGTTTGAGCAAGTTATGCATTTTTTGTACATTTTGGACTTTTATGCAATTTACCCAATTGAGGGGTTTTCTTTGCAATTTGTCACATACATTATGTTCCTTAGATTTTATATTATCATTATTGATATTTTTTATCCATGGGGATCCTAGTTGAGCCATGGTTTGAAGGTGTTTTCATCAAGGGTATTTTAGGGTTTACCCCCTCACGGATGAGCTACTTTTAGTAGCTATCAACTAATGAATTATGTGATTGGCTGGAAATTTCGACAAAGGAAATCTAAGCATGTTAATAGGGACGGTGGGGGAGCTGCTTGTGTGTGTGATTGTATATTCTCAATAGTTTAAGGCCATAAACACATGGGGAAGCTACTTTTACACCTCATGCTTGCTTCTATCCTTATCCATGGGCTATATTTGCCTCTTCCTTGCCCAAATACGAAACTATGCTTGCTTTCTATTTCCTATAACCTGAAGAAATGAATTTACTCTGTTTTTCTGTAGAACCAACTGTTCTAAGGTAGAAGACAACCCCTTTTTGGAGAAGAAGGTCTCCTAGGGCTCCATCTAGCCCTACATAGGGTTTCTAAGGCCATCTTCTAGGGAATTCGACCAAGGCAAGTTGTTTTCTTCCTTCTTTCTTCATTTTTCTTGCTATTATCCGTCCTTAGACCTTCCTCCAGGTTGGAACCTTGTTGTTCCATGGTAGAATTTGCTCGAAAGCTCTAAAACCCTACCTTTCTTGTTCCTTATGTTTAGGGTTTGCTCATTTGATGAAGAAAGGTGCTAGAAGGAGATACCATAATATCAATGGAACTTTTTGTGTTGTTAATCAAGGGATGTCTAGGGTTAGATGGTGACTCTTTCTAGATTACAAATCAAGGACTTCATAGGTGGTTTATCTAAGGTGTTTACTTATGTAAACAACTAAAGGTCTTACCTATTAAACATCCAATGGTTCAGGGTGACATTGTGGTATGGTGATACGGGTTGAATGATGATGGAACAAATGGAGGGTTACCCTTAATAAGGCAGTATTATCTATTCACTCATATTAATAGAAGGGATGATAACCATATTGTGCTGATATATAACCCTAATGAGGTATAACTTGTTATACCTAGCTTTAATATAACTAAATGATGGTAATTGGGTATGAATAGTCCTTGAATGACTAATGCAATCATGAAGTACTCTGTTACTGCTGTTGAAACCCTAATATGCTATAACCCAATTGTTATACCTTGATTTATGTGTGGGTCCATACTTGAGAATGGTACGGAATGTGATGGTGATGCTTCACCTTATGCATTCATGATCCAATGGGGAAGTTGTGAGTTAGGGTTTGGGTATGAGTGCTATTTAGTAACATTGATATAATTTATCATGTTTAACCTAACTCTAATGCAAATAGATAAAGATGAATATTCATGTTTAACATTCTTATATGATAGAATAATGGTGGAATAACCTCCTTAACATGATCATAACCTTGGTATGTTAATTGGTGGTTATCATAGCAACATGGTTGATACTTTCTTATGCTAAATATGTGCATTATTGTTGACTCAAGGTCAATTAGGTCAATGTTGACTCACATCTAAACTGACTAAATCCATGTTTTGATGATGACTAACCATTCCACATATTTGTGTCTAATGTCTCTACTTGAGTGATTTCAGATTAGGTATAGACACACTCCAAATGCCCTATCTTGCACATATCAAATTGGAGAAAACACAAGTCAAAGTCAATACAAGTGCACATTTTTGTAATATGATGTAAATCCATTAGAATCATGTTGTAAATCACTTGTAATGATTGTATGACTTATAATTAAGCTTAGAAAAAATCAGGAGAACTTAGATCAAATATTTAAGCACTCAAAATGCATTTTCCAAAATTCGCATTAGGCTATTCATCAGTCGAGTTGCAAACTCGACCGATCCTGATTGGATCCTGAAAATGACTTTTGATCGATCGAGTTTACACTTCATAGAACTCGACCGATGGAGTACCTGACCAATTCGATTTTCATTGGTCGGTCGAGTTTTCCCAGGACAAACTCGACCGATGGTCTGAATATCAGCTTTGTCTTTCACTCTATCGGTCGAGTTACCCTTATAGAAACTCGATCGATTGCACTGTACGGAAAAGTGTAGAAAAGTGCTTCTAGCCGTTGTGGAGTTGCAATAAGTGAAAATATATATGTTGCAAGCCACAAAATGGCTAGTTTTCATTCTCAAGTGTTCCCAAAGGCTAAGAGGCATCCCCAGCTATAAATAGGACCCCTTGGGCTTCATTCCAAGGTTGAGCATTCAATGCAAAACTCTATGTGAGGTTCCTATTCTATAGCTGAGTGCTTCCTACAGCCTCCTCTCTCTCTCTAAACTTAATCACTTGCTACATTCGTTAGAGTGAGTAGGAAATTTATAAGAGAGCTAGTCCTACATGTATATCTTGTGAGGATCTCACTTCCAACACCTCCCTATCTCTCATTTCAACCATGAAGATGAAGGTTCTCTCTCTTGGCTAAGAGAGGTGAAGAAGAACGAGGGAAGGTATCCCTTGGTGAAGATCAAGGCTGAAGACTTGGAGCAAGAGTGGGTAAGCCCTTGTTGAAGGCAGAAGACTCCTTGCTCAAGTGGGTAAGTTCTTGGTGGAAGCTTCTCCGAGTGAAGGTGAAGTCAAAGGAGGAAGATCCAAGAAGAGTGGGTAATTCCTTGAAGGCTGAAGACTTGTGAAAGAATAGGTAAGTCCTTAGAAGAAGGCAAAAGACTCTTGCAAAGTGGGTAAGTCCTTGGTAAGGTTGAAGACTCTTTGTATTGGATCGGTAAGTCCTTTGGTTGGTCATGTATTGTATCTCTCATAATGAATATAATGAAGGTGCAAGGTTAAGAAATCCTAGAGGTTGACCTCTCTAGGTAGTGGACTGACTCACTTCTAGTTTGAAGTGTGGAACCTCTCTAAATAGCTTGTGTATTGGTGTATGTTCAATCCCTCTCTCCCTTGCTATGCATGTTTTAGTTGCACTCAAACTTCCTATTTAGCAACCTTATCTTGTGATATACCTTGAAGGTCTAATGAATTTTGTTTAAGTGTATTCAACTCTATTCACCCCCTCTAGAGCATCTAATCACCCATCTAGGATCCAACAATTATGAATATGATGAGAGTTAATCATATCTAGATTCATTGCATGTTGATGTAATAAAGGAATGTTCTTAATGTTAATATAACCCTGCTATGATTGTTTATGAATATAACCTAGGTCATTAATGCAATATTGTGCTGGTCTGGTGTATTATATATAAGCGATGTTGTTGAGCCTTATTATAAGGCATGCAAGGATAATGATGATCTTGCAGGGAATAATATGATGGTATTAATGACCTTTGGGCATGGTTGAGCCCTGAATGAGGTGTAATCCTCTTGTGTTGATAAGGGCTGATACCCTGTGATATTGTGAAAAGGATTTATATCATGTGATAGTATGATGGTCTTAATGACCTTTGGGCACGGTTGAGCCCTGAATGAGGTGTAATCCTCTTATGTTGATAAGAGTTGATACCCTGTGATATTGTGAAAAAGATTATTATCTTATGATAGAATGATGGCTAGTGTGGTCTCATGAATGGAAAGTGAATAGTACCATGTGATGATGAGATGAGAAATTATGTTTCACACGTTTTATATCTTTTCAAAGTTGTGATATTTATATGCTTACTAGAAGTGAATTAGGGTTTGTATGTCCACTTGTTTGATGCAACCTTAATTCACCCAATTGGCATAACTAATCAAGTGAAACTCTAATCATGTAGCGCCCTGTGCCATAGATCCATCTGAGTGTCATAATTTGCCAGATGGTGAAACGATAATTCCTAAGGGAAACTCGGAGCGCATACTATTGAGTATGTGGGTGTGGCAAGTCGAGGATATATCCTTGTCATACACAATACAGATTGTGGAGGTTGGCTATGGTCATGCCTCATACATCTGATGTGATTGAGAACGGTTGTGGTCGTGTCTCGGTGATTATATATGTGACAAGATTGGAGGACAACTACGGTTGTACCTCAGATGGTAGGGTATGTGTACCCACCTCCTTTCACTAGTGCCATGACCTGTACCAAGGATAGACTAGGCTATTAGTAGCTTGACCTTATGTGTCGTTGTGGCGGACCCGTACTGACCGGGGGCGGAGAAGATCTTAGGAGTTTGGCTCTTCCTAGATCTTATATGGCAATGATTTCGACTTAGCAGTGGTCAATTAGATTTTGAGTGGTATCCTCAATTTCCTCAGGGCATAATAAAAGATGTAAGATAGCCATGTAGCATATTTGTTTAGGGTTATACACAACGTTTTGCATTGGATGATAACCCTTATTTTTTATCTTTACATAAAGATGATGCTTAGTGTAAATAAGAGATGGTAGATATACTTATGTTGTGGATATGCTTAAGATTGTAGATGCATACATACAGTAGCCATGCTTATGTTGATAACTATACTGCTATTGTTGATTATAATCATGATGTTAGCTATCTCATGTTGTTAGTTATGTTTAGCGTGCTAGCCATGCCTTTGTAACTAGAGATGCATATACTACTAATTATGCTTATCCAGGTAGTTGTGCTTATATTGTTAGCTCTTCTTATGATGTTGATATGTTCAACAAATTAGAAATGCTCATGTTTTTAGCTATGCTATGTTACTAGACTTGCTCATGATGCTAGAACTGCATATCCTACTGAATTGCTTATATTGCCAACAAGATAAAGGATGATAGTCTGGCTAACGATGATAGTTATTATCTACTCCTTTATGTATTTTGTTAATCATCAATATTGCTGATCTTATTTGTTATCTCTGATTAAACTACTTAACTATTTAATTTCTTTAAAATGTTGTAATCAATAAACATTGTTGGAGGTTATATCTCTTACTGGGACATGGGTCTCACCCTTGTGGTTTGCCCCATTTTTTTATGTAATCAAAAGTGACAAAAACAAACATGTGGCAGCAAAGAGGAGCTATAGTAATGAATCTTTGAGAAAGTTGATTAGAGGTCTAGTGTGTCCTAGAGTTGTCTCTGTACTCTCAGGTCCGAGTAGGAAAAGTTTGTATATGGTGTTTCAAATGAATCATGATTTTGTTAGCATGTTAATGCTTGTTTTTGTGACATATACGAATATTGTTATCCTGTGTGTATATGTTGTGGCTAAGGCGATAGATCAATTTGTATCAAATTGTTGGCATAGTATGGATATAAGAAATATTTTGAGATCTTATGCAAATGTTTATGAGCGGGTGCTGACGCTAAAATCAGTTTTAATTTACCCATATTTTTGGGTATGTGATTAATTAGTGATTGATTGTGTTTGATGTTTTGAGTAATCTCATTTAGTGTAACATGTTCTCACAGGTTGGTATCAGATCTTTAGGTTCACTGAGTCTACAGGGACACTAGGACTTAGGACTAGGATGATGTCTAAGTTAGGAATATGACATAAAAATATGATGCATACTACCTAATCTCAGTATTTGGGTGCCCTGGCCAGGTATTCAATTATTGAAGAAGAGGTAAGTATGGAACTTTTAGATTGTTATCTTTCTGATTACTCTGATCAAGTCATCATTTTGAGACAATCTAAAGAGCATAACGAATAACAAATCATGGTGTGAATATCTCAATCCTATCTTAAAGAAGATAGGAATTGCATCATAATCTATCAAAACTTTAATGTTTGGTAACTATACGAGAAAGACAAAATACCATGAAATCTAAATCTGAATACAAAGAAGGAAAAGAAGAGTTCTTGAAGATGTGATTCAAGAAGAAAATAAAGTAAAAGACAGATAAGTCTATGCTTATAAAGTGATTCAAGGTATGAAATCCACATAAGATGGAGAGAACTCCAATGATAAGTATATAATGAGAAGATAAATGAGAACAATGACAAAGGAATAAGGTGGAATCTGAGTTAATCTCAGAGCAATCTATGTGTGTAAGAAAGTGTTAATGAAAAATAAGCATGGCGTTTGAAAGAAATTAAGACAGATGAACCATGTTTAATGAAGAAAATGTGGCAGATGATGATTTACCTGTTGATAAGTTGTTGAAAAACATAATAAAATAAGAGAACATACCCAAGTGGGATAAATAGTCATAAGGGAAGGAGTAATGAGATACGTTAATCATGATGATTCCTATGCTAATGGCAAGGAACCCGAAATGAAAAAGGTAAAATGATACATAAGAAGTTGTAACATGCATAATGAAAATAGAATTGGTTACGTTTTTGCTTGTGACCGTTGAACGATGTTGCTATGATGTGGAAAGTGTGTTTCCCTTTATGTCTTTCATTTCTAGGGAACAACTTTCAACTGGATCATTTCCACTTGGTATGTGTGGATTCATTGTAAACATGAGGGTGGATAGCTTATTATAGCATAAGGTTGTTTGGACTATGGTTCCAAGATCATAAATTTTGTGATGATATTGCTTTTGAGCCTTCCAATAATTAGGAAGACTCCTCTTATATGTCTTGATATTTGTTATGTTGGTAAAAGTAGACGATATAAGGATGTGAGTTGCTTATAGCACATGAGGTGGATACCAAGGTAATGAATCCTAGTATCCAAGATGTATTAATATTATGAGAAATATGTGAAGGTTGGAGATGTTTATTAAATGAACATTCCAAGCATTCCTTTTCTGTAGAGTGAGAGGGAGAGAGAGTTGATGATGACCCTCTAAATATTGTTTGGAAGGAAAAACAAAAGTGATTCTATAATGTTGTGTATGGTTCAGTGATAGCTGGGCAAGACCACTATCAAGGATAGATGGGTTGTTGTGGTTAATAGAAATGTGATACTATGTTCCTTTAAGATAAACCTATGATCAAATATCAATGCATAAGAGTTAGATTGGATGACATAATTCACATGACCATGATGAGTTTAGAGTTATGTCCTTTAGACTAACCAATGTACCAATAGAATTTATGAATAGGAGGAACAAAGTGTTCAAGTAATGTCTTACAAGTTGTAGCAAGCTTTGAATGATGACATGTCAAAGTATTTCAAATATGGTCAAAAATATGATCAATATTTCTTCAAAAACCTTAGGGTTGCTGAAGCAGCAATAACTATGAGAACAAGTTGAACAAGAGTGAGATGGGGTTGATTAAATTTCTTTATGGGATCATGATATGTCTTCTAAGTAGGTTGTGTAAATCCTATTAAGGTGAAGATAGTGTTGTTGTTTCACCCCTAACAAGGTTGACTAGGAATGATGTTTTCTTGTATGGAATGACAGTTGCCAGCGTCAGCAATTCTTTTGATACTGAAAAAAAGAACTGACAAGAGTTCTAGTGTCAGTATATAAAAAAAAAGGATGTATACATTGCCTTTTTTTTATGCTTCAAGGAATGGTGTGGGATACATGCCATGATTGGTAAAAAGCTAGCAAGTATGACTGTTGAGTAATGTGTTGATACAATCGATATAATTTTAGAATGATAGCTAGAATTTAAAGTTGAACATTACTACTAGAGTTGTACAGATGACACAACAAGTTTCTACATTCAATAATGAGAATGTTTTCTTAGGTGGGGATTTTGGTGCCAACCCAAGAGGATATATGTATGAATGATATGACATCACCATGATATGCAAGTAACCATGTGAAGGTAACAGGATGAGTGATTCAACCCTATTTTAGGGCTTTATCTTGTGTCATTTTGCATTTCAGCCACATATATACTTGTTAGATTACATGTTATTTCCCCCAATATGCTTATTTCTATCAAATGCACTTATGGAGGATTTTTGCATGTTTTATAGGTACTTTGTACACTACTTGATGGCATGGAAAGAGGATGGTCCAATCTAGGGTTTCCTCAGGCTTGGAAGAGCCCAAAATGAGGCTAAAATCACTTCCAACCTACCCCAAGTGGTCAAAGAATGTTTTGAAGCAATACCCTCCATGGATGATCAATTTCAAAGCTCAAATGCATACGAGAGACACAACCACGATCGTGGTACCCCACCACAGTCGTGGTGGACATGCCCTAAGCATGAAAAATCACTAAAACTCCCAGAAATTGATGAAAATGGCCAAAACGACCGTGGTGATCAACATGCCCGTGGTCATAGGTCCCCACCACGACCGTGGTGAGCCCCCATGGTCGTGGCCATCCATGTACATATCCCTATGATCTCCACATTTTAATTCCCATGACCGTGCCCATCCACCACGGTCGTGGTCTACCCTACCCACCACGACTGTGGTACTCACAAAATTCACCCATTTCTCCACTACTTTCCCCATTTTACCCCTAACTTAACCCTAGGCCCCCTAGACACCTATATATACCTAGGTGGTGGATGGGGCACGAGGCTAGCTACCTTCTACCTAGCTCCCCAAATCCCCACCCACTCCATTCCACTCCTATCCACCTCAAATCCACTCCATTTCACCATTTCCACCACATAACCCCCCATATCTAAGCCTTCCATCCACTTCCTTTCATCATTCCCCATAATTTCATCCTTGGAGGAGGGAGGAGGATGTCCTACAGCTGCTGGAGAGGAGGATTGCTTCATCTACACCGAGCTCCATGACTTCTTCTACCTCTTTCTTCTCTCTTTTTGTATTTTCCATTTCTATGAGTAGCTAGGCCCCTTGGGTGGGCTGTTTGGGGGAAATTATGTTACTTTGATACCATGTTGGGGGGAAACGACATGTAAACATTGAAATTCCATTTGTTAATGATTATATTCTATTTGCATCTCATTCTCCATGGATTGCTTGTTGGTTTGTGTGTGAAATCACCTAGGAATTTAGGCAAATTACTTATATGTGTGAATTTTGGGATTTGCCCCTAGGTCCAATTCTTGGATCCCTAGGTTGCCTCCCATCTTACTACATCCTAATAAATCTCCCTAAACCTAAGTGATAGATCTAAGTAGCTAGATTAGATAATTCTAGTGCAATTAGCATGGAGCCTTCTCAAGGCTAGAATGTGGGGGAATAGGGGTCCAAATCCCTAATTTCACCTCCCCATTACTACCCTCGGCCCCTAACTATCCTAGAAATGCCTAATCTAGAAACCTAGACTTGATTAGACTCTAATTGAATTGTACCTAATCCCTAACCCAATTGAGCGTCGTAAGGGTAGTAGGGGGTGTTAGGGACTAGTTTCCCTATGCACAACCTAGCATTTCCATGGCCAGTTAGTTGCTTAGGTTAATTCATTAGACTCTAACTTGTTGTTTGGTTTGGATAATCTAAATGGAATCATAATGTTCATATGTCACCCCCAACTTAAGTGATAAGTTCATACCCCTAAACAGCCCACACACCTCTTTACTTCTTAAAACCCTAGATTTGTGTTTTCTTAGCTTAATTAGTTCTTTCCTTGCTTAGTTGGCTTCTTGCTTTGCTCTTGTCTTATTCATGCTAGTGTAGCTCTTTAATTGCTCTTTTGCTTCTCTCTTGCTTGCCCTAGTGTAATTTGCCTTTTCATACCTAGCTTAATCCTTTCTTGCTTGTTTAGCCTTAATCTAGTATAGGGTTAACGTAGATTTCATTCCTACGACTCTCACTGGTATCTGACATATACCCTCTTGTCATGTCCAATTCATACAAGATTGCTAGGTAGGTATATATATGTCTTCTCATCATGTCCAATACATATGAGATGACTAGATATCCTCTCGTCATGTCCAATACACACGAGATAACTAGATATCTTCTTTCCATGTCCAATACATATGAGATAATGGGATAATTACATAACATTGCATTTAAGATAGATCCAATTACAAATGCATATGCATCTACCCATGTGTTCCCATTCTTCATAAGAATTGGTACACTTGGCTCCTTAGAGACTAACTCCATGGATCATGGACATGTTTTCTCTCATTGAGTCTTTCATGATGAACCCTTCAACATTTTACCAATGTAAGTGCTCTTACTTAGGTCAAGAAGCTTTCCAAATCTATCTCTATAGACCTCGATCCCCATCACATAGGATGCTTCACCTGAACCCTTCATATATAAGGTACTTTCCTTGCTAGGTTTTAACATTTGTAGGATAAGGACATTATTCCCCATCATTATGTGGAATATTAAATATTCTCCCCCAAATTTTTTTGTAATAATAGATTCCATCTTCATTCTGACTCAATTCAAACCCTTTGTCTGTCTTGTCAAATTGAAGATTCTAACTCTGAGATGCTTGCTTCAATCCTCAGATTGACCTTTGTAGCTTATAGACATTATTTGCATTAATGGGTTTATAAACCATTAGGTTGTGTCACATACACATCCTCTTAATTATTCCAATTAAGGAATACAATTTTAATCATCCATATGAACTTCTCATGGTCATATAAAGTTGCAACAGCAAGCATGATCCAGATGGATTTAATCATGGTAACTAGTGAAAGGACTTCATCATGTTCAACATCTTAAAGTAGTTTGAAATTATTTTCAACCAATTTACCTTTCCATGTTGGCCCAATGCACCCTATGGGTTTTACCCCTTAGGTGGATCCAACAAGGCCATACCTTGTTGGTTACATGGAATCCATCATTGATCTTATGGCCTCAAGCCATTTCTCATATTCTGATCCCTCAATAGTTTCTTGGTAGGTTATTGACTCGTTTGTACGATCAGCTTACTGCCTTATCTAGTTATAAGACATTATAATCTTTCAAACTCAAGGCATGTTCTACTAGAACTATGAGTTCTGTGTTTACATAAGGAACTTGAGATTCCACAACAACTTATGATTCTCCGTGGTTCTATTCTACCTCTCTAGGTTTAATGTTTTCTTATTCGTATCGAACATTTTGAGTTCTACTTTTACTCCCACTGATTCCTTTGGAACTAAGTTCCTCTTTTGGAATTCAGCCATCCTATAAACAAAAACTTTGTTGTCGAGTTGGAATATAAGTAGTATTCAACAAGATAATATTTATGCGATTTATGGATAAAGATTTTAAGAAACAATTTTCTTATATAAGCCTTCAATCCTAATCACTACAAAAAGACTCACCGGGACACTTCTTGTGCCATATCTCATATAATGTCTTTTGAACCAATTTACATGGTACATAGTTTTAGTGTAAAGCATATGCCCAAAAGAAATTGTAAGATCGGCTAGATTTTATTGATAATCTCACCATGACTTAACATGGTGTGACACCTTCTTTCTGACACATCAATATGTTTCAGGTGGAGTTCAATGTGATACACTATCACGATCTCTCCAAAAGGTCCTCAAATACTTGGTTTAAAATATTTCAACATTGTTCACATCAATGTATCTTAATACTTTTACCAATTTTGTTATGTACTTCATTTATGATCTCCTTGGACACTTTAATAGATCCAAACTTGTATTTCATTAAATACAAATTTCAATATCTACTAATCGCATCGATAAATATGATGAGGTACTTGTAACTACCTTTAGCATTCTTTCTAAAAGGTTTATGTACATCAATATGTACTAGTCCTAATGTAATAGTCGATCTCCCACTACACCTAGTGAACATGCTTTTGTCATATTTCACAACAAATAAGACATTCATGTCTCTATTGGTTCAATAACCAAAAGAGTCTAGACAACCATCATATGGATTCCAGAAATGCATTTATCTTTTATGCACTTTAAATGGCAATGCTATAGGTATTCAATGTTTGAGTCATCAAGTCATTCAATATATGTGTCATACAAATATTTGTCTTTACAACTATCAAGTATAGTTTGTGATACATAGGTCATTGCCATAAAAGATCATATCTTTAAAATGAAGCATGATGTTCTTATCATACAAAACATATAATGTTTTCATCAATGGCAAGTGCATAATAGAAATTCACTAATTCTATTATATGCCCATGAATGACAGCTCCCAACTGTAAAGGCAGCAACCCTTGCTCCGCATGGTGCTAGCTTGCTTCTTCTCAGGTCCTAAAGTGGACATCTCTATCTCTATCTTCTTCCTGAGATTCTCTATGAAGAGGATAATTCTTTCTAATGTCTAGACATGTGACAATGGTGGCACTTTATTTTATTTATCCTTTAAGTGAAAAGGACATATTCCTTTTACACTTACCCTTCTCCATGTATTGAGTGCAGAAGAGTTGGACTTATGCTTAGCCTCAGAACACTTCTTAGCTTGCCTTTTCCCTAGGACTCACTTTCTCCGATCATCATCATAGATTTCTCCTTCTTCTTCCTTGATTTGGGAAATCAACATTCCAAACATTTGATAAATTGACCATATAATTCATGAAACACATGCATAATCACGTCTATGTTCAACTCTTGACCTAATAGAAATCCCAATCATTCCACATGTCCAATCATATTGAGCACATGGGGTTCTACTAGACCTCCCTTTGTCATTTTGCACTCAATTAGAACTTTGGAGACATTATACCTTCTTTGCTTTACATGATTCTTAAGATGTGTTACCATCTCGAGAATGTCCATGTTGTTCATGCAACTCAGAGTTCATACAACAAATAATTAGGTATTCAAATGTCTATGGCATCATTGGCATGCTTCCAATAAGCATCCATTTAGCCTTAGGAGCATTTGGAGTGTGTTCCTATGGCATTGGTCTATCAAGGAAATAGAGCTTTCTCTCATTGATGAGAAAATTTCTCAAAGTCCTTCACCAATTGTGGAACTTTATCCCATATATATATACATACATATATATACATATATATACTTTATTCAATCACCACATATATAATATGTATCATATACATGCTATAACCACAAAAGAGAACATGCAATAAATAAAACACATAAGTGATGGTTATGGCCATACTAATGTAATTCCTTGGAGCCACAAGGAATTACTATCACCTATGGTCCACATCATATGCAACTGGTTGTTGGTGAAGATTTGTGCTCGAACCAATTCGAGTTGATTGATTCAAGTCTTGAACTGATCAAATCTCCTCTTGGTCGCTCGGTTAGGCTCTTCTGAAGCGATCGTCTGGTTCTCATGTCCAAGCAGCGTCTGGACACCTCCAGTCAGTCAGTTGGGCCACCAGTTGATCGGTTCGTACTCCTATCATTTGGCCTCCTCGGTCCTCCAGTCGATCAAGTCAACTCACAAGCCAATCATTTCATCTTTGTGCAGATTGTCATCTCATGTCGAAACATAAATTAAACTATCCTATTTCTTATTACATTGTATATTGGAAAACCTCGAGTTACATTCGAGGGGAAATTGAAAGAAAAGCATTTATTTACATTTGAAAGAGAGAGAGAGGATCGATACACATATTGATAAATAATAGGAATAAATAACCACAACCATGCACACACATATCTGGTGTTTTGGCCATAACCATGCTTTACACCCACCATCAAAATTGATTTTATGGCGGCGCATGTAAATTGTGTGTGTTTGTGTGTGTGTGTCTATATATATATAGGGTATATCTTCTCTACCTGTGCGGGTAACTAAGATTTTCTACCCGTGCGTCTATTTTGTAACAGGAAGGCATACATTAGTAATGAGACTGTCCAAATTGTAATGAGATGACCAAAAGTTTAATACAAATACTTGTTTTGTATTACGGTGTTGTTACAGTCATAAATATATAATTTACTATTTCCAGAAGGAGAATACAAACATCATGTTGTATTTATAAAATGAGTCTATCTATTACAATTTTGACCGTCTCATTACAAATGCATGCCTTCTTGTTACAAAATAGATGCACGGGTAGCAAATCTTAGTTACCCCCACGGGTAGCAAAGATATACCCATATATATATATATGTGGGTATATATATGGGTGTGTGTGTATATATATATATATATATATATATATATATATATATATATATATATATATATATATATATATATATATATATATATATATGAGTATATCTTCACTACTCGTGCGGGTAACTAAGATTCACTACCCGTGTATAAATTTTGTAATAGGAAGGCATGCATTTGTAATGAGACAGTCCAAATTGTAATAGACAAACTCATTTTGTAATATAAAGACTCATTTTGTATTACAACGCTGTTACAGTCATAAATATATATTTTACTATTTCCAGACGGAGAATACAAACACCATCTTGTATTTACAAAATGAGTATGTCTATTACAATTTGGACCATCTCATTACAAATGAATGCCTTCCTATTACAAAACGGATGCACGAGTAGTGAATCTTAATTACCCGCACGGGTAGCGAAGATATACCCTATATATATATATATATATATATATATATATATATATATATATATATATATATATATATATATATATATATATATATATATATATATATATACACTACCTGATACCTGCATGGGTAACTAACATTAGTTACTCGTGGATCTATTTTGTAACAGAAAGGTACTTATTTGTAATGAGACATATAGAGTTTGTAGTGAGATGACAAAATTTGTAATACAAATACTTGTTTTGTATTACGCGTCTGATTACAGTAAAAATGATATTCATGACAACAGTTTACATTGTAATACAAATGAGTGTTTGTATTACAAATTTGGTCATCTCATTGAAAATAATGTCTGTCTCAAAACAAATAGGTACCTTTCTATTACAAAATAGATCCATGGGTAACTAAAGTTAGTTACCCATGCAGGTAGCGAATGAATGGCCTATATATATATATATATATATATATATATATATATATATATATATATATATATATATATATACTACCCGCATGGGTAACTAACATTAGTTACCCGTGGATCTATTTTGTAATAGAAAGGTACTTATTTGTATTGAGACATATAGAGTTTGTAATGAGATGACAAAATTTGTAATACAAACACTTGTTTTGTATTACATGTCTGATTACAGTAAAAATAATATTCATGACAATAGTTTACGTTGTAATACAAAATGAGTGTTTGTATTAAAAATTAGGTCATCTCATTAAAAACAATGTCTGTCTCATTACAAATAGGTACCTTTCTATTACAAAATAGATCCACGAGTAACTAAAGTTAGTGACCCATGCGGGTCCATAATGAATGGCCTATATATATATATATATATATATATATGTGTGTGTGTGTGTGTGTGTGTGTGTGTATGTGTGTGTGTACATATATATACATACATATATAAATATATATATTAGTTTGGTTCTTTTTGTGGTTATGAGACGGACGTGCGCATCAACCAGTTTAAATATTTGCATCGCATGCAATAAATAAACATGATAAAAATCAAAATTTGTTCATATCGATTATCCCAAAACATAATTAATTGATGTGGCTCTGATACCACTATTGGGAAATACGGCATCCGATAGGTAGCAGAAAAAAAAATCACTGACATATTTCTCATTAACTAATAGATTGTGTAAATAACTATGCAATGAGAAGGATGGTTTCATGAAGATATATATGGTCCTTGAGCAAGCCTGGTGACAATCCTCGTCAAAGTAGATGCGCACTCTATCTTGGATAGTGGATGTGCAGCTCATAGTCGCACTAGGACTCATCTGACTGCTCCTCTCTGGACACTTGACTCAGACAACTACTCCAATAGCTCCTCAGATCTCACCTTAGACTACGAGTTGGCATTGCCCTCCTAGCAGTAGCCAAAGGACTCCTGCCTCTAGAGTAGTCCACACGGACCAATTAGAACTCTTATTGTCTTGTAGGAACAAACAGGAAGGAGTTGTCCCTCTCGTTGGTTTACTAGTCACCAACATGATCTCCCACAAATGATCATTAGTTGTTTCTCTCCCGTGGCTATCCCTCCCTAGTCAGGTAGGACTTGCCTAGGCTCTCGTGGTTACCACAACCAGAGGGCACAACAATTATCAAAGCAATTGATTCTCAATTTTCTATGCAGTAGTTGTTTTCTGGGAAGCCCCCAGTACCTCTCTATATATAACATGGGTCAAGGTCAGGGTTCCCAATCCCCAGCCAATGTGGGACTAAACTGGGAGTGGAAAGGATCGGACGATCTTGAATTTCACAATAATTCTAGAAGTTTCACAACCTACTTGCATCAAAATGGTTTTCACGCCCAGCAAGACGATCGTCTCGCATGTGAAATAGTCATTTCACTAAGTGAAACAGTCATTTCGCACCTTCCAATTATGCACATATGTCGACAATTCAATTCTAATTAGTACTCAACTTGATGTCAGCACCAATCCTTTGTGCAATCGAATTGCACTCCCGAAACGGGCATCTGGTGTAAACAAGACGCGCATCTCACACCATCCCATATGGTCGTCTGACAAAGGTGAAATAGGCATCTTACAACATGCTAGACGACCATTTTTTACAAGTGAGATGGGCGTCTTGCAGTCTGGGTCAGGCAGAATTCCAACCAATGTACAAAACAATCAACCTGACACTTCAAACAACAGTCTTAACACTTGAACCGATTGATTGGTAGTCTAGTTAGTTGATTTGTTGCGTGAATTGACATACCTAAACACTTTAGTAATCAATTCAATTATCATTCAAGATCAAACTCCTCTTCTAGATGAGTTCCTATGTGTGTGACCCCATAGGTCCCATATCACATTGGCAGTGAATGTTCATAACTAGCTTATGACATCACAAGCAATGAGCAGTGCCTAGTCGCACATCATTGCTACCCAAGTGAATGGAAAGTTAGGGAGAAACTTCAACCTACAATCTGTGTATGGTGTTATAGTGTTTGTATAGTTCCTTTGTCACTAATATCCAGATTGAACTAGAGGCATGGAGTAGTCATCCTCATTATTATTCAATCTTGTTTCTTAAACCAGAGCAGACTGCATGAGATATATGTAAGCTCAATATCACATATTGACTCACATGTGTATGACCATACTTTTCTCAGTCTCTCTAATTAAGAGACCTTATATATCACACTCCTGTCAGAGGGACAAATCTCATCTCTATCACTCACAGTCAGTCCCCATGTATCAAAGTCACCCAATCATCACCTTTATAACAAGCCATGTTTTAGGGTTACGTTTGATGATGTCAAAGTGTACCCAATGACATGTGATGAGTTCAGTGATTTCAAATCTTATAATCACAACCACCATCATCACTGTGAGACATGACTATGACTTCCATGATGATGGCTTCCATGTGTTAGTCTCACAGTGGCTTTGTCTGATACACTATTCTCTAATATGTATATGTGTGCTTGGTTTGATATTGCCATATCATGACTAATGAGATTTAGTCATCAACCAAGTCAAACTTTGATCTTATGTGTTATTGTTGTCTATCTACCTTCCACAATAACAACCGATCAGGGACATAATTAGAATATGTATATGTATTCTTAACATCAATATGATCTCATCCACAAGGATAGTAACTTGAATACATACGTCATTGAGTAATATAATTCTCTAGACAATTATTATGTTATTCATTATCTCATAATTGAGTATACAAAATAAATTAGAAGCTTGCCTTTAATATTTATTATCAAATCATGTATTGAATGCCTCATCCCAATCATAATATGATTGGATCTATGTGCATACATACCAACAATAGTATCACCTAAACACATAGGATTATTATACTCCAGCCTAAATAATATACTATCAGGAAAACATTTACATGTGAAACAAGTAGGATGAGACCTCCAATGAGATAGAGTTAATTAAAGTGAAATTATGAATGAATTGATGAGGTTGGCTTAGATTTCCTTAGGTATGATCCCTCACTTATTATTCATTCCTTGCATTTATTTTGTGCAACATTTGATTTTAGTTTTTCTTGTATAACAACTTTTGCCAACTTTATGATTTTTTTATGTATTCTTCTGATTCATGATCAAATGAAAGAAGAATATTTTTCCTTGAAAGTAATATATTAAAAAGGTATTTGAGTTTTTTTGGAGTTTTTAGATTTCAACTTTTTATGAAAAAAGAATGAAGGGCAAGTTTTCTGTGGATTTATGTTTTTTATTATACTTGTTATATATATGATGCAAGAAGCAAAAATGGATAGGTACCATTAGGGTTAAGTGTCTACATGCAATACATTTTGATTGTTAACTCAATATCTTATAGCATGTCCCCTTTGTTTCCCAATGATTTGATTTAGGACAAGATGATATGAGGAATTATAGAAGAGATGTTATATGCCACATGTATACTACTCTCATTTCTTCATTCTTGTGGTATGGAGAATTGGTACCATGGGATATTGGGGATGAGTATATCATTATCTGCCATCTCTAGACACATATAGTCATGAGTATATGTCAAGAGATGCCATAAAGAGTTAATGCTAGAAACTTGTCCTTGTGGTCACTTGATCCTGATTGTATAAGACCATAGTAGAAGTCCACAAACCATGTTTGATATAGAGACTTTTGCATAAATAATAGAATGATGGGTTTATATTAACAATCTATACGAGATACCTTAAAAAGTCAACAAAAAGTCTCCAAAATTTACATGTTTACCCAGAATACATGTTCCATATTATATGGAAACAAGGAATGTTAGGAATTACATCCACCTAAGGAACTTACGTAATATAGTAAATGTATTAACTGATAAAAAAAATATAGTAAATATTTGTGGTTTTGAAGGATGTTAAATTTACATATTCATCAGAAAAATGAGGGATTTTGAAATAATATTTATGAATCTTAAGTTAAATAGAAAGAATATATATGTTGTCTAAGAAGGAATATCTATATATGTTTATAGTCAGGTTCAATATAATGTTGACATGAGATAGGCCCTAGAAAAGATTCTTGATGAAGGTTTCATTAGTATTCCTAGGGATAAGAATAGTTTCATGGTAGAACACTAACTACAAGGACATTGAGATTACCTAACCTAGAACGGTAGTATGGAGATGCCTATTAAGAATGGCATACATAAATCTACAACATAAGAGGCAGACTCATTAGTGATAATCATAAAACCTAATTTCTCTAGTTTTGTGAACAACCCTATCCTAGATCTTTATGAGGAGGTATAAACTAGAATGTGCAACATGGTGTTAAAAGAGTAGACAAATCAAGAGAACAAGGTCAATGGTTCGTACCATTCAATAAGATAATCAAGACTTAGAGATTCTAACCCCATAAAAGGTTAGTGTTACGACCCTCTCACCCTATTATCCCCTAAAATGGAGGACCGAGAGGGAAGGGGGCATAATCATAATTCTGGGATCAATATTGGTAAGTAACTAATACTAATCATATATTTCATTATATAGAAAAGAGTTTGATAACAAAATAACCTCTCCTAAAGGGAGTTACATGGAATGTGGATCTAATGTTTGCAACAAAAAGAAATTCTATCTATATAT
Organism: Alisma plantago-aquatica; assembly: GCA_963693085.1. Classification (NCBI taxonomy): domain Eukaryota; kingdom Viridiplantae; phylum Streptophyta; class Magnoliopsida; order Alismatales; family Alismataceae; genus Alisma; species Alisma plantago-aquatica. The sequence goes on along the minus strand of OY856415.1, from coordinate 384,264,110 downwards.
ATCCTCTTGTCTTTTGGTGCCTTATTCTCTAGATGTTCATCTTCCATCATTAATTGTAGGTTACTAGCAGTTTAACCTAAAATGCTATGAAACAAAACACAGTCAGTATAACAAGTTATACTGGTATGTGGAGGAAACAAAATGTGTACATGTATGAGTAACAACATCATTAGTCATATTTGCAAATAAAATAATCAAAATAGCTTTTGGTTTCTTTAACTTCTCAACCCTTAATCTATGTGGCATACCCACTCACTAGGGGCACCCAATCTACCTTAGTCACTCTCTGGGAGTATTACTTTGATCTACCCACTCATTGGGGTGATTTCCATCTAGGATATCCATGATCTCATACTCACTCAGTGGGAGTACTTATAAGCCAACCCACTCTCCGGGGGGTGCTTTCCATAGTTATCATGCATGCATTTAAATCGGAGATACTATTGTGGGCTTGAGCAAGTTATTTCTATATGTTGGGATACTCATATTGGATTTATAGATTGTAGGAAGTAAATAAACAAGCAAGCAGTTATTTTAGAATCTGTTTGGAAAAGCATCAAAAAATTATGAAAGCTATTTAAGTTGAGTAGTCAGATGCATAACCACATACCTTTTTCAAAAGTAACTTCATATTCAAGGAAAATGCAATAATTGAATCAACCAAGCAATTACCCCTAAAATAATCACACCCAAGTATCACTGTTTTGTTCACAAACTCACATTATGATTGAGTTGGGGTCCAAGTTAGGGTTTTGGAGTCAAATTAGGGTTATATTAGGGTTTTGGCCTCCCAATCACCAAGTTTTAATACTTTATTCTTTGAGAAACCCTAATTTTACCATCACATGCATTTTTAAGTCAAGAAAACCCTAATTCATCAACTTATGGATTATTAATCTCAAATTATATCTAAGAAATTATTTTTATCCAAAAAGATCAGTCTTTACACATTAAGAACAATTAAACATATAATGATCATCAAAACATAGGATTTATGGTTTTTATGCATTAAGCACATTAAAGTTGGTAACTTCAATCCAAATTCTTTATAAGAATGATCATTGTCACTAGAAACCTTAACTATTATCAATATGGACTTCATTATCTTGGATCATCATTATCTTCAACATTATCAAATTATAACATGATTTGATAGAATGAATGTATTTAACAAGTTAATACACCAATCTAGGGTCTTCATGCACTAATCACTTACTAATCATGTATCCCAGACACTTTTGTAATATTAATCATAACTAAGTCTCAATTATATTTTAGTTTAATTCCTCTAATTTTTCCCATCAACTTTCATATAAAACTTGTCTCAATTTGAGTTACTGATGATTAACTACAAAATTTACAAGATAAATCAGTATTGGTCAGTTAGTGCATGCCATGCCATCAAAAAGGGGTTCAATTTCTTTTTACCTCTTTTCCATGTGGGTCTGGCTCAGTGAATGGGTCTTGTCCATGCGGTGGCTTGTTCCATGCAAGCAAGTCATTGTGTTTGGGCTGAAAGATGCTTCTACCCCCAAGTGCCCTTGAGCCTGGGGCTTATTCACATTAGGGCAAAATGGCAATCCCCCCTTCCTTCGTCTTCCTCCTATGGCCTACGTCTACATTGCGCCTGACAGAGTCAACCTTAAGGTTGACTTCGGATGCTAGGGTTCCTAAGCATTGGATGAGGATGGGACAACCTCTGCCGCAATGGTACCTAATGGTGTCCTTGAAATCACCAAAGATGGATGGGGTCTAAATGAACCCCGTTCAGGTTTGGGGTAGAGGACATGGTGTTGTATAGAGAAACATAGAGGAGAAAAGAAGGGTAAAACATTTTTTTGATAGGAATCAGAGACAAGAAGGGTTTCCCTTTAACCTAAGGGCCGCACACCAATACTAGGTATAACTATGGTGCCTCATATAGCTAAGGCCAAGCAAGACCACCTGCCGAGATGTCTATACCTTGACGTCAAAGAGGAAAGTTTATTAAAGGTACCTGGATCAGGATTATCGGGGGACTGTCTTAATAGGAATCATTTCTCAGATCCAAAGATCAAATTTCTAGGCTCCCTCATACATGGAAGAGAGTGAGGGATGTGAATGGAGGAGGGGGGTCATTTTACCTGGCCTTTTTTATTCAGCCGAGGTGGAAGACAATGCCTCCCACTGTTGATCTGGAGATCAACGCTCAAGGATTCACCCACATATTCAAGGGGGCGAGCCCACTCTTTCTTAATACAAAAAAATGTGACATTTAAATGCATCAATCGATTAATGCTCTCACTTTAGGGAAACTGGTAAAATTTGTGACTTCCTCCTCTTTTATCCCATTGACTGCAAAACTTGAAGGAAGGCTTTCAATAATTAAATTTTTCTTTGGGTGATATTTGGTGGCAAAATACCAAGATTAAATATCCTTTTCTTGCCCCTTAACAAAAGCTTTATTGGATTTATTTAAAGCACTAATTAACTTATTTTCTCACCCAAACTTGGCAAGATCTCTTATTTTGTTATCTTTTCTCATTAAGAATACTATTAGACTAAAACCAATTCACTAGTTGCCTTCAAAATATCTTTTCTAGAAAATTCCACACTACTCCTTATTTAGAATATCAATTGTCCATTACTTTTAGAAATCCCTTTATCATTGATTTTTCTCTCTTTCTTTTCCCCATATATAATTGGAATAATAAAATCACAAAAATCCTTGCAATCGTGAACTTGCAAATTAAACCCATACATTTTACAAACAAAACACACCAAGCTTTCTAATATGCCCATAAAAATTCATTATTGGCATTCAAATACATGTATAAATTCATGCAAAAAAATCTAGGTTATAATAGTTAGTTTTGACCTATCATTGCATTATATGATTAGAAGAGAAGGATGTGGGTGAGACATTAGTATAGTAATTCATGAATCAAAGTGGGTCTTTGATTACATTAGTGAAATGATGTTTTCTATAGAAAATAGAAAAACTAATATTTGAGAAGATACTTGAATTCATGACCCACGATAACCCAGAGTTGAATGATAAGTGATATTCATATTAAACACCATAATTTATAATCTATAGAAATTTAGAGTAGCATAAGCACGACCGACCACATGAAGCTTTTTATAAATAGTGTGAAAAGATATTGACATATGTATCAAGTAGTTGCTATATGTATGCCCTGAGAGCCATAATGTGTTGATTTACATAGGGTTAAATTGCATGTAATTTAATTATTAATGAATCCAATTCCATTTATGTCTCTGCATTGGGAAAATGAATAAATGTACTAACTTCTGAGAATGTTTCAACTTGAGGGCTTTTGGTTTTGGTTTAGGACCTAAACATGAGATCATATGGATACTCAATACTATTCATTCTTGTTATGTCCCATGTTAGTTATTATTGTGGATATTATAGGACAACAATAATACATAAGACTAGTGTGTATGATGAATGATGACTATGTCTCTTTGTCATTATATTGGTTATCATTTCACATACACATGTATCTATTAGAGAACAGATTGTACTGGACATACATATTTTATGAATGACACGTGGAAGTCATATAATGGCAATCAAAGTTATATCTCTATGTGATAATGGTGATTGTGATTCTCAGACTTCAAGTCACTATAATAATTATACATAGCTCACTATAAATTAACACTACCCAACGTGACATTGAATAAGTGTTTCCATACATGAAGTGATTGGTTACGTTGTGACACTTGTTGATTACTATGAGTGATACATATGGAATTCATCCCCCATTATGATGATATATTGACCACTCGATAAGTGAGACTATGAAATGCATGACCATGCTCATGTAAGTCAATATATGATATTGGGCATACATAATCCCAATAGTCTTCTCTATTTCAACAAACATATATTGAATTTTAAGAGGATAACAACTCCATGACTTAGCTTCAATTTGGATATATATGACAAAGGGGTTATACATTGTAACATTGGTCACTTATAAGTTAAACGTGCTCACAAATTGTTCCTATTACTTAGGTAGCAATGGTGTGTTTCTTGATACTACTCTTTTCTTATGAGGTTATGGACATCATTATCAGTGTAATTAGGAACCTATGGGGTCACATACATAGGATGCATAAGCAAATTGAAGTTGCAATCAAACATATAATTAGAATCGTCATGAATCATGTACAAATAGATTTCATATTCACTTAGTTGACTAGGAAAGCTAGTAAGTCAACTAGATGGTTTAGATAAATGGACCAATTTGTTGTCAAACAATCAAGTGATCACTAGGTTAGGAAATTGGCCAGTCATTTGACTAGATAACCCCTTCGGTCATTGGATTTAAGTTAAGAAATAAGGAGTATGTGCCTATTTAATTTGGAATTGAATTGGCCATTTGAAACTAGACATGGAATCCTTAACTAGTTGACTAGAGATTCCAATTGGTCAACTTTGTGGTCCAACCAATCCCAGGCAGTCCATTGGTTAACAAATCAGACAAATAGGAATTTATCCTAATTTTCTTTGTTTGATTTTGTTTTGAGTTGCAACATGGAACATGATTAGATTTTGGAAATATAAGTCCATGACTCTCATGTATATAGGGGTGGATGTCCAATGGGATGGCATGTACTTGAGAACAAATTTGTGATACAAGTTGTCTAAGAGTTCTTTTCCTTGGAGAGAGAAAAACTCACCCCAAGGAAAACATCCCACAATAAGAGGAAAATGAGAATGAGAGATGCTAGCACATTGATGACACTAAGCTCTACTTGCTCATGGTGACTAAGGTGGTGTGTCAGGAGTTCCTACATCCACATGGACAATGTAGAGGTTTAGGCTCCTGGGGAGATGCAAGGACAAACAATGTCTCTAAGTAGAAGATAAGGTGTTGATGCAATGACAACATCTTGTAATGCGAAGTGCAATTTTGAAACTGACATAAGACACGTCGATTAGTTGGAAAGCTAGTTTGAAATGTATATGAGATATCCCTTTTATGTCTTTATTCCAATATTTTATTGCTGAAATAATCTATTGGTTAAGAGTTTTGTTGCAAAAATATTCTTAGTTCTGTTGCACCCCTTTTCCCAATGTGGTATTAGAGATGATGTTGTATGCTTTTTAGGTAAGTTTGGGTTTAAATCCACATACCATTGATGCATAGATAATGTGCAATTGTATCCCGGTGATGGATCCCCTGATTGAGTCTCCATCTTTGTATTATTTTTGTCCTTATTGACATCTAGATGTTTAAGAATGCATGTTTATTCCTAATAATAGTTTTATTGTCAGAGGAACTTATTGAAGCTTTTTGCATGTTTTATTGGTACTTTTAGATCCTAATTGATGGAAGGAGGAGAGAGAATATATTCAAAGGACTCCACAAAGAATGGAGGATCCAAAGGGGTCATAAAATCCAAGTCCAACCTACCCCAATCGTCCATAGGATTATTAAAGCAAAGAGCTTCATGGATTGATCAATATCACACTCATGTGTTATTCAAGCCCCCAAAGATGATCATTCTAAGAAAGGATGATCACTCCACAATAAAGAAAGCATCAAATTACCTGAAAAACCTCTAAGTCAAAAATCATCCCACTACTATCACTCTCATCAAATGTGCCATCTGGTCATAGAGTGGTCATTTTGTCACCAAAATGGTTGTGTTATTTTTGCCAAAATACTTCATTCCATGTTTATATTCACTATTTCCCACATTGTCCCAGAATGGTTGTTCTACTTCAGCCAAAATCCTTCATTCCCTGTCCATCTTCACCATTTCACACATATCCTCAACCTTGACATAGAATGGACATTCTGACCCCAAAACTCCGACACTATTTTTTATCATATTTTCACCAATTTAACCATTTTGGCCATTTTTCATTCGCTGCCAAAATGACCATGCTAACTAGAATGGTCTTCCACCTTTTATGTAGAATAATATTTGTGAACCTAGAATGACCATTCTAATTTGGACATTTTTTACTACTCCCTGCCATTCTAGCCTATACAAAATATTTGGATATAAGTGTCTAGGAATATGTCTCCAAAGAAATTAGCATGTTTACTGGTTGGATGGGAAGTTAAAGGATGTGAAACACCCTTCTCCTATCCCATACTGGTTGGATGGGATATAAGTGTATTAGGAGAATCACGTCAAGAAACCTGACTCGGATGATATAGATTAGGTTTTACCTATGCCTTAGTTAAAGGAGTCTCATAAGGTTGGATGGAAAGCGATAGGGACTAGTTCCCCTATACGCTCCCATGCAACCCATGGTCAATTAATTTAATAGGACTCCAAATATATATCATTCCTAGTTGTTTGGTTTGATATCTTAATTGTTGCATGCATGTGCATGCATATTACTCTTATAGGTGGTTGATGGTTACATATCCCTAGAAAAACACACTATCCTAATTACTTGCTAAAACCCTAATTTCCTTCTTTCTAGCTAGTATTAGTTAGATTATGTCACTTTCTTGTTTTTTAGGCTAGATTTAATAGTTAATGGTGAAATGCTTGGTTAGGGTTAGTGTTACAACCCCAATTTTGGGTTCATTTGCTGAGAAATGTAATTTCTCATATTAGAGATAAATTAACGAATAATGAATGGATGCATGATTTTCGTTTAAAATAGCCTTGTTGATTTATTTGCAGGCTTTATTGGCTATTGGGCCCAATAACAAGGATATTCAATTAATTAATGAATAACTGAGAATTTGAGATAAGAAAGGTGTGGAAACCTCTAGAAGGCAAATCCAAAGAGGATTTCGTGCCTCTTAGATTCCTTGGGTTCCAAGGAGTCCAAAGTTGTAAAGAAAAGGCAATAAGAAAAGAAAATATCAATTAAGTATTTCCTTGTTAATAAAGAAATTGAAAACATTGATGAAATGTGGAAAATATGTGAAAAGAGGTATAAATGGGAAATCCTTAGTGGAATTTCGTATCCCAATAATTCCTAACAATAAAAGGAACACTAATGAGGAAAATAAGAGAGAAATAAAGAGAAATCCACAAAAGGAAATATTTTAATAAGAAATAAAACAAGATAATGAGAATAATGCATTTAGATGCATCTAGAAGGATAATGAGTATCCTTAATGAGGAATTTCGAGATCTTTGAGTTCCTTGGGATCCAAGGAACTCCAATAAAGGAGAAGAAAGAGAAAATACCATAATTATAAAATAAAGAGATAATGGGAATACATGATCCATCAATTATGTAATAAAAAGAAGTATTTCCTATTTGAGGAGAATATAATTTCGTGATGGATAATTAAGAGGCAAGTAATAAGGAGATAAAGGATAGGATTTTCGAAATCCTATTATCACAAGAAAAAAAAAGGAAAAATTAAAAGATAAAGAAGAGAGAGAAGGCTACTTCTCATTGAAGATTTGGTTTCCTATTCGGAAAAGGATTCTTTGTTTCATGGATAGTTCTCTTAGGGCGTTGTTGCTCACCCTATATAGAGGGGTAGAGCCATGGGCCGATCCAGGAGAGAAATCCCACCTATTTCTTCTTCTTTCTTCTTTCTTCTTCTTGTTCTTGCACGTAAAACTCTAGTCGAGGGTAGAGTTCTATCCCTAGAACGTTTGAGGGTTCTTGGTTGATCCGGCCGAAAGCATGATGCACCCACGAATCTAGAGAGAGGATTAGCGGTCATTCCTTTGCTCTAACCATGGAGCAGCAGCCCCTGGACGGCTGCAAGGTCAGCCGCAATGGCAGACCTGGCTAGCGCTAGTTAGCTGCTTTGGCTGCGAACTTCGGGTATCCAGAGAAGCACCTTGGAGCGCCGGTGGTGGAGGGACCATCCCCTATGACCGCCGGAGTCCAGGGGAGGGAGGAGAAGGGCCGCAAGCCACGGCTAGGGCTGCTGCGGCTGCCGTTCTCAAGGTAGAAGAAGAAGGCTCGCGTTGGACCGTTCTACCCCTCAGGGGTATGAAGAAGCGCCAACTTACGCGGGGGCTTTTTCATAATTGGGTTATGTTTCCAAATGAAAGGAGCCGCTTTGCATGGAGACGATGACATGGCAGTTCCTGATTGGTCAGGGTAAGTTGATTTTACTAAAATCATAACTAAATATCCATAGCTCGGATGAGGACATACAAAATATGAAAATTTCTCAAAAAAATGAGAGGAATGCAATAAAAATATAATTGAAGCCTAATTCCTTATGCAATTCATAAAGTAGTGTAGTTTATCAACTTTAATGTATTAATGTTTAAAGAACCCTAATTTGATATGATTAAAGCAAATAGTAGGGTTTAATAGATGATTAAAGTTGATCTTAACCTGTTAATGATGAAAAGACACATTAGGAATAAAAAGTATGATCTTTGCACGTAATTCGCTTATTTTAAAGTTAATGTGCATAAATAGGCTTTAATGGGCCTTAAAACCCTAATGTTGGTAATTAGGACTATTACTAGCTTTAATTATTTGATTTCATGTATAGAACTGAGATTTCATGATTAAGGTTGGAATATGCTATTTTGGGCATTAAAGTCACTAATTTGTGGAAGGATAACCTTAATATAGAAATTAGGGTTTTCGATTGAATCAAGGTAGATTTAATACTAAATAGAGTTCATATGGGATTTTGATCATCATGAATTATGAGTTGATAATCCGAAAGAAACTAAAGGTGATAATTGAGTCTAATAACCTTGAAATAGATTAAAAGGATAAAGAAGGTAGTTTTGGTATAAAAGAGAAATAATCAACTTTAATTGGGCTTATGGTGTGGAAATTAGGGTTTATGAACTAAGAGAGCATTTAATATGATAAAAGCGTTATGGAGGCAAAAACCCTAATAAAACCCTAATGTGATTTAGAAAACCTAAGATGCAATCCAAGTCTAGCTTTAGAATGTTCTGGATAAATTATAACACTTGGATGTCATGCATTAATTTCACGATACTTGTTGATTGCTTGTTGCTTGTTCTTTATCATTATTGATTGGACAACAAGTTGCTCTGGATCAGGTATGTGGTTACGCTTATGAATAACCGCATTAGTTTCCCGCGTGTTTGCCGGATGGTTAATCGCATTGACTACAACTAAACTGTTTGGATGTTCATACTTGCAAATTATAAAGTCACTATGACTATCACATTAATAATAGAAGTATGGATTCTCGCACCTACATGCCACCCTGATGGATGATACCAAAGGTCAGGCCCAGATGGGTAGACCAATGGACACCTTGAGTGGTGACCCCAGGCACCAAGAAGGTGGCCTATGATATTGCATGACTAGTGGGCACCATGAGTGGTGACCCCCAGGCACCAAGCTCGGGATTGAGAAGGTGGCCTTAAGTCATTGGAAAAGGGCACCCTAAGGTGGGTATGCCAGGGTTAGGGCAAAAGCGATGGAGAATGTCATACTGAAAAGTGTAAATTGGCTTGTTAAATAATTTGATTGTGATTATTAAATTGTTAGCCATATGTGCAAACTTTTGGTTGTCCCCACATACCAGTATATTTCGATATACTGACTGACGTTTTGTTTGTCGGCGTTTTAGGTACAAATGAAAAGAACAAACAGTAAAGTGGCATATGTGGAATTAAATGAGAAGTAACGTACACAGGAGGATTTGTTAGAGTAACATCTTCATGGATAGAAGTTTAGAAATCCCAAATTTTCCAAGGTAAGAAAAGTTTTATTTTATACCACTTTTCAGTTTAGTTGGTAAAGTTTATTAATTATTACTGATTATTTGTCGAACCTTTGATCCTGTTAATTAGATAACGGCTCTGACCTTCGGGTCTCCCTTAATTGGGGGTTACTGGGAGGCGGGGTCATTACAATTGGTATCAGAGCATAGGTTCCTCATTTAATCTTTAATAATTATTAAATTTTACAAATTCTGTAGAACCCAAGGGAGTTATTAGAGGATTGTCTGAAAGACTGAGGTGTCTAGAAAAGGATCACGTCCGGGGGCTGGCAATATTTTCCTCCGCACCGCTAGTCGGAATACGAGGACTCCCGGATTGTGTGACTGCCTGGCCGATGTCTTAGGATATGACTCGAAATAAGATACCTTTAGGACTCTCTCGTCTTGTTCGTCCCTTCTTAACTCAAATTCTGTTAAGGACCTTAAGGATTAGGGTTTTCTCTCTTTTCCTCACCCTCTTGAGGTATGGGTAAGGTTGATAAGGATTATGGAATCCTCCACCAAATTAATAAAAAGCATGTAAATAAGATGTCATGGACATAAGCTTAATAGATTAGCGTAAAGGAATAGATACATGCTTAGGTCGTATGACATGAGTTGTCTTTGCCCTCAGGAGAGACCTGAGGATAGAACTCCTTGTCTGGAGGATGAGTAGAGAGGTTTAGTCTTGGAGGTAGAGACCTCCATTAAAAGTAGAGACCTAACACATCCTTTAGGAATGGTGTTAACCCTAACCCTAAGTGAAGGTTAGAGAGAAGAGATGACATGATGAGTTAGATGTCACGGTTGATCGGGTGTTTGGTTGGACATGCCTTTAGTTTGTCATACGAGCCATGAGAGGTTTGGGTCATGCATGATAGAGCAAAAGGGTGGCTCCTTCATGGATGAAGTTAGAGAAGAACCTTTAGAACCCTATGGGTTTATGCAGGTAGGGTATAGCCTACACCCAGAGTATGTCAACAGACGGTAGTAGGTTGAACCCCTGGCCAATATGCAAGATGGATGGCTTATGGAAGGGCTATGGATGATCTTGAGCAAACCTAAGTTCGAGCATAGGCCTCACCCATGTGGAAGATATACTAGTAAAGCTTGATCCTTCATGGAGAAAGGACATCTGGTAGTAAGGCTGGATGTAGAGTTAGCTCTAGAGAGAAAAAGCTGGACTCCAGCAAGAAGGTTGGAAGCTTAGGTTCCGAGACATAAGGAACAGTGGATAGTGGGGGAAGATGCGACCTAAGTGGATGATAGTGTTTGCCTTATGTTTGACCCTGGAAGGCTGATGATGTCTTGGTTGCCTTTAGAGGAACCAAACCTTAGGGGGAGGATGACGTTTCTGGTACCTATGGTTTAAGTGAGTACCTACGGGAAGAGATAAAGAGTGCTTTAGACCCCGAGGAGGGTTAAGTAACCAGTTGTGAGGCTTTATACCTAGATGGTTGTCCTTGAGGGGGACTCGACCTTGTGGTGTTTCTCTTATGAAAGGATCATGGAAGTACATGACATACCTGGGATATGCTTGATTCATGGTTAAGAGTTTGAGCATGCAATGGGATACCCAAAGGATAATCTAGGGATCCTAGGCCTAAGAGGGGAAGCAGTGTATCCAATGCGCATGGTGAGATTTGAGTCTCTATAGTTTCGAGCATGGTACTCTTAATGTGTAGAGGTAAAGGAAACCCCTTAAGGTAAGGGTATGTTTGATGACCCCCTCATGAATAAGTTGATTTGATGTTGAGTATGAGGGCAGGTGTGACCTAGCTTGGCTTTGTAGGTATCTGGTTGTGCCTTAGTAGCTTGCCAGGGCTAAGCAAGCTCATGTAGATGCAGACCCTAAACATAAGGATGCTTGTGACCTTTGTTATCCAGGTGTAGTTTCCTCCCATCCTGGGAGAAGGACCCGTTGGTAGGGTGTATACCAGTTTTGTTGGTGACCTAAAGAGGTCTCATAGGATCTTGAGAAGCTAAGTGAAAAGTACATGGTACAAGAACGAGCCAGTAAACCCATAGATAACCATCTCTAGGTGCATATGGATGTGTTACCATGAAGGTAACCAGTATGGGACCTGACCAAGGTAGGCAGGTCACCATGATCCCTGAGAAAGGATGAAAGTCAGTCATGAATGCAGAGAGAGATGATGAAGGATTGGGTACGGTTCGAAGTTGAACATGTACTATGTTAGAATCCTAAGTCTATCCAAGGGTCAGGTAGGGATAAGACCGATGGAAGAAGGAGTTGCCTAATTCCCTAGTTGCACATGACCATAGGGTCGGGAGGTAACAACTATCATTGTCTGAGGGCCATGGGTTAGGAGATTGATCACCTTCATGAACTCATGGGACCCAAAAGGCAGATGAGTAGGGCACTCTCTGGATGCATAAGGGAAGAGGGATGACACCAAAAGTACCGGCACCCTATAGACCTAGAGGAGATGACCTAGGATTATGTTTGGGCTAAGTAAGTCTGAGACCAGTTTCCCTAGAAGTAGTGTGGATATCATGATGTTTGTGATATAGAGACATAAGTTGCATGTTTCAACTTGGATTTGAAAGTGTACGGGCAAGGTGGGCTGTACCATCTCTACTTTTAGAATAGGAAGAACTCTGTATTTGGACTGCAGCCAAATGCTTATTTCTTCTTGTTATGGGAGTGAGAGATAGGATAGTACGCATGCCTTACACCAAGGATAAAGATGATATAAGTTGGAACGTTGCTACAAGGGATAATGATAGAAATGATAACATACCTTTGTGGAGTGAATGATACATTGATGGTTTACAACCACTAAGAGTATTAAGGAAATCATCTTGTGAGGATGTTTTATCATGAGCTATGCAAAATTTGTAAAGTTAAATCACCATGAGGATGAGCTCAGAGTTTCTGGATGAAGACAAACGTAGAGGTTGAGACGAGATGATAAGTATAATACATAGAGGTGTATGTTACCTAACACTTAAGGATGAGAGGTGGTAATGAATTCTCTAGTTGAGATATAGATGCCTAGTTAGCTGGAAGCTAGAAGAAGTGGAGGTTGTTTGGCTAACCCTAAGTTTGGAAAGAAGATGTGTTTTGATATGATTGAGTAAGTTAATGGTCGTTCGGTTAGCCAGATTAGTCCTTGATATAGTAAAAGGATGGTAATAAGGCCTTAGATACACTTCTTTGGATAGGGAGGTGATAAAACCCTGATGAAAATAGTTTAGGGTTTCTGAGGTATCAATCTCGAGGAATCATGACTTACAGAAGATCATGGTTTTAAGATCATGATACACCTTGATACTATAAAGATAGTAAGTGATGGCAGCATTCTGGATGCTTAAAACAAAATTGCATGTAGCATGTGGCCATGCAAGCCAGGAGGTGAAGGATGAACACCATTAACCCAGTGCATGGATGTAAAGTATAAAGAGTTCCCGAGAAGGAATGAGAGTTCATCATTATGGATGTTGTGAGTCTCTCCTAGACCAAGAAGGTCAAGATACAATATGGGTTATGGTAGATCGCCTTACCTAGATGACATGAGAAAGGAAGAGTTCTGTCAAGGGACAGATCTGGTTGAACTACATATGAAAAGAGATGGTTCGACTACACCATGATGTGAATTCAAAAGTTTTTGATGTGATCCCAGAGTTCACTTCCATGAGGTGGAAGTAGATACATGAAGAGCTCAGTGTTTGTACAGTTTATCACCCCATACTAATGGACAATATGATCCGGACTAGAGGGTCTGATGAGAGCATGTGTGCTCATTTAGAGTGATACATAGAGGCAGTTCTTAAGATGTGATGTTAACCACCATAGCCTTTATCGGGATACAAGAAGTTCTATAAGGAGGTTGTGTCGATCACCACTTCATTATGATGATATTGGTGAAGGAGGCCTCGCGAAGGTCAGAAAAGAACCCCAGGTGTGTGCAGATGAAGTCGCTTTGATCGTGCAATGGCTGAGAGAGAGCCCAGTGGTGACATGAGTCACGAGCTGATGCAAAGCAGACTGACATGCAGTTCACTGTGGAGGAATATAATGTGAAAATCCGACCCCTCTAAGCTACAGCTAAGAAAGCTGAGTCCCCGATATATGGGTCCATTTGAGATGGATTGGTGGAGATGGTTGTGTCTGACCTTACCCCTCAGGATAGAATGATGTGTTGTATGAGTCTGATCTAGAGCACTATGTGAGGTACCCAAGCCATGTGTTAAGCCCTGAACCTATCCAGCTTTTGAGAGGCTGAAATGTCCTGAGTCACCTATGAGGGTACGATATACCAAGGTAAGAAAGAACTCATATGGAAGAATATGAGATAATGAAGGTTCTTGGAAAGCACCATGGATAGGGTAAAGCCACATGGTAGCCCTGATGGACACAAGAATGAATTATCCTGTTTGTTTGCTTGCTTGATGGAATTTTGAGGACAAAATTCTTATAAGAGGGGAAGGATGTTACAACCCCAATTTTGGGTTCATTTGCTGAGAAATGTAATTTCTCATATTAGAGATAAATTAACGAATAATGAATGGATGCATGATTTTCGTTTAAAATAGCCTTGTTGATTTATTTGCGGGCTTTATTGGCTATTGGGCCCAATAACAAGGATATTCAATTAATTAATGAATAACTGAGAATTTGAGATAAGAAAGGTGTGGAAACCTCTAGAAGGCAAATCCAAAGAGGATTTCGTGCCTCTTAGATTCCTTGGGTTCCAAGGAGTCCAAAGTTGCAAAGAAAAGGCAATAAGAAAAGAAAATATCAATTAAGTATTTCCTTGTTAATAAAGAAATTGAAAACATTGATGAAATGTGGAAAATATGTGAAAAGAGGTATAAATGGGAAATCCTTAGTGGAATTTCGTATCCCAATAATTCCTAACAATAAAAGGAACACTAATGAGGAAAATAAGAGAGAAATAAAGAGAAATCCACAAAAGGAAATATTTTAATAAGAAATAAAACAAGATAATGAGAATAATGCATTTAGATGCATCTAGAAGGATAATGAGTATCCTTAATGAGGAATTTCGAGATCTTTGAGTTCCTTGGGATCCAAGGAACTCCAATAAAGGAGAAGAAAGAGAAAATACCATAATTATAAAATAAAGAGATAATGGGAATACATGATCCATCAATTATGTAATAAAAAGAAGTATTTCCTATTTGAGGAGAATATAATTTCGTGATGGATAATTAAGAGGCAAGTAATAAGGAGATAAAGGATAGGATTTTCGAAATCCTATTATCACAAGAAAAAAAAAGGAAAAATTAAAAGATAAAGAAGAGAGAGAAGGCTACTTCTCATTGAAGATTTGGTTTCCTATTCGGAAAAGGATTCTTTGATTCATGGATAGTTGTCTTAGGGTGTTGTTGCTCACCCTATATAGAGGGGTAGAGCCATGGGCCGATCCAGGAGAGAAATCCCACCTATTTCTTCTTCTTTCTTCTTTCTTCTTCTTGTTCTTGCACGTAAAACTCTAGTCGAGGGTAGAGTTCTATCCCTAGAACGTTTGAGGGTTCTTGGTTGATCCGGCCGAAAGCATGATGCACCCACGAATCTAGAGAGAGGATTAGCGGTCGTTCCTTTGCTCTAACCATGGAGCAGCAGCCACTGGACGGCTGCAAGGTCAGCCGCAATGGCAGACCTGGCTAGCGCTGGTTAGCTACTTTGGCCGCGAACTTCGGGTATCCAGAGAAGCGCCTTGGAGCGCCGGTGGTGGAGGGACCATCCCCTATGACCGCCGGAGTCCAGGGGAGGGAGGAGAAGGGCCGCAAGCCACGGCTAGGGCTGCTGCGGCTGCCGTTCTCAAGGTAGAAGAAGAAGGCTCGCGTTGGACCGTTCTACCCCTCAGGGGTATGAAGAAGCGCCAACTTACGCGGGGGCTTTTTCGTAATTGGGTTATGTTTCCAAATGAAAGGAGCCGCTTTGCATGGAGACGATGACATGGCAGTTCCTGATTGGTCCGGGTAAGTTGATTTTACTAAAATCATAACTAAATATCCATAGCTCGGATGAGGACATACAAAATATGAAAATTTCTCAGAAAAATGAGAGGAATGCAATAAAAATATAATTGAAGCCTAATTCCTTATGCAATTCATAAAGTAGTGTAGTTTATCAACTTTAATGTATTAATGTTTAAAGAACCCTAATTTGATATGATTAAAGTGAATAGTAGGGTTTAATAGATGATTAAAGTTGATCTTAACCTGTTAATGATGAAAAGACACATTAGGAATAAAAAGTATGAGCTTTGCACGTAATTCGCTTATTTTAAAGTTAATGTGCATAAATAGGCTTTAATGGGCCTTAAAACCCTAATGTTGGTAATTAGGACTATTACTAGCTTTAATTATTTGATTTCATGTATAGAACTGAGATTTCATGATTAAGGTTGGAATATGCTATTTTGGGCATTAAAGTCACTAATTTGTGGAAGGATAACCTTAATATAGAAATTAGGGTTTTCGATTGAATCAAGGTAGATTTAATACTAAATAGAGTTCATATGGGATTTTGATCATCATGAATTATGAGTTGATAATCCGAAAGAAACTAAAGGTGATAATTGAGTCTAATAACCTTGAAATAGATTAAAAGGATAAAGAAGGTAGTTTTGGTATAAAAGAGAAATAATCAACTTTAATTGGGCTTGTGGTGTGGAAATTAGGGTTTATGAACTAAGAGAGCATTTAATATGATAAAAGCGTTATGGAGGCAAAAACCCTAATAAAACCCTAATGTGATTTAGAAAACCTAAGATGGAATCCAAGTCTAGCTTTAGAATGTTCTGGATAAATTATAACACTTGGATGTCATGCATTAATTTCAGGATACTTGTTGATTGCTTGTTGCTTGTTCTTTATCATTATTGCTTGGACAACAAGTTGCTCTGGATCAGGTATGTGGTTACGCTTATGAATAACTGCATTAGTTTCCCGCGTGTTTGCCGGATGGTTAATCGCATTGACTACAACTAAACTGTTTGGATGTTCATACTTGCAAATTATAAAGTCACTATGACTATCACATTAATAATAGAAGTATGGATTCTCACACCTACATGCCACCCTGATGGATGATACCAAAGGTCAGGCCCAGATGGGTAGACCAATGGACACCTTGAGTGGTGACCCCAGGCACCAAGAAGGTGGCCTATGATATTGCATGACTAGTGGGAACCATGAGTGGTGACCCCCAGGCACCAAGCTCGGGATTGAGAAGGTGGCCTTAAGTCATTGGAAAAGGGCACCCTAAGGTGGGTATGCCAGGGTTAGGGCAAAAGCGGTGGAGAATGTCATACTGAAAAGTGTAAATTGGCTTGTTAAATAATTTGATTGTGATTATTAAATTGTTAGCCATATGTGCAAACTTTTGGTTGTCCCCACATACCAGTATATTTCGATATACTGACCGACGTTTTGTTTGTCGACGTTTTAGGTACAAATGAAAAGAACAAACAGTAAAGTGGCATATGTGGAATTAAATGAGAAGTAACGTACACAGGAGGATTTGTTAGAGTAACATCTTCATGGATAGAAGTTTAGAAATCCCAATTTTTCCAAGGTAAGAAAAGTTTTATTTTATACCAGTTTTCAGTTTAGTTGGTAAAGTTTATTAATTATTACTGATTATTTGTCGAACCTTTGATCCTGTTAATTAGATAACGGCTCTGACCTTCGGGTCTCCCTTAATTGGGGGTTACTGGGAGGCGGGGTCGTTACAGTTAGTTAGTTATTGTTAGTGATTTCTTGTGTTTAATTGGATAGGTAGTTTCTTGGCATAGTCCTCTTAGTCAGTTGCATAGCTTAATGTTAGTTAGGATCTCTATTTCTTAATTTGTGATAATTGCCTTCTTTACTTAGCCAGTTAGGATTAATTTCATTTTATCTTACATTCATTTCTTGTCTTTTCAATTACATGCTCATATGGTGTCATCAACCTAAATCTGTTTGAAACCATAAAAATCCTTATCTCCTCTTTAGAAACTCAAAGAAATAGGTTAGATCTAGTGCCTCCTCCACTCACTTTGGATGTGACCCCGTGCCTTCCACTCCAATATAATATCCTTGGCTTGTGTGCTTGAGGGTCATGTATTAAAGAGTGTGCCTCAGTCATGAGTTTGTTAGCCTAGTGTGGCATAGTTACATTAAGCTTTCTACAACCCTTAATGGGGAGTGGAGATTGACTTTGATAACTATTTTTTACTTATTATAGTACCCTTCATCATTGTTTTTCTTTATTCTTGGTTACACATTTGCTTTTTATTCCTAACTTGCTTCTCTTTTATTGGTTTTGCCTCATGCAGGTGACATTACATGTTTTGTCATCGTACTTTATATATTGAATGTTTCATTGTAGATCTCAAAATGGGTAGGATAAAGCAAAGAAATGGGTGCATCCAAGTAGTATAACAAGAAATGGGACATCAAGAAGAAGAACACCAAGTTTAACCTCCAATTCCACCTTTGTCAAGGCCCCTACATGACTACTTCATGTCAAGAAAATATACTTCACCAATTGCAATGATATTGGAGAATATTCTAGGACAAGTGATCTCAATCCCACCTTCCCTTTTGAGGTTTCTTCTCACTTTCTACAAATTCAAGAAAGATAATTCCTACAAGAAAATTGATGCATATTTTGAGACTTTCTCCACATCCTGTCTCTGGCTACCATGAATGACTCTATTTACATAATCCTCTTCCCTTTCTCTTTGAAAGATAAATTCTAGGAGTGGTATTTTACTAAAGCTAATGTGATGATATGAGAGGCTATGAAGAACGAATTCCTCAAGAAATTATATCCAATATCCAAACTTACACATATGAGAAGATGTACTACCTCATTCATTCAGTTGGGTCGGGAGTAGTTCCATGAAATCTAGGAGAGATTTCAAAAGTTAATGAGAGTGCCTCCACCAAAAGGTACCTCTGTGGAAACATGTGCGGTCACTCTATTTTAGATTGTCTCAAATGATTCAAAAGTTGGTAGACTCCTCTTGTGTTGGAACATTCACGGTAAAACCTCCTAACGAATAATGGCTCTATTTGAGAACTTGGCTGAAAATTCAAGGCATGGAGTACCTAGTGTATCTAATGACTACAATAGAAATCTTGGTCTTGGTTCTTCCACTCCACCACCTTCTACTTGAAATATTTCCATCCTAAAAATGATGAAGATTCTTTTTGACATGATAATTGCATGAAGTGAAGTTGGGGTGTTGCTATCCATTCTTTGAAAACTATTGAATCTCTTGAGGACAAAGTGAAAGCTATGCAGTATTTTTAGAACCAAAATAACTAGGGTGACATGTCCCAATCCTATACTCCCTAGTGGAGATATCACCCTAATTTCTCATTAATGAGTCTAGGTGTAGAAGGACAAGGGAAACCAAGGAAACATCAAAGTTAAAGATAAATCTCAAATTTTGGGAAACAAGTTGTTGGTATGCTAAGAAGCCTATTTGTAGTGAAGAGGCATGTGTCCACTCATTTATCCACAAATTGGAGCAAAGATTGGATCAGTTTCCTTGACTCTTTCTGTCCATGAGGAGGGCTTCCTCCCAAACCATGGTAGATCCAAACAGTGCAAGTGGACAAATGGTGGCTCCTCTACTCCTATGGTTCACCACTAATATAAGTACAACATGTACAAAAATATCAAGGTCCTCCCAATCCATATGCCCCTCCACCTACACACCCACCCTTCAACTAGCAATACCAACCTCTACCTCAACAACCACCTCACCAATCCCAATAACTACCTCTTGCTTAACATGTACAACCACTCCATATCCTCCAAAATCCATCTCAACAACACAAAAGACCAACCTCACATCCTATATAGAAATAATTGGTTCATGTCTTCCCATAAACAAGTGAAGGATGTGATCATTATAAGGAGTGGTAGGGTGATTGAAAATCTAAGAGTTGACGAACTATAATTGATGACAATTATGTAAGAGTTGATGGTAGTGATACCATGATTAATGTTCAACTTGATATTGTGATGCTATATGAGATCTCTATTGATACTATGAAACCAAGAAGCTCTACTGCAATACTAGTTGTTCCTATTGAAGTTCTAGTTGTTGGTCTTGTTGTACCCATTAATAAGGGTGCACGAGAAACCTCCCCCTTCCAGATGCCTTAGTGTAATCTTCTGCCCCTAAGAGAAAGAAGAAGAACATGCAAGATATTTTTGAAAAAATCAAGAAAATTTGAATCAACATCCCGTTATTAGATTCTACAAAAAATCACCTCATATGCATAGTTTCTTAAATATGTTTACTTTAAATAGGAGGACAACTGATCGAATGCCAAAAAATCTCAAGATTACTAAACAAATGAGTTCTATCCTTCAGCATATGCCTCATGTAAAGAGGATGGATATCAAGGCACCTATTATCCCTTGTTACATTGGCATGCACCACATAGACTAAGACTATCACAGAGTCATTTATTACTCGAGTCCTAACCCCAAATGACTACGAAGTCAATGGCGATAGGACCTAGGTGTCTGTCCCTAACATGGTATTATCGAAGTATGAATGCAGAAGAATAAATAAATCTTAGCATACATGAACAGATAACAAGATAAAAGCACCAATCATAATCTCTACATTCAAGAAGTATTATTAAGCAACGTTCTCTTATTACAAGATTTCCATTTCATATTTAAGAGTACAATTTTACAAGTTTGTTGATGTACACTAGGGATATTACAACAAGTACGCTTGACATAGCTCACCAATCCCATCAACTTCTAGCCATCTTTAAACCTATAATATACATAAAACAATGCGGGTTAACCACTCAAGGTGCTGAGTATAGGGCTAAAAGATACATACACATAAGCTTTGAATAATTTGAAAATATTTGTAGAATAATGAACACGGATAAATAAGTTAAGTATTTTGAAAAGTGAGAGCCCATGTTTTGTATCATTTCACTCCAATTATACCATCATATCATGCATTCATCAATGGCATGTATTCATAAGGCCTTTTATGGACAACTTTTCATTGGAAGAGTCTATGAGGGTTCTCAAGATTGGCTAACCCTTTTATCAACGATCCATCCTATCTTGATAACTCAAGTAGGACGCCCAACCTTATGTTCTTACCTCAAAAGTTTAGGCAGGTGCATGAGGTTTGTATAATGGAGTTTCTATATTATGTTTGAAAGTTATAAAACAATAAGAGTGAGATAAACATTGAGTACAATACTAGAATACTACATGGCAATAATTGAACAAGTAAACAAGCATACATATGTATCACATTTCAAGAAAGAAATTCATAGTCATATAATTATTAAAGCATGTACCTAATTTTAGAGATTTCATAACCTAACTTATCATTGATCATCTATCCACAAACAACAACTGATTAAGCATAAGATTACATACATGGATTAGATTCTCGTAATTAAACGTAACTAGCTTCATTTTAGGGCTTTTGCCAAGTTAGGTTCAAAGTTACTCAATTACATGTTTGATGATCTTATACTGATTTAAAGGTCATCATGAAGGTCTGATTCAATTTTTCATGTCATTCTAGAGTTCTATGCATTCTATATTATTATTACAAGGTTTAGCCACTTATGCACATTTTAGGGTCTAAAGACTCATAATAAAGCAAACACGGTCAAGATTCATCAATACATGAGGACCAAACATAACATTTGGTTTAGATCATGAATATGGTGACACAAGAGGCTTATTCAAAGATATGTGGATGTCCCCTAGAGTTTATGCATCAAAAAACCAACATTGGGTATCCACATATCAATTATACATGTACTCATCAACATATTATGCGTATGTAATTGAGATTCAACATGAGACTAGGGTGGGAGATCCACATTCAAGATATAAAATAGATAAAATATTTCCTGATTTGATAGGGAAGGGCACGAGACAAGGATCCACATAAGTATTAAGGCACAAGAACCAAAATTCAAATCATATGTGTTACACTAGCTCACCACTAGTGGACTTAGAGCCACAAACACCACAATAGTGTAATAAGGGTTGATTATTAGGCATTAATGTCACCTAAAATCATAATGTTACTGATTTGAGGGATCTAAAAGAGTTTGATGCATAAGCAACGTCAAAAATATCATTTTGGATCAAGTATAACCAAGCCTAAACATATATGTGGCATATCCATGCATATTATGGCATATTACCTAAACAAGACAATAGGGGGTTAATGAGTGATACAAGAGTCATGGATATCATAGGGTTATTGATCATCCAGATTAGGTAAGTCTAGATGCAAAAAAGAAATAATATTATTATTTTAATCTACGCCATGCATTAATGTCCATAAACAAGCTACAAGCATTCCTTAGGGACAAACATGGATCAAAATGGGAGTTTAGGAGCTCAACATGGTTTAAGGGTGCACAAAAGTTACTGATTTCATGATTAGAAGTGTGAATGGTCATTAAAGTTACAAGCTTGATCATAATAGTAAATTGAATGTACTCCACCATGCCTAAAGTTAGCCTTTTCAATAAATCAGGAGAATAAATGTTGGAATTAGGGTCTGAAGCCAACTCCAAGCTATATATCTTCTCAAGTTGATCAATTTGGAATATTGGTTCACTAGATTTGGCCAAAATGAGCAATATATAATTTTTACAAGTTTTAACTCAAAAAAATGTGTTTTCCAAGGTTTTTACCTTTTTGGCCAATCGTCTGTTGCCACGCGACGCCTAAGGACCCATGTACATTTTTAGGGGCCACTCTACCTCTCTCTCCCACCCTTCACCACCATACATCGCATATATGCACATTTCACCACCACACTTCCCCACACCTGAAATGCACTGATCCCGCTCACGGTCGGGGCTGCGATGAGTATCCAAGTGATCATGGCCTCTTTTCCTTGGGTCGAGTGTGGACCAGGCGACATTGTGCAACAGTTGCTCCTTTACCCTCCTCACATAGGGCTTTCGTAAGAAAGGGTGGAGCTCACCTAATCTCCTATGAATAGTGGGCAGGAGCCAACCCTGGGGCTAGAGAAGGTGTCACCCTCCCAAGACGGTAACCCATGACACTGAGGGTGGTGTTGTGAGGCGAAGAGGGGGTATATGGGTGAAAGACCCAAAGGATGGCCATGGTGGCTGGCATGAAAGTGGAATGAAGAAGAAAGAACAATGGTGCGATCTAGACTGAGTGATGGAGAAGAAAAAGTAGGGGAAGAGTGAGGGAGTTGAGGTGGATCCAAAAGCATTGTTCAATTGCTCAATAATTTCCGAGACTGACGCCTATTTGTCCGTTGCAAAATGGCGCCTACTGTAGAACATGCTACAATATAGAATAAGATTAGGGGTGATGTCCTAGCTATCAGATCCTCGTTCCTAAAATCTAACGATCTCAAACTCATGCACTTAGGGTTAAGTGTGAGCTTGAGTGGCGTCTGGGGCACCTCCCATCGGATGGGCCGCAACTTGGATTGGGACCAATAAGCTCCAAAATATAACAAAATAAGTTAAAAAGTGCCTATCTTCATAATTCCACATATTGGTCTCTGATGGTCCAATAGAGGTTATTTTTGCACCGTTGGAATCGTAATTGAGTCCAGTACAACATGGTAGATAATAGAAAGAAAAAATATCATGGTGATTATGTTCAATATTATATGCAAGAAGTGATATAGCATGATACTTGGTCTAATTTCTCAAATTAGAGCCACATATAATGAGATTAGCAATAGAGGTGATCAAATTGGAGCATCTAGACCTTTATACTATTAAATTGATACTTGATGATAGAGAATGAGTATTATAGAGGAGAGAGAAAATTGAGGTTGTCACATCCTTCCCTCCTTACAAGAAATTTCATCCTCAAAATTCGTCCAGTATCATGGTTAAAAGTCAAAGTCAACATCCAACATATGTCATTAACCATCCCATAGGTTTCAAATCATCCCCATCATGGGGTGAACACATAGGTTGTTATCATTGAGGGTGAAACCATCCCCATTCATAGATTTGAGCATTGCTTAGCTTATCATCATTGTACAACATTATTTCAATATTAGGGTTCTGCATCCCATATCCATATAGAATTAGGGTTTTCATGTATATGTACGAGTTCAAAGTGCGACATCAAGATACATGTGATTGACTTCTAAAATGAACATGTTCACTATTATGACTTTCAGTTTAGGTTATCATCATCTTTATATCTTCTCATGAGATTGAGATTTTGTGCATGGTTCAGATTTCTACAAGATTCTACCGACTATCCTCAATGACGTTCATTACTTTCCATTTTGGTTCTAAAATTAAGCTATTTATTCATCATGTTATTCAAGTTAAGACCCCAAGAGTATTGTCATATCTAGTTCATCATTTTTCATTTTCAATTCTGAAAATAAGCATGTTACCCATGATTATTCAAGATAAGATCTCAAGCATCATCATTCAAGTTCATTATTTCAAACTTATGTCATTCACATATGGTGTGATTTCATATTAGGTCTATCTTATGAGAATGACTTATCATACATGTATAAAGATTTAACATAAGTGAGATATTTTGTGTATCAAGCATAATTTGAGGAACACCATTATCGTCAACATCAAGGTTTCATAATTATCTCACTTGTATCTAGAAAGAGCTCCACAACCTCAAGCCGCTCAAGCTAAGACCTATCTATGTCAAGGCAAAAGGTGCTAACCACCACCAACTACCCATACCAAACTTTTACCCAACCTGCAAAACGAGAGCAATCACTTGATTCCTTTACATCAAGACACTAATTCGAGTATGAGGCTCATCTTAGGGATCAAACATCGTGTACATCATCTTAGGGTCTTGGGACATCTCCCTTGCCTATATAGAAAATATCATATATCCAATTTCCTCTTTCTCTAGGGTTAGGGATTTTTTTTTGAAAATCTAGGGTGCAACATTGTCAAGGAAACCATACACTAGGTGACTCAACTCATATACTTAGTAGTACTCTAGCTAGGGACTCAACATCATGCATTTTATCACTACTATTTTTCAACATTTCATACGTGTTGGAGGTTAGGTACTTTGACCTTCTCCCGTGTCGGGTTGACCCATATCAATAGGTCACCCTTATAGTATTTACTATGCTAGACGCCTTTCTTGGTAAAGAGGTTGATGCCTATGTTGGTTCAAAAACCATATCTCAAACATTATATATCATCATACACAAGACTAGGCACAATAAATCATATCAACCCACTAGCTATGTTTAGCACATCAATCAAGTCATATACATCAACATGGTACTAGATTGGCAAGGGTTTCATGGTCAAACTCATCTCACATCATCAAATGTATTTTCATCTTCTAGCATCAACTCATATCATCATAAAGAAACTCATAACACCACCATCATCCTCATCATCATCGTCGTCGTCGTCAACATCATCATCATCATCATCATCATCATCATCATCATCATCATCATCATCATCATCATCATCATCATCATCATCATCATCATCATCATCATCATCATCATCATCATCATCATCATCATCATCATCATCATCATCATCATCATCATCATCATCATCATCATCATCATCATCATCATCATCATCATCATCATCATCATCATCATCATCATCATCATCATCATCATCAACAACAACAACAACAACTTAAGTCATCTATGCTACTTATTGGCCTAACACGTATCATGGCTCTAGACAACTCTAGAGACTACAACTAGCATCTAAACACTCTCATCTAGATTGATGTTACATCTCTTTGTCTTAGGTCACATGGATACTCACCGCCTTTATGTGTGCGGTAACATTTTTCGTATGTACATATATACTAATATTGAAATATGTTTTCTCCAATGTTGAAGCAAACGATGGAAACCACCATACTCCATTGAACAAAACCAAAATGATTTACCATACTCATTAGGAAGTCTAGCACCATGACACCTACTAGTAAGAACATGATGCACATTTGTGTAGCTACCCTAAGCACATGCCCTTAACATATGTATAGGGTAATATTAAGAACTCCCTTTTCTCACCCTCCTCAACCTACAGTCCATAATATAGGACAAAAGGAGAAGAGAAAGGTTCTATGGATTACATAATTCTACACCTAGTTATAGAACATCTAGGTTCTAAGCTAGAGTCTAAGTCAACATAGTCCATGAAGGACATCTTATTAAGTTTCTAGGGTTGAGATGTAAGGTGAGTTTAATTCATGTTTCATGTGAGTAATGTTTGGTGTAGTTATTGTTCATTCTATGATACAATATGTCATGAAACCATTTATTACTCAAATCATAACCCCAAATGACTACAAAGTCAATGGTGATAGGACCTAGGCATCCGTCCCTAGCATGGTATTATCAAAGCACAGATGTGAAAGCATAAATCTTAACATACATGAACATATAACAAGATAAAAGAACCAATCCTAATCTCTACATTCAACAAGTATTATTAAGCAACATTGTCTTATTAAAAGATTTCCATTTCATATTTAAGAGTACAATTTTACAAGTTTGATCATGTACATTAGGGATCTTACAACAAGTACACCTGACGTAGCTCACTAAGTGCAACAACTTGTAGCCATCTCTGAACCTATAAAATATGTGAAACAAGGCAGGTCAAGCACATGATGTTTTGAGTATAGGGATAAAAGATACATACACATAAGTTTTACATAATTTGAAAAGATTTGCATAAGTAACGAACAAGAATAAGAAATTTAAGTATTTAGCAAAGCAAGAGCTCCTCCAATTATACCATCATTTTATGCATTCGTCAATATCATGTATTTGTAAGGCCTTTTATGGACAACTTCTCATTGAAAGAGTCTATGAGGGTGCTCAATATTAGCTAACCCTTTTATCAATGATTTGTCCTATCTTGATAACTCAAGTAGGATGCCAAACCTTATGTCCTTACCCTAAAACTTCAGGCAGGTGCATGAGGTTTGTACAATGTAGTTTCTATATTATGTTTGCAAGTTATAATACAATGATGGCAAGATAAACTTCAATTACAATACTAGAATACTACATGGAAATAATTGAACAAGTAAACAAGCATACATATGTATCACATTCCAAGAAAGAAAGCCATAGTCATATAATTATTAAAGCTTGTACCTGATTTCAGAGATTTCATAACCTAACTTATCATTAATCAACTAGCCATAAGAAATACCTAATTGTGCATAAGATTACATACATGGATTAAATTCTCATCATTAACCCCAACTAGCTTCATTTTAGGGTTTTGACCAAGTTAGGTTCAAAGTTACTTAATTACATGTTTGATGATCTTATACTAATTTAGAGGTCATAATGAAGGTCTAGTTCAAGTTTTTTATGTCATTCCAAGGTTTTATGCATTCTATATGATCATTATAAGGTTTAGTCACTTATGCACATTTTAGGGTCTAAAGACTCATAATAGAGAAAACATGGTTAAGATTCATAAAGACATGAGGACCAAACATAAGATATAGTTTAGATCAGAAATTTGGTGAAATAAGAGGCTTATTCAAAGATAGGTGGATGCCCCCTCGTGTTTAGGCATAAAACAACAAATATTGGGTATCCACATATCATTATACATGTAGTCATCAACATATTGTACATATATCATTGATATTCAACATGAGACTAGGGTGGGACATCCACATCCAATATATAAAATAGATAAAAGATTTACTGATTTGAGAGGGAAGGGCATGAAACAAGGATCCACATAAGCATTAAGGAACAAGAACCACAATTCAATTCATATGTGTCACACTAGCTCACCACTAGTGGACTTAGAGCCACAAACATCACTATAGTGTAATAAGGTTTGATCATTAGGCATTCGTTGTCACTAAAAGTCACAATATTACTAATTTGTGGGATCTCATAGAGTTGGATGCATAAGTGAGGTCAAACATATCATTTTGGATCAAGTATAACCAAGCCTAAACAGGTATGCATCATATGCATGCATATTATGGCATATTACCTAAATAAGAGAATAGGGGGTTCATATCATATAGTTATTGATCATCCATATTAGGTAAGTCTAGATGGCACAAAGAAACAAGATTATCATTTTAATCAACATCATGCATTAATGTCCTACAAACAAGCTACAAACATGCCTTAGGGACAAAAATGGATCAAAAGGGGAGTTTAGGAGCTCAACATGGTTCAAGAGTGCACAAAAGTTATTGATTTCATGATTAGAAGGGTCAATGGTCATTAAAGTTGCAAATTTGATCATAATAATGAATTGAATGTACTCCATCATGTTGAAAATTAGACTTTTCAATAAATCAGGAGAACAAACATTGAATTTAGGGTCTAGAATGAAATCCAAGTTGTAGATCATCTCGAGCTAATCAATTTGGTACATTGGTTCACTAGATTTGACCAAGGGATAAGTAAGTTATCATTTTTACAAGTTTTAACTCAAAATATGTGTTTTTTTCAAGGTTTTTACCTTTTTGGCCAATCGTTTATTGCCCATTCAGGGGCCACTCTCCCTCTCTCTCTTTCACTCTTCACCACCATGTACCACATATGTGCATGTTTCACTACCGTGCTTCCCCATACCCGACTTGCTCTGATCCCGTTGATGATTGGGGTTGCAGTGAGTATTTGGGTGATCCTAGCCGCTTGTCCTTGGGTCGAGCATGGACCATGTGGCATAGTGTGACACCTGCTTCTTCGCCCTCCTCACACAGGGCCGATGTAAGCAAGGGCAGAGCTCACCGAAGCTCCCGTGAACAGTAGGCAGGAGACAACCCTGGGGCTAGAGAAGGTGTTGCCCGCCCCAGACGATAACATGTGACGCTGAGGGTGGTGTTGTCGGGTGAAGAGAGGGTACATGGGTAAAAGACCTAAAGGCTCGCCATGGTGGCTGCCATGAAAGTGGCATGAAGAAGAAAGAGTAATTGCATGAGCTAGAGTGAGCGATGGAGAACAAAAAGATAGGGAAAGAGTGAGCAAGTTGAGACGGATCCAAAACAACATTCTATTGCTCAAGAATTGTCGAGACCAGCCTCTATTGGTTGTAACAAAAGGGCACCTCTTGTAGCACATGTTACAACACGGAACAAGGTTAGGGATGATGACCTGACTGTCAGATCCCTGATCCTCAAATCTAACGGTCTCAAACTCAAGCACTTAAGTTTAAGTGGTGGCTTGATTGGCGGCTGGGGCGCCTCCCCTCGAATGGGTAGCAGCTTGGATTGGGTCCAATAAGCTCCAAAATTCAACAAAATAAGTTCAAAAGAGCCTATCTTCATAATTCCTTATCTTGGTCTCTGCTAGTCTGATAGGAGATTCTTGCGTCGTTGGTTTTGTAATTTAGTCCACTACAACACGGTACATATTAGAAATCCAAAATATCATGGTGATGATATTCGATATTATATGCAAGAAAGTGACATGATATAGAATAATAATTGGTCCAATTTCTCAAATTAGAGCAACATATCATGAGATTAGCAATAGAGGTGACCAAATTGGAGCATCTTGACCTTTAGAATAATAAATTGATAGTTGATGATAGAGAAAGAGTATAATGGAGGAGAGAGAAAATTGAGGTTGTCACAAAGACCTTCTTGACTTGGGCTCAAGTGTCAATTTACGGCCTAGAGCCAGCCAACTCTACTCTTCAATTGACTAATTGGTCCATGAAGGTACCTTCGGGATGATTGAATGATGTGTTGGTGAGACTTGAAGATGACACATCTACTTTCTTGTCTACCAATTTTAATGTTCTTGACATGGATAATGACACTAGGAAAAAAAACCCATTATCTTGGGAAGATCAATCCTTTCTATAAATGACACAATGATACATGAGAGAACTAACACCATGTTTGCGATATTTGTGCATATGAAAATTCGATTTAATGTCTTTAGAGCATATACGAAGGCCGATTTTATTGGTGAACTGAAGAGGGTTGATATTTGATTTATTGTATTGATGAAATTGTGGAAGTGTGTCTACCGAATGGTTTGAAATTGCTATTAAAGGAAAAAGGGTTGATCCAATAGTTGAGTTTCTTGAAGAGTCTATTGAAGAGGTCAAAGAGGTTGAGGTAGTAGTCTCTAATAAAGTTCTACCTTATGTAGAAGTTAATCCTTTTGAAAATATCCATTGAAGAACCTCCCATTCTTGAGCTGGAAATTCTTCCTGAGGGCGTGAAATATGCTCTTCTTGGTCAAAATGACACCCTCTCGATGGTAATTTTCTCCTGTATTTCTATCGATCAAGAGGATTCCTTTATTACCATTTTTAAGGATAGCATTGAGCTATTGGATGGTTTTTTGCTGGTTTTAGAGGTGTTGATCCATCAATTTGTGTCCACTACATCTATTTGAAGGAAGACACCCATCATAGTAGAGAGATGCATAGGAGATTGAATCCAAAATTGCATGAAGTGGTGATGTAAGAAGTAGTGAAGCTCCTTGATGCAATTATCATACACCCCTCATGGGATAGTTCCATTGAGATTGTACCCAACAAGGGTGGTATCACGATTGCATCCAACAAAGATGGTGAAAAATAATTGTGAGAGAACAATCAAACTAGCATATGCTTGAGAGACTAGTAGGGCAAGGTTTCTATTGCTTTCTTGATGGATACTGGGGTTACTTTCAAGTGGAAATCCATCCAACAGATCAGGAGACAATGTGGACGTTTGCTAATAGAAGGATTCTATTTGGTCTTTTCAATGTTCCACATGCCTTCTAGAGATGTGTGACATCAATCTTTGCAAATATGTTTGAGTCCTCTATGATAGTATTATGGATGATATTTTCTTTTAATTTTTATGGAACCTTTTGAGGATTTCTTATCACATCTAACTATTGTTGTAGAAAGATATGTGAAAGTTAGACTATTTCCTTTTTGGGAAAAGTCCCTTCATATCCCTAGAAAGTATTGTTTTTGGACACTGAGTTTTAAAATACAGAGTTGAAGTCGATAAATCTAAAGTGGAACTAATTTTCACATTCCCTACCCCATCCATGTGAAGTGTGTCAGAACATTACTAGGGCATGCATGATTATATCTCCTCTTTATCAAGGATTTCATCACAATATGAAAGCCTTTATCCCAGCTACTTGAGACATATGTTGAGTTCCAGATAGATGAAATTGTATTGAGGCTTTCAAACAATTGAAGTACAATTTGATTCCTTCTCCTATCATGCATCCCGACTTCTCTAGGTCATTTAATATTATGATGGAACCCATGTGACAGTGGGGGCCGTGGTGCCACAAGATTGGCCAGATCTTACATGCTATCTACTATGTAAGAAAGACTTTCAATAAAGTAATGTGGTGTTTGTGCATTTACTAGGTTATACTATATAATAAAGTTCGCATTGAGTTTAGTTTATAGTGTTTTCCTCCATTTTTTTTAAAATTATAAATTGGTCTTTTTATTCTAATGAAGAATGTTATGCAAATAATTGTATATGATTAGTTAGAAATTATTATTTTTACTTTAATAAGGTAGTCGTGCGAGGGTTTAGAAGGTTTAGATGTAATTTTTGGGATTAGTTTTCTCTAATTGCAAATCGGTCCTCGAAGTGTTATATGAAAGGATGTAAAAGGAGTTTAATGTAATTTTTACTTTTAATTTTTCAAATAACAGATTGACGTTTGTCTAACTACGCAAAAGTCATAGGAAGGGTTGCATGTATTTTTTTATTTTTGAATTATTAATTACATAATTTTGTTCTAATAAAGTTGTTGTAATGTCATAGTGCAAGCTTGCTCATGCCACTTTTCAAACTTGTAATGTCTTTTTGCAATTATTAGAGTTGGGAGTGTCATAAAACTAAGGTCAGAAAATGTGAATGATGTGGTCACACCAACAATACATGGAGAAAGACGTATGCTCTAATATTATTGAATCAGAAAGCATTGTGGTTGTGTCCTTATTTTTCATTTTCTTGATCTTCTTGTTTCTTAACATTGTGTTTTGTACAAAATGCGTCAACACAAGTTTCAACATATATTTTCTTTCCAACTAATCTCACTTACAATATAATTGTCTATTAATTCTAGTTTTATTTTTGGTTTCTTCATTGGCTTAGCAATACAAAGTAATACAATATCTAATTTATGGTTTAATGTAATCTATGTCATAAAAGCAAGTGTTTTTATGACATCATCTAAACAAATGGGGATGTGAAAGAAAAACAACAGACTATTGAACAAGTCAGCTAAGACAATTGAGAACTCCACCACTTGAAGTCTATGGCTATGAGGGCTTGAAGAAAGTTTCAAGAGTGAAGATTGTGGAGAACCTTTACAACATCACCAATTACAAGAAATAGAAACATCCTCTATATATACATAAAACCCTAATACTATAAAAGACATTTTGTACATCCTGGATACAAATAATATCTCATGGACATAGGGAAAACATTACAAATCACACCAAGCTTACCTTTTTCTTACTTATAGAGGACTCTTCTACCCTTTGATTGACATTTGGAATCTTATAGGACTTCTGAAAGTCCAAATTCTCCTATGGTTCATCAAAC
The DNA here is from genome assembly GCA_963693085.1 of Alisma plantago-aquatica. NCBI lineage: Eukaryota > Viridiplantae > Streptophyta > Magnoliopsida > Alismatales > Alismataceae > Alisma > Alisma plantago-aquatica. The sequence goes on along the minus strand of OY856415.1, from coordinate 384,231,872 downwards.
ATATCAAAATATTAAGTGATAAAAACCTTATGAAATGAGGTTTCTCAGGACCAAAAAGATGTTATATGTGTCATTAAAACTCCAAAAATACATCACATCTTTCCATACATTGCCCCATCACCACCTAGATCAGAAGTCATTACTTTCATACTACCATAGATGAAGACACCAACCTTCACAACTTCACCCATTACAATAAACTAAATATCTTCAACATATCCACAAAACCATGATGGCAGCCATTGCTTGGATTATCTGTACTGAGAGAAATAATAGAAAACACAACAACTATAGAAACACCATCAATAAAATCTTTTTATATATTGAACACATATACTCTTTTTCTATATTGCAAGTCATAACAACAAGGAGAACGGAGAGGATGATGCCCACATCAACACTTTTGTAGACAGTCACAATGGTGGTAAAAAAATCACATTGGAAGAGATCATGAAAGATGACAATGGCTTCTAGTGATCATCACAACTAGACTTCATTGCTCTTATATATCTGTTGTTTTTATCTAGACCTAGGCTCGTTGTCTAGGGGTGTCTCCCCCATATCACAACATTAGATGTCCATTTGGGTCGTTATTTACTTTTTTAGTTTACTACTTGCTTTGACACATTCCTGATGATGTTGATTAGAGTTAATATATTTGTACTATTGATCTGCATGTGATTTTATATGTACATCTATCTATCTATCTATTATATATGAGCTTCTAACTGTAGTCTGATGTAGCCTCATAAAAGTAAGTATTTTGATGACCAACAAGTGTTTTGATGAGCTCATCCAAACAATGTGGATGGAAAAGGAAAGTAACAGAATGCTAAACAAGTCAGTAAGGCAACTGAGCATGCCACCACTTGAAGTCTATGTTTGTGAGTGCTAGAAAAAAGTTTTGGGGAGTGAAGTTTGGGGAGAAGATATTGTGAGATACACGGAAGAAGTAACAACACAAGAGTTTCGCTCTAAAGCATGGAGGCAGCAATGATAGGGGCATCACCACCATGTGCTCTGCTCATGGACCTTGCCCACTGCCTAGCGAGCTGCAGCTTTGACATCACCTTCGTACAACCATGCCCGCATCCTCATTTGCAGTACCGTAGGGCACAACTAGTTGTTGTTGTGGGTCGCCCGACCTACCCTTTTCATAACAAATAGTGGATCAAGCAGCTTCTCCTTCCCCTAGGATTCGAGGAGAGGGTTGCAGGGAGAGGGAAGACCATGTAGTGGGCCCCGTAGAGAGAGATATTGGCAGACCCAGTTGTGGTGTGCTCCTTGGGCCATTGCGAATGGAACTCCACCATCAAAGGAGAGGGTAGTGGTGTGCCGTTCTTGTGCTATCCATACTTCGTAGACCAATTTTCAAACACCAACCACATCTGTAACATGTGGAGGATAGGATTGAGGGCTATTCTAGATGAGAACTGGATGGTGCTCATAGAGCAGATTAAGGAGAAGCTGGAATCGGTACTGGGAGACCAAGGAATCAGGGAGAGGGTCATTGAACTCAAGAAAATAACGTGGAGGAATATGGAACAAGGTGGCACTTTGTTTGTGAATTTCAACAGGTTTGTCGATGGAATCAAGGAGCATTCAAAAGTCTTTCCAAGAATAAATATAGGTTTAAATTAAAAATAACTGAACATGCCATTTTGTTTTATTGCATGTTGTTTGTAGTGTATTCTAATAAGCCAAATTATCTTATTTGAGCATAAATAAGGGCATAACGACATTTTTTGTCTATTTTATGTCTCATTTTTTAATAATGAGGAAGTAGTATTATTCTAAAATGAGAAGTTATATAAGCATATTCCTTCTCTCAAAACAAGAGAGATCACCCCCTCCTCTCAAAAACAAAATTATAAACTTTCCACACATATGGTATAAGACCCCCCTGCAAATAATAAAGAAAATGGATCTGCACCGGCGGTGACGTGTGAAGCAACCCCTAAAAGACATAGGCATCTTGTAAATCCGCACCATATCTTGCCAACACTTGAGCTACCTTGTTTTGCTCCTTGTGTATATGAAACACCTGTAAACCCATAAGATGCAACAAATCTTTAATCTCATGCACTAGGTTTTAAATCCTCCATTGGCTGTCAAAAACCCCCATGAAGAGGTCTACCGCAGTCCTCCAATCTAATTTAATGTTCTTGGGGAGATAATTCAATCTTTTACATAGATTGAGATCATAAAAGATAGACTCAAGATTACCGTGATCAATAGCAAGACCGGGTGAAGAAAATTCCCACTGAACTTGTGGTCTATGATCCCGTAGTAAGCCTCCCATTACCAAATCACAAGAATGCCTTCCACAAGATATCTATGATTTTGTAGCCACATTAAGGGAACTCATTAGAAAGGAGCCATACCCACAACACTTTATGACAAGAGTAAGAGTTTAGGTTTGAGGAAGGAATTCCAAACATGTTCCATGCCCTTCCTAGATCATCATGTGCTCATAAAATTCTCCCTTATTAATACCTCTCACGTTTACATAATCCTAAGCACATGCTCAACCATTAACAAACTAATGGTTGGCTAATTATTATTTACAATTTTTGTTTGTGCCATGTTGTTTATTTACTTATTCAATTTGATCTTTATTTTTTATGTTTCTCCATTATATAGTGAATGTGACCTAGACTGATCTAGAAAACATTGCCTCTGGATTAGCTTTTGTTAGTATAGGTAAGGCTGTTAAAATTCTGGATCTTAGTCACTTTCGGGTCCCAATATTCTGATTGGATTTTCTAACTGTCATAAGGGGATCAGATTTGAACTCGTATTTGAGTCACTCTATCCAACTCAGAACATGTCCAGATTATGAAATTTAGAATCTATAATTGATCCATATTCAGATTTCAATCAACCCAAAACTAATGTTGATTGTGAAAATTAAATCATATAGATGACTTGTGTTAATTTTTTCGTTCTACAAACATAGAATATATATTTTACTAGTCCAACTTGGACCTAATTCATCCAAGCCCTAAACTGTCTGAGACTTAGATTCTAGTCAATTTATAAGAACTCATATTCAACCCTGCTTGTCAAAAATAGAACCCAAAATCCAAATTTGAGGTTTTGGGTTCCAAGTCCACAATTAAGTGTCTGTAATCAGAACTCAAATTTTGGATTTAGGCTCTAGTTTTGATGATTTGGATCGGTTTTGGGTTCAAGAATCAAGTGAATTTCAGATCTGGGTCAGTTATGAGTTCAAAAAAATTGATTGACATTTGAACCTGAGTCAGTTATAGGTTTTAATTTTCACACCCCAAGTCAGCTTTGTTCAGATAAATCTGCATCTAGGCCGATTTTAGGATAAGCTAGTAAAAGATCTAGGTTATGCAAAACTAAGATTTGGATACATGTACTGAAGGAATCCCCAGAGAGAAAGAGAAACAAGAGCAGAAGCAGTAAACAAAGATTTGTCTCTTCACATTTCCCTCCATGGATCTCATTAATAATGATATAGTAGCAATATTTGTGAGCTCATTCCTTTGTCATAGGGTAGATCTAGTGATGGATCTCACAATAACAGAGAAGGAAGATGATGCTAAAGAAGATCTCCCAACATATCCACCAATGCGTCTGCATCTCTATATCATCCATGGGGAGGATAGGGAACTCTATGATGCACTCCAAGAATCAATGTGGAAGGAGTTACCTTTCCTAGAAACGTGCTAGCATTGCACAACCTCTCATCTCCCCTTCTTCTTTATGGTAATGATGACTGGACAAAGGCCTCCTAAAGGTGCCTTTTTGTCTCAAAAAAGTTGCCACACAAGAGTCTGAAAATTTCTAACAAAATCCTAAATGTTATGGCCCTACATATAAGAAACCCAGGAAAGTAAAAAGAGCTTCTTAAATTCCAAAAAAAACTCAGGTAATTAGGGTTTGTGATAAACCCTAGGAGATGAAAAGTCACAACATCTATTTTGCAATAGCCACCCCTAGACAGTCTAGTCGGTTGAAAGGGCTTAGCCCAGTTGAGCCACTGGACCCATTCTAGTTTGGCGTCGAGTCCCAGTTTAGTCAGCAGATTGGACCTAGTCTAGTTTGGCCACTAGACCCAGTCCATTTGACTGATTGGCATGGTCTATTTGGGCCATTGGATCAAGTCTAGTCAGAAGAATGGACTCAGTGTAGTTGGCCAATTGGTCTGGCTTAGTTGGGCTGCTGGACTCAATCCAGTCAGTCAATCGACTACCGGTTAGCCCGTTAATAATTTATTCAATTGCCTAATCCTTTTAGCAACCAATTAATCATATGTCCATGACTATACTCCTCTTCCCTATGTATTATATGTGTGTGACTCTATAGGCTCCAAATTACATTAGTAGTGATATAAATAATCATATTATAACTCCAACTATTATGATTGGTATCTAGCAAGACTTTGTTGTCACCCAAGTAATTAGAGAACTTGGAGAACAACTTCAACCTAGTACTGTGATCAGATTTATAGTAATTGTATAACCCATTTGACATATATCCAGATTAAAAGTTTAGGCATGGAATTTTCATCCTCTTCATTAAATATATGATCCTTGAACTAGAGCAGACAATTTGAGATGTTGTGAACTCAATATCATATATTGACTCACACGAGCATGGACATGCATTTCTATAGTCTTGTTTCTCAGGTGGTCGGGATATCACTCCAAAAGAAGGACAAATTCCATCTACATCACTCACGGTGATCCACAAGTGTTATGTTGTACCGAATCACTATGTTTTTGGCAACTCTTATTTAGAGTCATGTTGGGATAGAGTTAAAGTACACAGAATAACATGTAATTACTATAGTGACTTTAGGTCTAAAGATCACAATCACTGTCGTTACTTTGAGAGATGACTTTGACATGTAATTACATGACTTCCTTGTGTCATTCTCAAAGTGGGTCTCTCCAATACATCTGTTCTCTAAAAAGTACCTATGTATTTGAGTTGATATCCAATATCATGACTACAGAGACATAGTCATCACTTAACATACATACTAATCCTATGCATTATTGTCATCTCATAATATCTACAATAATAGCTAATTAGGGAAATGACAAGAATGTATACTCTTAAGTATATGTATGATCTCAAGTTTAAGTCCTCAACCAAAACCATATGCCATCAAGTCAAAATATTATTATGACATTATTAGTTTATTCAATACCTCAATACAGAAACTATGACAAAGTGAATTCTCCATATCTAATATTTTATCTTATAATCCCTTTATTCTTGAATTTAGACTTCACTTTATCATCATTGGATCATTTTACAAGTTTTTGACTCGTAGTTTGATATGTGATGCATATTTATGCATTGTGTACATAGAATTACACCTCAATGATGACTATTAATATTAAAGATCATTCTTATACTTACGTTAATCCAATGGATCCCAACATGTTTGAGAATATTCTAGGCCATATGATAAGTCTTGGGTCCTAACTTCAGCCCAAAAAGAGCTCCCTAGCTCCCTCTAAAATTCCTAAAAATTGTAATACAATCACCCTTTTAGCCTTGTTTTCTCTTTTGTGGGCCATTTTGACCCTATTGGGCTTAGGCTACATGTTGTGCTAGGCCACCCATTTAGGGGGCGTCACCTACCTTAGGTACAACTTGCAACAACCACCCTAGTTACTGCATATGGTCAAATTTGTCCCCTTCCTCCCCCTTTCTTATCGTGTTTTGCTCCATTTTTTTTTGCTTCCTATCTCAAATCCGCCCATCTTGCACCTATTTCTGGACCAAATCATGACTTTTCATGAACATTATAGATCCTCCTCCATGACTTCCTCCATGGAGATTTTTAGATCCAAAATTCATCCTAAAACCCTAGATCTAGACCTAAATAAACCCCTCTTTGAGTCTATTTCTTCCTTACAAACACAACCAAAGCATGAATCTCTCTCCCGTGCCCTACTGTGGATTTTCCCAAAATCTAGGGCCAGCACCATCATTTCTTCTAGAAACAGCTCCCCTGTTCCTCTCCTTAGGTTACCTCTCTCTATATAATCATAATTTGACCACAACTTCTACATCTAATATCAAAAGTAGGAAAACATTATAGTCCATTTTGATCGCGAGAATGAGTTGGACACAATGAAATTACTTTTAATATCTGATTCCTAACATTTTTTAGATATTTTCTAACTAATATTATTTGATGGGGACTTTCAAATCAAAAGTTGTAACTTTATTTAATCTTGATCATTATCTCATGTTGCCTATTTGAACTAGTTCATATTTGTATTTGGAATCATAATATTTGAACTCTAATATATCAAACTAGAACCTTGATAAAGATTAAGGATTAGTTGAAATTCTAATATATATGACCCAACAAAGTCATTCATCCATATGTGCAAACTAGATTTTTGTATTGTTGATAACTTTGAAATTTTATTACTCGTTGAGGTTGAACATTTATCATTATGGTCATGTGGAACAAGTACCATATATCTTTATATTTGGATACCAAAGTTCTCAAACAATAAATCTTGATCATGATCTACTCACCTTTGACCAGGTCTTGAACATATTACACGATCCCTTCTTCATATTGGAACTTGTGATTTAGAGATCTTTTTAGCCGGCATCTGTACTATATTTTCTTGACATTGGTTGATGTGATATAATGCATGTTTACAGAGATATGAATAAAACACTTGGATATTTTACTTGCATGAGCAACCACGTTCCATACATACTAGGGTTTTGAATATATATATATATATATATATATATATATATATATATATATACATATATATATGTGTGTGTGTGAGTTTGTGTATCAATGTAATTCCCCTCATTCCTTGCTATCGATCGTTTGAGCCTTTCCCCTTGTCGTTGTTAGGGTTCAAGTGGTGATTTTTGCCTTTCCCTTAGGGTTAAGTGGCTCTTTGGGCTTTCCCCTAGGGTTAAGTGGAACCTTGTTGGTTTTTCCACCCACTCTTGTGTATGTGACGTGATTGGCTCTTGTTAGGAGTATATTAAAAACTCATTTGGAAAATTTTATTGTTGAGCACTTGAGGTTTTTCATCATTCATAATTTTTTTCATATGAACTTGCCAAGTGGATTACCTATTTTGAATTATACATATATGCTTACTTTATTTCACGTGTTTCATAATTTTACTCAATGTTCTTATATTGACATGGGGTCAGAATAATATTTATTTGGGTTGTAGCAATTATATATTTTTTCGTAGGAAATTTTCCTATCCTGTTGAATTTCTATCTTGTTTCCCACAGGCCATGTAAGGACATCTATGGTTTATTTTAATAGAAAGTGATGTTGTATTCTTTTATGTATACGATTGTGTGAGATTAATTGGGGCAAACAAGGATGTGTTCTTCAATTGCTCTGTCACTGGCCAGGCAGTGGGATTGGCTTTAGGGTAGTAACAATTCTATGACATTTAGTATCAGAGCCTACACACTTAAATATGTATTCGTGAAATGACTTCTCCAATCTATTAAACCAAGGAAATCATAAAAATTCTTAATGGTGAAAATTGAGGTGTCTAAGCTTGAGGTTTTATGTAATAATCACCACAACTCTATATCACAACAATGGTTGAGGTTCCTTGCTCTAAGGCCAAAGAAGGGATTTTCTTTAACCCTAGAGAATCATCTCGCTCCTCATATTTTATTTAAGGACTAACCCTAGCCACCTATTAGAAAGTTGTTGGATAATTTGTCTTTTTGTCTCTCATAGAGTGTCTTGACTCAATATGTATTCTCCCCATTTTTATTTGCATGGGGAAACAACTAAAATATGAAATAAAATTTTGAAAATATGGATCAATATCATGATATTATCTAATATACTCTTGACTCAACCTATATAATAAAAAGATTCATACTCAATGCATCTTGCAGATGGCCCCACAAACCCGTAACCAAGGGACAAGATCCTCTAGAACCAATAATGATAAGAAGTATAAGATAGATGAAAAGAAAATGGAAAGTGAGAAGAAAAGAGAATTTGAGAGGAAGAAAAAGGAATTTGAGATGAAAAGGGCAGTTGTAAAAGAAGCTAAAAAATAAAAGTAAAAGTAAAAAGATGGAAAAGAAAAAGAAGGTGAGAAAGACAAAGGAAAAGGGGTGGATAAGGGAAAAAGACAATAGGCCCAATGTAGAGGATGATGATATGGATGAACCAAGAAAGTGTTGGTATGTATGCCCATAGAGCCAATCATGTGATGATTGTATTGGGGCATTAGATACCTGATTTGATAATGATAAAGGTAATTTTTTCTATTATGTTTGTCTCAATCATGAGATGATGACACAGACATAGTAGATGTCTAAAGAATGGTGATACTCGATGACATATGTCTTCAGGTTTAGGACTTGGACAATGAGATCATATGTATGATAAGTGTACACACATTCTTGTTATGTCCTTAGTCAGATATTATTATGGAAGCAAAATAGACAACAATAATACATAAGACTAGAGTGTGTGTTGACTAATAACATAGTCTCATTATCATGATATGTGATATCAAGTCAAGCACACATGCACATGCTAGAGAATAGTGTATCTGACATACCACCTTGAGAGTGATACATGGAGATCATGGAATGGTAGTCAGAATCATCTCCCATAGTGATAGTGGTGATTGTGGTTCTTAGGCCTGAAGTCACTACACTCATTACATGTCATTCATTATACTTTGGCGTCATCCAATGCGACCTTGAATAAGGGTTGCCATAAAGGTGATGCCCGGGTAATCTGTGATACATAGAGATTGAGTGTGAGTGATGTAGATGGGATGTGTCCTTCCTATAGCAGATTGATATCTAGGCCACTTGATAAGTGAGACTGAGAAATGTATGGCCATACTCATGTGATTCAATATATGATACGTGAACTCACATACATCTCAGACAAACTGCTCTAGTTCAAGGAACATGGATTGAACATTGAGAGGATGACGATTCTATGCCTCGAGTTCAATCTGGATATCAGAGACAAAGGGACTATATGATCATAGTAACACTGATCACAAATTGTAGGTTGAATTTGTTCTCTAACTTTTTGAATTACTTGGGTATCAATTATGTGTTTCTAAATACCGCTCATTGCTTGTGATGTCATAAGTTGGTTATGGACATTTACTGCCAACATAATTCGAGACCTATAGGGTCACACACATAGGATGCACTTGGGTTAGGAGTTTATTCATGAATGACATTTAAATTAATTACTAAAAGTGTTTAGATATTCAATGTAAGCAACATTGGTTGAAAATTGGTTGACTGGACACTGAACCGACCGGTTCAAGTGTTGAACTAATCAGTTGGAGTTTCAAGTCAATTGGAAACAACAATTGGTTGAATATTTTCCTGAGTTGCACATGTGAAACGACCATTTCACATATGAAACAACCATTTCACTTATGAAATAGCCATTTCAAAGGTGAAATGACCATCTCATGGTATGAAATGACAGTTTCATGAAGTTAAAGGATCGGTTCATCATCTGGATTGTCCAATTCAATGATGAATTCGATTGGATCAAGGATTGATGTTGATTTTATGATTGTGCATTAATAAAATATTAAAAGCCAATATGTTTGAAAATAGGAAACATGTTGAACCGACCAATTCACCCATGAATTGATCGGTTGGACAATGAACTGATCGATTCACCATTTGCATGTTCTAGAAATTTTTTGAATTCCATCTCTTTGACTCCCATATCGACTAGAAACCATAACCCTAGTCTCTCCTATAAATAGAGGGGTACTGGGGGATTCTTAGACACAACAATAAGCTCTAACAATTTTTGTCCTCTTTAGTTGTGGTAACCAATAGATAGATTGAGAAAATAATATTTGTAAAAGAGGGGGACGGTAAGTGAGAGACAATTGGGAGAGTGAATCAATCCTAGAAGATTGACGTTCAACGGGACAACTCATTCTCATTGGAATTGGTAACACAATGTGGAGTTCATGGTGGTTAGGGTGGACTACTCTAGATGCGAGGAGTCTTTTTCCTGCCGCTAGGAGGATGCCATCAATCGTCGTCTAAGGTGATCAACCAAGAGGTTGTCATCGCCAATTTTTCGAGTGTTGCTTGAAGAAGAAGTACACTGCAATAAGAGTTTTCATTGGACTTGCTCTAGGATCAGGTATAACTCTTGTTACCCTATTTCCTAGATACATTATTATTGATGAGATCTTATTGATTAGGGAATCAGACATTAAATTTTTTGTTTCTGATGCCTTATTTGTTGCCCAATTTCCCTACATTGGTATCAGAGACATGTCAATTTATAGTGTATTAGGGATTTAAGTCGATATGATCAGACTTATTTTTTATTGGATAGGATGCGGATATTAAACTGGTTAATGTGCATATCTAATTAATACCATTTATGATTCTGCAAATATATATATATATATATATATATATATATATATGCAATCAATACATGTCTCCCTAAAAGTGTTTTGGTGGTAGATGTATGTGTGGTTATGGCCAAAACCCCTATGGATTGTGTGCTTGGTTGTTTGATTTATTTCCTGTTACTACTCGGTTTGCATACTGAGCCTCCCCCCTCCTTTCCAAATGTAAATTAATGCTCTTCTTCCTATTTCCCATTGAATATAGCTTGAGGTTTTCCCTTTTACAATGTAATATGAAATAAGATAGTTTTAATTTATATTTCATCATGAGAAAACATTTTGCACCAGGTGAATCGACTGGCTTGTGAGATGAACCAATCAACTGGAGGACTGAGGAGGCATGTGAGGGAGGAGATAAAATTGATCAACTGGTGGTCCGACCGATCAGTTGGAGGAGTCCATACGTCGCTTGAACCAGAAAATCAAATGATCATTTCAAGAGTCCAGTCGACTGACCAGGTGGTGAACCGATTCGTTCAAGTGTTGAACTGATCAACATGTATTGGTTCAAGCATAGATCTTCATCAATAATAGGTTGCTACATGTGATGTAGACCTTAGGTGGTAGTAACTCCTTGTAACTCTAAGGAATCATAGTAGTATGGTCATAACCATCACTTTTGTTTATAATTGCATGTTTTCATTTGTGGTTATAGCATGTATATGATAGGTAATAAAAGTATGTGGTTATTGGATATGTATATGTATATAAATATAAAATCCCTCAATAAATATTAAGTCTAAGATGCTTTCCATAAGCAGCACACATGATAAGCTTGATTGACCAAGTGTGGGCACTCCCTAGCATGGTGTGTTGTCTATCTCGTCAAAGTGTGATGGTAGATATGTGGGTTTTCCCTAGTAGGGTGTATATTCTATCGTGTTGGCTTATGGGTCAGGCTTAACTAGGTGACCTTAATAGGATTAAATGCCTAGAAGTGTACATATGGATTGTCATAAGCAATTGTGCACACCATCTGTCCAAGAGTTGCATGAGATGCAATTGGCAAATGTTTCCTACCTTAATAGTTGGTTTTGAGCACTAGCGTTGGTTGGATTTAACTTAATTATTTTGGTTTGTGGCTCACTAGAAGGTTGTACAATAAAATTTTCTGAATTGATAAGTGAGGGTTATCAATTTGAGCAATATAGTAGGAGTGATAATTAATAAAAAGCCTAATTAATATCGTCAAACTTATCAAATCAAATTAATCAAAAATGCTTTGACTAAAGTTGGAAACTTCCTTTTGTAGAATATAATGGAAAACATGAACATGTTTTCTTTACGATTGGTCATTGAGAAGGACCAGCTAAATAGGAACAACTTCTATGACTGGTTCACAATGTTGAGAATTGTTCTCACTCAAGAGAGCAAGCTCTATGTCCTAGAGACACCAGAGTTATATGAACCTCCTCCCACTGCACCTAAGACTGACATGGATGCTTATAAGAAGCACTTTGAAGATGTTGTGGATGTCAAGTGTCTACTATTGTGCCCAATGAACTATGAGTTGTAGAGACAATATGAGAACATGGATGTTATTGAGATAGTAACACCTCTTAAAAACATGTACCAAGAGAAAGCAAGGCAAGCCATATATGATATCTCAAAGGCTTTGTTCAAGTATAATATGGTTGAAGGGGATCCAATAGGACATTATGTACTCAAGTTGATTGGGTATGTGGAGAATCTTGCTAGACTGGGATTTCCCTTATGTCAAGAGTTGGCTACAGATGTGATTAAGCAATAATTGTCAAAATCATACATCCAGTTTGTCATGAACTACAACATGAATGCTTTTGACAAGCTGTTGTCAGAATTGCTTAGGATTTTGAGGACAGTTGAAGTGCAGATGAAGAAGGATCAAACCCAAATTTGTGATGATGATTAGCAGAGGGAAGTCCAAGGTTAAAGGCAAAGATAAGAAGAGTTTTAAAGCTAGCTAGAAATCTAAGTCTTCTGCACTGAAAGCTAAAGGAGGAGTAAATAAGGAAGGAGGGTTTCACCATGATCACCAACTTAGACACTGGAAAGGGAATTGTACTCTTTACATAGAGGAAGTCAGGAAGAAGAAAGAGATAAATATCTCCACTTTAGGACCTGAGAAGAAGTAAGCTAGAACTATACAGAGCAAGAGTTTTTGCCACCATAGTTGGAATCTGTCATTCATGTAATGGGCATGTAATAGAATTAGTGAATTGTTATTATGTACCTGCCACTAAAACATCATGTATCTTGTATGGACAAGAATATTATGAATATATTTGATGTTTTGATTTCAAAGATAAGATCTTTTATGGTAGTGGCCCAACGCCTCATAGTTTATATTTGATAGATCTAGAGAGAATTATACATATATTGAATGACTCCACTCAAACAATGAATACCTACAACATAGTCATCTAAAGTAGATAAATTAGATATGAATTTCTAGAATCCATAATATGGTTATATGAACTCCTTTGGTTATTGAACGAATAAAGACATGCAAGTCTTATTTATTGGGTAAGATAACAAAAGCATATTTACTAGATGTCGTAGGAAATCGATTTTTCTATTAGGTCTTATACATATTGATGTATATAGACCTTTAAGAATAAATGCTAGAGGTGGTTAATAGTATCTCATTATATTTATCAATAATATCAGTAGATATGCTAGTTTTTATTTAATAAAATACAAGTATGAGTCTCTTGAAGAGTTCAAGGAGATTATTAATGAAGTACATAACCAGCTTGGTATAAGTATTAAAACACTTTGATATGATCAATGTGGAAATATTTTAAACAAGACTTTGAGGACCTTGTGGGAGATCATGATAGTGTATCATGATGAACTCCACCTAAAACACAATGATAGTGTATCATAAAGAAGGTATCACACCCTGATTGTCATGGTGTGATCATTAATAAATCTAGTAAAATTTCCAATTCCTTTTGGGCACATGCTTTACACTAAATAATGTATCATCTAAATGGTTCAAAAGATACCATTTGAGATATGGCAAGGGAATGATCCTGATATGTCTTTTATAAAGATTAGGAATGAAAGCTTATCTAAGAAAATAGTTTTCTTAAAAAGCTTTGTCCACAAATCACATAAATGTTGTTTTTTAATACTACTTTTATATCCCAATCCAACAAGAAAAGTGTTAGTTACCAAGATGGTTGTATTCCTGAAGGGGAACTTAGTTCCAAAACATGAAAAGCTCGAGACCAACTAGGGATGTACATCGGTCCAAACCCGGACCAGAATGGCTTGGACCGGACCAGACCGAGAACTGGTAAACAAAAAATTCATGGACTAAGGACCATACCGATTAAGAACCGATCTGGTCAAGGACCGGACGAGGCCAGACCAAGACTAGATCGAATAACCAATATTGATATACTCTTGATTATAATATATAAATGAATTATGCTATAAAATTATTAAAGAACTAATAATCCATTTGAGTTTGGTAACACAAACCAAGTTACACAATTAAATTCTTACAACTTGAGAGAGTAAACTATCATAAGTATTTTTAGGAACATTACTAACACACTATTTACACATAATAAGACAATCAAGACTAACTTTAATAATTTTTTAGAACATAAAAAACTAACACTTGCAATAATTATAAAAAATGTAATAATTAATACATAATACACTTATTTGTTCACAACTCAATTCAATGTGCAACGTCCTTTAAGATTTTCATCACCACAATGAATGCAATATCCAAGCTTATTTGGCAGATACTCGATACTTCCATATTTGAAATGGTTAATGTAATTGAAATTTATTGCTATACTGACATCAATGTTTAGATCAAAATACTAATATACCTTTGGATAAATTCTAGAGTCATTAATTATGTACAACACATCCCCACAATCCTTCATAAATATTGGATTTTATAAATATAAATAAGACATTTTTATGTTATCTGGTCCAACCATTCCAGGATGGTTTCTACCATTTCTGGACCGGACCGGACTGAGGATCAGATTTAGAATAAATAGCGAACCGAGGATTGGACCGAAAGTCAAGTTGGTCCAAGACCGGAGCAGACCAAATAGCCGATCTGGTTTGGTCCACCGGTATGGACCAAGAAATGTTCAACCCTGAGACCAACAATAAAACATTGAACCTAAAAGAGGTACAATAGGAATATGGATAATCACAAGTTTTAGGTGCAATAGGAATATGGAGAATCACAACTTGTTGTGGAATCTCAAATCCTTATGTAACACGCAAAACTCATAGTTCTAGTAGAACACGCCTTGAGCTTGAAAGATTATGCTATCTTATAGCTTGAGAAGGTGGTGAGTTGGTCATATATGATGATTCAACTACCTATCTAGAAGCTATAGAGGGACTAGAGTTTGAGAAATGACTTGAGGCCATGGGATCAAAGATGGACTCCATGTACACCAACAAGGTATGACCTTACCGGATCCACTTGAAGGGGTAGGACCCATAGGGTGCATTTGGGTCTTTTAGAAAAGACTAACATGGATGGTAGTGTACAATCATATAAGAGCATATTCGTTGCAAAGATTTTAAACAAGTCCAAGATATTGGACATAATGAAATCTTCACCAGTTGCCATGATTCAACCCATCAATATCATGCTTGCTAATTGCAGCTTATTATGACTATGAGATTTGGCAAAATAGATGTTAAAATTGCATTCCTTAGCAGAATTAATGTAGAGGATGTGTGTGTGACACAACCTAGAAGGTTTTATAAATCCATTAATGTAAATAAAGTTTGTAAGCTACAAAGGTCAATCTTTGATTGAAGCAAGCATCTAAGAGTTAGAGTCTTTGATTTGATAAGACAGTCAAAGAGTTTTACTTGAGTCAGAATGAAGATGAAATATGTGATTATAAAAGTTTAGTGGGAGCATATTTATATTCCACATAATGACTGGGAATAACATCCTTATACTACAAATGTTAAAACATAGCAAGGAAAGTACCTCCTCTATGAAGGATGTAGACGAAGCAACTTATGTGATAGGAATCAAGATCTAAAGAGATCGATCTAGATAGCTTCTTGACCTAAGAGCACATGCATTAGCAAGATGTTGAAGGGGTTCAACATGGAAGAATGAATGAGAGATTTTTTTTTAAATTGGTCTCTCAAGAACCTAGTGTCTTAGTTCTTGTAAAGAATGAAAACACATGAGATGACAAATTGCATCTAGAATATTATGTACTCATCCTATTGTCTCGTATGTATTGGACATGATGAGTGGATACAAGTCAGATCCCAGTGAAAGTCACTAGATTGCCATAAAGAATATCCTTAAGTAAAAGCCCTAAAAGAATCAGTTCCTTAGTTTTGGTAATAAGGAAGAGTTGGGTGTAAATGGTTATACTGATGCAAGCTTTCCAAGTGAGAAGTAAAATTAATGATCAGAGTCTCATTAGTCATGATATGTGATATCAAGGAAAGCACACAGATACATGTTAGAGAACAGTGTATCGGATAAACCTACCTTGAGAGTGATACATGGAGACCATGGAATAGTAGTCAGAATCATCTCTCATAGTCATAGTGTGATTATGGTTCCTAGACATAAAGTCATGTTATAACCTGGTTTTTCATATGTATTTACATATTTAAAATGCAAATATTTGATAATCAGGATATATTAGAAAATTTAAGTGCTTTGTTTGAAATATATGGGTTTAATTTTCAAATCTTCTTTTGCAATTGTTTTCGTGGATTTTATTGTTTTTAATAATCCAATAAACATATGGGAAAATTCCATAATAAATGAATTACCAAAGTAATGGATATTAGTATGCTACGTATAGGATTATGTAGAATTTTTCTAGAAAAGCAGTGTCAAAGCCTACTAATGGATTGGTTTCATTTACACATTGTTTTTAATGAGAAAATTTATCAAAATAAGAAATATGGCCAAGTAGGGAAGAGATAATAATTAATTTGACGCCTTGAATAAAGAATATAAAGGGAAAAATTGAAGACAAAGAAAAGAGTCTTTAAGTTTTGTATTTTGGTCTCCAATCTCTCCCACACTTAGATAAAGTAATTAAAACTTCCCCTTAAAATTTAGGAGAAAAAAGACTTTCTATGTGGTGCAGGTAATTGATTTAAGTATTTGTTAAAAGAGCAAGATTTGTCTAATTAAGTTATTCCAATGACTCCCAAAAATTATGTGTATGTTGGGAAAGTTAATAGTGACTTATGATACAAATTTGGGATCAAAAGGGAATTCCTAGCGACCTAGAGAAATTTGAGAAGAAAGAGGGTTGTTTTTGCAATTAATGCATATATTTTCATAATTGTAAATGAAATTAATATCCTGACTTTAGCCCTAATTGGCGATACTCCCCTTGATGTGTCAAGTTGGTATGGGTTGTTGATCTGAGAATCAACATATGCTCCTTTATCTTCTACCTTGCGACCAAGAAGGAAACTAGGAAACAGTAACTACTTGCCTTCAACCTCCCTCTCTCTCTCTCCTCAAATCATAAGTGTCCCCAAAAACACTCCCATAAAATTTGAGAGATCTTCATCAACCTACCTACCCATATTTTTCCCTTTCCCATGTGAGATTAGATTTCCCCAATTTCTTATTGGAGTCAAATACCATTGAAAACCATTGGACACCTAATCTCTACGTATTAAAAGACTAGAGCCTCTAGGCCAAATGGGAAAAGCATTCCAAAGGCTCAAAGTGCTCGAAGATCCTTCAATATGTGTCTTCTTCCCTTATAAACCCTTTGGGCACTGAGTGA
This sequence comes from Alisma plantago-aquatica, assembly GCA_963693085.1. Lineage (NCBI taxonomy): Eukaryota > Viridiplantae > Streptophyta > Magnoliopsida > Alismatales > Alismataceae > Alisma > Alisma plantago-aquatica. The sequence continues at coordinate 384,214,663 of OY856415.1, read as the reverse complement.
TGAGGAAACAAAGTCACAGTAGTGTGGAGAAGGATATCAAGATCCAGAATGCCTAGACAAGGGTGAAGTTGCCGCCAAGGTTTTGGGAGGTATTGTGAGTGTGTGGAGCCCTGTTCGAGAAGGTTCAATGGACTTGGTTGAGAGTGAGACTCCACCACATATGGTTGGTGTAGGGTTCCATGTTCCTCCACAAAAATAGATCCATGCACTTGGGGCATTTATGAAGGAGAAGAGAAGGGGGCAAATGGGTTCGGGTGTTTGGTTAAATGTACCCAAGCCGGGATCCACAAGATCAATTAAAAGAAAGGTAATAAAATGCTTTTACTTGCTGATGTGTCTTGCTACAATTGGATCGATTAATGGGAATCTTGAAAATAATGTAAAAAATAAAAGGTATCTCTGATCATGGTGAAATTATATATGAAATTTATCAGAAAAATGAGAAAATTGTGAGTAAAATATATTTGAGTCCTAATAATGCTTCCTATTCCAAAAGTAGGACTAATACCTAATTAAGTGGTGATTTATACATAGATACCCTAGAATTGATAATTAAAGTGTCAAATACACTGAATCCTTTCAGTTTATGTCATAATATGATATTGTGGAATATAATCAAGCTCTAAGATAATAATGAATATAATAATGGATAACATGAAATTCTAGAATTAAGATCATCAACATGAGTAATTAGGATTAAGAAATCAATAATATCATTTGTGTAGGCTCAAATGCAAGTGATATGATTTAGCTGATCATAATAGCCTAATGTGTTTATGTTAATGAGAATCCTAAATATGATTTGGAGTAATAATGATCACCATTTAAGGTTTTAAGGCATAAACATGAAAATTAGGGTTTGGAGTGTAAGATGCTTTGGTTATTATGAACTTAAGCTGCATAACCTAACATAGTTGCTCAAAATGGTATAAAAGACTTAACTTGATAACTAGGGTTACACCTAATGTCAAATATGGGTCAATAACTTTAATTATATAATAGTGATGCATTTGAATTAGGGTTTAATATCATTATTCTTATTCAGACCCAAGACAATTATAAACCCTATATTAGGATGTATGTTACATTAATGTGTCTTGAATATGATTAGTGCCACTTTAAGATATACATACATGCAGATTGAATGATTGCTTGGAAATATGTTTAGTTGATTGGATTATATGTGCTTAAAGTATTCTACAAGATCTGCATGGTTGTACAAAAGGTGTGTGGTTATGCCTATGACTACTCACCTTAACCGGCTTCTGTGGTTTTCCAAGGTTTTTTGTACTGATTGCATATAATTGTTGGTTGTTTATTTAATTTTTGAAATCTATAAAGTCACTATGGATATCACATTATATAAGTATAACTTTCTCAACTATCTCTGGTGTATTTATGCGATACATGTAGGATATAAGGAATGTCGTTACGGTGACGAACGATCAGGTCGGGATAAGAAGATCACCTCAGGCAAAGGCCTATGTAAGAAATGTCACTATGGTGACTAGTGATTGGGACAAGTCCTATGTATGATGTGTCCATTGTAGGGACTGAACCCTAGAGAGAGGGTTCCCAACATGAATACTCTAGAGAGGCAGTGTACCATAGAGACTAAGTTGAGAAGTTAGAAAGAAAATGCATGTTAATTTTATAATCATAACAGTTGCTATGGCTGATTGTATTGTTACACCTACGTGTGAATATTTTCTTTCCCTCGCATACCAGTATAACTTGTTATATAGACTGTGTTTTTGTTTCACGATTATTTAGGTAAATGCTAGATATGGTGGTGTCACGATATAATGGACATATCAAATTATTTGAAGACAATAAAGTTAACTTGTAAGGAGGATAAGTTAGTTCTTCTTCTCATATGTACAGTTCTGATGGTGGAAAATTCATGTAACTCCTTAGAGGATCTTCTTGTAAACAATAATTGAGTTTAATGAAAATTATTTACTATTTTATATTATTTGAAAAAATATGGATCCCTGGGAATTTTAGGTAATGACTCAACTTTTTGGGTCTTCCTTAATTGGCAGATGTTGAAGGGTGAGGTCATTGCATTTGGTATCAGAGTCCCATATTTTTCAAATAATATCTCATAGTCTATAATTTTGAGTAATTCATAGAAATATAAGGAAACTTATTCAGGAAAAACCTAATGGCAATGGTGTCTAGAAATGATCATGGTTTTGGTGGTTGGCATTAATTTCCTCTACACCTTTGAGTTGGAATACGAAGACTCCCTTAGCCAATGTGATATTGGCCTATCCAGAACCTAGGGATAGCCTAAAGTGACATTTTATTTTAAGTCTTCTCATATCTACTTTCATCCACTTCTCATCCTTTTGCTTGATAAACCCTAAAAGATACTTCCCTCCTCACCTCAAGTTAGGGTTTTTGAGAAGAATTAGGATTAAGGCATACTTCACCAGTTAATGGACACATAATGTGGAAATAATGATAAAATAAAGAAAATGGCTTCATGGGTTTTTCCTTACAAGGTGGTAAATCTTAGAAGAACCCCTAAGTGGGTCAAGGGACATAGAAAACTGTAAGGTGTTGGGGTATGGTTCCTAACCCTAACCTCAAATCCTAATCTAAGAAATGGATAGAGAAAAGAGGGAGAAATCCTAATGAGTTGGGATACCCCTAGCATACCCGTGCATGCAAGTACGTGAAGAAGGCATGCATGATACGCAAAATAGGTTTGTACTTACATATGAAACATGGATAATAAGTAGTTACGTAACAAGGAAAATATGAAAACCCTTAAGTGCAAATTTTAGGATTGGTATCCCAACCTAGGGTGGGTCAACTTAAGAATGGAGAAAAGATATATGAGAGAGTTAAACCTTAAGGTCGGTTAGTGACAAGAAAGTCTAAACTCCTTCTGGTAGGTACCCTAACAAGAAGTGTCTTCCCACATAGATATGAGTAGAAGGAAGACATGTACCTACATGAAAGTGAGTGACATCAAGGCTAGAAAAGGGATTAGGGATAAGCCAGAGGTTTAGTGTCGGTTAGAGTATTAGATTGACCTACTGGACAAAAGAGATGATGAGTTTAGTTCTACGTTATGAGATAATATGGATTACAACGACTTCAATTGGATTAGAGAATTTAACCTTACGTCTGAAATTTGTACAAGATTTAATAATACAAGTGTGTGTGTGCTTCTCTGATAAGATAAGCTAGGAGAGGATAAGATGTGAATCTGTAGGAGCCTCAACCTCTTCTATAAAGGGAAACCTCTGGTGTTAGGACCACTTACAAGGTTAACTCCAGAAGAGAGTGAGACACAAAGGGATTCAACAACCTAAACTCCACAACATGAGAAATTAAAGAGAAAAAATTGTACTGATATGTCCTATAATAGACTACCCATGAAGAAATGAGTTGAGTTACTATATGCATGGTTCCTAGAGGTTTGTTGTACTTAGATGTCCCTGGAAGGACCAAACCCTAGAGATGGATAAAGAGGTTGCTTGCATGTATGTGTATATGATATGAGTACCTACCATATAGGTTAGAGAGAGAGAGAGAGAGTCCAAAGAACCTAGAGTGGTAAGGAATAATTTATATGTTGTGATACCTCATACTCAGGTTGGTGGTTCCTCGTTTAGGACTCTAGTGGTTGTTGATGAAAAATAGAAAGTTGGGAAAGGATATTACATGATTAGTGACCTATGAAGAGAATGTCATATCCTGCTTTAGTGGGGGTATGATAAGATAGATCTTGTGAAGTAAATAGACCTAGGGACCCTTGACCAAACAAGGGAAACTAGGTCTAGTACATAAAATACTCATAGAGTCAAGAGAGCTCATAGAGATTGAGCATGGGACGCACTCAAATTTTAGGATAAAGGAAACCCCACTTAGACTTCGATATATGTTTGATGAGCTACTCATGAAAGTTGGTTTAGTACCACCATACTATCATATATATGTATCCAACCTCATGAGGTGATATATGGGTATGACATAACGGAAAACTTAGAAGTGGTTAAATAAGTCATGTATCTACAATTGGTTAGCCACATGCATGAAATATGATAATGTGAAGTGACCGACTAGAATCAAGATGAACCTTTAATAAAGAACACTACCTAATATGAGAAAGTGAAAATGGGATAATGACCACAATAAATATTGAATGTGGTTGCAATTGACATGAGGGCATGTGGTAAATAAATCATATCTTCTTCAAAGTATGTTTTACCTCTTTTGGCTTGCCATATGGTATGGATTGGATAACCTACTTGGCATATGATGTAGGTAAAATAGTCATTCCTATAGTCCTCAACACATGAGACATAATACATCAGTCCCATTATATCCAAACACTTCAACTCATGGTAGTATGGTACCAATAGTGATCTAACTCTTGAGTGATAGATCATGGGATATAATAATATAACTCTCGGGTAGAAAATGCATGGATGATATAATGTCCCTTTATGGTAATGTAAATCTTAGTACAAGATTGTTTTTGTTGGTTTCTAATAAATTCTAGTTAATCTTGTCATGGGATAGGACCTCCCATAGAAGGGTGAATTCACTAATTAGTTTAAGTATTGAGGTAACATTAAATGTCCCTTAAAACTTGAGAGATTGAGTGCATGAAGCACAAAATTGCATATATTGAGTATGATTTGTTGGACCCATGTATGCCATATCTAAGGGACATGAAGAAAAATCATTATGGAAGTGATCGATAGAATGAGACCAAGCCTAGATCAGAAGGTCACCATGAGCCCAATGAAGGGACATAAGAAAAGTATGTGTACCCTAAGAGATGAAGGAAATTTGGGTGAAAGAACTTCAAAGGATATAATGTGTTTGGATATTATCAAAGAAACCTCAAGCAAATTGTGTAATGAAATAAAATAAAGTCATGACATCTCAATAAAACCCTTAGGGAATGGTAGGGACACAAGTCAATCTTAAGATCTTATAGGTTGATTAAAGGTACATAAGACTTATGAGGATGGGAAATTATCATGTGCTAAGTGCATAAGGCCCTTGGGTATTAGGAGCAGATCATTATAAAGGTACATATGCCCTAGAGATCATAAGGGGATGACCGAGGGTAATGAGACACGAGGTGTAGATGAAAAGAACACATGAAGTCATAAGATGATTTTGAATAAGAATCTTAAAAAGATAGACACATTCCATATGATTGAATTGTGTGACTCAAAGGTATCCACAGTATGAAGTCATTATTGAAGGGGACTAAAAAATTTAGATGTTAAAAGATATTGTGTTATACACTGTCTCTCCCCTTATAATGGGATGAACTTTGTATTTGGACTACAGTCAAATACTCATTCCTTCTTGTGATGAGTGTGAGAGATTGGATAGACGCATGTTATGATAAAAAATATATATAATATGAGAATGAATACCTAAGTTGAAATTTAATGGTGTAACTTAGGGTTGAAGGAGTTACCTCACCCTTAAATGGTGAATAATAGATTGGAAACCTTGGTGAAAGGGTAGTCACCAAGTGAAATCAAAATGTAATTACATAATGGAATTGAAAATCATAAAGTAATCACTAAGTATTAAAAACACACAATGGATAGGGTTGTGGATTTCCCTAAAAGTGAAACTGAATACAAATTGTAGTAAGAGGATAATTTTTATAGATCAATGAAAGTTGTTTAAGAATGGCCTAGATAAACATGTCTGAGATGGGTATGTAACCCTGATTTTTGAAATTAATGAGAAATTATCAATCACATTAATCTATTTTCATTTGAATTTTGGGGATAAATTCCTTTTTACAAGGGGTCAAAGTTAGATCCTCAATTTTGATAAATTTTGAATGTGTAAATATGAGACTTGGTTTGATAAAAAAATTCTTGAATTATAATTAATACCATAATCAAGCTATTCACCTTGTGGCATGGGTATAACCCATGGTCTAAGAGAAGTTCCAGAGACTAATTGGCTTGCAAATAGGTCCTTGTGGCACAAGTTTAAAAAAAATATAGAAGGGATTCATGCATAAATAAAAGACAAGGGCTTTATGAAATGATGGATAACTGAAATATGTGATACTTATCCCATATCCATCTCTTTGGATGACTAAGTCAGCTTTTGAGGACAAAATTCTTATAAGAGGGAAAGGATGTTATAACCTGGTTTTTCACATCTATTTACATATCTGAAATGCAAACATTTGAATAATCAGGATATGTTAAAAAAATTGATGTGATTTGTTTTAAAGGTATGGGTTTAATTTTCAAATCTTCCTTTGCAATGGTTTTCATGGATTTTACTTTTTTCAACAATCCAATAAAAGATATGGGAAAATCCCATAATAAATGAATTACCAAAATTAATGGATAATTAGTATGCTACACATAGGATTATGTAGAATTTGTCTAGAAAAGTGGTGTCAAAGGCAACTAATGGATTATTTTCATTTCCACATTGTTTTTAATGAGAAAAGTTATCAAGATTAGAAATATGGCCAAGTTGGGAAGATAAAAGAATTAATTTGATGCCTTGAATAAAGGATATAAAATGGAAATTGGAGACAAAGAAAAGAGCCTTTAGATTTGTATTTTGGTCTCCAATATCGCCCACAATTAGATATATATAATTAAGACTTCCATTTAAAATTTAGGATAAAAAGGACTTTCCATGTGGTGTAGGTAATTAGTCTAAGGGTTTGCTAAAAGAGCAAGATTTGACTAATTAAGTTATTTCAACGACTTCCAAAAGTTATATGTATGTTGGGAAAGTTAATAATGAGTTATCCTTCAAATTTGGGATCAAAAGGGCGTTCCTAGCGGCCTAGAGAAATATGAGAACAAAGAGTGTTGTTTTTGCAATTGATGCATACATTTCCATAATTGGAAATCAATTTAATAATATGACTTTAATCCTAGTTGGCAATACCCCCTTGACGAGCCACATTGATTTGGGTCATTGATCTGAGAATCAAAGGATGCTCCTTTATCTTCTACCTTACAACTAAGAAGGAAGCCAGTCAATAGTAACTACTTGCTTTAGACCTCCCTTCTCTCTCCTCGAACCATAAGTGTCCCCAAAAATCCCCCCATTAAATTCAGAAGATCTTCACAAAACTACCTACCCTTGTTTTCCCCTTTCCATGTGAGATTAGATTTCCCCAATTTCTCATTGGATTCGAATACCATTGAAAACCATTGGCCACCTAATCTATGACTATAGAAGGAGTAGAGCCTCTATTCAAGATTGGAAAAGCATTGTGAAGGCTCAAATCACTCAAAGGACCCTTCGATACGCACCTTCTTCCCTCGTAAACCCTCTGAGCACCGAGTGACAAGGAAATAAAGTCACGACAACATGGAGAAGGATCTCAAGATCCAGAATGCCTAGACAAGGGTGAAGTTGCCGCAGAGGTTTTGGGAGGTATTGCAAGTGTGCAAAGATATTTTGGAGATGTTCAATGAACTCAGTTGAGAGGGAGTCCCTATCAAAGATAGTTGGTGTAGGGCCCTATTCCTCCACAAAAATAGAGCCCATGCATGCAGGGCATTTGCGAAGGAGAAGAGAAGGGGGCGAACGGGTTTAGGCATCTGGTTAAACAGACCCAAGCTAGGATTTGCATGCTCAAGGAAAGGAAAGGTAATAAAATGCTTTTATTTGTTGACGTGTCTCGCTACAATTGGTATGAATAATGGGAATCCTAATAATAATGTAGAAAATAAATGGTATCTCTGATCATGGTGAAACCATATTAAAAATTTATCAAAAAATGTGAATAAAATTTATTTGAGTCCTCTTGAGTTGTCTGTAAGGGTTATGGTACACAATGTGTGTACCCCGTATATTTATAAAGAGAACAATTACATAGAGGTCCTTGTAGAATAGGAAAATAACAAGAGAATATAAGGAACTTAAATAAAACACTAGTTAACACTCCCCCTCAAGTTGGAACATAGATATCAATCATGCCCAACTTGTCCACAAGAGAGCAGAAATGTTTCTTGGCCAGCAGCTTTGTGAAGATATCAACAACTTGGTCTTCTGAGCGAGTAAAAGGAGTGTAGATACGACCAGTCAGAATAGATTCTCTGATGAAGTGGCAGTCAACTTCAATATGCTTGATCCGCTCATGAAAGATAGGATTATTTGCAATAAAAATAGCTGCTTTATTATCACGATGAATAGGAATTGGAGTAGAAGATCCCACATCAAGTTCTTTTAGAAGAGATTGCACCCACAGAAGCTCACATGCAGTATGATCCATAGCACGGTACTCGGCCTCATCACTATATCTGGAAACAACATTTTGCTTTTTGCTCTTCCAAGTAACCAGATTTCCACCAAAAACATAAGCAGAAGTAGATTTTTGTCTATCTTGCTTCCAACATAGTCAGAATCAGAATAGCCTTTAAGAGAACAATGACCATGTTTTCTATAAAATAGGCCTTTTACAAGGAGATTTCTTCAGATATCTCAAGATATGAGACAGTGCTTCACGACACTGTCTAGGCTTCTCAAGATACATGCTAACAAGACCAACAATAGTAGAAATATATGCTCTACTGACAGTTAAATAGATTAGTTTGCCAATCAATCTTCTATATCTTTTACTATCAGGATATAGAGGAGATTCATCATCATCCCAATTCACATTAGGATCTAGAGATGTATCAATAGGCCGATCTCCAAGCATGCCAGTTTCCTGTAGAAGATCAAGAACATACTTTCGTTGTGATAGAACGACAACATTAGCAGTCCTAGAAACTTCAATCTCCAAAAAATATCTCAGTTTACCCAGATCTTGAGTGACAAAATGCTTGCATAAGTAGGCTTTAGTAGCATTAATTTCATAGAGATCACTGCCAGATAAAATAATGGTGTCAACATACACAATAAGAACCACAATACTAGTAAATGATCAACATGAGATATGAGAAAGCCATAAGTAGATAGAATCTTGCTCAGTTTGTCAAACCAGGCACATGGACTCTGTTTGAGTCCATAAATAGACTTTTTGAGGGGTAGACTTTATGTGACCCCCCCTGAGAAACAAACTCAGGTGGTTTCTCCATATATACCTCCTCTTGGAGATCACCATAAAGGAATGCATTTTTCACGTCTAGATGGATAAGGGGTCAATCCAGATTGATTGCTGTAAAGAGCAAAACTTGCATAGAATTTATCTTGGCAACATGAGAAAAAGTTTTAAAGTAAACCATATTTTTGAGTGTACCCTTTCGCCACGAGGCGGGCCTTCAGGCGTTCAACTATTCCATTAGGATGATACTTGATAGTGTAAGCCCAACGACATCCAACAAGTTTACAATCAGAAGGAGGATCAACCAGATCCCAGGTACCCCTTTCAGTGAGAGCAGCCATCTCCTTAGTCATGGCTTGTATCCAGTCTGTATTATGTAATGTTTCATGCTCATTTTTGGGTACATAGACAGTATATCATCAACAAAATTACCAACATGAACACTCATATGAGCATTAGAGATATAGTTAGAAATATTATGAGATGTACATGATCTAGTACCTTTCCTGAGAGCGATAGGTAAATCTAGATCAGAAGTTACCTCAATAGGGGCATGATCTTCTGAAGGAGAAGATTGGTTGTGAGTGGGGGGTCTTGAGCAGGAGTAGGCTACGGTGGCCGATTCCTACGTTGGTAAATAATGAGAGGAGGAGACGTAGTCTCATCAGGTTGCACAACAGAGGAAGAATCACTAATAATAGGTAGAGGCACTACAATCAGGTCTAAACTCAACATATTACCCTTGTGAACCACATTTTATTAATAGGTCTATAGCAACAATATCCTTTCTGAGTCCTTGAGTATCCCAGAAAAGTGCATTTTTCAACTCAAGGAGACAACTTGTTTTGAGTAGGTCGAAGCAAGCGAACAAAACAAGTCGACCCAAAAATTCTCATAGGAACAGAAAATAGGGGAAGATTGGGTTGTAGTACTTGTACAAGAATTTTATTCTCAATAACAAAGGAAGGCAAATGATTTATCAGAACATAGGCATAAGAACCACTTCTGGCCAAAAATGTTTGGGAACATTAGAATGCAACATGATAGTTCTAGTAACTTCAAGTAAACACCTATTTTTCCTTTTAGCTACACCATTCTGTTGGGGTGTATAAGCACAAGAAGTCTGATGAATTGTCCCCATAGAATGACAAAATAATTCAACAATTATTTTGAACAAATCCCAATGCATTATCAGTACGTAGGTTTTTAATAGGCATAGAATACTGAGTTTTAATTTCAGCAAAGAAGAATTTAATAGGCAAAACTTGGGATTTATCTTTCAACAGAAATAACCAGGTAGCATAGGAGTAATCATTAATGAACAAAATAAAATACTTATTTCCAGATAAACTTGGAATATGATAGGGACCCCATACACCAGCATGCACCAAATCAAAAATATTTTTGCTACCAATCTGAGTTTTCATTTTGGAAATACAGTTCTAGACTGTTTGCCTAACTGACATGCCTCACACTGAAAATTATGTGAATCTACACCAGAAATAACATGTTTTAATTTCTTAGCTGACAGATGCCCAAGTCTAAAATGCCTTTGTAATGTAGAAACAAAAGATGGTAGTTCTCAAGCCAGAGTTGTAGTGCCAATCTGTTTCAACTCATCCAAGTAGTAGAGTCCATTAGGTCCTTCATGCCCCCCCACAAATCTTCATCCTCGTGCAAAGGTCTTGAACAACCCAAGTACCCGGTGTAAAGGTCAGACTTCAGTTTAGATTGTGTATAATTTTACTGACAGATAGTAGGTTCAGTGGATAATTTGGCACATATAAAGCAGAGCGCAGAAGGACTTGAGGAAAGATATCTCCAATCCCAGATACAGTAGATTTAGAACCATCGGCAAGCATAACAGTAGATTTGTAACAAGGTTTAGATAGTTTATAGAAAAGAGAATGGTTTCTAGATATATGAGAAGAGGCTCCAGAGTCAATCACCCGTTTGGTATTATTAGCACTAGAAGAAGGAGCACTCAAAAAGGCAGAATCACAAGCTAAGTAAGTGGCCGCGTGAGCTCCAGATTCAGTAGTAGATGAGGAAGAAGCACCAATCCTCTCAAGTAGAAGACGGTCCACCTCAGAGAAGATGAACTCAGCAGTGGACACGGTCGAGGGAGTAGCAGAAGGTGTCTGAGAAGCACCCCCGGACGCAACATTGGCCCATGTAGGTGTGCCATGTTTCTTCCAATATTTGTCTTCAGTATGGTTGTTGTGGCCATAGAAGTCACAGTACCGCTGAGTAGAGGCACCTCTAGAAGCATCAGCAGATAAGCCACGACCAAGATAGCCATGACCAAGTGACCCATGTCCCCATACAGGAGTAGGAGAATGGTTGTTCGTAGGTCGACCATGACCCCTACCACAACCATGGCCAGACATAGCAATAAGGGTAGTAGGGTCACATGTGTCACAAGGTAGATCCAACGAGGAAGCCGGCAGGCATCAGAGACAATGAAAGGCACTCTCCAATGTAGGTAAAGGGTCGTTGGCAAGAATCTGGTCAACCACCCCAGAATATGACTTAGGAATGTCACAGAGGAACTGGACACGCATGGAGTTCCTTTTGTTGTCACTGCATCGTGGCTAAGTTAGTTGATAAGGGATGAAGATTCTCAAGTTTAGCCCAAACACCCTTAAAGGTTGAAAAATAGTAAGCAATATCATGTCTAGTGAAGTGCAGACGGGATAGCTATTTGTTCAGGTCAAACACCTTCTTCGGATTTTTTCTATGCGAGTAGGTGCGGGCCAGTTGGTCCCACATCTCCTTGGTAGTCGGGAGATGAAGTAGAATAACACTGATGTGAGTTTCACTGTTGTTCAAAATCCACATCATCACAGTCGAGTCATCCTTGACCCAGTCATCATAGATCTTTTTCTCCTTGAACTCAGCAGTACTGGGCGGAGCAGGAGGCGGGGCCTTAGTCATATGGGAATGCTTGCCTTGTGACTCCACAAAGATCTCCATGGACCAAACCCAATGTTGATAGTTGCATCCTTCTAGCTTCACAGTAGTTACTTGATGATGAAAGTCCTCATGGGAGGAAGCCATGAGGAAGCCTGAGTCCAAAAAAGTTAGAGAACAACAACAGGAGTAAGAACCGCCTAAATCCTCTGGCTAGACGGTTGCAGGAAGATAGAGCAATCTGGAAGGACCGGCTTACATGTAGACTATGCTCAGGCGCAATAGAGAACTCGATGGCTCAAGGGCTGATGTGGGCAGAGAGAAGTGGTAGGGCTCCAAAACCCTCGACACGAACAGTCTGAGGCAAAACACGGTCAGGTGGGCTGTACTAGTAGGCCAACAACACACACGGAGGGACTCCGGTAGCCGGCGGCTGTTGGCGGCAGCCGGTGGTGGGGGCGGGTGCGCGCGGGGGGAGGGGGCACCACCGGTGGGGAATAAAGAGAGGGGGGTGGCAGCTATGGGGTGTCTAGAGAGCCAGCTCAGATACCATCTTGAGTTGTATGTAAGGGTTAGGGTACACAATATGTGTACCTTGTATATTTATAAAGAGAACAATTACATAGAGGTCCTTATAGAATAGGAAAATAACAAGAGGATATAAAGAACTTAAATAAAACACAAATTAACAAGTCCTAATAATGTTTCCTATTCTAAAAGTAGGACAAATACCTAATTAAGTGGTGATTTATACACAGATGCCGTAGAATTGATAATTAGTGTCAAATATAATGAATCCTTTCAGATTATGTGATAATATGATATTGTGGAATATATGGAACTCTAAGATAATAATGATGATAATAATGGATAATGTGAATTTCTAGGATAAAGATCATCAATATGAGTAATTAGGATTAAGAAATCAATAATACAATTTGTGATAAGCTTAGATGCAAGTGATCTAATTTAGATGGCCATAATATCCTAATGTGTTTATGTTGATGAGAATCCTAAATATGTTTTGGAGTAATAATGATCACCATTAAAGGTTTTGAGGCATATTCATGATAATTGGAGTTTGGAAAGTAAGTTCATTTGGTCATTATGAACTTATGACGCATAATCTAACATAGTTTCTCAAAATGGTATAAAAGACTTAACTTGATAATTAGGGTTTTGCCTTATGTCAAATAGGGGTTAATAACTTTAATAATATAATAGTGATGTGTTAGAATTAGGTTTTAATACCCTTATACTTATTCAGAGCCAAGACAACTCTAAACTCTAGATTAGGACGAATGTTAGATTAATATTTCTTGAATATGATTAGTGACACTTTAAGATATACATACATGCAAATTGAATGATTGCTTGGAACTGTTCTTAGTTGATTGGATTATATGTGCTTAAAGTATTTAGCAAAATCTGCATGGTTCTATAAGGTATGTGGTTACACCTATGACTACTCACCTTAACCAGCTTTCATGGTTTTCTGAGATTTTCTATACTGATTGCAGATAATTGTTGATTTTTTATTTAATTCATGCAATCTATAAAGTCGCTATGGACATCACATGATCTAAGTATAACTTGCTCAACAATCTCCGATGGATTTAAGTGATACATGTGAGATGTATGAAATGTCACTATGGTGACGAATGACCAGATCGAGATAAAAAGATCACCTCAGGCAAAGGCCTATGTAAGAAATGTTACTATGGTGACTGGTGATCTGGTCCAGAAAAAAGATCACCTCCGGCAAAGTCCCATGTATGAAATGTCAGTATGGTGACCGGTGATTGGACCAAGGCCTATGTATGATGTGTCCACTACAGGGACTAAACCCTGGAGAGAGGGTTCCCCACATGAATACTCCAAAGAGGGAGTGTACCACAGAGATTAAGTTGAGAAGTCAGAAAGAAAATGCATGTTCAATTTTATAATCTTCTTGCTATGAATGATTATATTGTTACACCTACATGTGAATATTTTGTTTCCCCCACATACCAGTATAACTTGTTATATTTACCGTATTTTTGTTACATGATGTTTTAGGTAAGTGTTAGATATGGAGGTGTCACAATATGATGGACACATCAAATTATTTGAAGAGAATAAAGTTAACTTGTAAGGAGGATTAGTTAGTTCTACTACTCGTATGTATAGTTCTGACTATGGAAAATTCGTGTAACTCCTTAGAGAATCTTCCTATAAACAATAATTGAGTTTAATGGAAATTATTTACTATTTTATATTATTTGATAAAATATGGATCCTTAGGAATTTTAGGTAATGATTCAACTTTTTGGGTCTTCCTTAACTGGCAGATGTTGAAGGGTGAGGTTGTTACAAGTCACTACACTCATCACATGTCATTTGTTGTACTTGAACATCATCCAACGCGACCTTGAGTAATGGTTCTTGTAAAGGTGATGTTCGGGTACTCTGTAAGACATGGGGATTTAGTGTAAGTGATGTAGATGGGATTTGTCCCTTCTATAGGAGATTGATATCTAGGCCACTTGATAAGCGAGACTGAGAAATGTATGGCCATACTCATGTGATTCAATATATGATAAATGAACTCACATGCATCTTAGACGGTCTGCTCTATTTCAAGGATCATGGATTGAATGTTGAGAGGATGACAATTCCATGAATCAACTTCAACCAGGATAATAGAGACAAAGAAATTATGCGATCACGGTAACACTAATCATGGATTGTAGGTTGAAGTTGTTCTCCAACTTTATGAATTAGTTGGGTAGTAATGATGTGTTGCTAGATATCACTCATTGCTTGTGATGTCATAAGTTGGTTATGGACATTCACTGCCAATGTGATTTGGGACCTATAGGGTGCACTTGAAATAGGAGTTTATTCATGAATGATGTTTAAATTTATTATTAAAAGTGTTTAGGCATTCAATGTAAACAAGATTGGTTGTAAATTGATTGACTGGACTCTGAGTCAACCGATTCAAGTGTTGAACCGATCGGTTGGAGTGTCAGGTCAATTGGAAACAAAAATTGGTTGAATATTTGCCTGAGTTGCACATGTGAAATGACTACTTCACATATGAAATGACCCTTTCAATTATGAAATGATCATTTCAAAAGTGAAATGACTATCTCATGATATGAAACGACTGTTTCATGAAGTGAAAGAACTGGTTCATCACCTAGATCGTCCGGTCCAATGCTCAATTCATTAGATCAAGGATTGATGATGATGTCATGATTTTGCATTAATCGAATATTAAAAGCCAATATGTTTGCAAATAGGAAACATGTTGAAATGATTGGTTCACCCATGAACCGATTAGTTCACCATTTGTAGGTTCTAAAAAATTTGTGAATTCTATCTCTTCAACTCCCAGATGGAGTGGAAACCCTGACCCTAGCCTCTCCTATAAATAGAAGGGTACTGGGGGCTTCCCAGACACAACAATAAACTTTGAAAATTGTTGTCCTCACTATTTGTGGTAACCAATAGAGAGCCTGAGAAATTCCTACTCATAAAAGGGAGGGACATCGAGGGAGAAAAAATTGGGAGAGCGAATCAATCCTAGTAGATTGACATTTGAAGGGACAACACCTTCCTGTTGGATCTGGTAGTGCAACGTCCATGGGGACTACTGTAGAGGTGAGGAGACTATTACCTACTGCTAGGAGGACTCCGTCAATTGCCATTTGAGGTGATCAACCAGGAGGTTATCATCTCCAGTTGTTCGAGTGTTGCTTGAAGAAGAAGGACGTTGGAATAAGAGTTGTCACTGAACTTGCTCCAGGACGAGGTATAACTCTTGTTACCCTCTTTCCTAGATACATTGTTGTTGATGAGATCTTGCTGATTAGGGAATCAAACATTAAAATTTTTGTTTTTGTTTCCTTATGGATCGCTCAATTTCCATACAGTAGTATTAGAGTAATGTCAAATTAACAGTGCATCATGGATTTTAATTGATGTGACTAGATTTATTTTTATTGCATATGATGCAAATATTAAACTAGTTAATGTGCATATCTAATTAATACCACATACAATTCCACAAATATAAATATATATGTGATATGTACGCAATTAATAAAGTGTTTTGATTGTGGATGTATGTGTGGTTATGGCCAAAACCCCAATGGATTGTGTGCTCGTTTATTTGGTTTATTTGTTGTTGCATGTATGTGTGGTTATGGCCAAAACCCCAATGGATTGCGTGCTCGTTTATTTGGTTTATTTCATGTTGATATTTGGTTTGCATACCAAGCCTCCCCCCTCATTTCCAAATATAAATTAATCCTATCTCCCCTCCAATGTAACTCGAGGTTTTTTACAATGTAACATGGAATATGATAGTTTTAAATTATGTTTCATCATGAGAAGACGTTCTCCACCAGACAAACCAACCGGCTCGTGAGACAAACCGATCGACTGGAGGACTGAGGAGGCCATACAATAAGAGGAGAAGAACCGATCGATTGGTGGTCCAACAGATTGGGTGGAGGAGTCCAGACGTCGCTTGAACAGGAAAATTAGACAACCATTTCAAGAGTCCAACTGACTGACTAGGAGGCGATCCGATTGGTTCAAGTGTTGAACCAATCAACCTGGATTGGTTCAAGCATAGATCTTTATCAACAACATGTTGTTATGTGTGATGTAGACCTTAGGTATTAGTAATTCCTTGTGGCTCCAAGGAATTATAATAGTATGGCCATAACCATCACTTGTGTTTATAATTGCATGATTTTATTTGTGGTTATGGCATGTATATTATATGTACTATAAGTATGTGGATCACTTGTGTTTATAATTGTAACATCCCTGACCTGGGTTATGCTTTAACCGTAGGTGTTTTGATTAAGAAAGATGATTATATGCTTAATCTTATCTTTTGAAAAGTGATTAGGTCTCAAGAGGAACTTATGTTTCAATTTTGGTCCTGTTTGAACAATATTGAAGCAATGTTTGCTTATTTTGGACTAAAGTGCAAATTACCCAAGTTGAGGGGTTAACTTGCAAATTGCACATGATAAGATGTTCCTCTGATGTTGAGACATCATAAGAATGAATATGATGTAGTGGTATGGTTTCCACAAGCTTGGACACCAAGATTAAGCTTGTAAATCAATCCTTGTGCATTAAAACCTAGTTTTGGAGTAAAGTGCAATTTACCCAAAATCCAGGGTTCAATATGCAAATTACCACTTCAATAAGGTCCTTAATGTTTCTTGGCATCATGTAGAGAAAATAAAATGAGAGGGGCATCGCATTTGAATTAAGATGGAGGAGAGAGAATCTTGATATTAAAATAATCAAGATTTAATCCTAATTGAAACCCTAATTCAATTTAGGGCAAAAATGAATAAAAATAATTGAAGGGCTTTCAACCAAAATATTTTGGGTTGATTTTGAATAAGGATGGACGTTCCTTTGCCAAGATAAGGAACGAAAATATCTTAAGTAGGTGAAATTCCACTCACCTTATTATAAAGAAAAAGTAATTTCCACTCACATATGGGATATTAATATAATAAGCATTAAGGTGCTTAATTTGCTTTTCTTTAAATTGAGGATAATGAAGGAAAATTAAAGGCAAAGTGATATGCCTCGTATCCATGGAGTTGAGGGGGAAGAGGCGGCCATAATTTTTGGATTAATTGGATTTTTATAAGGCATATTCTCTCTCATCAATTTCTTTATAAAAGTGCCATTTCCAAGCCCAAACCAAGGCCTTTTTCGGATTTTATTCTTCTCCTTGCTTGAAAAACCGACCAAGGAGCTAGGGAGGAGCAGGGAGCACGTCCCCAACCTGTGGGTAAGCCCTTGACCTTCGTTCTCCTTGATTTCATGGTGGAAATCGAAAATAAATTATGGATTCCTTCTTATTCCGATCTCCTCTTCAACCCTAGCCAACTTTTTCATCCAAAACCTTGAGAACGAGCCTAGGGTGAGTTGAAAGAGCTTAATCCACCATTAATGGCGTGATCTTGGAGATTTGGAGCTCAATTGGAGGCGGGTTTAATAACTTAAACCCTTAAACATTGCTATTGCATCAATTCTCTATGCTTTGTTGATTGATTTCTTCAATTTGATGCACTCTTGTTTCTTGCTGCAATTTCCATCAAGAACGGTTGCTGTTCTTGGTTGTTCGAAGGAAGGGGATGATGACATCATACTAGATGCTTATCCAAAGAAAATTACCAAGCCAAATGGTTTTGATAGCTACCCCAAATCGTTTTAATTTGATTGGCTATGCGGTTTCAGCAAACCGTTTAAGGGCAAACGGTTTGAAACCGTTTGGGAGAAAACGGTTTCAAGACCGTTTGATATGGTTGAACAAGCGTTGACCGTTTGAGAATCTTAATCCTAATTATGTATACTAATGACCCTCAAAATTTTATGGGTTAAATCCAAAGGAATCGTGAGTTGAAGGCCAATCAATTAGGCAAATCAAATTGAATTAAATGCTGATTTTCAACCTGATTAACTGGACCTATTTGGGCAAACGGTTTCAATACCGTTTGGTGGAGTTGCCCAAGCGTTGACCGTTTGGGATTCCTGTTCCTAATGATGTTGGTTAATAACCCTCCAAATTTTAGGGGTTAACTCCAAAGGAATCGTGAGTTGAAGCCTAATCAATTAGGGAAACCTAATTGGATCAAGTGCTGAATTTTCAACCTGATTAACTTGACCTTTTTGGGAAAACGGTTTCAAGACCGTTTGGTGGAGTTGACCAAGAGTTGACCGTTTGAGATTCCTGTTTCTAATGATGTGGGTTAATGACCCTCCAAATTTAGGGGTTAACTCCAAACGAATCATGAGTTGAAGGCTAATCAATTAGGCAAACCCTAATTGAAAACAGTGCTGAAATTCCAATGAGTTAATTAGAGATTTTGGGTTGATTAGACCAAACGGTTTCAAGACCGTTTGGGGATCACCCAAACGGTCTCAAGACCGTTTGGGGGTCACCCCAAGACCGTTTTTAGGTCTGGGTTCAAGTATAGTTGACCAACTAAAGGTCCAAAGGTACTAATCATATTGCAATGAAGTGCTGATTTGTTGATCAACTCGATAGACCAATCCTTGATGATTTTTCACTAGAATCCAAAGAATGGATGGGCCAAACGGTCTCAAAACCGTTTGGAGCTCATCCAAACGGTCTAAAGACCGTTTGGTGATCATCCAAGACCGTTTGGAGGTCTAGGGTTGAGTATGGTTAGGTGTTTGAAGGCCTAAAGGTACCAAGTTGATCTGCAATAAATTGATGAATTGGTGAGCACTTCAATGATCCAAACCCTACTTGGATGGCTTGGTTTTGAGTGATTTGTTGGGAAAACGGTCTCAAGACCGTTTGGAGGTCATCCAAACGACCTCAAGACCGTTTGGGGTCAGGTCATACCCAATTTGGATGATGGTTCAATGGTTTCAAAGTAACTAGTCTTACATTGATTAGTATTGAAGGATCATCGATTCCAAACCCTAATTCAATTGAATAAAACCCTAATTGATGACCAATTGAGGGTTAATTAAGGGTCAAATCAGTTTAAGGTTGACTTATTTAACTCAATTGAAGTATGAGGGTAGGTCCAATTGATGACTGGTTCCATGAATCCAATGATTGAAGGAATCAACATTGGAAACCCTAATTCAATTGGATGCTTTATGTAATGGAGGTCCAATGTGAATGAATCTCTTGACAATTAAGATGATGAATGATCCATTGACCCAATGATGATTAGTAATGATAAACAAATAAGGTACAAAGGTTGAAACCCTAACAGTACCTAAGGGACTAGTACCAATTAAGGAATGAATCCCTAATTGCTTATTGGACCAATGACTTGATACACTACGTTAAGCATAGTTTTATGCTCTTGATTGAAGGGTTGATATGACCTAATCAATTTGATATGATGTTAACATGAATTCATTCATGAATATGATTCATGTGGTGATTAAGTGTATGATCCTTAAGAAGAGAGATCATGAAACCCTAATCACGAATATAAACCCTAATTGACAGGGCTTTTGGGTTTTAACCCTAATTGAGGGCAATTCTAAATTTAACCCTAATCCAGGGTGAGGATGTAACCCTAAGTCAGGGTAGTGATTTGTGAAACTCCAATTTAGGGAAATGAGATGTAAAACCCTAATTGGGATGAATAGTGAATCTCTAATTATGGACAATTGAATGAAATCCTAATGGAGATGCATAGTAAACCCAAATTGTGGGTGACTAAGGTGGAAACCCTAGTTGAGGGTGATTCCATGAGAAACCCTAGTTGAGGGTGATTCCATGAGAAACCCTAGTTGAGGGTGATTCCTTGAGAAACCCTAGTTGAGGGTGATTCCATGAGAAACCCTAGTTGAGGGTGATTCCATGAGAAACCCTAGTTGAGGTGATTCCATGAGAAACCCTAATTAATAGTTAACATCACATGAAGCTATAATGCTATGTTGTGATGAGAGGCCCTAAGAAGGGTGAAGGTATGTGAGACTCTAATGTGGAGTCATAATACATAAAGCCCTAATCTTGGGCAATATGACAATGAATTATAATCCTAATTTTAAATAAGGGTATAAGGAAACCCTAATGATGAGATAGAAGGAATGACCTTATAAAGGTGAAACATTTAATGTGGTTGATTATAGGCAAGCTTATTGTAAGCAATGCCTTAATCTGAGACGAGTCCATATCATTAAAGATAGTTGGACCATTATTATGTGTAACCTATGCACTTTATGGTAAGAGTGATAGGTTAGTGGATGAAAGGATTAAGATGGGAAATACATTAATCCAAGATAAGCTGGTAACTTAATAAAGTAGTATGTGATGATCAATGATGAGTTAAAGGAATTAAATTCCATGAACTGTGTAATCAGGATTGGTTACGGACCAATGTCTGGCGATGTAATCAGGTTTGGTTAAAGTCCAATACTTGGCAGAGGCTTAATGCCTATAATCAGGGTTGGTTAAAGTCCAATGCCTGGCTGTGTAATCAGGATTGGTTAAAGTCCAATGCCTGGCTGTGTAATCAGGATTGGTTAAAGTCCAATGCCTGGCTGTGTAATCAGGATCGGTTAAAGTCCAATGCCTGGCTGTGTAATCAGGATTGGCTAAAGTCCAATGCATGGCTGTGTAATCAAGATTGGTTAAAGTCCAATGCCTGGCTGTGTAATCAGGATTGGTTAAAGTCCAATGCCTGGCTGTGTAATCAAGATTGGTTAAAGTTCAATGCCTGGATGTGTAATCAGGATTGGTTAAAGTCCAATGCCTGGCTGTGAAATCAGGATTGGTTAAAGTCCAATGCCTGGCTATGAAATTAGGGTTGGTTAAAGTCCAATGCCTGGCTGTGAAATCAGGGTTGGTTAAAGTCCAACGCCTGGCTGTGAAATCAGGATTGGTTAAAGTCCAATGCCTGACTGTGAAATCAGGGTTGGTTAGAGTCCAATGCCTGGCTGTGTAATCAGGTTTGGAGAAATCCAATACCTGGCAGAGGTGTAATGCCTGTAATCAGGGTTGGTTAAAGACCAATGCCTAGCAGTGTAATCAGGTTTGGAAGAGTCCAATACCTGGCAGAGGCTCAATGCCTGTAATGATGACACAGGATTGGTAATAACCCAATGCATGTATTAATGATATATGAGTACATGGTAGATGTAATTCCTTATCTGTTTAGCAGACTGAATAAGGCCAATAAGTTGAAACAAGAATGTCTCATGGGTGACATATCAAGATAATGAGTGTCACAAGAGAAGTTTGACATGATGGTATAATATGGAGGATAAATGATATACATATTCTTCCTATTCCTTATTAAGCGAATGCTTTAAACTGCTTATCATCTGCCTATATTTATCTTCTTAAAATGCAATAATAATGTTTCTGGCGGAGAGTTATATCTCTCGCTGGGGCAATTTACAATTGTCTCACCCCCGTGGGATCCAACATTTTTAGGTGGATGCGGAGAAAGAGGCAGATATTCTTTTGCAGGAAAAGGAAAGCAACAGCTCGGACAACAGTGAGATCTCAGGTGGAGGCACTGACTATCAAGTCATATAGATAGTAGTCCTATGTGTCGTCTCTGTACTCTCAGGTCCTCGGAGTAGTAGTTAGTGATTTCAAGATTTTTGGCCCAGTGCCTCGAGATTTTTATACTGCCTGTGCTTAGCTTGAAAGGACAGTTGATGCTTGTAATTCTCAGAAAGAGATGATGCATGATATGTATCTTTGAAACAGAATGTAAATGTTATACTTTAGCTCTTGAAGAGAAAGATTTCCAATGTGTGGATCTCTTTGCAAAACGTTTTAATTTTTAGTGATTTTTGGTAATCCGCTGTTAGTGATTGCTTCCGCTTAGTTAATCATGTTTTCGCGAGACGGTCGTTACAATAATTGCATGTTTTTTCTTGTGGTTATATCATGTATATTATATGTACTATAAGTATGTGGTGATTGGATATATATATATATATATATATATATAATCCATCAATAAATATTAACGCTAAGATGTTTTCCATAAGCAATGAACATAAATAACTTGATTGACCAAGTGTGGACAAGCCCTAACATTGTGTTTTGTTTATCTTGTAGAAGTGTGATGGTACATATGCGGGTCTTCCCTAGCAGGGTGCATATTATATCGTGTTGGATTATGGGTCAGGATTAACTAGGTGACCTTAATAGGATTAAGTGCCTAGAAGCATACAAATGGGTTGTGAGAAGGAGTTGTGCACGCCATTTATCCAAGAGTTGCACGAGATGCAACTTGAAAATGCTGCCTACCTTAATAATTGGTTATGAGCACCAACATTGATTGGGTATTAACTTAATTATTATAGGTCTTGGCTCACTAAAAAGTTGTATGTTGCAATCTTCCAAATTGATAAGTGAAGGTTATCAATTTGGGTGGGAGTGATAATTAATTAAAAGCCTAATTAATATCATCAAACTTATCAAATTAAATTAATCAAAAATGTTTTCATTAAAGTTGCAAACTTTCTATCATAGAATCTAATGGCAAACACAAACACATTTTCTTTACGAATGGCCCTTAAGAAGGACAAGTTGAATGGGAATAACTTCCATGATTGGTACAAGACATTGAGAATTGTTCTCACTCAAGAGTGGAATCTCTATGTCCTAGAGACACCAAATCTAGATGAGCCTCCTCCCAGTATGCTTAAGACTGATATGGATTATAAGAAGCACTTTGAAGATGTTTGGATGTCAAGTTCCTGATGTTGACTATGAGTTTCCGAGATAGCATGAGAACATGGATGTTCTTGATATGGTAACACATCTTAAGAACATGTACCAAGATCAGGCAAGGCAAGAGAGATATGATATCTCAAAGGCATTTTTCAAGTGCAATATGGCTGAAGGAGATCCAATAGGACCTCATGTACTCAAGTTGATTGTGTATGTGGAGAACCTTGCTAGAGTGGGATTTCCCTTTGGGTCAAGAGTTGGCTACAGATGTGATTATAAAGTCACTGTCAGAATCATACAACCAGTTTGTGATGAACTACGACATGAATGATTTTGACAAGCCATTATCAGAATTTCTTGGCATGTTGTGGATAACTGAAGCACATATGAAGAAGGAAAAACCCAAATATGTGATGATGATCAGTATAGGGAAGTCTAAGGGTAAAGGCAAAGCTAAGAAGAGATCCAAATTTAGCTAGAAACCAAAGTCTTTTGCACTAAAAGCTAAAGGAGGAGTGAATAAGGAAGGAAAGTTCCACCATTGTCACCACCTTGGACACTAGAAAAGGAATTGTCCTCTTTATATAGTGGAACTCAGGAAGAAGAAAGAGATTGAGATCTTCACTTTAGGATCTAAGAAGAAGTAAGCTAGAATTGTGCAGAGCAAGAGTTGTTGCCACGATCGTTGGAATCTGTGATTCATGTAATGGGCATGTAATAGAATTAGTGAATTGCTATTATATACCTACCACTATAACATCATGTATCTTGTATTATGAATATATTTTATGTTTTTCTTACAAAGATAAGAACTTTTATGGCAGTGACCCAATGTCTCATAGCTTACATTTGATAGTTCTAGAGACAGTTATATATTTTGAATGACTCGATGACTCAAACATTGAATATCTATAGCACTGTCATCTATAGAAGATAAATGAGATATGCATTTCTAGAATCCATAATGACGGTTATCTGGACTCTTTTGGTTATTGAACCAATAAAGACATGTAAGTTTTATTTATTAGGCAAGATGATAAAATCATCTTCACTAGATGAGGTAGGAGAGTGATTGTTCTATTAGGTTTTATACATACTGATGTGTATAGACCTTTAAGAATAAATGCTAGAGGTAGTTAATAGTACCACATTTTATTTATTGATAATCTCATAGGATATGCTAGTTTGTATTTAATGAAATACAAGTATGAGTCTCTTAAAGAGTTCAAGGAGATTATGATGAAGTACATAACCAACTTGGTATAAGTATTAAAACACTTTGATATGATCAATGTGGAAATATTTTAACCAAGAGTTTGAGGACCTTTTGGAAGATCATGATAGTGTATCATGATGAATTCTACCTAAAATGCAATGATAGTGTATCAGAATAAGGTGTCACACCCTGGTTGTAATGGTGATCATCAATAAATCTATCTAATCTTCCTATTCCTTTTGGAACATGTTTTACACTAAATAATGTATCGTCTAAATGGTTCAAAAGATACCATATGAGATTTTGCATGGGAATAATCCTGATATGTCTTTTATAGAGATTAGGAATGAAAGTTTGTATAAGAAAATAGTTTCTTAAAAATCTTTGACCATAAATCACATAAATGTTATTTTGTTGAATACTACTTTTATATCCCAATTCATCAAAGGTGTTTTTTGCCAGGATGGCTATAATCCTGAAGGGGAATTAGTTCCAAAGAAAAAAGTGGGAGATAAGTATAGCTTGAAAAATTCAAGATCAACTAGGGATGTACATCGCACCAAACCTGGACCGGACCGGCTTGGACCAGACCGAGACCTGGTTAACAAAAAATTCATGGATCGAGGACCCGACTGAGTTAGAACCAATCTTCTCCAGGATCAAACTAGAAAAATGAAGGACCATACCGGATAACCAATATTCATATACTCTTGATTATAAAATATAAAAGAATCATATTATAAAAAATATTAAATAACTAATAATCCGTTTGAGTTTGGTAACACAAACCAAGTTACACAATTAAATTCTTACACCTTGAGGGAGTAAACTATCATAGGAATGTTAGGAACATTACAAATACAATATGTACACGTAACAAGACAATCAAGACTAAGTCTCATAAATTTGTAGAACATAAGAAACTAACACTTGCAACAATTATAAAATTGATTTATGTAATAATTAATATGTAATACACTTATTTATTCACAACTCCATTCAATGTGCAACATCCTTGAAGTTTTATGTCATTGCAATGTAATGCAATATCCAAACTTATTTAGCAGCTACTTGGTACTTGCATAAGTGTAATGCTTAATGTAATTGACATTTATTGAAATAATACATCATTGTGCAGATCAAAATATTAATATACCTTTTGGTAAGTTATAGAGTCATTAATAATTTGCAATACATTCTCACAATCCTTCATAAATATTAGATTTCATAAATATACATAAGACATTTTTATGTTATCCGATACAACCGGTGCAGCCTACTAGTTTTGGACTGGACCGAGGACCGGACTGAAAGTCAAGTCGGACCAAGATAGGACTGGATCAAATAGTGGGTTCATTCCGGTCCACCGATTTGGACCGAGAAATGTACAACCCTGAGACAAATAAGAAAACATTGAACCTAAATGAGGAACAGTAGGAACATGGAGAATCACAAGTTGTCGTGGAATCTCAAGTCCTTATGTAACACGCAAAACTTGTAGTTCTAGTAGGACACGCCTTCAGCTTGAAAGATTATGATATCTTATGGCTCAGGAAGGTAGTTATTTGGTCATATATGATGAGTCAACTACAAATCTAGAAGCTATTGAGGGAACATAGTATGAGAAATGGCTTGAGGCCATGGGATCAAAAGATGGACTCCATGTATACCAACAAGGTATGACCTTGGTGGATCCACTTGAACGGGTTAAACCCATAGGGTGAAATGGGATCTTTGAGAAAAGATCAACATGGATGGAAGTGTACAATCCTATAAGAGTTGATTGGTTGCAGTGATTTCAAATGTGATCAAGATGTTGGACATAACAAAAACTTCACCAGTTTCCATGGTTGAACCCATCGAGATCATGTTTGCTAATTACATCTTATTAACACTGTGAAATTTGGAAATATGGATGTTAAAACCACATTCCTTAATAGGAATAGTGTAGATGATGTGTGTGTGATACAACCTAGAAGGTTTTATAAATCCAATAATGTAAATAAAGTATGTAAGCTACAAAGGTCAATCTTTGATTGAAGCAAGCATCTCAGAGATGGAATCTTCGATTTGATAAGACAGTCAAAGAGTTCGACTTGTGTCAGAATGAAGATGAAATTTGTGATTACAAAATTTAAGTGGGAGCATATTTATATGCTAGATAATGATGGGGAATAACATCCTTATACTATAAATGTTGAATCCTAGCAAGGAAAGTACATTCTCTATGAAGGATGTAGGCAAAGTTGTATGGCCCCTGACCTAGCTTAGTGCTTGATTGTGTTTGCTTTCCTTAACAAGATGCCTAAACCTTAATCTAATCTTTTAATATGCCTTAATAACATGTGACATGATTATGTTTTCAGTTTGGTCCTATTTGGTTGATGTTTGACCTGGCTATGCTTATTTTGGACCAAGTTTCAATTTTACCCATGTTGCGGGTCTAACTTGCAATTTGTCACATTTAGGTTGTGTCCTTTGTGACTTGGCATCATGAGAGATAGATTGATTCTTAAGGGTGCCTTATTGGACCTGGGTTGATGAGGTGGCATCATGAGATGATATTGGGGTTTGCATGGCTTTGAATGGATGCTTGAGTTTGATGGTGTATCGACCTTGTGTGATGGTTTTGAAGTGTTGCTACCACAACACTTCCTTGGGTGATGTTTTTTGCAACCTTATGCCTTGGACATGTGCTATAGATCTCTAGGGTTTGGCTTTGATGGAGTGTTGCAGTCGTTTATCTTTGATGACTTAGTGTAGCGGTCGCAACATGATGTTTCCCTTGGTTTGTTGTGACTTTGGGGTGTAGTGGACCTTAGTGGTTGCTATACTACCTTGTTTTTATCATCCCTTTTTTGCATTCATGTCTAGAGTGGTTGCATGGCCTATCCTTTGGTAAACAAGTGTCCTTTTGGTGATATTATGTCTTGAAACCTCATATATTTACCTTCCTCCTAACGCTTGAGTATATAAGCTCTCTCTTTTACATGAAAGTGTCTCTTTTATCTCTTTTTCCTCTCTTCTTCCTTGTTTTCATCCTTGAGCTTGGTGGTGCAAAAGGAGGAGGTGATCTTGGAGCTTTGGTGGCCTATCATCCTGGCATTGATCCTGGGGAAGAGTAGCTTTGAGAAATCCTTGATTAGAAAGATGAGAGAAAGAGACCCAGTAAGAACGACTGATGTAGTAAAGATGTGGTGATCTTGAGCTTGATCATCTTCTTTGTGGTGATCGTTGGTAATATTCCTTCTTGGTAAATGGTTCTACACCTTTTATCTTGTTTCCTTTGAACCCTAACTCTTCTTTTCCCCTTTTGGTTGTGAGACTATGGATCGCCATGGTGGCTATCTCGAGGATCTTCTCTTCACAAAGGCCGGAAACTATGGTTTGACCATGGTAGTACCTAAGTGAGATGAAGTTTCCTCCCTTCTTCTTTCTTCTTCTTTGTTCGACCTAGGGCTTGAGTTTTCTTCATCTTGAGCTTTCCTATGACCTTGGTATGTTTTTCTTCTTCTTGAGGTGACCTTTTGGCCGTGGAGTTGATCTAAGATGTAGTTCCTCTTCTCTCTTGAAGCTCATGGCTTTGGAGCTTTATCTTCATCCTAAGGTGGGTTATATAACTTTCCCCTCTACTATTATTGCACCACAATCCTGCTTGCATGTTACTGTTCTATATCTAAACATGATATTAAGATGCTAGATGATGTTATCATGATCTACGGTTTAAGATTATGAAGTATTTTTGTGTAGATTACTCTTTATCCTGAACCCTAATTCATGCACCCCATTTTCTAATTGATTAAGGAGTTATTGTTGTACTACAATATGATTCTTGGTTTTATCATCATGTTTTGTTTCGACCATAATATGATGTCAAAGGTTTTGATCTTTGGTTTACATGTGTTGGACGCTTGATTTTTCTTCCATTATCATGGTTTTTCATGTTTAGCTTGTGGCATTGGTTTTTGGGTTTTTGATGATCATATTTGGATGAAGCTTTTCACCTTGATGATGTTTAAGTTTTCTAGATGTTTATCATCTATTTTGATCATGGTTTTACTATGTTTTGGATTTGGTTATGTATTTTTTGGTGTGGCTTGACCTTTGGGTCGCTACACATCACCTTGGTGCTTGAGGTCACTACATGGTTGTGAGTTGTTGCGGGCGAAACAAACCCTAACCCTAGGGGGTGGTCATTACAGTTGCTTGATCTTGGCTTGGTCACTATAGGGGTCGCTATCCATGGTTCTCTTGCGGTCACAACACATGATTTAGTTGGTTTGGTCAATACGCTAGTTGATTTCTGATTTGTTCGCAACATGATTCTCTTGTAGTCACAACACATGCCTTGGTTGTTTGGTTGATATACATGTATGAGAGAATGGTTGCTAGAGTGTGTACTCATGTTGATCGCACACATGTGCTATGAAGGTTGTTCGCTACACTTGTTTCCTTGTATGGTCGAAACATAGTGCTGCTTGGGATGATTGACTAATCATGATAATAAGGATGCTTAACCCTAATGTACTCCAAGAATATGGGAAATGATATATCTAGGGTTTGACGTGGAGTATTGAAATGGAAACCCTAATTGGCTATATGAGAAACCCTAACCCTAATTCTCAAGTGTATGATGTGCTTATTGAGCTTCCTTGAATGAATGTCATGAGTTGATATTTTCTCTATCCTAGTTGTGTAACCCTAACCTTGCAGGTGGAATGAATAACATAGCTAGTGAATGTTATGTTTGTTCAACATGACACAAGGGGGATGATTATGAGCCTTTATGAGGCATGATGAGATAATGATGATGTGCGGGAATTATGTGATTTGGGTCTTATGACCTAACAGAGCCTTAATGCCTAATGTGAGTTGATATCCTCTATTGATGAAGTGAGGGACTGTCATCCTAGAGTGATGTGAGAATGTTGGTGGCCTTGTATGGCAGTGGTATCAAGAGATGATGTGACAAGTTTATACCTTATGTGTTTTATATCTTCTAGAGTTGTACCTTTACCCATGTTTTTGTAGAATTTGTTTAGGGTTTGTACATTGTAACTTAATTGATGTTAAAAGACACTAAATTGGCTTAACTAATCAAGGGAAACCCTAATCATGTAGTTGATTTGTGTCATACATCCATATTCAGTGTCACTACTTGCTGGATGGTCAAACGTGTTCTCCCTCAGTGGAGGCTCAGAGTTGTATATTGTTGAGTATATGCATTTCACAAGATTGGTTGCGGTCATACCCTAGCAGGAGAACGGTCGAGGTCATATCTCAGTGATGTGATTCAGTATATATATGATATGTTTTGAGGATGGTTGTGGTCATATCTCGGTAGGAGTGTGGCTGCGTTCGTAACTCAATTTTCACTAGTGTTGTGCCTATATACCAAGGCAAACTAGGTTGTTTTGTAGTTGGACTTAATATGTCACTGTGGTGAACTC
The DNA here is from genome assembly GCA_963693085.1 of Alisma plantago-aquatica. Classification (NCBI taxonomy): domain Eukaryota; kingdom Viridiplantae; phylum Streptophyta; class Magnoliopsida; order Alismatales; family Alismataceae; genus Alisma; species Alisma plantago-aquatica. The sequence continues at coordinate 384,184,835 of OY856415.1, read as the reverse complement.
AGACTGACTAAGGGTGTGGGAGATCAAAGGACTATGGCTCCTCCTAGATTTTTTATGGCATTGATTTTGACTTAGCAGTGGCCAATTGGAGCATGAGTGGTATACCTTATCTCCTTAGGGCATAATGAAATATGTAATACAGTAGTGTAGTAAATTTTCTTAGGGTTAAACGCGACTCACATTGGATGACCCTTTGCCTTAATTCTTGTATTGGTTAGTTGATTGATAATACGGTAAGAGAAATCAATTATTATACATGTTCATCATATTCCTTTTAAATGTATAAGATGTTCTACTACTCAGTTGTAGATGCCTAAATTGCTCAAACAGTGATAATTTCTTTACTTGTATTATTTAGTTGAATATGCTCATCCTGGTAATAATGTTATCTTGCTGCTTTAATATATTTGTGCTTATAATAGTTGTTGGTAGGGAGTTATATATCTCATTGGGATGTTGGTCTCACCTTGTGGGTTTCCACATCTTTTAGGTGGTCATAGATGACAAGGTAGATATCGTGCAATTGAGGTTGTGCATTAAGAGGAGCAGTAGTTGTTGAGGGTTGGATATGCTGCTAGTGTTTTGTAGTAGAGTCCTATGTGTCGTCCCTGTACTCTCAGGTCCTTAGGAGTGCTTTGTAGATGTTGTATATCAATACAATGTTTTTTTGCATTATGCCATGGTTGTACATATATGGCTTTTATATGTGCACATGTTATCTTATGTGATACGTTGTGGCAAGTTGGCCAAGTGAACAATGATGTGTATCATCTTATGGCATGACATGTGATATGTAATACATGTGGCTTCATGTGGACTCAGATTCAACGTGTTTCTGCTTTTGTGATTATATGTAATTGGTTTTAATTTACCCTATTTTATGGTAATCTTGGATGTTAGTGTTAATTCCGCACTTTGTTTTGAGTAATCTCGCTTCATTTGGCGATGGGCTTCATAGTTTGGTTGGTATCAGAGCTCTAGGTTTTCTGAGTCTACATGGACATAGGACTAGATTTTGTGTCTGTTCTAGTATCCAATGACATATTTAATGGTAACTTCTGCTTATGCAGAAGAAGAAGAAGAAGAGAAGAAAAGATATCTCTGGTGAACATGAAGAACATGTTGAGAGCAGTGTTGTTGCACCAGGAGGTGGTGCCATGAGACAAGAAAGGGTTGATGAGTGCCTGAAGTGCCTCGCTTCAACCCACCAACTGTGGCCAATCCCACTTTTGAGTCCAAGTTTGGACAATTTATGGCCATGATGACGCATATGGCGGATAGAATTCATGTACCCCAAGCCAGTTTAACGATCCTGAATGTGGAATCTCAAGGTTCTGGGAAGACCTTTGAGAGGTTAAGGCATTGGGGGCATTGGAGTATGTCGATACTGTAGACCCAACATATGATGATATATGGTTGACCGAGCTAGAGAAGGCCTTCAAGATCCTCAATATCCCTGTAGACGAGAAGGTGAATTACACAGTGTGTCTTTTGAAAGGGATGTTGGCAACTGGTGGGCCATTGAGGAGGATAAAAGGCCAGGTGTTGTGATCAAATGGGAAGATTTTTAGTGAGAGTTTGTGAGCCGATACTTTCTGGAGACCTATCTGGATGAGAAGATCATGCATTTTGAGAATATCCAGGAGGGATCTATGACAAGCAATGAGTACAAAGCAAAGTTTATGGAGCCTCTAAGGTTTTGTCTGCACATGGATGCAATAGATAAGTAGAGGATCATACTTTTTGAGAAAGGTTTGAGCTCAAAGTTGACAACACCAGTGTCAGCTTTAGAGAACAGGGAATGGTTTGCCACATTTGTGGAGTCACTCATGAGTATAGAGCGATCAGTTGTGGTGAAGCTAGAGGTGAATGCCAAGAAGAGATCGACGCAGTATCAAGAACAACCATTTGGAGGCTTCAAGAAGCCTAGGTTTTTAGCACTTTAGTCATGGTAGAGGTCGACAATATAGTCTCAATGGTCGTCGAGCAAGGGTAGAGGCCACAATTTTCCATCGACGGGAGCTCACAGTGCGACATCAGTATGAGTGATGGGGGCATCTATGCCACTGTACAAGACCCAAACTTGCCACAAGTGTGGGAAAGTAGGACATCTGAGGTGGGAATGTCTGGTGAAGGATGAAGAGGTGACACAACAATCGAGATAGAGTCAGCAAGGGTCGCAACAATGACAGCTCAGTAGTGGTGGAGGCTAAGGACACGATCAAGCATCATACGCTAGTTCATTTGGGCAAGCTAGTAGAGGACGGGGATGACAACATGCAACGACTCTGTTCTATGTAATGAGTCAGCCAGAAGGAGTAGTCAATCTGAGGGTTGTGACAAGTCAGATGGAGTTATTTCATTCTAATTTCTCCTCTTCCTGCTTTATATTTGTTTTGGTTGACTCGGGTGCGATGCACTCTTTTATCACTAGAGAAGTGATAGCTAGTTGTTCTTTGCCTATTAGTTGTAGATGTGATAGTCTTCGCTTGGAAACCCCTTTGGTTGGTTCCGCTGAGTTGCGGGAGGTGTGTCCATCTTGCGTTCTTTCTTTCTCGAGATGCAACATTCAAGTGGATCTTATACTTCGATGTTATCCTTGGATTGGACTTTTTGGAGAAGTATCAGGTGGTCTTGGACTGTAGTGCCAAGGTGGCGGCATTTTATGACAGTGATGTTTTGTGGATCTTCTAAGGAGATAGGAAGATTCTTCTAACATGTTTGATGCCAGCTATGACAATGTAGAGGCTGATGAGGCAAGGTTGGATACCAAGGTGAGAAATCCTAGTATTCATGAAGTGTCAGTTGTTTGTAAGTTTAAAGATGTGTTTCCCGACAAGTTCCCAGGTTGTCCCCCACCCCAAAAGATTGATTTTGAGATCAATCTAGTACCTGACACACAATCAATAGCAAATAAACCGTATAGGATGGCACTAGATGAGATGCAAGAGTTGAAGAAGCAGTTGTAGGAGTTGCTTGAGAAGGAATCATCTACTACCGATAGTTGAACAAGGTGACGATCAAGAACAAATATCCTTTGCCACAAATAGATGATTTGTTTGACCAGTTGTGAGGTGCCACAATGTTCTCGAAGATAGATTTGAGGTCGGGATATCATCAGTTGTGGATCAAGGCGGGTGACATACCTAAGTCAGCTTTTAGGACTCGGTATGGTCACTATGAGTTTGTGGTTATGTCATTTGGGCTAACCATTGCACCGACATCGTTCATGGACCTAATGAGCAGGGTGTTCAGACCTTATATTGACCAGTTTGTAGTGGTGTTCATTGACAACATCCTGATATACTCCAAAGACAACCAACAACATGAACAACATCTACGAGAGGTGTTGACCTTGTTGAGACAACACAGGTTATAGGCTAAGTTTAGCAAGTGTGAGTTTTGGCTGAAGGAGGTGTCCTTTTTTGGGACATGTCATATCTGTTGAAGGTGTGTGTGTGGATCCTAAGAAGGTTCAATCTGTGTTAAGAGTGGGAGAAATCGAAGACATTGACAGAGGTTCATAGCTTCCTTGGGTTAGCATGCTACTATAGGAGGTTTATCAAAAACTTCAGTGTAGTGGTGTACCCCTAACAAAGTTGACAAAGAAAGGTGTGTAGTTTGTTTGGGATGTCAAGTCTCAACATTCTTTCCAACTTTTTAAGGAGAAGCTGACCAGTGCACTAGTGTTGATTCTACTTGAGAAAGGGAAAGGTTATATAGTCTTATGTGACGCGTCAGAGAATGGTTTGGGTTGTGTGCTGATGCAAGATAAGAATGTGATTTCTTTTTCTTCGTGATAGATTAAGAAATATGAGGAGAGATATCTGACGCATGATCTAGAGCTTGCAGTGGTGGTCCATGCCTTGAAGATATGGAGACACTACCTTTATGGTGAGAAGTATTATATCTTCACCAACCACAAGAACATGCATTACATCTCCTGGAAACATGAGTTGAACATGGGACAGAGACACTGGATGGGGCTTATCAAGGACTATGATTGCACCATAGACTATCATCCAGAAAAGGAAAACATGGTTCCAAATTCTTTAAGTAGGAAACCTTCTTCTTCATCATATGTGGATAAGGAACAATTGTGTTCTTTGGTGTCCCATAAAAGAGACATGTTGGTCTCCTTGCGTCAGATGTATGTAAAGTTGGAGGTGCCCTTGTTAGCAGGACTATTGACCCAATTACAGGTTAAGTCTACGTTAAGGAAGTATATTAGAGATGCACAATGTGATGATGCTATGATTCAATATATCCAAGTAGAGTTTGGTAGCGAGAAGCATGATGGTTTCTACAAGTCAGAAAATAGGACAGTATGTTACCACGGTAGAGCATGGTTCAAGATGTTGATAATCTGAGGAAGTTGGTTCTGGAAGAGGCTCACTCGTTGATCTACACTATGCATCTAGGTAGCACCAATATGTATCACAACCTAAAACATCATTATTGGTGGTCTGGTTCAAAGCGAGATGTGGTTGAGTTTGTGGCTAAGTGCCCTGTATGTCAGCAAATTAAGGCAGAGCACCAGAAACATGTAGGAACTTTTCATTCATTGCATATACCACAATGGAAATGGCATCATGTTATGATGGACTTTATGGTTCAGCTTCCTAGGATAGCCCGAGGTCATGATTCCATTTGGATGATCATTGACAGGTTGACTAAGTCAGTGCATTTCCTTCACGTGAAGACAACATATACTGCTGAGAAGTTGGCACATGTTTATGTTTATGAGATAATTTGTTTGCATGGTATTCTAGCTACCATCGTGTCTAATAGAGGTCCTCAATTTACCAGTCGCTTTTGGTAGAGTCTGCATACAAGCATGGGTATATGGTTGAGGTTCAGCATGACATTCCACCCGCAGACAGATGGACAGTCTGAGAGAACTATACAGAATTTGGAAGATCTGTTGAGAGCTTGTGTTTTACAGATTTTGGGTAGTTGGGATGTACATCTCAGTTTAATAGAGTTTTCTTATAATAACAGTTATTAGAGGAGCATCGATATGGCTCCGTACAAGGCTTTATATGGGAGGCATTGTAGATCTTCATTGTGTTGGTATGAAACCGGTGAATATTAGCTTCTAGGTCCTGAGGTTGCATAGTAGATGATAGAAAAGATTAATATGATACAACAATAGTTGAATACAGCCCAAGATAGGCAAAAAACTTATGCTGAGATAGGGTGTATCTCAAGATCCGTCCTTGGAAAGGCATGTCGAGGTTTGGGAAGAAGGGTAAGTTTACTCCCAGGTATATGGGACCTTACCCTGTGGTGGCACGTGTTGGGAAGGTGTCTTATAGGTTGGATTTTCCACCTGAGTTTCTCGAGTTGAATCCAATATTCCATGTTTTGATTTTGAGGAAGTGTCACCCTAACACTAAGTTGGTTCTACAACCACTGGAGGTTGAGCTGGATGAGGATGTGTTGTATGTGGAAGGTCCAGTGTTGATCCTGGATAGGAGGATCAAGAAATTGAAGATAAGGATATCATTTTGGTTAAGGTTTTGTGGCATCACCTTAGCATTTAGGAAGCCACGTGGGATCTTGAGGAAGAGATGCGTAGAAAATTCCTATCTCTTTTTGTGTAGGATTTCAGACGCGAAATCCTTGTTAGGGGTTTTGATTTTTAAGGCCCCTCACCTATCTTAGTGCTTGATTGTCTTTTATTTGATTAATATATGATTAAACCTTAATATAATCTCTTTATATGCCTTAATGACATGTGACATGCTTATGTTTTTAGTTTGGTCTTATTTGGTTGATGTTTGAGCTGGTTATGCTTATTTTGGACCAAGTTGCAATTTTACCCATGTTGAGTGTCTAACTTATAATTTGTCACATGTAGGTTGTGTCCTTTATGCCTTGTCATTAGAGAGACAATGATGCTTATGGGTGCCTTTTTGGACCTTGGTTGATAAGGTGGCATCATGAGATGATATTAGGGTTTGTATGGCTTTGCATGGATGCTTGAGTTTGATGGTGTATTGACCTTGTGTGGTAGTTTTGAAGTGTTGCAACCACAATACTTCCTTATGTGATGTTTTTTGCAACCTTGTGCCTTGGTCATGCGCTTTGGATTGCTACGGTTTGGCTTTGATCGAGTGTTGCAACTATTTGGCTTTGGTGACCTAGTGTAGTGGTAGCTACATGATGTTTCCCTTGGTTTGTTGCGACCTTGGGTTGTAGTGGACCTTAGTGGTCACTACACTACCTTGTTTTTATGACCCCTTTCTTACATTCATATCTAGAGTGGTTGCATGGATGATCCTTTGGTGGACAAGTGTCCTTTTGGTGCTCTTATATCTTGACACCTCATATCTTCACCTCCCTGCTAAATCTAGAGTATATAAACTCTCTCTTTTACATGCAAGTATCTATTCTAGATCATTTTCCTCTCATCTCCCTTGTGTTGGGCCTTGAGCTTAGTGGAGCAAGAGGAGGTGGCGATCTTAGATATTTGGTGGTCGATCATCCTTGCATGTGGTGATCTTGATCTTGATCATCTTCTTTGTGGTGATCCTTGGTGATCTTCCTTCTTGGTAAGTGGTTCTACACCTTTGATCTCATTTCCTTTGAACCCTACCTCTTCTTTTATCCTTTTTCCCATGAGACTATGGATCACCATGGTGGCTATCTTGGGGATCTTCTCTTCACAAAGGTCGGAGACTATGGTTTGACCATGGTAGTACCTAAGTGAGATGAAGTTTCCTCCCTTCTTCATTCTTCTTCTTTGGTCGGCCTAGGGTTTGAGTTTTATTCATCTTGAGCTTTCCTTTGACCTTGGTATGTTTTTCTTCTTCTTGAGGTGACCTTGTGTCCGTGTAGTTGATTTAAGTTGGAGTCCTCTTCTCTCTCGAAGCTCATGGCTTTGGAGCTTGATCTTCATCCTAAGGCATGTTATATAACTTTCCCCTCTACTATTATTGCACCACATTCTTGATTTCATGTTACTGTTCAATATCTAAAACATGAGATTAAGATTCTAGATGATGTTATCATGATCTAGGGTTTAAGATTTTGAAGTATTCTTATGTAGATTACTCTTTCTCCTAAACCCTAATTCATGTACCTGATTTTCTAAGTGATTAAGGAGTTGTTGTTCTACATGCAATATGATTCTTGGTTTTATCACCATGTTATGTTTCAACCATCATATGATGTTGTAGGTTTTTATCTTTAGTTTACATGAGTTGGACACATGGTATTTCTTCTATTATCATGGTTTTCCATGTTTAACGCGTGGCATTGGTTTTAGGGTTTTTGATTATCATCTTTGCATGAAGATTTTCTCCTTGATGATGTATAAGTTTTCTTGATGTTTATCATCTATTTGATCATGGTTTTACTTTGTTTTGGAGTTGGTTATGTGCTATTTGGTGTGGCTTGACCTTTGGGTCACTACACATCATCTTGGTGCTTGAGGTTACTACATGGTTGTGAGGTGTTGCGGGTGCAACAAACCCTAACCCTAGGGGTGATCTTTATAGTTGTTTGATCTTGATTTGGTCACTACATGGGTCGCTATCCATGGTTATCTTGTGGTCACAACACATGATTTAGTTGGTTTGGTCCATACCCTAGTTGATTCCTGGTTTGTCTGCAACATGAGTCTCTTACGATCACAACACATGCCTTGGTGGTTTGGTCGATATACATGTATGAGTGAATGGTCGCTATAGTGTGTACTCATGTTGGTCACAACACATGTGCTATGAAGGTTGGTCTCTACACTTGTTTCCTTATATGGTCAAAACATAGTGTTGCTTGGGATGATTGACTAATCATGATAATAAGTATGTTAAACCCTAATGTGCAAGAATATGGGAAATGATATATCTAGGGTTTGATGTGGAGTATTGAAATGGAAACCCTAATCAGCTATATGAGAAACCCTAACCCTAATTCTCAAGTGTGTGATGTGCTTGTTGAGCTTGCTTGAATGAACCGCATGAGCTGATATTTTCTCTCTCCTAGTTGTGTAACCCTAACCTTGCAGGTGGAATGAATAACATAGCTAGTTAATGTTATGGCGTGTTTGACATGACACAGGGGGATGATTATGAGACTTTATGAGGCATGCTGAGATAATGATAATGTGCAATAATTATGTGATTTGGGTCTTATGACCTAGAAGAGGACTTATGTCTAATGTGAGGTGACTATTATCCCCTATGATGTGATAATGTTGATGGCCTTGTATGGCAGTGATATCAAGAGATGACGTGACATGTTTATACATTATACTTTTTATATCTTCTAGAGTTGTACCTTTACCCATGTTTTTGTAGAATTTGTTTAGGGTTTGTAAGTTGTAACTTGATTGATTCTAAGAGACACTCAATTGGCTTAACTAATCAAGTGAAACCCTAATCATGTAGTTACCCTATGACATAGATCCATCTTCAGTGTCAGTACTTGTTGGATGGTGAAACGAGTTCTCCCCCAATGGAAGCTCAGAGTCATATACTGTTTAGTATATGCATTTCACATGATTGGTTATGGTCATACCCTGATAGGAGAATGTTCAAGGTTGTATCTCAATGATTTGATTTAGTATATATATGATATGTTTTGTGGATTTCTGTGGTGATACCTCAGCACGAGTGCGGGTGCGGTCATAACTCACTTTTCACTAGTGTTGTGCCTATATACCAAGGCAGACTAGGTTGTTTTGTAGTTGGATTGTATATGTCATTGTGGCAAACTCAGCCTGATCCAGGGTGTGGGAGATAATAGGAGTGCGACTCCTCCTAGATCTTGTATGGCACTAATTTTGACTTAGCAATAATTAGATGGAGCATGAGTGGTATACCTCATGTCCTTAGGGCACAATAAAAGACGTAATATGGCTGTGTAGTATATTTGCTTAGGGTTAAACACGACTCACATTGGATGACCCTTAGCCTTGACTCTTGTATGGATTAGTTGATTTATAATGCGGTAATAGAAATCAACTATTATACATGTTCTTCGTATTCCTTCTAAATGTATAAGATGTTCTACTGCCCAGATGTAGATGCCTAAATTGCTTGAACAATGCTAATTGCTTTACTTATATCATTTAGTTGGATCTTCTCATGCTTGTAATAATGTTATCTTGCTACTTTAAGCTATATGTGCTTATAATAGTTGTTGGTGGAGATTTATATCTCTCGTTGGGATGTTGGCCTCACCCTATGGATTTCCACATCTTTTAGGTGGTCATGCACGACGAGGTAGAGATCATGCAGTTGAGGATGAGCAGCAAGAGGATCAGTCACTGTTGAAGGTTGGATATGATGCTAGTGTTTTGTAGTAGAGTCATATGTGTCGTCCCTATACTCTCAGGTCCTTGGGGGTGTTTTGTAAACATTATCGATCGATACGATGTTTTTGGCAGTATGCCATGGTTGTACATATATGGCTTGTATATGTGAATAGGTTATCTTATGTGACAAGTTGTGGAAAGTTAGCTAAATGAACAGTGATGTGTATAATCTTGTGGAATGACATATGATATGTAATACATGTGGGTTGATGTGGACTCTAAAGCAATATGTTACCGCATTTGTGGTGATATGGAATTGGTTTTAATTTACCATGTTTTATGGTAATCCTGGATGTTAGTGTTAATTTCGGGCTTTGTTTTGAGTAATCTCGCTTTGTGTGGCGATGGGCGTCATATAAGCATCCTATATGACAGGAATAAAGATATATACATTTAGATCTAGATAGCTTCTTGACCTAAGAGCACATACACTGGCAAGATGTTGAAGGGGTTCAACTTGGAGGACTCGGTGAGAGAAAATTTGTGAAATTGGCCTCTCAAGAACCTAGTGTCTCAGTTCTTATAAAGAATAGAAACACATGAGATACCAAATTGCATACGCGATATTATGTACTAATCCTATTGTCTTGTATGTATTGGACATGATGAGTGAATATAAGTTAGATCCCATTGAAAGTCATTGCATTGCCATAAAGAACATCCTTAAGTAATTGAGAAAGCACTAAAAGGATCAATTCCTTGGTTATGGTAATAAGGAAGAGTTGAGTGTAAAGAGTTATACTAATGCAAGCTTTCAAAGTGACAAATAAAATTAATGATCACAATCTAAATTGTGTTTGACCTAAAAATGAGAACTGTGAGCTGGAAAAGTTCTAAGCAAGAGACAGTTCTCTAAATTCTATAATAGAAGTCGAGTATCTTGGTGTTATGAGAACAATAGAGGATATTGTATGGATCAAGAAGTTCATATGGAAGAACTTATGGAGGGTTCCAACCATTTATGACACAGTAAATACCGTGACAATAATGGAGCTATTGGATAGGCAAAGAATCTTAGATAGCATAATACAACACTTCCATTTGATACGAGATGTCGTACAATAAGGAGGTGTCGAACTTGCAATATACCGACTAGAAGCAAATGTTGCTAACCTGCTATAAAGGTTCTTGTGCAGCAAAAACATGATGAACATGTTGTGATCACTTGGAATAAGATTAGTGGGTTATTGACTCTAAGTGTGAGTGGGAGTCTATTGGTATGTATGCCCATAGAGACAATCATGTGATGATTGTATTGGGGCATTAGATACCTAATTTGATAATGATAAAGGTAATTTCATCTATTATGTTTGTCTCAATCATGAGATGATGTCACAAACATAGTAGATGTCTAAAGAATGGTGATACCACGATGACATATGTCTTCAGGTTTAGGACTTGGACAATGAGATCATATGTATGAAAAGAGTACACACATTCTTGTTATGTCCCTTGTCATATATTACTATGGAAGCAAAATAGACAATAGTAATACATAAGACTAGAGTGTGTGTTGACTGATGATAGTCTCATTAAACATGATATGTGATATCAAGTCAAGCACACAGGTACATGTTAAAGAATAGTATATTGTACAAACCCACCTTGAGAGTGATACATGGATGCCATGGAATGGTAGTCAGAATCAACTCTCATAGTGATGGTGGTGATTGTGGTTCTTAGACCTGAAGTCATGTTATAACATGGGTTTTCACATATATTTACATATTTGAAATGCAAATATTTGAATAATCATGATATGTTAGAAAATTGATGTGTTTTATTTTATAAGGATGGGTTTAATTTTCAAATCTTCATTTGTAATGGTTTTTGTGGATTTTACTGCTTTCAATAATCCAATAAAAGATATGGGAAAATCCCATAATAAATGAATTACCAAAAGTAATGGATAATTGGTACGCTATGTATATGATTATTTAGAATTTTTCTAAAAAAAGTGGTGTCAAAGGAAACTAATGGATTGATTTTGTTTCCACAATGTTTTTAATGAGAAAAGTTATCAAAATAAGAAATACGGTGAAGTCAGGAAGAGAATATATTACTAATAGAATATCAAAAGCCAATGTGTTTGCAAATAGGAAACATGCTGAACCAACCAGATCACCCATGAACTGACCGGTTGGACAGTGAACAAGTTCCAAAAAATTCATGAATTCTGTCTCTTCAACTCCCGTATCGACTGGAAACCCTGACCCTAGCCTCTCTTATAAATAAAGGGGTAGTGGGGGCTTCCCAGATACAACAATAAGCTTTCCCAATTATTGTCCTCTCTAGTTATGGTAACCAATAGAGAGATCAATCAAGTCCTACCCTAAAAGGGAGGGACAACAAGGGAGACACAACTGGGAGAGCAAATTAATCCTAGCAGATTGACGTTCAAAGGGACAACTCCTTCTCGTTGGCTCTGGTAGTGCAATGTGGATTTCTTGGTGGTATGCGTGGACTACTCTAGAGCTGAGAAGGCTTTTGCCTACCACTAGGAGGATGTCATCAACCTCCATCTGAGGTGATCAACCAGGAGGCTATCATCGCTAGTTGTTCGAGTGAAGCTTGAAGAAGAAGCATGCTAAAACAAGAGTTATCACTAGACTTCCTCGAAGGCCAGGTATAACTCATGTTACCCTCTTTCCTAGATACATCATTGTTGATCGAGATCTTGCTGATTAGGGAATCAAGCATTAAAATACTACTTTGTGATTCCTTATTTGTCACCCAATTTCCCTACAGAAAGCTCCTCAAAGATGATGTGTGGGAGGTACAAAACAAAGTCCTTCTAGATACCATGATAAACTTGGAAAAACACACAAAAAATATAGCCCTTGGAGGACTCTACATCAATGAACCAAAGCCTGATACCATCACTTATTTTCTTAAATTCAATTCGGAATAGTTCTATGGTGAAGAAATGGAGGATGTGTTGGACAAAGTTGATGCATGGATAATTTCTATGAAAAATACCTTCAAGTTGCTAGGATGCCCAAAAAATAATGAAGTGGCTTTTGCCACGTATCAACTGAAAGGTACAACCAAGATATGGTAAGGAAACTACACCAACTCCCAAAAAATCATTCATTTGAACCGAGAAGCCTTTAAACCTATCTTTGTTGCCTGCTTCATATCTAGCAATGAGTTAAAGGAAAAGAAGAAGTGATTCCTGGCTCTGATTCAAGGCAACTCCTCTGTGTATGAATACAGTCACCAGTTCCAACTCGTGAAGCATCATGCTAAGAACTTGAATCTGGAAAAACAAAATTAGACTGTTACACTGAAGGACTCAATGTGGAATTGCAAACCGTGGATAGCTCCTCTAGGCATGCTACTTTCAAAGATGATTTTGACCATGCCTTGAAAATGGATATGACTTTGGATATGAACCGAGGAATACTAACTAGCCTCGCCTTCTTGGGTTTTTATGGATGTGGTGACTAATAAGCCTAATAAAAAAGGGGAGCATGGAAACATAAACATGAAATAAAATAATGGGCTCAAAATTCCTCCTGCTCAAAATAATAGCCATGGACCCAATTAGTTGTTGGGAAACAATTGGGGCGGCATATAAGGCAGCAGAAATAAAAATAATTAAATGCCCATTTCCCAAAATGGCAAGACCGCATCAACAACAATGTACCTAAGAAGGAAGGTAACAAGAGTTATACCTACACATGGAGCAAGTCCAGAGACATTAACCTTGCAGTAGCAATGCGCTTCTTCTCCAAGCAACAACATGCTTCTTCTTTAGGCAGCAGCAACATGCTCCTTCTTAAGCAGTAGTTGAACAGTCATCACCAACAGTCACATAGTCTGGCACCATGGACAGTGGTTGATGGTGTCCTCCTAGTGGGAAAAACTCCTCACCTCTAGAATAGTCTACACGAACCACCGAGAACTCCACGTTGCACTACTAGATCCAATGGAAAGGACTTATTGTTGACTCAAGGTTTAACTTGACTAAACCCTTGTTTTGATGATGACTAAACCATTTCACATATTTGTGACTGATGCTTCTACTTGAGTGATTTTAGATTAGGTATAGACACACTCCAAATGCCCTAACTTGTGCATATCAAATTGGAGAAAAGGCAAGTCAAAGTCAATACAAGTGCACATTTTAGGAATATGATGGAATCATGTTGTAAATCACTTGTAATGATTCTATGACTTGTAATTAAGCTTAGAAAAAAAAATAGGAGCACTTAGATCGAATGTTTAAGCACTAAAAAGCCATTTTCCAAAATTCACATCAGGTTGTTCATCGGCCGAGTTGCAAACTCGACCGATCCTGATTGGATCTTGAAAATGACTTTTGATCGGTCGAGTTTACACTTCAAGAACTCGATCAATCCCTCTACAGACCAAAACTAATTTAAACGAATCAATCGAGTTACCCCATGACAAACTCAACCGATGGCCTAAATTGGTCTTGTCTCTTAGTGGGATTGGTTGAGTTACCTTTATAGAAACTCGACCGATTACACTGTATGAAAAAGTGCAAAAAAGTGTTTGTAGCCATTGTGGAGTTGCAACAAGTGAAAATATATCTGTTGTAAGCCACAAAATGGCTAGTTTTTGTTCTTAAGTATTCCCAAAGGCTAAGAGGCATCCCCAGCTATAAATAGGACCCCTTGGGCTTCATTTCAAGGTTGAACATTCAATGCAAAACTCTATGTGAGGTTCCTATTCTATAATTGAGTGCTTCCTACAACCTCCTCCTCTCTCTCTCTCTAAGCTTAATCACTTGCTACATCCATTAGAGTGAGTAGGAGATTTGTAAGAGAGCTCATCCCACATGTATATTTTGTGAGGCTCTCACTTCTACCACTTCCTTATCTCTCATTTCAACCATGAAGATGAAGGTTCTCTCTCTTGGCTAAGAGAGTGAAGAAGAACAAGGAAAGGAGTCCCTTGGTGAAGATCAAGGTTGAAGACTTGGAGCAAGAGTGGGTAAGCCCTTGGTGAAGGCAGAAGACTCCTTGCTCAAGTGGGTAAGTCCTTGGTGGAAGCTTCTCCGAGTGAAGGTGAAGGCAAAGGTTGAAGATCCAAGAAGAGTAGAAAAGTCCTTGAAAGTGGAAGACCAGTGCTAGAGTGGGTAAGACCTTGGAGAAGGCTGAAGACTATTAGCAAAGTGGGTAAGTCCTTAGTAAGGTGGAATACTCTTGGTTCTTGGATGGGTAAGTCCTTTGGTTGGTCATGTATTGTAAATCTTATGAATAAATATAAGAGTGCAACAGTTAAGAAATCCTAGAGGTTGACCTCTCTAGGTAGTGGACTGACTCACTTCTAGCTTGAAGTGTGGAACCACTCTACATAGCTTGTCACTTAGTGTATGTTCAATCTCTCTCTCCCTTGCTATGCATGTTTTAGTTGCACTCAAACTTCCTATTTAGCAACCTTATCTTTTGATATATCTTGAAGGTCTAATGAATTTTTTTTAAGTGCATTCAACTCTATTCACCCCCCCCCTTCTAGAGCATCTAATTACCCTTAGATCCAATAATCAGTATCAAAGCGGGTTTCTCCATGCATACTTCAATAAGTAGGAGAAGATGGGTGACTACTAAAGTGGGAGATACTTCATCAACCTTCCAACCTTTAATGGAAGTAATTTCCTCTATTGGAAAAGAAGGTTACAATTCTACATCCAAGGATCAAGTCTTGAGCTATGGAAAATGGTGGACCATCCATACAATCTACTAGTGACATACATGGAAGAATGGGATGAAGCCACCATGAAGAAAGTCACCTTGAATACAAGAGCAATCAACATCCTATATGCCACCATGACCTCCACCGAGTTCGACCAGATTTATTCTCGTGAGACGGCCTATGAGGTATGGAGAAAGCTATGCATCACTTATGAGGGGACTCAACAAGTGAAGGAAAGCAAAGTCTACATGCTCAATGTGCTGCTTAAGAACTTCAAGATGGGAAAGGAGGAGAAGATAGCGAACATGTATTGAAGGCTCAATATTATTGTGAATTGTCTTGCTGTTCTAGGACATCCTATGAGTAGAGGAGAGATCAACTCAAAGATCCTTAGAACTCTCCCCAAGAGATGGGAACCCAAGATGACTTCCATTGAAGAAGTAAGGTCTCTTGATGATATCCCCATTGAAGAGCTCATTGGAAATCTACAAGCCCATGAAGCCACACTTGACAAAAGAGAAGAAGTTGAAAGACAAGAGGAGAAAGAGCTAAAGAGAATGAAGAAGGTTAAAATGAAGGCTCAAATTGAAGCTAATATGGGACAAGCCTCTCCATCCTCTCATGTGGAAGAAGATGCCATGTACTCCAAGGGTAGATTCTACAAAGGCAAGAATTCCTCCTCCATCTGGTGCCTCAAGTGTGGAGAGAAGGGTCACTTCAAGATAGATTGTCTACAAGGCAAGAAGACCTATCATCACAAGGAAAGAGAAGAGAAGTACAAGAAGAAGGAGAAATGGCACTCAAGCTCAAGTGACTCCTCCAACTCAAGCTCAAGTGAAAAATCAAGTGGATGATCTAGCTCAAGCTCTAGTGAATAAGGAGAATGTCATTTTGCTCTTATGGCTTCTACAAGAGAAGACTCAAATGAGGTAAATATAAACTCTTTAGATAAAGAACCTTTAATTGCTATCATTAATGCTACTCGTGCCTCTCTAAAGTCTTCTAAAAAGAAAAGGAAAAAGCTTGCTAGAATTGTGACAATATGCATGTAGAATTAGATGATCTTAAACATGCTAATTCTTGCTTGCTTGATGACAAAAAATCTTGTCTTGGTCAAGTAGATTCTCTTAAACTTGAAAATGTTAGCTTGCTTGACAAGATTAGATTTCTAGAAGCTCAACCTCTTATGCGTAGTTCTAATGAAGAGCATATTTTAATTGTTGATTCTCTCATGCATGATATTGATGTTCTTAAATCTGAAAACAAGGACAATGATTTTGTTTTGCAAGGATTCAAATCTGAAAATGGTGTTAATCTTTCTAATTTTGCTTTGCTTAAAATTGGAACATACCTCCTTGCTTGCTAAAATCAATGTGCTTGAATCTTGTTCTAGTTATACTAGTAGAGAGAATAATGTTGTTGCTCTTCATATTGATAGAGATTCTTATTTAACTAAAGCTCTTTTCTTAGAAAATGATCTTTTTCATGCTAGAGATAATATCAATCATTTGTATTCTACTATTTCTTCTCTTATGCATGATAATCATAGTTTGAGATCTTCTTTGCAAAGATTCTTAGTTGTTAAAAAGAATGTTAATGATATCCTACACCATACTACTAAACAAATTGGTAGACATGGTTTGAGGTATGATAGTAGCCAAAGGAACAACAAAGGCAAAGGACCTCCAATATTCCATGGAAAATCTTCTAGTTCCAAGGCTATGGGCACATGCAACTATTGCAATGAAATTGGTCATTATTCTACTTGTTGTCCTTTTAGGAAAGCACCCAAGAGCAATAGGATTTGGGTTGCTAAACTAACCCCTCCAGACCCAAAAAATGATTGGGGACCATTTCATCTTTCTTCTTGTAGGTAATTGCAAATGGGTTGACTTGAGCTATTGAATTTCAAATTGACTTCTCAATCCACATGAAATAAGAAAGGTGAGATGTGTATGAGGTGAAAACAAGTGAAAAAGCAATGGTAAGCACATAGGTAACGTTATGCTTGCTCATATCCGATAATAATTTGTTTTTGCCAAGTTAGTGTGCACTATACATGTGGTTTTTGAGTCAAAAATGGTATTTTGTGTTTCTCTTCACACTCTTGCTCAAAAATTATTTCTAATGCTTCCATAGTGCGTTACTAACGTGCTTACACATGTTTGGATATGGATTATATTTGTAGAATGCCTCTAAATATGTTTTTATGAATATATGTGCTTTTCGACAGCAGCTTTGTCAGTCGAGTTTATCCTGCTTGAAACTCGACCGATAAGCACCAATTGGTGTTGCCAACAGCTGTCATTGGTCGAGTTGTCAATACACATAACTCGACCGACAACACTGTGCACAGAATATGCAGTTGGCTTTTTGGATGAGAAGTTCCCTCTCAACTAGATTTTCTCAACAAATTGCTTTATTCTTTCGCACTCCCTTGGTACCTTTATATATGCTCATTGCCATGTTCATAAATTGCTTTTCTTGCTTACAACTCTATCTTTCTAATTGCTCTAAATTTTATATATCTATATCTTGCAATTACTTGCTTTGAGTTGTTTTGTAGGTTTTGATGATGATCTCTTTGGATCTCTTGGTTGTGTCTTAAATTTCTTCTATTGTGATCTAACTTGCTACATATATCTAGTTGTATATCTTGTTTTGATACAACCTTGAGGTTCTTAGTTGTGATCATCTTTTGGTAATGATGCACATTTGTTAGTGAGTTATATCCTTACTTGCTTCTAAAATTGCATATCTCTTTGTTTGGATATATCTCTACATCTACTCATAGCTTGCTCCTTAACTTGTGCATCCTTTTCTATGATCTAGATCCTACTAGTAGCCCTAACTTGTGATACCATATACTAGTAGTTCATATACATGTAGTTCTAGCATTGCTTATCTTTTCATCAAGTGGTATTTTACTGTATGCTATGCTTATATCTTGTCTCATACATGCTCAAGCTTGTTCCTTGAATTCCATATCTACTATCTTGAGTTGCTTGCATAACATTGTGATGCAAGATACATAGATCTACATTGTATGTAGAAATTGGAGCATTTTTGGATTTCATGCAGATTTTGCTCCAGTTTCAGTTTTTGGTGCAAGACTAGTGTTTTTTTTGCAGAAATGGCCTTCTGAGCAAGACTCGTCGCTTTTCCCTGAGCCCTGACACTTTTTGGGAAAATTTTATCATCTTGAGGGTCAAAATTGTGATTTATTATATTTCTGCAGCACTTTATTTTGCATTTTGGGGTGTTCAAGTGCATGTTTTAACTTGCTTTTCTTTCTATGTTAGGACAAGCCCCTATCTGTGATCTTCTATTCTCCTTATATAACTTTTTGGTATCTCCTTTCTCTTAACAAGTGGTGTTTCTTATTTCTTCATACCCCCACTTTTTGAAATGACAAAGGGGGGGAAAGGTATGTCTTCTTTTGACAAAATAGGGAGAAGGCATGTCTTACATGAAGAGGAGAAGTATGTCCATTTAAGGGGGAGAAGGTAAAGTGGAGAAGTCATATATGTGTAGAACATATATGAGTAGAAGACATAGTATTCTATAAATGTTATGAAAGATAACCATGCAGGGGAAATAGCACCAATTGAGGGGGAGTATGAGAACTTCACTAACATCAATTGAGGAGGAGCATATGAACTCAGTTCTATTGAAACCCCTAGGTTTCTCCAAAGGTATGACTTTACTTAAATGCTTTCAATACATTTATGGAATGGTTTGTCATCTTCAAAAAGGGGGAGAATGTTGACTCAAGGTCTAAATTGACTAAACCCTTGTTTTGACGATGAACAAACCATTCCACTTATTTGTGTCTGATGCTTCTACTTGAGTGATTTCAGATTAGGTATAGACACACTCCAAATGTCGTAACTTGTGCATATCAAATTGGAGAAAAGACAAGCAATACAAGTGCGTGTTTTTGGAATATGATGTAAATCCATTAGAATCATGTTGTAAATCACTTGTAATGATTGTATGACTTGTAATTAAGCTTAGAAAAAATCAAGAGCACTACGATCGAATGTTTAAGCACTCAAAAGTCATTTTCCAAAATTCACATCAGGTTTTTCATCGGTTGAGTTGCAAAATGGACCGATCCTGATTGGATCTTGAAAATGACCTTTAATCGATCAAGTTTACACTTCACAAAACTCAATCGATCCCTCTGCAGACCAAAATTGATTTAAGTGAATCGGTCAAGTTACCCCAGGACAAACTCGACGGATGGCCTAAATTGGTCTTGTCTCTCAGTGGGATTGGTCGAGTTACCTTTATAGAAACTCGACCAATTACATTGTACGGAAAAGTGCAGAAAAGTGTTTCTAGCCATTGTAGAGTTGCAACAAGTGAAAATATATCTGTTGCAAGCCACAAAATGGTTAGTTTTAATTCTTAAGTGTTCCCAAAGGCTAAGAGGCATCCCCAAATATAAATAGGACCCATTGGGCTTCATTCCAAGGTTGAGTATTCAATGCAAAACTCTATGTGAGGTTTCTATTCTATAGTTGAGTGCTTCCTACAGCCTCCTCTCTCTCTGTCTCTAAGCTTAATCACTTGCTACATCCATTAGAAAGAGTAGGAGATTTGTAAGAGAGCTCATCCTACATGTATATTTTGTGAGGCTCTCACTTCCACCACCTCCCTATCTCTCATTTCAACCATGAAGATGAAGATTCTCTCTCTTGGCTAAGAGATGTGAAGAAGAACAAGGGAAGGAGTCCCTTGGTAAAGATCAAGGCTGAAGACTTGGACCAAGAGTGGGTAATCCCTTGGTGAAGGCAGAAGACTCCTTGCTCAAGTGGGTAAGTCCGTGGTGGAAGCTTCTCTGAGTGAAGGTGAAAGCAAAGGCTGAAGATCCAAGAAGAGTAGAAAAGTACTTTAAGGTGAAAGACTTGTTCTAGAGTGGGTAAGACCTTGGAGAAGGTTGAAGACTCTTGGCAAAGTGGGTAAGTCCTTGGTAAGGTGGAATACTCTTAGTGCTTGTATGGGTAAGTCCTTTGGTTGGTCATGTATTGTAAATCTTATGAATAAATATAAGAGTGCAAGGGTTAAGAAATCCTAGAGGTTGACCTCTCTAGGTAGTGGACCGAATCACTTCTAGTTTGAAGTGTAGAACCACTCTACATAGCTTGTCACTTGGTGTATGTTCAATATCTCTCTCCCTTGCTATGCATGTTTTAGTTGCACTCAAACTTCCTATTTAGCAACCTTATCTTTTCATATATCTTGACGGTCTAATGAATTTTGTTTAAGTGCATTCAGCTCTATTCACCCCCCCTAGAGCATCCAATCACCCATCTAGGATCCAACAATTGTCATTTTGAACGTCAATTTGCTAGGATTGATTCACTCTCCCACAATTGTCTCTCCCTTACCATCCCTCTCTTTATCGGGTAGGATTTGCTCGGGATCTCTATTGGTTACCAAAACCATAGAGGTCAAAAATTGTCAGAGCTAATTGTGTGCATGGGAAGTCCCTAATACCCCTTTATTTATATGAGAGGTCGGGGTCTGGGTTCCCACTTTGTGTGGGAGTTGAAAGAATTGAATTCGTGAAACTTTTGGAAACTTCAGATGGAAAATCGGTCGGTTTGCATGCCCAATCAGTAGGTTGGTGCATGAACCGGTCAGTTTGTGCCATGAACCGGTTGGTTCTTGTAGTTTCCTATTCAGAATCACATTGGTATTCAGTGCACAATTAATGCAAAACATTACGTCAACACTAATTCTTGAT
Source organism: Alisma plantago-aquatica (assembly GCA_963693085.1). Taxonomy (NCBI): domain Eukaryota; kingdom Viridiplantae; phylum Streptophyta; class Magnoliopsida; order Alismatales; family Alismataceae; genus Alisma; species Alisma plantago-aquatica. The sequence continues at coordinate 384,164,091 of OY856415.1, read as the reverse complement.
CCAATATAATTGATCATTAAACTGAGCGACCCAAACAATGAACCGATCAGTTCACATCATGAAATAGTCGGTTGGGACCATGAACCAGTTGGTTCATGCCCTGGTTCAGTCATTGTTGAACCAATATCGATTCCAATTGACCTCACTCTCCAACCGATCAGTTCAACACTTGAACCAGTCAGTTCAGAGTCCAACAACTTTGAACCTTGGTTGATTAATTGAATACCTAAACACCTTTAGTAATCAGGTCAAACATCATTCATGAATAAACTCCTATTCCAAGTGTATCCTATGTGTGTGACCCTATAGGTCCCAAATTATGTTGACAGTGAATGTCCATAACCAACTTATGACATCACAAGAAATGAGCATTGTCTAGCAGCACATCATTACTACCCAAGTAATTCGGAAAGTTGGAGAACATTTTCAACCTACAATGCCCGATCAGTGTTACCGTGATAATATAGTTCCTTTATCTCTGATATCCGAATTGAACTCAAGGCATGGAATCGTCATCCTCTCAATGTTCAATCCACGTTCCTTGAACTAGAGAAGACTATTTGAGATGCATGTGAGTTCACATATCACATATTGAATCACATGAGTATGTCCATACACTTCTTAGTCTCACTTATTAAGAGGCCCTAGATATTAATATCTTGTAGGAGGGACAAATCCCATCTACATCACTCACACCCAATCCCCATGTGTCACAATGCACCCAAGCATCACCTTCATGGCAACCCTTATTCAAGGTCACATTGGATGACACCTAAATACAATGAACAACATGTGATGAGTGTAGTGACTTCAGGTCTAAGATCTATAATCACCACTATCACTATGAGAGTTGATTGTGACTACCATTCCATGGTATCCATGTATCACTCTCACGATGGGTCCATCTGATATGCTATTCTCTAACATGTATCTGTGTGCTTGACTTGATATCACATATCATGACTAATGAGACTATGTCATCAATCAACACACTCTCTAGTCTTATGTATTATTGTTGTATATTTTGCTTGCATGTTAATATCCGACTAGGGACATAACAAGAATGTATGTAGTCTTATCATAAATATGATCTCATTGTTCAGGTCCTCGACCTAAAGACGTATGTCATCAAGTAACATCATTCTTTAGACATCTACTATGTATGTGTCATCATCTCATGAGTGAAACAAACATAATAGACGGAATTACCTTTATTATTATCAAATCAGTATCTATTGCCCCATTGTAATCATCATATGATTGACTCTCTAGGCATACATACCAACATAATCCCACTTGCACTTAGAGACAATCACCCACTAATCTTATTCCAACTAATATTAACATGTCCATCATGTTTCTACTACACAAGTGCTTTTGTAGCGGGTTAGCAATATTTGCTTCAAGTTGGTTTTTGCAAGCTTCACATCTCCTCGTTGAACAACATCTTATTTGAGATGGAAGTGTTGTAGTATGCTATCTGAGATTCCTAGCCTATCCATGTGAGAACCTATTACTCTAAACGAGATTACTCAAAACATAAAACACAATCAATCACTAATTAATCACATACCCAAAAATATGGGTAAATTAAAACTGATTTCAGCGTCAGCACCCGCTCATAAATATTTGCATAAGATCCCAAAATCTTTCTTATATCCATACTATGATAAGAATTTGATACAAATAGATCTATTGCCTTATCCACAACATATATACACAAGAGAACAATATTATATATGTCACACAAACAAGCATTAACATGCTAACAAAATCCTGATTCATTTGAAACACCATATACAAACTTTTCTTGCTCAGACCTGAGAGTACATGGATGACTCTAGGACACATTAGACGTCTAATCAACTTTCTCAAAGATTCATTACTACAGCTCCTCTTTGCTGTCACATGTTTGTTTTCGTCACTTCTGATTACCTTAAAAAAATGTGGCAAACCACAAGGGTGAGACCCATGTCCCAGCAAGAGATATAACCTCCAACAATGTTTATTGATTACAACATTTTTAAGAAATTGAATAGTTAAGCATTTTAATCAGAGATAACAAATAAGATCAACAATATTGATGATTAACAAAATACATAAAGGAGTAAATAATAACTATCATCATTAGCCAGACTATCATCCTTTATCTTCTTAACAATATAAGAAATTCAGTAGCATATGCAGTTCTAGCATCATGAGCAAGTCTAGTAACATAGCATAGCTAACAACATGAACATGTCTAATTGGTTGAACATATCAAAATCATAAGAAGAACTAACAACATAAGCACAACTACTTGGATAAGCATAATTATCACTATATGCATCTCTAGTTACAAAGGCATGGCTAGCATGCTAAACATAACTAACACAATGAGATAGCTAACATCATGATTATAATCAGCAGTAGCAGTATAGTTATGAACATAAGCATGACTACTGTATGTATGCATCTATAATATTAAGCATATCCACAACATCAGTATATCTACTATCTCTTAATTGCACTAAGCCTCATCTTTATGTAAAGATAACAAACAAGGGTTATCATCCAATGTGAAATGTTGTGTATAATCCTAAACAAATATGCTATACGGCTATCTTACATCTTTTATTACGCCCTGAGGAAATTGAGGATACCACTCAAAATCCAACTGACCACTACTAAGTCGAAATTAGTGCCATACAAGATCTAGGAAGAGCCGGACTCCTAAGATCTTCTCCGCCCCGGTCAGTATGGTTCTGCCATAGCGACACACAAGGTCAATCTGCTAACAGCCTAGTCCATCCTTGGTACAGGTCATGACACTAGTGAAAGGAGGTGGGTACTCATACCCTACCATCCGAGGTACAATCACAGTTGTCCCTCCAATCTTATCACATATATAATCACCGAGACATGACTGCAGCTGTTCTCAATCACATCAGATGTATGAGGCATGACCATAGCCAACCTCCACAATTTGTATTGTGCATGACAAGGATATATCCTCAACTTTCCACCCCCACATACTCAATAGTATGTGCTCCGAGTTTCCCTTAGGAATACTCGTTTCACCATCTGGCAAATTCTGACACTCAGATTGATCTGTGGCACAGGGCGCTACATGATTAGAGTTTTACTTGATTAGTTATGCCAATTGGATGAATTAAGGTTGCATCAAACAAGTGGACATACAAACCCTAATTCACTTCTAGCAAGCATATAAATATCACAACTTTGAAAAGATATAAAATGTGTGAAACATAATTTCTCATCTCATCATCACATGGTGCTATTCACTTTCCATTCATGAGACCACACTAGTCATCATACTATCACAAGATAATAATCTTTTTCATGATATCACAAGGTATCAACCCTTATCAACATAAGAGGATTACACCTCATTCAGGGCTCAATCATGCCCAAAGGTCATTAAGACCATCATACTATCACAGGATATAAATCCTTTTCACAATATCACAGGGTATTAACCCTTATCAACACAAGAGGATTACACCTCATTCAGGGCTCAACCATGCCCAAAGGTCATTAAGAACATCATATTATTCCCTGCAAGATCATCATTATCTTTGCATGCCTTATAACAAGGCTCAACAACATCACTTATATATAATACACCAGATTAGCACAATATTGCATTAATGAACTAGGTTATATTCATAAACAATCATAGCATGGTTATATTAACATTAAGAACATTCCTTTATTACATCAACATGCAATGAATCTAGATATGATTAACTCTCATTATATTCATAATGCACGTGTTTAGCATAAGAAAGTATCAACCATGTGGCTATGATAACCACCAATTAACATACCAAGGTTATGATCATGTTAAGGAGGTTATTCCACCATCATTCCATCATATAAGAATGTTAAACATGAATACTCATCTTTATCTATTTGCATTAGAGTTAGGTTCAACATGATAAATTATATCAATGTTACTAAATAGCACTCATACCCAAACCCTAACTCACAACATCCCCATTGGATCATGGATGCATAAGGTGAAGCATCACCATCACATTCCATACCATTATCAAGTATGAACCCTCACATAAATCAAGGTATAACGATTGGGTTATAGCATACTAGGGTTTCAACAACAATAACAGATTACTTCATGATTGCATTAGTCATTCAAGGACTATTCATACCCAATTACCATCATTTAGTTATATTAAAACTAGGTATAACAAGCTATACCTCATTAGGGTTACATATCAACACAACATGGTTATCATCCCTTATATTCATATGAGTGAATAGGTAAGACTACCTTATTAAGGGTAACCCTCCATTTGTTCCATCATCATTCAACCTGTATCACCATACCACAATGTCACCCAAAACCATTGGATGTTTAAAAGGTAAGACCTTTGGTTGTTTACATAAGTAAACACCTTAGATAAACCACCTATGAAGTCCTTGATTTGTGCTCTAGAAAGAGTCACCATCTAACCCTAGACATCCCTTGATTAACAACACAAAAAGTTCCATTGAGAGTAGGGTAGATAATCCAAGAATAAGCTATGAATTCGTCCATCTAGCACCTTTCTTCATCAAATGAGCAAACCCTAAACATAAGGAGCAAGAAAGGTAGGGTTTTAGAGCTTTAGAGAAAATTATACCATGTAACAGCATGGTTCTGACCTGGAGGAAGGTCTAAGGAAGGATAAGAGCAAGAAAAACGAAGAAGGAAGGAAGAAAACAACTTGCCTTGGTCGAATCCCCTAGAAGATGACCTTGGAAACCCTAGGTTGGGCTAGATGGAGACCTAGGAGACCTTCTTCTCCAAAAAGGGGTTGTCTAATACCTTAGAACAGTTGGTTCTGCAGAAAAATAGAGTGAATTCATTGCTCCAGGTTAGAGGAAAGAGAAAGCAAGGATTGTTTCGTATTTGGGCAAGGAAGAGGCAAATATAGCCCATGGATAAGGATAGAAGCAAGCATGAGGTGTAAAAGTAGCTTCCCCATGTGTTTATGGCCTTAAACTATTGAGAATATACAAGCACACAAGAAGCTCCCCCACCATCCCTATTAACCTGGTTAGATTTCCTTTGTCGAAATTCACAACCAATCACATAATTCATTAGTTGATAGCTACTAAAAGTAGCTCATCCGTGAAGGGGTAAACCCTAAAATACCCTTGATGAAAACACCTTCAAACCATGGCTCAACTAGGATCCCCATGGCTCAAAAATATCAATAATGATAATATAAAATCTAAGGAACATAATGTATGTGACAAATTGCAAAGAAAACCCCTCAATTGGGTAAATTGCAAAAAAGTCCAAAATGTACAGAAAATTGCATAACTTTCTCAAATAGTGTCCAGATTGGACCAAATTTGAAACTTAAGCTTGTCTTATGATTTCAAAACATATAAAAAGTTTATATTAGGGATATAAGCATTCAAGTTCAGGGTCCTTACAACTATAAACCCGTAACAGGGATTTTGACCCCAAAATCTAAGGTAAACAAACATGGTTACTTCCTTTGCACCTCATTGGTGCGATTCCGCTAGAGGTGCAACACACTAGCTGATTTTACCTGACTAGATGCGCCCCACGAGGTCGGAACACACGTGATGGGAATTTGCTTTCGAAATTTATAAGACCTAAACTAACACACCTACGTCTACTAAAACAACTACACCCGCACGGGGCAGTGTCGTAGTATAGGAAGGTGGCAAGTATAGGGTCGATCCACAGGGAAAAGAGGGGGCACTAGAGCTAGGTTAGTTTTGCTAGGTTCCTACTTCAGAGACTAGGGTTAAGGGTTTAAGGTTGATTTGATTGTTAACTAAGGATGAACAAGAAAGCAGTTAAAGGCATCTCACAAACAAAAAAAAAGCTTCTTGGATTGATTCTTGCTGGATTGCTCAGCAGAATGACAATGATTCAACCCCTTGCCTCAGATTACTTAAATCATCTTCTTCACTTTCAATCTTTGACTGACTTCCGATGAAGTAGCCCGATCAGAGGTTGGCTAGGCCTAAGTCTAACAAATGTAGTTGACTATACCAGAAGCAGGCGGTCACAAAGCCCAAAGAGGACCGTTCTGTTTGTCTTGTGTGGCAAGAGTCACTACTTATTCTGGAGAAAGGGCACTCTCATGATAGGATAGAATGCGAGACCGAAGATAGGAGACAAATCAGGATTGGGTTTAGGATAGGGAACAAAATCTAGTTTTGTAGGAATGGCATTTTTGGAGTTGAGGTGCTCGGCGAGACTATCGATCAATTCAGAAAGGGAAGTCAGCAAGACCTTCTAATAGGAATTTTTGTAAGGCGGTGGTGTTCTCCTTAACTTTCTTCCCCCATCTTATCAATTTTGTGGTCTAGTGAGCCCTCTTAAGCCTCTTCTTTGTAATCAAGTGGATAGGATGATGCTAACCATGTAAAGAAAGGATAGTCTTTCTCATTATTTAGAACCCCTATGGAATTGGGACCTATCGGATTACCTCAACTAACTATTCATTCATAATAAAGAAATTTCTCCTATCTCTCTTTAGTCGGTTGTAAAGGTCGTCGAATATGCAAAAGGGTACGCTTCGTTGAATAGAATTGTGTGCTAACCAAGTTTGAGATGTGAGAAAAAAGAGTGGATTCAATGATGTTTAAACTGGCAAGTCGTATAGTTACACAATATTTTCTCTATATCTATCAGAAACAATCTCAGCCTTGGGACATGGTCCAATTCTCTACCGCCATTCCTTTCCTCTCCCTGAAGGTTGAGTCACGTTGTACCTCTCGCTTTGCTCAATTTGTACCTCTCCCTGACGGTCAACCCTCTCCATGAAGGTCGATTCGTTCCTCTCACTAACGCTCAAGAGATTTCCATACCTCTCCCATAAAGTCACTTTGTTCCTTTCCCATACGGTCGAGCCATTTTATACAACTGCATCCCTTTCATCTTGGCATGTCCCAAAAGAAAGTCTACCCTGAGATGCCACGTACTTTCCTGTTCTTATATGAAAATGGGAACCATCAGTCCGAGCGAGCCACCATCCTTTTCGGCAAAGAAAGTGGATCTACTTGAATTTCACGACGTCACAAGAAAAAGAAGAAGCAATTTTCTCTCATTTTGGACTCAACGAATTTGACCATGAAGACCAAGCGATTAGAGGGTTTCTCTTATCTTTTCATTAATATTCTCTCCTCTATGGACCTGGTCTTTCTTGTTCAATCCCCAATTTGCTATTTCTTCATCCTCTAGACTAGTGTAAAGTGGATAACCAACCTTCTCTTCTTATGTTTAGGATACAATCCACATCTGGAAAAGGCGACACAAAGAAAAGGAATCGAATGTTGACTATGATGTCAATTAGAGAAAAAAGGTTGATAATGGGGAAAATCTTCAACACTTTTTGACCGACTATTCCATTCATAGTTTGATCAAACTCCTAGTAGCATTTGGTATTCAAGGTCTGGTTCCTAAGATTTTGTATTCTTCTTTTTGTTTTGGGAATTTGATTCCATGTTTTTTGGGCATTTGAATGCAAAAAGGGGGAGGAAGGATTGATTCTAGCCTTAGATTCTAGATCTGCATCTGCAGTACAAGTTTATGGTGAGGTTGGCGAGAGTGCATCCATTTGATTTGCTTTGATAGGGCACTAGTTGGTTAGGTAATGGTAGGTAGTTGTAGAAGACCTAACAAGCATAAACCTTGAATACAGGGTTGTAGGGATGTCCCCTCTTACTAGAATATGTCATCAGTCATATGAATGCTTAAAACACCCATCCTAGAATCCAAAATGTCTATAAATAGATGAATGAATACAACACTCTCAAGCCAATAAATTGCCTTATTTAGTTGAGGTTGAGAAAGCAAAGTTGCATTCATCGATAGTAGTTCCTCAAATCAAACTCAGGTATTCATTTTCCTTGGTATTGATACCTATTCCCTGTCCTTAAGCATCAATCTATCCCTAGTTGCTTAGGCCTGGTATCGAAGATCCTACACACTGACACATATAGCTTATAGAATTCTACCACATGGGAGAAAAGTGATTTTTTCAATATCTTTGTTTTCCCAGAAAAAAAATTGTTGGTGACTGGTCATAAACCGGAATGACCCTTTTGGGCGGCGGATGGGCCCGAGCCCTGGGATAAGTTGTTCTGGTAAAGTCAATTGTTGAGTATTCTTTCCCGCAGTAAGAGAAATCCTTTTTCTTTCTCAGATGTCCAAAGCGAGTGACTCCAATCAGTTCTTCATACTAGTAATGGAACTCTAGTGCCCGACTCTTGTCATTAGACCACGACACTTTGTCTGAACAAGCCATTTCAATGCTTCTCCTGGCCCCTTTCTCCCTTCAGCCTAATCTTCCCTTCGTGAAAGGAAATAACTAGTGCACGATCTGATACTTGACAGAAGAGTAGTGTTAAGTCCCTTCATAATTGTCCTATGACAGAATCAGTGAAAGGAATGAACTCAAGATGAAACTAAGTATAATAAATCACCATCACTTGGACTGATAGGTATAGAGTTGTCCTTCTGTCACTCTTGAGGTGGCATAAAGGCAACGGGGCTGGATGCTTTTTTTTCTTTTCTCTTGTAGCATGATATATAGTACAATCGGCTTCACACAAAGCCAATCAAAGTTCAACTCCCCTTTCCTTCGAAAGGTAGGAGCTCAAATCCATCTCAGTTGGGGTAGACCTAGGAGAAGTGCATAAAGGCGCATGGCTATGGCTATTGAACATGCTCGCGCTTCAGTTAGGATTGGCTCTCATCTCCTTTGATTAGGCTAGGGGAAAGACAAGTCTTAGGTGCTTGATCTTACTGGTTTGTGTTTATTTATTTGGTCAATTTCTCTTCTTTATTCCATCCCCGTTTAGTACTAAAACAAAGGGGGGCGTGCTTGGTTGCCCGGTGTGGGGCGAGGACACACTAACCCTCATAGGTTGAGGCTCTATTGACGGATTATTTGACTGGGGAAAAAGACTGCAATGCCACAAGCCATATACAAGAGATAAAAGAATGTGCATCTCACTACCAGTGTTGTCAAGATCGGGTACAAGCACCTCTGGAACAACAAGTTCAACTTCTGGATGCTTCAACAACCACACCTTTTCTTGCACCTCTCCACCCTCCATTCATCTGTGGTTAGCGAGAACACAGAAAAAACTTCCCCATTTTGGCCTTTTTATTATTCGGGAAAGTGTCCTCTATTTTTCCAGGAAATTTGTCTTTGGTACAGTATGGAATCAATATGTCACTTATCACCCACCGAACTAATAAAAAGCCAGAATGCACTCTTGCTGCAAGAATGGGTTGTTAGCAATAAGCTTCTTAGAAAGGCAGAGTGATCCTATTGCAGTTCTTGTTGATGACTCTGATCCTATATAATAGTGGAGGTATTGGACCACTTCACCCCTTGGCTTAGCTATAAACCTCTACTCTCCTAATTCAGTCTATAGGTTTTGGTTTAGGTTCAATCAACTAAGCTTAGGTCCATCAATCAATCTCTCATAAACCCCATTTGCTGAATCTATATTGGGCCTTGTGTTAGGCCTGTGTAGGCTACCTTTCACCTATGGTTTCACCCAAACTTGAAACTCTCTGCCCTATGCTTGGCAACACAATTCCCATGCTCACAACCAGTTAGCAAAATCCACCCCCTTTCTCTTCAAACTCACCTCACTCTCATGAATGACCTTCCCAAACCCTATCATGGCGTGGATGATCCGCTGAATCCATTGCTGACTTCACCACGATCGATTAGGTGAAATGGTTCTGCAAAGTGTGTTTTTTCATATAGTCAGACCCACCAAATGGCTTGTGCAAAGCATATGGGAAGGGTTTCACCTTGATGGGATTCCTTCCCTTTCTTAGTGAGTGGGGTTCCTTGAACTGATTCGAGCTGGGAGTGGCCAGAAAAAGAACTAGTTTCTTTCTAATTTCTGACGTGCCTGATTTGGACATGACAACGTCAAATCTTTCCATTGCGCTCCTCGAATGGGAACTTGCTCTCATCTTCCAATTTCTTAGAGAAAGAGAAATCTCATTCCGCTACTAACGTGATAGTGGTTGCCTATGTATTTTATTTTTGTAGAATTAGTATAACTCAAAAGGGTCAAAATCATCGTCTTAATAAGGGTTCGTTCCTGCACATTCCATGTTGTATATTCAACCTCTATGTCAATAGGGGCCTTGCCCCCCATATGTGACTTCCTTCATCGAGTCAGCTGTAGAGACCCAGTTCTAACTAAACTTCCTTTCTCCCCTGGGACTATCCCTCTATGATTCACTCGAGCTACTTCGTCCCTCTCCGCTGGAAAAAGTGCTATCAGTTTTCCCAAGGAGATCCATTGAGACCTATCAATCGAATTTGAGGCCTACGAACTGTGATCAATCAGCTAGTCTAACAACTGATCTGAGGACCAACTTTCCTATTGATTTGACTTTTGCAGGATTGGACATGAATATATCAATCGACTCTTGCATTCCTCCCTTCTACCGACCTTGGTGTTCTTTTTGCTTCTTTCACCACCCACAACCCTTTGTTCTCTCCTAAGTAGGAATTTATATCGCACTATACTCCTAGTGGTGTAGTCATTCATCACGTCATAGTTCAGTCAGTTTGGAACTAACGTTCTCCACTTCCTAAAATGATTCCCTAGATCTAATCAGAAGAAATGACCAAAGAAAACTACTGATAACCATGATTCTTGCCCGACCCTGGGCAGCGAGTGGGGTAGGTGAAACGTTTTGCGGTAGCAGCCTGCCTAGCATTCAATTAAGAAGTCATCATCTACTTTGCTAAGACAATCTAAGACAAGGACGATGGGGAAGGTAGATAAGGGAGTGAGTGGGTCAAGATGTCGTAGGACTTCACTGGCAAAGAGTGAGTTTTTGGGGTAGGGGAATTGGTTTCCAAAAAATATGAAGGGAAGGATAATTGAGAAAGCTTTGGAGGTCACAGGCCGCACACAAAGCGATAGATTTGATTCACACTCAGATAAAGATTGAGGTGAAAGTCGCATGCCTCATACTTATATTAATTGAAGCATTCATTCCTCTCCTTTCAGTCGAGTCACTTTGTACCTCTCCTTAAAGGTTGATTCGTTCCTCTCACTTTGCTCGGTTTGTACCTCTCACTATTTTAGAGAAGAAACTACTGGCTTCTTCTGTTCACGTTCTCCAGCCTGGTTTGACCCACTTCCTTAGCTACCAAGCTGAAACCCTCTAATATGACATTGAACTGACTGACTTACTTGCTTAACGCATCTGTGTGAAAAGCCTAAGACTCACATAGTCCTATACCGAACATTCATGAGTGCAGATTGAGAGAGATGGTGGCCCAAACCTAGGCTGTGACACTTCCTCTTGAGTACACAATTCAGACTTGAAGTTCGTTTACACAGTACGAGAAAGACAATTATCAAGAATGGGACTTTCCTTTTTGAGATTCTATTCTTTAATATAGCATCAACATTACAATAACATTAGAAAGTGAGATTGGCATTCATCCATCAATTGAGAAAGAGATATACGTAAGTAGGAGCATGCTTCTTTGTAAAAATAGTTCTGAAAAAATCCCACATATAAGGAGGTGGAGGCTCAAAGGAGCGTGCCTTAGTGCCCTCCGTTTTCTCACTTGGTCTTCTAGGGATAATGGGCGAGGGCCTTCCCCTTCTAGCGACTACCAGATCAGCTTTGAGTTGTGCGGTAAGCCGTCCTGAACCAAATCTATTCCCAGAGTCCTTCTATGCAGCTTATCCTTCTTGTTAACCGCTCGTGGCTATATGACTCATTCCTCATTTGGACAGGACATTTCCTTTAATGGTGCATCCCTTTACCTTTAATACTACCTTTTCAATTGCAAACAAGCCTTCTCCCATTTGGGTTGGCATCAAAACTTTTCGGACTGGGAATTAGCAATAAGGTATTGGATTAAATTTTGCTTTCACTTATATCACCAGCGCTACCTCCTCTTATGAGACTTCACAAGGTGACAACATGCTTGTCTTCTTCTATTCATCTTCTATTGATCCAGTACCTCTGAGAAGTGGGGAAAATCAAGAGGGGCAGATCATTGCATCAAAGATCCTGAGACATTCTCATTCCCAAGGGACTAAGATCTAGGCATCTCTTATTTCATCAGATTTTTCACATCAATCCTCCATGAGGGACTTTGTTCACCACAACCTACCCTAGTAACCACTGTTCTGTTTGTAATTTTTTGCGTATCAACTGTGATTGAATTAGTAAGCACTACAGAATAGGGGATGTAGAATAGAATGGCAAAGTGACCATAGAGGTGCGTGCTAGATTCAATTGATCCGCCCATCCCTTGGAGGTCCTTCCATTGAGTTGGGATGAGGAGAGCGGAGACGGGCATGGAGACATTCCTCTATCTGCTCGGGACTGATGCTGCTATCCATGGCATTCATATATTTAAGAAGATTTGTTCTCGTTAATCTTCAACTGACCAATGCTGGAAGGGAATCCTCCTCGGGAGAAGACAGCCACAACCCATCTGGAAAAAAATCCCCCAAGTATACTTCAATGAGTGAAGCTCCTAGGGCCTCACTGGGCTGCATCTAGAATGCTTCCTGAGCCTTGTTGGTCTCCGCTCAGACCAACCTCTTTCTACGTGTACCGCTCCTTCAGGAGAAGGTAGGGAATTCACTATCCGTAAGCTGGCCTATGACCACAGATTGGGATATTTTCTCTTCATCTGGGGAAAAAAACTATTCCGTGATCAAACTGAATACAATCCCTGATCAGCCATTCCATTTGTGTTATGCTTCCCACAAGTAGGCGATACAAATTCAAAAATCATCAAAGGTTGCAATTGCCCGTATAATCCTCGAGATTCATTGACTCTTTCATCCAACGTTGGTTTGTGTCTCCATAACAAATGGTCCATTTATTGATGGGAGAATGATGGGGATTGAACCCACACGTGGTGGATTCACAATCCACTACCTTGGTCCACTTGGCTACATCTGCCCCTACCACCTTAATAGGTTTCAGTCTCTATCTACGATCAGATCCTTTCCCTCCCCGCGGTCAAAGATCTTTTTCGAGGTGGTTCGTTGTTGTTGTTTTTGGACTCCAAGGAAGCAAAGCTTCAACAAGCAAGTAGACCTGGCTTCAAACAAAGAGGTTGGGATGTTTACTTCATTGATTTGACTCTGTGTTATCATTATAATACCCAGGTTAGGTGGCTTATTGATCAAAGGAAGGCTCGTTTAGTAGACAATGAGCGAGCTGCAAGCATGGGCCGGGGGTAGCCCGGTTGGTTTCTTATGGGAGCTAATTGTCATCTTTTTCATCAAAAACAAACCGCACAAGTAATCAGTATGCTCTTATTTCTACAAAACGGGGGCTGACGAGGGGGCAAGGAGGGGGAGCATGTACTCTTCTCATGTTCTACGAATCACACAACTCTCTTTACCACGTGATACTCAAGATCTAAATCGAGTCACCAAAGAGCCCCCCACCCCTAACCTCCAGTGGAGCAATTTTGAGAATAGACTCCTGATTTTTCCAAATAGAAAAGAGAACCGTAGGCCTGTGTCCATGTAGACACCTCAACAAACTCATGTGGACACTCCTCAGCCTGAGGAAAATCTCTCAAATACACAGGGGGAACCCTTTTTCTTTTTTTGACTGATTCCTCTCAATGAAATTTGCCATGTTGCACTAAGTTACTTACAGATGTATGCATGCGGTTCGGGAACACTTTGAGGTAAACACCCATCTGAACAAGTAGGGTCAATAGTTTAGCATTTAGGTCGGGAAATTCCACAAAAAATCAATCTTTAACCGGAAAAGTGCTCTCCGAACCAAGCGGGAGAGTCTCCCATCACTAGGCTCACCAACCATCCTGACTTTGATTCTTATTATTCCTACCCCCCCCCCAAATCATAAGGATTTCAGCCATGAGCTCCCATATGACATAAGCACTTGTCGGGTGGGGTGGGCCATCATTCACTAGGTCTTTGAGTGCCTATCATAACATGTGGTTGGTGCACTAGGCTGATCGAGATTCTACTTTGATTTGAGGATCTGGCACCTCCTGAGAGTAAGCAACTTCTCTCCGAGGGCGGGACACTGCGAGGTGGTTAGTTTATTTAGGGTGGATGCCTCCTAAAGAGTAACAGAAGTGTGTGAAGGTAGGCTCAAGCCGTCGATTCTGCTCATGAGCATAATGGTATAAGCCTGCCTGACTGTGAGACCGACTAGTCAAACAGAGACAAAAGTCAACCATAGTGATCTGGGAGTCCCATGTGGAAGGGATCTTGCTCAACGAATCAAAGGTACATTGGGGATAACAGGATGATGACTCCCAAGAGCTCTTATCGACAGAGTCATTTGGCACCTCGGAGTTGACTCATCACATCCTGGGGTTGAAGAAGGTCCCAAGGGTTTGGTTGTTCACCGATTAAAATGGTACGTGAGTTGGGTTTGGAATGTCGTGAGACAGTTCGGTTCCTATCTCCCCCAGCGCAGGCCTACTACGCTTCACGCTTGCGGTGTTTTCTCCAGACGGTCTTTTCCAGTAGTGTTGTAAAGAAGTGAAACCACTTCATTACTAAAAATTTGAACAATAGAACCTCCAATCCAAACACACTCAAAAGGTGTGATGGAGTGGGTGTAAAATTTGCAAATCTTTATGTAATGGTAATCAAAAGACCAATGTATAGCAGCGGAAGAAAATATGACTATATTCAATTATAAAACAAAGGGTTACAACTTAAACTTACATCACAAGGATCCATGTAGAGGAAATATAAACCACCTCAAGATTGTCTCCAAGCTTCATCATCACAAGCTAAGTCTAGGTCATCACGTCTTGTCATCCAAGTCCTCCACCTAGGGTTGGAAGCATACCCCAGCAAAAGAGAAACAAAAGGAGACATCAGCAAAGGCTAGTATGTGCATACTAAAAAGAAAATTGAGCAATATAAGGAATAAGGGACATCAAAATAAAAGGCTTCCCAAGCAAGCGATAAGTACCACCCAAACGGGTATCAAGAGAGTAAAATCACAATAAAAGGGATACTTGCCATAACCAACAAATAATAAGAATGTGCTATCAATATAAACATCCACTACCATGGTGGGAAACAAAGCACATATCATCATCAACCTGCATGTATGTGAGATAAGCATAGCCCTAGAACAATATAAATAACAAAGGCGGCCAAGAAACACACATCTTGAACCTGGCGAGACATGGGCCAAGAATCACACATCTTGCCCTAAAGGTACATGGGCCAGGAATCACACATCCTACCCTGGCATGGGGAATCACACATCCACCATCCAAATATATATATATATAACATGGGCCAGGAATCACACATCCTGCCCTGGCATGGGGAATCACACATCCACCATCCAAAATATCACAATGTTTCCATGTTGCATATTGAGACAAAACCAATGAAATTATACTACTCTAGTGCTACTGAATCACATAGCATGTAAATATAGAGGCAAGTAGAAAAGTACAATCAGAATTAACAATGTTGCCATCACACAATGGACAACTCAAACATATAAGCATCCACATTATAGTGGGCATATATCAACAAGCAAAATCCACATCACAGTGGACATATAATATCAAAAGTCCAATTTGCACCAAGGCAACAAGATAAGATTCCAAGAGAATATCTATGATCATAAGATCAATAATAAAATAAGATACTTCACATGAAGCATGATTTCAAAAGAACAAGATAATGTGTAGGCTAATGTCCATAGGACCAAAAGAAAGAATAAAATAGGATAATTGCTCAACAAGAATAATATGGGATGCAAACATACATAAGAGAGAAGAATTGCTCAATATGAATAATCGAAGATGCAACATACCTCAACATCAGATTCAAACAGATCCAAAGTCACTTCTAGGTCCAAGCTTAGGTTTCCAAAGCACCTATTAAGCATATATGTGGAATTAGGGTTAGGTTTCCATTAATAATTCAAACCCTAAAAATCACCTTTTTATTAATATATGAATTAAGTTTCCGAAATGATTCCATATTTTAGATTATATTTTCATGAGTTCAAAACATATTTTATTATATTTTTCTGACTTATAAATTATTAGTTATGAATTATACAAGTTATTGTCTTATTTAATTATATTCATTAAAAACACTTGTTATTAATCTTTGGATTGATTTAACAAAACCTGTACCATTAGATAGGTATTATTTTTCTGAATTCAACGAGTATTTTTGCATATTTTTCTGATGAGCAGATTATTAGTTATGGATTTTATAAAATCAACCAATAGGAAACTTCAGAAAAGCCAACTCAGCAAATCAAGGGTGAGAAACAAAGAGAGAGGGCCGGGCCCAGCCTGACATGGCCCAACCAGAAATTGACAAAGCGTCTGAGTCAGTGCCAACAAAGCCGGGTCAAACCAAGGCCATCCGCGCAGAACAGACGAGGTTACCATCGATTAAAAGACCAAAATAGAAGAGGGCGGGGGTAAAAGCGGAACATTCTAGGGAAAAATCTCCTTGCACGCACAGACGCCATGGAGGCTAAGCACAGAGCTTCAAGCTGAGAAGATGCAGCAAACCGGAAAAGGGGAAAAAACCAAGAACCTACCTTTCGACCAAATTGAAAGGTTGCACAACTTCGAGGGATCCCATGGAAGATACCCCAGGTTCCCAACAGCTACAGGGAGGAGGAAAACCACACCCGCTACTCCATGACATTGCCAGAGCCAGGGAGGTACCGCCTGGAACAAATCGGGTAGGGAGGGTACCTTCCGGACCCAAGGAGGCAAACCCAATACCAGGAACTGGAGCTTGGGAGAGAGTCGCAGGCCAGGGAGCAGTTACATAGTGGTCTGATGGTCCAGGGAGTGCAGAAGAGGGAAAAGAAGAAGGTGATAGGGGGAAACAGAGCATCGACAGGGGACTCCTACGTCGCCTGTAGTTAGGGAGTTCGGGGTACAAATCCCAACCATATATATACCCTCTGGATGCGGAAGGATTCAAGGAACGTGAGGGGAAAGAGAGCAATGACAGAAGAGAAAGGAAGAGGCCGAAAAAGAAGAGAAAAAATCGGAGAAGGAAAAGGAAGGTTCCGCGGCAGTACTGTAGCTGCGCGAAACAGAAAGAAGCAGAAGGAGTAAAGCAGATGTTGTTTGATCAAGATCTAACGGCCCAAAACAGATCCGAGATTGGAAAAGAAAACAAAGCCAACTGACAAATTAAAATCCAAAATGGAATTCGATTAAACCAAAGTGGGGCCACATAAATGAATCTTTTTCTCACTCTTTGATTTAGGATTTTATAATTATCTAGATTAAACCAAATTTTGCACATAGGTTAAATTTGGCATGTAGATTCTAATTATGTACTTAGTTTTGCCTTTTGGAAACCTTTAATGGGTTAAATAAATCAAATATCATTTTCTCTTTCTTTCTTCATTTATGGCCTTAGGATTATCCAAATTCTATGAAACTTGACACACAAGTTATATTTAATGTGTTGGATACGAATTTTCCATCAATTTTACATATTGGATATATTTGAGTATTTAATTAATATTTTGAAGGTTCTTCATACTTTCTCTCTCCTAATTTCACCTTTTAAGCAAACTTTCTCCAAATTTGATGAAAATTCACCCAAAGGATATAATTGTTATGTAGATTACAAATCTAAGATTATTTTCCTCTTTTGGAGTCATTTATTATTTTTATTTATTAATTACACCTTTTAGGCAATTTCTCTCTCCTAAATTACCATATTATTTCAAGGTTGTCCAAATTAAATGAAAATTGACATGTAAGCTTATTTTAATGTGTAGATTATGAATTTGAAGTCTATTATTTATTTTGAGGCTTTATTACATGGATTACATCATATGGCCCATTAGAGGCCCATTAACCATATTATGCATCCAATTAAGTTATTTATCATCTTATTATCACCAAATGAATTATGTGACATATTATTTTACATTTTTCATGCATTAGATTATTAGGATCACTCTAACCTCAACTTTGTTTGGCCTAAGACCAAAAGGTCAAAGTTCTAGGGTAGGGTTCTAGATCTGGTATGTTACAGCACTCCACCCCTTAAAAAGGATTTCGTCCTCGAAATCTATAGATTCAAACATCAACGATCAACTACTCTCCACCCCTTAAGGGTTCAACCTAACAAGTCAAACTAAACAACTTTTTAGATTTACCCACATCTCTTAGTTGTGAAAGTTTTAGGTACTTTTATTATTTATGTATCCAACTATAGTCATGCCATCTAGGGTTGAGATTTTAGGTCCTTGTGTCTCTAACCTATCAACCCTACATGAACATCCAAAAAGTCATAGGGTAGGTCATCTATATCAATCCTAGTCAGAAAACTAGGGTTAGATTCTACTCAAACTAAAGTTTCTCTTCATTGTGACTTAGTTAAAAAAACATCGATAAATCCAAGAAATTTTTTGTACATATAGTAGTATAATTGAAAATAATTTTGGCGATGAAAATCTTTTTGAGATGAAACAAAATGTGGATCCAAAATCAATTGTGGAAACCAAGTCACAATATTTCCATATTTAGATCTCCTAACACATTCTCTTCCTCAAAACCAACCTTATTGCATACAAAGATCATCATTGATCAAATCTAAGGTCAACATCTCACTTAAAGGTAACTAACTAAGTCAAGGGTTCTAAAGGGAGACAAAATTGAAATAGTCGATTCCGACTACCATGGGCTCTGATACCATGCTGTAAAGAAGTGAAACCACTTCCTTACTAAAAATTTGAACAATAGAAACTCCAATCCAAACACACTCAAAAGGTGTGATGGAGTGGGTGTAAATTTTCAAATCTTTATATAATGGTAATCAAAAGACCAATGTATAGCAGCGGAAGAAAATATGACTATATTCAATTATAAAACAAAGGGTTACAACTTAAACTTACATCACAAGGATCCATGTAGAGGAAATCTAAACCACCTCAAGATTGTCTCCAAGCTTCGTCATCACAAGCTAAGTCTAGGTCATCACGTCTTGTCATCCAAGTCCTCCACCTAGGGTTGGAAGCATACCCCAGCAAAAGAGAAACAAAAGGAGACATCAGCAAAGGCTGGTATGTGCATACTAAAAAGAAAATTGAGCAATATAAGGAATAAGGGACATCAAAATAAAAGGCTTCCCAAGAAAGCGATAAGTACCACCCAAACGGGTATCAAGAGAGTAAAATCACAATAAAAGGGATACTTGCCATAACCAACAAATAATAAGAATGTGCTATCAATATAAACATCCACTACCATGGTGGGAAACAAAGCACATATCATCATCAACCTGCATGTATGTGAGATAAGCATAGCCCTAGAACAATATAAATAACAAAGGCAGCCAAGAATCACACATCTTGAACCTGGTGGGACATGGGCCAAGAATCACACATCTTGCCCTAAAGGTACATGGGCCAGGAATCACACATCCTGCCCTGGCATGGGGAATCACACATCCACCATCCAAATATATATATAACATGGGCCAGGAATCACACATCCTGCCCTGGCATGGGGAATCACACATCCACCATCCAAAATATCACAATGTTTCCATGTTGCATAATGAGACAAAACCAATGAAATTATACTACTCTAGTGCTACTGAATCACATAGCATGTAAATATAGAGGCAAGTAGAAAAGTACAATCAGAATTAACAATGTTGCCATCACACAATGGACAACTCAAACATATAAGCATCCACATTATAGTGGGCATATATCAACAAGTAAAATCCACATCACAGTGGACATATAATATCAAAAGTCTAATTTGCACCAAGGCAACAAGATAAGATTCCAAGAGAATATCTATGATCATAAGATCAATAATAAAATAAGATACTTCACATGAAGCGTGATTTCAAAAGAACAAGATAATGTGTAGGCTAATGTCCATAGGACCAAAAGAAAGAATAAAATAGGATAATTGCTCAAAAAGAATAATATGGGATGCAAACATACATAAGAGAGAAGAATTGATCAATATGAATAATCGAAGATGCAACATACCTCAACATCAGATTCAAACAGATCCAAAGTCACTTCTAGGTCCAAGCTTAGGTTTCCAAAGCACCTATTAAGCATATATGTGGAATTAGGGTTAGGTTTCCATTAATAATTCAAACCCTAAAAATCACCTTTTTATTAATATATGAATTAAGTTTCCAAAACGATTCCATATTTTAGATTATATTCTCCTGAGTTCAAAACATATTTTATTATATTTTTCTGACTTATAAATTATTAGTTATGAATTATACAAGTTATTGTCTTATTTAATTATATTCATTAAAAACACTTGTTATTAATCTTCGGATTGAGTTAACAAAACCTGTACCATTAGATAGGTATTATTTTTCTGAATTCAACGAGTATTTTTGCATATTTTTCTGATGAGTAGATTATTAGTTATGGATTTTATAAAATCAACCAATAGGAAACTTCAGAAAAGCCAACTCAGCAAATCAAGGGCGAGAAACAAAGAGAGAGGGTCGGGCCCAGCCTGACATGGCCCAACCAGAAATTGACAAAGCGTCTGAGTCAGTGACAACAAAGCCGGGTCAAACCAAGGTCATGCGCACAGAACAGACGAGGTTACCATCGATTAAAAGACCAAAATACCCAAGGCGAGAATCTTGAGAAAGAGAAGAGGGCGGGGGTAAAAGCGGAACATTCTAGGGAAAAATCTCCTTGCACGCACAGACGCCATGGAGGCCACAGAGCTTCAAGCCGAGAAGATGCAGCAAACCGGAAAAGGGGAAAAAACCAAGAACCTACCTTTCGACCAAATTGAAAGGTTGCACAACTTCGAGGGATCCCAGGGAAGATACCCCAGGTTCCCAACAGCTCCAGGGAGGAGGAAAACCACACCCGCTACTCCATGACATCGCCAGAGCCAGGGAGGTACCGCCTAGAACAAATCGGGTAGGGAGGGTACCTTCCGGACCCAAGGAGGCAAACCCAATACCAGGAACCGGAGCTTGGGAGAGAGTCGCAGGCCAGGGAGCAGTTACATAGTGGTCTGATGGTCCAGGGAGTGCAGAAGAGGGAAAAGAAGAAGGTGATAGGGGGAAACAGAGCACCGACAGGGGACTCCTACGTCGCCTGTGGTTAGGGAGTTCGGGGTACAAATCCCAACCATATATATACCCTCTGGATGCGGAAGGATTCAAGGAATGTGAGGGGAAAGAGAGCAATGACAGAAGAGAAAGGAAGAGGCCGAA
Source organism: Alisma plantago-aquatica (assembly GCA_963693085.1). NCBI lineage: Eukaryota > Viridiplantae > Streptophyta > Magnoliopsida > Alismatales > Alismataceae > Alisma > Alisma plantago-aquatica. Next base: position 384,142,833 of record OY856415.1, on the reverse strand, counting down.
AAAGAAGAGAAAGAATCGGAGAAGGAAAAGGAAGGTTCCGCGGCAGTACTGTAGCTGTGCAAAATAGAAAGAAGTAGAAGAAGGAGAAAAGCAGATGCTGTTTGATCAAGATCTAACGGCCCAAAACAGATCCGAGATTGGAAAAGAAAACAAAGCCAGCGTGACAAATTAAAATCCAAAATGGAATTCGGTTAAACCAAAGTGGGGCCACATAAATGAATCTTTTTCTCACTCTTCGATTTAGGATTTTATAATTATCTAGATTAAACCAAATTTTGCACATAGGTTAAATTTGGCCTGTAGATTCTAATTATGTACTTAGTTTTGCCTTTTGGAAACCTTTAATGGGTTAAATAAATCAAATATCATTTTCTCTTTCTTTCTTCATTTATGGCCTTAGGATTATCCAAATTCTATGAAACTTGACACACAAGTTATATTTAATGTGTTGGATACGAATTTTCCATCAATTTTACATATTGGATATTTTGAGTATTTAATTAATATTTTGAAGGTTCTTCATACTTTCTCTCTCCTAATTTCACCTTTTACGCAAACTTTCTCCAAATTGGATGAAAATTCACCCAAAGGATATAATTACTATGTAGATTACAAATCTAAGATTATTTTCCTCTTTTGGAGTCATTTATTATTTTATTTATTAATTACACCTTTTAGGCAATTTCTCTCTCCTAAATTACCATATTATTTCAAGGTTGTCCAAATTAAATGAAAATTGACATGTAAGCTTATTTTAATGTGTAGATTACGAATTTGAAGTCTATTCTTTATTTTGAGGCTTTATTACATGGATTACATCATATGGCCCATTAGAGGCCCATTAACCATATTATGCATCCAATTAAGTTATTTATCATCTTATTATCACCAAATGAATTATGTGACATATTATTTTACATTTTCATGCATTAGATTATTAGGATCACTCTAACCTCAACTTTGTTTGGCCTAAGACCAAAAGGTCAAAGTTCTAGGGTAGGGTTCTAGATCTGGTATGTTACAAGTGCCATCCTCCCTGCTGGCTATCTGTATGGGTAGGTTGTCCCTTTCCTTGCTTCCCCTTCTCCTTTCTACCATGAAATCCAGTGGTTGACTGGGACAGAAGGTGGGTTACACGTTCCACTATGCCGAGATTTGAGGTGCAGGTGGTGATGATCACCGTGGGGCACGAGAGCCCTTAACGGGCACTGTAGGACCCACCAACGCTTGTGAAAACCCGTCGGTTGGTCCTCAATTCATCCGACCAGACCAGATGTGTGGATAACGAGGCCACCTTCACAACCTTCTCCCTTCAGTACCTCAAAAAGTGAAACCTCATTTGCTTGAGTTGCTCAACTGCCCCCCCCGGGACTGGTGCTCATAACGTGCTATGGAAACTCCACCAAACTTAAGGGTAGGGATTCTGATAGGGCCTCAGCATCAGCAGCTTCATGCCGCACTGGAGTGATCCAATATGTGGTTCCACACATTCCACCACTTCTTTGTTCATTTCCAATACTGATCGTGAAACATCGTGAGCAGCAGGATGTTGAGGTCTGGAATTCGAAGTGAAATTTTGGATTTGCATGTTCCTTGTCGTCATGGGAAAGAAAGGTAGAAAGAAGAAAGAGATTATCTACCCCGACACTTGTCCAGTATTGGGCCTTCGCCTGTGCACGAGGGATGAATTGACCTTTAGGGAGAGAAACAAATCGAGCAAAGTGATAGGTCTTAGAGTGACCCCTTTGACTGATTTTTACCGCCCCTTCCTTGGTTTGGTAGCGGAAAGATAGAGTGATGATTGATGTCTGACGGGGCTCGAGAGAAGGATCATGGCATCGCGAAACCATGACATCTAGCAAAAACATCTCCTTGTTGCCTATGTGCAAGAGACTGAGATTTGGAAATGGAAAGGCCGGCCATAGCTTAGCCGATTTTGTGTTGAAAAAAGCAGCAGCTCCGCCTCCCCCACCTGACAACCCCAACCCCTTTTTTGCTTCTTTTCTTATTCCAATGGTTCCACTTTGTGGGATGTAACACTTTCAAAGTAGAAGAGTGGTCTCTACCTTTGTGTGTGTTTTGTATAGTAGTGGTTCTCCCTCCTCTTTGTCTTGAAAGAAAATATGGAGGTCCCAAAAAGAATGAAAGAAAGTCCATTACTGAGAGAAGTGGTTGTCTTGCTTGCTGTCAAAGAAAAGTAGACCAAACCACCTTTTTCAGCTAGATAGCGAGCTCAGCCCTAGTCTATTTAACTAACTAAAAGCGGCTGATAATGAGAGTACCTATCCCTTATGGGAATTGAACCCGTGTCTTCGACATGAAAAGACGATGTCCTAACCACTAGACGAAAGGGACCAAAAAGCAAATTCCTCATATACCTCAAAGAAACAAAGTGATTCTTTTTCTTTCTATAGGAAATTTGACGAAGTAGGAGAGATTTTGCTTCTCCCTCGTCTCATAGGTATTTCGGCAAGATCGTCCCTTTGTTGTTGAGGGCAGGTAGGGAAATAAGTGATCTCAGTAAACTCTGCTCCTTTCATTTATTTTGAGATCCAATCAAAACCCCCACTATGTTTCTAGCTACTCATTCTATCTTCCAATTCCAAGCGAGTGGAGCTCCCAGCGTAGCGAGGCTGCGATAGTGTTCTTCTTCTATTGACCTACCTAAGTGATTAGACAGACTTGGTTCCTTTTCATTCACTTCCGCTGATGTTCCTTACCTACTCGTTTTTCGTCTGACCAGATACGAGAAAGTTCCCCGCCGCTTAGAACTCTGGATCATTCACGCGAGATCTTCTTCTCATCAAAGAGAGGCCTCCATCCTTGATGAGACGAATCTTTGCACATTACCAAAGGAAGTCAAAGTAGCAACTCATCACAAAGATTGCTTCAATCTCCGCTAGATAGCTACAAGATCAAGCACCACCCATTCCACGTATATAGGGATAGTAGAGGTATTGGAAATTACTCGAGCGATAGCGAGAGGAACTAAGTGGCTCGACCTTTCGGGAGAGGTATTGGAAATGACTCGAGCGATAGTGAGAGGAACTAAGTGGCTCGACCTTTAGGGAGAGGTATTAGAAATGACTCAAGCGATAGCGAGAGGAACTAAGTGGCTCGACCTTCAAGGAGAGGTATTGGAAATGAATCGATTGAAAGGAGAGGAATGACGACCTTTAGAATGAGTCACAACACAAGGTTCCAAACCAAACCAAACCAAACCAAACAATAGCATGGATGGTGGATGTAGATGAAGAGTGCCTCATATGGATGTCAACCCTATAGGGGAAAGAGAATGGACTCGCCCTCAGTGAAAACTCTAACATGATAAGGGAAGGAGGCATTCTAGATAGTCGTGGAAAGGAAAGGATTTCTACTATTTATTGGAATTTGATTGCGGGGAATGGAGTTGGACCCTAAATCAAGTGGAACCTTTCTTTCCTACCTCATTTTATTCAGCAGGCTTGGTACCATGTCTCCCAAACAATTTTAGTACATATGGCGCAAGAAGATTCCACATATCGAGTTCGGAATGGGATCAGGTGTTTTTACGTCGAACCCTTGTGTCCGCTTTATTTTGTCTTGATTGCAGATTGATGAATAAGAAGTAAAATGGAAAAGTGGGACATAGTATAGTAGGTTGTGAAGGATTCAATCCAGTCATAGGTTCCCCTATGGCTACATTGTTACAACTTCACCCCAGTCACAGGCCTCACTGTGGTATGCACTAATAAGACGACCAAAATCCTTTGTGCCCCCTACCCGGGGTACACATAAGGAATGCTTGCTCCTTGGTCCAATGCTTTGGGGGAAACCCAGGGTGTGACAAGCAGTGTGTATAGGGCCCGGGTACATATTCACCATGGCATGCTAATATGTGATTACTAGTGATTCCAACTTCGTGTTCTCGAGTTGCAGAGAACAATTCGAACCACATCAATCTTTGTAGATTCACTCCGCCTTGCAGCCTTGCTTCCCATTGTCATTGCCATTGTAGTACATGTGTGGCCCAGCCCTTAAGGGCCATGCAGACTTGATGTCATCCCCACCTTCCTCCAGTATCTCACTGGCAGTCCCTCATGAGTGTGACACACACCTTTTTTTGAAGCGGGACGTAGTACTATGACCACACCACCGGGAGGCTCGTCAGAGTGCCAAGTTTGATTCTGCTTCCAACTCGAAATCATCATAACCAAGCTGGAACAAAGCTCCATGCTCACTATCCCATCCCCCCGGTAGGTCTCAGTGGTGAATGAGGGTTGGTGTGGCGGAAATGGGGGTTTAGGGGGGGTCCAGGGGCACATGTCTCAGTAACACAAAATGAGGGCTTCACTTATTATAGGACTTAACCAAACATCTCACGACACGAGATGACAACAACAATGCAGACGCATGTATAAAAGGCACATCCTGGGGAGTACCGATTTTCTTGTTCATATGTCAAGGGCTGGTAAGGTTTTGCATGTTGTATCGAATTAAACCACATGCTCCACTGCTTGTGCGGGCCCCCATCAATTCCTTTAAGTTTTGGTCTTGTGAATGTACTCCCAGGCAGAGTCTTTCATGCATTAGCTGGGCCCCTGATCTGCGGGAACCAAGGGCGAAGACTCATCATTTACGACATGGACAACCAGGGTATCTAATCCTGTTTGCTCCCCATGCTTTCACACCTCAGCGCCGGTAGGGATCTAGAGAGTTGGGTTTGCTTTTGGCCTTCCTTCCTAGATCTTAGGATTTCACCCCTACACATGAAATTCCACTCTCCTCTGTCTCACTCAAGTTCATTGGTTTCGAGAGCATTCCGCCACTTTTTGGTGACTTTCACTTTCCATACACAATACAAACAAATATGGGGAGAGTGGGTCCCCTTGTCTGACCCCTACCGAGTGTATGGACCTAGTAGCCTGCCCATTCCACATAATCTGACTAGAGCCCATATTTAGAGTACTCATCACTATCTCCACCAACTTACTAGGTATACCAATGTCAAGTAGAGTATCCTCAATGAAACTCCATTTCATTCTATCATAAGCCTTCTCTAGGTCTACCTTCAGACAATTTCCTTCCCCTTCTCTTCCTTCTCATAGTATGGATGATCTCTTATGTGATTATGATGTTGTCAGTGATTTGTCTTCATTCCACAAAAGCAAACTAAGTTTGAGATATCATCTTAGGCATATGCTCCTTTAATCTATTCGCAATCACCTATGTCACCATTTGATTTTATAAGTAATGTTACATAGACCTCTTAGCCTCAATTGGCTGCAGTTCTATGGAACTTCCTTCTTTGAGATCTTGTATAGGTTCATCAGAACATTTCTTGTATTTTTTTTCTTTCTTATCTCCTGTTATTATTTTCTTTTTTCACTTTCTATGGGCTATATGAGAACTCTATTCTTGTTTTAATTTAGATTATCATATTAGATTTACATTCCAAAAGTCCCTTTTAGGGAGGTCAATGAACATTGATAAAAAAGGGGCTGATGCTTAGGGTTGAGTGAAAAAATATGTCTTCTTTTGCTTTTTCCCTTACGGAGATCGGGTGCATTATTGTTATCTTAGTTGGGGATGGGATTGGGCTTGTTTATGGATTAAAGGAAATTCAGTCTGGTGAAATGGTAGAATTTGCCAGTGGGGTCAAAGGCATAGCTTTGAATTTCAAAAATGAGAAAACCTTTTATCTTTTTCTCTTTTTCAGAATCTCCGTCATAGTCTTTGTGGCTTGGGCCACTACCACCATTCGAATGGATGGGCCCAAAGTCACTGCGGGGATGGGGATCAATGTAGACCTTCATATAGGGTTCCCGGGTGGTTTGGAAGACCTAGAAAGGAGAAGGAGATTGTTCCAAAATCTTCAAAGAATGACGATGAGGATGATTGAGTGCTTCTATAGGAAATTTTGTAGGGAGGGGCACCCATGCCTGCCGGCGACGTACTACGGGTGTGATCATATTAATTTCGACACCCTGGACGCTGCTCACAGAGCATGCAGGTAGAATGGGGCCCCTCTTATGAGGGGAAGCATGAATGGGAGTTGCACAAAATCTTTCACTTTGTCCATCGTGAGAGTCATGATAAATGATGGACCTGGGATAATAAGCAGATGCATTGGCTCGATGAGTTTAATGGGCCCACCGTAACCACTCCAGATCATGAGCCTGAGATAGGGGAGAGAGAAAGAAACTTTCTAGATTTGTTTTTTTGAGATGTCTTTTTTTTTCTTTTTGAGGCATAGCTTTGAATTTAGAAAATGAGAATGTAGGTATTATTGTCTTTGGTAGTGATACCTCTATTAAAGAAAGAGATCTTGTAAAGTACACTAGGTCTATTGTGGATGTTCCTGCAGCAAAATGCTTGTTAGGTCGTGTGGTCAATGCTTTGGGGGTACCCATTGATGGCAAAGGTTCTCTAAGCAATCATGAATGGAGAAGTGTCGAAGTGAAAGCCCCTGGTATTATTGAGCATCGATCTGTACACGAACCAATGCAAACTGGATTAAAAGAAGTGGATAGCCTATTTCCTATAGGTCATGGTCAACGAGAATTAATAATAGGAGACAGGCAAATAGGAAAAACCACTATAGTGGTAGATACCATATTAAACCAAAAAGAACTGAATCAAAAGGCAAAATAAAATGACAAATTGTATTGTGTCTATGTGGCAAATGGACAAAAATGCTCGACTGTGGCACAATTAATACAAATTATGTCATCAGCCAATGCATTGGAATATTCCATTCTTGTAGAATGCTTTTGAGAAAAACATAGAATAGTAGAATATCTAACATGCAGAACACGACGATCATTAGAAATTCACAAATGAGAAATTCTATAATATACTCTTTCCCATGACTTCTCATACCAGACCAACCCACTAAAATGCAAATAGGGATCAGAAATGTGGTCAATATCATGAAGAATAATGAAATATTGTCTATACCCATATAAAAATGAATGTTTTCATAAGGAAGCCATCGAAGGCTTTCCACAAATTAAAATTTGGTTGTATAAGGATCAAATTGTATCCAAAGAACAAGGGAATACAAAAAAGTAATAAGAGAGGCACACAGACCAATCAATCATATTCTTGAATTTGGAATCAAAAGAAGAATAATGCTTCCTAGAACAGTGCATAGAATAAAACCACTTAGATCAAAATAGCATTCACAGAAATGTTTGGACATAGAGTAGAATCGAACATTGAACCATTGACAACAGTTAAAAGATGGGGCGCCAAATATGGGACAGTTAATGAATGGGATTCGAGAGTAGTTCAAAGATAGGGAAATGCCTTCTTCTTTTGACAATTCTTTGTAAAGGTTATTCAATAATTACCAATTGTATTCGAAACACTTGCTCCATGACTCTAAGGGAGAGAATGAATCCCCTATTTCTCAAAGGGGGTCGCTCACACACGATGTTCGAGAATCTGTTTTTTTGTGTTGATTGTGCATGGCCCCTACTATGAAAGTGATCCCACTAGTCAAAGCATTATTGATTTCCATCTCTTTTTTTGTCTCAGAGACAGAAGGATCATTATTTATTCATCGACCTACAAAGGGATTGGGATTGTTTGAGCAACTTGTGTAATCGTTGATCTCTTACCAATTGATTTTGAGTAGATTTATCAAGATTAGATTATCAAGATTAGAAGCAAATTGCATAAAAGCTTCAGACTCTTCAAATTGATCTCGTTCCAATTGGAATTTTCCAGATACCTATTTCATGGCTTTAATTTGCAGATCCTACTTTGGAAATAGAAAGACCCACTTGGATAGCAAGTCATATCCCATCATTGAATAAATCAGTGGATCAAAATCTTTGTCCATCTATAATGGAAATCACAGGGGTAGGAATATAAGTTGAAACATCCCCAGATTGCAAGTATTGGTAAAGTGGTCATACTTCCTTCACCTAAACGAGAAGAGAATTTCTCTTTGTAAAAGGCGTGAATGCAAATAAAAAACATCTCATGGATACACAACCAGGGGGTCTTCTTAATATTAATAGAAGATACATTTGATGATAAGCTTGTGTCTTCTTGGATGGATCATCATAAATTCTTTCAGTATGTTGTTCACGGTACATCAAATATTCAGCCAGAGACGCTCATGTACAAGGATCTCAATATTGTCACTTTGCTGGGTATGATGAGATTATTGTCAAATATGAAATAGCTACTATGAGATATGGCTAAGAAAGATGAAGAGATTCACGTATTCCAATATCAAATTCCATGATAAACCTGCCCAGTCACCTGTGAGTGATTCCACTACGGGGATTATTGATTCACCCGCAGAGGTCAAACAACCTACTCTCTACAAGAACAATCTGGGGGTAACAAAGAAAGAGAGGGCAGAGAAGAATAAATCAACAAAGAAGACAGTGAATAAGGGGAACAAGAAGAAGGTAAGAAAGGAAAGAAGGCTCAATGTAAAGAGAATAATCTATCGACTCCTGCTACCTTTTCTAGTGAATCCCCTACCTCCGGAGTTGTTCTATTATCCGGTCTTGATGGAGTAAGGGCAGTCTCGAACAACGAATAGAAAGAAGTTCGAGTGAAGAATAAGAATGACACTGTTGGCATGCTCTTAGATTCATAACTACTCTTTTCTCTTTTGACTCTCATTTATCTCCCCCAGCTCAAAAAGGAGAAATAGACTGAGGTTCTAATATTGCTTTTAGGATGAGTTAGAGGGGGTAGCTGTAAACTCTTCTTTCATGTTCATGGTAGCAAGGGGCAATGGGATTTTATTCTAATTAAATAAATCAAGAAATTTCTTTGGTTTGGCTAGAAGGTAATGAGTGCACTACTAGGTCCCAACTTGATTTTTAAGAACATGAACTGAGAGTTTTGAGTCTTCTTTGGCTGTTCACAGGTCTGCTTTCAGAAGCCGGGAGTGAAAGAGATGAGGGAACGACTTAGTGAGTGAAATGGAAAGTGAGAGTAGAGGGAAACTCCGAAGGTCACTTGAAATATAAAGATAGGCTGTCAGTGGATTTCTACTCTCCTCCTTGAATTCCATTAAGGGAGTGGAGCTGAGGGATAGTTCTTACTTGAGTTTTATCAGTAGAGTTTTGGGAGGTGGGGAAGTAGTTAATCTAAATGGTTTCTTATAGACAAGGCAGTAGCCTATCCTTCTTCTCTCTGTTTGAATTGGCTATGGGTTGGGTTACAAACGGCAGAACAAGAACGGAGGCCCAAAGCAAAGCTAAAGCACTTTCTAGTTATAGAGAAGGGAAAGTTCCATTAAGAAAATCGAGTGGTCGAGCCACAAGGGAGGACTTCTTGAAATTCAAAGACATCCATGCCAAGGTTGAAGGACGATTGCTTATCTCACCTTCAGACATTAAGATCGGAGTGTCACATATGACTAAGCTCTATGACTAGTGGAATTGTCATCATCATCGTTCTTCTTCATCACATGCCAACTGAACCGCTCGACCATAGGAAAATGAGGAACCCATAGGACTGGCCTAAAGTGCTTGCCCCCTCTTCATCTTCCGAGTCATGCCCGAAATGAGTCCTTTACCCTTGAGATATATCATCTATCAAAAAAAAGTTCAGATGCTTACCGTCTAAGATGACTAATAGAAGCTCAATAGAACAGACCCTGCCTAATAGACTGGAATGGGGTTAGCTAGAATAGGCAAAAAAGATCAACGTTAAACAAGAAAAAAAGTAATGCATATGACCTCTCGCTTAGCTCGATTTGTACCTCTCCCTTACGGTCAAGCTACTTTGTTCCTCATGTCATCTTTCTCCCCAACCTATCTAAGGGTTGTATCAAAAGAAGCATCGTAACCCAACATTCCATTGATTTAATTTTTATTAACTAGTAGTGAACTCTGAACTCGCTACCTTAAGAGGAAAGAGGAATGATTGTAAACTGATGGCTATTCTTCCCATCAAAGAAAGAGATGGAGGATGGCATGTGGGTTCATTTGAAGGACTTTTTACTTCAAAAAAAAATCACATGTTGATGAAAAAAGAAGTTCTCCCCCAAGACCCAAAAGTACTCTTAGGCCTTTAAAGGCAAGTGGACCCAAAACCCTGGCTTAGTTACTTACTTGCTTATTAAGTACATTTATCCCTCAAAGTTCAATCTCAAAAAGATTTTCCCTTCTGACACGGTAGTTCTAATCCCTAGTTCCTACTTCAAGTGAAACCCTTCTTTGAAATCCTATCTCAGTCGTACTGGACTCTCTATTACCAATAAAAGAACAGGTAGGAATGGATGCCTCTATTGCCTTGAGGACAGACAGTAATGGTCAAACTACAACAAAAATTTGCATTTGTGCATCCGTTCTCTTACTTGCAACTGAACTTCAACCGACGATCCTCCTTCTGCAGAAGAACAAATTTGTGCTCGCTCCTTGTTAGAAGTAGGTTCTAGCCTAACTAGAACACTTCCCGTTCAAAAGAAAGGTAGGGTGAATGATGTAGTAGGAACATATTACTTACTGCTTGATACTGAAGGAACTTAGTGTACTCAGCCTAAGACACAAATACAGTTTGATGCTCAGTAGTGGTAGTAATTAGTGGGAACATACTCATAAGTAGCTACATTCACATATCGTGGAGGTCTACCCAGAAGAAAAGAGGATCTCAACAATAATCACTAGGCAGTAGGCCCTCTTCACCCAATCACCATAGTGAGAATACTTCCACGATCCTCATCCACTTCTCCACTGCCATAAAAAAGTTCTTGAGCAGGCCATAAGACCCTCTTTCCCTCAGCTAAAGACCAGAAAAAGAGTCACTCCTCGAGATAGGTAAGTGACTAGAAGGATGGAGGTTAGTCCCAACTGCTTTCTCTTCCAATCCCAGTGATTTTTTTGGGTTTCTAAAGCTAGCAGTCACATGCCAGGTGATAGATGATCTCTTTTCCTATATCTCTTGTCTATCTTTACCTATAAAAGATTTTGTTAACATTGCAGATGTCTTCTACAACATAAGTGAGAGTCAATTACCAGCTTAGCCGCCACTCCTTTCATCAATATACTTTCTTTGCCAATTCGTTGACATGTATCACAAGAAGGTAGGAATTAATTGACATCCCCAACCCCATATCCCTGCCAAAGACTAATTGCAGGAAGTAGCATCCACACCGACATGTCCACTCATGCCACTCTTCCAAAATATTGTTAACATCATTCGAATACATCGTCGTCAAATCACCCCTCTCTTCATTAGCTGATAGGGACTTCCAAACTAGATCTTTTCGCTATTGGATAGACATGGATCGAAGGGAAGAGTGAATCGACAATCTTAATGTCTCCTATCTCCTTTTCCTAAGAATGAAGTATGAACTCCTTATTTCAATCCAGAAACCAGATAGCCTCATCTACATGCTTTAAGCCTTAATCTTGTTCTGGTCCCCAACCTTTATACCTTACTTCTTCAATGATTCTCTTCTGGGGTTCCACACTTTGCAAAGTATTTAATGATGTGTTTGTAATAGCCTATGTGTCCTAAAAAGAAGGTGCTACTTAGGCCCTCTTTTCAGTAGATGATATTAATATGAAAGGGCTTGCTTTCATTAACATTCAGTGAAGGTGCGTAGCTTCCTTGAATGTCCCGCTGATTGACTACTAAATCTAGGGACGGGACTGATCCTGAAAGAGAGGTCTTTCAAAAGGGTTATGAAATCACTTAGGTTGAAAGTCGATGATGCCATAAGTCAAAGGGGAGGGTGTAGTTTGGAATAATAACAATTGCATGAATAGGTCAGGAAAGAAGTTAACTTCTCAACTAGAGAGAACCTCTTTTTCTTTTCTGTTGCATGCACTAGTGCTTTACAGGAGTCTCAGTGACAGGTGAAGAGTATGGGTTTTCAAGTGAAAGTTTTCTTCTACGCAACACCAAAAAAGAAAAAAAAAGAAAAGCAAGATGGTCGTCTATAAGCTATAAGATGAATTATGGCACTCTTTCTATACAACAAATACTGATCAAATAGCCTGCCCGTTTATCTTTGATTGACTGGTTGGAATAGGTCCTTAACGACTGATACAATATCAATAGTCTGTGGATGCCCCCGTCTGTCTCAACCCAAGGCTCTTTCCATGCTTGCCACTCTGATGGATGTCAATTTTTGAATTTGGTCAAGGTTCCTTTCTCGATTGAAGTTAAAAGAATCATGTGTAAAGGAGTTCGACAACTTTCACTTCTCCTATGACTAGCAACAACAAAGACTTTCTTTCCACTATTATAACAACACTCTATTTTTTTTATTAACATTCTTAAGGAAGTCATAGTTGATTGTTCTTGTCATTGTAAATTATGACTGCTCTTATCTCGACTATTGATCTTCTCCTTTCTTGCAAGCATTCCTCCATTCCACTTCTACTTCTAATGTATGATCTCCCCGAGGGTAGAAAGAAGTCTTAGACGAGTCCAAATCCATGTGATAGCAAAGAGCAATGAGAGGGAGCTACAATGACACAGACATAAGATGGGGGAATCAAATCCTTTAGGATACATCTTATCGATCAGCAAGTGGGATGGATTAGATAGCCGTACAAGATATATTAATAATATAGGTTCTTTCTCTTATCGAAGTAACTTTTGAACAAGTCTGACTTTCAGGAACTCTCCCACTCATTTGCTAATAACTAGACAATGATCTTTCCCTGAAAGGACTGATGTTGGAAGACTGATAGCTTGAAAATTCCCCAGTCCTACTTCAAACTAGTTGTGTGCTAAAGAAGCCCTAACCTAAGCCCTATAGGAAGAGTAGTGCTACTGAAGAGGTACCTCTGCATTGATTGACTAAAGAAGGTAGACCTTCTGATTGAAAGAATCGAAGCCTTACTCTAACAAGTAAGCAAGTCAATTGCATTGCCTTTCTCTTATTTAGTAAATAAAACTGAATTCCTTCCCTCTTTCCTATCTACTAATTCTATCTACTATAGATCATGTCTGATCTCCTTCTTACTAGAGGCTAAAATCGTCCTCATGTGAATCTAAGCGGAAGGTCAAGAATCATCTCATTTTCATGAGAAGCCTCTCTTCCAATAGTTGGTTTAGGGTAGGGACAAGAAAATGAGGAATGGTACCAATGGCACTGATTTTCTTTCCTATTGCTTTGTCTCCAAGCGAGATTAGTTATACCCGGACAGTCTAACCATGATAGTAAGCGTAGAAGATCTCATTACCAAGGACTGATAAGAACAATCTGAGCACACTGAGCTTGTTAGTTTTGTTCTTTCTTTCTCTGAGTAATGCCTATGCAGTTTGATGCATGGGGTCAAGTTAGCTAAGGACCTAGCAAATTAGATCCCCCTATCTTTAAGATCGGCCTATGGATCTCATGGGAAGTGAGCCCTCAACGATTGAGATCAGATTGATTCTAAGGCTGAGTTTAAGCCCATAAAGATTCAAAAGGACTTATGAGAAACATATAACTTTCTCTCTGATTATAGAGTCAAATACTTCAGAATGAAAGAAGAATCTATCTCTTTCTTATACAAAAAGAGAAGTAGACAGAGTGATTCTTGAGTTTGCAAGAAAAGAAGCAAGGGCTTACACACAGAAGTGAATCAAATAGCTAGTTGACTGACTTCTGCACAGGAAGGAGTGACTGAATGACAATTTTTTGCAAATTTTCAATCAAATGAAATCCTAAAATGGATTTACTAGTTTGATCTACTAAAGGGAAAGTATCTTGATATTGATTCAAATCCAAAACTAGTTTCTCGAGATTTTTGGCAACAAGTTTATTGCGTTGATGGCCAATCTATCTTTTTTGCATTTTCCTAGGATTTTTGGTAGTAAGTTCATTGTGTTGATGGAAAGTCAGACAAGTTCACATTTTCCCCTCCTTTTTGCTTTGTGTTTCTAGGGGAGTGTTGTCTTTATCACCCCAAGGGGTGTACTTCAACACCCTCCCCTCAACTTCAAAAGGGCATGTGGGATTCAAAAATGTTTCGCACATAGGCAAAGATTTGCTGGGTCTCTGGTGCCTACAAAGGAAAAAGTCCAGTTTGACAAAGACCATAGATTTTTACCTCAGGTCCAAATATGAGTTTGATCCTAAAGTCATCGGGGAGATTTCATTGTTTTCCTCGGGATCCGTTCTATCATTTTTTCCTATTTGTTGGGTGGGCATGATCAAGTTAGTTGAGTTGCAATGACTAATTTGATTACTAACATTTTTGGTTTCTAGACATTTCTTGCTCGGTAAAAATTTTGACCAGGACTATCCTTGATCAAATAGCTTGTCGGCCGAGAAGTATCCTGAGTGTGAAAGTTCTAACATATATGTATCAGTCAATCTTCTTGGTCCACATGGGTCTAATGGATCTTTTTCAGTCAAAATTTTGTTTGACCGACAATTTCAATTGACAATCTTTTTGACCGAGAGTAACCCAGAGCTCAATATATGTAGCGGCTATTTCCCAGTCCATAGAATCTTTGATTGAATGTATCTCGTAGAATAATACATTGATCGAGATAGACTCTATAAATGGTTATGAAAATTAGGGGAAAACATATCTAATGAGCTTTTCCACCCAAAGCTAACAACCCTAATGTCTTCACATGAGTAAGGGATAGGGTTTTGGGTAGGTTTCATAAGATCATCACTTTTTCTTACATCATGTCTATCAAGCTATAAAAAACACAATTGTACGCTCATAGTCATGGTACAACTTTACCTGCGTCTTTGTCGTTGGATCTTGACTTAGTTCCTTGATCACATGAAACAATTAATAGACATGTTAGTGATACAATTTGGTAAATATTTTCATCATCTAAGTATGAGTGCAGCATATCCAAAAAGCCAACAATCTTCCCCTTATCGATGATGACAAATATTTCCACAAAATGAATTGAAAGTAGACCATTTAGAAATACATCCCTTTAGAATACCTCTAAATTGCATTGTTGATAGCCAATTTATCTCATGGATTTCCCCCCTTTGTCATCTCAAAAAGATAGAAAGTTATGAAGATAAGATGACACCCCCTTAGTGAGATACTCCCCCTTAATATGATACTCATGCTTAGTTATAGTATTCAAGATAAGTTAAAATATCAAAATGTCAATTTCGGCCACAATGATAAGCTCTAAAGAGCACATTAACACATATAGCAATATAATATCATTGTTAAAAGATATCAAAATACACATTTTCAAGTGGAACAATGTTTAATTTGTATCTAATTACTCTAAATTGTTCCAAAACAAGTGTTTTGTGAAGATGTTAGCTAATTGAGTTTCAATGTCACGATGATAGAGACATATGTCAATTTTAGCAATATGGTTGCGAAGAAAATGATGTTTAATTTCGATATGTTTAGCACAACTACGTAAGATAGGATTATGAGATAAATTGATTCCACTTGTGTTATCGAAGAAAATTAGAGTTAAAGATACCGAAAATCCATAATCATTCAAAACTAGTTGCATCCATAAAACTTGTGGACAACATGATTCGGTTGCCATATATTCCTCTCCGGTGGTAGATAAAGCAATAGTATTTTGATTCTTACTAAACCAAGATACCAGTGATTTTCTAAGAAAGAAACAACCACAACTAGTAGTTTTGCGATCAAGGCGACAACTAGCATAGTCGGGCATTGGTATAAGAATTAAGGTCAAACGGTTGACCCCGTAGACACCAAATACCATAGTCAAGTGTACTGATTAGATAGCTCAAGATTCTTTTGACATCAACTAAGTGAGAGTTCAAAGGCTTGGATTGAAAAGAACACATAAACCAATGAAAAAGCATAATATTTGGTCTAGATGTAGTTAAGTATAACAAACTACCAATCATGCCTCTATATAAGGAGGTGTCAATGGGTTCATCATCCTCGTCTTTGTCAATTTTAGCAGATGTAGCTATTGGAGTGGAGGCATAGTTGCAATTTTCCATTTTAAAATGTTTCAATGGTTCTTTTGTATATTTTTCTTGGTTGAGGAAAATACCATGAGGAGGTTGTTTATCTTGAAAACTCAAGAAAAATGTCAACTCACCCATGAGACTCATTTCAAATTATTTTTGTATGATGCCACTAAATTGTGTGCAATGTGATCCACTTGAAGCACCAAAAATAATATAATCAACATATATTCAAATGACGAGAAAATCCGATTCATAATTTTTGATAAGCAATGTAGGGTCCTATTTGCCTATAGAGAAATGATTTTCAAAAAGAAAATTTTTGAGATGTTTGTACCGATCTCTAGGGGCTTGCCTTAAACCATATAGTGCTTTATTTAATTTGTAGACATGACCAATATATTTTGGATCCTCAAAACTAGGAGGTTGAGCAACATAAACTTCTTCTTGTATCATTCCATTTAAAAATATACTCTTAATGTCCATTTGAAAGAGTTTGATGTTTTTATGTGCATCTAGGGCTAATAACATACGGATCAATTCAAGTTTAGCTATTGACGCATAGGTTTCATCAAAGTTAATTCCTTCTTGTTGATTGTACCCTTGAGCAACCAACCTAGCTTTGTTTCTAACAACTTCCCCAGCTTCATTTAACTTGTTACAAAATGCCCATTTAAATCTGATGATGGTTTTATCAATTCACCAAATCCCATACATCGTTCTTAGTGAATTGATTTAGTTCATCTTGCATAGAAATTATCTGATGACCATCTTTAATATCTTCATCAACCTTTTTAGGATCAATTATGGATAGAAAGGTGATGTTAGATACATCTCTAAAGAGATATAGTTTTTAATTTGTCAAAAAAATATCATTGATTATTAGATCTTATGGATTGTCTTTAATATTCTAGGAATAGGTTGATGTGATTCTTCATTTTGATTTGGTTTTGTTCAAATTCATCATTATTATCATCCTTGGATTGATATGGTTATATCTTCAATTAGTGGTGTAAGGTCATTTCCTATAGTGTTGTTTGTTGGCTTTTCATGAAACGTCACATGAACTGACACTTATACTTTCTTAGAGACAATGATAGATTCTATAGACCTTACTTGAGGTTGAGTAACCTAAGAAGAATCCTTTTTATGACTTTGGATCAAATTTATCTCTATCCTCTTTGGTGTTATAATATAACATGGAGTTCTAAAGGTATGAAAGTAATCCACTCTCAATTTCTTAGAAAAGTATAACAACCCAACATTCTAAATGAGATTACTTAAAACTCAAACCATGATCAACTATAAATAACCATATAACCAGGAAAGAGGATAAATTAAAACCAATTCATGATTTCAAACATGTCAAAGGAACATTTACTTGAAAGACAAACATCTTACTTTTATTCATATCATAACAAATTCTTTTATGACTATTTTGTGGCTTCAGACACTACATTTACATACCAAAGGTCATTATCCATAGGTATCATAGGTATAAACATAAAAATGCTAGCAAAGCTCGAGTCAATTAGAACATCGTGTACAAACTTTCCCACTAAGACCTAAGAGTACATGGATAACTCTAGGACACACTAGACATCTAACAACCAATGCTAAGGTCCATCATCGTGGCTCCTCCTCGCTGGCATGATCTGACGATGTGCTAACAATCACCTAAAAAGATGTGGTGAGCCACGAGTTGAGACCAACATCCTAGCAAGAGATATAACTCTCAACCAACAATTATTGATTACATCAAGTTATAATATTAACAAATTACGTAGAAGAAAAAGTTTAGGCACATTGAATAGATAAGTATGACTAGCAGTCTGTATATAAGAATAGATAAGACTATCACCAGCAGGAATAACAATGTGTGCATAATTAACAGCTAAAATGATCTAATAGCATAACCATTGCTATTTATCATGAGCAAGTCTAAAGACATAAGTTTATTTTTATCGGCATAGATCTATCCAACAGTATCAACATCTCTAACAACATAAGCAAGAGTAATTGCTTCTCTTTCACTATACATCATTGATGGTATAAAGAAAATAGTACAAGGGTTATCATTCAATGTGAAGCAATGTGTATAGCCCTAACAGATATACTACACAACTCAATTACATCTTTAATTATGCCCTAAGGAATTAAGGTATACCACTCAAATCCAACTGACCATTGTTAAGTTGAAATCAGTTCCATAAAAGATCTATAGGAGAGATGGAATCCTAAGATCTCATATGTCCTCGATTAGTATGAGTCCTCCGCATTGACATATAAGTCCAGCTGCAAAACAACCTAGTATGTCCTTGGTATATAGGTCACGACACTAGCGAATAGCCAAGTCCGTTCTCATAGTACTAGTGAAACCAGGGTGTACAAACCCAAACATCCGAGGTACAACCACAACTATCCTCAATAACATCATATGTACTAAATCATAATAATCTGAGATACTTCCTCAGCCATTCCCCTGCTAAGGTATGACCATAGCCATCCTTGTAAACATGCATTCACTCAACATCATATGACTCTGAGCATCCATAATAGGAGTACTCATTTCACCATCCAGCAAATCCTGACATTAGAATGGATCTATGGCACAGGGAAAATACATGATTATGGTTACACTTGATTAGTTAAGTTGATTCATGTGATTTAAGGATGAATCAAACAAGTGGACATACAAACCCTAATTTATCTCTAACAAGTATAAAGTGTATGGCAACTCCAGAAGATATAAAACACATGAAGCATAAATCTTATCACCATCAGATGGTACTGTTTCACTGTCATATATGAGATCATTCACATCATCATATCATCATGAAATACATATCCCTTATCACATCACACAGAGGATATCCCCTCAATCAGGCACAATGCCATGTCTAAGGTCAAAAGACGATCACATACTTTCCTTGTAAGAACATCATTATCTTTCCATGTCTCATAAAGGCTCATCATACCGTTACCATTCATGTGGCTCGTAGGTTTAGCATAACTTTGCATTGAAGAACTATCAAGTTCATATGCTATCAAAAAGGAAAGTATTACTCATTAGGCCATGATAGTCACTAGTTAACCTTTTAGGGTTACTATAATCATTGAAGAAATTAATCCTTCATATGATCATACAAGAAGATTAAGTATGACTAGCCATCATTACTTTATTGTAGTAAGTTAAGTTCAACAAGATGAGTGGGAGTGATATTACCAAACCAGTGCCTCAAAATGAAACATGGATTCACACATATAACATAGGGTTCAACCATCAGATTGTAACATTAAAGCCCATAACCATCAACTTAGTGTGGGCTCCGATCTCCAAACCACGAAATAATCCCGATTTAAACATGTGCGGAAGCATTCGATAAACAACGGAAGACAAAAATCACGGGAAATTAAAACTTTTCGAGATAAGAGCTTGAAACCACAAACCTTTTCCATAGAAAAAGGATTTAACTGTTTACATCACTGACAAATTACTTCTTGAGTAATTATATACAACATGATAGAAAATCTCTCAAGAATTCATACTCAAAACACTCCAGGACCTGAGAGTACAGAGGACACATAGGACTGACTCTATACTACACCATAAAGCAGGCTGAATCTCCACCTGAGATTTACTGCTCCTGATGCTGCTGTTGCTGGGATTGATCACCTGAGTTCTTGTTCCTCCGTTTTCGACGTCCACCTAAAAAGTAGAAGTCTACGGGGTGAGACAATTATACATAATTGCCCCAGCGAGAGTTATAACTCTCCACTAGAAGCTTTATAAGCAAAGCAAGGAATAACTAAAACAATAAAAGCCTTCAAGATATTCACTAGCAGTTTGATGATAAGCAAGAGTTCAATCATTTATGAAATATGAGAACATCTACACTATTCAATGTAACATCAATCAAATAACTCGTAGATAACTCTAACAGGTATACTACGTTGTTGATTATGTTTTTCAAACATTATTAATATGCCCTGTGGAGATGAGGTATACCACTCATGCTCCAACTGATTACTAGTAAGTCGCATCAGTATCATACATAGGTCAATAAAAGAGCCGGATTCTTATGACCTCATCTTCCTCAGTCAGTTAGAGGATTGTTTGTTAGACATCTGGCGGGATGTCTTTTGTAATAGCTCACCAGGGTACTCTGGTCCTTCGCTATTTTTAGAGTTACAGTGGCATTCTGTACTCTCTTCGCCATCGGAAGATTTCTTGTTTATCTTTCATCGATGCGGTGTTTGTGTCTTTAAGGGAGTGTAGTGATACACCTCACCTTTTGGACTTTGTGGTGGGGAATGATGGACTACATGAATCTACATCAAATCCTCTCACCTATTCTCTTTTAGTGAAGGTATGACGGACTACTAGAATCTACATCAAATACCTACACTAGGATGTAAGGTTCTACACATCCATGTACCCCACATACTCAAAAGTATGTGATCCAGGAGTTCCCTGGGGAAAACCTGTTTCACCATCATTTAGACTCTGACAATGATGGATCTATGATCAGGGCTCTACATTTCACTTGATTAGTTAGGTACATTCAGTATTCTTTAAACATTGTTCTTCAAACAATAACATTAGCACAACAGCTATAATGAGAATACAAAAATGTAGCAGGCCTAACTCTTTTCAATCATCAGTTCTCAGTCATCTACCACAAGTCATCTGTCAAGCATGACCTTGTTGGCATATATGTCTCTTACAGCCCATAAATCTCAATAGATGTCACTTGGCAGTGCATCAAGATAAATCACTTATTCATAAAGCTTAAGGCATGCTTTCAATGAATATAATATGGTATTCCATACCTGGATATGACCATCATCTCATGACAACCTGCATGGTTAAATCAACTGATAATAGTAAACAATTCAACAATTAGGGTTTACTATTCATCTCTCATGTCATCACCCTCAAATTAGGGTTTACTATTCACTCCATGGTGAATTGTACTCATTACATCATCATGTAAGAGAAACAACATCATTAAGACTCTTAAATGAGATTAAGATTCATTAGATATCATAATTAGGGTTTCCATGACCTCATATAGGTGGGTCATTCCCTAATCATGCACATTCATGTGTATTTGAAGTATCTTACTCGAGTTTCCACCTTAAAAGGGTACTTTCTCTCTCTAGGATAATTTATCTCTCTTAGCATACTTTCTCTCTCCTCTCACTAGTAGATGGTGATAACACCACTCTAGATCAGGTTGAGTTAAGTCTCCATTGACTAACATAAGCCAAGACATCATCATCATGTGATTAGGGTTTGATTAGAACAAGGTTTTACCCTTTTAAACCCCTCAAGGGTATTTTGGTAATTTGCCTCATGATCACCATCATGGGTTAACTCACTAATCACATAGTCCCTTAATGACCTAGGTTACCATTTGGGTTTAGATTAGATCACCATTGAACTAGTTACACCATCAAATGGTTAAGTACAAACCATCACCAACATCTCCAAACGGTTTCAACCTTCAAACGGTTTCAACCACCCAAACGGTCTTGAGACCGTTTGGATCCAAACGGTCTTGAGACCATTTGGAGGTGAATACCATTTGGAAGGGTTGACTTTCCAAACCGTTTGGAGCTTCAAACGGTTTGAGACCGTTTGATCAAATCAGCTTGAGATCGATTGGACCAAACGGTCCTGAGGTCGTTTGAGCCCAAACGGTCTTGAGACCGTTTGGCCCCAAACGGTCTTGAGACCGTTTGGCCCCAAACGGTCTTGAGACCGTTTGGCCCCAAACGGTCTTGAGACCGTTTGGATCCAAACGGTCTTGGGACCGTTTGGTCCAAATGGGCTCAAACCGTTTGGACCTCCAAAGTGGTTCAAAGGTTACCAATGTTCATGGAAGTGTTGGTTGAAGACCTCAATTGGTCAAGGCTATGTTAACCCCTTATAAATTGAGTCAATTAGGGTTATCCTTATCCTACTAGACATCAAATTGACCCACAATTGATAGCCAATTAGGGTTCAATCCCTCTCAATTAGGGTTTCAAATCGGTTGGTCATCAATGTTCAACAATGTGAATTAACTCAAGGTTGAACCTATCAATTGACCTCCAATTGGGCTCAAACTTGGTCCAAACGGTCTTGAGGTCGTTTGGACATCATACAAACGGTCTTGAGACCGTTTGCCCAAAGTTTGACAAAAAACTAAGTCGTTTTGACTAGGGTTGAAGTCCAATTAGGTCAAAATCAGCAATTTTCATCAATTCATCAATTTCTTGTAATTGGACCCTCAAACCATTAGATTAACTCAACCCTAGACCTTAAAACGGTCTTGGGTTGTGCCCAAACGGTCTTGGGACCGTTTGGAGGAATCCCCAAACGGTCTTGAGACCGTTTGGGTCCTTCAACCCAAAACTCAACAAGGTCTATGTGTTAAATCAGCACTTTTTCACCCTATTAGGGTTTCATGTTGAAGTGCCCTCAACTCTCAATTGGTTAAGAATTAGACTTTGATTCTTTGTAGAGATGAAATTCAATATATTAGGAACAGACCCTCAAACGGTCGTCCCTTGGTCAACTTTATCAAACGGTCTTGAGACCATTTCAATCCAAACGGTCTTGCAAGACCGTTTGAGGGCAAACGGTTTGAAACCGTTTGAACCCAAACGGTTTGCAACCGTTTGGACCAAAAGGGTCCAAGGTCGTTTGAAAAAGTAACATAGGGAATCACTCCCCTCATCTTCAACCTCTAGCAAGGTCGGTTTCCCCACTGATTTGCTTGCAAACGTGCAAGGAAGAAGGGAGGTAGAAGGAGAATTTACCAAGTAAATTTGCAAGAATTAAGCATACATATAAAGCAAGAGTTTAGAGTTATAAAACCTGCCTAAAGGTTGATCCTAGAGCTCCAAGCCTTCAAGATCCAAGCTTTAATGGCGTCCTTGAGCTTCCACAACTTGGTCAGAGGTGAAATCTCCAAGGAAACATAGATTTGACTGGCTAGAACAAGAAGACTAAGTAAGCTAACCACAAAATCAACCAAAAAGGGTGAATTCCTCCATGAATTCGAGCTAGAAGGTGGTGTTCTCTTACCTAGAACAGGTTGGTCGTCCCCCTGAGCTCCAGAGATATCCTTGGCCGTTTGAGCAAGAAGAGAAGAGAAGTGAAGGAAAGAAAGATCGTTCACTTATCTTGTAAAGAAGTAGCTTATATACTTTAGCCCCTTTTACACCCTAAGGACCTCACAAGATTAGAAATCACATCTAGGTCCCTCCTTGCTCAAGGGCACGTCCAAACCTATCTATACTTATGCAAATCTCATGAAATCTCAAGATCTAAGGGTAAAGGAAGCCAACCTACAACTAGGGTACATCCATGAAAGGTTTCTATACCCAAATTAGGTGTCTTTTACCACAAGGATCATCTTTTCTTATCTGATTTGTCATAGATGTGTCCCTTTCATAATTTCTACTCTAAATGATGACAAGCGTCATAAAAGATGTTCTAGATATTAATAATTACAAGTTGCACCCCTAAATTTGGGTAAATTGCATTTTACTCCAAATTAGGGTTTCTAAGCATGGGGATTGCTTCCACAGCTGCACCTTGGTGCCCAAGCTTGGGAAATCCCTCAAACTTCACCATAACCATCCTCATGATGTTTCATCATCAGAGGAACATCTTATCTTGTGAAAATTGCAAGTTGAACCCTTAAACTGGGTAATTTGCACATAGGTCCCTGCATACAATACAATGCTACAACTTTGTTTAAAAAGGAGCAAGAATTGAAATTATATGTTCTTGAGGAACTTAATTACATGCCAGGGAGTGTTCTCAAGTATATGGTTACATATTTAGGCAAAACTTCCAGGGTTAGCTTATAACCCAGGTCAGGGGTGTTACACTTAGGGTTATATCAACTATTGATTTCCATAAAAACCAAACAATTGGATTGCATTGATTTGAGGGAAAAGGTAAGACTACTAACTCACGTGCTTTAACCATCAATTCTAAATCATCATACCCAAATTTTTCAAATAAGGTGTACATATAAACCATCCAACTGTGGACCATTCATAAAACTTTCGGATTGTGGGCAAATAAGACCTTTGAAATCTTGTACAAGAGCCTTCCCAAGAATCATGAAACCATAAGAGTATACACTTAGAAGGACCATCATTCATGGAATTCAGATTCTTCTAAGTATGATCAACATCATTCCTTAATTGGTTAAGGGTTAGGTTACATCAAGGTAACCAAAATAGGGTTTCAAAATGTCATCTAAGATAAACCCTAGATCTTATTATCTCCATCAACCATAAAAGCAATTAGGTCAATCATCGCCATCATGGAGTTAACAAAACATGATAACCATATGGACCCAAAAATATCATCGTTCTCATGGGGTGAGTGGTGTCATCGACCATTGAAACTAGGTCCCACCACCTTAGAGACCACTTAGGTCAAAACACATCATCAACGGCTGATAAAAGGAGCAAGGATGGCAACTGAAGAAACTAGGGTTCAACCCTTCATCGACTGTGGAAGTCAACCATCTTCAGTGACCTCCATGGTTAGTGAATTCAGTGACCATCATAGATAAGTGACCTCATCAATTGAAGAGAAACTTTGATGACTGAAGAGAAATATTAAAACTAGAAACCAAAGAGAATCACACCATTTCATCGACTGAAGAGATTGGCCACCTCCACGATCACTAGCTAAGCAACATCATTGACCAAAGAGAACATGGGGCTTTGACAATCTAAGAGAACCTAACACATTGGCAACAAAATAGGGTTCAATCATCTTCATCAACCGCATAGTAAAGAAATCAGACTTAGCGACCATCATTGGAATCAAGTCTTTGCGACCACATGACATCATAACATCATCGACCACATGAAGAGGGAGAAAACCTTTACGACCATGGAAACACTAAAAACTCATCAACCTCAAGGAAACAAGAGGTTGATTTTCACCATGAAATTGAAAGGCCATCAAGGTGTAAATCACAAGAAGAAGATCAACTCCAAAACCCAAAACACAACGAGAAAGCAAAAAATCAATATTATGAGATTAGAAAACATTTCCACCAATATGCATGTATCAAAACATCCATAACCAAGCAAGTTTTCATGTACCAATATTAGGGTTCATATAGAGAGAGTTATCTACTCAAGATCACCATGTAAACACAAACCCTAGATCAAAGTTACTACCTTTCACCTTAGAATCATGTTTTTAGGGTAAGATTATATGTATGCAAGTTAAGTGTAAGAAATAATTGAGGAGAAAGTTATATAACTCACCTTAGAGATGGTGAAGAAACTCTAAACATCAAGGAATCTCAAAGGAAAAAGGGAGAGAAAACCCTAGCTTGAGCACCATCTCAACCAAGCAGCTCCACCACAAAGAAGAGAGCAAACCTTAGGTCAATGAAGCAAGAAAGAAGATATCTTTTTTTGGTGATTGAGAGAACCCACCTCGGGTGGGCCTGGATTGGTAAAATCGAGAGGGTGTGGTCCTGTCACCCCCTCCCACACACAATCATGGTGGAGTAACTTTTGCAGATAACCTTCAATGTGATTCGAACATGGGTCCTTCATTTGGACTTACCGAGCCATAACAAATCGAGCTACTCTGGTCAGACAAGAAAGAACATATTTGCAAGCTCTAACTTAAGCACTATCATGTAAGACCATGTATTCATCCAAGAAGAGAAAGAATAAGAGGGTGGAGCAAGGAAAATGAAGATCTCACTTACTAAGGTCAAGATGGGGAGCAAGATAGCACCAAACGACCATAGGAAGGGTAGCTCCAAACCTTAGATCAACATGCAAGGAGGATCAGCCGCCTTCTTCAACCTTGAGCTTCTTCTTCATCACCAAGAACTAGGGGACGAGCTCTAAGAGAAAGGAGAGATAAAGAGGGTGCAAATGGTTTAGTTGAATGAGAAAGAAGAGGTTTATATAGCATAGTGTTAGAGAGGGAAAAAGTGGGTTAGGTGTCATGCTAACACATGCCATGTGTCTAAGAGATATCGTGTTGCAAGAACCACACTCAAGTACATACTAGGGCATTAAAACAAAGAGAAATTATCGAGAACTTTTACAAGAAAATTCATTGACCGCTGAGATTCTCAGCAACCCACCATGATCAAAACTCAATCGGTTGCTTAAAACCAAACCCTAGGGTTTCTTGGCAAAGAGGGGTTATGTGCCTCATTGACTGCCAAGACCAAAGGGTACACACCCAAACTCATCGACAAAATATCACAAAGGTCCTTGGTGGCATCCAAAAACATGATCTCATCGGTCAAACACTCATCAATGTCAATCATCCACTTAGGGTATTCATGCAAACCCTAATTCTCAACCCATTATGTCACCACATAAACCAAGGTGTGACAAGGCACCCCAAGGCACTAAAATCTCTCCAAAACGATGTCCAAACATGTGAGGCACATCAAGCATGTGACAAACTGCAAGAAAACTCCTACAAATGGGTAAATTGCAATTTGGTCCAAAATAAGCACATAAAGGCATAACTAGCTTAAACAACGTCCAAACTAGACCAAATTTGAAACATAAGCTCATTACATGTTATCAAAGCTCACCACAAGTTTGTATTAAGGTTTTAAGCATCTAATTATGCTAAGAAAGTAAGATAATCAAAAGGCTAGATCATGGGTCTTACAAAAAGAGTATTTCATAAGGGGTCTGTTTAAGATGTTAATGAATTGAAATTCGATTTTAGACATAACATGTAGTATTAACGTATTCAGTACAAAATGTTTTAGGTGTTTAATGTTATAATAGCATGGTTCTACACATTTCTTGTAAAGAACGATTTTTTCCTTCCAATGATACCATTTTGTTGTGGAGTGCGAGGAGAAAAAAAGTTGCGAGTATAACCTTTAGATGAGAAAAACTCTTCAAAAATGTGGTTTTTAAACTCTCCCCCATGATCACTCCTAACCGTGCTAATTTTATCTTGAAGTTGATTTTCAATTTTTGAGCAAAACTTGTATAATATTTTAATAGTATCATCTTTACCAACAAGAAAATGCACCCAAACATATCTACTGTAGTCATCAACGATTACAAAGTTATATTTCTTTCCACCTATAGATTGTGCCCTCATAGGTCTAGATAATCCATATGTATGAGTTCAAGAGTTTTAGATGTACTAAGCATTGATTTTGTTTTGATGGAAGATTTAATTTGTTTGCTCTAATGTGCAAGGTTCATAATTTTTGGGATTATCAAAAGAAATTTCAGACAAACCACAAACTAGATCATTTTTAATGAACTTTTTAATAACATCAGTACTAGCATGTCCTAATCTTCTATGCCATAGATTTTGAGAATAATCATTTGCAATAAGGCATTTTCCAACAACCAATTTCATGATTAGGCCTAAGTATGTAAATATTTCCAACTCTTTTTCCTTCATATATTATATATTATTTGGTGTTCTCTTGAAGCCATGTGCACCAAGATTTATTAAAAAGGACGTCATAACCACTATCACATAATTGATTAACTCTTAGCAAATTATGGTGCAAACCATCTAATAATAGCACATTATTAATTGTGATATTAGTTCCAATCTTACCTATTCCCATGATGGTGCACTTTCCACTGTCTCCAAATATGACTGATCTGTCCTTTTTATTTTCAAGTGTATTGAAGACATCTTTATCTCCAGTCATATGTTTGGACCATCCACTATCAACTACTCAATCCTACAAAGTTGAGAAGGTTTTTGGTACCCAAGTAGGGTCCATGATGGTTAATGAGAATAAAATGAATACACATGGAACTTATATTATCTAAGACAAAAAGATCAAGACATTTTCTTGCAATGATTTAAATTTCCAAGTTAAATTCTTGATAGTCTTATCTTTTTTTATTTGTTTTTCGATTGTGGGGGCCCTCGGTCAAAGTTTTTTTCGACCGAGAGGAAGTTCTGGAGAATTCAGAATTTCTATTTAACAATTTAAGCAAGTTATGTAAATGAATTTTCAAATAAATAAAATATATGCACCTTCTCGTTAAACTAGGTTGAGATAAGACACAAATAAATTTATCAAGATTAAGAATAGATCAAATCTCAATATGTTCTCCTTTTTATTCTAAGTTGGGGAACCCAAACCATGTCAATGGATCCTTTCTTTTGATAATCACATTAAAATGAATAATTTCCAAGAGGTTGACAATAGTGGCATGAGAAAAGATATTTGATTTATCTTTTCAACATTTTGAGGGTTTAAAACTTTATTTTTAGGCACATATATAGTTCTAGTCTTGGGAACATATGTATTTTTGGTTTTATCCATATGTGAAGAACTGTTCTTTGGCACATACCTATACCTCTTCTTCCGACTTGTTTAGAACCCTTATCTAGGACATTATTTAGACTTTTGTTTCCTTGCATTAATCTAGAAATTTGCTTTTGTAACTCAACATTTTTAGCAAGTTTTTTATTTATATCTAGGTTTATTTGAGAAAGATTCGAGAGCAAATCATCTCTTTCTTTTATTAAAGCATCATAATCTGAATATGTTCACAAAATAGGTTGAGTTTGACAATCATTTAGTTTAGCAAGCATATAAACCTTTTCTTGAGAGAGAAGACTATTGTTATTTCCACAAGTATTTTAGCCTTATAATTCTCAATAGATTCTTTTAATACCCAATTTGAAGTTTTTAGACTATCATTTTTAGAACTAAGATTATTTAGATTAACATGAAGTTTCTCAATAGTTTTTGCAAGTTTCTTCTTTTATTTCATGCATCCAACATAATTGACATGAACTTCTTCAAGACTACTAACAAATTATTCTTTCAAATATTCAAACATATCTACCTCATTGGTTTCATCTTCATCCTCTTTTACCATGAGACATTCTACCTCTTCCTCTTTGGGCATGTTTGATCATCTGGCTTTTGCCGTATTGGATTGTATTTTGGCATCCATCTGTAGAAAGTTTATGTTTGGTTTGTAGGATTTCGCAAACGGGGCTAATCCCGGGATTTTCGGACATAATAGGAATTCCGCATTTTTGTTTCCATCAAAATTCTCCCGGATGCCAAAATCCAACTGTGGCAGGCTCGTGGACTAAAAAAATTAAATCATGTATTTTACAAATCTGAAAAACCAAACATAAACTTTGTATTTGCCGGATTTTGACAATGCAGTATTTTGCAAATGTAGGATGAAATAAATGTAGGATTGTTGAAGATCCAACAAAACAAACATGCCCTTTGCTACTTTCACTATCGACACTTGATTGATCCCATGCAGCTTTGTAGGCTTTGTCTCCTTTGTCTTTCTTCTTGGATAGGGACTTCTAACCTTTCTTGAGATTTGGGCATTCATTCTTCATGTGGCTTTTCTTACCACATTCAAAGCACGTGGAAGAATGAAATTGTGACGTCCCCAAATTTTGCCGCCTCGAGACTTAGAAGGCTCGAGAGGACAAATCTGAAAACGTTAGACAATCATTCCAGAGAGCGATGCGGAAGCATAATACGCATACATGAACATACAACCATAACATTTCTCAACATTCAACATGTATATTTATACAACATGAATTATTACACAATGATTTACAATTACATATTGAATGAAGATTCTACAATCTATGAACATGTATGCTAACAGGATCTTAGACAATAGGTACAACCTGTACAACTTGCTCACATCCTATTCTTTTTATCCCATTCTAGCTCTAGACCTAGAAAATACGAGAAACAAAAACATCAACAAAAGTTGGTACGTGGAATTAAAAGCTATACTATGCCGGCATATAAAATACTCAAAATTGAAGAAAGAGAAAGGAAACATTATTTAAAGGTAGAAAATCAGGTAATCCCAAGTTATTAATCATATTTCAATGGACATGTATAAATATGGTGGACTTAGCACAAACATAAATATTGGGCCCTATCCCTGCGTACCTTGTACCATTAGGGATCTCCCCGCGTACCTTGTACCATTAGGGAGGTGCTAGTCAACATTAATACTTTCCCTCTCTAATAGGGAGATTAATGAACCATCAGTAACTACATTCCATTTTCTTTCCTTAGTATTCTTATTGTTCAAGGCGGAAATGACAATACATATACATGTACATCCAATAAGATATTCAAATACAAGCAAGCAAGTACATATATTTAACATCCAGCAAATCTAGTCATATAATTATATCCACGTACATGAGTTCAGATATTCCTCACATATCCATGATCATCTAGATAAACTGGTCAGCACCTGATTTAAAGAAATTAATCATCATTAATATATGTACTTCATAATCTTGGTAATTTTAGGCTCAAGTTAGGGTTTGGCCAAGTCTAGGTTCAAACAACCTGGAACTTGTATCTGATATTTTTATTTTGATCTGTACTTCATTATTAAGGTCTGGTATGAATTTCACAATTTTCTGGTACTTTCCCTATTTTCTACAATTAATATGAGGATTAATCATGTAATTAGGAAATAATGAGAAAAGGCTTTAATTTACTCAATAATATCAAGATAGGAGTCCACATTTAGTTTCTAGATTATATCAAGGTTCAAATTTATTTTTATCAGATTTAATCTCAACCATTTTCTAATTATACCATTTAAATGAAGCACTATCATCGAAATTAAATATCATCATTACTTGTTCGTCAAAGGTCTGATCTAGGTGTTTTATAATAAAGTAAGCATTTTTATGAGTCTACTGGTATTTTGTGGGAATTATTTGGCCAGGGGATCTATTTTCTATGAATTTCACAATATTACAACATTTTCTGTAAATTAAGATGGGATTTACCTTTGATAGGACTTGGGCCAGCCGGCTTAGCCGATTGGGACCCGGTTCAAGCTGGGCAGAGAGTCAAGAGGGTTCGGTCCCTCTTCTCTTCTTCTTTCTCTTGATCTCACACCTCAAATCCCTCGCGTTCGTCTGCGCTTCGAGTGACGTCGCTAAGTGAGGTCCCTCCGGCGAGAGATTGTTGGAGCAGAGGCCTTCTTCGTCAGACCCCTTCTCTGCCACACACTTCGTTGACCTCATCGAAGTCATAGAGGCTATCCAAGGAGGTGCAGCTCCGCGTGACCTTCCATCTCCCAGGACCTCATCTAGGTCTAGCTCTGGCAAGAAGGTTTTGCTTTTCATGGCGATTCATATCCTCAATCATCATCCGAAGAGTCTCCTAGGAGCCGTCGCACCATGAAGTCCTGCCCTGGCACCTTGTGAGAGTTCCACGGCTCGATGGACACTCTCGCCTGGGGCTATGGCAGAGGAGGGCACCGTAGAAAGGGGTTTTGTATTTTGGGCCTTTACTCCTTTGCTAACTCATCTAAAATCTTGATTGGATGTTCCTGGACAGCCTAAAGAACGATCTGCTGGTGTGTCTTTCTCCTATGACCCTGATGGCTCACAGGCTATGGAACCAAAGAAGTCACGCCTTTCTGGTCCTATCTGCGTCTCTGCCCAGACCAGGATGTTTTTTTGACCTGCTTCTATCTTCCATTAGGACTCAATAACCAAAATCGTGGTAGCTCTGTTCTCAACAATGGAGATAGGGTACAAAGTGGTGGGTCGTTCTATCTCATATATGTATGAAAATGAATCCCAAAAGGGTCGTTATTCAACTCCTTTCTTTTCGGATCTGATGCGCCGAACAGAAATAGATGGAAGGGCATCGTTTGACGAGGTGGTCTAGGTTTCTCACTCATAGATCTTCTTTCATATTCTCCCGTGATATTTGGAGGTAGGGGATGATATATGTACCATGTGATCTCCGATCTATGGATGGAAAAGAGAGCCGCATAGGTCACATTATATCCAGGTCGGTAACATTTTAATGTTACACAGATGGCCCCTTACTAGCAAACAAATAAGGTTTGGAAGATCCTATATATACGTAATGTATTCATAACTTCACACTCTTGTATCCTTTATTATATACCTCATAATAATATGCAACTAGAACCATGGACTCTTCATCAAACGAAGCCTCTTATAAATGAATTTGAAATCAGAAATCCAACACACAGTCCTCTCACTTAACTCCTTGAATACCTCATCGATAGGTGTATGAACCTTGAATGAAATTCAGCTAATCATCAAGCCCTAGCCTGACAAGTCCAAAAAAACATGTGTTATGATCATAGCCTACCTCAATTCTCATCAATTTGCCACTTGATTTCATTACGACTACTAAATGGACCTATTTCACTCATAAGCACCCAAGTAGGTGAATAAAAAGCTATTCATTGTAATGGATGTCAATTAGATCTAATAATCATTCATTTCATCTATGCTTACCCTTTTTAAGTGAAAGAGTCCAAAATTGAATGATTAACTCCTCAATTTGGCACTAAACATCTACATAACATTAATGGTCTTCAATTTCTATATGGGGTATCTGAACCCTAAAATCCGGGTTATCACATAAATCTTTTATATTTCTTACCATTTACAATCAAGGCGCTTTCATCATCATCACTACTTATTTCACTACTTTCTTGAGTGATGTTCTTTGATAATGCTTTGGTGGCAGCTTTGATAGCAAGATCTGTCCTTCTTCCCCTTTGTTGTTTGGCTTCCACTATTTCTTCTTCCTCGAGAGTGACTTCATGTGTTTCCAAGTTCCCTATGAGTTGTTCCATATTCATTGTTGTAAGATCATTTGCTTCCTCTATTGCGATGACCTTTGATTTGTACTTGGTTAGCAATGACCTCAGTATTTTGGAAACTTGGTCTTCTTTGCTGATGTGTTTTCCTAATGCACTCAAGTTGTTGATAATGTTAGAAAATCTAGCACACATCTCTGCAATAGATATGTTAGGATGCATGTGTAATATCACAAATTTGTGTTTTAGCATGTTAGTCATTGTATTCTCTACTTGGGTAGTACTCTCATGAACTACTGAAAGTTTATGCCACATTTCATAAGTTGTTCACAAGAGGATATGTGATTGAATTTAGTACAAGATAAAGAAAAATAAAGAATACTTACAACCTTTGCATTGAGTGTTTCTTTCTTTACCATTTAGGCGTCCCATTGTTATAATTTCATGGTAGGAAGTGCATGAGGATGAAAAATCATCTTCCACAGTTCGAAGCTAATTCCTTGGAAGTAGAATTGTATTCTCCTCTTCCAATACATGTAGTTGGATCCTTTGAACACCGGTGTCCATCTCACATGTGATCTATCAAGGTTTAGGTGGCCAAGAACATTCTACCCATTCTTCAAGACTTGTTAGAGCTCCTTGAAGTCATTTTTTGATACCAATTGAAAGACTCTAGAGGAGGGTGAATAGAGCTTTTAAAATAATTTTAACAAAATTTAACTTTGCTCAAATGAAGAGAGGAACAAGAAAACCACAAGAGATAAAGATTTAAAGTGGTCATGTCAAATGACGTAAGTCCATTACCTAGTTGTTTCCAACTAGGATTTCAAATGATATATTTCACCCTTTTCTATACTAATACACAATACATAAAATTTACTTGTGCCTTTTTGAGGAGCAAAGAAAAACCCACCTTTTCAGATAATGGAGAACTATCACCTTCTTTGATGGGACTTCAAAAGGTCACCCACTAGCATATGATTGCAATCAACCTCCACCACCTTGATCGCAGCCTTCAACTGAGAATTAGCACCAAGAAAGCTTCACCACATCCTTCTACCTTGAAGTAGTGAGAAGCAGCAACAACCCATAGCATGGTAACAAGAAGAGAGGAAGAAATTACAATGCTCTTCACTAGATATACAATTTAACACTAATAGACAAGTGATGACGTTCCAGTCTACAAGGTTTAGGGCAAGATATATTAGGTGGAGAAGGAAACTCATATTGAGCTAAGGCTTAGGCTAGCTTGAGGAAGCTTGAAGTTGCAAATGTAGAAACTAAGCATTTTGAGTAACATTGCAAGAAGTAGAATGCTCAAGTTGTATGTCAATTGTTGTCCTAAGACCACTCATATATATAGGATTTGCTTACAAGTGGTTATGGTAATTTTGGATAGTGTTCAGGATGTTCTAGGTGGTGAACTAGCTGTTATGATCAAGTTATTTGAGTTGCAAGGGTGAGTTTGATCGTTAACATTTTTGGTTTCCATAACTTTATCAGTCGAGAAAAATTTGGTCGAGACTATCCTAGGTAGAATAGTTTGTTGACTGAGAAGTGTCCTGAGTGTGCAACTTTTCTAACAGCTATGTGTCTGTCGATCTTCTCAATCCACATGGGTCTAATGACTCTTTATTGGTTGAAATTTTCTTTGACTAACGGTCTCGATCGACAATATTTTTGATCGAGATTGACCCAGAGCTCAATTTATGTAATGTCTATTTCTCGGTCCATAGAGTCTTCAACCAAATGGATTTTGATCGAGTAAGACTTTGACTAAGATAGACTCTGTAAATGGATATGCAAATTATGGAAAACCTATCTAATGATTTTTTTACCAAAACCTAACAACCCTAATGGCTTTATATGAGTACGGGATAGGGTTTTGAGTAGGTTTTGGAAGATTGTCATGTGTCCTTACATCATATCTATCCAGTTGTACAAAACACACTTGTACAATCATAGTCATGGTACAACTTGATCTACAAGCATCCAACCTTATATAAGATTGCATGGTCTTTGTCATTGAATCTTGAATTAGTTCCTTGATCACCTGAAACACTTAATACACATGTTAGTGACATAATTTGGGAAATATTTGCATCATCAAAATATGAGTGTGGCATATACAAAAGGCCAACAAAGGTTGTGACCTAGTGTGATAATGTGAAAGGAATAGATCATATGAATAATTTATGTTAGATGAGTTTTTAGTCTTTATTTTTAATATATATGTTTAATATGGTCTGACAATTAGCACAATAATGTGATGATGATACATCAATATTATCAAAATGGATAAGTGGGTTAATATAATTCACTCATCCCAAAAATGACAGGTAATGCGGAACCCTTACTTCTTGGGTAAAATGAGGATTGTAATCCTAAAATATGTAAAGTTTCATGATACAACTCTGGTTTCAACCTTATGTGGATGTGTGGTTCACCCTCAATGCTCTAGAAGTTCTTTGGGAGTTGTTCAAAAGTACCTATATATATTGTTTATTCTGGTGTTTCACCTAGAGTGATGATATACATTGGAGCAAAGATTTGTCACTTTCCTTTGAGTAAGAAAATGACTTCATTTTAATGATAAAATTTAGTTTATGGTGTGTACAATGTAATGGAGTGAAAAAATGAAGTTAATGGATACCCAATTTGATAAGTGAATGCACAAGTCTTAAGATTGGAATTATCAATTTGAGTTCATATGTAAACTATGGAAATGTTGTCATTGTGATGGGTTGTATGGACTTGTGAAGTTGGTTACTAATAATGTATTAACTATATATAAAGGATATTACTTAAGTTTATTTTATCTTGTTTATAATTTTTCATTTTATTACATGTAGTTTGGAAACTTATCTTGATATTGTAATTCACATTTCTAAGTGTATACCGCTTCGAAAGGATTTATTGAGTAATTAAACAATTGAGTCTTGCCATCAAAATTTTGTAGAATGTATCTTAAGTTGTTATAAAGTTGTGGCTATATATTCATGAAGTTTATACATTCTTTGAAGAAGTTATTTAGGTTTGAATTTTTTCAAATAATTTGCATCAATGATGATCATTGGTACGAGACTTAAAGGATTATCTGAGTTTCTAATATATGCATGTCACACACAAAAACTATATGCATAATGAGTGAGACCCAAGAGGGATGCACACATTACTTAATAAGGAATAAAACCCATCCAAATCCAACATACCAAGAACTATGAAGGGAAACATGCATTTTCTCATCTATGAAAAGTATGATACATATATAGGAGTAATATTATAGCACAAAAAATAAAACTATTAGTTATAAAAAAATTGTAGTGGTCCTCATTCAAGGGTGGCACTAGATAAATAATAAGAATTCACACAAAGGACCACTTGTAGAGGACAACATGGCTATATCAAGCTATCCTTAAAGTCCAAGTCCCTAGTACATGTTCCTCTTGAGTCATCTTCCTTCAAGCAACCTACATCTAGGTGGTTTGGGAACAATAACTAGGAGGGGGAGGACACAAGACAATATGCGACAATAAAGTGGTATATGTGCAATAAAATAAATATTTAATCATTAAAGGGATAAGGTAAAAAATTTGTTCCCATTCAAAAAGAGGGGTAGTGAACAAGTATGTAGTAATAACTCAAGAGTAATGACATCAAGTTTAATCATACATAAACTAATCAACAAATATGAAGTTATTTTCTTTTAAACCATTCCTCAACAATAACATATATATCAAAACATGTAGATTATAAGTAGACTAAGACTATCTACAATACATATGAGACACTATATAATCCCAAAAAAAGGTAGGAGGAATAAATCCTCAATTCCACACACACACACACACACACATATACATACATATATATACATATATATACATACATACATACACACACACGCACATATATATATATATATATATGTGTGTGTGTGTGTGTGTGTGTGTGTGCATGCGCGCGCGCTTCGGGTTAGTGCACCAATGTGTATAGTTGTGTAGAGGCAACACTACCCTAAATAATAATAGTTTAACCACCTTACATGCAAATAGATTGGCAAGATTCCAAGTTAAATCTTACATGAACTTCGAGTATGAAAGATAACATCAGAAATTTCTTCAATTTATAAGAGAAACTAAACATTAACAAATAACAAATATTACTTTAAAAGCACTACTCAAAAATATTATGAGAGGATATTAATTGCAAAACCATGCCTTGTTGTAGGGAAACTTAGTTTTTTGTCAATGAATGTGCAAATATAAAGTGAGAGTGTGTCAGAATGAGTTTTTATATATTATTTTCTCTCTCTTACAATTTTGTTTCTCAAATTTTTGATCAAAATACCCCAATGATCTCCCACACTAATTCTACCATAATGAGTCCCCAATTTCATAAATGCAAACCCTAGTTTCATATGAAGATAAATTACATGTATTAGAGAATATGGTTAAATTATATGGTCAACCTTCGAATTTGACCCTCAAACTTATGCTATAGATAGATAATTCATAATGAAGCTTCCTTTAAAATTTCATTTCAATTGGGTAAACCATTTATGAGATATAATCTTTAGAAATTAAGTGCATTAGTCCATTTACTAAGACTAAAAACCTAAGTTCTGATTATTCAATTGATGGGTGTGATATTTGTGTCACACAGTCCATTCATCAATAGGCATGCACCCTTACATGGGGCATGAAATATTGGCTTCCCAATTAGATGATCACAAATAAGTGGGAGGATCCAACAAAGGGGACATCATCCCTAACCTCCCGCAAACTACAGATTCCCAGTCGACTACTGCGACATATTTCTTCCCCCTCATCCCAATGATCTAGACCGAATCTCCATGAGATTTTTGGAGGATGGGTTCCTCTTGATGAGACGACCTCAATGACCCCTTCCACATCGATGCACTCCCTCAAAACTGGGAGAATCGACTCCCTTATTCTGGTTTAGGGTTTCTTCACCCTCACCACCTTACGCTTATTTAAGGCCTCCAAAACAGCCATTGTGCCTCCTTTATTCATCCTTGACTCTCAATTGCATCAAGCGTTGGCCCATCCTCCCTAACCTGAACCACCTTCACCTCACCTGACCTAGAGCACTCCCTCACTCCAGAGACCTTCTTTCAATGAACCGCAGTCTCACGCTCCTGAGACCTCAGCGAAGCGAGCAAAATCATCAGTGGGAGCCATGACAATGTGAGGAATTGGGTCGACAAGCGCTTGCAATCAGGTTTCAAATTAAAACTCCATCGTCGGTGAGGTAGGAGACACCTTTAAGATTTGGGGAAATTATAGGCACATCATCGAACCCCCGCAAAGCCTCTCAACCCCTCAATCCAACTAGAGAGGAGGTAATTCCTCCAACTCTAGATTTTCCTTCATTCTATTTGTTTGGATCAAAACCCGACATCTAGTCCATCCCCAACAGGCATTCCAGGCTCCCTAACACTGACATGACTATGCGAGCTCAACCCACATCTCAACACATATCCAACACTCACCTTTCTACCCTGACCCATCACCACTTCACCTGCTTCGAGCTATTGCCATGGCCCGAGCAGACAAACATTTCAACTGAGAAAACCCCTAGATAGGTCATACCCTATCACGCCCATTCATTTAGATCCCATGAGTTTTTTAGTTCTTTTGGACCATGGCTCGAACCTATTAGATAAGACTATCTTGTAGGTTAAGAGGAGGATCTATGAATTCATATCCCTCCTCATATCTGTGAGGCCTAGTCATTTTTTTTAATCCCTAACCTTTTTTGATTAGTTGATCTTATAAAACTGATAATAAATGATTCCAATATCCAAAATTACTCATAAAATACCCATGTTCTTAGAAAACTGAGGAAGACCTATATAAATTATCACCTATACCTAAATCCAATCCTAGAATTGATGTACCCTTTCTTGGATTTAATTAATGTTCTTTTATTAATTAACTTATAGAGAATGAATATAAACACATGGATCAATAAGTATGAAAAACCTTGAGACATCAACCTAATCTACTATCCTTTGATCAAAAGCCTAGGTTTTTGATCAATAATGGACTTACATTCCCTAATAGTACCACATGAATGATATGTTTTCTCTTTTTTTCCAGTAATGGTGATTAAAGGAAGACCAATTATCTAATATACATGATCCACTCACAAAAGCCTAAAAGAGGATTCTCCCTCCAAATACTTTGATCCGAGCCAATGACCCTAGATGATAACCCTAAGTGAGTCAAACCCTAATGTGAAGTGTTAAGAACACATAATGACATTAGGTCTTTATTTTTCTTTCAAGGTGATCTATTCTTTTATTCTAGACTTGTTGAAATCCAGATATGATACTCAAGGTGCATGGATATAATTATATGACTAGTTTTTTTAATGGAATATGTATGAATACTTGCTTGTACTACTTGCATAGAATTCTTGGATGTATGTATATCATCATACACTTCTGCCTTGAAAACTAAGAACATCAAAGAAAGAAAAATGAAATGTAGTTACTAATGGTGTCATAATCTCCCTATTGAGAGAGGGAAAGTATTAATATTGACTAGCACCTACCTAATGGCACATGGCATATGGGGATACCTAATGGTACAAGGTACGTGGGGAATGGGCCCAATAATATATATGATGTTGTGCTAAGTCCACCACAGTAATGCATGTTCATTGAAATATGATTAATAACTTGGGTTTACCTGATTCTCCTCCCTAATATAGTGTTTTTGTTTTCTTTCATTCTCAAATATTCCATTATGCAAGTTACTATACATGTATTTCAACCATGTACCAACTTTTGTTGATCGTCTGTTTCTCGTATTTTCTAGGTACAAAGAACAAGTAAATGCACTTCAAAGTACCAGAAGATACATAATAAAGTTCCTTGGAGGATTAGCTAGATGGATTCTCATCTTTAATTTCTTATAGTTAGATGATTTTCTTTCTTCTAGATGATGTATAGGATGTCTTATATCTTATGTACTTTTCATTTCCTAGAACAAAATTTTCTTTCCATTGAAGTATGTATCATGGATATTTTATCTTTATGAATGAGGGTTTGTGTGGCTACTTAAATGATGCTTGTAAACAAATATCTGGTTTCCATATATATACTAGATGACAATCACAAGTCCCAGTATTTTCCTTCTTGACATATTATAGATATGAGTGCATGCATATCTAGGGATTGTCAACATGGAAAGTATATAGGAATTAGGTTTTTCATAGTTGGTATCAGAGCCAATGATCACTCATCATAGTCACATGCAACCTCATTCACCCTATTGTGAGTCTAGGGTAGTCCTTGAGAGAGGGATATGTAGGGTGGAGGTGTTTATGATATCATTTTCCATGGGTCTGGCTAAAGTCTTTGAGTCACTTTGCTTGGAAATCAGGAGGCTACCTATATGGTAGTATAAGTCTACCTGGCCTATAACCTAAGTGTCCCCTAATTCTTGGACATACCTTAATTAAGGACCCTTCACATCTATAGATATTCCCTTTCATCTCCTCTATAGAAAAATTTCCCTCTCATCTTTATTTAATAAATATTTCCCTCTCATCTCTATGATATAAGGTTAGGAATGAGTCACTCTATATAGAAGTCCTAAAGACCGATTGATAAGGAGTATTAGGGTATCCTCCAAAAATCATAACACTAAGATCATTACTAACTAATAAGAAGAATAATGAAATACAACATGATTCAAAAAATGAATATCTATTATATTTCTAATTTTTAGGATACCTCCAAAGTCCCGTAATTCTAAGGCATCTGAAGAGTCATCCTCTAAGAAGAAAAAAGAACTTGAAAGTCTTGAAGAATCGAATTCTGAGAAAATGGCCAGGGAAAGGTGGGAAGAACAAAAGAAAGTCCTCCTAGACTTCATGGAGACCACTGCCCTATAAGGAACCCCTGAACCCAGTTCATATAGGAAGAAGGAAGTGAATTTGCTAGATTTTATCAAACTTAACCCTGACACCTTTTGGGGGGAGACTAGCCTAAGGTAATGGATAAGGCTGAAGCCTGGACCCTGTCCGCGGAGAATGACTTTCGCACCCTAGAAGTACCCAATGAAAAGAAGGTCAAATTTGCCACACACCTACTTAAGGGAGGGGCTAAAGTCTGGTGGGAAAACTATGGCGGGAATAGGGGAGAATAGGTGGATAGCATGGAGTGGTAACCCTTCAAACCCCTTTTCACTGATCGTTTTATGACCATAGCTGAGAGGAA
Organism: Alisma plantago-aquatica; assembly: GCA_963693085.1. Classification (NCBI taxonomy): domain Eukaryota; kingdom Viridiplantae; phylum Streptophyta; class Magnoliopsida; order Alismatales; family Alismataceae; genus Alisma; species Alisma plantago-aquatica. The sequence goes on along the minus strand of OY856415.1, from coordinate 384,102,109 downwards.
GAGGAAGGAGAGGATGTACACTGAGCTTAAGTAGGGTAGTCTCTCGGTGGTTGGCAACATTCAGAAGTTTAGGCTTCCAGAGCATTTTGCACCCATTAAGATCAAAGAAAACCTTTTAGAGCACTATGTTGACTGCTTATCTATCCACTTGAAAACCCTTGTCATTGTCTCGCATCGCAAGAACATAGATGAAGCTCTAGATATGTCCATTAAGTAGGAAAGGGACTAGGGTCTGTAGAAACCTTTGAACATGGGGTACTTAGGGTTAACCACCACTGAGGATGATAATTCAGAAAGTTTCACCCTAGACATAATAAGAAGGGATCGGAGAGGAGGAGGTTTAGGTAAAGGAGGATAGAGGAACTACCAGAACCAGTAGAGGATAACTCACCCAAAGTGTAAGACCCCTGACCTGAGTTTTGGGGTAACCATGTTTGTTTTGCTTAATTAAGTGCTTAGAACCTTTCTATAATCTTTAAATATGCTTTTAGACCTTGTGGAGAGCTTAAGTCTCTAGTTTAAGCTTGTTCAGATGATGTTTGTGCTTTATATGCTTGTTTTGGGATAAATTGCAATTTACCCAATTGTGGGGGTTATCTTGCAATTTTCCACCTCTAGTGTGTTCCTTATCTCTCTTGCATTCATGATAGAGAGTGTGGAGCTTTGGGGAACCTTGTTTGAGTCTTAGGTGAGTGTTGGCATCACTTGTGGTGATTAGGGTTTCTAGGGTTTGGTTGTCTCGACCATGTGTACATGGATGCTTTGTTGCGACCCATGTAGCGACCTATGTCATGACCTAGGTGTGTTTTTGGTATGTCTCGACCAAGACACTTTTCTTGGACAAGTTGGTTTTGACCTAGTGTGTGTGTTTGAGGTTGATACATGTTGTTTGTTAGTGTCTCGACCTAGGTTGTGTGGTGGTCTTTTGTCTCGACCAGGATGTTGGGTTGATCTTATTTCAACCTCCTTTTGATATGTCACGACTGAGACCATATGTTGGGTGACCCAAGTAGGTCGAGACCCAACATAGGTTATATAACCATCTTGTGCATGCATGGTTTAAGTTGTTGCATGTGTGTTTCTTGGGTGGACAAGTGTCCCTTTGGTGCCTTAGGGTGTTGACACCTCATCCTCACCCTAGTTCCCTCCTCTTGCTATATAAACCTTGTTTTCTCCATGCAAGCAACTCTTTTCGACCATCTTCTTCCTCTTTCCTTTCTTGGTCGTCCTTGGAGCCTTGAGGAGCAAGAAGGACTGCTCTTGAAGCTCTTGGTAGCCAAACTTCTCTTGCATGTGGTGCTTGTGGTGATCATTGGCCATCTTCAACCTTGGTAAGTATATGCCTTTCTTTTACAACATTTTCCTTGGATCCCCTACCCTATATTCTTCTCCTAGCTTTTCCTTAGACTATGTTTTGACATGGTGTCCGTTCTTGAGATAGAAATCCTCGTCACAAGAGTAATAGGCCATGTTTTGACAAGGCAACACCCAAGTGACATGAAGTTTCTCCTTCCTTCTTTGGTTCAACCTAGGGTTCTTTGTTACCCTTCTCTTGAGCAACTTTTGCCCTTGATGTCTTGTCCTTATTGAGGTTCTTTTGTGATCGAGAGTGGAGCTTTTGGTGGATCTTATTTCCCCTTGGTGATTGTGTGCTTGGAGCTTGCTAACCTTGGGAGTGATCTTTTTTAAGGCAGGCTATATAACACTTAACCATTTCTATTATTGACATTTTCATACTTTCATGTTGCTATATTCTCTCTCTAAACGTTCCCTAATATGATAGTAGATGATACCGTGCTCAAGAACTTGGTTGATGATGGTTAACATGCTTGGTTCGCTTGAAATCTGAAACCTTAATCCAATGCACCCGGTTTTGGTGATTGTTGTGTCATGGTGGTCTACTCCTACCTTTAGATCTTGGTTTTGCTTACATGCATGATGTTTGTATACCTAGAGGTTGGTAGGAGGTTAGGTTCTATTTTGGGACCCTTAAATGTGGTTTTCTCTCTCTTGCATAAGGACCTATCATGGTGGTTTCATTATACAAGTTTTAGGGTTTTTATGACAGCTTTGCATGAGATTTTCTCCTCCATGTTGATGATAGATTTTCTTGGTTCCATCTTCCGTTTTAGGCCAAGACATGTATTTTTATCGATCGTGATAGGTCCCTAGTTGGAGGTCGTAACATTCTTGGTTTGGGTCACTACATGCTTGGTTTTGGGTCGCGGCATGCCCTAGTTTTTGAGTCAAGATGTCCCTTTTTTCTTGAGGTTGCGACATGTTCTTCCATGGGTGGTTGAAACCCTAGTTTTGAGATGGTTTAGACAAGTCTCCCCTTTGGTGTTTTGCGGTCACAACACCATGGTAGGTGGTCGAGACACCTTGATGACTGGGTGGTCATGACCCTCATGGATGGTAGACGTGACATGCAATATGATGGGTGGTTGCAACACATGGTGTAACGTCCTAGGATTTGAGGTCTTGGATAATATGTTCTTCAAAGGAATGATTGGACTACCCATATCGCCAAGGTGCACCTCCTTTTCAGGGAGCCCATCACTAAAGAACTCCATAGTTAATTGTTCTCAGCTTGGAGTAGTATTAGGATGGATGACTAGTCAGGAAGTTGATCCTGGCTTGTGTGTGAGTGAGGACAAAGTGTGCAGTTAAGGCTAGTGGTGGTCTGTGAGGCCACTTGTCATTCCTAAAACTCTACGTGTTACAAATGGTATTACAGCCAATTCCCCTCCAGTAGTTTGGGCCCACACGGGCAAGTGTCAAGCCAATATTGAGTCATGTGGTCCATGCAAGTTGGAAAGGGCTATCCATGGTGATGTAGCCACCCTTGCACTGGTATTCCATGATCGGTAGATGGGTGTCCATGAGCCATTCTGGGTCTACACTGAAATGGGGTGACATTATGAGGCCATATACTTGAGTCTTGATGAGGACGTCAAGAGTCTAAGTGGGATAGATTGTAACATCCCAGGATTTGAAAACGAATGATTAGACTACCTATATCACCAAGGTGCACCTCCTTTTTAGGGATCCCATCACTAAAGAACTCTATAGTTAACCATGCTCAGGTTGGAGTAGTATTAGGATGGGTGACCAGTCGAGAAGTTGATCCTGGCTTATGTGTGAGTGAGGACAAAGTGCACAATTAAGGCTAGTGGTGGTTTGTGGGGTCAGTCATCATTCCTAAAACTCTACTAGAGCCTTGGGTAGTGGTTCCAGGTGTTACACATGGATGATGGGTGGTTGATACATAGGCTTGAACACATAATCAATACATGTGTATGATTAATGAATGAACCATGTAGAGTGTTGTTTGGATAAGGTCTAAGCGACCCTAACCATGCTCCTTAATCGTAATATGTTCCAAGAAAGTGGAAAGTTGTATACCTAGGATTTTGTGATTGTTTACAATTATAAAACCCTAATCGGCTATGTGTGGAACCCTAACCTAATGATGGGAACTGTGATATGTTTGTTTCTCTCTCATGGAATGGTTATTATGTTATGTTGTTTTCTCTCTCTTGTATGTAAACCTCTAACCTTGCAGGTGATGTGCATTTGAGTATCATAGTTGGCATATGCTATGGTGGATATGATGTGATACAGGATGATGGTTATGATCCCTTATGAGGCATGTTGAAACACATGTGATACAAGAATGATGTGACTAGGGTCTTGTGACCTGGCAGAGGCTTATTTCCTAGTTTGAGGTGTTAACCTCTAGTGATGAATGAGGGATTTATATCCCATGCCTAAATGTGGAAATGATGTTAGCTATGAGTGGCAGTGACATTACATATTGTGGTGACAAGTTTATGCTCCAAAAGTTATATATCTTCCAAAGTAGTACCCTTATTTTTGTAGGAATAGTTTATGGTTTATATGTTGTAACTTGATTGATGCTAGAAGACACTTAATGGGCATAATTAATCAAGTGGAACCTAATCATGTAGTTTTCCATGTTCCACAGATCAATCTTCAGCGTCAGTACTTGTTGGATGGTGAAATGGGTTTTCCTTAGTGGAAGTCTGGAGTCGTATATTGTTGAGTATACACATTCATAGGATTGGCTACGGGCCATACTCTGGCAGGAGAACGATCGAGGCCGTATCTCAATGATGTGATACATATTATATATGTGATATATTTTGAGGATGGTTGTGGTCATACCTCAGTAGGAGTGCGGTTGCGGTCGTAACTCAGTTTCACTAGTGATGTGCCTATATGCCAAGGTAGGCTAGGCTATTTTTGTAGTTGGAGTTTATAGGTTACTGTGGTGAACTCAGACTGACCGAGGGTGTGGTGAGATCATATATTTTGACTCTTCCATTGATCTTGTATGCCACTGATTTTGACTTAGTAGTGGTCAGTTGGAGCATGAGTGGTATACCTCATCTCCTCATGGCATAACAAAAGATGTAACAAAGTCGGTGTAGTGTATTTGTGTAGGATAAAATATGGGAACACTGGTTGAAGCCTTGCCTTGGTTTTTTATGGATTAGTTGGTAGAAGATATACATGTTCTTCATATTCCTTCGATGATGATAAGATGTTCAAAAATCCAGTTGAAATTGCCAATATTCTTTAGTAATGATTATCTATTTTAGACATATCATTTAGATGAATATTCTTAACATGTTAATAAGTTTACTTCTGGTTCTTCTTTGCTATATTACTATGTATATAATAGCATTGGTGGAGAGTTATATCTCCCACTGAGATATGGATCTCATGTCGTGGCTTCTCCACATCTTTTAGGTGGACATGCATGAAGAGATAGAGATTGTGCAGCTGAGGAAGAGCAACAGTAAGAGCAGTAGCTGAAAAGGTCGTGGTTTTTGGCTCGTGTGCCTTTGATGTATAGATTTGGCAGATTTACATGTATATAAGTATAAAAGAACTATCTAATGTAATAGGTTAAAGATCAAACATTGATGTAAGAACCTTGTGATATATGATATGTAATGCAGGTGTCCTATCGTGGACTTATATGTAAACCGTCTTCAGTTTTTGATGCCTCATGTAATCGGTTTTAATTTTTAGTGTTTTCTGGTAATCCTCTTATCTAATGATGTTTTCACACTTAATTTTGAGTAATCTCGTCTCTCATGTGGTGGAGTGCGCCACACAAAGTGCAAGACTTGGGGGTGATACCATGGTGGAGTATGTCATCATCCCAAGCCAGTCTAATACAAGTATAAGAAGGAGGGCCATTTCATCGCCAAGTGCCCTACTCTATCTATCTTTGGCAACCCTCCAGTGGGTGATCCACCTCCCTAGGGACACCGTAATGCCAGAGTGTTTGTAGTGACTACAAAGGAGGCTAAGTCAAATCCCAATTAGCTTGTTGAAGTTAACCTCAATTCCTTTCATTTATCTAATATCTTATTTAATACCTTCAAGTATTCATGACATAATTATCTTGTGTAGGCATTTTATTCCTAAATGAGCATCTTTTTAAAGCTTTATTTGATTCTGGATCTACAAATACATTCATATCTCAAAATTTGGCATCTATGTTATTTCTACATATAAGAGACTTGGGGCATATTCTTGCTGTGTCAACTCCTAGTGGCAACATACTCACTACTTTACATAAAACTGATGTCCTACCTCTAAAATTTGAAAATCATGATATGCTCTTTGAATTCATCCTCTTAACTTTTGATATTATTCTTGGTATGGATTGGCTATACAAGTATCATGCCCAAATTGACTGTAGAAATAAGATGGTAGTCCTCTCTCAACCTCATTATTTTCATGTGGTGATCCCTAGGGGAAGCAGATTCTATAATAATATTATAAATTTCCTCTCTTAAAGCTAAAAGGCTCATTTATAAAGGATGTAAAGTCTTCCTCACATTAGTCTTAGAGACCAATCCTGGTAGCGGGCATGTAGAAAGACTGGAGGTGGTATGTGACATTCTTGACGTATTTCTGGAGGAGCTTCCTAGACTGCCTCCAAATGGAGACATTGAGTTCTCCATGGATCTTATTCCTAGAACCACTTAGATTTCTAGGGCACCATATAGGATGGCTCTTGTTGATCTTATGGAGTTGAATAAATAGTTATAGGAACTTCTTGACAAAGATTTTATCCATCCTAGTGTTTCCCCTCGGGGTGTGTCTATTCTCTTTGTAAAGAAGAAAGACAGTTCTATGTATATGTGTATTGACTACCGCATGTTGAACCGGGATACTATTAAAAATAAGTATCCTCTTCCTCACATTGATGACCTCTTTGATCAACTTTGCACTGCCAATGTTTTCTCTAAGATTGACCTTCGTTATGGCTACCATCAGATTAAAGTCAAAGATTTTAATATTTCTAAGTTGCATTTTGAACTCATCATGGACACTATGAATTTCTAGTTACTCGTTATGGACACTATGAATTTCTAGTTACTCGTTATGGAGACTATGAATTTCTATTTATTCCATTAGGGTTGACCAACACACCTGGCATATTCATGAACCTAATGAACAAAGTCTTCCAACCTTATCTTGATGAGTTTGTGATCGTCTTTGTTGACGATATCCTGATCTATTATGACTCTATGGAGAAGCACTGTGAACACTTGAAGGTAGTTCTTGAAGTCCTTCAAGCTCAACAATTCCATGGAAATCTCTCTAAATGTGAATTTTGGATTGATAAAGTCATGCTTCTTGGTCATGTCATTTTTGGGGGTAACATATCTGTTGATCCCGCCAAAGTATATGTTGTTCTTGATTGGAAACCTCCTCAAAACCCTTCTGAGATCTGGAGCTTCTTGGTTTTAGCCTAATATTATCATCAATTCATTCCTAATTTATCCAAAGTTGCACTTCCTCTTACTAATCTTACTCGAAAGGACAAGCATCTCATCTGGTCAGCTGCTTGTGAGTCAAGTTAGCAGGAGTTAAAGAAAAAGATGGCATTAGCTATTGTTCTACTTCTACCTTCTGGCAATGAACGGTTTGTGATTTTCATTGATGCTTCAAGGAATGAGTTAGGATGTGTCCTGGAATAGAATGAAAAGGTGGTGGCCTTTGCATCTAAACATCTAAAACCCAATGAACTCCATTATCCCACACATGATTTGGAATTAGCTGCAATCATTCACGCTATTAAAATTCAGAGGCACTACCTGTATGGGGCAACGTTTGATATCTTTACTAACCACAAAAGCATGAAATACATCCTGACTCAGAAGGACCTGAATCTGCATCAACATCAATGAATTGAGTATTTGAAAGCCTATGATTTCACCATTGCCTACCATCCGGGCAAGGCAAATGTAGTCGTTGATGCACTTAGCAAAAAAAGGGCCACATGTGCATCTCTGTATGTTCTCGAGTGGAGAAACATGGGAGATCTTGTGGATTTGAAGTTGTAGTTTCTGCATGATGGTGTCCATGTCAACAATATTTCAATCATGCATGATCTTTAGTCTGAACTTCTCAAGGCATAGAAAACTAGTCCCGATCTTAAAGAGATTTTATCTCTCCTATCAAAGCCTCAAATCCACATGTTTGTGGGTCTCGATGGTGGTCTTCAATACACGAATCGTATGTGGGTTCCCGAGCAACCAGATGTGAAGATATAGATTCTCAATGAGGCACATGGGTCAAAGTGCATTATTTATCCCAACACAACTAAGATGTACAAAGACCTACAATGTCAGTTCTGGTGGACGGGCATGAAGTGTGATATTGTTGAATTCATGTCCAGTTGTCTGACATGATAGAGGATCAAGGCAGAGCATGAGATGCCAGGTGGTATACTACAACCCCTTGAAATTGCAAAATGGAAATGGGAACACATCACCATGGATTTCTTAGTGGGGATACCTAGGTCCAAAAAGGGATATGATGTTGCATGGGTTATAGTGGATCATCTCACAAAGTCAACTCATTTCCTCCATGAGAAGTGTGACGTCCCTGGATTTTCTAAAACTTAATCCGATGTGTGACGTCCAAATTGAAACCCTCACCTCAGCGAGAATCCCAATTTAAACATCCCACACAAGGCTAAGAAGAAGAAAATCGAGGGAGTCAGAAGGAACATACATCAGTAGCACATGTACATGAACAATAATAAAACCATACACACATGTTCACCATTCAACATATAATTACAGCATGAATTGTTACACCATTTGATATTACATATTGAACAGCAGACTATACATATACATGTACTACATCTAAACAACAGAATCTTAAGACAACATGTCCACCTGCACATCAGCTCGCTATACAACTCTCGACTATCCTGGATCTTCAAGAGCATAACCATAACCTATACAAAAGATTACATGCGGTACACATCAGCACAATATTTCAAGAATATTGTACTGAGTACACCTATGTGTCTTTTATATACCTCTCATCATATCTTGGCAATAAGATAAAACTAATATACTTGGCAGTAACAGAAGAATATAAGGAAAAGCGTATACTTGCACAAAGATATTCATTAACAAAAGAGAACACACATATTTTAAGCACATTTCCATCATATATCTCATACATCTGCCCCCAAGGGCTTTGATGTTATTAGGCCTTATGATCTACTACCAAAGAGTTTGAGATCATATTACGTGTGATCTACTACCAAAGAGGTTGAGATCTAACACATGTGATCTACTACCAAAGAGTTTGAGATCACTTCAATGCACTATACTACCAAAGAGTTTAGTGCTATCATATGATGGATCAGATATCTTATATTTCATGTGTTCATAGCAATAAGTATGGAAAATCAAGCAGGATATCATACAAGAACAATCACTTCATCCAATACCATATGCCAAGTATTCTACTACACCTATAACACAAGCATATTGTATAATAAGCCAAGTAAGAGGTAATATCATACCTTCCAAAGAGATATCCTATTCACATATTCCTCATGTCATCTATATCTTTGTTAAACCTAATTAAGACAAGATCATATACTATCATCAGGTTCACATCCTCTTATATCTCATCTTAACCCTAATCGTGTTCATTAGGGTTTCACTTAGTTCATTAGGATATTCCCACTTTTACTTGAATTCTTATCTTAGAATTCTCTTACTGATGCCATATTCTAGATTATGATTCATTGTCTGAACATTATCTTCCATAGAATTTTTGTGCACATTAATTAACCCTGGGTTACACCATTAACTGAGATTAGGGTTTTATAACATGTATTAGGATTCATCTTCATATAATGTGGATTTTGTTCATCATCATGATCTCATAATTAAAACTGAAGTTACATATACCGATATGAGCTTACTTTGTGAATTTCATCATTTATTGAGCATGTATGCATTTTTTACATTTTATTTAGGGTTATTATCCCTAATTAGCCATATTAAGTAAATTACATGATTTCGGGTTGAAACACCACCATATTTGACATCATATGGATTATATATCATATAATAGAGATACTGATGCATTTTCATAATTTTAGGTAATCATTTACTATTTATTATACATCAAATAAGCACTTCACAACTTACATGATCACACTGATATTAATGCATCAAAATCCTGATATTATCATTCTACTGTGTTCCACTTATTTTTTTGAGAATTTTGATATATTATATGTATTTTTCTGATGCTCGAGCTAATTTCTATGAATTATGCAAGATCTAATAATTTCAGAAGAAAAATACCTTAATCAGCCAATCTGGAGCCGCCACGTGTCCAACGTGAGGCTCTAACCTTTGCAACACTGGGGTCCGGCCAATTCAGGGGTCTTGAACTCGGTTTGATTTGGTTCAGCCGGTTCAGTGGTCTGGGCTCGGTTCAGAAGCCTGGACCCGCCCCCTTTCCCAGGTCGCGGGTGTCTTTGTTTCCTCTGTGAAATAGAGTACCGCCTCTAGCAACCTCTCCCGTGAGGTTTCCATGGTGCTCCGGGCATCTCTGCCTTGCGAACTTGTGCTTGCTCAGTCTGCATCACCTATGTAGCCGGAACAGCATGCTCCTCTTCAGGTCATCATGCACATGTTACATCAACACTGCCTGGGATGTTGTGATGGAGGTAAAGGGGCGCACTGCCCCCCTCTCAAGCGCAACCTCCGTTCGTCAGCACTGCCATCAGCTCTTGCTCCGATGAGCAATCGGCAGCTAGTCCTTCCTCCTTGTTGGCCACCAAGATTGCTCCTCCTCTACGATCTGCCTCCGTGTGCACATGCGTTCACGGAGTCGCAGCCGCACGACTCTCCTTTGGCGAGCGATCTGTCCTCCAATTGCTGCTCCTCATCAGAAAAACAGCCGCCCAACATTCCTCATGCATCTCCCAACACCACCGGCTTCGAGGCCACTGTTATTGTGGCTCCTCCTCAGGGATCTTGGAGCTCGCCGCCTCCAGTCTCCATGACGGCAGAGCAAAGGGCAACATGCATATGGTTTTGAAAGCCCCAAAATAGAACCTGTAGGAGCAACGGATGACCTCCAGGAAGGCATCTATGGTCTCCATTCTCAGTAGGAGATGCTCCACATACTCCAACGATCACCATCTGCAACTGTGAGTGGAGATCGGATATGGAGGCTAGGTCTGATCTCTCTCACCTTCGTATCCTCATCCCAGCCACCATCTATTCTGTGCGGTGGAGAGGACAGAGAATGGGAGAGCTCGTTCTCCCTGCTCTCTTCGTCAAACTCCCAAACTGAGGGGTCGGGGATTAGGTCTGGTCAAGGTGAGAAAAACCGCCCACTTCAAGCCCTTCACTGAACCACGACCACATCGTGGGGCGAGGCTAACGCTTCCCACTCACTGTAACCCCACGATCCCTCGTTTGACTGGAGGTAGGGGATGAAGATCCAACCATCAAGGGTACATCCAACGACTATAAAATAACTTGCCCAAAGCAGGATCTGGGCTCACTTAAGTTAGAGGGCCTCAACCATCAGATTAGACATGAATGGCCAGGATTTGTCCACATAGACGTAGCCCAAACCAGGGTGCGCGACACTTCATTTGATCAGCAACTTAGGTCTATGAAACACCAAAAATTGTACATTATTTCAAAAATTTCAAACCTTAATAACTCCCTCTATAATACTCTGATTGTCACCAAATTTTAACCATAGCTTCTCTACCTACATTCTTCTCCAATTTGGTGACAAAACTCAACTATTTGATTATCCAATTAAATACCTCAAAATGGCATAAACTTATGTATCTTGGTAATGTTATCAACCACAAACAACACTCAAGCTTTACGAAACACTTGGAACTCTCAAACTAACTCAAACATATGGATTCAATTATATCGTTGGACATTTTAGGATTCCAAAAATCCACTCCATCACAAGAAGACTACTATGAAAGCATCTGAGTTGTCCCACCTCTATATGCGGGAGATAGTACGTCTGCATGGAGTTCCAGCATCCATCATATAGGATAGGGACCAAAAGTTTACTTCAAAGCTATGGAAGCATGTTCAAGAGGAACTGGGCACAAAGTTAAACTTCAGTACAACATACCATCCGTAGACATACAGGCGGTCAAAACATACAATACAGATTTTATAGGATCTTCTACGAGCTTGTATTCTTGATTGGAAAGGCTCGTGGGACCACTATTGCCTTTAGCTAAGTTTGCATATAATAATAGCTATCAGTCAAGTGTTGGGATGCCTCCCTATGAAGGTCTCTATGGTTGACCTTGCAGATCTCCACTACACTGGGATGACGTTGGGGAACACGCCTTGATGAAATTTGAGGAGATGCAGTTGTATACAGACAAAGTTGCACTGATTAGGTAGAGGATTAAGTGGGTACATGATAGGCATAAATCTTATGCAGGTGCTCACCGAAAGGAACTTCAATTCAAAAAATGTGACCATGTCTTTCTAAAGATCAGACCTATCCGAGCTTTGATAAATAACAAGGGGAAGCTCAGTCCTTGCTATGTGGAACCCTTTGAGATCTTAGAAAGGGTTGGTGAATGTGCTTATTATCTTGCTTTGTCACCTCAGTATAGTTCCATTCACAATGGCTTTCATGTATCTAATATGGAGCCTTATTTCAAAGACCCTAGTCACATTCTGAATCATGAGCCTCTAGAGTTGAAAGATGGTCTATCTTATGTTGAATACCAAGTTAGAATTCTTGATTCTAAGACAAAGGAGCTTCACAGTAATTGGTGCATAGATATGGTGAAAGTTCTCTAAAGCCACCATGATCAGTCTGACACCACCTGGGAGCTTAAGTCTAAGGCCGAGCAAAAGTATCCACATATATTTCAAGCTGCTTGAATTTTGAGGACAAAATTCTTAAAATGGAGGGGAGAATGTGACAGAGTGAGTTTTTATTTATTATTTTCTCTCTCTTACAATTTTGTTTCAAGTATCCAGCTTTGTTTGCCTTAAACGAGTAGGGAACGGTATACGCAGCTTATATACAGGAATATCAGGTTCCGGTGTTTTAGTTTCTTCATCAGTAGGTTTCTCAGGATTTCCCTTATCTGTCTTATCAACTTGAGATTCTAGTGTTGTTGAGTCTTGGGCAATTACAGGTTCATCATCATCTGTAGTAACCACAGGCATCTTTGCAGGGAGATCTGAATAGTCTTTTCTTGACCTAGTGGTGACTGCCTTCAACTATTCCGGATGCTTGGGATTATTCTCAGGTTGGTCGGTAAAGACTCCAACAGGTGGCTTTATGCTAGCATCTAGTTGAGCTAGTTGAGATTCAATAGCCGTCTGTTGGGCTTGCTGGTTCACTGTCATAGTTTGCTGAGTTTGCAGCATCTTTTCAATGGTTGTTAACTTGTCCTCAGAAGAGATAGGTCATGCTTGCTTTCCTTGCTGTTGATTAAGATTTTGGTACTGAGAGATGTTTTGATAATTATTGTAGTTCCTATTCTGAAAGTTCCCCTTGAAATTTCCTTGATTCCCAAAGTTCTGTTGTTGATTATACTGGAATCCTGGTGGGCCTCTTAGTTGATTGTTTGAACCAAATTGATGTGAGTTTACTGCTCCAGAGGGGTTTCCATATTGAAAACCTGGATGATTCCTATTCTGATTCGGATTGTAATAACTTTGACCAAGGATGGTATTAACAGTGTTAAGATTTTCCATTTGGCCATTATCTCCTTGGCCACATACGTTGCTCAGAACAACATCGTAAAGACCATTGCATGATTATGGTTGCTTGTTGATTGATTCGGTGTCACAAGTGGTGAGTCAAACTGGGAGATCAGAAAGGCCCAAACGAGACATCTTCCCATGAAAGATGACTTTCAAGGCCAATTTCATAAAAACACAACCCCTGGTTTCATATGGAGATAAATTATATGTATTAGGGAATATGTTTAAATTATATGTTGAACCTTTGAATTTGACCTTAAAACTTATATCATAGCTAGATAATGTCATAATGAAGCTTCCTGTAAAATTTCATTTTAATTGGATAAACAATTTATGAGATATAATCTTTAGAAATTAAGTGCATTATTTCATCTACTAAGCCTAAAAACCTAAGTTCTAATTATTCGATTAATGGGCAAGACATTAATGTGTCACGCAGTCCATTCATCAATAGGTGTGCACCCTTAGTTGGAGCATTAAATCCTGGCATCCAGATCAGATGATCGCGGATAAGGTGGAGGATTCAATGGAGGGGACTTGGTCCCTAACCTCCTACAAATCGTGGATTCCCAATCGACTACTGTGAGTCATTTCTTTTCCCTCATTCCAACGATCTAGACCGAATCTCTACGAGATTTTTGGAGGACGGGTTCCTCTCGCCAAGACGACCTCAATGACCCCTTCCATTTTGACGCACGCCCTCAAAATAGGAAGAATTGAATCCCTTATCCTCGCACTTCTCACCCGATAGGTGACTTCTGGTTTAGGGTTTATTCACCCTCACCACCTTATGCCTATTTCAGGCCTCCAAAACAACCATCACACCTCCTTTATTCATCCTAGACTTTCGATTGCATCGAACGTTGCCCCATCCTTCCTGACATGAACCATCTTCACCTCGCTTGACCCAGAGCAACCCCCTCACTCTAGAGACCTTCTTCCAATCAATCGTGGTCTCACACTCTTGTGACCTTAGCGAAGTGAGTGGATCATCAATGGGAAACACAATAAAGCAAGGACCCAAGTCAACAAGATTCTGCAACCGAGCGTGGAAACTCCATCGTCGGTGAGGTAGGAGACACCTCTGAGCTTTGGGAAAGTTGTATACACATCACCATACCCTCGCAAAGCCTATGAACCCCTCAATCCAACCAGATGGGAAGTAATTCCTCCAAATCTTGTTTTTCCTTCGTTTTGTCTATTTAGATCGAAACATTGCCTCTAGTCCATCCTCGACATCCATTCCAAGATCCCTGATACTGTTATGACTCTATGAACTCAACCCACACCTTAGCACACATCCAACACTCACCTTTCTACCCTAACCCATCACCACTTCACCTGCTTCGAGCTACTGCCATGGCGTCAACAGCTGAACATTCCAACCAAGAAAAACCCTAGATAGGCCATATCATGTCACGCCCATTCATTTATATCCCATGGACTTTTTAGTCCTTTTTAACCCTGGCTTGACTCTGTTATTCGAGGTTGGCTCGTGGGTTAAGATAAGTATCTGTTAAGTCGGACCCCTCCTCTGATCTGCAAGGCCTGACCGCTTTTTTTCAAACCCTAGCCTTTTTCTGATTGGTTGATCTTGTAAAATTGATAATAAAATATTCTGATATCAAAAAAATCCGCATAAAATATCCATGTTCTCAGAAAAATGAGGAGAAACTATATAAATTATCACATGTACCTGGATCCTATCCTAGAATTGATGTACCCTTTCTAGGCTTTAATTAATGTTCTTTTATTAATTAACTCATAGAAAATGAATATAAACATAGGGATCAGTAAGTATGAAAAACCCTGAGACATCAACCTAATCATGTTTCCTCTTACCAAAACCCGAGGTTGTTGATCGATAAAGGACTTATATTCCTTAATAATACTACATCAATGGTATATTTTCTCTCTCTTTTTCAATAATGGTGACTAAAGGAAGATCAATTATCCAATATACTGGATCAACCTCAAAAGCCTAAATGAGGATCCTCCCTCCAAATAGTCTGATCTGAGCCAATGACCCTAGATGATAACCCTAAGTGAGTCAAACCCTAATGTGAAGTGTTAAGAACACATAATGTCATTGGGTCTTTATTTTTCTTTCTGGGTGATCTACTCTTTTATTCTAGACTTAATGAAATCCAGATTTGAGACTCAAGGTATGTGGATATAATTACATGATTAGTTTTCTGAATGGAATATGTATGAATACTTGCTTGTACTACTTGCATAGAATTTTCAAATGTATGTATATTATTGCACTTCCACCTTAAAAATTAAGAACATCAAACAAAGAAAAATGAAATGTAGTTATTGATGGTGTCGTTACTCTCCATATTGATAGAGGGAAAGTATTAATGTTGACTAGTACCTCCCTAATGGTACATTGTATACGAGGAGATCCCTAATGGTACAAGGTACGTGGGGAATGGGCTCAATAATATATGTGATGTTGTGCTAAGTCCACCATAGTAACGCATGTTCATTGAAATATGATTGATATAACTTGGGTTTACCTGATTCTCCGCCCTAATACAGTGTTTTATTTTTCTTTCTTTCTCAAATTTTCATTATGCAAGTTATTATACAAGTATTTCAACCATGTACCAACTTTTATTGATCATTTGTTTTGTTGGATCTAAGGGCTCTAGAAGGGGGGTGAATAGAGCTACAAATTTTTCACAAAATATATTAGACCTTCAAATTATATTGGTTTTAGAGCAATAGCTAGATGTCAATTTGAAGTATTGTCTAACAAGCATAGAAAGGATGAGAGAGTTTGATAGCAAGCACTTGATAAAAGGATGTAGAGTGGTTCCACACTTCAAACTAGAAGTGAGTTAGTCCACTACCTAGAGAGGTCAACCTCTAGGACTTTGCAAGTGCTTTTCTCTATATTATTATCAATAAGAGTTACAACAATAGACCACCAAAGGACTTACCCATCTAACAACAAGGAGATATCCACCTTGCTAAGAAACTTACCCACTTAGCTTAAGTCTTCAGCCTTCACCAAGGTCTTACCCACTCAAGCTCAAGTCTTCTGCCTTGAAGGACTTCGCTTCTCCTTTTGGATCTTCAGCCTTTGCCTTCTCCTTCACCTGGAGAAGATCACCACCTCTTAAACAACCTTGAAGAGGATCATCTACAACACCTTCTTCACTCGATGCAGCTTGCCTTAGCTTTTCTTCATGAAAGAAAGGGATAGGGAAGTAGTGGAAGAATTTGAGATATTTACATGCACAAGGTTGGAGCTCTCTTACAATAAGCCTAACTCACTCACAAATCACAAAATGAAGTGTAAACTAGAGAGAGAAACAAGCTCAAGGAGTAGTAGCACACTCAACTATAGCAAGGACCTTGAATGTAGTGAATGAGCAAACTTGGAATGGAATGAACTCCAAGGGGTCCTATTTATAACTGGGGGTGCTCTCTTGAGTTGGGGAACACTTAGGCCCTAAATATAGCCATTTTTGTTCAAGGCAACAGATCTGTTTTCTTCCAAATGAGTCACCAATGGTTATAATCACTTTTTCTGCATTTTCTGTATAGTGCATTCGGTCGAGTTTCATTAAAGGTAACTCGACCGATCGACTAAAAGACAAACCCAATTTTCAAACTATCGGTCGAGTTTGTTCTGGGGAACTCCGCCGATTAGACAAAATTGCATTTGGTCAGAAGGTCGTTCATTCAAGTTCTGTGAATGCACAACTCGATCAATTTCCATTTTTTAAAATTAATCCATGGGATCAGTCGAGATTGGAACTCGACCGATCAACATGTTGTGATCGATGGAAATTAAGTGATTAAAACTTGGTATTAAGTGTCCCACATATTTTTCTCATCTTAGTTACAAGTCATATAATAAAAAAAAGTGATTACAAAAATTCTTCTAAGGTGATTTGAAGTGATTTCCTTATTAGCACACTTGCATTGCATTTGACTTGAACTCGACAAGCTAGGGCTTGTATAAATTGATCCTTTTCATGTACATAATGCCTGAAATCAATCTTGAATACACATATTAGATACATATAAATGGAATGGTTAAGTCATTATCAAAATATGGACAATGTATAACCTCTAGGTCAACATTCTCCCCCTTTTTAACAATGACAAACCATTCCTCAAACATATTAAAAATGATATTGAATTTATACCTTTGCCTTGTGAATTAGGGGGATTTAAGATTTGAACAATGTGAATTGCTCCCCCTCAATTTATGCTTACTTTAACCTACATAGTTAATCTATCTACACAAAGCAATATAGCATGCATGTACTATATGGTCCTTTTTCAAGTCACATGAGAAAACATATAATGAACAAGAAAAGGATCACATAAGCAATAATAGCAATATGGTTGAGCTTTCAAGACATTGAATTTCTCTCCCCCTTTTGACATTATCAAAAAGTAAGGGGGGTAGAAGAGCATACAATCAGGTCTTCTGCAAATACAACCAAGCAAATATCCAAACATGCAATCTCAAAAGAATACATCAAACAGAGACGAGAGAACCAAACATGTTAAGTCATAATCAAAATATGGTGAAATATGGCACCAATTCATAAGATATAACTGATCAGAGAGTAAGAGTGCACATAACATATATTACAACTCAGAGTGCAAGTTCTCATAAAACAACTACAAGTTAAAAGCTATGAAAACTAAGGATAAAATAGTACAACTCAGATCATGTGCCCAGATGTTTCTAATATAAAATAGCCTAAAAGATATATATGATCAGCAAACTAGACTAAAAACTAAGAACATCTAGAAATCTAGGTCATCTATATCTACATCATACAAAACATCATCAGCATCAGGCTCGTAGTCATCGTCTCCGTCTGAAGGTGCAACAACGTCGCCTGCATCACCGGAGTCACCACCAGAGCCATCACCATCGTCAGATGCAACACCAGCATCCTCACCATCACCAGCATCAGCAACAACATCAGCAGTCTCGTCATTAGCTTGGTCAGGCATCTCCTCAACAACAAAAGGACTGAAGTGACAACCGGGCCAATGAGCATTATGCTCATCCCAAGTCATACCATGAGAACAGAGCTCATTGGCCTGAGGGAAGGAAGGAGCAGAATCACCAATACTGGCAAGTAGAGAGACCAAGGGGCTAGCAGGAAAAGGCAGGATGACTGGAGCAGGTCCACCAGCAGTAGGGGGTGTGGGAGCAATAGCATAAGGCTCAGGTTCATGTGGATGGGTAGGGTAGAAGTGATTGTATGAAAAGGATGCATAATCACTACCGGGGTATGGCTGGTAGGTGGGGTATGGGTGTGAACAGGATAAGTTCATATTAGACATGATTGAACATAAATCATGGTGTAGGTTGTAAGGAGTGGGACCTAAAGGGGATCCACTCCCTACTAAAATAAAAGGGCAACATCCCTTATAACCAAAACCATCATAAATTTTTCACAAAAAGGGATGATAACCAATTCATTCACATGTATGTATCATAAAACCAATAATGTAGTATTACAATTGAGTGTCTATGAAACTTCTTCACCACACAGGGTGCACATAGAAAGAAACAAAAGGAACTATTAAGCAGAGGGTCGTCCCACTATCTCAATCTACCTCCAAAAGCTAGATAAGGAATCTCCTGGATAGCCTTGGTCAACTTTGGGTAGCTTCTCCTTTCTCACTACCTAGGGGTTGGAAGCATACCTCGAAAAGAAGAAAAAGATGGAAATCTTTAGCTATTCAAGCCGGTACGTGTATATAATAGGGATTGGACAATATAAAGGAAATAAGGACAACAAATCCCTAGGCTTCCCATAGAATAAAGATGAAGCATCCAGTTGGATATCAAAAGGATTCTTCATATAGTAAGATAAAAGAGAATATATGAAGAAAACAATAAAGCTCACAATAATCAAGTCTTGCTTTTAAAATCTCAAAAAGAGAACAACAATTAATAACATGTGGGTAAACTAAACAATAATCCACAGAATAACATTTAAGGGTATATGGCATCACCATCATAATCGTATATTATGGCATCACCACCATAATCTTCAGGGGAGTAATGGAATCACAACACAATTACCTAGGGACAGGAATCACCATATGCACCCTCTGTTGGTATTACACATAATTGGAATACATCACCCAATGCACAAATAAACAAATTACCCAAACCAAACATGCATTATAAATAGAGAGGCAAGCAGAGACATTGTCATATCACCATAACGGTGTCCAAATTCCAAAGTCATCAAAGAAAAGTATAGGCATAGCAAATTAGAGTTTCCATTAAATATAGATTACCAACACCAACAAGATATAAATTGTATGACATAGCCATAAGATACAATGATAGGATCCAATTAACAATTATCATAGTGCATGAGTCCAATTTCAAGATTAGGAAATAACTCATACAACTATAAGCAAATATGCGACATCTAGATAATATATATGTCACCATCAAGTCCAAGAGAGAGAGGAAATAATCAATTGTCCAATATGACTCGTAATAGGATGCAACATACCTTACCGATGTGTATATCAGGTTAGGATCCACACCTTAGATCCAAATAGAGTTTATCTTCACCTAATATCATATTAGATGTACAACATTAATTAATGAGTATACTAAAACCCTAAAAATATCACCTTTTTATTAAATTGGAATTAGACTCTAAAAACTTTACCAATCGATTAGTTAGATTCTCCTGATTAAGAAAATATATCTTTTTGACCGATTTGGAGTTTATATGATTACATTATAATTATTATGAATTTTATACATACATTTCTTTCCACAAACATAATCCATCAAAAATATTGAAATTAGGCCCTGAGAATATTATTTTTCCAATTCCAAAACTTTTTTTTATAATTTTTGGACAAGCGATTTAAAAGTTATAATTTTTATAAAATCGACTAATTAGGAATTTAAGAAATCCATGAGAAAGATAATAGAGAGAGAGGAAGGGCAAAAGGGTAAAATAATGTGAGCATTCATCTTCTTCGCGTGAACCAGTCATGGCGGCATCTGAACAGCAGGTTGGGTGCGATTTTGGGCGATTCCACAATTCACCACGAAACTCAAAACCAAAGGTACTGAAAGAAAGCTAGGAAAAAAGTGAACTCAATCATACCTTCAATTTGGTCGAAGAGGATAAGGGATGGGAGAAGCAAGCACTGCAAGTTGAGCAAGATTCGAGCTTCTGATGGCTGTGCACAGAGATCCGGAACAAATCGATGTGACAGATTGTTGTAGGGGACATAACGGAGACTAGAGTACCTATATTTATAGGTGGGGTGATGCCATTGGGTTTAGGCAAGGTAGACATGAGAGCTCAAAAGATAGCATTAGGAATTTCCAAAATAGCCAACAAAATGACACGACAAAGGACTTAATAGATGTGTAATCTGATTTGCAATCCAATGCAACTTGTTTCGCGAAGTTTCGTTAAGAAACGAGGGAGATATGGCCAAAAAAATGCACCCCCTTTGTCCACGTTTACTGTTCATGCGGGTGTCTCCTACTCAAGGTAGGAGACAACTCGGCAGCCGTCCGATCTGCATCGGAGGTTCAGCGTTGATCCACAATGAAAGCATTTTATACAACCTTCCAACATAGATCTTTTGATGCATTAAATGTACAAAAATGTCTATAATTATTTGAGTATGCAAACGAAGTCCAAATTAAGTAAAATTTGACACCAAGGCTAAATTGAGTATGTAAAATCCAAATATATAATTAAATTTACCTTTCAAATACTTTTTATTTATTAATTTAAGCAAATCTTATTTTATCTTTCCTCATGCATTAATGACTCTAAGATTCTCCAAAATTAATAAAACTTCACCCATAAGTCATATTAAGTGTGTTGGATACGAATTTTCTATTATTTCCATTTTTTTGAAGTTGTTTGTTATTTTAAATTAATAATTTGAAGGTTCTTCACACGTTCTCTCTCCTATATTCACCTTCTCATGATATATTTTCCAAATTGAGTGATAATTCACCCAAAGGCATATTTTAACATGTAGAACATGAATTTGACATTATTTTTTAAGACTTTTATTATTTTATTTAATACATTTAAAGTTTATCACTTATTTTATCCTTTTAATTTATTGGAGGCATATAGAAACTTTCTAAAAATATAAAACTTGGCCTATAAGCAAAACTAAATGTGAGGAACATGGTTTTAACATTAATTAATTTTTTTTCAACATATATTTAATATTTTTAGTCTTCAAATCATTTCTCTCTCCTAAATAAAATATTTAATATTGTCCAAATTAGATGCAAATTCATACATAGACTCATTTTTGACATGTAGATTATGAATTTAAGGTTTGTTTCCACTTTTCAAGTTTTTTAATAATTTATTTAATAATTTGAGAAAAACTCATATTTTCCAATTCTGCTTAATGTAAAGATAATTGTTAATTTTTCAAAATTTTGAAACTTGTCACTTAAGTAAACTTTAACTCCAAGAAAACGAATTTGCGTTTATAATTATCTTTTAAGATTCCCTTTTATGAATTTTAGGCAATTTTACTCATGTTTTCACTATTTATCACATTAGAGCATTTAATGCATTATTTTCTTGACTTTAGCCTTTTCCATCTAATTTCTTTTTCTCTTTCTTATTCCAAAAGGCCTTAGAAGGTTCCAGTATGAAATATTTTATATTATCCCTATTAAGTGGTGAAATTGCATTTCAGTCCATCATTAAAACATCCATCAAGATATTTATATGTATGACATTACATTAACATAATTAGTGTTCAATTTCATTCCAAACCATTGTTATTTCTACAAATTAAACATCAAGGAACATAAATGATATAGAGGATAAGGAAAACTTAGATTAAGGGTTAAATTAGCAATTTATCTAAGATTTAGTATGTTACAACACTCCACCCCTTAAAGAGGATTTCTTCCTCTAAATCTAATCATCCATGATCTATCAAGGCATTACTACTATCCCTACGCCCCTTACATGATTTGACCTACCAATTCAAACTAACTAGAGATACCAACATAAATCTAGAGCACACACAAAACATTACCTACTAAAAACAATCACACTTAATCAAGAACTAGGGAAAAATAAAAACATGATTAGGTTAATGTAAGCTTAAAGGTTACCGTTATCATTAGATCCTTCTCCATTATGCTTTTTATGATTACCCCTACATCGGAGTGGTACTGGCCTCCATGAAGTTGAGGGAAATGAGGTTTAATATGACCAGGTTCTCCACAATGATGACATATGATAGGACCTTCAGGTTTAGGAGGACAACTTCCAGAGGAATGCTTCTTATGGCACTTGGAACATCTATCGCTCTTTATGTCTTCACTGGGTGTCTTCCTTTTACGATTTATCTTTTCTTGATAACCAGGGTAAGCTTCTATAAAGAGGGCCTTGTCCACCAACTAGGAAATGTCAAGGGTAGATGACTAGATGAGGAATCAACATACGTCCAATGCTAAAACATAGCCTATCCATGAAGATACTAGCATGTCGCTCATCATTCAGAACTATGGCATAACGCTCCAAACGTATAAACTTCTGCACATACTCTACTAAAGTCATTGAATTCTGGAATAAACGATAGAACTCAGACTCCTTCATTCTTAGGACTACTGAGGATATATAATTCTCTCTAAACAGGGTAGGAAATTGACTCAAAGTCATAGAAGCAACATCACGACTCTTAGCCAAACTATTCCACCAATGTCGAGCTGGCTCGTTGAGCACGTAAGTAGCAAAGCGAACCTTTTGGTGCTCAGGACAAGCCATGCCATCAAAATTCCTTTCAGAAGCAAGAATCCAATCATCTTCCTTATCCACCATGTTGACTTCATTATCGCCATTAAAGTACGTGGGGCGCATCTTCAGGAATTCTGTGAGATTATACTCCTTGGGCTTCTCAAGAGTAGGAATTGGGTTGGCTTTCTCTGCTAGGGTTGAGGCAAGCCATTTCCGAAGGAGAGTCAACTCTTACTCAAGAGAGAGTCCCAAACTTACAGATTGTGGGATAGGTTGGTTCACTACAGGTTGACCATCAGATGTCACTAGATTTTCAGATGTTGATGGAGTGAAAGGAGGATCCATCCTGAGCATCCGAAACTTAGGGTTCTGGGGTATCACAAAAGCTTCTAGGTTGTCAATGGATGACTTTTAACCAGCCATATGTATGTGCCTGCACAAGGCAAGGGGTAGGGTATAAGCAACCTATGTAAAAAGGCAAACAACCTATGGGAGATGAATTGAGATAGTTAGACCAACCGACTGCCTTGGCTCTGATACCATGTTGTAAGGAGTGGGACCCAAAGGGGATCCACTCCCTACTAAAATAAAAAGGCAACATCCCTTATAACCAAAACCGTCATAAATTTTTCACAAAAAGGGATGATAACCAATTCATTCACATGTATGTATCATAAAACCAATAATGTAGTATTACAATTGAGTGTCTATGAAACTTCTTTACCACACACGGTGCACATAGAAGGAAACAAAAGGAACTATTAAGCAGAGGGTCATCCCACTATCTCAATCTACCTCCAAAAGCTAGATAAAGAATCTCCTGGATAGCCTTGGCCAACTTTAGGAAGCTTCTCCTTTCTCACTACCTAGGGGTTGGAAGCATACCCCGAAAAGAAGAAAAAGATGGAAATTGTCAGACCATCAAAACCGGTACGTTCATATAATAGTGGTTGGACAATATAAAGGAAATAAGGACAACAAATCTCAAGGCTTCCCATAGAATAAAGATGAAGCATCCAATTGGATATCAAAAGGAATTCTTCATATAGTAAGATAAAAGAGAATATATGAAGACAATAATAAAGCTCACAATAATCAAATCTTGCTTTTAAAATCTCAAAAAGAGAACAACAATTAATAACATGTGGGTAAACTAAACAATAATCCATATAATAACATTTAGGGGTATATGGTATCACCATCATAACCATATATTATGGCATCACCACCATAATATTTGGGGGAGTAATGGCATCACATCACAATTACTAAGGGACATGAATCACCCTATGCACCCTCTGTTGGTATTACACACAATTGGGCTACATCACCCAATGTGCAAATAAACAAATTACCCAAATAAACATGCATTATAAATAGAGAGGCAAGCAGAGACATTGTCATATCACCATAAAGGTGTCCAAATTCCAAAGTCATCAAAGAGAAGTACAAGCATAGCCAAATTAGGGTTTCCATTAAATATAGATTATCAACACCAACAAGATATAAATTGTATGACATAGCCACAAGATACAAGGATATGATCCAATTAACAATTATCATAGTGTACGAGTCCAATTTCAAGATTAGGAAATAACTAATACAAGTATAAGCAAATATGTGACATCTAAATAATATGTCACCATCAAGTCCAAGAGAGAGAGGAAATAATCAATTGACTAATATGACTCATAAGAGGATGCAACATACCTTATCGATGTGTATATCAGGTTAGGATCCAGACCTTAGATCCAAACAGAGTTTATCTTCACCTAATATCATATTAGATGTACATCATTAATTAATGAGTGTACTAAAATCCTAAAAATATCACCTTTTTATTAAATTGGAATTAGACTCTAAAAACTTCATCAATCGATTAGTTAGATTCTCCTGATTAAGAAAACATATCTTTTTGACCGATTTGAAGTTTATATGATTAAGTTATAATTATTATGAATTTTATATATACATTTCTTTCCACAAACATAATCCTTCCACAAATATTGAAATTAGGCTCTGAGACTATTTTTATTAGATAGAGAATATTTTTTTGATTCCAAAACTTATTTTTTATATTTTTTCGACAAACATTTAAAAGTTATGATTTTTATAAAACCGACCAATTAGGAATTTAAGAAATCCACGAGAAAGAGAATAGAGAGAGAGGAAGGGCAAAAAGGTAAAATAATATGAACATTCATCTTCTTCGCATGAACCAGCCATGGTGGCGTCCAAACAGCAGGTTGGGTGCGATTTTGGGTGATTCCGTAATTCACCATGAAACTCATAACCAAAGGTACCGAATGAAAGCTAGGACAAAAGCGAACTCAATCATACCTTCAATTTGTTCGAAGAGGATAAGGGGTGAGAGAAGAAAGCGCTGCAAGTCAGAGTAAGATTTGAGCTTCCGGTGGCTATGCGCGAAGATCTGGAGCAAATCAATGTGACAGATTCATTGTAGGGGACATAACGGAGACTAGAGTACCTATATTTATAAGTGGGATGATGCTATTGGGTTTAAGTAACGTGGACATGAAAGAGCTTGAAAGATATAATTGGGCGTTTCCAAAATAGCCAACAAAATGAAAAGACAAAGGACTTAATAGATGCGTAATCCGATTTGCAATCCAATGCAACTTGTTTCACGAAGTTTCGTTGAGAAACGATGGAGATATGGCCAAAAAATCGCATCCCCTTTATCCACATTTATTGTTCACGCGGGTGTCTCCTACTCAAGGTAAGAGACAACTCAGCAGTCGTCCGATCGGCATCGGAGGTTCGGCGTTGATCTACAATGAAAGCATTTAATACAACCTTCCAACTTAGGTCTTTTGATGCATTAAATGTACAAAACGTTTTATAATTATTTGAGTATGCAAACGAAGTCCAAATTAAGTAAAATTTGACACTCAAGCTAATTTGAGTATGTACAATCCGAATATATAATTAAATTTACCTTTTGAATATTGTTGATATATTAATTTAAGCAAATCTTATTTTCTCTTTCCTCATTCATTAATGACTCTAAGATTCTCCAAAATTAATAAAACTTTACCCATAAGTCATATTAAGTGTGTTGGATACTAACTTTCCATTATTTACATTTTTTGAAGTTGTTTGTTATTTTAAATTAATAATTTGAAGGTTCTTCACACTTTCTCTCTCCTAAGTTCACCTTCTCATCAACTATTTTTCAAATTGAGTGAGAATTCACCCAAAGGCATATTTTAACATGTAGAACACAAATTTGACATTATTTATTTTTTTGAAGATTTTTATTATTTTATTTAATACATTTAAATTTTATCACTTATTTTATCTTTTTAATTTATTAGAGGCATCTAGAAACTTTCTAAAAATATAAAACTTGGCCTATAAGCAAAACTAAATGTGAGGAACATGATTTTAATTTTTTTGACATATATTTAATATTTTTGGTATTTAAAACATTTTCTCTCTCCTGGATAAAATAAAATATTTAATATTGTCCAAATTAGATGCAAATTCAAACATAGACTCAT
This sequence comes from Alisma plantago-aquatica, assembly GCA_963693085.1. NCBI lineage: Eukaryota > Viridiplantae > Streptophyta > Magnoliopsida > Alismatales > Alismataceae > Alisma > Alisma plantago-aquatica. The sequence goes on along the minus strand of OY856415.1, from coordinate 384,075,721 downwards.
TTTGACATGTAGATTACGAATTTAAGGTTTGTTTCTACTTTTCAATTTTTTAATAATTTATTTAATGATTTGAGAAAAACTCATATTTTTCAATTCTGCTTAATGCAAAGATAATTATTAATTTTTACAAATTGTGAAACTTGTCACTTAAGTAAACTTTAACCCCAAGAAAATGAATTTGGGTTTAGAATTATTTTTTAAGATTCCCTTTTATGAATTTGAGGCAATTTTACCCATATTTCCACTATTTATCACATTAGAGCATTTAATGCATTATTTTCTTGACTTTAGCCTTTTCCATTTTATTTCTTTTTCTCTTTCTTATTCCAAAAGGCCTTAGAAGGTTCCAGTATGAAATATTTAATATTATCCCTCTTAAGTGGTGAAATTGCATTTCAGTCCATCATTAAAACATCCATCAAGATATTTATGTGTATGACCTTAAATTTCCATAATTAGTGTTCAATTTCATTCCAAACCATTGTATTTTTTACAAATTAAACATCAAGGAACAGAAAGGATATATAGGATAAGGAAAACTTAGATTAAGGGTTAAACTAACAATTTAGCTAAGATTCAGTATGTTACACAGGTGCTCCTGGACCTAGAGGTTGTATGCCTGTTGGTGTATCATATAACCCATGAGGGCTTCATTGGACACACGGAACGAGGCACGGCTAGGTCGAGTGGGCAGAGGAGGTGGAGGAACACATGTTGAGGTACAGGTAGGTGCAGCTGAGGCAGAGGCAGAGGCACCAGGTGTGGTGGAGGAAAGGATAGGCACAAATTTCTAGATAGTGGTCTCACTGATAAACACTCCCTTCCGGGTAGGTCTGTAGTGGAAGTTAGAGAAGAGTTATTCTCAGTGGTGAATTGAAAAAGACCACATATCAAGGCAAGGTATGGAGGATGGATGCTACGGGTGTTCTTTCCAGAGTTGAAGTAGGTCATATGATGAAGGATATATCTAGACCACTTGACTCTAACATTCTCTAAGATGAAGTACATTATCACCGCAGTATTTTCTGCGATATCCCTTTGGTTTTTCTTGGGGTGGATGTTGCACTTAACCACTAGGGCTAATATACGCTTCTTGAGATCTAAGGAGGAGGAGGGTAGGGTGATCTTCTTATTGTAGGGAACCTCAGGTTTCTTCAAGTAATTATGGATGTCAGGAAGTGTGATATTGTATTGCTTATAGAAACCTTCAGGATCAAGCAAGTCAAAATACTCATCATAATCCTTACGCCAGGTATCATTCTCATCGGCTTCTGAAAAGAAGACATTCAGGATATCTTCTAAGATTTAAAATTTCATCCATGCTATCATAGAAGTAAGGATAACTTGAGTATTGGGAGGAGGTACAAGAGTGTCATAATTCCAATGAAAATTTGTGTAGAATTCGTGAATGGCTTTCGTGCTAAACATTGAATTGTGATAGCACTCACGCTCGACACCCAGGGTGGATAGGTGGTGAACAGAAAGCAACCTTGTCACTTGATCGATGATAGCTTGGCTCCTACGGCTAGGCTCAAAAAGGGATCTAAAAGGAAAAGGACTCCATGGAAGAAGATCCTTATATCGATTCATAGCCTCATTTGAGACAAAGACTGTCTCATCAAAAGGAATCAAGTGAGAGGACGAGGAGGAGTATGGTGCATTGCTAGGGGTGACTCTCTTCCTTCTATTTGAAGCCATAGAGATGAAATGGAGAGGAAGAAGAGATCAAAAACACTAAACACACCACCAAAAATGTTCACACACCTAGGTATAGCTAGGGGGAAGGTCTAGGAAGGTCTCCCTAGGTCGGATTAGGGCTAGGTAAGGGAAGAGAAGGTCGAGGTTTGAGAGCTTAGGGCTTGAGAGAGTGGAATCGATCAACTTTTCTCTAGTTGAGAGGGAGAATAGTCGGCCAAACCCAACTTAAGTTAGCTTCAACCTGGCGATCAGTTGAGTACTCTGAAGTGGAAACTCAACCAATTGGCCCTTTTTAAAAAAGCTCTCAGCTATGGACCGGTCGAGTTTGTCCTAAAGAAACTCGACCGATGGTCAATCTGGCCTAAAACCATCAAACTTAATTTCTAGCCATTTGAGTGCTAATTAAATTTATTTTTTAAGTCCATTATGTATATTGAACATACTTAGGCACATATCACTCATCATTGGCAACTATTTTGCAATAAAACATGTATTTGCAAAAAATACCCAAAAACCAGAGAAAAACAAGGCAAAATGAACATGAAAAACCGATTTTAAGCATATTAGCAACCAAAGATGATCAAGATAGATGCAAAACATATATGATAGATGACTACTAGCTAGAAGGCATATTAGATTCATTCAAAGTAGTTATAAGCAATTTTGATCTAATAAAGTTAAATTGCTCTGTAGCTAGAGGTTTAGTGAAAATGTCCGCCAACTGATTTTTTGTGTCCACATGCGTGATATAAATATCCTTCTTGGCAATGTGATCACGAAGAAAGTGATGGAGAACATCTATATGTTTAGCTCTACTATGCAATATAGGATTGTAAGACAGGTTAATTGTACTAGTATTATCACAATAGACAGGAGAAGCATCAAAATGAATGTTAAAGTCTTGGAGAATTTGCTTCATCCATAGGACCTGGGAACAACAACTCTCGGATGCAATGTACTCAGACTCGGTGGTTGATAATACCACGGTGCTCTGTTTCTTAGAGAACCAAGACACTAAGCATGGTCCTAGGAGGAAGCAAGTGCCACTTGTGCACTTTCTATCAATCAAGCACCATGCATAATCGACATCACTATAGGAAGTAAGAGTAAAGTCCCTTGACTTGGGATACCATAGTCTAAAATTTTGGGTTTTGGCCAAGTACCTTAAAATCCTCTTAACAGCTATAAGATGTGATTTCTTAGGATTTGATTAAAATCAAGCACACAAGCCAGAACTAAACATTATGTCAGGTCTAGAGGCAGTTAAGTAAAGTAAACTTCCAATCATACCTCTATAGAGCTTCTCATCTACCTTCTCACCTTCCTCATCTTCATCAAGTTTGGCGGTGTTTGACATGGGTGTGTCCATCGGCTTGGCGTTCTCCATCCCAAAGCGCTTAAGTATTTCACTTGTGTACTTGCCTTGGTTGATGAAGTTCCCATCTTTTGTTTGTTTGATTTGAAAGCCGAGGAATAATGTGAGTTCACCCATTATACTCATCTCGAGTTCACTCTGCATAAGATCACTAAATTCATTGCAAAGATCAAGGTTAGTTCCACCAAAAATGATATCATCAATATATATTTGAATGATAAGAAAATTGTTAGAAGTGTGTTTTAGAAATAAGGTAGAATCCAATTTTCCCATGATATAACCATAATCTAACAAAAAGTTTTTTACTTTCTCATACCAAGCCCTTGGTGCTTGTTTGAGTCCATAGAGAGCTTTTTGTAACAAATAAACATGGTTAGTTAGACTATCATGTTCAAAGCCTGAAGGTTGTGCAACATACACTTCCTCCTCAATTGTACCATTCAAAAATGCACTTTTAACATCCATTTGATACAACAAAAAAAAGTTTTTATGACTAGTAAAGGTAAGAAACATACGAATTGATTCAAGTATGGCTACATGTGCATATGTTTCATCAAAGTCAATACCTTCCTATTGATTGTAGCCTTGAGCCACTAACCTTGCTTTGTTTCTTACCACATTGTCTCTTTCATCTAGCTTATTACGGTAGACCCATTTGGTGCCAATGATCTTTCTATCACTTGGTCTTGGCACAAGGGTCCAAACTTTGTTCTTCTCAAATTGTTCCATCTCCTCTTGCATAGCTAGGATCCATTCGCCATCCCCAAGAGCTTCCTTGACGTCTTTAGGCTCTAGTTGTGAGATGAAGGTGTTGTTGGCTTGTTCTTTGTTAAATGTAGCCCATGTCTTCACTCTCTCAAATGGATCACCTAAAGTCAGCTCCTTTGGATGATTCTTTGCAAATCAGGGTGTTGGATCCTTCTTTTCATCATCTTTATCTTCTTCTTGAGCAGCCACCTCTTTTCCCTTTTGGGTGATGTTGAGTTCTTTAAGGATAGGAATTACTTCATATGCAACATAATCATTTGGAACAATATCTTTAGGAATAGAGGGGTTAGTCTCAATAAAATTTACATTAATAGATTATTCTACCTTAGCAAGATCAATATTAAAAACTCTATAAGCCTTGCTAGTAGTGCTATAGCCAAGAAAGAAAATCGTATACGATTTTGGATCAAACTTGTCAAGAGAATCTTTTGTATTCAAAACAAAACAAGGACATCCAAAAACATGGAAATACTTGATAGAAGGATTCCTACCATGCCATAGCTCATAGGGGGTTTTCTTAACCAAAGGATGAGTGAAAATATGGTTTTGCACAAAACATGAGGTACTAACAGTTTTAGACCAAAACTTCTTAGGAGTATCGTACTCAAGAATTATGGTCCTAGCCATCTCCTGTAAAGACCTATTCTTCCTCTCTACAACCCCATTTTGTTGAGGTGTTCGAGGTGAAGAGAAGTTGTATGCATAACCCAATTCATGACAAAAACGCTCAAAAAGCTCATTTTCAAATTCTCCCCCATGGTCACTACAGATGGAAATGATCCATCAAGAAACTTCATTCTCAACTCATTTATAAAAACTCGAGAAAACATCAATCGTATCACTCTTGGAAATTAGAAAGAAGGTCCAACTATATCTAGAAAAATCATCAACAACAACAAGGCAATACTTGGAACCATGAAGCAATTGCATTTTCATTGGTCCCAATAGATCAATATGAAGAAGCTCAAGAGCTCTATTAGTGCTAAGGGTTCCTTTGGATTTGAAGGAGTAATTGGTTTTCTTTCCTTGTGTACAAGGTTGACATTCCTCATCCTTTTCAAAATCTAATTTAGGGAGTCCCTTGACTAAGTCCTTTTTTCTCAACTTCTTTAATTGATGCATATTTACATGACCAAGCTGGCGGTGCCAAAGAGAAATATCATTTGAGTTGACTACTAGGCATCTACCAACCACATGCATAATAGAGTTAAGAACAATAACATAAAGATTACCACTTCTAGTTCCCTCATATATAACTTGGTAGGTGAGGGAATCTAGAATCAAGCATTCAAAAGAAGTAAATAGCACAAGGTAACCATTATCACAAAGTTGACTAACACTTATTAAATTGTGATGTAGGCCATCCACAAAAAGAAAAATCTTGATGCATAAGGATTCACCTACATCACCCTCACCTTTGACTTTACCTTTCTTGTTGTCCCCAAAGGTGACAAATCCTCCTTTCTTCTTTGTGAAATTATTGAAATGGCGTATGTCACCGGTCATGTACTTTGTGCAGCCACTAACAACAATCCATCTATCTTTTTACTATAAGAAAGGAGAATGTTGATTCCCAACTCAAACTTTGGGATCCAGAGTTAGCTTGGGGATTTCATCTTTGGGTTAGTCCCCTTAGGCTTGTAAGGACAATAAGTGTAATAATGATCATCACATTTGCAATAAGAACAAACCATAGGATTTTTAGTGCCCGAAGACTCTCCTACAAAGAAAGAGGTCTCCTTGCTCTTTTTATTACCTTTTCCCTTACTCTTTCCCTTTGAGGCTCCCCCTACAAATCCCAAACCACTAGTACCACTTTGTTTAGTAGAATGGTCAAGGATTTCATTTAGGGAGTTCTTCCCTTTGAGGAATTTCTGCAAGGATGCTCTCAATCTATGGTTATCATCATTCAAAGAAATAATAGTAGAAGATAAACTAGATATGTCATCCCTAGCATGCACAAGATCAGCCTCAAGACAAAAAGCTTTAGTAAGATATGAATCCTTTTCAAGAGAGGTAGAAGCAACATTAACACTAGGCAACAAAGGTCTAGAAGATAGATCATTTACTTGACTAAGAAACCTAGAATTTTCAGATTTTAGCATTTGAAACTCTTTGATATAGACATCTCTCTCTTCTCTATGAGCATCAATAAGCAACTTAAATTCAGCATTTTCAGTTTTACGCAATTCATGTTCTTTTAGGCAATTTTGGTTCTCTTCCTTAAGATTCTCAATGTTCTTAAGGTAGATACCATTCTCAACTTCAACCCCCATTGTAGTGGAGTTCAAGATCAAGGTATTGCACTTGAAAATGATGAATACTCTCAAGGTTGGTTTTCTCATTCAATTCCAAAATCTCAAGCTTATCATAAAGATCATCAATAATTTTCCTAACTGTTTTCTTTTAGATTTAAATTTAGAAAAAGAAGAGTGAGTATTCATAAGCATGTCAATAATAGCTTCTTTAGGCAATGCATGCAAGCTTACCTCACTTACCTCACCAATGTCTTCACTTGTAGAGGCCATGACAACAAGGTGGCACTCTCCATCTTCTTCGGAGCTAGAACTGCTTGAAGATGAAGCTTCCCAAGCTGCATGAGTTGCATTCTTGTGTCTCTTCTCCTTCTTGTCCTTCCTCTTGTTCTTGATCTCCTTCTTGTAATCCTCTTCTTTCCTTGATCTGCTCTTGTGGTGTGACTTTCTTCACTTTTGGCATTCACTCTTATAGTGCCCCTTTTGGCCACACTTGTAGCATCTCGGAATAGAGGAGGAGGAGGCTTGCTTTCCCTTGAAGTGCTTGCCCTTGATGTAGTTGGCTTCATGCTCACTAGGGCCTTCATCTTCACTAGAAGAGGAGGGAGAAGTCTGGAAAGTAATTGTTTTTAAATGATGACAACCTCCACTTGTGCTTTGAAAGCACTATCTTTGATTTTCTTGGCTTCCTTCTCTTTTTGCTTTGGTTCTTCTTCTTACTTGTCAAGTCTAGGCTCATGGGCTTGAAGATTGCCAATGAGTTCTTTAGTTGGGATGTCACCAAGGCTCCTCACTTCTTCAATGGAGCTGACCTTTGACTCCCACCTCTTTGGAAGAGTTCTCAATATCTTTGAGTTGATGACGCCTCTATCCAAAGTGTTGCCCAATGCAGCCAGCCCATTGATGATGACATTGAGTCTTGAGTACATCTCCTCAATGCCTTCTTTATTTCCCATATTGAAGTTCTCTAAGAGGCTGTTCAACATGTAGATCTTTGCCTCCTTGACTTGCTTTGTGCCTTCATATGTGATGCACATCTTGTCCCAAATCTCATAGGCAGTGTCTCATGATGAGATCCGATTGAACTCTGTGGGGGTGAGGGCTACGTAGAGGATGCTAATTGCCTTGGCACTGAGTTGAGCTTCCTTGAGAGCAGCTTCACTCCATGTTGCAACAGCTATGGTTGGCTCCTTGTAAGGTGTAACCATCACCTTGCACATATCAAAGTTCATCCCTTGAATGTAGAACTGCATCTGCCTCTTCTAATAGAGGAAGTTGGTGACGTCAAAGACCAGAGGACGCATGGAGAAGCCTCCCTCTAGGTTGAGTGAACCAAGTAGGTTGTTGTCCATATTCTCATCTTGTGGGAGATTGTTGGAGAAGATCATTAGCTCTGATACCTCTTGTTGGATCTAAGGGCTCTAGAGGGGGTGTAATAGAGCTACAAAATTTCTCACAAAATAGATTAGACCTTCAAATTATATCAATTTTAGAGCAATATCTAGATGTCAATTTGAAGTCCTATATAACAAGCATAGAGAGGATGAGAGATATTGATAGTAAGCACTTGACAAAAGGATGTAGGGTGATTCCACACTTCAAACTAGAAGTGTGTCAGTCCACTACCTAGAGAGGTCAACCTCTAGGACTTTGCAAGTGCTTTTCTCTATATTATCACCAATAAGAGTTACATTAATAAACCACCAAAGGACTTACCCATCCAACAACAAGGAGATATCCACCTTACCAAGGAACTTACCCACTTAGTTTGAGTCTTCAGCCTTCACCAAGGTCTTACCCACTCAAGCTCAAGTCTTCTGCCTTGAAGGACTTTGCTTATCCTTTTGGATCTTCAGCCTTTGCCTTCTCCTTCACTTGGAGAAAATCACCACCTCTTCAACAACCTTGAAGAGGATCATCTACAACTCCTTCTTCACTTAATGGAGCTTGCTTTAGCTTTTCTTCACGAAAGAAGGGGATAGGGAAGTAGTGGAAGAATTTGAGAGCTTTACATGCACAAGGTTGGAGCTCTCTTACAATAATCCTAACTCACTCACAAATCATGAAATGGAGTGTAAACTAGAGAGAGAAAGGGGCTCAAGGAGTAGTAGCACACTCAACTATAGCAAGGACCTTGAATGTAGTGAATGAACAAACTTGGAACAAACTCCAATGGGTCCTATTTATAGCTAGGGGTGCTCCCTTGAGTTGGGGAATACTTAGGGCCGAAATATAGCCATTTGTTCTCAAGGCAACGGATATATTTTCGTCCAAACAAGTCACCAATGGTTATAATAACTTTTTCTGCATTTTCCATACAGTGCATTCGGTCGAGTTTCAATAAAGGTAACTCGACCGATCGACTAAAAGACAAACCCAATTTTCAAACTATCAGCCAAGTTTGTTCTGGGAAACTCGACCGATCAGCCTAAATTGTATTTGGTCAGAAGGTTGTTCGATCGAGTTCTATGAACGCACAACTCAATTGATTGCCATTTTTAGAAAATCAATCCATGAGATCGGTCGAGATTGGAACTCGACCGATCAACAACCTATGATCGATTTTCTAATTTGGAAATTAAGTGATTAAAACTTAGTATTAAGTGTCCCACATATTTTTCTAATCTTAGTTATAAGTCATATCATCAATACAAGTGATTACAAAATTCTTCTAAGGTCATTTGAAGTGATTTCCTTATTAGCACACTTGCATTGCATTTGACTTGAACTTGACAAGCTAGGGCTTGTGTAAATTGATCCTTTTCATGTACCTAAAGCCTAAAATCAATCTTGAATACACATATTAGATACATATGAATGGAATGGTTAAGTCATTATCAAAATATGGACAATGTATAACCTCTAGGTCAACATGTTTCTCGTATTTTCTAGGTACAAAGAACAAGTAAATGCACTTCAAAGTAGCAGAAGATACATAATAAAGTTCCTTGGAGGATTAGCTAGATGGATGCTCATCTTTAATTTCTTATAGTTAGATGTTTTTCTTTCTTCTAGATGATGTATAGGATGTCTTATTGTGGCAACACATCCCACTATCACATAGACAGCGAGGTGTTACGCGAAAACGTGTGGAAATCACCATAAAACCACGGATTACCAAAAATATGAGTTAATTAAAACCAATTGCGGAAAGCTGATAAACTTGAGAAACTATTACATTCAAGTCCTCATCCTGCAAGGAAACAAGTTATATAAACATATCCAAGACCTGATACGTGTCCACGGCTTAGAGGAACAGCTGTCCAACCATCCCATGAGTTCATCACCTATTTATACATACATAAAGTCCCACATCCGGACAACAGCAGGATACACAAAACATTAGCAGCTAACATCGTGAAACAACGTCAAAACACCTCCAAGGACCTGAGAGTACAGGGATGACTCTAGACTCTACTACAAAACACTGAAACTACAGCATGTCCATCTCTTGCCTTCTACTGCTCGGCCGTAACTCCGCGACCATCACCACGTATAGCTCGAACACCTGGAAACCAGCGGGGTGAGACAATTGAACATTGTCCCAGTGAGAAACATAACTCCCCGCCAAAACTATAAAACCAGGAAGATAAAGCAACGACAGTAGATAAACAGTAAAACGTAGAATAATAACAGTCTATATAGCAAGGCTATTCGCACCATCAAGCTTACCAGGCTTTACAGAAGGCATATCACCAATTACCTCTTTATGGAACATGATTGTCAAGATAAGATTCATAAAAGTATTTCCACATAACATGAGGAACATATAAGTAACTGCAAGATATATCAAGATTAACTACACAAGCAAGGCCTCAACCAATGTTTCGTGTTTTCCTTAAGCAGTAAATACTATACAGCTGAATTACGTATTCTTATGCCCTAAGGAAGTGAACCGTACCGTTCAAATCCAACCGACAGCTACGAAACCCGGAGTCGGTGCCATATAAGGTCACATGGAAGAGCCGGACTCCACGACCTCCCACCTCGTAGTTAGTGTACGAGTTCAACACAAGCAGGACCACAGTCTCATGCTAAAGTGGTCTTAGCCATAGGGTCAGGCTACCCTCTGCCTAGCCCGCCTCAGTATAGGTATCGGCACTAGTGAAACTGAGCCATGGGCCTATTCACCGTACTATGAGCCATGAATGGATTCATGCTCCTCATATCACATATCTTGAGCCATGGGCCTATTCACCATGCTCTTCACATACTTGGGCTACGGGCCTGAATCCGCACCCTGGAGTCTACAACCGAAGTTGCACTCTTACCTCCTCACTTTAGGCTAGGAGAAACCTCGCATACTCAACAATATGCACTCCGGGTTAACCCGTAGTAGAACCCGTTTCACCATCACCAGCTCCTGACGATGATGGATCTATGGCTAGGGCAACTACATGATATATTCCACTGTGATTAATTAGTATCTTTTATATGGATTGCAAGATTCAACTAAGTTATATAACATGTAAACTATAACAGGAAAACAACATAAAACTCAATGTTATGCCTTTATTATAATCACATCATCTTGATCCATCACAAGGATCCAACATTACATGTTATCGCTTGGCCTCTTGTCAATCATCCAGATCCATCTAAAGGATCATCACATACCATGGGATCTCAATCCCTAATCACATAGTGCCACTGCCTCTCAAGGCTTACATCCTCATTATCATCATCATCATGGGATAGCAATCCCAAGTACTTTAGTCATGTACATCATACAGATTATTTCAACATCAAGAGTAACAATCATAGCAGGGTTACTCAACATATACATATACCTCCTAGCCCTTTTTATTGGCTAAGCATCACCTGCATGGTTAGTAACAACAATCATAGGCTTTAATAAAATGACCATGCTATCAATATAAGGCGACATCAATGATTAGATATACTTTCTTAATCATGCCTCAACTTATGATTATATGTATAAGGTACATCATTAAGCAATCCACATTACATGTTCATTATCTTCTTAGCTCTATAAAGATAATCAAGATGATCACATTCATGTGTATAGCCATGCTAAGTTAGATAAACAAGCTTTACCATAGTGAATACTATTAAGCATGCAAAAAGTCACCATCGTGTTAAACAAGAACATATCCAACAAATCAACTTTCCATGATAAGTAAAACCCTCACTACAAGCATCAAGAACCCTCACTATAAGCTGTGTCAGGCAGCATGCCCTCACCTATTGTTCATCACATAACGACCAGCACCAAAGTGCAACGCGCAATGCTGCGTCAGGGTGTTGTGCACCAAGGTGTCGTGCAACACAGCAAGGGAGTGCAACGTGCGACGGGGTGTCGGGCACCCAGATCTATTGGGCAAAGGCCTATGTCGGGCTTAGCTGCAACGCCCGTCACAAGGTGTATATCGGGAGACACACAGAAGGACTAAACGTGACTCCCGTCACAGGACCACTAGCAACGTCCACCTCAGGTGCATGACGGACAAGGTATTCTACAGGGGTAACGTCCAATGTGTTGCTCAAACTGTCAACCAGGAACACATCATCCAGCCAACAAACTCATGGCCTAATGGTCGTCACAGGGCAGAGTGATGGTGTGACGCTCGTCACAGAGACAAGGGTGTCGTCCACCACCAGCTCTTCATATCGTTCAAGGGTCTGGGTCAAGAGGGTTGTCGGGCAGCACCTCCCCACACTCATGACGACCAAGGTACCACTCACAAGATCATAATCTACCTCGAGCACAAGGGCACCGAAAACCCTAACGAAGGTCACAACTACAACCAAGCTCACCCTTCAAGTCCATGGTGAGAGGAGAGTGTTGCTCAAGCTACTAGGACACAAGCTCACCTCTCAACTTAAACGAGAGAGGGGTGTTGCTCATTACACTAGAACTCAAGCTCACTCCTCTAGACCAAGGAGAGAAGAGAGTATTGCTCACCAAGAAACCCTAGATCTTTAAGGATCGGCCAACAAGAACAACTTAAGCAAGGAACTAACTTAACAACATATAAGAACATGAAAGGAGGTAGTATAGTTAGGGTTAGGAGTTATGTAACCCGCCTTAAGCAAGCTCCAAGCTCCTTGCTCCAAGAAGGATGAAAGCTCCAAGGTAGGATCGGCCACCAAGCTAGCTCCTCCAGGGGGGGGGGGGGTATCGGCCACCAACTTGCAAAAGAGAAGGGTGTCGTGCACACTAAGGTGGAGAAGAAACTAAGGAACCAAAGGAACTCTTAGCAAAGGAAAGGAACCGCCTATATAGAAGGAAAGGGAGGAGAAAACAAGGCAAAGCCAAGCAAGGTTTCGCCCACCTAGGGACACTTGTCCTAGCGTACGAGCCACCACTCTGGCAAGCCTTAAACACATGTCCAAGGTCATTTCCACATGCAAGCATCAAGCACCGAGTGTCCACTAGTAGTGACACAAACGAGGTCAAAGCTTGGTCAAAGGTCATGGGCGACACACTACCAGCACCATGGGTGACACACCTCATGGGCGACACACCCCATGGGCAACACACTCCCTTCTTGGAAGATACAAGGTGCAACCAAACCAAAGCAAGGCACCTCAAGGCCCAACAAGCTCAACCAGGCCCAACAGAACTCAAGCAAAGTGTCCAAACCTTCCTCTCTACACTAGAGGAAGCAAAGAGAGAGAGGAACACCTCACAAGGTGGCAAACTTTCCCACAAACCCTAGACTTGCGTTATTTGCAAGTAGCACCTCCAACTCTCAACAAAGCACAACCAAACCCTAATCACCACTTAAAGGTGATTAGCAAGCAACTAAGCATCAGGGTTAAGCAAAGCAAACTGGGTAAACCCTAAACGGAGGTCGGGGTCCTTACAAACTAACCCTCTACAAAGTGATTTCGTCCCCGAAATCTGAAGAGAAAAGTGAGGGATACTTCCTCCTCAACTCTTCCTCAAGCTCCCACGTGGCTTCCTCAACGCCACGATGATGCCAAAGAACCTTCACAAGAACCAGGTCCTTCCTCTTCAGCTTCTTAACTCTTCTGTCAAGGATCGCCACAGGACCTTCCTCGTAGGTCACATCTTCATCAAGCTCAACTTCAACTGGCTGTATCACTGTTCCTGAATCCAGATGACTTTTCTTCAGCATACTGACATGGAACACTAGATGTAACATGTGCAACTCTGGAGGCAACTCTGATTCGTAAGCTACCTTGCCAACACGTGCTACAACTGGGTAAGGCCCCATATACCTGGGTGCTAACTTACCCTTCCGACCAAACCTCAACACACCTTTCCACGGTGAGACTTTAAGATACACCTTGTCTCCTACCTGGAACTCTAAAGGTCATCGGCGATTGTATGCGTAAGACTTCTGCCTGTCCTGTGCCACTTTCAACTATTGTTGTATTACTTTGATCTTTTCGGTTGTCTGCTATACTAACTCAGGGCCCAAGAGCTGATATTCACCAGACTCATACCAACACAAAGGATATCTGCACTTCCTGCCATACAAGGCTTCATAAGGAGCCATGTCAATGCTCCGCTGGTAACTGTTGTTGTAGGCAAACTCTATCAAACTGAGATGTACATCCCAATTGCCTAGAAACTGCAAAACACAAGCTCGAAGGAGATCTTCTAAAGTCTGAATAGTTCTCTCAGATTGTCCATCTGTCTGCGGGTGGAAGGCAATACTGAACCTCAACTGCGTTCCCAACGCTTTGTGCAACTATTCCCAAAAATGACTCGTGAACTGAGGACCTCTGTCAGAAACTATCGTTGCTGGCACACCATGCAAATGTACTATCTCATCCACATATACTCGAGCGAGTTTCTCGGCTGTATACGTCGTCTTTACTGGTAGAAAATGGGCAGACTTCGTCAATCTATCCACTATCACCCAAATGGAATCATGATTCCTAGTTGTCATGGGTAGACCAACTATGAAATCCATGGTTATATGATCCCATTTCCACTACGGTATCGGCAAGGGTTGCAACGTACCTGCAGGCTTCTGATGTTCAGCCTTGACTTGCTGACAAATCGCACATCTAGACACGAACTCAGCTACATCTTTCTTCGAACCGGACCACCAATACAAATCCCTCAGACTATGATACATCTTGGTGACACCTGGATGCATAGCATACATTGATGTGTGTGCTTCTTCGAGCACTAACTTCCTCAGATCATCAGCATCAGGAACCACCATCCTATCACGGTAGCATACTAGTCCATCCTCGGACTCATGGAACCCATCTCGCTTTTCGCTGCCGAACTCTGATCTGATCAACTATACTGCATCATCTGTATGTTGTGCATCTTTGATCTGCTGTCTCAGTGTAGGTTTGACTTGCATCTGTGCTAAAAGTCCAGCTAACAAAGAAACTTCCATCTGTACATTCATCTGTCGTAAGGAAACAAACATATCTCGTCTTTGGCATACCAGGGAACTCAATTGTGCCTTCTTTGAAGAAAGAGATGAATACTTACGACTAAGCGCATCAGCTACCACATTCGCCTTACCAAGATGATACTCGATAGTGCAGTCGTAATCATTGATTAACTCCATCCATCGACGTTGTCGCATATTCAACTCATGCTGTGAAAAGATGTACTTCAGATTCTTATGATCCGTAAAGATTTGACACACTTCCCCATACAGATAGTGTCTCCAAATCTTTAACGCATGAACCACTACTGCCAACTCCAAGTCATGAGTCGGATAGTTCTGCTCGTGTTTCTTAAGCTATCGTGAAGCAAAAGAAACCACATGCTCTTCCTGCATCAGCACACAACCTAAACCTTTCTTGGAAGCATCGTAGAAAACAACATAGCCCTTTCCGGGCTCTGGCAGGATTAACACTGGAGCACTGGTCAGCTTTTCCTTCAAACTCTGGAAAGCTTGCTGACATCGATCATCCCAAACAAAAGGTACATCCTTTCTAGTCAACTTTGTCATTGGCAATGCAATCGCACTGAAGTCCTTGATAAACCTCCGGTAGTAACCTGCTAAACCCAGGAAACTACGAACTTCTGTCGGCGTCTTCAGATGCTCCCACTCTGCAACGGAATCCACCTTCTTCGGATCTACTTTAACTCCTTCTGCAGATATCACATGACCCAAGAAAGTCACTTCTTCCAACCAAAACTCACACTTACTGAACTTGGCATACAATTGATGTTGGCGAAGAAGAGTCAACGCTCGTCGAAGATGTTGCTCATGCTCTTGCCTGTCCCGACTATAGATCAATATGTCATCTATAAAGACTACAACAAACTGATCTAAGAATGGACGGAACACTCTGTTCATCAAGTCCATGAAAGTAGCAGGTGCATTGGTTAGCCCAAACGGCATAACCACAAACTCGAAGTGACCATACCTCGTCCTGAAAGATGACTTTGGTATGTCATCCACCTTAATCCTCAACTGATGATAACCAGACTGTAGATCAATCTTTGAAAACACTGTAGCACCACGCAACTGATCGAACAGGTCATCTATCCTTGGTAACGGGTACTTGTTCTTGATCGTGACTTTGTTCAACTGTCGCTAATCTATACACAACCACATCGATCCATCCTTCTTCTTGACGAACAACACTAGAGCACCCCAAGGTGACGTACTCGGTCGGATGAAACCTTTCTCCAACAACTCTTGCAACTGCTTCTTAAGCTCTGCCATCTCCACTGGAGCCATCCTATACGGTGTCTGTGCAACTGGCTGCGTTCCTGGCACCAGATTGATCTCGAAATCAATCTCTCGGGGTGGAGGAACACCAGGAAACTCATCAGGAAACACATCCGCAAACTCTCGGACAACTGACACCTCCTCGAGACTAGGACCTTTTGCCTTGGTGTCCACAATGGTATCCACCACGTGGGCTAAGAACGCCTCACATCCTTGCCGTAGCAACTTCTCTGCCACCATAGCTGATACTAAGCACGTCGGAAGAATCTTCCTATCTCCTTGGAAGATCCACTTCTCTCCCGCATCATCAAACACAGCCTGCTTGGAACCACAGTCCAAAAAAACCTTATACTTCTCTAAGGTATCCATCCCAAGGATAACATCGAAACCATGCATATCAAGTGGTATAAGATCCACTTGAATGATGTGTCCTGAGAAAGACAAGACACAAGATGGAAACTCTTCTCGAAGCAACGAGGAACCATCAAGAGGGGTTTCTAACAACAAGCTATCCTTCTTACGACTAACAGGTAAACGATAGTTTTCAAGCATACTATAGGCGATAAAAGAGTGTGTAGCACCTGGGTCAACCAGAACATATATAAAGCAAGAAGAAGACATATTAGAATGAAATAACTCCATCTGACCTGTCACTACTCGCGGGTTGACTATCGCCTCTGGCTGAATCATAGCATAGAATCGAGCCATTGCTTGTTGTCCACGTCCTCTGCTCCCTTGAGCAGACGATCCCGCTTGAGACGCTTGACCGCGTCCTCATCCTCTGCTACCACTGGGCTGCTGTCGGTCTGATCCTTGCTGATTCTGCCTCGGCTGCTGTGTCACTTCAACATCTCTATTCGGGCAGTTGTTCCTGAAATTCCCGATCTGTCCACACAGATGGCATACCCTATCATTGAAACGTGGCCTAGATGGCCCTGTCACTTCCACAGAAGCGGTACTATGTGCCTTAGACGGTGAAGAAACATAGCCTCTTCCCTTACCCGGAGACCACTGTGACGGTACACCAGAACCTCCCAACACAGACGGCGATGAAAACCTAGGCTTCTTGAAGCCACCAAACCTCTGTCCCTGAAACTGAGTAGGTCTTTTGTGAGACATGGATTCCCTTTTCTTCCTTACTGACCTTTCAATCCTCTGGACAGATTCCACAAACGTAGCAAACCTCTCCCAGTTCTCCAACGCAGAAGCAGATGTTGTCAGCTCAGCACTCAGACCTTTCTCAAAGCGTCTGATCTGCTCTTCATCTGTCGCTGCCATGTGAGGACAAAACCTCAACAGATCCATGAACTTGGCTTCATACTCGGTGATGTTCATCGTTCCTTGTCGCAAAAACTCAAACTGACTGATCTTCTCATCCAGATACATCTTCGGGAAGTATCTACTGACGAACTCGCGCCGAAAAACTTCCCAACCAATCACCTCACCGGGCCGCTTCTCTTCCTCGATGGTCCACTAGTGACCAGCACTACCCTTCAGGAGGTAAACAGCGTGCTTTACTTTGTCCGCTTCGGGGATGTCAAGGATCCAGAAAGCCTTCTCAAGACTTGTCAGCCACAGATCTGCATCCACTGGATCAGCTGTTCCAGCATAATCCGAAGCTCTGACTCGGCGAAGCCGCTCAAAGGTCTTCCCAATACCCGATGCTTCTCCATGGGGAGCATGTGCTCTTGGCGGAGGCACTGGCAATCGCTCAACCATGAGATTCATCGTAGCCATCATCTGCCCCATAAGTTGTTGATAGGCAGGATGTTCAAGAATGGATGGGTTAGGTTGGGGAACCTCAGGCACCCGATATTCATGTGCCTGTCCTACAGCTCCATCAACTGATGCATCATCACTATGCTCGGGAGCATGTTCTTCATGGTTACCAGACATTTTGGCTTTTCTTCCGCTGAGGGCAGAAGACGATCGTAAGAAAATCTGGATAACTCACAAGAACAAACTCAACCTAGTCCTAGATCCCTGTAGACTCAGTGAACCTAGAGCTCTGATACCAAAACTTGTGGCAACACATCCCACTATCACACAAACAGCAAGGTGTTACGCGAAAACGTGCAGAAATCACCATAAAACCATGGATTACCAAAAATATGAGTTAATTAAAACCGATTGTGGAAAGCTGATAAACTTGAGAAACTATTACATTCAAGTCCTCATCCTGCAAGGAAACAAGTTATATAAACATATCCAAGACCTCATACATGTCCACAGCTTAGAGGAACAGTTGTCCAACCATCCCATGAGTTCATCACATGTTTATACATACATAATGGCCCACATCTGGCCAACAGTAGGATACACAAAACATCACCAGCTAACATCGTGAAACAACGTCAAAACACCTCCAAGGACCTGAGAGTATAGGGATGACTCTAGACTCTACTACAAAACACCAAAACTGCAGCATGTCCGTCTCTTGCCTTCTACTGCTCATCTTGCTGCTCGGCCGCAACTCCACGACCACCACCACGTCTAGCTTGAACACCTGGAAACCAGCGGGGTGAGACAATTGAACATTGTCCCAGCGAGAAACATAACTCCCCGCCAAAACTATAAAACCAGGAAGATAAAGTAACGACAGGTAATAAACAGTAAAACGTAGAATAATAACAGTCTATATAGCAAGGCTATTCGCACCATCAAGCTTACCAGGCTTTACAGAAGGCATATCACCAATTACCTCTTTATGGAACATGATTTTCAAGATAAGATTCATAAAATTATTTCCACATAACATGAGCAACATATAAGTAACTGCAAGATATATCAAGATTAACTACACAAGCAAGGCCTCAACCAATGTTCCGTGTTTTCCTTAAGCAGTAAATACTATATGGCTGAATTACGTATTCTTATGCCCTGAGGAAGTGAAGTGTACCGTTCAAATCCAACCGACGACTGTGAAACCCGGAGACGGTGCCATATAAGGTCACATGGAAGAGCTGAACTCCAAGACCTCCCACCTCGTAGTTAGTGTACGAGTACAACACAAGCAGGACCGCAGTCTCATGCTAAAGTGGTCTTAGCCACAGGGTCAGGCTACCCTCTGCCTAGCCCACCTCAGTACAGGTATCGGTGCTAGTGAAACTGAGCCACGGGCCTGTTCACCATGCTCTGAGCCATGAACGCATTCATGCTCCTCATATCACATATCTTGAGCCATGGGCCTATTCACCATGCTCTTCACATACTTGGGCTACGGGCCTGAATCCGCACCCTGGAGTCTACAACCGAAGTTGCACTCTTACCTCCTCACTTTAGGCTAGGAGAAACCTCGCACACTCAACAATATGCGCTCTGGGTTAACCCGTAGGAGAACCCGTTTCACCATCACCAGCTCCTGATGATGATGGATCTATGTCCAGGGCAACTACATGATATATTCCACTGTGATTAATTAGTATCTTTTATATGGATTGCAAGATTTAACCAAGTTATATAACATGTAAACTATAATAGGAAAACAACATAAAACTCAATGTTATGCTTTTATTATAATCACATCATCTTGATCCATCACAAGGATCCAACATTACATGTTACCACTTGGCCTCTTGTCAATCATCCAGATCCATCTCAAGGATCATCACATACCATGGGATCCTAATCCCTCATCACATAGTGCCACTGCCTCTCAAGGCTTACATCCTCATTATCATCATCATCATGGGATAGCAATCCCAAGTACTTTAGTCATGTACATCATACACATTATTTCAACATCAAGAGTAACAATCATAGCAGGGTTACTCAACATATACATATACCTCCTAGCCCTTTTATTGGCTAAGCATCACCTGCATGGTTAGTAACAACAATCATAGGCTTTAATAAAATGACCATGCTATCAATATAAGGCGACATCAATGATTAGATATACTTTCTTAATCATGCCTCAACTTATGATTATATGTATAAGGTACATCATTAAGCAATCCACATTACATGTTCATTGTCGTCTTAGCTCTGTAAAGATAATCAAGATGATCACATTCATGTGTATAGCCATGCTAAGTTAGATAAACAAGATTTACCATAGTGAATACTATTAAGCATGCAAAAAGTCACCATCGTGTTAAACAAGAACATATCCAACAAATCAGCTTTCCATGATAAGTAAAACCCTCACTACAAGCATCAAGAACCCTCACTATAAGTTGTGTCGGACAGCATGCCCTCACCTATTGTTCATCACATAACGACCAGCACCAAAGTGCAACGTGCAACGCTGCGTCAGGGTGTCGTGCACCAAGGTGTCGTGCAACACAGCAAGGGAGTGCAACGCGCGACGGGGTGTCGGGCACCCAGATCTATCGGGCAAAGGCATGTGTCAGGCTTAGCTGCAATGCCCGTCACAAGGTGTATATTGGGCGACACACAGAAGGGCTAAACATGACGCCCGTCACAGGACCACTAGCAACGTCCACCTCAGGTGCATGACAGACAAGGTATTCTGCAGGGGTAACGTCCAAGGTGTTGCTCAAACTGTCAACCAGGATCACATCATCCAGCCAACGAACTCATGGCCTAACGGCCGTCACAGGGCAGAGTGATGGTGTGACGCCCGTCACAGAGACAAGGGTGTCGTCCACCACCAGCTCTTCATATCGTTCAAGGGTCTGGGTCAAGAGGGTTTTTGGGCAGCACCTCCCCACACTCATGACAACCAAGGTACCACTCACAAGATCATCATCTACCTCGAGCACAAGGGCACCCAAAACCCTAACGAAGGTCACAACTACAACTAACCTCACCCTTCAAGTCCATGGTGAGAGGAGAGTGTTGCTCAAGCTACTAGGACACAAGCTCACCTCTCAACTTAAACGAGAGAGGGGTGTTGCTCATTACACTAGAACTCAAGCTCACTCCTCTAGACTAAGGAGAGAAGAGAGTGTTGCTCACCAAGAAACCCTAGATCTTTAAGGATTGGCCTACAAGAAAAACTTAAGTAAGGAACTAACTTAGCAACATATAAGAACATGAAAGGAGGTAGTATAGTTAGGGTTAGGAGTTATGTAACCTGCCTTAAGCAAGCTCCAAGCTCCTTGCTCCAAGAAGGAAGAAATCTCCGAGGTAGGATCGGCCACCAAGCTAGCTCCTCCAGGGGGGGGGTATCGCCCACTAAATTGCAAAAGAGAATGGTGTCGTGCACACCAAGGTGGAGAAGAAACTAAGGAACCAAAGGAACTCTTAGCAAAGGAAAGGAACCGCCTATATAGAAGGAAAGGGAGGAGAAAACAAGGCAAATCCAAGCAAGGTGTCGCCCACCTAGGGACACTTATCCTAGCACACGAGCCACCACTCTAGAAAGCCTTAAACACATGTCCAAGGTCATTGCCACATGCAAGCATCAAGCACCAAGTGTCCACTGGTGGTGACACAAATGAGGTCAAAGCTTGGTCAAAGGTCATGGGCGACACACTACCAGCACCATGGGTGACACACCTCATGGGTGACACACCCCATGGGCGACACATTCCCTTCTTGGCCAATACAAGGTGCAACCAAAAAAAAGCAAGTTACCTCAAGGCCCAACAAGCTCAACCAGGCCCAACAGAACTCAAGCAAAGGGTCCAAACCTTCCTCTCTACACTATAGGAAGCAAAGAGAGAGAGGAACACCTCACAAGGTGGCAAACTTGCCCACAAACCCTATACTTGGGTTATTTGCAAGTAGCACCTCCAACTCTCAACAAAGCACAACCAAACCCTAATCACCACTTAAAGGTGATTAGCAAGCAACTAAACATCAGGGTTAAGCAAAGCAAACTGGGTAAACCCTAAACAGAGGTCAGGGTCCTTACACTTATATCCTATGTAGTTTTCATTTCCTATAACAAGTCTTTCTTTCCATTGAATTATGTATTATGACTATTTCATCTTTATGCATGAGGGTTTGTGTGGCTACTTAAATGATGCTTGTGAACAAAGATCCAGCTTCCATATATATACTAGATGACAATCACAAGTCCTTGCATTTTCCTTCTTGACATCTTATAGATATGAGTGCGCACGTATCTAGGGACTGTCAACTTAGAAAGTATATAGGAATTGGAGTCGCCATAGAGAGACCTTAGCTCGTTGTTTAGAAACTCCAAGGTTAAACCTTGGATCTAGGCCATAGTCTAAATTACCTATTAATAATTGCATATGAAATTAGGTTTAATATTCCATTAAATACGCAAATCATAAAATTGACTTGCAAACTCGATCAATTTAGATCTTGAGATCTATCTAGATATACATGTTATGAATTTGGATTCCAGAACATATTGTTTGTATTCTTTTATAACACATATGATTAGTTATAATTTAATAAGATAAATGTATTTAATATTTGTAAAACAAAGACCTAGTTGAAATGAAAATATGCCCGCATGATGCTTTCAATGAATAGGGCATGACACATGCGTGATACTCAATTGCCTTTATCAAAACTTGCAAGGTTAAAAGAAAGTATAAGGGTTGAAAGACTAATTACCCCTTGCATGTGTTACTAGGAAAAATCAAAATAAGGGATGTTATGTAAATTCACTACCTTGACAATTCATGCTTTACCCATAGTGAAGCCATGAAGGCAACATGAACAAGTGATTTATTCCTAGGGATGGAAGCAACAATAAGGGGAACAAGACCCAAACTCGCTATGATTCTTCCTCTTACCAACAACTGGGAGCACTAAGGGGAAAGTTGAAGAACTCAACTAGTGCAACTCATTGATTGCATGGTAAATGTGGGATACACAAGGGAGACAAGAAAAAAGAAACCAAAACCAGTGGAAGATTGTTATCATTCTACTCACCTTAGATGCTCTTCCGCCATGACTGGCGGGAGGGAGCAGCAGGCGTGGCACAAAAAGAATCAAGAAAATTGGGGAATAAACATAGTGCAAAAGATAAAGTCTGATCCGATCTTGCAGGTGTACAATGATAGCATGCAAACATATTTCAAGTAATATAGATGAGTATTCTCAAAAAATCCTGTAGTTTGTCACAAAATAGGTGCAACAATGTCAAAAATTGAAATCCTTATCCAGACCAAAACCTTCTAAGTAAAAACATGCGAGAACCAAAGAGAGGAACCAGAGGAAACTTACTGCTACTCCAACTGGTTTCTAATAGTTGGGGTGCTTCGATGAACACCATGATGGTAAGAAAAGTAGGTAGGACTCACAGCAGCAAGACATGCTTCCTCAGAACAAATTGGAGATGGAGAAGAGTGTTTGGAGTACTGCAATGGTTTCTGAGTTGTTATATAGGGGTTATGCTTGGTGTGGAGTGGACTGAGAACTTGGGGTACTATAACAACCATGTTTTCTTATCACATGAGCAGAAGCTAATTCTTGTTTAACTGGGGAATTTTACTAACATGATATGTATTTATAATAATGATAGATAAAAAAACATTAAAATTTTGTATGAAATAAATTCTCATCATATTCTTAGAAAAGAAACTTACTTACATTAAACTTGATCATAAAGTCTATATACATGATGCTAAAAACGGTACTCTATCCTAATGTCTCAAACAGTGTAGACGGCGTCCCTCCAAGAAAACCTCCTAAAGTTGTTGTTGCATCATCTTTTCATGACTACTTCTGAAGTTCTATACATGTGGACATCTCCTCCCCAACCATGCACAAATGAAATGAATAATGAGTACTAAGAATCTAAAAGTATCTTAAATATCTATAATCTATAATCTGATATCCTCACAACATAACTTCATCTGAACAAAGTATGATTAATAAAATCATTATTGGATATGATATGCACATTTATAACTAAATATCTGAAAGTAACTTAATCTCTAAGTTACTTTGTATATAGGTAGGTTGAATCATAATAATAAAGAAATTCAATGGGCATGACCCACTTACCTTATTTGAGGAGATGCTTAACGTAGTCTTGATTCCATGTTTCATAACTAATCATCAGGACATAATTAAAGTTCTATAAGTCCACGTGTATTCCCTTTTCCATTTATAAATCTCAAAACCCTTCACTCTAAACTCCTATATTAAATTAGGGTTCTTATTTAGGGTAAACACAACTCTGATGTAAACCACCATAAAATCTTGGCATTGAATGTCATATCCAAAATCACCTTGCATAATCACTATATACTATCATACCAAAATAAGTCATAATAATCACATAGTGTGTTTATATACAAACATATTGATCTATGGTTAAGAGAAACTTTCAAATATAATAATAAGTCTCTAGTTACTTTGATTTAGTTGAAATCAGAGATAAATATCCCAAAACTATGTTTCATGGCGATAATCATATATTTAATGTAGTATCTCATCAATATCCATACAAACACATCATATACTATCCAGATAGGTCTAAGAATCAAATACGAATTTATAAAATCATAAAACCTCACCAATACTTTGGAAAAGTAATATCATTGTACATTAGGGTTTTGGTAAAAAAAATTCAAGTTGTTTCATAGTCCAACAATGGGTGAAATTCCCAAAATACCCTTGTTAGGGTTTACACCAAAAACTTAGATAAAATATCACATATGAAAGATGATGCTCTACTATACTGTACTACATATTAAGATAAATCTTCTATTAAGGATTCAATAGTTTTCAAAGTCATTTGCTTGGAACCACTCTGATTTGTGGCTCTGGCACAATGACACACCACCCTCGACAATATATATCCTTGCCCTGAACCCTTTCTCATTGCTTAGAACCAATCCTCCAAACCCCAAATCAACTGACATTGGAGAGAATTGACACTGCGAGGGCCAATTTAAGTCTTTCACTCATGTGAAACCCCCTTTCCATTATTGCTAAACCAAGGTCAATGGAACAAATAGAATCAAAATTATTTAAATAGCGAGTTCGCTCCATATCCAATATAACTATTCCTTATCATCCTTTCCTAAATAAGAAGAAGTAGAAGGAACTAATGACACTGCTACCTCTGAATCGCCCTAAGTAGAAAGGCCACGACCCAACCATTATTGGGGTAGCTAAGATTATATTAGTATTCAAGATAATACTATTTGATATGTTTTGAATGGACTATTTAAATATCCCCATTGTTAAGCCTTACTATCATATCAATATATATCTCTTCATATTGGTATTCAACTTAATAATATCATTTTTTAGACAATACACTAATTTCCTCAATTATACTTATTCGAATCGATTTGAAATCAACATTAGACACCACAAAAGCCCCAAGGCCATATAACTTCATACATTATGTATATCATATAGTCCTAGAAATTAGGATGTTATGATTCTACCGACCTTAAGGTAATTTCATCCTCAAAATTTGATTAAACTATAGTAGGATACCCACCTTAGCGTTTCACATACCTGACATACACTAACTCTTAATGATTGTCTTAAAGTTTCACAGACACCTTTAAATTATGACCTTCTTGTGGACAACTAACTATGTCTAATGACCTTGTCAAACTAGCATGTACAACCTACATGGAAATATGTAAAGAAATCTTAAGCATAAAAGACTACTCTATCTTTAGTCTTATTTTTTTTCTTTTTATGTACCTTTTTCTAGAGACCTCTACTCTGGTACATGGGTGTCATGATCTACATTAAGATGCATGGGTCGCATAATTTGCACATAGGCCTGATTTATATATCTAAATCGGGTTGCACTAAGTACATGGGCCTCATGGCCTACACAAAGGACATGTGTCATGTCTCTTGAGTTGACCTACATAAGGCCTAGGTCTAACTCTATAATCTGATGTCATCTTATTAAATCTGATCTTATATGAATCTTAATGCATTTATACCTCATGGTCTTACCATGATCTTAAATCTTAATATATGGATCTTTTCTTGGAAACATAAACATGAATTAATGCATTGAAATCTTATTATGTTATCGTGCATTTAATTCTTAGATATTATTCATTCTAAGAACCCCTTTTAACATGTCTCTACTTGACATCTTATGCATAGTACAATTTAGCCATGAAAGTACACAATCTTACTTGCATGTCTTATCATAATATCTTGAAATATCGAAACGATCATGTAAGTCTCATTTAAGAAAACTTGTAAATGACTGACCTTTAAGTGTGAATATCATGGGCATGAACCACTTACTTTGGTTTGTGAATTTCCACACTAAATTCATTTAGATTCCCTTCTCCTCTAATCATATACTATGTTGTTACGTCAAAATGACCTTCCCCACGGTACGAATATATGAGTCCTTATATCTTCATGGATGATAAGAGCCATTAACCATCTTTTGATCAGTTACCAATCCTTAGAACACTATGGTCAAGGTAGTAGTATATCCTTTATCTTAAGGAACTAAGCTAGGGTTTTAATTAGGGTTGTAAATGGTACGGGTAGACCCACAAACCCTCAAATTTGGACCCTTAAAAAACACGTCATTGATATCAATTTATTTACCCGCATACCTATGGACTCGTATTTCCTTGGACCCACATATAAGTGGGTCCACTGATGGGTATTCTTGGACCCAGAACCACTAGACTCATGTACCCGCTATACACAAATAGCTACTTAAATAATATGTATATATATCATACTTTACTAGTCTAACTAATATAATACTAGAGATTATATCCTAATCTAATTGTAATAAGGTTGAGACTAGTCATCTAATCGTAATAAGGATGAGACTAGTCAGCTATTTTATTTACAATCATGAGCAACGTATATAAACTTAACATCAAAATAGTTACATGATATGTTACATAATTGCAAAATAATGACGAGGACTACAAATATGTAAACTACTAACTCAATTAATCGTCAATATATTAAGTATTGTATGTTAATATCCTACATAATAGCAATGTCTCAAGGTATTACATATATATAACATAGATGTAATTTTTCTTACATAAGCAATATAATGTTTTATATAGAACTGCTTACCCGCATACCCACATTGCATACCCACAGTTATTACAGGTATGGTGCAGATCTAGATATTTCTAATGTGGATCTAGAACTAGAATCGGGCCTGCTAAACTTAATTGGGTACATGTATGGCTAGATCCGCATCATACCTGCTAAACTTAATTGGGTATGGGTATGGCTAGATATGCACCGTGCCTGCACCATTTACACCCCAAGTTTTAAGACTATAGGGGATGAATCAAATATATGTTATTTCGTGGTTCTTTATCATGATATTCTACTTGCAATTAGTGAGTCATCTATGATGATTTCTTTAGAAAACCTTTAGTGCTTATTACATCAATGTGACCATTATACCATAGTGTTCACTTAGCTTTGGGGCCCAAAAACTTACATTACTTTTTTATATTATTCTTAATGACTTTCCTCATATACCCATGGTACTCTTATCCAAGTGAACCCAAGGTACTAATAGTGACTACTCTCTTATGAAAGCGTTCTTATCGCTAGGAATATTTTTACAAACCTTGGTCGAGAAACTTCTATAGTCTCTATCTCATGTAAAAATCATCTAAAACATAATATTATAGTAATCCTAGATCAATAATACACATTGTCAAATATCGTGAATCACCATAAGGTTAAATCATCCTCATGTATCACCTTAAAGACTTTTAGTCACATATACCAATCATTGTACCTTAAGCTTAAACCCAGTTCAACATCAATTCAATTATCCTCAAGTATTTTCTTTAACAACCATCATGTAAACCTCTGACTATAATCCCTCCTTGGGATGAAGGTCCTACAAACATAAAGAGTTATCTTATTCTCGTCAAGTATAGAAGGAAAAATACTTCATCTCCCTCCAATCATTATTCCACTTTAAAGCCAAGTCACTCATCTATTTCAAAAAATCTACCTTTATTATGCATTCTATGGTTCTAATAAGTATGCAATTAGGTTTACATAACCATCTACCTCAAACTTTTCGTGTCTATCTTTTATTTTTGTAACCTCTCGATGCATGTCGACTGGTCATAAATTTGAAATTTCCATGTCTTATCATATTTATCTCATCTAACACTACACATATATCCCATATTATATGTATTAGAAAGAATGATACAAGAATAATAAGCTTAGATTTATGCATATAACATCCCCTCTACCACAAACATGTGGGAAAAATAGAGGGCACAACATGCCCAAATCTAAAGTTAACATAAAAATTCAAAAGCATCTAGACACTAACCCTGTGATAGTGAGTTTTTATAGTATTTTCTCTCTCTTAAAATTTATTATCAAATTTATGGACCAAATTACCCTCATATACTTCTCTCACTTAATTGGACTAATATGGGTCACAAATTGCAAAAATATGCAAACCCTAGTATGCTTTTATGATAAAATACATATGATAATGTTTTTGGTAAATAAACACATCAAACCTTTGAATTTGGGTTTCAAATTTATATCATAGTAGCATAATGACCTTTTGAAGCTACACCTCAAATTTCATTAGAATTGGAGTTACCAATCAAGAGTTATGGCCAATTTAATAAATCACCTTAGATTTATGTC